>CM056998.1:113572885-115972885 GCA_029891345.1 Dryococelus australis | reverse complement strand
ATGCATAGGAGACCCGTCGTTTAGCATCCGCAAATCACGCGTTCAATATGGGGTGGAGACTCCTCTTGCAGCTTCAAAGGCGGCGATGTGAAGAGAAATTCCATCGTCCAGATAGTGGATAGTGTCCTAAAGCAGGCTTCCCGCTAACGCATGTTCGCGTGAGCATGGTGACGTCACTGTGCTCGAGGTAAGTCCGAGACGAAGTTATTCTTCTCATGATCCAGAGTTTTCCACTGCAGGTCACGCGTATTACGCTCGACCCGCGTGCTAGAGAAGGCCCTCTCATGGACGTAATGGAGGAGCTTCTCTAACTGAATGAAGCACAGAAGGCATTTCCACTTTGCGTGGTTGCCGGCCCAAATAGACATTTCAGTGCACGCGTGTATCCTCGTCAGTAGGCGACACGAATCAGGAGATGGAACTATTCGCAAGCGTTATAGCAATGATATCACTCAGACTGCAGGATCTCTCTTCTGGATTTGGTGCACAAAGTAGAGAAATCGTTGTATCCGCCGTTTGAGTGAGTCTCGCCTACAGAGATGGCGTCTGCTACGCCTTCAAGGACTGTAGAGAGTCTAGTGAGACGTTTTAACACGGGTAGCAACTTCTTGCATCGGATGGTACTGAAAGTTTACATGGGTAATGAAACAGATGAGTAATACACACCCCATAAAAATCTTTATGGTAAACTTCTTAAAGTGTAACGAAAGTTTTTAACCTATACGCTGTATGGTAAAAATAACACACATCAAGCCGGAGATTTTCGAATATATAAGTATCGCTACTATACAAAGTTGAGAACACCCCTATGCATTTGACTATTTCCTGAGCAAACGTAGGAACGCTAAAACGAATGTATAGGGAAAAACATTACCATTCTTGCTTTCTAACTAAGCGTATACACTGGTATGGTAAATTTCCAAATAATCTCTTAGAGTGTATGATCGCATAAACAGAGCATCAATACAATTACATATTGATCTATGGTACGCAAACCAGTAATATTCAATAGTACGTCGCGCACTCTCTCACTGCGATATACGCTGTAACATAATCTGGCATGGAGTTCAGGCGATACCTGACTTCTGAGGCAGACTGGTCTACGATTGTTGGACGGCGTGTTACAAATCCCCAATAGTGAGGCATGGTGGTAGCTAGCGTTTCAATGGGCCCCACACAAACTCGATTAGAGACACATTGGGGGAGCGGCCAGGCCATAGTAGTGTTTGGACGTAACGAATGTAGTCCCGTTCCGTCTGTGGTCAGGCATTGTTGGGCTAAAATATTGCTCCTGGAATCCCGGCTAGAAATTGAAGCAGATGGGGGAGTAGTATCTCATTCACATACCGCTGGGCCGTCAATGTTCCACGTAACACGACGATGGTGAATCGGCTATCGTAGGCTACGGCTCTCCAGACCAGGGAGGTGTGCAGCTCGATACCGATATTGGGATTGTGGCGTTCAACAGGGGCCCTCTACCCCCGGCGGGATGATCATCAGCCCTCATAATGAAGGGGCACTCATCACTTGACACCACACGACACCAGTCTGTGGCGTTCCACATTGCTTCGGCCTCGCACTGTTGCAGAGTTACTGGCAGCAGATGTAATGGGTGCTGGGCTCGCAGATTTGCCCTTTAAGGCACCTGGAAACGATTCGTGGGTACAGTTGACCAACTCTGCCAGTATCGTGTACCGAGTCGCCGTTGAACCTCTCCACGCCTGTTATATGATCCGTTAATCCTTCCAACTGGTAGTCAACCTCGTCCATCTTGAGCCGATCCTCCATGTATGGTTGCTTTCACGTACCCACTGGTAACTATATCATTGGACAGCGCGGTCCAAACGGTCCACATCTTGGGCGATAAGCCGATACGATCACACTGTAGTTTTCATCACGCGTTAAAGCGACATCTTTGTTTTCTTCCAAGCATTCTTCTTTACTCTGTACACTTGCTTAGTATCGCCTGGTGTTTATCGCATTACTGCGGCTTCGACTACACGCCAGTGTCTTCGACCGCTGGTCGGTCCTTACAACGCCACTGCCAGGTTTGAGATCAGATGCAAATGTAACAACATGGGATCATGTGCATACCAGCCTGTACTATCGCTATATGCATCGATTCATGGATGTTGCATGGTTTCTTCATGGCCCGTTATTTTAATCGTCCAACAGTGTAAATATTGAATTTTAACTTTCGTTTTATGCTTCAGAGAAGGACGCACTGAAAAATTTTCTGTGAAATAGTTGTTTGCGAATACGCGTATCTCGGTAATAAAATGTTCTGCAAATACGACTTTCTGCAAAAAAGAAAAAAAAAAACAATTATATGTGCTCTTATTGTTTACTTTTGTCATATTAAGTGTATTCTTGTATGAAAAAATTCGTGAAAATGGTCAAATATCGATATTTTAAAGCTTGTGTGTGCAATTTTCTTAATCGGCAAGAGAAAAGTACAAAGATACGGGCTTAGTTGAAGCTATGGGATTTTATCGCTGCAATGAAGTTCCACTGTTATAGATCCTATTTTCACAGTACAGCGTCACGACGGACACATTGCACATCGTGCGCGTAGGAGAGATGAGGCGACTGTCGCCCATATCGCTCCCTCGCTTCTCGACCTTGGGCGCGCAACTCCATCCCACTCTTCAACTGCTGAACAAATTGAATGTAATATTGAGATGTTTTGTGTCGTGTTTCGTCTAAAAGACTAGCTGAAAGGCTCTAAACTTATAAAGACTCCATGTGCTAAAGATTTTTTCCATGTAAATGAGATATGAAGATACATTTTTTTTTTTAACAAAATGATCAGCAAACGTAAAGAAAATCATTACGTAATAAAATACAACTTTCATTAATGCAAGATTTCATGAAGAGGTCGCTTCCCTATATGTGTTTACGTGGTTTGTGTGTCTGTGTTAGAGTTTTCATGACCCTTTACAAGATTTTTGTAACCGTAAATTGAATTTTTCAAACCTTTGTATATGTATTTACTTATGCTCCTTAACGGCACTTGACTTTAAAAGTTTTTAATTGTGTTTTAAAAAGTTGTGATATATATATGTTAAATTTAATTGCCACATATAATGAGGTATTAGACTATATGTTTTGAAACAAACTTTGCTGTGTCATATGTATTTCATACGGCAATCATTTAAAGTGCTGATTGATAATTCTTTTGACCGCCACTTTTTAACATAGAGTCCACCTAGATTAATGAGGTTTTTAATTCGTATCTCCGAAACTAGCTAAGAGGTTGAAACCAAATTTCGCATACAAGTACTGCTTTTTTCGGAATTTCTATACATGTGTTATCAGTATATAAGGCACATATTTTCTAAAATAACGGTACCATAACCTCGTATGCAATATCTAAAGAACAGTTCAAATATTTCAACCAATTTTTGTGCTCTGGCAGTACCTTGGTGGCTATTAATATAAATTATAGCTTAATTTTTTCTAATACTTTATAACAGAGTGTTTCCTAGAATATCAAGTTGTTAAATATATCTGTTAGAAATTACTGAAACGACAACCTACCAATTAAATACGAAAATAACTTTTCAAGAAACTGTAATTAATTTGCTAAATCGGGCGATACACATGTTTGCTAAATGGTGGTCTCTAGACAGTTTTTCCATGTAGTGGTCTGTTAAAATCACATCCGACTGAACCCAACTTGATTTTGTAATGGATTGAAGTGGAGTCAGGCAGATCAGTAGCCATTGTAATCATGTAAGCCCCGGAAAGCTGCCTCTACGCCCTTCACTCCGTAATCACTGGTTTGAAACACGTGCATTTAGTATTCACAAATACTACACAACAGGGCGTAAAAGGGTTGTATCTTACTTTCGCTTGGCAATATAAAGAAGCAGCTTTAGCAATATTAAGAATTTGCAGGTTGTAAGAAGTGTTACTAAATGAGTGATAAATATATACAAAAATTGACATATATTACAACATTTGTTTAAAGTAAAATAAGCGTCTGAACACTTTATACACACCTATCTAGAAAAATATGTGTAAAATAAGGTAATTACTGTATAACCCAAGAAATACAATATATTTAAATTCAAACGAGTAAAAAAAAACAATTTTTGAATTAACAATCCAAGTAATAAATAAACCTTTCTGGGATTCAACGAATTATCATTCTAGGTTCACTTGCCACAATTTTCCAACTATAGGGCCAACTTGCACTTAAGTTGCTTGACAATTTACTCCTTATAAATGATGGAGGACAAAATGGGGTGGGAGAGGACTCTGAAATTAATCTTAAGGCCACAGTAAATAATAAAAAAAGTGAATACTCATCTAATGTCGTTCGCCGGCGCTAACGCCAAACTCTTGGTGCCTGCTGAATTGCGAGACTAGACGGGTCAACCAACACACACCTACAAACACATCATAGAGCCTCAGTCTGGTGAATCCTCCACTATGGCTCCCCCACCCTTTCCCAAGCATACTACGATCCAGTCCACGACTGACTGAACTCAAGGGTCACCAAAAAAAAAAAAACAATGTCGAGCAAAGCCCCGTGCTCCCAACTGGTAAGACTGCTTACGCTGTCAAGAGTCGGTCAGTGTTAGCAGTGCGGACACCGCTCCCTATTCACGAACTCCAATAGTACTGCAAAACAACGCGACATTGCTCCTCGCGAAAAGCGTCGACCGCCGTTTCATAACAAAGTCGTTCCGGCTGCCACAGCAAACTGCCTTCACGGTATCGCTCTAGAGCCTCCCTTATTACGAACACCTGCTCTTAAGTTCAATGGGTTGATTTAAACAGCGAAAATTAAAATAATACCAAACACGTCGGTGTTCACTCACCAGCGTATCAATACGCTGGGTGTTCTTATTATACACGTTATATCCCCGAAATTGATAACTTCGTTGGTGAGTCATATTGAAAGATGTCACCTCAAATTTAAACTTATAGTAAATCTAATTAACTTTCGAACCGAATGTGAGCACATCTGCGCCCAACTATTACTGTGGTTTTCATCTATAACAATTTTATAAAACGATCTCATATTTTCAAACCAGTGGTGTTAGTGATATGGTTAGTATCATTAAATCCGTTAAAAAAAATTTTGACGAGGTGACAGATTTACCGTGTTCAATGTTTTCACAGCACAATAGCTGCCATTTTTTGAAGTTATTTATACCACGTCTCTATTATGGTTATAGGCTTACATTGGATTCTTCAGCTTGGACTTTTTTTTTTAACTTAACGTGTTCCTTTTATTTTGGCCTTTGAGAACCTCATCAAAATTACTTACATTCTCATACCGAAGAAAACGTACTTGTTATTAAAATTCGTAACTTTTTGTTGCCATGATTAGGTCGGCCCTATTCGAGCTTTCCGAAATCCTGTTCGAGAATGTACATGCTTTTCGTCAGCACTTCATGTTGCACATAAGTTTAAGCGTAGTCAGAGGCTAAATATTCGTAAATATTTTTTGTATGTAAAGTAATTTAGGAGTAACTACTAGAAATCTGTATATTTTGGCTTTACATTACGATGAAAACTATGCTTACAAATACAGTTAACTACGTTGATACTTTCCAATAGGCATTCTTCCTCAGATGTTCGCACGTAATTAAATTATAGTCAAGACTATAAAAATGGCATACGTTCAGCCTCATTGTATAGCAAACAATCGTTCCCAAGGAGCCCAAACGGAGAATAGATTTAACGAAAGTAAGCGTGACGATTCACAGTGGGAAAGCATGTGGTGTAGAACGAGAGAACTCATAAAGTATATCCTGGTATCGCAGACATCTACAGCCAGAAACGGCTGGTGTACGTGGTGTGAATGATTTATGTTCGCTGATGTCGTTGACATATGCTGACATGCGGCGCCTGCATAATGAATGGAGAGTTGATGTGGTATAAATAGACATACGATTAAAAACATTTAAAATTAGGTTTTATTAACTTCGTATTAGAAATCACTGTAGTAATTAAACCGACCAATACTCTTAGCCAAACATAGTAAAACAACAACACATTTATCGTGGTTAATTACGGATTATGTAAAGACGTTGAAAAAATAAAAGGCCATGATTGCATGTATACTTGGACTGTTATGTTCCTTGTTGGCGTTGCCAACCCATAATGGAGATATTTTATATATTAAGCATAACTAAGATGTAAATGTCTAATTTACGGTAGCGGCTATTAAAATCCGTACCTCGTTGTAAGGCTCTGTTGCAAATTTCTTATAAACTTTATTTACAATTACAGCTACACGAACCCTAAAACCTAGCTGTATTAAACAAATATAGAACATTAACTTCCAACTTCACATAGTATGATTACTCAGGAGCCACTAAGAAAGCAAAAGAAAAAATAGTATAAGTTACGAAAGGAACTGAGAAAGAGGACATGCAAATAATTATGCTCATAAAAAGGCACAGTAAGGAAAACAAGGGCACGAAAACTTGGCGACAGGACGAAGCTACTACAGAAAAGCATAGCATCTTTCCCAAGAAACAATTGCAGTGTTTCAGGAAAACTCGGAAAAATTTTCTTTATTGTTAATTGTTTGCCCTTATAATAGTAATATCTTCTCACCCAATAAAGTTTTAACATGTTTGTATCAAATTATCTGTAATGATTTTAAGTACATTTTTTTAAATACTTTCTATTCAACTTAAATAATATGGAATCGTGTGTTTGTTAGTTGAAGTTTCTTCAGCTTCTTCAAAATAGTGAATTTTACTCCACAATTCAAAATATAAAGCTTTTTAATGCAAGACTAGGAATTAAGATTTTTATTCCATTGTACGAATAAAAATCTTACATGCTGAGATATAACCTTTACTATCTGATCAACTAAAATCAACAAATAATTTTAAAGTTGACTTTACCATATAGCAGATATTTTTGTTAAATTGTACCCTATGGAGAGATTATTCACACGTTATGATTAAAGAGTAGGGAAGTAGGTTATCAGTAATTTAATAATATATATTTTTAAAGAAATAAAACTTACGTGGTTTGTTGCATTCAAATAAAGAACATAAATTTGGTGGCTGTGTTGAGCATGGATTTATTAATTTATGAGATATAGTGTTCACAAATCATTGCATGTTCAGCATAGGAACAATCTAACATTAAAATTTACCCTATTCAAAATGCATACTTTCTGGTAAAGGGTAAGTTTTGCATTGCCTGCCTCGTCTCCCACACGTTGCCATCCTAACTGGATGTTGTGGTGGATGTCACATATAGTGATGGGACGCTGAGATGCCCTGTCGTCTCATTTCAGTACCAAAGAATTTCTGCATTGTAAAAATTACGTTTTTACCCCCCTACATCGTAATGTCTACGATAATATGGTCCCAACCTCCCCGAGAAATACCGCCGACCATTGGCATCGTCTGGCACGATTCCAAATTGCAAAAATCTGGGAGTGACTTGGCCGTGGATTGAACATAGTTTGTCTTGGTGCAAGGAAAATTCTATGACATAAAACTTCTGGTCTAGAAAACGCTGTTCTTTATTTAGAAGCTTTTATTTAACTTGAGTGGTTTTTATGTACAGTAGGTGTCTGTCCGACCTCTATGCACTGAACAAGTGTGCAATCTGCCTGCAACGCATCACCGTTCGTCAAGTTGCAGTTCGAAGTGTGGAAGGGGCTACGAGTGTTAAACTCCACTTTTTTAGTCTTTTTAGTCTCACCCATCTTTTTTTTCATCATCTTTCGTCAGGTTGCAGCCCGAAGTGTGGAAGGGGTCACCAGTGTTTCACTTTACATTTTTAGTTTTTTTTAGTCCCATTAATTGTTTTATTTATTAAGGTATAGGTAAACTCTTTATACATTAACAGACCCGTCCGTCATTGGGATCGCAAGCTATACAGATGACGGACGATTCTGTGAATATATACATGGTATACATATACAGTTATATTCAACTTATATATGTAGACTATTTATACATTCACAGACCAGTCCTTCATCGGGATCGCAAGCGTTACTGTTTACGGACGAGTCTGTGAATGTATAAATCGTCTGCCTATATAATTATAACAAAGAAATTTGTTGAGACAAAAAAATTGAAAAATAAATTAACTATAAATAACCTTTTACAACATTATTCAATTGATAAACGTACTAAAAAGAGAAAAATTATTATAGCATTTACAGAATTTGTAGAACTTGTAATACGTGATCGAACAGCCGTAATAAACTTTATAACAAATTAACATGTTTGTATCAATGTATTGAGACAGAGACGTCTCATTATACACGGAAAAGTACTACTACGCCTACACGTCCCTAGTTGATTACCTTCTCCTCGATACCGCCCCATTGCGTCAGCCACCAGCTTGCCAGCTTGCTGAAGTGAACGACGCATAATAGTCATTTCACGGCGAAATTACTACACGACTTACATATGAAAGACTTACTAAACTTATAAAGTAACTGCTACTTACTGTATACACGATCTAGCAGTGTGAAAATGACGAACGGTAACGAATGCGTGAAGTTCTTCTGCAGAGCCCGGCACGGACACGCTAGCCGCATGATAGTTGAAACTAGACTGGGAAACTTGGTGGCTATCCCTAGTTCGCCGTGTCCACGCTTAGGAGCGCCGGTGTTTCCGAGCGCATGTGAAGCGCGCGCCGTGTTTTTAATTCAAATAGATGGCGTTGCACGCACAAAATTCGGAGAATTACATGACTTCTGGAACTGGCCACGCATGATGATTGGTTAGCGTAAAAATGTCACCCCTCTCTCATGGCTTATCCCTTAATTTTTATTTTGTATGTAACTCCCCGCAGCAGCTTGAGTCAGCAGAGACTGGTGGCTGCTGGGGACGAGACAATTCCTGAGATAATTTCATATTAAAAATGTAGGGCTCATAAGGCCAGTAGGTTGTAGTGGACATTGCTGTCCAAAATTACTTTTAGTCGTAATTTGGTCTATACACTTGGATTTTGAAGATAAACCAGATAAAATCCGAAATTGTCAAAATGTACAATTTTTATCAGCTAAAGATAATAACATCACGCAGCTCTTTGATGCAAGAAAGATAGTTTTTAAATGTCAAGTACGAGCATTCATAAATTACGTAGAGTATTGCGGAATAATAAAAACACTTAAACGAGAAATGGTCAAATTAAGGCTGTTGGAGAGCTTCCCTTACTCAAATGCGTAATTTAGGAAACTGGTTTGGCAAAAAAACAAGTTATTATCAGCCATCTAAAGAAAATGTCCTAAAATGCAAAGATTGTAATTTTATACATTGTTTTTAAATGAAATTAAGAATTATATTGTGTCCTTTTGAGACAGATTTCAATCAAGTATGTATATAAAAAATATACCTGGTTTATGCAAATGGGATGTAGTATTACTCAATGTATTGCAGTATTCCTTTTATATTTTGGTTTAAGCCATAATGATGGTAGCTTTATCCAATTTAGTGAATTATTTCAAGGAACTTGTGTGTGTGTGTCTGGTAGTTTTGCTAACCAATTTCTGCTTCAAATTGGAGATTTTAATATACGATTGGTCGTGGTTATTTTTGGAAAAGAGACCTTTCGTTTTCCTACAGTGTAGGACGAGAGAAGGGCCTCAGTATATTTCATATATATATAAACATGTCACGAATAGTTAAGAGCCTTACGCAAGATATGTTCTCACTACACATGCGAAAATGAGTTATACGTTCTATATTGCCAATATTTAAGAGCCTTATGCACGATATGTGTTTACTGTGCTTACGCAAATGAGTTATATACTCTATATTGTGAATAGTTAAAAGCCTTTCTCAAGATTGTACTTACAACGCTTACGCAAATTAGGCATACGTTCTATATTGCGCCAAACTTTTATATATTAAATATGAATTGATACAAAAATATTATTTTGTAGTAAAGTTAATTACGGATGTTCGACCACGTCTTACAAGTTCTACAAATTCTGTAACTATTTTTTTTAAATATTTTTCTCTTTAAGTGCATTTATAAATAAAAGGTTTGTTTTAAAAGTTTCTTATAGTTAATTTATCTTTCCATAAGTTCAACATGTTCCTTGGCGGGTTATATAATTATATTTGTGCTCAAACATAAGTTCTGCTCTCACCTTAAGTTTGCCATTTAGTATATATATTTTTTGTAGTTTTCAAAATAAGGAGAACAGGAAATTTAAACTTTAAGAGATTGATAAGAATTGGAATTGCTGGTATTTAAGGTTGATGCCGTTGGTTTTTCTTGTTTGCTATTGAGAGACATAGCCAGTTCTGTCGAGGAGGCGAAAGTGCGGGTTTTCTCGGGGTAACAACATGTTTGGCAACAGAAAGTTACGTGCGACGTTGTCGTCCTACGTGCGACGTTGTCGTCCTACGTGGACGTTGAACACACCTGGAGTGTCGAGTGCGAAGAGAGCCCGCCCCTCGGACTGCCGCATGGCCCATCGAAGCGCAGATCACCGAGAGCGCGACGGCGCTGTCGGCAGACCGCTCGTTGCGTCGCATTTCCCCTCTACTCCCCCCCCCCCTTTTTGACCACGAAGTTTTCAAGGACCATGCGTACTGCATGTGACGTCACGGGGGAAGTGCCAACAATACCACAGATTTTTTTGATTTATTGATAGCGAAATATAAGGGGTTTCTTCCTCCTCTCTGGAGGATACGTGTAATGTCAATCAGTAGAACTCTGTTTTGACGGGAGGAAGGAGAGTTTTAACATTTTATAATTACGAAAGAAGAAGTTTTAAATTTTTTTTAAGTGTTCATGCATTTTAAATTTTGCTACAAGCACAATGTGCAACTTGAACTATGACCATTTTGATATGGAGCGGTTGCATTGTGAGAAATTTCTGCAAATTACAGAAAAAGTGCGTGTAAAGATAAAAATCACTGAGGTTGTTAGGTTAGAAGAAGTGAGTCTCTGGTAAAGTACGTCATTCTTTGGAAACGGGTCTTGTGTCTGATTCGTTACACCGTGCCGAAATGATTCTTTGCTGGTCGTAGGATCAGTGCTCAGTGAGGGGAATTTACGTCATTTCGCTGCCGCATGCAGCTCGAGTCTTAGAAAACAGGGCACCCACGTTTCTGTATATTTGGCTCATCTCGCACGTCCGAAAATAAAAAAATTGGGATAAACCAAATAATGTGTCATATTTTATATAACCTCAGGGATTGAGCTAAAGTGATGGAATACGCGCGCTTTCGTATGTTGATGGGTGTTATCAAATACACATAATAGATTTTGACTCCGTGGGTCAGAAATACAATTGAATTTACAATTTGGATTATGTTCTCTGTTTTTGTGGTGAAGTTTAGGTATTTGTTAAAGATAATCTGGATAATATGACTGCACTTGAGGGCTTTTACGCTCTATTATGCTGTAATATTGGGGATAGAGGGGCATGGAACTGAGGATTAGTATCGTTAGGAGTAATGTGATGTTCCACAAGCCGTTGCTTGCGGCACGTACACGAGCGTGCATTAGGAACCCGGGGATGGCTACAGGGCAAATCTGCTTGAAGTGAGCCACTTGACAGGCGAAGTGGTCTATGGAAGAGCGGAGGTGCTTCGTTCCGGTCGAAGCCGAGAGGATTTCGTCAACGCTATGGATCCGATGAGAGTGAAATGAGGTGAAGATGGAGCAGCGGCGGAGTGCAAGAGTGGTGGAAAAAACGATAGTACCGCGTTTTCTACATCCAGAACTCTGGGCTGTGATTGCGAAACCATCGCGGCTTCCGTGTCGGCGACAAACGAGGCCGTATAACTATTCTGCGTCCAGAATATCCGCAGGCACATGCTACATGACTTGGCAGTGTTACGAAAATACCGAGTAAAAAAAGAATGCGGTGGAGTTGAGAGATTTGGGTGGATCCTAACATAGAGGTCTTGAGAGCCGATTAGGGTGAAGTGGGGTGAGTATGGAGCAGCGCCGGAAAACAAGCTCAGGGGAAACAGGAGATACCCGAGATCTCGCCTGTAGATTCTGCCAACCAGCGGCATCGTCCAGCACGATTCCCACGTGCAAAAGTCTGGGATCAACCCCGCCGGGAATTGAACCTAAGTTTCCCTCGGTCGGAGGCAAGTGTCTGACCACTACAACAAAGTATAAGTAGCAACGTTCATACAGTATACACATACGGGCTTGATCAGTTCCGATTGATTTTATTCCATTCCTCTCATAAGAACAGCAATAGAGTATACAGATCCTTTGGTGTGAACATAAAAAATTCCGAATTTAAAACAATTAAAACCAGAATTTTACTTACGAGACTGCTAAAGATGGTATAAATATAAATCAAATTATGGAAGAACGACAAAAATAGGCTGATAAGTGAAATGCGGAAGCATAAAATTATTTTGTAAAATATTTGTTGTGTTCATTTTAACTAGAGTATAAAAAAATTAATATTAACTGTGGATCTTTCAGTTCAATAAGGTAGCGAAAGGAAAACCACGTGGCTAAAGTCTAAAAAGAGTAACGAAGCAAGAGCATTGTGACAAACGTAAATGATAGAGCCACGATTTATTGTACAATTATTATTTTATAATGTTACGGTATATATTGGGTAGATTTAATTGGTGGTTAAAAGTCATTCCTCAGATAAGTCCATGCAATATTCATTTATAAGTAATCGTGTGTCCGCGGAAGGGTTACAGACGGTGTAGGCGGGGCTTAGAGTGTCCGTCTCTCTGGTTGGCTCCGAGAGAATACCCGCCGGGTATCCTCGGGTCAGCCCGAGCGGCGAGGAGATAGCTGTGGTCGCCAGGACGAGGTAGAAGAAACAGGCGAGGGTGGCGGTACAATCCTTCTAAAGGCCTGTACATATTGTTTGATCAGTCTAGGAAACGTAAGTGCCAAACACTCGCGGGAGATCAGAGAAATATTTTACGTACTGAAGGTCCAATTAAAGTAGTTTGTGTGAAGCAATTAAATGCTTTCAAACAAATCAACACACTTTCGCGACAATTCCTTGTGGGCACTTAAAAATAATTTTGGTAACTGTTAATTATGGTTCTATCCTCGTTAGATTCCTTTCACTCTCTCTCTCTCACCTAGCTGGCGCTCTTGATTCACAGGAATGCCACATGGAGTTGTGAGGATCGGCAAGTTACAGATTATATTTTAGACTGAAGAACAAGTACACGTATTCAGAAAATAATCACGGGTGTATAAATTTTAAATTATTTACCGACATTGAATGGAGATCTTTATGTCAATAAAGTGGCTGGAAACAAAATGGTGTAGGAAACAATTTACTACAGGAAACAATATGGCTGACCAATGTTAGGGTTGTCACTTCTAGTATTGCGCGATCCAAAATAAAGGATAAAATATGGCGATGACATATAATATACAGGTTTCTTTCAACGTTCACCATCCAATAACGAATTAAGTGACACCCCGGAAAAAAACACCTTTGCATGTACGTGACGTAATTACAGTGCATAGAATATATTTAGAATCTAGTTCACCAGAAATCTTGCCGAAGGTTTGCGAATAGTTAATAACCAAAGGAAATGAAAAACTCGTCTCGTAAATAAATATGAGAATAAGTTACTTTTATAACATCCTGTTATAATACTGGCTCCATATGTATATATTCGTTATAACGCATTCAAATTAGTACGAATTAATTTACCAGTGTGGGTTTCTTAATGTTAATGTTGTGACAGGAATGAATGTAGCTGTCACTGTATAGTCAAAGTTAGGCACATTCAAATACATTAAGCGAGGGCATAGATATGATGAAGAAAAGAAGTTCAAATGATATTTCAATCAAGGCAAGTCCTCCTTATAGACTACAAGTTTAATGGTTGGGATAACATTCTCGGTCTCTGTTGGGTAATTACAATCGCCTTTGTTTTAGCTGAGTTATTTGCCACCTCTAATGTCCACACACAAATTACTATGCCAATTTTAATGGCCGTATGCAATTAAATAAAAGTTTATGATTATTAATTATTCGAACGCGTAATCCAGTGAGTCGAGCAAAGAACGAAGTGTATTAATGTAATCATTTATCTTTCGGAAAATTCACTGTTACGATATGATTTTATTGTTCCTCATCCTACCTCAACGAGGATATAGAGACAATGCATTTTATTCATAATATTTATGCAGTGAGCACTATATAACAGAGATTCATTTAACATTAAGGACGTTCAATACTATTTCAATATAAACATTATATATTGTGTTGCTCGGGGGGAGGTATACAAACATACTGAAATATTAATTTATATTAAATTATATATATATTTAACCAACCACATTCTGAGCAAAGTCTAATTGGATAGTCCCCTCCTTGTTTACAATTCCGGGCACTAATGAAGATGGCGGAAGTCGACAGCCTGACAAACCCATCTTCAGTGGTCTTCGTTCCAATCGCCCAACGACAAAAGATCTCGCTCTCAGTGTTACGTTTTCCTATATCGGGCGTGTTGTTTAGTATTTTCGGCCCTCTTTACTGGCTGGTGGAGGGTGTTTCTGCAGCTGTCTTTCACAAGATGTTGTTGCAAATTACGCTAGTGCCCTGGTTCAATTTTCGAAGGTGCGATCAAGCAGGCCGTTAAGCTAAGGTCTGATTACTTCATAACATCACGTGTAAGTGTTTCTCTTATCGGATAATTTATGGTGTACCATGAGACAAATAATTACATAGTGAAAAATTGCATCAAACCAGTTATTTTTTTTAAAGAATTGCTTTTAATATATACGTAGCAAATGTTGTAAATGAAGTAACATTGCATTATCTGAAAAAAAAAAAAAATATGATTCTGAAACATTTTCCTTGTTATAACCATTAGATTAAATTAACTGTAAAACCCTTTTAAAAACAAATTTTATTTATAAATGCACTTAAAAGAGAAAAATAATTATATTCCTTACGGAATTTCTGGAATTTGTAAGACGTGGTCGAACAGCCATAATAAACTTTACTAGAAATATATATATTTTTGTATACATTTATATTTTATATATAAAAGCTTGGCGCAATATAGAACCTCATTTGCGTAAGCGTAGTATGCACATTTCTTGAGTGCTATTCACAATATAAAATTTATACGTCGTTTGCATAGTTGTAGTAATCACATAACGTACGTAAGGCTGTTAACTATTCGCAATATAGAATGTATACCTAATTTTCATAATCGTATTAAGTACATGTCTTGAGTAAGGCTTTTAACATTTCGCGTTTACCACTACTTCCAACAATTTATGATACCTGCGTACATTTTACTTCCAAGATACTTCTGCGCTTCGTCCAAATAAAGCTTAACCGAGTTCGAAAAATTACACCAAAGGGACAGCCCACCACATTCATGCCCGCTCGGGGTTTTTGTACAAACACTATTTCTTACCAGGCATTACAAATACACATATATTTTCCCACTGTTGTATTCATTTAAATGATTAATGAAATATTATTATTTATTAATAATGGAAATTAATGTTTTATTTAAAAAAGTAATATTGAAGTTAACGTAAGTATAAAACACATGAGATAGAACCCCTATATGAATTTACAAAACACGTCATACATGGGGTGGTTTGTCAAAGGTTTGATTCAAAAATTGTGAAGCAACTGTGAATAGAGTATACATCGCATTGTGACGTGTTGAGTGCGCGCGTCATCAGAATTGTACCAGTGTTTGCATATGCGGCCACCTACGTGGGAAATATACAACGGGGAGAGAGGGAGGAGGCGCCTAAGCAAGACTCCCAGCAGTATTCAGTGAGCCGTGAAGCGGCTGGAATGTTGGCCAAGGGATCGCGGTCCCAGGCGACCGCAGCTGGCTAGCCTCGCCTCACCACGCGGCGGGCGAGGTTTGTTTGTGCAGTTGGCCGGTGGACCGGCAGAGAGTAATTGTCCGCGCTTCCCCGGCTGCATTTCAAACTCGCGCGGGCGCTCGTTAATCACGCGCCTAATGGACCGCTCCAATCAGCGGCCGCGGCAAACAACGGTTGGCTCGCGTAAGTTGAAGCTTCGCAACCCTCAGGTCTCCCTGAGCCTAGGGCTCGGTCACGCGAGCTGAGAGGCGTGACCCACCTCTGCCTTTTATAAGTCTAGTCATGTTTCCTGCGTCTTCAAACGTTAAGAATAATAATAGAAAAATCACTCCCTATGTGACGTGCTTGTGGGTTTCCTACATACGTCGTGTACCTGCAGCATTTTATATTTCTGTTAACATAAAAGTGATTAAAGTAAATTTAAATTAAATTTAAAGATAAGTTCTAATACTTTACTTATGATTACAATCAATAAACACCTGGAGAAAAAAAGGCGTGTTGGTAACGTTTAGTAAGAAATAGTTCTCAGGCGAAATATTATTTAACTAAGTCCCACCAGTCAGGTGCATTGACACTTGGGTGTAATTTTCTTGACATAGTTAAGCTCTTTTTGCATGAGGTGGAGGAATAATCTGAACGAACTTAAACAGGGCTTCAGAAAAGTCGAAAGTAAACGTAAATGTAATATGGATGAAAAACTGCTGTTGTGCTGACCTCATAAGCCAGCAATGCCTTCTGAAGTAATTCGTTCACCTAGAGACAAACTAGCTGTGGACCACCTTAATGGCGAAAAACTTCAGAGGCAAAGAGTCCACTGTGATGTAGAAGTCAGAATAAGTTTCTCGGCAGAAGCTGGGACTGGCCTCACCACCACCTGCTCCTTGAACCTGCCCCCCTTACATGGATTCTTTCATCTATGGATCCTGCAGATTTTACTAGCCCATCGTCTATCGGGGAAAATAGTGCCAAACTCCGTGCCATCCCGTTAATGAAAAACTTCATCCAACCTCGAGCGAAATCAGTTTTACCTAATAATTGTAAACCATCTCGGAAAGTTTATATGAAATCTGGGGTTCTGAAATCCGCCCCCAATGACACCATACCATGGCTATTGCTACCTCTATCATCCCAACCACACTTATGTTTCCATTCTCTTTTGTGAAAGTCGTGTGGTATCTGTATATTCAATAAGCCATTAGTTTAAATTGGTAATTAATCCAGCTAGGCAGCAGAGCATGTCTCGGATAGAGGTTTCCTTGGACCATGACACCCTGCACATCCCAGTTTCAGTCGACCTCCAGTTACCAGTGAGGATTTCGATGTACAACTGCGCGTCCCTTGTAACCCTGACCAACCTCAACCAAAACATGCATAACCATCTGTATAGGAGGTTCACGATAAATTTAGCACTTTTGACAGCCCTGTTTAAGATCTACTTGTATGAACATTTTTCTTACGCTTTATGTCAAATTAACATTGCCATGTGCCTCATCACTTTATTCATACGACAGTTAAACGAAACTGCGAAATTATTATAAAGTAAAAATTTTACAAATCCGCTCATTTTTATTCGTCGATGCATTAAAAAAAGAAAAGAAAACGAAAGAAATAATTTCAGTCATCACAAATGGTTACCTATCACTTTTTATTTGACTTCAATATATAAAACTACATTCCCCTCCATCGTTACCATCTGGCTGGGCGCATGTCACTCGGTGCGCCCGTTAAAATAAATGCAGGCAGGAGCAGTGACTTTTTTCTAAGGTTGATTTCAAAAGTGCTCACTTTATCGTGAACAGCCTCTACCAGTGTCGTCTCCGCCAAGTTACCTGGCTTAGATGTAGCAGTCGGACTACTCGCACCCCACCAAGGGGAAATGGGCACGATTCCCGGCGCCATTAAGCGAGTTCTAGCTCGTGGGTGACGTGGAGGACGTTGCTGTTGTACGGCTTGTTTTATCGCGGCGCTCCCGTTTCCCTCTCTCCTTGCGTTCCACCAATGTTCCGTCTTCACTTCGCTTCACCTTCACCGGCGTTATAGACATCGCTGTTTGCAGTGCTAAGCGCCAAACTAAAACTCCCGACTGAAGACAAAGAGAGCTAAACGAAAGTGAATTATTTTTAATGGACTCTCATCCGACGACACTAAGAATGTCTGTGAATTTCAAATGTTTCTGTCGAGGGACTAATCTTCAGGTCTTGTATTTCTTTGAGCCGATGGTAAACAATCCGCTATTATGTAACAAGAAGGGTGTGCAACTAATAATCGGGTTTTAAAATAAAACTGAGTATTATTTTTATCCTTGAATCATGTTTCATACCACTGGGATGAAATAAATATTCTTCCTCACCCCCCCTTTTTTTTTTGCTTCACCATAATTTGGGAGCTTTTTACTAACAGCACGTATTATATCCGTAGCGGATACGTTTGGTTAACGTAAAATGTGATGAAAATTCAAGATATAATTCTTCAATTCAAAAACACGGGTATTCTCATTAATTTATACACTTTAAGTCGAATTCCTAAATCTAGCAAGAATTGTATGTTCCCATGTTAAAATCGTGTTAAATCCACTTCTTTTTTCTGCTTAATTTTAACCCACATAGGTAAAATATTAATGTCTGCCTCACCAATATAGTTCATTGACACAAACATAGTCAAGAAATTGGTTTGTGGTCTGTATTATATGCAGGCTACATTTCAAAATAGTGGTATTAGCGTTTTGACAAATGTATTTGTAATGGTAATGAGCGAAAAGATTTCATGTTTTGAAAATTCCATCCAAACGTAAAGCAGTATTATAAATATAACCAATAAAATGGCACTGATGCCATCCTCGTGAAGTGCTGGATGTTGGCCCATAGTAACGTTACGCGTTTTGAATAAATATAGCTCATCCCCAAAGTGAAAACAAAGATCGGTCAGTTTGAAGAGTCGCGTGTCATCGTTCTTTATTACAGCGCCAATGTATCAGCAAGCTAGTGTGCTTTGTGATGGCTACATGATGCGCACCATGTCAAACGAGTATTTTTCCCGTCCTCGACATGAGCGCACCACGTCCGTCAAATGTACAGCTTTAGCAGAGCAAGGCGTGACGTACAATTATAAAAAATATTTCGT
The DNA here is from genome assembly GCA_029891345.1 of Dryococelus australis. Lineage (NCBI taxonomy): Eukaryota > Metazoa > Arthropoda > Insecta > Phasmatodea > Phasmatidae > Dryococelus > Dryococelus australis. The sequence goes on along the minus strand of CM056998.1, from coordinate 115,953,991 downwards.
CAAACTGGTGGGACTACGAGGTGATTTTCGTATTTTGTGTCAGCGTTTATTAAACAAATGCATGGATGTGTACAACCAGATTACAATTTACTTTACAAATAAATACATGTGTTACATTGTTCACCAATGCAGAGTCTGTATTAAAGTTACAAAAGAGCCTGCAACTCTGTGTAGGATGTTCAAATATATTGGGAATAGTTTACAAATGAAGAAATATTTCCTTCATTTTAAATCCACTTTATTTGGTTTATTTGCCCTATAATTTATGGAAATAGACTTAGTGGTGGTGATCGATTGAATAGTAAACATACAAGATTACATTAAAAAAATTTCCCCACATCCATGGATTACCCAGAATTCAAACATGGAACTTCGTGGTAATTATGTAATTCCAGGCTGCAGTTCATGTATGTTACCTTAACACTTTCTGAAACTAAACGTTGAAGAATGACTCAAGTTTTAACAAGTCTGCCTGCCTTAAAAAAAAAACATAAACCAATATTTAATACTGTTATACTTACGTAATTCATTATATTAAACTTTTACTAATGGTTTATAAATTATAGTGATTATTTCTTAAATAAATAAAACTAAATAACCGATGGCAGTGTGGTGTTACCAACGTCTAGTAAGAAAGTGTTTTACGTGTAATATGCATTGAAGGCAGTTTTGGTATGCTCCTATTGCAGTAAAGACCTCTTATTTAAATATTTACGTTTGCACGTAGCTCAGGTAGAAACTATTTCATTGTTGCTCATTAAAAAATAAGTAGGCATTGTGTAGATATACTTACATATACAAACACAACATTTTTAGATACCTGTAAGAATGTGTTGTATTAATATTACAATTATGCACCGATTGTGAAGTCGAAGGACCTTCAGTTCCCTCTGGTGATATCAGACTGTCCTAGTGTTTTCTTATTATTGTTAGCTCAGAGAGCGTGATATGTAAAGCAGCAATATTCGTATAGATGTGATTTCCTGCCCATTGCAGTGTGAGAAACAATGTAACCAAAGTTATGCGTCATGCACCGACAACTACGAAATTGCGAATCACTACCTGGTAGATACCAAATCAAGAAAATGACCGGCATAGTTTTGAGCAAACATCAATGTGCTGACTATTGTGCAGATCCTTATGCTACCGAAGTGTATATATCAAGAAGTCTTGCCAACACACTTCCCAGTCAGATTGATTTTTTCGGCAGTTTCTATTACTACAATGCAAATTCTTGTTTTAATTTATTTTACAACTTATCATACATCTCTGACCATTGCCTTTCATATATGCACTGGTTAAATTATATGATATTGAGAAACTATGAAGTTTAAGGTACTTATCATTTTAAAAATAAATATTATCGATGTCAATTTTTTTTTTTCAATTATGTTACTGTTGATGGTTAAATGTTAACGCTGACCAGTTATTCGTAATTTCGACAAACTTAATATTTATTATAAAATGCTGACAGCATATGTGAATTTTTCTTGGTTATCGTTACAGAGTCCTTACTCGGCCCAGTATGCAAATAGCTACCATTCACAGCGCTGCTAAGACTCTTAGCAGAATTTTTGGCATTAAGTATAGAACACATTTGCTGGTTTATTCATTTCAACAAGATATTACACAAGCGCAATTAGAACATTGCTAATGAATTATTTCGTCCTTTGCGGGGAAACTGCTCGCGCGGATTCAATCGCTCGCAACACCATCGGCCATATCCTTTCTGTTACACTTCGGCTATCACAGCAGAGCTGTCCCCGAAAAACAGGCCTGTCAATACATTATTGTGTTAATACAAACAGCTTATTACATTCTTTTTACATGCAGGATGGCATTTAATGTACACAACAAAACAAAAAACATTCAATCATTAGGACATTCATCACTCGAAAACCCAACTTATACAACAGTGTGTTCTGTTTATCTTCTCTTGCAGAGAATCGATAACAAAAATTTAATACAGCGATGAATATCACAACAACTAACGAGCCAATCAACTCCTCGCACTAATTGCTAATTGCTCATCTAAATCTCCTCATTTTGGAACGAAGAAACCAACTCATTCATTGCTTAATACGCGACCCAAAAATGGATGCTTCTAATATTTTTGGGGATCCATGGATACACAAAAATTTGTTGAAGGCTATTCAGGGTAAACCAAGCAATTTTAAAGCTAACTTTTGATAAATGTCACTGCTCCTACCCACATATATTTTAACGGGTACAGTATTTAGCATACGCCTATTAAAGTTGAAAGCGACGTATGTAAGGTATTTATATGTCTGAACGTTGAATAGAACGTGTTAGGTAACGATTTATTGATACTGAAACAATTTCATTTCATATCTTTTTTTTTTTTTTAGTGCGTTTAGTGTAAGAACTTGCAAATTGTATAACATCAACATTTCTGATAATCTCACAGTTTTACGTCACCGACGCAAGAACAAAGTGATCAGGCCGATGGTAATGTCAAATTTACATTTGGTGGAAGAATACAATGTAATGCGAGAAGTTTCTCCTAAGAAGGTCTTCCAAATGAGCTCAGTTTACCGTGAACAGCCTATAATTATGTGAGTTACAAGCGGGCCACGAAAGAAAAGCGACTCTATATGGAGCTTCCCTCGTGTTTGTATAGACTTCGCGAAATGCGAAATCCAACGCTCCTGGACGCAAAATCCCTTCCAACCGAAATTACGGAATCAACTACTACTTATCTCTGAGCACAAATCACGCTCGTAACAGAATGATATCTGTCTGTATTCCTAGACGAATGGCTATTTTTATTGCATATTCAATTTTTTTGAATGACATATATTTTTTTAGGAATATTCATCGAATACAAATGTCGCGTATTAATTACATTCTGTTATTTTATACTACTTAGTCGCGATAATTGGCCGTCCCATAGGGAAGGAGATTCTACTCCATTCCCACAGGGCCACAGTGATGTAGTGGTTAGACTACTCGCCCCACATAGGCGAACCGAGTTCGATTCCCGGCGGGGTCGCTCCTCGTATGTGGGAATCGTGCCGGATGATGTCGCTGGTCACCGGGTTTTCTCGGGGTTCTCCCGCCTCCTCCACCCCTCCATTCCGGCGCTACTTCATACTCACCTTGCTTCATCTTCATCGGCTCTCGCCACCCCGATATTCAGAATTTCCCAAATCTCTTCACTCACTCCAGTCCCACACTTTGTTTCAAGAAATGACGGGCAGGGAGGGAACATTGCCCAGCCCACCCACCAAAATATGTAAAGAGTCAGTTTTTTTTTTTTTTCTTTTTTAACTCTTGCTAAGATAAATGACGTGATTTTTTTTTCCTTTTGGAAGTGCTTCATGGCAGCAGTTCTGCCCGCCATATAATATCAAAAGTATTAATGAATCATTTTTCATATAACGATTCTAATATCAGTGCCAATTCATTCTGGTATGTATGATTGTCCTCGTAGACTGTTCATTATAGGAGATATGTACGGCACTGTAATCTGTTTCAACTGCAACGTATTTATTAACTCGTACTATAGGTCAATATAAATTAGTATTCACATTTTCAAGACGTTCGTTGAAGTTCGTGTGAAGCTAAAAACGGCTATGAAGTTAGTTGTAATTCATTTTATAGTAAGCCCACTCATATTCTCTGCCATAGTGTTTCTGCTCCTCTTCTCGTAATATAAGTCGAATATGTGCACTTCATTCTCAAGTCAGTAAAAAATTTGCCTTTCCGTTGACATGTTTTAATATTTCATGATAATTAGTAAACGTATGAAAGGCTGAAGCAAATATGAACCTTTATAAACGATAAGATGCTGACGGAGTCCTTAAAAAGAGAATAAAAGCTCTCGTAAATGGTAGAAGAAAAAATCTCCCATAGCGGCATTGTATTAACATTTTATATAGACAAACGTACATAATTTATTGCTACACATGGGGTAAACATCTAGTACAGCGTTATCGCACTGGGTATTAGGACTGATGGAAGCACAAGAGATGAGTTTAAGCTCGACGAATTAACTCTTCGCTCTGAGTGCTGTCTGACAGGCACTCGGAAAAACTGCATCGATCTACGAGGGCACAGAGTAGCATATTACACAAAAGTGCGTTTGCCGAGTGCGTGCCAGTCACACGCGCGAGTGAAACAGTCTTCCTTGGTTCCAGTGTGGCACAACGACGTTTGAACATAGGTGTCTTTCAAAAACAGCACAAACTAAACACATCTGCAGAACAAATCAGCTTCACGGCCAAACTTACCAAAAAAACCTTGTATCAAGGTATCCACAGGATGTGTGAAATGAGAGGAACAACAATCTCCATAGGCGGTTCACGGTAAAACGAGCACGTTTGAGAGCCCTGTTCAAGATCTGCTTGTATACACGGTGTGTATTCCTCCGCCTTATGTAAAATTAACATTCCCATAGGCCTCGTCATTTTATTCATGCGACGGCCAACTGAAACTGTGAAATTATTAAGACAGTAAATACTTTACAAATCTGTTCATTTTTACACTTCGATGATATAAAAAAACAGACAGCGAAAGAAATAATTTTAAGTAATCATAAATGGTTACCTAACACTTTATATTCGACGTTAAGATATGGAACTACTTTCCGTCCATCGTTACCAACTTTACTGGGCGAATGACACTCAGTGCTCTCATTAAATTATATGCATGCAGGGGCAGTGACATTTTTCTGAGGTTCTTTTCAAAAGGGTTTACTTTATCGTGAACAGCTTTTATAAATTCATCGAGTGAGTACAGATTGAGTGCAGATATTTGTGCGACTCTCAACGGCGAGGTATTGAGAGCCGACGATGATGAAGCAAAGTGAGAATAGAACAAAGTAGTAATGAAGGGGTTGAGGAAACTGAAGATCACGAGAAAACCCGCCGACCAGCGACATCGTCAGGCATGATTGCCACTTACGAATATCTAGAGTGACCCCGCCGGGGATTGAACCCGGTTCGCCTTGATGGGAGGTGGGCGATCTAACTGCTCAGCCGCCGCGGCCTCTACAAGAACCCATCAATTCATTGAGTGAGTTGATTGTAGCATTTAGAAAAAAATCTGTTTTGCTGTCATGAGGAGAAACGACACATTTATCGACAGTGTACAAATGTGAAGTGCAAAATTACGAATTAGACACATGTTTCAGTTAGGAGAATTAAATGATGGAGCAAAATCTGCGATAATGGTAAAATGTACTTTTAATATCTCTGCTTAGTGGTAGTCTTGTGAGAGTTATGCACGGAATCGGTTAACTGCCAAGGAAGATCTTGTCTGACGCATCGGACGTAATCGTCTCTTCATGTTAAGGCACTGAAATGGTTTGCGAAGTATCCTTTATGTAGCATGCAGCTACAGAAACCTTTAACGGTGTAACTTTTTTTTATTTTTTCTACATTTTCTGTAACATTCCGTGCAGATGTCTGTGATAATAACCAATACATTTAATTGGCAACTTTTGAAAAGCTCGGTAAAACACTGTTACAGCTCAATTTTTTTTCCATTAATTCTTTACAATATGAAGTACATAAATCTCTCTCCCATCTAACAATTTTGCAACTTAAATAGGTGCTGATGGTTATATTGTTCTGTGGGGTAAAGTAGCATGAAAGTGCGCTGAAGTAAGGCATTATCTTTTTCCTAAAAACCAGCATATTTTTAGTTGTAACACTATTGAACTAAGGTAAGAAAAGTTTTTTTATGAGTCTGTTATAACTCTAGAAATAAATTTTATAATGGGAATGATATATGTAATTAACCGGTAATTTTTTATATTTGTGCATTGTTCTCTTAAAAAAAAATGTTTGTCAGAAATGTTTTATACAAGCTCGAATAATCAGCACATAGCAGCGCCGTTATAGTAATGTTATACTCCCTTAAGGTGAATATAGTTAAAGCTGTTTATGATGAGTTATTCATGAAGGGAAATCAAGTGAGAAATAATAAATCAAAACTAAATAATTGTAGAGGATCTTTACTAAGAAAATTTATAATAATTACATCGTGATGGGGCTAGTGAGGTTAGGGTGTTTGGTGTAGGCGTTAAGGACATATGTTCAGGGAGGACAAGGTTATAAGGGCTCCACGCTCTCTCTCTCTCTCTCTCACACCCTAGCGTAAGAAACCTTCTCCCAATCTCTGTTCGAGACCGCCGTTCAGGGAGGACCGACGCCGAATGACACACCGGCCATTAGCCGCCGTGTCCACCGCACTTATAGTTCACGTCCACCTAGCCCGATATTCTTCATTCCTATTGGCTCTCCTTTGTAGCCTGGGTGAGATTTCTGCACTTAGATGTCGATGAAATTTCTACTGCGTCCCCACACCCAGATATTCTACGTACTTCTGCAGATTCCTGCATTTCCCGTCGTTGCGTTATAGTCCCCGTTGTTTGCGAACATTGTTTTGATAACATTCGTTGGCCACATTTCTGACCTACCCGGCATCACTTCTTGTGTTGTAATCCTAATAGTACCAAGTAGAGGAACGCCAGGTGTAATTAATTTTCATTCACAGTGAAAACAACTGCGTGTACCTGCGGAGGAATCACTTCTGGCATGGCATTTCAAAAAACTGAAATTAAGTGTGTTCCTTATCTCTATGATGATATAGAAGTCCTCTAACAGGACTGTTAAAGTAAAAACAGCAAATAAAAGAATTTACTTTTCTGACCACCATATATTTATTTTAAAATTCTACAAATTATAAACGGCAAATATTCGTACTCACAACTACTTTCAAATTATATATATATATATATATATCTGCTGTATTAAATTCCACAAAATTATTGATTGCTCGCACAGATACACCTCAATTTCAACAGAGATTTTATCGACAAAAACACATTTGTTAAACGTGCGGGACTGACCTTAATGTCGCTTTTAATATGCCCAGCACAAGCGCGCGCTCTCTCCGTGATAAAGGACGACATATTAAACAAAAGAAAATCCCTTATTAAACACTGCAATTGACAATATATTAAATCATCTTTTTCTAATGCGACTAATAATATATTTTAAAAAAACTGCAACTAACCGAAAAAATATTGGGTATAAAGCTGATCGTGAAATATTCAGTAAAGTTTGCTGATCCTTTGCGCAAATTATTATTAATTTTTGAAAGTGCCCGTAGATAATACATGAAACGTGTCTTTACAAGAACGATGTCACAGGATTATTGTGACAAACTTCTTGGGGTGATAGGTAATGTAATTAGGAGCAACTTTTGTCAGTGAACGGATGTCCGGAGACGCCCCGTTTAGACCATAATCGCCGTTGTACAACACGTTATAACGCCTGGAAATGTGGCAGTTAATTTTGTACCAAACACGCACTCACTGCCTGTCTCCCAGGAAACAATGGTATTTGATATAATAGTACTGTATGGGTGTTGGAAATAATAAGTAGATAGACGTTTATAAGGTCCACTTCTTTACTGACTGCCTGTTACGCATTTTCATACGTTAATCTAAACCAGGTGCTCAAAATGGTGGTCATCCGCTCGATTGCAGACGTTACAACCCCAATGCCTAGCCTGACGGACCCTCTCGAAGATGCTAGGAGTGGTTTTAACCGTGTTGCATGCCGCCTGTATTTGTTCTGGGAACGAACCTCGATGTTCTCCACAGGAGTAGGATACACTTAACTCTTGACGTGAGCCCACGGGAAGAAATTGACTGTCGTGAGGTCGGGTGACCTTGATTGCCATGGCACAGGGCTGACTCTCCCAGTACACATAACACCAAACGTATCGGCGAGGTGTTAAATACAGCGGTTGAAATGCGGCTGGGCGCCATCGTATTGAAATCATATGCTGATTCGAGTGTTCAGCTGCACATCTTCTAGCATCTGGGTAGCTCGTTTGCCATAAAGTTGTGACACTCCTCGCAGTCTAAAGGAGCTGTAAGGATAAAGGGTCCAATAACTAGTTCTTGGACGATGTCAGCCTACACGTTGGTGATGTGTGGCCACCACTGTACGTTGATATTCTGCTGGCAACGTCACTCTTCTGGGTATTGAAATAGCCATCTCACGTATTGTTTTCTGTGGAGCTGGATAAAAGAGAGTGTAAATATATTTGTAGAGTGTGGTTACGTTAGTTCAATATTTGTGTCAAAAGGAGACTATGTTTTTTTGTTGTTCTAATATATCTGCAAGTTTAAATTTGAAAAAAAAAATCGTAATGTTATGTTGAAATTATTTTTGTTTGACATCTATTTTATCTAATTTTAGTTTCAAATTGTGAGTGGTGACTAAATTTGCCAATGCCCCCCTCCATAGTTTAGGTTGTTTTACCAATGTAACCTAACCTAACTTAACCTAACCCAACCTTTCCTTACCTAACCTAACCAACCTAACCTAACACACTATGCTAACTATGGCATGACAAAGCACCGCTGCATTAACTATTTTGCGAACCGAATACACGGACTCAAAGTCAGCTGGTCAGGGTGCCTGTACCTTTTGCACTTGGAATGGATGTAGTCTGTGCAGACGGAGCACTCTCCAGACAGAGGTGTGGCTGACGGCCAATATTGTGAGCTACCTCACATGTGCTTGTGGACGGGTTCACCTCAACTCTGTCCAGTACTTCCTGTTCAAAATGCAGCGTGCTAACACCTCTTGAGCTGACACCTTCATGCTGTGTATGGAAAATCCCATGCTCGCGCAGTCGCTGATGTTGTCTCTGGAACAGTGTACGATGTGGCTGCCTGATAAACACGCGCTGCTACGCGTGCACAGTTTCTGGCTTCACCGTACGGCAATATGCATATCCACCAATTTCGTTGATTAATAAGCATCCGTGACTAGTCTGGTGCACGAATTGCAGTCACGGTGAACACACAACAACTGTTGCGACTCAGGCAGCGATAACGGTGCAGGTCTGTGTAGTGGTATATGGTGAGGGAAGGACGTAACGAACTGCACATAGCACGTGCGATCCGATGTGGCTCTCAGCGCTTCTGATACTGCCCACGTCTCTGGGAGAAAGGCAAGGCTCTGTCACCGGCCCTCACATTCACTAACTACAGATGACTTCGTTATAAACAGCAGGCTTGAGAAATGAATGCCGTAAAATGCATACCTCCCAGGCGCTTGGAGCTATTTAACAGCGACGCCTGGCGTCTCAACAGGACGTTTACGGACATCCGTTTTTTGACAAAAGTGGTTCCTTATTACATTGCCTGTCACTCCTAAACGTTCGTCTCGATAATTCTGTGGCATTCTGTATATAACCATAGAGAAACTAATTATAAAAAAAAATAGTGAATGTATGTTGTATTGCTTTTTTAGTACATCAAATAATTATTAAATGTCCGCGAGTGAAGCTCCGTTCTTAAAGTAATTTTGTGTATACAAGAGAATATGGTTAATTTAGCTAAAAAAAAGTTCGGAAAAAATTTAAACTTTGATAAGCAAGGTCAATACAAGAAGTTCAACGTCTCGTATTCTAAATAGCGACCTGATGAACACGACATGTTGTATTATTTTATGTAGGCTTATGTATATTAAATTATAGCAAAATCGATGGGGTTCCAAAAAATTATACAATAGTTCATCGTATTATTTCAGCAAAGGCAATTCTTGATCTGTATATCATCGCTATTAACATACTTAAATGCATGCCATAACTTAAATGGGCGTTCAAATTTTACGTTAGTAAATGCCATGTATATGTAAATATATGTCGGTGCCAGAGGCTTGTGAAACTTCTGCGCAGGTTTTTGTAACTAGGGCAGAGTTTCTTACATATTTTTGTTGCAAGTGAGGGGTGTGCTTAGTATTTTTGTAGTGTCATCATCAGTAGTGGGAGCTAGGCTGTCTCACGATATAACGGGGACATTAGTGGCCTAAGTGCCACTTGATGTGCCTCTCAAGTGGTGTCGGGAGGGTGGACCCCTAATTGGAGCTATCCTTTAACCTTGTGAATTGTTTTCCCCCTCCCCCTCACAGTCCAACCGAAAAGTGTGTTGTGATTGGCTAACGTCTTCTCCTACCCCTCAGGATCTGTTCTGTGATTGGCCGACTAATTGTTGTGTACCCTTTCAGCGGACAAAGTGCCTAAGCGATATTTGAGGGATATAGTGATTTTTTTCGGGTAGGATGATGGGTGAGGGGGAGAGAGAAGGTAAGGGTTGTGGTGGTCGATGTATATTCGGGTCCTCCTTGGGTTGAATCCCATTGAGGATACTTAAACCATAATTACGTTTTTAGTGTCATAGTCCTTGGTTTGAATCCCGACGAGGCTAATTAAAGCGCAATTGCATTTGTAGTGGCATAGTCCTTGGTTTGTGTCCCGTTGAAAATTATTATATATATATTTATTTATGTGTGTGTGTGTAATAACATAATATGTAATTGCATAATGAACAGAACAAGAGTAATTAGAGAGACTAAGTGAAATTATCGAGAGAGTAATTACACACTTAGTATACATGGTTACTGTGTTATAGTCTTTAGTTCAAGTCCCGTCGAGATTTATTAAAGTATGATTATATTTAAGCATAATAAAATTTGATCAAGTACTTGTAATTACGCTACAGACCTCTACAAGACTCAGCAGCACACTGATCTCCAATGCAGAGTATGACATTGAATAATAATAATTCAGAGTAATTGGTTATCGAGAGCAATAACACACAGTGAAAATATTTCGGGAGCAAGTTTTCAACCGCTCAGCTCGTAAGCTGGATTCAGACAAGGCTTAATACTAGTATATATTTTGATTATACCACCTGCCATCTTAGACGTCCCAATTTATATATAAGGAGACATTTGTTTTAAATCCGTTCTGTCTGTGCTAAAGATAATGTGATGAGAAATACATTATGCGGTGTCGCAGTACGTCTTCAACCCTGACTATAGTACTACTAATAGTGACATGACTATAGTACTACTAATAGTGACATGACTATAGTACTACTAATAGTGTGAATAAGCAATAAACTTTATACTGAAATGTGACGTAGACCTTTTTTTTTTTCTGAATAATAAAATTTTGTGGTTGTTTCAGCAAACTGTATGTGAACGCTGTGGTAAACCCTTCGCGTGTATCGATTGTGTCGCTTCTTCACGAAGTCAGCCACATACCTATAACAACAACGACCACCAGCTGCTTCCACTGCATGTCTCCTATCTGCCTCGAGAGTCTGTATCCACTGCTCGTTTGCTTGGTAACAAAAGAAAACATCTCGTGCGCAGTAAAGTGTACATGATGATTATCTGCCAGTGTTGTCATCTATGCCATAATTTGTGGGTGAAAACGTGCACCACAATGCTTGGTTTGGAAGGAGCAAGGCCCATTTAACACTTGACATATGAAACGATAGTCATTACTTACCAAAATATTTTTTAATTCGTTTAGTGACTCATGAAATGCCACTCGTATTCGAATTTTTACCGCTTCACATTCGGGACGGCCCAGATATAATTTGATATTTATGGTTTGAGAATGGTACTCTGAGCATACCCTCTTTCGAAAGTGAAATGCATACCATGTCTCCACATATTATATGAGACTGTTTAATTCATCGTATTCAATATATTGTACAACAAGGCATTGCAGAAGTTTGTATTAGTAGTAATTATCTGCGAACAAATGTATTTATTTATAATTACATAGTGTGTGTTGTATCATAGTAAAAATATATTTGTGGCATACAAGGGTTTTCAAGTATAAATATATATATAGCTTAAAAATTTCAGTATATTATTCAGATGATAACTCTATAAAAGTTTATAAATTTAAATTACCATATACATGGCATCAACTCTATGCAGTTTACTCAAGATTCATTTCGTTTACAGACTTACGAAAACAGATTTAAATGTATTAACGCAAGTTTAAATGATGACATTCCTGTTCGTATTTTAGGAGTGTTACATATAGATTACTTAACAGTTTATGCATTGACAAAAAAAATTAAATTGTAAATGACGAAAAATTATTAAAAACATATTCCAATTAAATACACTAACTTAACAGGACTATGTTCTGTCCATATTGTATATAAGGGCTATTGTATTTTTAAGTAAGTATTAGATATTTTCTGTAAGAATGTAAATGAAAAAAAAAAATTAAACCATTATAAACATAGGAAATATTTTTTCACTCACTAAATTTTTTCAGTACAAAAAGGGTAAAATAAACACTCACCAATAAATGAGTACTCTAATAAACTTCGTAGCTGTATATATATAATGTATGTAAGGCAGTTTTTATGCTACGGAATTGCAGAAAGTTAGTTCGCCACATAGGAATTGAATTCAAAAAATTATTAAATGGGGGACAAATTGATATTTGGTTAGATGGAAGGGCTTCACAAAATCTCATATTTCGTGAGTAAGTTACCAAAGTATTACGCATTTTAAACATGTGTGAATGGGAAAGTGTTAAATGTACTGAACGATTATGTACATCAGTGATGGACAAACATTATTGTAGTGAAGTGTTCGTGCAAGGATATCCATATAAATAACTTATTGAAGAGGTTGGAATATGCTGGCTTGTGTATTCCATCAAAAGGAGTTCGAAGTAGTTCTTTCAACCACTAGATCGTATGTTTTAGGGGCCCTGCATCGAACTTGTACTTATATCTAAATGCACAGGCACATCAGCGTAAAATTATAAATACTGTACTCGTTTTAGGGAATTACACATAAAATGTAAAGATACCGTAAATATGTATGTGTAAATATACTTTTGAATTTTAAAATAACTCTTAGTTTATAGAAATTTTGTAATTACAATTGTATCTGGGATTAAATTTTGTTGTTAGAAAAGACACATACACAGTGGTGGAATTTCAATTGCGATGTTCGTGTAAATTTACACTATGTGGCCGGAAATGTATAATTTACCAAGTCAAATTACATGCACGGAGTGCATAGTTTTTAACATCATAATAAGATAAAATTACAGTCTGGCATGGTAGCATTACACCTACAGTGTACATGTAATTGAGTATGATTAACATTAAACTGTAACACACTAGTGTAGTAAAATTACCATAACTATGCATGTGTTAATTTATAATGTGTGGCAGAAAAGTAGTAGCAAGTATAGTTAAATAACATGTACAGAGTACATGTGATTTAATGTGATTATTAATAAAAGAAACTGACAGGTATGATATAATAACACTAACAAAGTTTGTGTAAATTTACATTATGTGGCTTGATATTGGTAACAAACAAAGTAAAATGACCCATACTAAGTACTTGTTATTTAACATAATGATAAGTGTAAAGAATAGCACAAATGGTAAAATTACACTGGCATTGTATTTGTAAATATACATGAGGCACACTGTAAAAGTACACGTACACATGTACTTGTAAAAATACACGAACCTGTGTGGAGATTATGTTGCAACGTATATTCGTGAAAAATTACACAGTTTTTCTACAATGTATGTGCGGCTTTTGAGTGCCGTAGCATTTAAGGAGTTGTGAAATGACAGAATAGCTATAACCTACTTGCACCTTTGTTTTGCAGAATATGACACCACTAGAAGCATAATGAATTCTTGCTGGGTGATATCGACCTAATTGTTTCAAAGTCGAAAAATTAATCAATTCATGCGATTAATGACGTTATACAAGGTTTTATGCAAACGAATAAGTTTGATAACGCTTATGTGTTAAATGCTTTCCCAAGACGGTGTTGTAAATGATTGGTGAGTATTTTGTCAATATGTCCATATAGCAAAAATTTATTAAACCAAACCAATTAAACTACCAAAAAATAAGTATATATAAATTATGATTACAAAATGTGTATGTCAATTATCTTTTAATATAGAGTAATTTGTGTTTTCCAATTTAACACATTGGAGTTTCCGAAATTCCCTTATTAGAGTAAGTGTAGTTCACAACAAAACTAAATATGCGATAGATTCAACTCCACGGATATTTTTATTCGTATACAATATCACAAATTTTATAGGTCCAAAAAATCTCTGAATATGTGTAGCTTTCTCAGTCCTTCGATGAGTTCCCATACATTTATTCCTCAATAATTTCGAAATAACGTATTAAAATGAAACCTTCTTGACCATATTTTATAAAACAACTTCCTGCTTGCTACGGATGGTGGCAAAATATTAGTATGATTTCCCTAGTTTCTCTAGAAATCAGTAAAATACTTTAATATATTCAGATATTAAAGAGAGGTTAGTAAAATTATCTCTCAAATCGAGCGCGTTTAAAACAATAAAAAATAACCCAAAATTATATAAACATGAAATTTCTCGGGTAATTTTTCGTTTCGAAGAATTTGTGAGGATAAAGCTTAATCCACTTAGTCTTCCGTCGAGCAGCCCCCAATGCTGCGTCGATTGAATTCCCCTGCGTCCTTTTGAAGCGCACACGCCACTCGGAGTCACTCGTTCTTTCACTTGCACACGGCGTGTGTGTGTGCTGGCGTGAGTGCAGACTAATTGCGGAGCAGAGGAAGCTGCTATCAATTCGCTTTTCACTTCGCAGAAGCTGCCGTGAAGCGCTCCAGTGAAGAGCGAACGAGGCGAGCTACGACATGCCGCTCCATCGCCGCCCGCCTCCTCGAGCCGGCGGCTAGTAATGCGAGATTAGTAAAACAGCTTGGATTAGCACGCGGGGCACGTAATTACCGTTCTATTACGAGCACCCGTACTTCTCTTGTCTTCCTGTCTTGCTTTTTGGCGCGGCTGCCGTAATTAAAAACCACTAAGAATCGAATAGAAGCTGTGCGCGACTGCCGGTGCCTTGGACATTCTACAAGTCACTGCCGCTGATCACACTGCAGTCTGCGACTAATTGCTACATTGAGAGGCACGGAAAATATCTATATTCAGTTTTATTTTCTATCCTTTCGCCGGGTTTGTTCACCTTATTAATCCGTCAACCATGTGAAAATGTGCAATTTATTAGGAATTTACCTGTGGTCTTAAATATGAAATTTCGTAGTTTAGTTCGCATAAAACCAGAATCACTCATTGCAGTGGTGTTACATTTAATAAATACACTCTAAATACAGCACCAACAATGACAATTACTTTCATTAATGCACTGCGAATTTAACTATAGGCTATTCACTGTAAAACGAGAACTTATGAAAACCCTGCTTAAGATCTACTTATATGCACGTTCTGTAATATTCCGCCTTACGTTACATTAACATTGTCATGTGCCTCATCACTTTATTCATGCTTCAGTCAAGTTAATCTGTGAAATTATTAGAAAAGTAAATACCTATTTTAAAAATCTACAAATTTTTGCACTTCGATGTATTTAAAAAAACAGAAAGTGAAACAAATAATTAAAATCTTCAGAAATTGTTTCCTAGCCTTTTTTATTTGACGTTAAAGTACTGAATTACTTCCCATCCATCGTTACTAACTTTACTGGACGCATCTCACTCAGGGCGCCCGTTAAAATAGGAGCAGTGACAATTTTTTTCTGAGATTGATTTCAAAAGTATTCACTTTATCGTGAACAGCCATTAGAAGTATGCATGCCAGCGTGTACTGTAGCACGCACGTAGAATTTTTTCAAAGGCTAATTTTACTTCTGTTCACTTCAAAATCATGAACAATCTTCACAAAAATTCCTGCTGTGATACAATCGAGCACATGAACACGTCAAAGTCATGCCGTTTTCCTAAGAGCAATATGAAGCTGCAGATTCCGTAAATTTTCTTAAGTCATATCTTGCTGACAACATATCACACGAAACACACGGCGGGGAATTGACCCAAATGCGATGACGAGCGAAAAATTCCAAAACTTTACTGTAGAACTTCTACCGACATATTTCAAAAAATTAAAAGTGTTTTCGTGAACATTCTTAAAATGCCTACATTAGTTCAAAATTTATTTCTATCGAGTAAATGAATAATGCAATATTAACAGATCAGATAATATCATGAATTTATTTAAAGTTTTCGTTATTAGTGCGAACGAATCACAGCGTACCAGAAACTCCTCGGTAGGTAGACCATCAGGAAAAAAAATCCAAAAACAAGGTCCATTTACGACGCTAGCATTGACAATGCATAAATTTTTGTGGTATTAATACACAGTACGAATGTAAATTTATAAATTCTCTAGTTACAATTTCGTTACTCTCATCGCACCAACTTTAACCATAAGAATGTAAACGTTATCTTAACTTAAAGCGACTGGGCGGAAACAAGCATTGCCGCAACAGTATCAATAGTGGTTAGGATGTAATATCCACTGTTGTACGTCTGTTGCCTTCGATAAAGGGTGCAGCAAACACATAAAGCGCCTTTGCCCAGGCAGATGTCAGCGAAGTCGCAAGATTTGAACCAAAGGCTGATGGCGACACAGAACTACTGATAGCAGCGGGTTCTGGCTCATGTGGTTGTGTAATCGGCTGTGTATCCTGAGTTTTTCCTGTTCGTCCTTCTCTTCACGTGAGCACGACACAGTGGAGGTAGCATCTGTTGATGAGTTGTTATCGGCTGATGGGTAGGGTGGATTTGCATACTTCCAGGAAGTTTATTAATAATTTAATCTAAAGTTGTAATGTTACGAATGAAAAAAATTTCGTCATCCAAACTATACCATAAAAGAAATCGCTAAGCCTCTAGGGTGCATTACGATACTATATTGAGAGCAGGTTGCAGTAGGTTACCTCTATCTGCCGCGATTCCACAACTGTTTAGATACTACCTCCCTCATAAACCCCACATTTTTGCCAAACATCTCCAACAGCATCACATAGAGAACTTTTAAATGTACGCTTCAAATTCCCCCCACCCCCCAACTTTTAATCTTTCTTCCAACTTTTGAAGTAGTGCTTAGTCAGGCATAACCTTCGTTAAGGAGCTTCTTTGCGAATGGTCTATACTTAATCTCTCCCCCCCCCCCCCAACCTACTCAAACTCTCTTCTATGAACTTGAATCATTATTAGTCGCAGCTTATTCCAATAACGATAAATTTTACAATAAAGAATATAATCTGAAAAGTATAATCCTACTTATGTCTCCCATCTAACTGGGGCTTCCAAAGAAACTTTTCGAAGATTTAGCGATGATATTTCTGGCGAAATATTCTTTTCACATTTGTTATAACTACTAATGACAATGACTTAAAAATATTACAAAACAAACTATAATACAGGGTATCTTCAAATTAAAGTAACTACACATATTATATGATTTGGTTTAAAATACACTAAATTAATGTACACAAAACGTCAGAATTAGAAATCTATTGAACCTTGCTGCTGACTTTCCTTTAATAATTTCTTACGTGTATTTTCATGTTGTTTATTATGTTTGGCCAATATCTTTTTTTTGTTAATGGTTTATAAATAAAATATTCGAAATGGAGCTACAGATATGAGTAGTGTGTCGGCAAGTGCTAGTGCCGGAATAGTATCTTGAAGAATCCGCCTGTCTAGGCCCCAAAGAGTGCAAATATGTTAAATTATCAGAACTCCTTATTGAAAATTATTCTATGTGCCACATTTAAGAATACATTATACATCCGACGACAATGTTCATTTTTCAATTTCCTTTTCTACCGGGTAAAATTTGAAAGTGAGAATTATTGAAAGTGTGTTTACACTATCAGTTTTAGGTAAGAAAAAATTTGTGCAGCAAATTTAAAGATATTGAGGAATATACTGTGTTGTAATACAATATATGGTGTGAAAACCACACAGATGGGTGACAAATGTGGGTAAAAGTGTTGTTTTATTGCACACTTACCATACAAGTACCCCTTAGAACAGCTTGAGGGTTGCTAGAGAACAGAACATAAACAAAAAACCATAATATTCTCTTTTCCAATACTATACTGACAGGAATTAACTACTGGAAATGATACACTGTAGCTAAAGGTCAAGTGTTAAAGTTTTATTGCAAATAATTCAATTATGCTGAACTGTGTTTCTTAAATTTAATCTTAGTATTAAAATTATGTCTAATAACAAACAGAAAACATTCGTAACATTTACATGTGACATATACAAGTGGTCGTAACGGAAGTAGAAAAGCCTTGTGATGTACGCCTCTTGTAATTATATTTCACTATATGTAGCCATAAAAAAAAATTTAATAATTTCTTCTCAAAATCAATCAAAGCTCACACTAATCTAATTGGGAGCAGGTCTCTTTTCACTAGGGAGTTTTGGGTTCTAACATTTACTCAAAATGGCGTATGTATCTGATTGGTATGTAATTTATATCAGCGGGCATCTTAAGTGAAATCATACTTGCAGCTTCTGGAAATCTTAATAACTCCCACGCCAATAATCGTAGTTGTCTGCCGTAGTAAATAAGAAGCGTGACCACGAGGTTTCTTCTTCTCCAGCTACAATCTTCCCCGTCTTTAGGCTCTCAGGCGTGGGTACTCGGTAATACAGTCTCTTAAGTACCATTCGGTAGTTCGCGGTAGGCGAAATAAAACTAACTAAAATCGTAAGTAGCAGACCGAAAAAGACCCTCTTCTTGTCTTGATACAGGTCCCGGTGTTTTTCTTATTGGCCCCTTACGCGATTCAGGCACTCGCCCCACTTTCACTAAATCTGGAAAATAAAATACTACCGGGTGCGTAACATGCATCCCGCCCCGCCTGCAGCTGCAATAAGACCATATTGCCGTACCAAGTTCAGCTAAAACGTAAGGTGACGCCAGCAGTAGGCCAGACACAGGGCAGGTGGTACTTCCTTAATCTTTAAACAAACTAGGTTGCCCATGACAACGGCCTGTGGCTTCCAAATCAACATGGTTATATGAAATATTAAATATACAAGTACATCTGGAAACACATATAATAAAGCTAATTACCAAAACAATTGTGTTTAATACGTGAGCCATTGAAAAAATAATATTCCGACCATATACAAATTAATACAACACATCAAATCAATTTCATATACCATAATAAAATATTTTAACTTATACTCAATATCTGCATTTGCATGTCAGGTCACTCTTCCTGTGCATAAATTAGGTGGAATTTTACCAGCCGTTACAGTACAGCAGATGTTTCTCACTCTTATTACACCATGACTGGGTCACCAATTGAGATCCCAAGAGGCGAGTTACCTATGTAATGAATACATGTCAGTTCAGTGTATTGCGTGCAGAGGCGATGAGGCATTAGATGAACGTATCTGAGTGGCCCGTAGCCATTCAGAGGTTTTAAACCTTGGACAAGCAAAATACTTCCACACAAGCGGAATCATTAAGTGTAAAGGCGAAAATTAATAATATGAACTGGCGTCGCTTTTTAATACTCCACTGATTCTCCGCCCAATTAACATTTTATAAACCTCGCAATGGGCAGATTTCTCAAGAGTCTCATTAAAATTAGCATGATACATGTTTCCCTCGAGCCGGGCGTTTCAGATAGCCGAGTGTGGGGATAGGGCGCGCGTGAAATATACGTAATGTCTGTTCACTATAAAGTATGCACTTTTGAAATCAACCTTAGAAAAAACTCACTGCCTCAGGCCTGCATATATTTTAACGGGTGCGCTGAGTGACATGCGCCCAGTAAAGTTGGTAAACGATGGATGGGAAACGTCGAATAGAAAGTGTTACGTAACCATTTGCGATAACTTGAATTATTTCTTTCGTTTTCTGATTTTTTATGCATCGACGTAGTAATGAAAAAATTAGCAGGTTTGTAAAATATTTACTTTAATAATAACGTCACAGTTTCGCTTGACCGACGCATGAATAAAGTGATGATGCCCATGGCAATGTTAACTTTACATAAGGCGGAAGAATACACAACGTGCACACAAGTCGATCTTAATCAGGGTTTTCAAAAGTGCTAATTTTACCGTGAACAGCCTATAGATAGTAGCCTGAGTCGTCGGTGCGCACAGAGCCTGTTAAAAGAAAAGGCATCGCCGCAGCGGAGTGAAAAGAAGAAGCTAATGACGTTAAAGTAGCCCGCTTCCATTAGAGTAAACCAGCGAGATGGGAGGTGTGGTGAAGAATGTATGTATTCCGTCACCGAGTTCCCGTGTCTCAGTCTGATTCT
Source organism: Dryococelus australis (assembly GCA_029891345.1). Lineage (NCBI taxonomy): Eukaryota > Metazoa > Arthropoda > Insecta > Phasmatodea > Phasmatidae > Dryococelus > Dryococelus australis. The sequence continues at coordinate 115,933,976 of CM056998.1, read as the reverse complement.
GCACATAGACTAAATATGAGGTAGACCGCTTATTCGACTTCTGCGCATGTACCCAACATTGACCTACCCCAATCCTACACAACTGTCAAAGTCACATGGTCAACAGTGAAGCACGGATGAGTATACATCTTCATTTTTTAAAATTACAAGCACTATTATATTAATAAAATAATTTTACCAGTTTGAATGTAATCAAAAAGCATTACAAATTGATTAGAGGAAGTAAAAAACATCTGAAAAGCACTTGTTTACTAAACAGTGTCCTAACCTCAAACCCAATCAAAGCCATTTTTGCTAGACGTGTTGGCAGAAAAGCAGTTCAATGTTGGGACACGAAGAATGGTTGCGCTCAGCCAGCGAGATCGGTCTACCTCATCTTTAGTCTATGACTCTGCACGTCTCCCGACCGAGTCCTCGAAGCACGAGGGAATACTGCAATCTCGTTTTTTTTTAATAAGTAATAATGTTCAATACTGATATATCCGTGACGTACTACCATGTAAATAGAGTTAACTTTTATGAAGCCTTGTTTCTTTTGACGGGCAATTTCTATATAAATATGACATTAATATAGAGAAACACAGTGAGCAAAGACTAAGAAAAATACCAAGAACGACTTGTAACTTCCCTTTCTTTCTCGCGAGCATACATTCACATGTATCTGAGCAATAGAATTCAGCAAAGTCTTCGAAGTCATGGAATACTGTAAATCTTAAAACCAGTGAACTACAAAGTTATGCGTAAATTAGTCAAATAGTCCTGAGATAATGGCGTAACACGCTGTAAATTCGTTAACTGAGCATTTGAAAAACAGCGATGTCAGTATTTTAAATTATATGCTATATTTATTAATATTTTTCATTTTCATTTTGGGTCCCCTTTCTTAACATCCAAATACCCTTCGTCTTTCCGATCACATTGCCATATTTGTTTGCGTTTGGTCTCTCATTTTTTGTTGGATCACGTTTCATCACGTTTCTTATACCTCTGGTGATTTGTAATTACACTTGGTTAGTTTTCTGAGTGTTTTGTTTTATGGCCAATTTTGATTATAACTGGTTACGTTTTATGTATCATCATAGTTTTTTTAGCCTTTTGGTTTAACAAGTGTTCATGTTTGACTATATTGGTATCCTTATATATAACTTGATCTTGTTAAGTCACATAGCTTAACATTCGGTCACTATATGCTGCGGTCTTTAAATTCGATACCAGTCACATTTGATCAATGTCGGTCGATTTTATTATATTTGAGAATGTTTGGTTTTTTCCTTGCTTGTTAGGGATAAATGTTAAGTACTTGTATAAATATCGTATCTTTGTAATAAATATATATCGACGTTTGGTATTATTAGGATAAGTTTGCACTAATTGCTCTTTTTTGCCATGATTTGATTCGATTTTATCACAGTCAGTTATTTTTAGGCATATTTGTTTTGCCTATGTATGTTATGTCCCATTAGCTCATTATTTTCCATACTTGTTCATTGGATCTTTTCGACCACAAAGTTGGTTTCTTTTAGATACATATCTCGACATACAGGCAGGTTCGCAGATATTTTTAAATCGTCTTTCGCGTTTGGTCACATCTTGTATCATTCAGTTAAGTTTAGTAGCATACGGTCAAGCTGGGTAATTTTTGATACTATTTGTCATACTTCCTAACACACAGTTATACTTATTGGCAATTTTGTACATTTGTTTATATTTGTATTCGATATTTTTGACATTTACTTATGACTTATGACTTATGCTTAGATTATGAAATTTTTTATAACTTTGGTCATATTTGGGACGTTTGAATAATTTTTGCTTACATTTATTTATATTTGGTTATTTTTTCAAATTTTCGTTATTTCAAATGTTGTGTAATGATATTGTAAAAAGGCATACATATTTTAGCAAATAATATTTCAGTTCGATTTATTACAGGTGCGCAATTTGTAAAATATGTGAATTTCCAGTGGAAATGAATACAATGTAAGGAGCATGTTAATAAAGCGAATTTTTAAACTAAGAAAGATTCGGATGACACAGAATAGGGGCCTTAAAAATGTAAAGTAGCCACCTTGAACTTTAAAATTACTCTATAGTAGGAAACGAACCAGGAAAATCAGTCATTCGAAAAGACAAAAAACATCGATTACAAATTTTCAGGAAACCTAGCTAGGTAATGTTGTCGTGTGTCAAGTTACTAACATAGTAGACGGTAAACATTTGATACCCAATAAATGAATCGAGCATGAAGTCATAAGCTCAAAGAAATATCAGTGTTTAAAAAAACTTTAAATATGGACGTTATCTAAGCATACTTTTCGGGAACTATTTCAGGAATATTTGTGTGTGTGTATGGAGTTTGCTATCATACACAAAAAACCAAGTATTCCAAATACTCTGATTATTATCAAAAGTGTGTATATGCGACTACAATTTTACATTTTGAAAGACAAATGCTGAGAAGAATAATCTTCCAATTTCAGTAATACGTTTTTTGTGTTTATCGCTTAGATGTTTCAGTGAAATATCTAGACTGATGTAAGTGGATAACAATAAGTGTACGAAACTACTAAATTAGTTGTATCAAAGCATTTAGGCAAAAGAATGCTAGAAATAAACTGATCACAACACGAGCATGAATTCTTTGCTGCAATAATGAAATATTATTATTTTTAATACTTTGCCAGGTTGTAATGAAATCGTACCTCTAAGCTGAGACCGCACAGCAGTAAACTGTTGAAGTATACATTATAAGCGATATGCTGATATACAGCCACACGTCTATTAAAAACAATTTATATGTTTTGTTATCAACATAAAGTAAATTTAAAGTTATTTTTCGGTTACATGTTTATTAAAGTACCTTTTAACACATACACATACATAAAATTTACGAACATATAGAACTTCAGTTCGTGAAAACTTTTACACCCGGAGCAAGATATCGCGTATGCTAACGAAACTGTTTACCTGCATGGAAGAAGAAGCGTTAGCAGAAAATTTGTTTAGAAAATCAAAAGAGACTGTTTGCTGTGCAATTCTGTTAAGGATGACAGTGTCCTTGCAAGGTATATATATATATATAGATGTTACTGATTCCTGTCCGTATTTTCTCATGCGAGACAGAAATCAAATAAAAAATTAATTAATTTTTATTACGGTTACAGATGCAATGAAAACAACGTGGTTTATACATATTGTAATTGGAGAACATGTTGGAATTCAAACTACATTATGTGTGGACTAATATAACGAACAAATCCTTTTAACAAATGTTTTGGAGTAGTCATCTACTATTCTTAAATTGTAATTGAAGTAAAACAGGTCCGGGAGTCCGCAACTTCACATACATGAATGCTCAACAAATTGCATATCACGAAGGCGAAAGGAATTGGTGTGCCAATACTACTGCTTGTGTATTGTTTGAAATAAAACGCAATCACTTCTAGAAGCCCTTACTACTCGATTGCTAATCCCCAATGTATGCTGTCCTGTATGCCGGCGCTTTGTGTTATGCAACTTGTTATGCGCGCTGGTGGAAACCTGGTGACTCCCTGCGTTGCTTTGTGTAATTTTAATTAAAATTTAAAAAATACTAGATTACCTTTCCAAACATTTAGTTACGAGGATGTATTGTATATATTGGCCCATAGATGTTGCGGTTTTAATTTCAACGTATTATTAAAAAAAAAAATCCTTATATATTGTGGACTTAAATATATCTGTAATAAGTGACGTATGTCCTGAGTGCACTCGTTTGCAAATATTTTATCTGATAAGTGAGGCACCGTGAAATACAAATAAATCCAAGATGTAATGAATACTTACACCTTAACATCATCGTGGTATTTAGTTCTAATTAAAATGTTGAAATTAATTGCAGAAAACGAAGACAAAATGTTTGCTGTGGAAGGGGTGATTGTAGCCTGTTAACGGTTTCTTCACACTTTTCTATTCTAACATTTGAAAAATTACTGTATACATGATGTGTTTGGTGGTTTCCTGTTTATATTATGCATCACAAGCGCTTTATACATGTGTCGACATTAAATCACCTTATTATTTGTAAAATAGAAATGATATTTATAATTTATCTGTAAATTTTAATTTTCCATTTGTAATTAATATGGACAAAAATAGCGAGAAATTGGGTAAGTTTGTAATACTTACTATTGACAAACATGGCCAACTCACCTATTTTCTCACTATAGTTCTTACGTAAAATGTTATTACGCTGAGAATTGTCCTGTTGTCGTTTCTGCCGCCTTCTGAGGTTGGCGATGGCGCTCGCCTGCGAGGTTACCGAGGTTCCTCGACATTGAGAGCGCAGTCAAGGGCAGCACTGTCAAAGCGCGAGGCTGGCGCTATCTGGACCAACGCAGCGCGCCGCCCGCTCTGCCGGAATAATTGATAAAGTAGCAGCTCGCTTATCGGCGGTGCACACCGCTAGTCGCGGCCTCGCTTAGCGTCGAGCACGGGCCCTTCGCACCCGGCCAACCTGTGACGTCATCCGATCCCCCACAGCTTCGCACTGGAACTGCAGTTTCGCCACCACTTCACACTCCCTTCCCTTCAGCAACCTATCATCGCACCTTGCAGTCGTCACCTATGAAACGACTACAGAAAATGAAATGCATATTCTAGTTTCAGAAACTTACCATCCCCAATAAAGGCAATGAAGTTAAAACTAGTTGATATGTCGTACGTTCTTGTAATGTTTCCCTGACATATCATATAAGATTCTTCTAACAGATGTAGAGCTCGAGTGTATACCAATTTATAATAATTCTAATGTCTGAATATATAGACACAATATAAGGTAGTTTGACATTAGGCTGTATATTTCCCCGAAATTGGTAAGATATACGAGTTTCCAATATAAACATCAGAATTACGTAATCACGCAGTAACAAGTACATCTGTTAAAGTTTGATCATTCATCAGCTTGTCTCCCGCAAAGTAATTATTTTCCAGAGTAAAATGTATTTTAATTGTATTATAACTGCGCCAGAGGAAGTACAATGAGATTTCTGTGAACATAACTTTTTAATCATTTTAATAATCATGTAGCATTGAGAATGTCGATGGTAAGAGTCGTTCAAAGTGGCAACACAGTTATTGATTTCATTGCAGTTTCAAAGCGCCATTTCACCTGTATTTGCTCAAGAAGAAAACAAGTTATAATGTTTCTTTATGCAAAGCGAAACAGAAAATACCGTACTACTTAAGACTTGAACTAAATTTGAAGGGTGATATAAAATTCCAAACATAGTGTTATGAATCGATTAAATCACAAAATAAATAGAAACTTCCTAATATGAAACAGTAAATTCGTGATTAATATTTAGCGAATGAGAAATCTGAAATCGGTTAGGTTTTCATTTGTAGCTTCTTTCACATTCAACACGAAAATAAAGGGTATCGTGATATCATACAAAATTATGCCATCCTGGGGCAACATAAAGCGTATTTCAATTATGTGTAAGGAATATTTTGTTTAAACTATTAAAATCTCTGCCATGTATAACACACTCAGACGAACGTTTCTTATTAAAAGAAAGCTAAGAATGCCTGAAAAGTGTGGCGTTGTCTTCTAGCTATACAATCTGAACGACTACGTTTAATATTCTAATTGAAGGGGATGATATTAAGCACGAAATAGTACAGATGATTGTCATTTATTTAATAAATATAATTTCTATCCTAAAGTAGTTGCTTCATCTCAAAATTTTTCTAGAAATATGATCATTTAAAACCTTAATATTCAGGAGCATGCAGCTCCCTTCTTAACTTATAAATTTGTTTAGTTTAAAAAAACGATTTATGACCAGATGATTCTTGTATATTAAATATTATGAAATAAGTTTGCGAAAAATTTTAGCCAAGTCTTATTTATTGAAGTACATGGTGAAATACACAGAATGCTACTTATTACTAATCATTTGTATAAAACACGCGGCACCATGTTGGTAGAGCCAACGAGTAGTCTAATGCCTGCTTGACTAGAGATAAATCTAATCGAATAAGGAATTAATTTTGATTGTCCATGGTTTTAATGAAGACAGAAATGAATTGTGGCAGAACAGGTTAAAGTCAATTATTATGTAAATTAAGTTGAAGACTGAAAATATTTCGTTGGTTGGTCCACTGAAAAGTTGGCTATGATTTACAGTCTTGTGTATAACATACCTTACTGGCAGCTACCAGTTAAAAAGTCCACATGTATCGTTAATGGATCACGAGCAGTATATGTCTTAATTTTCTACATGTTCGTTAATTCTACACAGCCGTGCGTTGAGTAACAAATAAGCTAATTACTGAAACATTTGTAAAAGTAACCTTTATATGTAAGTATTCAATATGTATACTGTTATCAAGGGATTACGCAGAATTTTTCAGTTTCCATTTTTAGGCACTTTTCTGAGGACATAAACAATAGGTCACTGATACTTAATGAGCTTACTTTCCTCTACATGGGTGCAAATAAATTTTAGTGAAGTTCTTAAAAGCTGAAATTGTAGGTACGCAATATCAATAGAGATGAAACCAGAGACATGTGAAACAGTATCAAGACCAATAAAAATTATACACGAGTGACTTACCCAGGATTCGAATTCAGAAAAATTCGTAAAATTAAACTAACTGGCAATCAATGGCATCAAGAAGGTAGGATTCAGAGCATCGATTACGGATGTAATCAGTCTAAAGTTTTGAATGATACGTTCCACTAACATGAAATATTTACACGGCCATCATTTTGAAAATAATTGTATGAGCTACCAAAAACACATAAGTTGACATGACCTACCACAACGCTACGTGTGTGAAAAATTTGGTGGAAATAGGTTGATTGGTACCCGAAATAATGCATAAAAACTTAATTTTCTTAATCGGTGCTATCTTGCAAAACTGCCTAAAAACCTTTTTTACTCAGATGTCAAATAGGTAGGCCTACTGTTGGCATAAAAAGTTTGTTTGAATTCGGTTAATCTGTTAAACAGCAATGCAAAATATATCAAAATATTTATATGGCAGCCATTTGGAGAATTAATGACTGACCCCATTTAAATCATCTAACTTTACATGTCCTTCTGTAGGCGTGAACAATTTTGTGGAAATGATTTTAATTTTTACGGAAATATGGCAAAATTTTCATTTTACTCACCTGACACTTCTTTGCAAAAATTCCGGCAAAGGGGATCAGTGTATGTATAAATTATGCTTCTTATTAATACGGTTCGCATACAAAATTTGGTTGAATTACGTTGGAATGTTTTATAGGTATAACCAATTAACGTAAATTATTTATATAAACCACATTAAAACATGTCTGCCACACATAACACATGTTAATTTATGTACCCTACTATACCAACACCCGCATGAAGATATTGTATGAATCGATTGATTGATCCTCGAGTTATAGCATAAAATATCAGTTGTTCATGTGACAATCTTCATAAATGGAGGACAAAATGTTTACGTATTAGCACGTTCTATGATTGTCATAGACGAAATATACGACGTTAAATTTAAATCTGTTATATAATTATGTAGTTTAAATATGTTCCAGTAAGCTTAAATGTTTGTATAGGCGCCATTCAGAAAATATAAGACTTACACACTTAAAACATATAAAAATAATATCGCATACCACTGTACAACTTCTTCGCTAAATTTTAAACAAATCGGTTTATTGTTTCCCGAGTACGGCGTAAAAAACGGTTTTATTTCATCTTCTAAAATGGAGGAGAAATGACACATTGCATAGAAAATTTGATGGATATAATTGATACTTTCTGCATGTAAAGTTAACTTGAAATCTTTTTTTGCCGTTTGGAAGATAAAATATTTTGATCTAAAATGATTATATCGCCGCCATTTTTAAAATATGTGTTTGACCTTATCAAAGTTTATCATTTTACATGTCCTGCCATAGTGCTACTTGTCCGCCAAATTTGGTGTAAATCGATTGTTTTTTGTGAGATATCACGTCATTTTGATTTTCCACGTGTACCTTATTTTACAAAGTGGTGGACAAAATATATTTTGGGTGGACGCATTTAATATTTGAATTAGATTCGTCCAACATAGAAGGTTTCATTGGAATTAATTACTTGGTTTTGGCGATTAAACATGTAAAGGCAAAATAAATGTCAGGCATACCTAAAATATGTCAGTTAACATTATCTACCATAGTACTACTTGTTTGCCATATTTGGTAGGAATACGTCAATAGTTTTTTGACAGATTTTATAAATATTTAAAATATTCGCGTGACTTATATTACAAATTGGATGACAAAGAGGCTTCGTGTAGATATATTTGATTTTGGATAAATATACTCCCAGCATACAAAATTAAGTTGCAATTGACTTAATAGTTTCGCAGATATAGCATTCTGTGCTAATATATCTAGATGGCCGCCATTTTTAATATAAGTCCTGACATAATTTTAACGTATTTTACATATCAACTGCCGCTATACTACTTGTTTGCCAAATTTGAAGGGACTGTGTCTATTGTTTCCCGATATATTACGGAAAAATTTTTATTAACTCATTGAGCACTATCTTGAAACATGGCATATAAAAGTGGTGGTTATGACTTGTATGATGTTTGTAATAGATATGCCCTACTGTCAGAGTACAAAATTTGGTTGAAATGGGGCAAATGGTATGGTAGTTATACCAAATAATTCCAAAATATTTGTTTGGCTGCCATTTTGAAAATAAAGGCCAATAGAGTTCGATTACTTATATATTGCTAGCATATCATAGTATTACTTATGTGCCAAATTTAGCGAAAATTTGTTGAGTCGTTTTCGAAATATAACTTGAAACGAAAATTAATTTTTTTCATGTGGCACTATCTTCCAAAATGGAATATCAACAACTATATTCTCTTCTGAATACAATGCTTACAACATGCGTTGCCAAAAAAAAAAAAAGTTTTAAATCGGTTAAATCGTTTCCAAGATATGGGATATCGCCCTAACTATTAAAATGGCCGCCGTTTTTAAAGTAAGTAAGCTATAAAATTCAGGCGTCTTTACCTAGTACTATATGTGTACCGATTTTGGTGAAATTCTGTTCATGTGTTAGAAAATTGAAAAAAGGGGGAGATGATGGCACGCACAGATGCAAACAGCTACTTACACATATATACACATTCATACACACAGACAGGAAAGAAATCTCACAATCCTTAATTTCCTTCGGAAAGTACGCTGAATAACCACAAGGAAACAAATAAAAATAAAGGATTTTAAGCTTCTTGGTTAGCGTAAATCTGAATACTGGCTCGTACAGCAATCACTGAACAAAGAAGTGAGTCTCGAGTTTAATTAAAAATCCGGAGTTGAGGTTGCGAAAAATGTCCTTGCTTAGCTAAAGTACTTTTAAGGAAAACAGTATGTGGAGTGTTGATGCCCACCCACAATGTTAAAATGGAATGGAAACTGTGCGTTTAAAATAACGGAGACACCGTAAATTTCACAGGACATTCCATATATTCATATGGAAATTTTCTTAAATTTGCTAACTATTTTATACTTCTGCTTAAAAATTACAAAAATAATCTTCAGTTTTCACTATAAAATGTTTTAATGCTTATAAAATATTTTTTAAAAGTTAATTTTTTTTTTTACTAAAGTAATAGTTTAAGAGTGAGCAGTAGCTATGGCTCGCCATAAAATTAAATGTTAACATTAATGTAAAGTTTTCAAAAACGTAAATGTACAAATTTATTTTAACAAGAGCTATATTATTTTGTCGCATTTGATGGAAAATAAATGAACTACATGTTCTGAATCTCAATTTTAATGTCATGTCATTTTATAATAAAGCCGTAAGTTTGATGATGGGCAATTCCTGTGACACTGCCTAAAAAAACGTGCTCATCTGCCTCTTGTAGTAAATGTATTAACGACTCTTTTGTACTGCTCTAAAGAAAACATGCAATCAATTTTTTTGTGATGACACAAATTGGTACTATGAAGTGTGTCCCCGAAATTATTACACATTTTTAACTTATGTTAGCTTCTGGAATTAGTGTGTTTTCGAACCAAGCCTAGGCATCTTTGATGCAGATCTTATCTGCTGTTCTCCTCACTCACGACACCAACCAGTCGGACAGGGGGTGGGGAGAGGTGATATTGCTTACAGGAGGAAGCTAACTGTCCAGTTCTTCAGAAATCACTCTGTTTAGGAACAGGTGTTCTTCCTTTCTGTAAACTGCAATCTCATGCACTCGTATATTTGTTTGGTGAGTCATTCTTTCGCATTAGCAGACCCAATTACTCAATTGTAAAAACCCGAACAGGGAAATCAGTACCAAATAATTTATTGAATTTTTGTTACATAATTTGCACCCACGTGTGTGTGTGTGTGTGTGTGTAATATATATATATATATATATATATATATATATATATATATATATATATATATATATATGATGTAGCGGACTTCTAATTTCGTTGAGTGTGGCCGAATTGTGGGTCCCTTTGTCTATACATTAAAAATTAAAATCGCACTTCACTTGTGATTGAAATTGGGCATCACCTCTCGGGAAGAAACGGGCTTCAAAACCCAAGATATTCACACCGTCATTTATTTCATAAATAGCAAATATACACGTCACAATTGATCAACATTTTCTTTGTCCATGTTATATTAATGTTCCTGTAAGTATTAACCTAGGAAATTAAAACGACTACTCGTCTTCAGTTTCGTAATACTAATTTTGTGAGCATGATCTGTGTAATTTATTTATACACGTATCTTCTCAAGATCTCACCAAATCATTTGGTGGCTGAAAGATGAAGTAAGCTAACACATTAATATAAATAATTTGATTCGCCGGTCGCTAACAGCATGTCAACATGATTTAATTTAATTAGTTTTCCACTGAGTGTAACCACTGATTCGGGTTTACAGGCGAGGCTCTGAAGTACTTAGTTTTGAAACACGACAATTACGTATCTCAAGAAATTATAAAAGAGTAATGATTACTATAGCATATTTTAATTCGCAATCCGAGATTTATAATTGGTAAACCGAGAGTAATTAGGTTAAAACTAAATATAGTACTAAAAAAAAATTTATCAAGAGAACACTCAATACTTCACTCAATACTTTTTACATTAGGTTGAATTTCGATTGTGTCGTACATTAACTTTAAGATAAAACACCCATTGCATTGAAAAAAAATTTCATTTCTTACTTATCATCGTAAAGAAAGATAACATCATCATATATTTTCAATTTTATGATACAACAAATTTTACAAAGTTTAATACCAAGTAACGTAAAAAAAACATATTTCAGTTTTAGTCGTCTACATGTATACAAATCAACAAGAATGACGTATTTAATTTTCATACATATCATGCATATAGCCAACGATATATTATTTACAATGCAGACCATGGAAATATACACCTAAACTTATATACAGGACTACTAGTCCAGGATAAAATACGTTTTATAAATGTAACTTAAAATTGCAGTTTTCTCAATTGAATGTTATGCCTATTCTTATTGGCCAGTTTTGTGAAACTGCGTAAAACTTAATTATTTCTGTTAAATAAACAGTTTTTATTTGAATAATTATTTCAGAAATGTTGTAGTCTGGAGGAACACTAACGAACATATGCCATTTAAAAGCCAGATTTCCGACTGCCGTTAATGTTTTAAGAGCTGAAAGAATAATCGACATAGTTCTATTAGCTTTCTTTATTATTTTGCAAGGCGTTAAATTTTAATCCAAGAAATAATAGCAGTTGGTAACTTCATTTATGACATATATTTAAATAGCATTGTAGTTATAAATATTCTATTGGACACACATGCACTCATATCAGGGCTATCCGACATAAAATATATATGGTCAAAGAGGCTATAAATATGAGCAGAGTTTTGAAATTTACGTGTCTGTATTCAGTTATAATTGTTATTTTTATTTTAAGAATGTATTCTTTTTCCGTTTTATTCTATAGACAGTAAGAATGTGTAACAGTCCTTCCTCCTTCATTTCAAAATGGTTCTTAATTAGTAATATCAACAAACACTATGAACAAAATTACCTACATACTTACGCAGTCATAGCTAATAAATTACGTTTGTGGTCAACCTTGCTATAGGCAATGCCCACCGAGCTGCAGAAAGCAAATTTTAAGTTTCTTTACTACGAAATTAGAGGCTTGGAGAACTGCTTTTCTCACACCATTGAAATTAGCACTACAAGAAATTTCAAACACCGAATAACTAGAAACCTTCAGAACAACAGAAGGTTCCACTGCAATAAACACGTATCAAAATTGTTGTGCATTTCCTGTAATATTGTAAAGGAAAATCAATTTTAAAAAATCGTAAATGCTAAATTTTTGAAATGTAGTATTGAATTTAAATTTCTCTCACCCAAATAAATTAAGTACACCGTCATTTTCCAAATACCTTACGCGTTTCTTTTTTGAAAGGAAACAGGAAGAAACTCGATTTACCGAGTGTTAAAATAAAGGCTTGTGAAGATTCGTACACGAATTGTGACGTATTATTCCAGACAATCCTACTACAAGAAGTACAAATTCCTGTGCCATCCATTCATCAAAATACGGCACAAAGAAGACGAATAGTGGACATAAATTACTTCATTTCTTCCTTGAAAGACATTGATAGTCACAGCCAAGTAGGATATTGTTTTCGGCTTAGAAGTAGGGAACGTCCATTCCTTTTTCGTGAGTTTTGTTTTCCCAAGCCAGGCGATATAATACCTCAGTAAAGAGTAACTAGATCTGCACAATGTTGTAATGTAGGAAACATGAAACTGAAACACTAAACCGCTACTACTGGGAACACGAGGATCTGATTTCTGTCACCATGAAGAGACAAAAATCATCTGACCGTAGTCATGGATATTCAATGCAAAATATTACAAACAGCCATTCACTTTCTCCAGACTTCATTGCAAAATATTGTGGCTATCCTGTCAAGGTAGACTCGCTCTTAACACGATACAAGAGTTTAGGAGCCCATTTCTCTTACTAATCACCTACAACCATATTGCGATACAGGGAGATGTAACTACGGTGTGTGTTTGTATATATATATATATAATATATATATATATATATATATATATATATATAGTGGAATATCTCAGGAATTAGGGAATAGTTAACATAAAGCACCACGCGTGGGTGCCACTGTAAAGAATTGTAGAAAAAATCCAGCTGTTCTTAGATATGGTATGCAAATATTTATGTTGGACGTGTGAGAAAAAAAAACTTTACTGTGTGTGTATTCAATTGTATGTATCATTTACCAATTAACATACACTCCAATCAGGCTTCTGTATTATCAAGAACGCTAGACGCATACATGTAAGGCACTAGCACTCAAAACACACAAACCCTTTACCTTGAAATTAAACTAGCAAATCATAAAATTTAACTCTGTTAATTATGAAAAGGTCTGGATCACTGAACATAGAAAGAAAAGAAAATTACTGCTGTTAAAACTATTCAATTAAAATTCACAAATAAAAATAAAATACCTTAATTAAAACCGTTTAAGATAGAAAATAAATTATTAATTAAAACTCTAGTCTGCAAGTAGGTAATAAAATTAAAATACTACCGCCATTCGAAACAAAAATAATTACTCTTAAAAAGATTAAAATAGCCATTTTAAAACTAAAATTATTCTGAAAAGCTGCTTGTTAGAATCAGATTAGATTAGAATCCAAATGAACTGCATTACTGTGATGTGTACTGAATGTGTATTGAAACCTTACGCATGCTGAGCTCCATTCATAAACGTCGTAAGTCAAATCTAAATGCCTTTCCACATTAACTTGAAAAATTATAATAACTTCTCAAAAGGGTAAATGTTCTCGGGGAAAATCAAATTTAAAGTCCTCTTCCAAATATTCATAAGTCAAGTTTATAGTTGCCTCCGACACTAGATTGATCGTTAAACCTCGGACCACTGGGCTAAAGTGACAGTTAAAATACTGAGTTAAAGAGCAACTTTTTATTCATAAAAATTATATCATCTTAAAGATCCAAATATGTGTTCCCAAAAATCCAGTAGATATATGAGACTGGTCGACATACATATGTATATACATATATATGTATATACATATATATGTGTATATATATACATACATATATATATATAATGTGTGTGTGGGTGTGTATGACACTACCCTTAAAACAGGGTAGTGTCACCTTAACTAGCATACTGTCTCACATGTTGTCATCATGGCGTCTCGGAGTAGTGCAGCTCACCGTCATCATCAGCTACCACTAATAAAATCCAGCGCAAATGTTTAACTCAAGCCCTCTTCTCAAACTGACTTGGTTAGCGAATAATCAAACTCACTTCGTGTACCAAAATAAACTATCTAATTTAGGTTGATGCCGGGAATTTTAAATAGTAAAACTCCCAGCGACAAAAAGGGTCCAGGACCAATAGGTTACTACCCAGAAGCCCCTTAACTTCCGGCTACTTCCTACAGTCCTCATTAACATGGGCTCTGCTGTATCCGGTCACACAAATACAACTAAGACCCAACACATAAGAATCAATTAAACTTTCAAACAAAAGAAACAAATTACGTTAAAAACAAAAATTATAAGTTCTGAAACATAAGAATTCACAAGCGACAAATAATTAACATAACACAGTTAAGTCACTATTACTCAGAATAAGATACCACCTTAACTTAGAGTAACTAAAATAAAAGAAAACCATTGGTGGTTCCTAAAATAACTCACACTTAAAAAAAAAATGTAAAATAAACAATAGTGTTCAAGAGTGTTAAAATAAAAATAAAGATAATAAAGATCATAAACCATATGGAACATTAAATGCCACACAGTTCCAAACCACACATGGTTTATTTGCATATTAGTCCTAGTATACATAAAAATTAGTGGGTGCTAATATATCACTATATATAGGATGATTCTCAATTAGACCGACAATCTTTGGGAAGTGATTCTTCATTTGTGCAAAACATCGGCTCTTACGTTGAAAATCCCGATAATGTACAATAATGTTCCGAGAGTTGTTATTGTAATTTACTTCGTTACCGATGTTTTGCCAAAATACGGTTTGAAACCTCGTTTTTTTAATGGTTCATACCTCTCTTAATATTCGATTTAGGTATTTCATGAAGAATAACCTCTCGAAGTTTGTTGTCGGTCTCATTGCGAATTATCCTGTGTGTGTGTGTGTGTGTCTATATATATATATATATATATATATATATATATATATATATATATATATATATATATATGTGTGTGTGTGTGTGTGTGTGTGTGTGTGTGTGTGTGTGTGTGTGTGACTTGTAACTTTGGCATTTTATAGTAATATTTGAGTGTTTCAAAACATGCCATCTGTTCCAGGTGGCTGATAGTCTCTTTTCAAGTTTAAAGAAGAGGTTATATTGGCTTCGAACTGCCCCAAAAAAAATATTTTTTTTGTTTAAAGTGGTGGAGGAAGCATTGTCTTTCATTATTTTTCTTTCCTCATACCGAAGCTATAGGAAATACGGAGGGTTCCGTTTATATATTTTTTATTTGCTAATCTCAGCTTCGTTTATCGATGTTACGGATTGTTTTTCCGTAGATTTAAAACGCTGGTAACCATAAAAATCATAATTTAATGTTCTTACGAAATACCGATCAACATGTTTATATAGCCTATTCGATATTTCTCCGCAATTTTTGAACCAAACCTTTGAAAAATCACCCAATGCATGACGTGGTTAGTTATTTCCTAAATAGTTTACGTATCACAAGCGTTCTATACCTCTGTTAACATAAAAACATCAAATTTGTCGTTAAATTAAAATTTTATCTATATTTCATTTGTGAATAGTAATATTAAAATTTAAATAAATATCAATAAAAACAATAAGACTATATGTGTGTTAGTAACGCCTATTAAGAAATAGTTCCTCTGCAAAATAGTATTACCACTGAATACGCACAAACTCGGTGCGTTGTCCATAGGTGTAATTCTGTAGACTGAGTTAGCCTTATTTGCAAGTGGCGGAGGAATATGCTTGGTAGCAGAACTTTAGCAGGGTTTCAGAAAAGTGTGAAGTAACTGTTAATGGATTATATTAGTTTTAAGTACTCTTTCTTAGAATAGAAACATTTCGATAGTATAGATTTTGCAATACGGTAATCAAAATTACAAATTTTGTTTTCAGGACGTACAAATAAAATGAACGGCAATGTTTGCCGAAAATTTTAAAAGGTTTCTCAAACGTTTTTTGGTAATTCATTTCAGCCCTAAGGTATACGCTAAGAAAAATTTATTTTAAAAAAAGTCATAGACTACCACAAATAAAAAATATGCAAACAATTACGATATTTTCGGTGTTTTTTAAATTACGAAATTATGTTATGGCATAATATTAAAAACTTCGTGAAGTAACTCGTGGTCATTTATTTTACGTGAAATAAAAATCTCATTTCCGTAAGTAGGTAGTTTATATTATTTGTACATCCCAAAAACTTTAACTTTGTCATGCCATTTTCAAAACTATATATATATATATATATATATATATATATATATATATATATATATATGAGTGTGTGTGTGTGTAAAGTCTACTTTGTATGAGAGAAAATAGTACGTGTAAGTAATGTTAACAAGTTTAACTATATTTTGTAAAATTGTAAAATAATAATAATTTTTGGTAACCATCTCTTTACTTTTAACTGTACAATTTCCTTAAAAAGCCTATGGATGTACGTTAACGTTCGAAAGTGTGTTACACGACGTACAGCAACAGCGACTGCCTCTAAGTGACACTAGATGGTAGCCTGCGAGTATCGCGTGTCCCCCGTGCTACAGGATCGCGTGACTTAATAGTAATAATCATCACTTTCATCTCTTTACCCCTCCTAGCCCTAGGCCATCCCGAGGTCTCCCATTCTAATTATAAATGCCATGCTCTTTATTTGCCACACTTGCCCCAATGGACATAAGCTCTGGGGGCCAATTTTTGGTATTCTCTTATACAGGAGAAAACCTATCTACCGCAATCACGAATATTTAAACCACGCCGGCACGAGTCCATACATCAACCTGACCCGGACTTAAGTAGTGGGACTGGTCAGGCGTGGTAGTGGCTATTATCCTACCTCTTGGGGAGATTTAAACTGTCCACCTCCCCCCGGTTTCTCGATCCCCCTCCTCTCCATGAACCTGTGACCTTTGGTCTTTTGGATAAGTTCGTGCTCGTCCTTTCTTTTCATGACATGCAGGGGTGTCCCGTTTACTTTCTGATACACCAGACCGTCCCGTCCAATTCCGTACACTGTAAATTTTTTTTCTGATAATCTTCCTAAACTGTAATGGAAGTTTATAACCTGTACACTGTATGTAAATAATGCCACACATCAATCTGCAGATATAGGAATGTTTAACGTGGCTACTATACAAAGTTGTAAATTTTCCCTATGCATTTGACTGTTTCCTGAGCAAATGTAGGAACGCTACAATGAATGTATAGGGGGAAAAATTGCCATTTTTGTTTTCTCACTAACCGTATACACTGGTATGGTATCTTTCCGAATAATTTCTTTGAATGTAAAATTAAATTTTTTCACTTTGAAATGCTCGCTTGGGAAGGAACGTGACAGGGCTAGCTGTTGGTCCGACACCCTAGCATTGCTCTAGAGCGTCAACGCTGGCCGTGTTGCCCGCAGGATCAGATACGCGTGCTGCTGCCGTGTTGACACGGCTGGGCGGGGGACACTGCAGGTTCCATCGCCCTTCCATCGCCCGCGTGTTTCATTCCAGCGACCACACTGTCAACCCGAGCTACACTCTGGAAACACTTTCACTGCTGCAACTAGGTCGTGCCTATACGGGAGGGCTTGTCGGGGTTATACCCCTTCACATCAAGTTGCAAGCTATGAAACTAAAATAAACTGCGTTTTAGAAACTATGAATGAACCAGTGCCAGTCTCAGGTTTGATCATCATTTGCAAGGTGAAGCTGTCCCTTGAATATCTTTATACCTGGGCTTTGCTAGAAAAATGTCATCCATTGTGAAACTGAAGGCAATGGTGATTTAGCTTTGTACCATATCCAAAACCGGTGCACGGGTTTCATTGCTGTTACGTATTTTATGTAAATTTTGGTTAAATGCATGATCACGAAGAAAAAGTATGTTTGCCAAAGTTTTTTTAAAATTAATAGTTATATTAATGGCAATGCTGATGTTATACTATCGTTAGAATATTTCATCGTTATTATTGGTTAAAATCAGTTACTCTATTTTGAAGGTTATTCAGTGGACATGTTGGAAATGAACGATACTTATGATTGGTGCTGTACTCAGAAAAAACATCAGTGCCCAGTCTTCTTTGCGGCTAATCTGTAGGGACAGACAATTTTCGCGTTTTAAACTATGTGTAGGCTAGATTCCACTGTCCTATGTACTTACTGCTATCTGTTCATTGGCAGGTGCCCCAATGTATATCCAGTACAAGCTCAGACCAGGGATTCGGTGCTTGTTCACGTGCAGCTCGGCTTTTGGATCAGAGTTCACCCGGACGTCTCTTATAACATGTGAATCAATTGCAAACGTATCAGAAATGTACATATATTTCAAGTCGAGTTTGTCCTAACATAGGTTCACGAAATGTTCCAGCCCCTACTAATCTGATAACTGGAAGTTCCTACACCTCTTGGCGTGAACAGTTAGTGGCAAAATCACTGATCACGCAGCAAGTCGTCTGCGGTTTACGTGACAAGAGCTCCACGCAAGTACAGCCATGGTCGAAAGAATGCACAGGCCTGCATGATGAGCTGTTCGAATGCATCGCGTTTTGCGCACTACGTCACCACGCGCCCATTCTAGTGTACACGTAATTGACATTATATAACTTTTGTGAGGGTGGAAAAAAATAAAAAAGTTTTAAAGTTATTATAAGAACGAGTTATATCTCGTATGGTTGGTATAGCTAAAGTATGAAAACTAATACGACAAAGTATTGTATGTCAATAAAATGTGAGGATTAATCAAATAAACAGTTGTATATAAACCACGGCGTTTTATATGGTTTTATTTGTCGCCAGTTAAATGTATTTAATTTGTTATTACCATTGTCGACCTCAAAAGAAACACATAAAATGTATTGTTTTTTTCTGTGGTTTACTTTGTCCTTTCGGAAAACGGGTTCATTACGTTTTATATGTGCCGAAAATTACACTATCGACCAAAAAGTAATTGGGCACCTGTCCACAATGTTTGCTTGGTGGTTGTCACCCCGTT
Source organism: Dryococelus australis (assembly GCA_029891345.1). Classification (NCBI taxonomy): domain Eukaryota; kingdom Metazoa; phylum Arthropoda; class Insecta; order Phasmatodea; family Phasmatidae; genus Dryococelus; species Dryococelus australis. The sequence goes on along the minus strand of CM056998.1, from coordinate 115,914,662 downwards.
AGAATCACGTAGGGCCACCTCTTGCGGCTATAACAGCAGCCACCAAGTCTGGCAAGCTCTGTACGGGTGTTTGCAGGACATCCACGAGGATTTGTCCCCATTCCTCTTGCAACTATTACATGAGTTGAGCAAGGGATTTTGGCCGCACCTGACAAGCCGTCACCCGGTGAGCCAATTCGTTCCAAAGATGTTCTATAGGGTTGAGGTCGGGGCTCTGGGAGGGCCAGTCCAATCGGCGAACATTGTTGTCGGCGTACCACTGCATAGTAGCCCTTGAAACATGGCACCTGGCATTGTCATCATGGAAGTAACACGGATCCATTCCGTAAAAACGCCACAATGTTGGGAGCATTTCATTTTCCAGAATGTTACAATAGTGCTCTGTGTTCACGCTATTACGGACAAACACCAGCAGTCCTACAACGAAGGCCATGAAACAGCTCCACACCATCACTCCACCAACACCGCATTTTCTAGTTGGCACTATACACTCCGGCATAAGCCGTTCCCCGGATATATGCCACACCCATACACGTCCATCGGGCCAGAATAATGCAAACCTCGACTCATCATTCCACAGAACCGATTTACACTGCTCCAGTGTCCCGGTGCGATGGTCTAAACATCACCTGAGTCGCCGAGCTTTATTGCTTGTCATGATAGGGGCTTATGTGCTGCTGCTCTTCCGAAATATCTATGTCGGTGGGCCTCTGTACGCAATGTTCCAATGGAAACCGATACTCCTGTTGCTGCATGAAACTCCTGTCGGATGGTAGTCATGGGTTGTGCCCTATTTTTGACAATTTCACGTTTCAGGGTTCTGTGATTTCTGTCGGTCAAGATTGTAGGTCTCCAGAACGTTCAGCATTGGCACAATGTCCATCGACCTTCCACTTACGAAGGAAGAATGCGACCGTTGATTTGGGTCTGTTTACCTTCCGTACAGTCGCCCGGCCAGACAGACTACTCAGATGGCAGCCCACAATCATGCCCTTATCGAGGTCTAATAGTTCTGTACCTTGTGCTATCTCCTTGTTAACTGGTTCTACACCGGCCTGCAGCGTATGGCGGCCACACAAGTTAACTGACGTACTGAATTACCTAACTTCATGGGTGCCCAATTACTATTTCGTCGATAGTGAATAATCTCGTTGGAGATTTCCGTCGTGTCGAACTCAAATGGCGTTACTAACATTTGTCTTGTCTCTGATTATTATTAATAAGTATTAGTAGTAGGAAAATGGGGACTATGGCCCAAGGGCGTGGGGCGCAGGAGTGCAGGAGCCAGCCATGTTGTTACGTTATCCGACCGCCACCTTGGATGTAATTGACCTTTTACCCCTGACCCATGAACCTTGACCCGTGACCTTGACCTTGACTCCGAGGATCTTTGACCCCAAAAACCCTAAAAAAATCCCCAAAAATATCCTTAAAAAAATTCCCAGAATAATACAAACATTGTAGGTGCACATGACGGCGACTAACTTCAAAATAAACGATCTCCAACTCTAAATATTGATGAATATACTACTCCTTCTACAAAGAATTATATTGAGGGCGAAGCAGGAAGTGAAGATGATTATGAAGACATCATTTATGACGAGTATGACGACAGTGATAGTGTTGAAGACGATGACGATTCCCTCAATGTTCCCACACATTTCACCGATGAGTTTCCAACAAATGATGCGAAGACGGCAGAAAGCGTCGAGCATACTGATTATATGTTTATCAAAGATCCCAACAGACCTGCTCGATAAGTAACAATATGGCGATTACTCGAACATGAAAGATGTTATTTCGATCGTAAGAGGTCTTAAGGATCGGGGTTATATCAGATGATGCGATGAACCGCTTTCTTCTGAATATATAATTACAAATTTTTTTTTCGACAATGTATTCTTATATTGGCATTATTAAAGTTTTTAATGAAAATATGTATTTAATATATTTAATAAATTATGCATGTAGCCAACATCCTCCAACATGTATGTAGCTATACCACTTATTGGGAATATTTTTAATAGGATGGAAAATTAGAGGATTCTATGCCTATAAATATAAATACCGATATCTTACTTGGCCTCCAGCATGAAGCCTTCTAAGTTTTTTTTTAAGTTTTTGTTTTCAAGGTTATTCAAGGGCTTGAGGTCAACTTCAAGATATTTAGTCAAGGGTCAAAGGTCAAAGTTCAGTTGCTAAGAGCATTGGTTTCCAAGATGGTGGACAGGTGATGTCTAACAAGATGGCGGTCGCTTACCAAGATAGCTGACTGCGTACGGTTGAGGGGGAAGCCTGCCGACTAATTTGTTTGTAGGAGGGCGGACCTCGGGAAATTAAAGTAAATTAAAAATGTTCTAATATATTTTTGAGAAATTTTAATAACATTTTTTTTTGTATTTTTAATAATGAATTTTGAATAATTTTTTATTAATTTAATTATTCATTTTTCGGTATTCTTTAAAAAAAAGTTCTGAATTTTTTTTTGGATGTTTTTGGAACTTTGAGGTCAAGGTCAAAGATCTTATGGGACGCAGTTGGTGGAGGGGTACCAGACTGACAGAGCATGATGTCGGGTGGTCGACTCCTGGTACTTTTATAAATTTTAAGCATTAGTTTGAGTAATTAATTATTGAAATAATTTTATAAAATTTAAAGTGATTTTTAAACATTTTTAATATTAAATCTTTGGAACTTTTCGGGAATTGTTTTTTGGAATTTTCAGAATTCTTTGGGTTTTTGGAGTCATACGTCACAGGAGCTAAGGTCAAGTGTTAAAGGTCAAAGAAAATGTCATATGGGTCCAAGATGACGAATGGTGACGTAATAAAATGGCAGCCGGGTAACTCGTGCACTTCTATGCCTGATGCCCTTGTGCCCAATTCATCATTACCTTACTAATCACCGCCCTAATACCAAAACACGATGCATATTTTAAATGTTATATAATTTTGTCACAGTACAAACTGCCCTTTGACTTATAGAATACTGTACAAATTCGCATTGCGGCTTACTATATTTATTGTAGGCCTATTGTGTTTATAATGCTACATTTATACACAGGATGAAATATGGTGATATGTTGGTTATTGGTATCAACTGTTGGAATTGTTACGAATCAACGTGCTGAGATTTATGCCTTTCGAATTATAATCATAAAAAAATCATTGAAGTTATACATTTATTCTGAACCATGTTATGTTATTAATTAGTTTTTACATATTAATAATATATTAATATCAAATTAATTTTTTACTTCTAATAAATGTTTTAAAATCTTCTTAGCGCGATATTGATAAGCATAACACATTTTAACATAGGTGTTTGAAATATACATTGTAGAAGCAAATTAAGCATTGAAATGCAAGGGGCTGTTGGCTCGGATTCGGATTCGGCCGGCCGTCATGTTGGAATTTTCCCATTTTCCCTTTTTTTTTGCTCAAAATTTTACCTCAAAATCAACTAAATTCTCATAAAAAAATTCTCTTTTTCCCTAAAAATGTACCCATTTCCTTAAAATATTACCATTTTACCCAGAGCAGGAGATGCAGGTCAGCGACCCAGGGTTATAGCAGGGAGGTGGATGAGTGACTCATGTGACCATTGGTCAGGGCAGGCAGATGGTCAGGACCTTTGACCTTAACCAAACCCAAACATTTCGTAAATCTGAAAAAAAATCCAAAAAATTCCGAAAATGCATTATTAAGAATTTATAAAATTATATAATAAACTTTTTGAAAAATTTTATTCAAAATTATTTCAAAAAATTATTAAAAATAACTGAAATTTCTAGAGTTCACCCTCTACCAATAACCAATTCCACCGTCTAGGTGCGGCCGTCCGCCATCTTGGTAGGTGCGGCTGGCAGCCTTGTTGGTCGGTGCAATTCGACATCTAGGCAAGTGTCCACCATCTTGCTAGATGCAGTACTCTATATTTGTTTCTTTTGTTTTAATTTGTGTCTCACTTGCATTCGACTACCATATTAAATTTTAAAAAGTTTTTTTCGTAACCTATGTACGACCAGGTGGCCGTCATATTTGTTTATGTGTTTAAAGAATGGGTTGGGCTGCTGGCATCCTTCCTGTTGGCTTATATTTTCCACCACATAGGTAGCAGCCACCTGCTACTGGCCTGTACCAAATTGTGACATTGATCATTCCTGCAAAGCATGTTATGTGTAATATTCATTTTTTTCATTCCTAAATGTGAGTAAATTTGTTTCGTATTGTTTAGTTTAAATAATTTTTGTATAGAAAGCTTTTTGGAATAAAACACAGCATATTGTTTACATAAAATGTATTGCACGCCTAATAAAATATACAGGTTTATTAATCTTCTTCGATGTTCACTGCTCAATGTCCACCTCAGTGACCCAGAATTGAAGCGGGCAAGGAAACCCCACCACTTGGTGTACGCCCTTCCATTACGTTGTTTCAGCACCTTCTCGACTAAATACACATCTGGAAATATTGTAGGCTGTATCTCCTCTGCATAGAAACCACCATGGATGGAGACATTATTCAGATCCACGAGAAAGTAGATCATTGGGGCATAGTTGTGTATATGTCGCACACAAAAGAGTTCGGGATTCCAATTCGCTGTGAACTCTTTCTCGAGTCGCCTTTCTGTTTGGAGATGCGTACCAGATCTCCAACCTTGGCATTATGCTTGCATCTGTCCCTCCTCTTCGGAATAGCATACACAGTCTGAACCAAGGAGTCGTTCTTCCCATCTTCGGGCTTTATGTGAGTGGTAGAGTGAATGATAGAATTATACTCAAGTAAGAGTATCGGCAGTAGTGTCAGCCATTTGTAGCTACCATTCAAAGCGAAATGTCTCCACGTTTTTCATTCAGATTCCTGTTGAACCTCTAGACGATAGAAGCTATGAGATTGCTGTATGTGGAATAATGATAAACTTTATGTTTCTTCATATGTGCTGTGAACTTTGCATTCTAGAATTCCTTGCCCTGGTCGGTTTGCAGAATAGTCGGAATACATCCTTTGCACAATACATCCACCATGGCTTTGGTAATATCATGCGCATTCATCGAATTTACATGTCTGGCCCAGTCTAATTTTCTATATGCATCAATGACTGTCAACATTTATTTGTAGGCCTGGTTGACCTGAGCTTATGGTATCATCTCGACGAGGTCAGTTTGAAACAGGTCGTTCATCCCACATATCACGACACTGCGATGGCGGTAGTTGCGCCTGGTGACTGCATGCAGTTAGTGGGCGATTCCCAATCGATTCATCTTACATAAACTACCTCCTTCAGTTCTTCGATGATTGATGTAATCACATTCATGTGGGAGCAGTTTCCAAATTTTTGTGAGGTGACCATTACATGTGGCCTATCCACCAGTTCGTTCGTGTCATCCCAGAATGTGTAGTCGGTGTTCTCGTTGATATTATCTTCTTCAGACCTTCACTGCTTTTCAGTGCTAGGCTTCTGAGAGGCCTTTTAGAATGTTAATTTTTTCGTGATATTCATTCTTATAAACACCAGTTCTGGGATTGTTATCTTGGTAAACCACATGTGTGAGTTCAAGCAAAGTCTTTCATTTCAGATTTTGTAATCTCCCCTGGCTCCTAGCATAAAAGAAGTTCGTTAAGCCTGGGGGCTCCATGTGTCGTGTAATCACCAACATGGATGCTTCCGCCTGGTAGAAACTATTTCAATAGCACAGAGGAATCATTTAGCATTATGCCTGTATACATCGTAGGCAGTATCGTTATTATTAGAATGTACGATCATAGGTACCATCGAGCCAGAGGATTAGATTTCAGGGTTTTCTCCTGTACTATTTCCTTGTGTGACAAATCAGCACCTGATCTGTCGTCCTGATCTGACTGTACATAATCATGATTTTGTTTCTTCGTAGGCTCAGCGCTATCATCGATTTCAGTCTTCACCAATACAGGTGCTCCATTGTTCTATCTGAGTACATTGGGATGAGTAATGGGCTTAAAAATGTCTTCTTTTATGTTGTCGCATTAAATTTTTGCTCTCTTCGTGAGCAAATACTCTGAGCGGACAGACTGAATTATTTGATGTAGTTCGTTGGCAATATCCGACATTGTACTAAATAAAAATATTTACTGTTCGTCTCTTTTATATGTTTGGTCGTGAGTCTCCACCAAAATGCTTTCTATCTTGCTCAGAAGTTCGCTGCAAACATCAAAAATGTCCTTGCGTAATTTTGCATATCCATTTTCATTGTGAGGTGGGAAATCGAAGTAGTTAATGTGTCATATTTCGTTCCAGATTTTTCAGCTTATGCCACATACAATCGGTTGATAATTTGCTTTTGAGCCCTTGTCCTGCGCTCGTCCATGGCCACCATATCGCGGATGATCTCGGTCTTCACACACTCCATCTTCACGCCGAACTCGGACAGGGTGCTCTGAAAGAATGTGTATTGTTAGATAAATATACCATGCAGTTTCGAGATGATGTAATTACCTGTTTCCAGATCGAAATGCTTAGTAGCAGCATCCCCAGATCGTTAGGTTTCGAAAATGTTTAGAATAATTCTTCTACCAGAATTACAAGTGGTACAAGACAATCTCCAATACCATATTTGTGAGGACACAGCTTGAAGCTGCTTTGCCCAAATTTCTATATACTGTAACTCATTCTCGACTGCCAGCGATGAACTGATCGAACCCATACCTCTATCTACTATTATATAGGGGCAAGACCTTTAGGATAATCAAAAATCTGTATTTCTCTTTCCAGTACAAGTCACACATATCTTTGAAATCTGATAGCTTCATATTTTTATTGACATGATCGTCATAAACATCGCGTATATTAGTGTCGTTCATGAGAAAGAGCACCGACTCATTAGCATTATCGCAAGGCATCTGTTGGATTTTGTATTAATAAATCTGGCCGAGGTACACGCAGTCCACATAGATGTGTCATCCCATGCTAAAATTTTCTTGGATGTATGTTTCTTTTTCGCAAGTAATGTCGTCAAAGACAAATATCGAGTTTGGCAGTGCTTCACTCGGAGGTACGATGGCTTTATTATTGGTGCATGGGAAAACTCCATGCCTTCCACCACCAGCAGTACTCATGTTATTTGTCAGTATTTCTGTTGCTGGAGCGTTTCGAACATAGGTATATGTTTTCGAACTGAAGTCCATTCCCTTCTTCCAGCAGGCTCAGTAGGAAGCATGTTTTCCAGCAATTTGATGGTCGAGCGATGATGCACTTGAATGTATCCTCAAATAGGCTTCGATATCGCGATTCATTGAAAATATATTCATCTTCTTCAAGAATGCCTGTGGGTAGAGTAACACCTTGCTTGATAGTACATATGTTACCACTGCAATATTTTGGAGCAGGTGAAGGTGGTGGTGCCGGCAGCAGCGGAGAATCAATGCTGCGAATTTTAAGAATGTCTCTTTAAAGCATTGGGCCGAGAAAACAGCTTCTGGCAGAACTCGCACTCATATGTCATGTTGCAATATGTGATACTTCCGTACTGTTCCGAATATAGAATGATACTAAAACAAAAATTTATAAATTGGTTGTATTTATAATTTTCTCGCTCATTTTACCACAACGTCTTGAAGAGGTAAGACCATAGCTGGAAGTGGAGTCTTCGATATGCTGATGAACAATCTACCATTTGAGCTGCACATTCCAGGATAAGGTTCTTAGGCTGGGAGCCAAGCTAGCTAAAAATATGTTACGCAATGAGATGGGCATAAACACCCAGGATGAGGCATGCAGGTAGCACGAAATCGCCAATTCCCAGTACAACGATCTGCAAGCCTTTCACTGGGGAGACAATATACTTGCACAGAAGGCTGATGAAATAAGAAAATCGTCAGAAACCAGACTCGGAGAAAAAATTCAGGATTAGGCATTTCAAAATTAATGAAGGCCTAAGTAAATATGGGCATGTGCGATAAGAGCATAAGGAAGGCAAAGGTTAAGATGAGAACAGCTACAGAGAGCAAGAAAAAGATGCAAGTAAAACGAAACTTGGTGACAAAAGGATGAAAAGCACGTATGGCTAAGAAAATATATACCAGTGGAGAATGCCGCACAGGGTGGCACACCCCGAGGACCTAAGCATGGTATCGAGGGAGCAATTGCAAGTAGGATCCACCGTTAAAACAGAATTAAAATTCAGAAATACACATGAGAAATATATTAAAGTTAATTTTTTAGATATTTTACTGGGCAAAAGGCAAGGTAGGGTAGTTTAAGTATAAAATACAGCAATACAAGATATGTGGCTAGCCATGTTAATAATTAAAGTTCTGTACCTATTGTAAGCGTCTTGGGGGGGGGGGGGGGGTTAGGGGGGAGGAATGTGTCCACGGCCACATTTATTAATCAAGAAGAAAGAAACCCCCAAGAGTTAGGCAGTGGGCATGGGTAGACGGGATATTGGCTTAAGTACGCTTTTAGTGAACTCTTGACAACATGCTAGAAATATTAGAAATAAAGGAAACAAGTTTAAAAGGCACGGCTGTCTGGCTGGAAGTTACATTTTAAAAATACAATACTATGTGCCATGGTTGCCTGCAGTAAGGCAATAATAAAATTGTGTGGTTTTATGAAAGATACATAAAGAACAACGGTTGGCAATGCAGATGACGTGCGCGACATAATTTAAATTTGAGCAGTTGGATGTGCTAAGTGGAAGCACGCTCAACTGTCGACAACACAGCATGATGTGAGCCATGCGAGGCGACTTGTGTACAGTGATTATTGTCTACATAATACCCTTGAGAATAATGGGATAATTATTTCTACCTAGTCCAGATAAGTATACAAAGACCTACAGTGTGAGTTACACAGGTTTGAGAAATAAACGTTCGCTATATATATATATATATATATATATATATATATATATATATATATATATATATATATATATATATATATATTCAGTGTTAGTTGTAACTTACGTCTACGTATGTTCGATAGAACTTTGTTTGATAAAAATATACATTTATTATAAGCTAGTAAACAATTTGAGATGTAACATAAAACATGTGAAAACATAGAAAAACTGAAAATTGATAGGCATAGATGCCATTGCGAGAAAGTTTATATTCTGCAGGTGGTAGCATTGCGCATGGCGCCAAAAGTTCGATTACGCTCATTATTCACTGTGTTTGTGCGTATAACACCCACACAGGAGTGTAAAGTTTGTTGAAGCGGACGGAATATCGTGAAAGCACTTTTACTATGTGGCACTGTCTTTTAGGAAAGTTCGTAGCACTGCAATTTTTCATATGTGTCTTTCACGTGTACGGCACTGTGTTGAGAGAGATTATATGGCACTCTACCATTACCGTTAAATTGAATTAATATTTGCACTTTTGCAACAAATGCAATATTATGCTGTAAGGCGATATTAACGATGAAACAAAGGAGATATAAGTTATAATGAAAAGAAATTTAATATAAATTTTATGTCGATAATAACATATTTAATCCATACACTATAACATAGTTACAAACATCTTACTTGCTAGTGGTAGTTTTCATAAATAATTTTATTGAACATCATGCATACAAAGGAAAGTAATAAAATCTGCAGTTATGGAAAATGGAAAATAAAGGGGCGGAGTACTCCTATAAAAATAGCTTACAAACTAGAAATAAAATGCCACACTAGTGATACAGAGCTTATGAAGTTCTGGATTTGAATAAGGTAAGTTTTCTATGCATAAACTATATCTGCACACAAGACGAGATGTGGACAAGAAGTTTTCACTTGTATCACCAATATGTGCACTTGCAAGTGCAATTCCCTATAATAGAAGTTTTTAAACTGGGTATGCTATGAGGCTTATAATTGATTAAAAACATAACTATATATAACTTTAAGCCTAAGTTAAAAGTGCAGTAAATAACAAAAATGTAAGTCATCTCAATAGGCAGTAAAAGCAAGTAAACCATTAGGAGTAGATACACGTGACATCAAAATAAATAAATCCTCACTAGAAAATACTATATACTGAGTTGTTACTGCTCTCAAGGTAGGAATAGAATTCAAAATCTCAACAGTAATACTGTGCATAATTGCTGAAGTAAGTGAAAGCAAATTAATATAACAATTACTGTGACTGAGTGCTCTGGGGCTTGATACTGTAAGGTACACCTTGTTAAGTAGTAAATACAGACCCGGAAGCCTAAGTAACAAGTACTTGTTAACATACATAATGCCAGGAGGCATGCTATCAGAACTCTCAAATATATATATATATAAGTTAGTAGAGACCCATGTAGTTAAGGTTATAAGAACTTGATATGAACCTTATGTAAAGGACAATACTCGACATGCTGTTCATTAGAGAAAGGTTAAGGGAATAAAATCACACTGTAACCAGGAGGGGTTAACTCATTACTTTTTATTAAATATGTCACACTGAAATGCTTGTAAAATTGTTAGAGCAATTTGAACTGCAATAACACTAATATAAAGTTATAGTAATGCATCTTGTGCAAAATATACATATAGCTGAAGTTTTATAATATTCAAAAACTGTAGGCCTAAGCTCAGTTGCAGTAATATTACCTATAATGCCAGGAGGCATAACAACTTTAATTACAAAATTATTTGAATTATAACTGAAGATCTGCTAGTCAATATAAGACTCATATAAAATTCAAATATACTCACATATCTTACATACTCACCAAAACACTATGCCGAGTGGTGTGAATGTATTGAAAACACACTTTAATAAACGCAGGTACAAATGGGGAAAACATAGCCTTACTGAGATATAGGAGTCTGTAACATTATTCAGAATGGAATCACTTTATATCAGGCAATATTTTTTAATTAGCTGATGTTGTAGTGGCCCTGTAGGCATTAATAGAAAACCACCTGAAATTCTATGAGAAAAAAAAAACAAACAGCACACACAAGGGGGAATGTGATGGTACATAAAAATAAGAGAAAATATAATCGAATTGCACGGTGGTTGCATAAAAACACATAGGCAAGTTAAGTGACCCTGCTAGAAGACTTACTAAATGAACAGACCAAAATTTTTTAATCTTAAGTACAGGCATTTAGGTGTAAGTTGTACTTACGTGAAAGTATAGTCAAAAAGAATGCTGTCTAAGACAGCTGTGACATCATGTAGGAAGGAAATGAAAAACTAATTGTTTGCAGTAAAAATGACGTATGAACTTAAGTAAAAATAATTCTTAAAGTAGGTAATAGCTGTAATAAGTAAACAATAATTGTGTAAGGCAGGGGAATGCTGGTCTCTCGGAGAGCATCAGACTCCGCTAACAAACGCCAGCATGTGTGCGATAAGTTGCCGGCAGTGGGAGTCCAGCTGTGGAGAAAAAACAAAACACTAGCAATGATGTGATGGCGACGTGTGTGAAGTGGGTGGGCAAAGTGCCCCACTTACTCAGTGTGGGACGGCCTTGGCTGGCCGTCTCCACCGTCTCCATGGCAATGCTCGGCGCATGCGCAGAGTGTTTCCATCCGTGAACAGTGCAGTCAACCTCGGGAGGCGGCGAGAAGAACATAGCAGCGGTGCTGTGTGGTGGCTAGAGGCGAGAAGTGCAGATGGCATGTCTGTAAGCAAGAGGTCGCCCCTCTATCGTGTGACGGCTATGGAACAGTAGTACGAAGGTGGGCTGAGAGGCAGGAATGCTATGTAGAAAGCACACTGTGAGTGCTGCTCGCTGCGTCACGCATGCTGATTCGGAACTTGGTCAGCACACCCCAGTTGTCGTACGCCTCGAATCCCTGGCAACGATGTCAGGACACAGACAGCTTAGCACCCACAGTTTAGAACGTGACGTACGATGGAATATTAGAAACTGTAACACATTATTACACAGATATTAGACAGTGAAACCGAAAAGGAACATCATACAGAGCGACATTACTATATAATATTAAAGGATGTACACCAACTTGGTGTGCCTGGTACAGATAGTGTCGAACTTAGGAATGCCACATTTCTTTGTGTGTACTCGAACGGCCGATTCACCTAGAACATCGGTGATACGATACGGGCCGTGAAAGCGATGGGTAAGGGCCTTATGTCTCCTGCAGTTATGTACCCAGACATAGTCATTAACATGTAATGTGTTTCTCCTGTGTGTTTTATCAAATTAAGTTTTCTGAAGGCTCTGAGCACTTATTAAATTTCACCTGGCAGTTTAGCAAGTGGCTAAAAGTTGCTCGCACCAATAATGCCCTCACTCAGAAAACTTAGTGGCTACTACCTTGGCTGGGATGACTGCTTCTACCCCATGAAGCAAATATAATAGTGTAAACTTAGTGGAGCTATTAATGCTAATATTGTGTTTGAACTTAATGAAACGCACAAATCCCAGTTTAATTGGTCCGCACTCGCACAAGCTGTAAGCTGTTCCCCAATGGAATGATTATTATTTTCGACTAAACCATTACAATGGGGGTTGAATGTGGTGGTAGTTAATTTTGATGCTAAGTGACTTGAGGAGGTTGCTAATAAGTCAATTATGAAAACTGGTGCCCTATCTGTAAGTATCTGTTCTGGACAACCAAACTGCTATATAACTTCTTTTATAAATTCAGCACAGGTGGCCACATCAATTGACTACATTGGTTTGGTACAAACATAGCAGGTTGCGTATTCCATCATGACCAAAATATACTCATTTTTACAGGCTGTAGCAGGTAAAGGCCATTTCGCATGCAGAGCCCACATTTTCAAAAGTGGCTGCGGTGGCATTGGGGTTAACTGGCCCATGGATTGCGAGGTGATGACTTTAATTTTCTGTCATTCAGAGCAGGATTGAACCTACTTCTCAACATCAGTAGCCATTATGTCCGGAAAAACGAACAACAAGAGTCGTACATTTGAGGACTGGATCGATGCATATTGTTGTGTGCATGTTAGTAAATGTTTCTCTGATCAATTAGATATTAACATAATAAAGGGCTTGACAAGCTTCATGATTAAAGGGATGGGATAAATGTCTTCAACTCGTATGGCCTTAGCAAGTCTATCTTGTCCATCTGGGGCATCAGATGTTAAAAAATTGTGTTTCAGTTCATCCCAATGTTTTCTGAAATACTTACCAGCATTTTCGGCAATCTAGTGTGCTTTGTTTGTGTCCTGGAAGATCACTTCAGCAAAGGCTTCAAAGAACGGTGTACATGACATTAAGTGTTGTTTCACATGGTATGGTGTACCGTGTGTTGTGACAGTCTGAGTGGCGATTTGCCCTTAACTATGTTAGTTTGAAAGAAAAATTCACTTAAGGCATTTGCCATTTTTTGAATGTGTGCGTTACAATCCACCATGGAATGGAGATACCTCAGTCTGGCGTGGTTGGTTTCAATTGTAAATCTGCGCCCATACAAATACTGACGAAAATGTGTGCATAAGTATTTAATAGCCACTAGCTCTCGCTTGGTGCTGCTCCAGCACCCCTTCTGAATTGAAATATATTTATATGCAAATATTACAACATTTCTTTGCCTAGAGTGTGGGTCGAGTTGAATGACCGTCACTCTCACTGCAGTGTTACTGACATCCCAAGCTAAAATAATCTCATGGCCCTCATGAAATTTTTGCAATATAGGCACCTGAAGAATGGCTCATACCAAATTTAAATAGGAATATTTGTGCTCAGTTGCCCATTTAAAAGGAGTATTATACTGTGTTAGATCAATCAACGGCTGTGCAATGGATGTATAATGCAAAGTATATCATCGTAGATAGGAAATCATTCCAAGAAAGGAGCGAAGTTATTTGAGATTATTAGTAGGGTCCTTATTTTCGATTGCAGCTACTTCTTCAGGGTCTGTGGACATGCCTTAGGGTGTGATAATGTGACCTAAAACTTTAATTGTTTGTTGGGCCAACGAAACATTTTTGTTATTGACTATAACATTGAATTAGCATAATCTTTTGAAGACTTTATGGTTATTAGCGATATATTCCTCAAAGGTACTACTTATTATAAAAATATCGTCTTTATAGGTGACTGCTACAGTCCATCTAAGGGGACCTAGAAGTTTGTTTATGATCATTTGAAAATATAGGGTGGAGGTGTTGAGGCCCATTAGCATTCTTCGATATTCAATTAATCCCACCACATCGATACTAAAAGCCAATTTATGACGATCCTGAGGTCGAATGGGGATCCTATAGAAGCCAGAAAATAAGTCAAGGCTGGTGATGAAAGGAGATTGTTGTAAAGTATTTAAATTGTCCTCAGTTCGTGGTAGTGGATATTGCACCCTTGTAAGATTTTGATTAAGTATTCTAGAAACTGTCAAAGTTCGAAGGCTACCAATATTTTATTTTATTTTTTTTTGGAAATGACAAGGCTAGGGGCAGAATATGGGGAATCAGCTTCTTGGATGATTCCTGCATTAACTATGTCTTTGATTTGAAAAGTAAAAGGGCATCACATACCTTGGGACAAATTCGATATGGATGAGTAGCAATGGGTTTATCAGTGTCTAAGTCCAGGTTAATCTCAAAATCCCTCACTTCAGTGAGCTCAAACATAGAGTTAGGAAAGTGGTCCTTAAGTGATCTGTAATGCCTTGAATGGCTCGTTTCTGGGCAGGAGAAAGGTTATCATTAACTAAAGGACCCTGAGGGGGTTGATTCTCAAAAGACTCGAAAGCATTGCAACAATGGGTAATGGACGAGTAGTCCGGCATTTCTGTGCTATCACAAACAATTGGTATTTCTGTGATTTTATTCTCATCATGGGCATGGATAAAGAGAATATTGCAATTTAATATAGGGATAATGTAGTATTTCTTAATAAAGTCCATACCCAAAATGAGGTCTTGCTGTAGGTTGTCAAGAACTAAACATTTCTGTGGATAAGTGTGACCGTGGATATTGTTGATAGTAGTTTCAAACTAAGGAAGTGATAAAATTGACGTGGCTGCAACTAGTGTTATATTTTCTTTAAGGCGATAAAGGGGCTGATCCGATAAAACAGTGCTAGCCACACAGCTGCAAGAACACCCTGTGTCTAATGATGCATAGTATTACTTGTCCTTAATGGTAACAAGGATGCATAGTGTTGCAGTACTAATTACTTTCAAAGCTGAGATGGTGAAAAAGTTGTAGCGCACTGTTGTTTACATGTTCCAATTCCAGGTGCGGCTTTGCTAAGCTTGTTTTTGAGCAAACACTCATCATTGTGCCCTTGCTTTCAAAACATTCGGCACGCACTACAGCGGGAGTGGGAGTGGAGTGGTTCACAAAAACGGTATGCAGTGTTAGCTTGAATGTATTCTTAAATCGGCGAAAGCGGTCACCAATGTCTGGGGAGTAATCAAAATTTTGGTTGGGAAAAATGGGACACTGACGATTTCAATGGCATATAAAGAGGTGCAATGCACAGGTATCTCTAGCGAAGCTACAGGGACTACGAACTACCTGCTGTGTGGCAGGAGATGGCTGCGATGTGGCAACATTGCATCCTAGCATGCGGGGTTCTAAAGGTGTGGCAACTGTGGCCTGATTTGCGCGGGGGGAGAACTGCTGTGTCGGCGAGTGTCGTTGCGGGCGGGCTGTGCACGCACTGTCGCACATGTTGACACTTCCTGTGACCGACTTGTAATTGCTGGCCTCGCTGGCTGTTGTTTACATACTGTTTGTCTAGAAGGAAGTTTGCTTGACCGGGCATCGAAATACTGAGGCTTCGCTGTCGCAAAATGCATGGCGAATTTGAATGCTGGGGCCATGTTGCATTGTACAATGTTGCTTATTGCAGCGAGTAAAAGCAGGATAGGTTTTAATTGAAAGTGACCTCCCTGGCCTTTTAAACTGGTGATTTCTGCGTATATTATGCTGGGCATCACTTCATTGAAGACTGCATTAAACGTGGCTCGAACACGGGCCTGCTGCTTCTGGGTGGAGAAGATGTGTTTTTCACTAGCATGTGCCCTGTACTTGTTCCCACAACGTATCCTTGTATGTGTACATTTCCCCCCTAACGTGTCCTGAAGGGTCCTGCCTGGGGGTGTGTGTGTGTTGTTTATAGTGCCCATGGTGAGGTGGATGTCTGTTGTGTTGTTTGTTCTGTGGCCAGTTAATTACCGTGGGGCGGCGAGATATATATATATATATATATATATATATATATATATATATATATATTGGATGTGTCTTTCGCTGCAGGTGGTGGGAGTGGGTGGCTCTGTGTATGTTTGAAAATATTCTACTGGACATGTGGGTGGTGGGATATAAATTGGTGTGTTTTGAACATCTGTATCTGTCCCTTTAAAACTGCAATTTCTTCATGGAGTTTAGCATTTATTGGGTTTGGTGTATGCTGTTCAATATGTTTTGGTTACTGTACATTCCCCACTCGATGTTTTCAATGCTGTTTAGTAACTTGTCTAGTGTTGTGTTGTCCAAGGGGATAAGCTTGTCAGCAAGTGATGGCCAAATAGAGTTCCATATGATGTTCAAAAATCTTGTTCAGGCAATTGTGGTACACATTTATTCTTGTAAAAGTTAAGTTCTCGATATGGACCTGAGTGCTTTCGCCGTGTTGTTGTCGTGTGGTGTGTAAAAGGTATTAATATTAACCCTGTACGTCAAGTTGGCGGAATGTGTGTAATAATTTATCCTTAATTTGTTGCCAAGTGATATCAGCCGCTCCAGCATAATATAAGTTTTCGTAGGTTATCTTTGCAATTTCTACCAGATAAATGTTTAGACAGTGTGGTTAGTGGTGTTTACAGACTATTTGTTGTACTGTTGTGTAATTTATAGTTGTCCCTGCATGTTGGGGAGTGTCAGTATCTGTGCTTGGAATTGAAATAAGAAACGGGTCTGTGGTTTGGAGTGTTGAAAGTGGGCGGGGTCTCAAATAATAGCCGCTTGTACTCAGTTGGTGTGTCTCATGAAATGAGTAGTCTAATGCGGAGTTCTCCCATTTAGAGGAAGTGTGTTGAATAGGTGTTACGTTTTCTATGCGATCACTTGTTAACTGGTATCTCAGGTGTTCGTGTAATTCAACAGCACACATACAATCCCCTAAATCAATCAAAAGAGTCTTAACAAGATTTCGAGTGTTGTGTGTTGTGGTTGGATACTCTGTAGTCATGTCGACATGTTAGCGAGAATGTGTGTAGTCAGAGTATTTGGTGCCACACACTTTTGTTTAATGTTACAATTAAAACCAACTATAAGAAGGAAGAAGAAAACTTACTCCGATAGCACACAATACAAATTGAGTGGTTTATCCCAACAGAAGAACAGTATATTCTGCATGCATTACAAGCAGTAAATTTGCAATACTCTAACTACATAAAATAAGTACTCTGAGGGAAATGGGTGGGCGAGAAAGGTAGATCGTCAAGGCTGTTACGGAAGTGCTGACTTGCGAGCGAGGAAACTGATCTACGACACGCCGGCTTACTGTGAGAGTAGAACAGATGTTAGTGTGGGCGAGTGTGGCTGTCTGTTACAGACAGGTGAAGGTGGCTTACTTTCAATGGTATCACATGTATGAAAAATATTAATTATAATATGTAATTAAACGATTATGATGTGATCTGGTAACAGGTGGAGCTGTGCTCCAAATAGGTAGGAGTAAGACCCTAGCCGCTACCAGTGTAACACTTGCCCTTCCTCCTGACTCCTATTTATTCAATCAGCTAACCTTCCTATTCAACTCTAATTAATTACCTTGACTTGCAAGTGGCGGTAAGGGATGTCATGGAGGGCGGCGGGCGGGGGGGGGGGGGTGGGCTCACGATGGTAGCTAAATAAGGAAGATAGATTATGAAAACAAATATTTTAATGTGACAACCTTCAATTATAAAAACACAATACATTTATGCATACCTAACAATGGGAATACATTTACGTTACTCAAGTATACCATAATTATTATTACAGAGGGGAGTAGGGGACGACTGCTCATTACGAGGATGGCTCCCTACCGCAAACATGTTTATTCTCACCCAAAGTCTGTAGATCAGGTAGGCGTCAGAGCTCCTCTGGGCCTAGGGTTGTCTGCTGATGTCTGCTTCACCCTACAATCTCACTCACTACCAGTTGTCGTTGTGTCACAGTGCCATCTGGAGGGGGGAGGGGGGTAATGGAGAGATCCTTTTATAGCCAGCCGATGTAGTTCATGTTTAACCAACATTTGCGGCCGGCCACCATCCATACCCCATGCGAGCTTATGTGGTGTAGCGATGTCAGGTTATCACTGCAGTACGTAAAAAGGTAAACCCACAGACTATAATAATAGTTTTGAGAATTTGGATCCTCTGCCCGAACTGTGCGAGTATTTAAAATATATCAAACTAACATACAATTACGAAATGGATTAACTGCCTAACATGTGGAAATGCGGACATTTGCGTCTTTGCTTCCTGGTGCGCTCATACAAGTAATTGTATAAAATGGCAATATGTCATGAGGCAACCATCAAGCCATGTCGAAAATGCTTACCTTGACAGGCTATAGCTCCGAGGTGCGTGTAGTACATTTTCCACCACTCAAACCAGAGGGGGAATAATGCATAGGCCTTGTCGATTTTCAAACCTACAAGGCAATACCGAAAAATGATGAAAAAACTTCAAGCTGTACTTCGTAAAAAGTGGTAATGCCCGTTGGGTCTTACGAATTACATGACATCGCAAGGGGCATTGAAGATTTGATGTCCCCGGAAACAGAATTCAAACTATGTGGGAATCCAAATACTCTGGAGTGTTATATGATGCATCAAGTGTAACATGCTTGAATAAAAAATAAAGGAGCACAGACAAATGTTAGATATGTAATACTCAGGCTAGCTTAATAATAGATTATGCACTGTTTCATAAAATATGATTCCTCTTTGTAGAAACTTATCCAGGAACATATGACTAAACCAATTTGTCCCTTCTTATGCTACTGAATTTCTACAAGCCTTCACCAGCGTATCAGTCAGTATGGGTCTAAAATAATTACCTCAATAGCATGCAACTTTCAAATTTTACTCTTAATTAAAGACTTTTCACGACCAAATTGTGGATATCAAATAAAAAATAATAAATAAACGAAGAATTGAATTAATAAGACCACTGGTTGTCTAAGATAATCACTCTTAAAATGATTCAACAAACAATAAACAATTATGATAGGGATATATTATTTCTAAAAATGCATCTGCATGTCATATTTGTAATAACTGTCCTTGGAATGTTTCGAATATGAATTATTGCTGTCAAATATAATATTAGCAACCTTACGAACGTATTAGAAAAGTAAGCAAGACTTACATTTATCTGCTACACAACCAAAGGCATGCAACACTGATGCAGTATGCGTATCTGATTCACCCATATCTTAGCTGCTTCATAATGATTGACCTTCTTTTCAGTGTTCATGCAGCACTAATTTACATAATTATATGCGCTGGAATCAGCTCTTGACTATACATCACTGTAGAAGTGTCTAGAACAGCAATGCTCCTCTGGTGAATGCTGCTGGAATGGCCTACTACTAAAACGGATATCGCCCCTCACCAGCAGAAACTGGTCATCCTCGGCAGCTTACTGGTACCATAGTCCTGGAATAGATTCTCATCCACGCTGCTTCGTTGTGGATTCACCATTGCTAATCGAACTTCGTGGACTGGCTCCTTTCACTCGTCGCACATCTCCTGGCCGGGCAATGGACGTTGAATTCCGTATTTGGATGCTACGGTGGCTCAGGCTGGGGTACTCTGGTGACGTGCGGGCAACATCACCTCTACGTATTTGACTCCTTGTAATCCATATAAATTAGATTGGCAGGTTAACGATGCAGAATTAAATCTTTCTCTATCAGGAATTGGTGACTTGCGGTGCAGTACAAAAGGCTTATTTCAATATTTGTTATTTTATAATCAACATTTACGCGGAGCCTTATGCTTATGCTGCTGTCATACTTAGAACATTTTTTATGAGAACTACTAACGATCGAAATGTTTGTTCCTAATAAAATCGCCGTTGTCAATGCCAACCTGGTTTGTTTATTCTCTAACAAGGAAAAATACTTTAAAACATTCAAACTGCAAGGATAAAGTTACATTTGATTAAACTACCATCTGCGAAGACCTTCCAAAACAGTTTCTCACACACACTTTGCATGCTTGATATCAGAATATAAATTATGGCAATCAAAGGTAATATTATTCCCCTACATAAAATAAAACAAGCTAACACAGTCAGGTGTTTCAAAATATATCGACTTTACGAAACCAGATACTATTGTTTCGATGCTGGGGTTCGAGCCACGTATTTACGAAGCTGGCAAAACACACGTGTCGTTGGAGCCAGTAAACATTTTGCCAGTCAACATGATACGAATTAACTCCAAATTGGCGAGGGGCATGTACCTCAAATTGTAGGCCAAGCAATACACTGCACAAATTTTCTTCTATGGTTCCTCCATGTTATAAACTGGTCATGGCACTGCAAAGCATCATTTACGTTCCAGCTGTCGCGAAGAGAGCACACGAGGTAGTAGTGACAGTCGTCGATCAGTGCGGAGAGTTGGTGAACTTTCGAAATGAAGAAATCACCCCACAATCACCCCACGCCTCCATTTGAAAGATGGGAATAATATTTACGTCGACCAGAAGCTATTAAAGAACGTGTAGTACAAAACTTGCAATCAGTATGCCACAGGTCTCCAAGGAGTTAATACATGCTAGCTAGATTATCCTCTGTAGTCTCGGCTACGAAGTCGATCGCCATGGAAGATTTCCTAAACATCGAAAAGCCAGCAGTTTTCGAAAACAGCATAATAAAGTGGAATTTCATGTGTACCAGCCTTTCCTGATCGGGCCGTACACACTGCCATCGGAATTTCAGATAGCGGTTCAACACCAAGATATCTGCACTCGCCCTTGCCAGTCTTTCCTGTGAATCAGGGGGACTCTGACGAAAGAAGATGGGACCAATCCAGTATCCACGAAAATAACGAGCAATGGAATTCTTCACCTTATCTATCGCGTCACCTACTTTCTCAACGGTGTCGAGGTGGACGAGTCGCGAGATGCGGTCATTACCTCAACGATCAAAAATTACCTATCGCTCATGCCGAATGGGCTGCTTGCAGCCAAGATGGTAGGCTGGGGAATCCAGATGACTATAATGTTCCCATTTACACCGAAGGCAGGTTCAAAGAATGCGTTCTACACTCCATGCTATTTGGATTTTCCGAAGACTTAAAACGAATTATCTTCAATTCGAAGCCAGAGCTGGTGATAATGCTAGCCAATACGCGCGTGGACACCATCGTAGGTATGGGAGAAAACCTGGAGGCAGTGTAACTCAAGCTACAGGCTATCGAATGGATGCTGCCTCATGTGCAGCATAGCACTGCAGAATCCATGCAAATGTTACAGAATGTGAAACATAGTAAACATATCTATGTGGCTTCATGACTGGCTTGTATCTTACAATGGCCGGGACAAGGCCCTTAAAATGCTGCCATAACCGCAGACAGTTCGCACACTATAAATGTTTATTCGTGTTCGAGCATCGCCAGCTTCAAAGTTCAAGAAGGTGCTGAAGGACGTAATGGAAGGGCGTATGTGAAGTGGTGGGGTTTCCCTGCTCGGTTCAATTCCTGGATCGCTGAGGCGACATAGAGTGGTGAACCTCGAAGAAGTTTGATAAACCTGTATATTTTATTATATGTACATAAATTCTATGTAAAATATGCTGTGTTTTATTTTATCCCCCCCCCCCCAAACACTCTTTATTAATAAAAGTAATTTTAATAATAACACTCGCATTAAAGAATGAAATAAAATATAATATAATATGACAGTTTATATACTTTACAGGAATGGTCAACGTCACCATATGGTACAAGCCGATAGCAGGCGGCATAATCGATAATAACTATGGGTTGAAAAAAATAATATTATATTGAGGGTGCTGAAAGCTCAATTTATACTTTAAACAGAAACAAATATGACTGCCAGCTGGTCGTACGAAGGTGATGCAAACATATGAAATCTATTTTGGTAGTCGATGAATTTGAGACACACACTTTAAACAAATGAATATAAAAAACCAAGCATGTAGTACTCCACCTAACAAGATGGCGGACGAATACCAATATGACGGATTGCACCGACCAACATAGCTGCTGGCCGCACCTACCAAGATGGTGGACCACTTTACCTTCCAAGACGATGGAATGGGTAATTGGTACGGGATGACAAGTTTTTGAAATTAATTTTTGAAATAATTTCTAATTAATTTTTACTAAAATTTTCTAATTAATTTTTGCTAAAAAATGTTACCAAAAAATTTACAAATGCATATAACACATTTTATTTAATTTCGAATTTTTTGGGATTTTGGGGTCAAATGTCAGGGTCAATGGTAATTACCGGTCCGCTTTCCCTGGCCCATAGTCACATGGTTTGCTCATCCACGTCCCTAATCTGACCCTGGGACGTTGATGCACCTCTCTCACTCTAGGAAAAACGGGAATTGTTTAAGTATTTTTAGCAAAAAAAAGGAAATTTTTAGGGAAATTCAGTCGATTTTAAGGGAAAAAGAGCAATAATGAGTTGGAAAAGAGAAGTTCCAACATGGCGGACGACGGAATCCGAATCCAAAACCCGAGCACCTTTCGCATCAATGTTTATTTTACTACTACTATATATCTAGCAGAATATTGTATAATTCAGTAGTACAAGGCACTTTTCCAGACCTAAAAATATTTCTGAAAAGGACGAGTCCAACATTCACATATTTAAACTTTCACGTTTTCAGGAAGTGTGTATGTAAACATTTCAATTCACCAATGTGGTGCTGTGCTTACACATTGCTGCAGGCCTAAAAAATTAGGGATGTAACTGTATTCCCAAAAGTCTAACTACAATTTTACCTCGGTAAAGTAGCTGACTACTGATGGACTAAAATAAAGTGCAGATGTTTGTTTTCAGTGTAGTCGTGTTATAGTCTCAATTCCGTTTATTTTATAATAAACTGTCTGCTTCCGCCGTTTATACATACCAGTGGTTGTATAAACGTCAATAAAGTTTTAAACACGCGCTCCTGAACTTCACATAGACCTTATAGGCCAGTATAATATTCCCTTATTTCTCACATTCGGGTTCAAAGTACAATTTCAAGGCTAGAATACCTTAAATGACACCTGGCAATATACCCTGTAAATCTAATATACGAATAATAATGAACTATTCACAAGTCAAATGACAAGAAGTTCTTAATCAAAGTTGCAGTAAAATTATTTAAGTGCAAATTAACTACTACTTTTCTGCCACGGATTTGATGAAATCAAAGAAAAAATTCATTTTTTTACAAATACGTGTGAATATGATATTTAAAAAAAAAAAGAATTAAAAACTACTGAAATCCATGAAGTTCTTATCCAGTACAAAGATTCTGTCATATTACAAACCAGCCGTATATATTTCACCGCCTATAAAATCATATCCTATTTAAATGAGTATCTTAGAGTAATATTATGTCACGAAGCGTCTCTAGCTTTATTACTGCGAAAACCTCCTTAGCATATATTTCACATTTATTTATAAATCGCTGTAACAATGAAATAAAACACGGTATTTTTGAACGTTCTTATGAACTAAACGAGGCAGTTGTCGCCTGTGTGACGTCATAAAATGTGATAGCGACAGAGATACGATGCGCAAAACGACACCATTATACCTGTATCGCGAGTACAGCGAATTACGATAAAATTACGTAACTGCAACAGTTGAGCTAGATAATTAATGTGTGGCCGAATGGGTTGAACAATTTTTGTCGATATTGTAAGAAACTTGTTCTTCGGTACCTTACCGTTTAGAATTTATTTAGGTACAACAAACTAAGAAGTGTGAAACCAAAACTTTATATCACTTAAACATTTACTTAAATATAAAGCAATATACCTTCAAAGCAAACAAAATAGGCTCAAAGAATTTTTTCTTTGGCCAAAATTGATTTACTGCTGCCATAAAATAAAAATTCATGAAGAAACCATTTCATAACAGCAAACATAAGATTCTTTAATCTCCTATTTAAAAAAAGCAGGAATTGGTTAATCGCAACAAAACACACTTATTTTATTCGGTTGCACTGAAAATGTTTTCACAATATATGTACACACATACTTAACTTGACTGCTGTTAATGTTGTCACCTACATTCATTTATCCATAGATCCTCAGTGGCCATGCACAGAGAGGCTTCGCATTCTTTTGACAAGTTGATCGTGATGTCTTATATAAACTTCACAAAAGATTCAGTTAATAAACAACAAACTGGTTCTGGTTGTGGGGATGACATTCCGATGTGAACTGAACTTGCAGCAAGTTTTTATATTAATCAGTATAGTTTAGCTAAATAAGGGTGATTTGCAAACATGCTAGTATTTACCGCCCTTACGTACCTCAGCACAATCGGTTATTTAATTTGCCATCATTTACATGAAATGACTAGAGTACAGTAGATTGGTAACTATACGCTGTTCACGGTAAAGTCAGTACTTTTTAAGGCCCTTCAAAATTTTGCCTTTCACCCAATTTCCATCTTCCTGCTGCTTTTTTTCATAAACATTGCAATCTAACCAATAAACACAGTGTATACATTTCACCACCCTCAAAATTTAATGTCTGAGGCTGCAATAATATATATTTATTAGTTGTTAATGCCTGTTGGGAGGGTCTTAAAAAGTGAAAAGTGCTCACTTTACCGTGAACAGCCTATACATACTCTCATTATTTACGTGACAGTTTTTTAGGTAATGGAAACAAGTTTCGGACTAATAGCAGGAGATAAATGTGTAAAAATTTGGAGAATATTAAAGTGCTAAATAACAATATCAATCAAATAGATCTCAATGAACTAGTTATTTATTCACTTATATTCGACACGAATAAGTAGCGATAACAAACCGCCGCTATCAACATCACGCATTCTACTAAGACAGGATAGTGAATCGCAGATACAATTCACTACACAAAACCATAAAAACAACATGTTGGCTTTCATTTTCTTCCATTTAAATTGACGTAATTCCTACTATGAAAATTGGAACATTTCTCTAATAATTTCCTCTGACGGTCAGTTAATTTTATTATATATTTCAATTACATGCTTTACATTACTTTGTTAACTTCTGTTGACTTGTTGAAAGGCGGCAAATAGTATTAATGTTTATAAGAGATGCAAGATTGCACAATGAGTGGGATGTAAAATTAAGCATGGCTGTAGAGAGTGCTCATCTAACCATGATCTACTTATCTCTTCGTACATATTCTTTACCAGTCGGATAGAAAACAGCATTTTGATATTCTAGACCGACCAACGATGGAACTATTGAAGGAGATGTGTGTAGTGGTAAATGTAAAGGAATTATTATAAAGAATGTTGCAAACTTGCATGTCAATACTTCGGGGAATCATTCTTCACATCTGGAGGACGAAAAAAAATGTTATATGAATGTAGGTCTGAGAACGCTTCGTTTCTTCACTACAGTCCGTAATACATAACGTTCAGTGTATGGCCTGCGGGCTGGATCATTTTACTATGGAATGCCATTGCAGCATTCGTTTGCATGATACACGATATCTGACAATACGAGACTACACTTAGAACAGTAGAAACTGAACATTAATTAGTTACACATGTGTGAAAGCTTATCATCAGCACTAAAAAGAATGTTCAAAATCCCTCATCAGCATGAACACATGCATCAACCCGTCATTGCATAGACACCCGGAAGCGTCGAGGAATCCCTGGAAAATTCCTGACTGTTTCGCAACCTGCCACAATACGGTTACGGAGAGTGCCCACATCGTCTACTGGGGTCGCATACACAAGGTACTTTAAATGTCCCTACAAATAAAAGTCTAGTGAAATCAAATTAGGGCTCCTCGTGGGATGGTATGGGGCTGCCAATTACAGCTGGTATGGCATTCCACAATAATATGATCCAGCCTGCGGTACATATATTGTACGTTATGTATTACGGGCTGTAGTGACGAAATGAAACATTTGTTGATCTATGTTCATATATAATTTTTTGTCCTCCATATGCGAGGAATATTGCCCCGAAGAATTGACATTCAATCTTGCAACATACTGTATATATGTGATTAAAATAATTTTTGAATTTTTGCGCCATGTATACTCTCCTTATTACTGCATACCGGAAGAAGGGGGGGGGGGGGGGGGAGTCTCGTGAATACAGAATGAGGCAAACATTCTGGTGAAAACGACGTCTACGTAACTGTTTCTTGGCTCGTAGTTAGCTGGACACCAGATGTTTGTATTAATTTGTATTTAGTTTCCCTGACAAAATATTTTTCACTTATTGCTATCTTATTTTCAAATATTGTTTTTGTAACCACCAACAATATTAAAATGTGTAATATAAATGCATGATAAATGCATGATATATACCCACATATTTGGCCAATTTCTCAAAACCAAATTTTTCCATCTGAAATCTGACGATAAATGATTTAAAATTATATGTGTGTAATTATAAACGTTATTCAGGAATTAAAACCTCTATGTAGAAAGGTATGGAATTTTATAGCGTGACTAAATGTAACGTGTGACTACATAAGTTCCCGAAATAAAGAAATATTTCGTAAAAAGTAGATTAAATATTTACAGCATTGCAGTTATTTGATTTATTAAACTACGAAGACGGCCAGACTTTCCCGTTGATATCAAGACGTGAATTATGAAATCGGCAGGGATTAATTAGCTTAACTTGTTTATTTACTGTATGTTTTAATTCGACAAACGTTATAGCCTTCCGGTAAATTACAGGTGAAAACTTTTCCACGTATGACGAATACTTCAGCCAGCTTTGGAAGTTAATTTTTCTGTAGTGATATTGTGCTTCAGTTTAATAAAATGATTTGCTTTTAATAGTTCTACCCTGATAAAATTCTGAATTTCCTGGCTGACAAAAGTTTTTCAACTAGCTTGCCTAAGTAATAATATTAAGGAATGCGAAATTACGTGTCGCGTATCGAGTTCTGCACCATCCTAAAATCATAAATTTAAAAAACATTTTTTGAAATAATCAAACACTAACCCGTTTTCATTTATTTACCATAAATCAAGGACATAAAAAACTATGTAGCGTAAATAAAAATAATTGGGTAAGTGTATGGGTTGAAATAAAATTTCACACGTATCTTAACATTGATTACGGTAGGGAAAACATTGAATTTCGTTTCACAGCGTCATACATTATTTTATAAACATAAGGTGTTGCAGACGCAATATTAAGGGAACGGTATTTCTTTCAAGTTTCTTTTCATGTATCTGGAAGCTACGTGGTTTCTTTCGTGCTTTGTCTCTCTCATAAACTGTGAGTCGAGTAAGGCATGCAGGCTTCCCCGCAGGGCTTTTTTATTTTCCCGAGTTTCCCCGTGTTTCATCTCGGCGTATCAGTGCAGAACATCGCAAGCGGGGTTATTGATCTCGGTCTGGGAGGAGGTTCCTTTTTTCCTTTCCTTGTGCGAACAAAGGTTATTACATTACATTTCAGTCATTAAAAAGAACAGTGCAGTAACCCTAGTGCTTTATTATGTTTTCACATTTATTATGAGATAAAACAGCTCACAACGTTTCGATTACTTACTATAGCCCATTCGCGGTTACTTATAACTTCTCTGAAGCCCTGCTTAAGTTCTACTTCCAGGGTATTCCTCCGCCCCTTGCTAACAAAGCTTACCCGGGTCTGGAAACATGTCAAAGGTACAACGCACCAAAGTCGTGCGCACTCAGTGTAATAATATTTTGCGTAAGAATTATTTATTACTATGGGTTTCCAACACACCCGTTCTTTCACTGATGTTTGTTAACATTAATTATAGAATAAATATTATAATTTCCATATTAAACTATATGCAAAAGGTCCGCTTAACCAACAACAATGTACTTCTGTGCTGACAAAAGTATAAAGCGCTTCTGGTACATAGCATATTTAGGAAATAAACCACACACATCATCGATAGGTTGATTCTTCAAAGGTTAGATCCAAAAAGTGTGAAAAAACTGCTAATAGAGTATACGGTCTGTCATTTTACAAAGTAAAACTGAAATTTTTTTCTATATTCTTGTGGGAAAATGTTCAGTTTTTCTTGTTATGGCGAACACGAGTTGCCATTACCTTCGACGCAAGCATTTTATTTTCATAAGCCCATTAAATAATTTTGAGTTTTCTAATGTTCGATGTCATTAGATATTACAAGGAAGGATAAATATCTGATCAATTTTGAACAAGTAGACCACCTTAAAAAATATAGGGACGAAGCAATAACCATGATAGAATTCGATATGCTGGTGTTCGAGAATTCATGGTGGATCATTGGGAAGTGCGAAGCACTATGGCGAGGCTTCAGGTATCGTTTATGCACAAATAGATTGGCGGTCAACTTTGGAATAGCAAATATTTCGGAAATCCGAGAAAAAAAAGAATTGAAGAACATTTTACGATCCGGCTGGGGCCAAGCTCAGGGGTAGGTCACCCACGATTAAAGACGAGATTACACTTATCCAACATGGCTACCTCTAGATGTGTGCGGACCACAAAATTTCAACCTGGCCGAGTAGAATCAACCTTCAAACTCCTACACTCGAAAATAGAATCTTATATTACTGAGATCGCTTGACATTCACGGTTTCAGAGACGAATGTGCTAGACAACAGCTGGACCATTCGGAAAACTTACATTGCAAGAATTAAACAACCAGTCATAAAGGCTGCTGGTAGATTTTCAGTAATCCTCTAGTAAATCACTATGTATACATAAATGTGTCTACGATGTCACGTGGCTTTTTTTATTTGGTGATTTTTAAGTGTGCCTGAAAGGCGCAAGGCTTAAATTACGGGCAACTAGTTATTATTTTAAGAACGGACGAGTAATCGGCCAGGGCCTGTGTTAATGAATTATCCCATCGTTCACCTAGACTGATTTCGGAAAACCCCCTTTAACCGAAATCAGGTTGACCGGGAATCGAATTCTGAATGTTAGTTTAATGGTTCGTGTTACGGATGCACACTTACAATAGAAACCGGCCCTCATTAGCGAGGGATAAGAAAAATCTTAAGAATGAAATATATACATTAAATTAACAGTTGATCACGCAATGAGTCTTAACAAAGTGCTGTTCAGAGCTACCCCTTAGGAAGACTCTTGCATAGCCGTTATTCGCCCAGAACACTTGTGGTGAGACCTGGAAACCTAACCATCTCCAGGACTCACCCACCATGCAGGGATAACTATAAACACCTTACCGGGGTAGATTGAACCTCCTTGAGGTATTTTCCTTTGTAAATTGTATTACTAATTACTTTATCATGAAGCTTGAGAGTTTCAGTTCGAGTATGATTAAGTATTGTCGTTCCGCAGGGAAGCGCTATTCCACTCCATAACTTAAATAAATAGACAACCTCAACTAAGGTAAGTAAATCTTATAAAATATTCATGCATCTGTTCTTGTTTAAACTATGCGATTTGTTTTCAGCACACTGAGGATTCAGTGTAACCCAGATCCTTAAAAATACATAGGTATTCTTGTCCTGGAGATGAATGTAATCACTTCCTAAGATTTAACTCTTCCTACTCTGGTATCCCTACTTCTCCTAAGACAGAGAAGACGTACAGGTAGTCATCTTACTGTATCATTAGGATACGCACAGTAAATTCTTTCAATTTGCTTTCTAGTAAAGCCACGAATTTAAAGGGGTTCTGGACTGTATAGTGTTTTGTAGAAATCGTGCTAACAGCTTCCTTTACTAGGCTACAGATTTATTTCTTTGATCCCATAAACATAAGATTGTAAGTGGCGCAAGTGAGACATCTGCTTCTACAAAACATCTTGTACATACTCTGTTGTTCTGTTTTAGATCTATTGTGAAGATAAAAAGGTTGCATTTTCATGTTATGTGGAACACTTGTAAAGACCGCGCTATGCTTAGTAGCTATCACATTTCTCCGAAAAAAGGACTTATTTAACACCCAAAAACCAGAAATAATATGTGAACATCACTCTCGGCTTCTCCTTAAGTGAAAGGAAAAAGGGGAGTTGAGCACATCGGGATCCGGGATCGGAGCTCGGAGCTTTTCACGCTCTGCCATTCCGGTCACCTGGAGGTCATATTGTCCGCCATGTTAGATGTTAGTGACCTCGACCTTTGACACCTGACTTCGGTGACATTGAATGACCTTTAACCCAAAAATTCCAAAAAATAATCCCAAAGAATTAAAAAATTAAATGACTTAAAAAGACATTTAAAAAAAATTAAATATTTGTACATAACGAGGTCTGGAGCCAAAGCGGACATTATGCTCTGTAATTTCGGGCTTTCAACTGCCATGTTATAGTTTTACCCAACCACGAAATTAAATCCAAGTAACCTTGACCTTGATAATGAACTTGAATAACATTGAACATATAAATACCAAAAAATATCAACAAATTATAACAACTTTTAAAAATGTGTAAATAATTCCAAAACTTTTAAAAAATTAATTAAAATAATACTAAAAATTATTTTTTTTACTTGCATTTCTGGAGGTTCCCACAGCATAATGACTGGCCTCACCAGAGTTTGGGAGGCTCGATTTTCGAGGGCAGACAGTGGCGGCCGTATTAGCTTAATAGGCAAAGGGTATGTTAAATCGAATATCTATATATATTATCTGCTTTTAAAAATTACTTTTATGGGTAAAAATTATTAATTTTCTATTTTTACTGAAATTATATTTAAGAGTTAGTTGGAGCTGCGCGTCCAAGGTCAAGAAGCGAGGGAGCAATACGGGCGACACTAACACACACGCCTAGTGTCTCATCGCTCCTACGCACAAGGCGTGCAGTGTTTCCGTAGTGACGCTGTACTGTGTAATTCAAATCTGCAACAGTCAGGTTTTATTACACGCAATGAAAGCCAACAGATTAAGCTACGTCCGTACCTTTGTACCTTTCTTTTGGCATTTAGGGAAACTGCGCATTCAAACTTTAAAAATACGATATTTAATCATCTTCACGAATTTTTTTCTCTAAGACTATACTAAATATGACAAAAGTAAAATAATACCAACATAGATAATAGTTTTATTTTTATCTTTTTTGACAAAAAGTCGTATTTGCTGAACATTTATTTACCGAAATACGCGTATTCGCGCAAACAACTACTTCACAAAAAACGTGCAGGTCCATATAATTCTTAAAAGTATTTCGAATACACTCAAAAGACTCATTTAGTTACTAAATTTTCAGTCTCTCTTTTTGAAGTCTAATTTTCGTATGATGTCAGAATATGTAAATTATTCATTGTCTTGGCTGTTATGTTATTATAAGTACGCTACACGGAATTGTTTTAAATATGATTATATGTGACCAATCCAAGGCCTTCATACGAGTAGCACCCACCTGCCCAAGTAATGTCATAATTATGGTATGGATCACAATATACCCTTACTTTTACAGGCACGCTTAGCGTCGAATAAAATATCAATAGTGGTATGCCTTTAAGACATTGAATGTACGAAGACGATAAACAGCCGTATATCCTGTGCTCTTCTCGAACAACAATTAATCAATATTTCGCAATCTTTCCATAAATCCGCAACAACAATAATCACCACACTCATCAACCGACACAAATATGCACTCGAGTCCACAGCAATCCGCACCAATCGATACCAGTACATACAAAACCCTATACAGCAGAGTCAACATCTTACAAACCACAATCAGTACTGCTAACAGCACCACAATCAGCACTGCAATCATCACTACAATCAGCCATCCACACCAATCCACACCAATCCACACCAATCATCACACAAACCGTCACACCAATTCACACACCAATACACACATGAATCGACACACAAATCCACAGACTATTCCACACACCAAACCACACACCAATCCACACAAATCCACACACCAATCTAACCACTTCAATCCACATCAATCCATACCCCAATCCACATGATTACACACCAATCATTCCATCAGTCCCAATCGTTTGATCGATCCTTCGATCAATCATCCGATTTCTCTCCCTAACCATATGTATGTGAATTACATACCTTCGCCAACTTTCTCCAAATTTCTACATTTCGACAGAATTAATGTTTTGTATGCCGTCAAAAATCCATGTTTTTTTTAATACTAAATTCTTTAATATCATTCTATAAACATATATTTCCATTAATAGCCAAGTGCTAATAGCACCACTTTAAATTTGCGAGACATGAAAGGACACAGCACAAATATTAAGACATATTAATTTTATTTCTAAAATATTATGTTTTTACACGTTGCAATATCAAACGAAAGTAGTTCATCACATCATTTGATATTTGTCTGA
The DNA here is from genome assembly GCA_029891345.1 of Dryococelus australis. Classification (NCBI taxonomy): domain Eukaryota; kingdom Metazoa; phylum Arthropoda; class Insecta; order Phasmatodea; family Phasmatidae; genus Dryococelus; species Dryococelus australis. The sequence continues at coordinate 115,882,286 of CM056998.1, read as the reverse complement.
TCCTTCAGTTTACTAATGATTAAAGATATCTCCTACTACTCGAGAGTTCACCCCCCCCCCCCCCCCCCGGTTAGGAAGTTCAATGAAATATCGATGTCCATCTACAAGTTCATTCGGGTCTTCGGAAATTTAGGTAGCAAGTATTCTTGGCATCTTGTGCCTTCTTCATGTCACTTGTTGCAACAAATTTGTTGGAGGGGTTTTTCAGTGCATTGAGAAGATTGCCACTAACATCTTCAGCACAATCACTGTCTTCATTTTCATTTCCATCTGTGCTCGCTTCATGGTTTTCATCACCTTTTTTATTCTATATTAAATTTGCTTTTCTTTGTAACAGGAGGTGTTTGCTCATCAGTATTTAGAGCAGACAACAGTTTATTTTGAAGTTCGTCGACTTCATGTGAAAGTCTTGCAAGTATACATTCCACACAAACCGACTTTACTGCACTCATTCCGCCTTTAGCATCAATTGTCTCATCATAATCACCCGTTGAATCGGTACCTATCGATATAGCAAGAGATATTGCCGGCAACACGTGGTGACAGCCAATAGACGAATCCTTCGAGATCTCGGTATCTTCTACGACCAACGTCGTAATACTTCATAGTTCTTAAAGGACTCTTCGTACAGACCGTTCTCTCATTTCGACGAGCATTTTGACCATAGGTGAAAGCTTGATCACAGAATCGGCAATGGTGACAACCAGTTAAAGGCTGTAAACTGTAAAGTGAGCACTTTTGAGGCCCTCGGTTACTTTTTATTTCAGTCATTTTTTATCCTTTAGCAGCCTTTTTAAATAAATATGGGAATGTAAGTAATAAACACTGTGAGTACATTCCATTGCACTCGGAAGATAACGCCAAAGGATAAAATAAACTATATGAGTTTACTATTATTACGAATGAGAAGACTTTAAAAAGTGCTCACTTTATTGTGAATAGCCTAACGCGATTATGCAGGTCGCGACTCCATGATCGTTGACTTCAAAGGCAGGTCTTCTTATTTGCAATTCATCTTCATAATATGACGAGAGAGCGATTCCAAATCGATTTTCATCTCAGGGTGTCACGACGACAACTGTCAAATTTTCATATAAATGTGGTTCTTTTAACAGTAAAGAGCCTAGGTTGAAAGACTTTTTTACCATACAATTTATATCTAAGTAAATATGGCAGAACTATGAGAAAACCCAAATACTCGTTCGCCCCAGAAGAAAACATACAGTTACATACCAATTTAATTAAATATGCTTGTAAGCATATCTATAAACTGATTCAAAATAATTTATGTTACGCTATTTATATATTCATAACTATGTATAAAGTGAAATTAAAAACATTTTATTTATATATTTATATACCTAAATATAATTGTATATACATTTAAATCGAAGTAATTTTATATTTCAATATTTGTGTATACGTGAGGCGAACGAGTATGTGGGTTTTCTCCATCTGCTCCCATATTTTTGACATATATATTTTATGGTGGAAGGCCTTTTGTGGGCACAAGCTTGGCTTTTTACTGTTAAAATAATGACATTTTTATAGAAAAAATTACAGTTGACATTCTGACACCGTGATTTGAACATCGATTTGAAAGCGCTTTCTCGTCATACCACGAAGATGAATAGCGAATACGAAGGTCTGCCTTTGACCTCAACGATCATGTAGCCGCGACCTGCATCACCGCTAACTTGTTGTTAGCAGTGCCGATTCTGCGATCGAGCTTTCATCTATGGTCAAAATGCTCGTCGCGTCAGCATTAGAGACCAGCCTGTGTGAAGAGTCCTCTTCGCGCGATGAAGCGTTGTCCCACATAGTTTGTGCAAGGCGATACATTGAAATGACACACCGAGATCTGCAAGTATACGTCTACTGGGAGTCAGCAAGTGTTCCTGGCAATATCTCTTGCTGAATCTATGGGAACTAATTTAACAGGTGATTACTATGAGACAATTAATTCCAAAGACGGAATAACTGCAGTAGAGTAGGTTTGTGTGGAATGTACACTTGCAAAACTTTCGCGTGAAGTCGATGAACTTCAAAATAAATGGTCGCTGGCTTTAAATACTGATAAGCAGACAACTTCTGCTACAAAGAAAAGCGAATTTAATATAGAGTACAAAACAGGAGGTGAAGTTGACCATGTAGAGGGTATTGATGAAAATGAGAATGAAGACAGTGATAGTGCTGGAGACGATGATGGCGATTTTCTCGCTGTACTGACACCCCCTTCCAACATATCTGCTGCAACAAGCGACATGAAGAAGTCAGAAGACGCCAAGAATACTCGCTACCTATTTCCTGAAGACCCGAATGAACTTGTTAGTAGACTCAGATAATTGAGCGAACTTAAAAAATGCGGGGCTCTCGCGCACATTACGGAGATATCTTCTATCATTAGTAAACTGAAGAACAGGGAATATATCGAATTATGTGGTGAACTGCTTTCTTCTAAAACTATCCTTACAAAGCAATAGCATATTTGTTGTAAAATAATTGTTTTTTTTTTATTTTTGTTTGTCTTATCCTTTTTTCCCACACAACTTTAAATTGGTGTTGGGAGCGCTCGACTATCAACAGAAAAATCTGCATATAGAATGACAATAAATTCTTTAGTATAAAAATGTATCATTACTTGACTGCATACAAAACATTAATTCTGTCGACATGTACAAATTTGGAGACAGTTGTCAAACGAGTATAATTTCTATACATATGGTTGGGGGACAACCGAAGGATTGGGATTGATCGAATGATTGGAATTGATCGAAGGATTGGAATTGATCGAAGGAGTGACATGGATTGCTGTGGATTGCTAAGCATTGGCATTGACCGAAGGGTGGGGATTCATAGAAAGATTCTGATAGATACAAGGATTGAGATTGATACAAGGATTAAGATTGTTCGAAGGATTAGGATTGATCGAAGGATTGGGATTGATCGAAGGATTGACATGGATTGCAGTGGATTGCGGAGTAGGATTAATAAGAAATGGGTTTTATCATAGGATTGCCATGGATTGCTGTGGATTGTGGAGCGGATTGTATAGCGGTTTGCGAAGGATTGTGATAGATTGCTGAGGATTGTGGAGGACGATTGCGAAAGATTCGTGTGTGGATTGATGTGTTGATTGAAGTGTGGATTGGTGTGTGGATTTGTGTGGATTTCTATTGTGGTGCTGACTGATAGAAGTATTGCCAGATTGATCGAAAAAATGATGAATAAACAAGTCCTTAATTGGTTATTTCAATTTAAAATTTTTTTATTTTTTTGGAATTTTTTGGATTTTAACCATGTTTTAAGAATTTATTTTCGGATTAAAGATTATCCAAGGTCCTAGGCACGAGGTCTAGGTTACACATGTGAGGTCAAGGTGAATGTCACCCAGATCTAACATCTTAGTTGCAGTCATCAGGGCCACCTAGGTGTCGAAAATATAAAGATATGACAAATAAAAAAAACGATATGATGTATGGAGTTCATTCGACACGATGCGCGAAGGTGAGGAATAAGAAGGGTTATATTAACACAATGTGATTGATTAAAGGGGATCAGTCGTCTGCTGGACTTGGTGGTGTGAGGAACCTCCAGAAATGTAAGTTTGAAGAATAATAAAAAAATATTTTCTCATATTAATTGTTATTAAGGTTTTAAATAATAGATTTTTTTTATAATTTATTATTGTTTTATCGCTATTTAATATTTATTTTTATAAATGGGATTTTATTAATTCTGCAGACATTTTTGTAATTTTGGCGATTTTGGGTTCAAGATCAAAAGTTACTGTGTCAAGGTCAAAGGTCAATATCATATGGATGCAAGATGGCGATAGTAGTCAGTAACGTATTTTGCTCGCTGACGTTTATGAATTTATGAAATTTTTACAATTTTTCTAGAATTTCTGTTTTCAAGGTAAGCCAACATCACAATTATAGGGTCAAGGTCACTTTTCAAGGTCAAGATCACCTAAATCCAACATGGCGGTTTGGTGACGTCATAACATGAAGGCTGTTTGGTTCCAGTCCCTCGTCCCTTTGAAACTAAATCTTTTGAGACTTAATTTTTTTATAAAATATTTAAATACTTCTTTATTAACAATGTTCATATATTAACAAACAATTTTTAGCGGTTTTTGTAATTTTTGGGAATTTTTAAAACAATTGTGCAGATTTTTAGGTGAAGTTCACCCAAAGTCATGGTCACAAGGTCAAGATCAAAGGTCAAGGACACCAACCACCAACTTGGTGGTCGGGTGACGTCACAACAGGGCAGGTGGTTGACTCCGTCCCTCCGTCCGGTCTCAGCACAAGTATTCACAATTTGAATTTTATTATTTTTTAATTAAAATTTTAGAAATTCGTTTCAAATAATATTGATTGCTTGTAAAATTTTGGGATTTTTTGGGATTTTTTTTTTTGGGTATTCAAGCTCAAAGGATACCAGGACAATGTCATAGGTCAAGGTCAATGATATCAATTATGGCAGACCAGCTGGCCGCCAAGGAGACCGGAATGACAGAGCATAAAGTACTCCGACGCTCCACACCAGGCGCCATTTTCCCCAACTCCCATTTTTCATTCTACTGTTATGGTTGTTCTCAAATAAGACTTAATGTCTTCATGATAATGACGTGGAAACGAATGAAGGAAATCATTGTGACAAGTGTGGTCTGAAAAAAAATCCTACGGTATTTTTTTTTGTTTAATATGTACATGGAACTTCAAAAATAGAAACATAAAAGAAATAAATTTTTCCACAATTAGCTACAAGAGTCCAAGAAGGAATGTTCTGGTTATCGTGCGAAAAATATAACAACTTTTTTTAAAACTGACTTTAAGTAAGTTCTTCGCTAGAGGACTGGCAAACTGTTAAGTCGTAGTTGGAGACAAACGCAGACACATTTCAATGTAAGGGGGGTTTTGAATTGCATGTAATGTATCTTGTACTATTTTATTGGCAATTGGGTTTGGTAAGAGTACACTACCATGCCACTATACAATATAAAGTAATCGGTATAGGCGTACGCTGTACTACCACACAATAGCCCCTTAATGGAACAGCTTAATAGGTTTTCTCATTGAAGACATGGTAGACATGTGTTGCCAGCTGTTGGTTTAAGCTCGTTGTTATTACTCATGGGCAGGTCCTGTGCGCTGCAGGAGGTTCTATAGGTAGCTCGCAGACGAGTGCCGCAAGCTTCATCCACTCTACCAAGCATCAGCTGCACCGTTTGAACTAGAAATTAACTCATTGTTGCTACTGCAGTATAATACACTAGTGTAGTTAAGCAGCGTTGCTGGCTGTGCAACCCTTAGGGGACCAACTGGGAGTTCACAGCACCGTCCTTTTATTTTTGTAAAAAAACCTCATATTCCTTTATTTTTCTCATCCAAGGGAAGTTTCTTCTCGTTGGAATATACAGGTCACGACTACCTGTATGAATATATTGTTTAATGTTTCCGAGTATTCAAGTAAGCGATTTAAAATATCTGCAGACAGCTAGCTTGAATTGACTATGAAACTTACTTGCTACTACAGAGTGTTGTCTGAGAAACAATTAACAAAATTAAACGTGCTTTCAGTTTGTGAAATAGTAATCACAGTTCTTTCTGTCAGTATGCAGATTTGATAGCGCGAATGGCGAAAATGTACTGCGAACACATGCCCTGACCAATGGAGTTTTATGAAATAATTGTAAATCGCTATTTGAAAACGTCAATTCACAAATTTAGTGCATAGGCTCACTTCTCAAGCGTTTAGCACGGATGCAGTAAAATCCTATTGGATTGCCGCAGCATTTATTGTTTAAATTCTTGGTTTGGAGAAGTGTGGAAGAAAAGGCAACAAAATCAAACCAGCTACGGTAGGCTCACCAAAACAACACTTTCAATTATTTTCAACAGTTATAATGATCATTAGGTCTTAATTTTTAAAGTTAGATTTGATGTCACTAGATCTGTTGTAGGAATGCTTAAAATATTGCTTCCTGTGTCACAGAATGAGCTCGAATAATAAGATCGCTTCCGTTGGGTCTTCTAAAAGACGTTTCGCACAGAATGCTAATGTGTTTTATTTACTCTACTTCTGTGTGGAGTAAATGAAGATAACATGAATTGCTCGTAATGTCACTATCAATTGGTTTTTATTATTTTCCATAGTCCTAGAACACCACCACCACAAGAGTGACACGAAAAATTTTATTTTAGATGATATTGAAAACGGCTCAAATTTTTTTTCAGTGCTTTAATTTGTTATCGATTTTCGAACTGTGCTCTATGCCACACCACAATACTCGTGAATAACTTTGAAGTCAGCTTTGAAATTCAGCCCGTGAAGCCGTGTTGTCATCTTGCTGAGGAGAAGAGCTGAAATGGAATTAACTCTTAGTATATTCTTATACATTCCAAAGCAATTGTAGTGCGCGTTTCTCCAACTGAAGTTCACACAATGAATGAAAGCATCAAAAAAATATATTATTGAGTTCACTAAAAGCAGAGCAAATGTTATGTTATTTTGAATAGCTAATTTACAAGTCCAGCTCTTAAACCTGCGAAATGTCGCAAACATAGCTAATCGACAACTTATACACTCTTTTTAATAATAACCTCATTACTGCGTAGGAAATTTATATTTGGCCATGAATTAAAAATAACCGTTCAGACATAAACAAGTGTAGAACGGCAGCAGTGTTTTTTTTAAACAATACACGTAACCACGCAGTATCATCAGCATCTAGATAGGCAAATTTTGAATGTGTCAACATTTATAATTATTTTTTACTCGAATCGTGTTTATATATACTAAAATGGTAGTCTAGTTCTTATACACTTCGATACGTGGAAAGGGAAATTCAAATGCCTTATAGTTTAATTATAATTAATGAAGGTGAAAAGTATATCATGTTTCTAATCTGATCTACTGTTTCTGTATCTACTTCGAGCCATGAAAAAATCAATTACTGTCCTGCAGAGACACTTTGCGGTACGTAAGTAACTTCAAAGGAAAATTTAAAATTAAATTAGGAAATTTCGAAAACTGACGTATTTCATCCAAGTAAAGCTTATAACATATCTGCAATAAAGAGGGACGTCAGTTCTTAAATAAATATCCGGCTCAAAGAGGCACCTTTCATATGTTTATTATATGGTAGCAGCTGCAGGCCAAAAATATGATACGTTTTGTTAGTTACCTACTACTATACTAGAAGGAGTGATAGAAATCTTAACTATAAAGGAATCACTATACATAAGTTCCAAAGGACTTCAATGATATTTCAAAATTATTTTTTCAATATTAACGATTGACGTTTATTGCAATTGGTAGCTTGGAGCGAGAGCAGATTGAATTTTGAAAATTTACTGGCATACCGATAATTTATCTGACAAAGTTTAGAACTAGGTACAATATATTGAATTATTTGGTACGTTTATAATAAATTTTTTGTTGAGAATTACGCGACTGTACGAAAATGTAAAAAATCGTAATTTCATCTGTGGTATAGCTTGAGTGAGCCACAAACTTCATTCATAAATAAAACATTTAAAAAATTATATTATTCGGATTTTATTCTGTACTTAAAATTATGTTAAGATTATTAAAATTAGTTATGCACAGATTATAGGACGCTCTAAACACGTATATTCTCTCTATTTAGGGCTCATAATTTTATGTCCATGGACTGCAAGTGAGGAAACCTGTTTTTTATTTTACTATACAGCATGTTTCTCTCACTCTCTGCTCCTTATGTTCGCTAATAAATATATAACTATTGGTATTGGTATGTGTATTTTCTTTAAAATTTCTTTGGGAGCTATTGCGAAGATAAATATTGTAACACTACAAATAAATGAGGTTAAATTTTACATAACGTTACTGTGCAATCTGTAAAAATTAAAGTTGAATTTTAATTCCCAAATACTGCACATTTTACATTAATTACAAACATACAAATGTATACGTTAGTGATATTGAATGTTTGAAGGAAAAAAACACTGTGTTGTAGTGGTGCGACATTTTGCTTGTAGTGGTACGAGTAACATTTTGGCAACTAGTTTCGAAAGAGTTTTTTTTTTAAAGGTACACACATTTTTTTATGTGTAATTAATATTTGTAAAATGTTCCATTAGGCTTAAACGTAAGGGGCGATTTTATCTTATAAGATTTATGTAACTATTTGTTGTAATTTAATTATTAGATACACATATTCACTTATATAAAATGAAAATTTATAGTGAAGATTATTATCTATCAATGTTTGATTGCAGTTCATAGTACGTAGCTCTCTCTGTTGTCAGATGACTATTGATTATTTTATAGTATAATCTGTTCAGGGTTTATTGAGCACTTTTGAGCCTGAGTAGTAGGCATATGAGAAAACGGGGTGATGCAGGAGGCGCCGGTCGCCATGTTGGATCCCAGACTTTTTCGTGCTCTTTCATTCTCCGAATGCTCTATTTTTCTCTTTTGAATTCTTTCTTTCTCTTTCTTTACTTATTCCCTTCTTCCGTTCTCTTCCTTCTCTTCATACCATTCTTGTTTACATTTGTATCTCACATCCGTTCGACCCCATATTTGTTTTTTCATTTGTCATTGGAAGCTACCATATTTGTTTATGTATACATGGAGGCCGACATCTTGGAATTTTAGTTTGTCAATTGTTTCCCACATAATTTTTGCATTGGCTGTTAGGAGCTTCACCATCTTGGTTCCAGCATTAGCAGCTAGGAGTGCTGGTGTCGCTCTCATTCTATTAGTCGATCTCATATCTGTCGCATTCCCTCCACGGATTACTCACCTTTGTTCGATTATCATATTGGTTCTGGAATTGGCTGCTAGTGGCACTGAATTTTTTAGAGCTCAAAATGCCATCTAGAATAGGCGTGGGATCGAACTGCCGGACCTTAGGTCGCCACTCTAATGCGTTAGACCACTCGGCTATCAAGACAAGAGTTTGTAAGTAATATATATCTTGGAGACAAACAAAAAATATTTTGCCTCTCATTAAAGATCTTATATTTTTATTTCTTGTATTCCTTTTTTTTTTTTTAAGTGTTTTTAACAAGCATCTAACCAGAATCCTTGGCCATATATTTTTCTCGACAAAGTTTTACGACTGCCACTGTCAAACAACTCCATAAAATGAACCCGACGGCTTATATACTTGCAAGCACGCACCTTAACATTCAATGTTCCACACACTGTTAACTCATTCATGATATTTGCTCTACAACCATTACCAAACATGCATAGGCCAGCAGTAACTTTTTATTTTCAAGTTTAATATTTTTAATGTATATATATATATATATATATATATATATATATATATATATATATATATATATATATATACATTATAAATATATATGTAAACTTAAGTGAAATATTTTATTGCTCTCCCAGACTTAAGCATTTACATGTAGGGACTTGTACCCTATGTTGAACATCGAAAATATTTCTTATCCCTATGCTAGGACTAGTCAAAGTTTTCTGACATACCATATCATAATCATACATAACAGTTTATTTTCCACTTCACCTAACCTAATCATCTAGTACAAACTTTGAATATATTTATTTAATTTAATTTTCTCAGCATTAAATTAACCTAACCACCAGTCCAAGTAAAAATTCAATTTAGGCACCAGCTTTGTCGACTTCATGTAGAACATAGAAAGTATTTTCATATTGTGTAGAAAACGGAATATTTTTTAGTTAGTTACTTCCATTCTACCCCACGTCAGGACTCTTGAAAGACATGTTAACCTAACCTAAATTCACCTAACCTAACATTTACAACAACACCACCACTACCTCTACATCCACCTCAACTTACAATTCCATCTTCACCTATATCACCACCATCACCACCACCTCTACCTACACCACCACATCCTTCTCCAACTCCACCTCCACCTCTACAATCACCACCTCCACCATCACCTCCACAACAACCTCCACCAACAGCTCGTCCAACAACTCAACCTCCACATTCCACTCCACCTCCACCACCACAACCACCACTGAAGATACCACATGTAGCACTAGAGGCACCGCACTTAGCCTCGAAGGCGCTGCAGTTAGCTCCGCACACTCCGCAATAATCTCCGCACGCTCCGCAGTTAGCTCCGCACACTCCGCGATAATCCAAACACAATCCGCAGTTATCTTCACATGCACCACAATCAGCTCCATGCACTCCGCAATCAGCTCCTCACACTCCGCAGTAGGCTCTGCATAATCCACAGTTAGATCCGCATGCTCCGCAGTTAGCTCCGCAGGCACCGCACTTAGCACCGAAGGATCCACGCATAGAACCGCCAACATTGAATTAATAAATCTTTCAAATAAGTAGATAAACATATTACTGAGAATATATTAATTTTTATTGTATTTTTGTTTCATTCGTACGCATATTAAGCTATTGAATAGATAGATCACCACATTTTTGCAGAATATCTACTCTACTAACCATCATCAAATTAAATATACTTATACCTCTTACTAGAATTCAAACCAACCTCAAACACTAACTTTACCAAAAAAATCACAATTCAACATGTCTGTCATAGCACCAGATACCATCCAAATATATTTTCAGACATTAATATAAATCATTCTTTCAAACAACCATATCAACAAGAAGTGCTGACCACCACACCAGACACGTTCACCCAGGAGAAAACATGCTATTTGTATAGTCCCACCTTATATATAATTATGTATATGTCTATGTTATATATATATTAAAATTAATATATTCCTTTATTGTTATCTTATATACGTTACTCTTTTATAGATATTTATATATTCCTTTGTGTTTTCTTCTGGGTGACTGTGTGTTTGGGTTTCCTCATACTGCTCCCAATCGCAAAGGTTTATGATATTTTGTGCGTATTTAACATTTTGGTAAAGAATTATTTATCTTTTTATTTTTAATGACAGATTTTGAACAGATGGTTAGTAAGGTTAAGCTGCTATGACGTCATTCAAGGATAAGGTTAAGAGTTTTCATTACAAACTTTTTCTAAACTTGTCAGATTTTCGAGCGGTCTAAGACAATGGATTTTAGCTCTAGTTCCTTGCAAGGGTAGCGTGAGTTCAAATCCTGGGCATATATTGAGACAGTCGAGATGGCCCCATTCGCAGTTCGTCTGCCGTTCGAGTAAGAGTTCTCTTTCTCTGACTGAGTTCGAGTGAGTTGAGACAGAGGTACATCATTTTTAGAAACATAAAAGCATGTGTGTCGGCAATACAAATAATCAAAAACGTCTTTCTTATTGTAAAGGTATACTGAAAATTATGGTTTGTTGTTCTAGCAGTCAGATAATTTATATCAGCTAATGTGACATATGAAATGCTTAAACCACTTGCAGCACTCTTCACAATTACTGAGCTCGCATACCTACCTAACTAAAAATTTCCTTTTGATGTATGAACGACATGAAATAAAATGTGTTTACAAGAGAAAAAGAAAATATGTATCCAACATTGAAAGATCTGTAAGTGTAAAGACGAATGGTTGTTTAAATGATGAATTCGCAGGTTAGATAATGAAGAGGTTGATTATCCTTCGTATAACATTGCATTATGCATATTGTTTTTTACAAATTCATACTCAGCAGACCTAAAGTGAGATAGTTGAAATGGATAACTTACACTAATTATTCTGTCGTGAAGACAGTATATATGCTTGCATTATGGAAAAACGGATGAAATTTCGCCAACGGCCGTGGTGGACGGGATCGTCACGAATGGAATCATCTACTAAGAATGTTTACTCTGCTAAAGATCTCCGCAATGATTGAAGACTTAAAATCTGTAACACCGACAGCGTTGATGACAGCAAGGGTTTCTGAAGAGTCGCTACAAGCATTATGGTATCAATATTGTTATTGTGAATAAATTTTAGCCAAAGATGTAATGTGTGCCAACATTAATGTAGTCATTGCTTGTTCAGTCTAGTATACAAGTCATTCCATTGTGATAAGTGCGATGCTGCGTTTACTTGCAGTAATAGCGTCTATAGACATACGAATAAGTGTAAAGGTACTGTTTGTCGATCATCGGGAAGCGAGTTCAATCATTGCAGCAAATCTTTGCGACTAGATTTAGCGCCAGACAACATGAAGATAGTAACTGCACATTTGCCATCAGCTACACGACACTATATATGTGTTAACTGCAATGCTGTATATGTGAATAAGCGTACCTTGACTGCTCACAATAAGAATTCGTACTATAAAAAAAAATTTCAAAATAAATTATTTCGTTGAATGGAGAATATGTTTGAGAGTATGTAAGTAATAATCTCTATTTTTGATAAGTGTGTGAAGTACAAAAAAAAAGTGAATTGGAAGACTATTATTTTTATTCATTTTATCATTAAATATACATTTTTTTCCTGCCTGTTGTATGCAATGTCTTTATATATACAAAACAAGTGTAAGTTCCGAGGATATAAGAACATTAAATATATGTATATACATGTTTGGTGTAGCTATTGAGATGTACATCTATGGCATTTTAAAAGGTAATTAGAGGAGACACACGTGACTTTTTGATGAAATTATTTTTTCAGTATAGTAATCTGTGGATAAAGGAAGGGAAACATCGATTAATTAATGTAAGATGGGATTTGTTATCCACCTTCAGTAGCAATTGCTTTGACACTATATTGGATGTTTGAGATCGTATATGACTGAAGATGAAGTATAAGTCTGCATGATGATGATGATTATGATATGGTTTGTCTGAGTAATTCGCTGGAACGTTTCATAGGAATGCTTATATGGTTGCTTTTGTTGTCATGGATGGTATGAAAGAAAGTGTTTGGTATAACCGATATGGTCTAATGGAATGGATTGTAGATATCGAGTGTTATGTTCTGTTCAGGTATTTGACGTGTTACAAGTAAGAATGTTTTTTTTTTCATCCCTAATCAACGGTCGTGACTTTATTGTAACTTTTATTTATTCATCCTGGTTTTACATTTATGAAGGCAAAACACCTCATGTTGTATTCACGTTCATTGCTAGCATTATATTTCAAACTTATGCCTAACCAATTGAACTTCCTATATCGTTTGTTAAATTTCCTGTAATTAAGTTTTGGTACTGAAGTTCACAGTAATCGCATAAAGATTGCTTCGCAAACATTACTGTGAGCACTGCAACATTTACTCTGAGCAATGCAAAATTTTCATTTGATAATTTCCCTGCAAAGTCGTAATTTTTACTTGATGATGTACGTGTTGAACAACAAGAATAGCAACACAAATGGCACGCTCTTCGATTTGCTGTATGAAAAATTACTTTTCATTGTTTTAGTTCCAAAATAAATATTTGTTAAGGAAGAAAAATAATCTCTTGCCACCCACCCAGGTGAACCGGATTACAGTATGGGCAGGGTCAGTTCTGAATTTTCGCATGTGGAAATCGTGCCGGGCGATACCGCTGATCGGCAGCTTTCTCGGGGATATTCCACTTCCCCAGCGCTTGCATTCCATCGCTGCTCCATATCCATCTCACTTCAACCTCATCGGCTCTCAAGATCCCATTAAGAGCCGGCCAAACATTTCCAATGCAATCTACTCAGGACAATAGTAACACCGACTCGCCGACTTTGAATTCATATTAGTGATGTACAAAGTATAAAGAACCATAATTGCCTATAATTTTTTCCATTTTTTTTTTTCATGTTTATAAATAGGTTATCTTTTACTCTGACGTAATGCACAATGTTGATCGACCAACGAGGCGTTACTTACATACTATTATACACATTAAAAGTATTTGTTACAACGGGTACGGAGTTGTAATGTAAGAACAGAAATTGAAGGAACATTTGAGTAAAATTGTCAATTGTTGTGAATTTCAAATCACAGAAATACGGTATTTTGGAGAGCTAGCTTGGTGTAAAAAAGATTCCTGGGTGCGTCTTGATACTAGTTAGTTCATATTGTTGCAGAAAACCAACGGAAACTTAAAAGAATTTTCGGGTACTCGGTAATTTATCTGGAAAAATTTTAATAAGTTTCATAGAGCTATCAGAATAATAACATTCTGAAAAGTGATTAAATTAAAATTTATAATATTCCTTACACCCTTGTTAGATGTGTGACATAAATTCACGACTTTCCATCCTGAAAATGGGCAATACATAATGCCCAAAATTAATAATTAATTTACAATGACCTACGACACACAATATCATGCCTACTATTTAATGCAGTGACAATATACGACAGTATCTAGCTATAATGTAATAAAAAACTACGGGGGAAAATTATTAATATATACGTTTCTAATATTTCTATGCGTATTTCGCATAATAATCGGGGTTAAAAAACTATAAAAAGGAGAATTTAAAGATCTTTCTAGAAAATATCACGTTTTGACGAGTGCTTACGCATGAAAATCGAACAGCATGTCGATAAAGGAATGGAAAAGGGGATCAATTTTCGGAGCCGTAGGGGTGTAGCTGTGAACTCGCCTCCCATCGGGTTCGATTTCCGGTGGCTCAACCAGGTTTTTGCACGCGGGAAATGTGACGGAAATTGCCGTTTTCCGCTGATATTCTCGGGGTTCTGCCGTTTCTCACACCCATTCAATTCACCAGTACTCCATTTCAACTCATGGCACAATCCCCAGGGACCAATACCTCATTGTTAAGCACTAACGAAAACCTCTCAACTCCAGGATACTTACATATGCAAGTGTCGATTGAAAGTAAAGAATATTTGCTTTAGCTAGGTCTCATAAACAACTTGTTTAAGTATAATCACACATGGTCTCAGCTGTTTGTAATTCACAGCTATAATGTAAAACATTTTTGTAATTGGAACTGGCAAATTCTTCGTAGGGATTATATTTACAGAATTGTTGATTCACAGTGTCATATTTTGCAAATCTGCGTCGTTTGTTCATTTTCAAAAACAGCGTTTGTGGGAATCACAAAATAGGTTGGTGTTGTTATAAATAAACGACTTATAACATTGCCACGCATCACTCATCACTTCTGGGGATTCCACACTTTCCGAGAATATCTTGTCTGACTTGAGGATGGTTGCACTTTTAAACAGAATGTTATTGAAGTGACTAACTTCAACATAGTGTCAAATTTGGTTACGATGATATAAAATAGTTCATAAATGTCAGAAGTGTTGTAAAATTCGTTGTAAAAGAAGTATGAACAGCGTATTCGGAACTTATACATGTGATAAAAGCTTACAGTAATACCAAATAATTGATTTCAGCAAAATATTTAGCCACGACTATTAAACATTCACGAAGAAATAAGCATAAGATTATTAAACTGTACTGAAATGAAGTCACCGTAATGAATTTAATTATATATATATATATATATATATATATATATATATATATATATATATATATATATATATATATATATATATACACACATACATACATACATACACGTTGTCCCATTTATCTTGACCACCCACAATAACTTCGTACCGGGGCTCTAAGTGAAAGGTGTATCATATAAGATTTGCATAACCAGAAGGGAGAAATAATAATTATGGGGAGTCAGTTTAAAACATTATTTATTAGTGAGATACAAGTACTAAAATCATTTTTTTAAATGGCACCATGAAGGTAATCGTTGAACGTTCAATAAAGCTTGATGAGTGTGCATAGTACAGTGCAGTATAACGTTGCCGCTTTGAATTTGATGTAGAGGTGTTGTAATCAGTGCAGGTACCCAGAGTTGCTTGTAAAACTATTCAGCAGGTAACACTGGAGGAATCTGTGTTGTCATTCATCCAGTTACTGAACTTGTGAATTACTGCAATTGGTCGCTATTTTGTACATCTAATGCGCTCGTTCTACCCCTCGCACTACATATATGGATTGTGACGACTATCGCTGCACATCGAACGAAAGTCAAACCGACGGTGCCATTTGAAGTTGAGAAAAGGTTGGCCGTTTGGGATGGCATACCTTCGCTGCAACGGGGGTGTATTTGACGAGCTCCACGCCTCACGTCCGCTGGGCGGGCCTGTTTATCTGCAAGTATGGGCGCCGCGGGGCTCCTGCCGCCCACAAAAAATATGACTGCCTTCCCCTCCCTCGTACGTCACCTTGGCCACGTGACGCCAGCCTTTTACACGCCACCAGGGTGCCCTTCCAGGACTTCAGATATCGACGGAGTGATGATCATTTTGTAATGTTCTAGATGATTTAAAATAAAATAAAAATACAGGTGTCTCACCCATATTCGGGAAGACAGCACACGGTTTTCACTTGGGCAGGAACTGCTGTTTCGTCAACATTAAAAAAAAAGGGGGGGCCTTGCTGCCATTTTAGTCAACTATGGTTTAAAGCAAAATAATTACATGTAACCTGTATATAGCTAGAAAGAGATGTAATCTTGTAAAATGTAAAATTGGGGGGAGTTTTAAACATAATTGGTTTTGATATCCTTGTATATTAAATGTAATCAGTGGGAAAACTATATTTTATATAACGTTTATTGATTGTAAAATTTGGGAAAAACTATGTTGATGGTTATATTTTGATATAAAAACTAAGGCAACGATTAATTTTCAAACCTTTTCACTGGAACCAAACCAAATAACTTTTTTAACATGATTGGGGGCTCTCAGATGTTTTCCAACTTAAAACACCTACATTCAGGAAGCAGTTGAGACAAGGACCTCGTCCTGTATGTGTTGGCAAACACCGTCACATACAGGATAGTAAAACGACGAGCTTCACTGGACTTTTGACGAATAAATAAATGGTGTCATTTGAAAAAAAATTGACGTTAGTACTCGTATATTACTAATAAATAATGCAATAATGCCGACTTTCCAGCAGTGTTATATCCCCATTTCAGTTATAGCATTTTTAGTTTGAAACGTTTATTCATTTGAAGCTTCTCTGGTACGCAGTTATTTTAGGTGATCAAGATAAATCTATTGTAAGCGCAGTTGATCTATTTTTTTATGAAAACTAATTTTTGTAAATTTACAAACAAATTCAGCCTGTTGTATTTGTACACTTACAGGAGCAACCGCGGTACTGCTATATAAATATTATATCTGATATAGGTACTGATATTAAGTAAACTACTGACTCGATCTCAGATGTTCAAGTTAATATGTGCGCTAATGGACGATGAGTCATCACTTTCGAGGACACAATTATAGTGAGGGCTACTTCTTACTTGGAAGGGGTCAGACTTCTCGCCTCTCACCTGGGCGAACTGGGTTCGGTTTCCAGCGGGTCACTCCCGTATTCTCGCATGTGGTAGTCTTGCCGGACGATGCAGCTGGCCAGCAGGTTTTCTCGAGGATCCTCCCGTTTCCAGCGCCGTAGCATTCCGATGTTGCTCCATACTCAGCTTACTCGTCCCTCATCGGTTCTCAAGACTTCGATGTCAAGAGCCGGCCAAATCTCTCCGCACTCCACTCTCCATTCTTACGGGGGACGACAGAGCAAAGTGCATGTTGACTGGTTTGAGAAGAATATGTTCCAGCAAATTACGGGTTTCCAACATTAATTCTGTAATAGTTAGAAACCAGGTTTTGTGAAAAAATGATATGTATACTATCGGAGCTAATAATAAAAATATATATGTACTTTTCTTTTATATATTTTAAAAAATTCCCAGAATTATTACTTAATACATATTTTGTATTCCTTCAACATTTGTATAGACAGCTTAATATAAAACGGCTTTCAAAATACGAGTACATTACCATGATTTGGCATAGCTTCTTTTGGATAAAATATGATGTCACAAAAATAAACAACAGAAATCCGGGACAAATAAAATATACACACTCCGAAAAATGCAATAGTTGTCGGTGAGATTCTTTTTCCCCCGCACATACAAAGTTATCCCTTTAAGTGTCAAACTGATTACAACTCCACTGTGTGAGCTCAGTAAAAACTTGCTGTTATATTTTGAAGGTAGAACACCGCATATTAACATGAGATTAAAATATTGGCATTAAAATAGAGCACGATATCTAAATGCGTCTGTGGCTTGGTGGTTAGTGTATTTACTTCTAATGTAGAGGTTCCGGGTTCCATTTCCGTGACTCCAATGGAGATTTTTAATATAGTAGTTAGGTTGGAACGTGCCTGACCGGGCCTGACAAAATATGTTGGCTGCAATCCTGGCTGACCGACGATTATATTATAGAATCTATACTCTGTACCATCAAGCAGACAAATTACTTTGTTGATGTCTGAATACCAGCTTGTAATTACGCAGGAGAGCAATTTGAGAATTACTACACACGTTGATGTAATTCTGTATACACCGTTATGTTGCAGTACAGTTTCGTATAAATTAAGAATATATGCTCTTTCTTGCGAATCTTACAAAAAATATTTTTTGCAGTGTCTGACACTAAACTGCCTTCAAGTGTTCTTACTGACCTCTGGCATAAAATATAATGATTTTCACATGGTATAAATACGTATAAATTTGTGTGATACGAACGTGTGAACGATCCACCATAATTTTCGGTATTAGTGTGGCGATATGCAACAAATTATATGACTAGGATTTGATGAAAATACTTCGTCAAGTTATATCATTCGTTAACAGCAAATGCTATCTCGTCTACTGGTTGCAGTTGTTAAATTTGCAATAACACGTACGAAGTCACACTGCATGTTATTCGTTCGGAAATAATCAAATAACTCCATAATCCATATGCTGCTTCTAAAGGTGGAAACGTGGATATGTGGTAATGTGAATACGGTGAAGGGATAGTAATGAATATTGAACTCATTTTTCATATCTCATCCTATCTTAATTCCATCAAGCTGAAACAATAACAAATATCAGAGGCTAGTACTTTAATGGACACTGGTTGTGAATTCGACGAATAACATAAAGTGTATGAAAATAGCCATACAAGGGTCTGTCTATAGTCATAATACCATATTAACAACAACAAAATGGAATATATTTTATTGTTCGATTTGTTACATTACTTGCGTGTCTGAAAGTTTACCTACTAACATAGTTAAGTTAAATATGGCTTTTTCTAGAATAAGGGCGCAATAGTTTTGTTTAGTTGACATTTGGTAGTATGGTCCAGTAGAATAAAAATATGGCAAACTCACAAATAGAAGACCCACTTGCCAGAACTAAAGAAATGTACTCGAATGAAGAGTTCCATACTAGACCTGTTTCACGACCAACAGTAGTCAGAATTTATAAATTAGTTATTCCTTCGTAAATAAATTCTGATAAATAATTTGTTCCTCTAAGTAAACAGATGTTGCATTAAAATGACATTTATATTCTTTTCTTAGTCATAGAGGTCTAAAATCTATTAAAATTTCTTGAGTTTTCTATTGAACATGATTCAAAGTAGCTATTGTGTTAAAGCGTCTTTTGTATAATTTCGAATTATCTCAATGTTTTCTACGATGAATTGATTCAGTGGTTTAGCGCTTTGAATAAGGCTGACGTCAAATAACATGCCAACTAATGTAATGTGTTTGTATAAAGTCCCGTAAATCTGCAACACTCGTATACTTTCATGAAATTAAAACGCAGTATCAATACTCTGGTTGTCATCAGAAAGGCGTTAAATTTATTTTAGTTTGACAACATTCAAATCTAAATGAATTAAATTAACACGATACATCTTATATTAGCCTTTAATACGTGGGAAAGAAAATGTGAATGGGGCAAATACATATGTGCATTATGCAGAATTATCTTGATTCTCAGATAGAAGCATTGTGAGATGATTTGCTATGGGAAATAGGGTAAATATTAAAATATTACCTAAGTCTTAACGTGATTAATAAGGAAATGACATTGCCTTGGAAACTGGTAATTAAATGTATTAATATAAAACACTTACTATACTACGTGAAGTGAAGAATAAAAATTAACGGGCGCCGTGATATTACCAACATAAGTGCATTACCCGTGATGTTTATCAGTGTCACGACGTTATAACAACGTAAACGTCAAATAAAGAAACAACTTTGCTTTAGCTTAACATTCTCAGACGAACGGTGCTTGAGGAAATATGTGACGTTCGAAAGGGCACAAGGATGTCAGCCAGGTATGCAATCTCCCTTGCTATGGTTGGTACAACTGCTGGCGTACTGAAGTTGGTGGTTGCCATTTTATACGGTAGGTGTTAACAACACACCCTGCTGTTTTGCACGGCAATACAATTTCCACGAAATTCACTTCTCTCACTCCAGGCGAATGGTGGTGGGTTTCGCTTACAATTACATTATATTTTCACTCATTTCGCTACGTACTCGAATAGACTGTTGGCACTGCGCATACCATCCTGCCGAAATGACATGCCTTCCTACAAAGCAGACAACGTGCTGTGGAATTCTGCATTCTAAATTAGAATCAGTGGAAAAACACTGATTCGCAATAAAATTTAACTACTCGAATAAATGAAAATGGCTCCACTTAGAATCTGTGAAACATTTTCACTGATTGAATAAGTGACGATTAACAGTTTGCTGCGAGTTAAGAATAGTTTTTTATTGAATTTAGCCTAATCATAACGAGAAAGAAACATATTTCCTATATTCACTATCTACAATGCGTAATTTGCCGTAATTAAAGAAAGTAAAAAATTATTACAGTTTTTCAGTATTGTACCCACAATATCCATATCCTGCTTTCAAACCGTTACCTTACCAACGAGCTACTAATCCAACTTTGATTACAGCGGGGAAATATGTGCACTATATTTCTTTATGGAAAGTATGTACTGTAGTTTTCAAATGTATTATCTTTCTTTTCGTCTTTAATTTAATTGGTAACGGTAAAATTTTTAAAACAAATAGTATCTATGAGTGCACCCACTTCGCCACATTTAATGCATTTTAAACCTTCAATATGAGCGCTATGATGATTACGTGATTACGTGAAAACGAAATGAAAGACTTAAAAATGGTTGCAAGACTGAATGTTCGTTACCTTGTAAAATGGTATTATAGAAGACTAAACTATCATTTTGGAAAGAATTTTTCTTGGTTTTATTAATTTATGCGTTATTTAATTTTATACAAGTTTTTTGACTAATCGGTCAATCAAATAACAAATCACTGGATAACAGCGAATTAAATGGTTGATGAATCAGTGAAAATGTCACTGAATCAATAAGTGAAGGAAGACAAGTATTTTTCCTTAATTCATGAGTTAAATTCACTGAAGTAATTGTTGTATCAGTCAGGTATTTAGATTCAGATTTTAAAGTCTGCAAGATATATTTCCTGCAAAAAAAGATAGAAAACTTTTCGATTTTAATTACAGATAGACTATATTTAAAATCCTTCGAATAATAGGTCAGATGATTTCGATTGAGAAGTAATTAACTTATCACTATGTCCCCCGTCTTATTACTGATAAAATCCCTTGCTGCTATCACAAATATAAACAAATTCTTAAAAGCTCCCTTACACTGAAATATTTTTTTGAGGGCAGGATGAATGGTTAGGGGGTGAGAGGAGTGAAGGGTTGGGGTGATGTATATTCGAGTCCCCCTTGGTTCGAATCCCATTGAGGGAAATTAAAGCGTAATTACATTTGTAGTGGTACAGACCTTGGTTCGAATCCCGTTGAGGCTAATTAAAGCATACCTTGTTAAGTTTGTAGTGGCATAGTACTTGGTTAGAATCCCCTCGAGATTAATTAATGCATAATTAAATTTGAAATGCCATATTCCTTGGTTTGAGACCCCGTAGAGGGCAATAATAAATAATTAGGTGTAATTTGCACAATGAATAATTTCATAATCAACAATTATGAGAGTAATGAGAGTGACTAAGAACTTGTACCTAGAGAGTAATCACACATTAAGTAAAACTGTTTACCAATCGGCTGCCTAGACACAATTCAGGGTGGTGTGGTGTTTCTCGTTCGATTCCCGTCAAAATTAATTAGATCACATACGTTATTTGAACCATAATTACATTTGAACAAGTACTTGTAATTACACATCCAATGTCTACGAGAGTCAGCAGCATACTGAACTCCAACACAGAGTATGACCTTGAATAATAATAAATCATAATAATAGTGTATAGAGAGTAATTACACTGAGAGAAATTATGTCTGGAGCAAGTATACGACCGCTCAGCTCGGAGACTGGACGAAGACTGAGTTTTAAACACTAATATGTTTTTTATACCCTCCACCATCTTGGATGACACAATTTATATAGAAAAATATTATTTTAATTAATGCAGTCTCCGCTAAACATCGTGTAATGGGAAACACTCTATACGGCGTAACAGTACATCTTCAAATCTGGTGTTGATAAGACTATAGTTGTAGATGTGAATAAGCAATAAACTTTAACGCCAATTCGTATAGTAGGAAGTATTTTTTTTGCAACAGTGACATTTACAATTCAGTCAGCCAGCTGTGAGCGAACGTTTTGGTCAACCCTTCATGTATCAATTGGGTCGCTTCTTCACGAAGTCAGCCACATACCTACAACAACAACGACCACCAGCTGCTTCCACTGCCCGTCTCACATCTGCCTCGAGCATCTGTATCCTTTGCTCGTTTCCTTGATAAAAAAAAACTTCCCGTTTGCAGTAAAGTGTATGTGATGAATATTTAACAGTGTTGTGATCTATGTGGGTATTTGTGGGTGTAAGCATACATCACAATATTTCTTTTTGGAAGGGGCAAGAACATTTTAACTTTTGACATAACAAATGAGCTTCAATACCTTCCAAAAGAGATTTTAATAAATTTTTCATGTCATAAAATCCCACTTGTATACGAATTTTCACCACTTCACATTCGGGAAGACCCAGATATAATTGGTTATTTATGGTGTGAGAATTGTACTATTGGCGTTCCTCTCTGGAAAGTGAAATGCATACCATGTCTCCACATATTATACCATACTGTTTAATATGTCGTATGCTATCTATTTTGCAACACTGCAGTGCAGAAAACCCTGAGTAGTAGTGATAGTCTGCGTATATTTATAATTTAGATAGTATGTGTTGTATCATAGAAAAAATGCACTCTTGCATACAAGGGTTTTCAACTAAAAATGAGATTTATAATTAAAGATATTTCATTTTCTCAATTCAGATAATGAAAATGCTTCAAACGTTTTAAAATTAAAATCATCATACCCATGACATTAACTCGATGCAGTTACTCAGAGTAAATTTTATTTAGAGAATTTTGACGTTCACAATTTGAAATGGGAGCCTGGTATAATACCATACAAAGACAGATTTGAGTGCATAAAATAATTATATTTTAAATGAAGTCATTCCTGTTTATGTCTTTGGTAAGTCCCAAAAGAGAATGCTTAAGAATTTATGTATTGACAAAAAAAAATTGTAAATGTAAAAAATTATTTTTTAACATTAATTTTAAATAATTACTAAAGAAATATTTTAATAAAGTAAACAAATATTACAGAAGCATGTTATGTACCTAATGCAGTGTAAATATTTCTTATATATAATGTATATACATATATAAATATATTTTATATATACACATATATACAATGCTTTTTTTTCTGAAAGAAAAGGTAGCGGAACTCTTAGAGAATACTTGATTTGAAAATACATCGCTAACAAAAAAAATATATATATATAAAATTCCTATACATAAACCACTTTCATAAATAGACAAACATATACTAGCAATGTCTAAAACTAGAACACTAACATATATGACTGTACAAAGATACTACACGCATTTACAATATTAATGTAATATTCACTGTCCTTTTATATGACACCAATGTACTGAATGTGTTCCAAGTTTGTGTAAATCTTCTGCTGCGTGAAGTTAGTAGGGTTTTTCAAATAACTTTCCAAATTTTAGCCATTCCTCCATTTCCTTCTTCATGCTTCGTTCTTGATTTGCTATTGGTGTGTATGGCAGAGTGACGTACTCGAAGCAGCCATGTCTTCACATTTTTTGAAGGTTCGAAACTGGTTAGAGGGGGCCCAACAATCCTTATAAACATGATGTTCTTAATTGTTTCTCTCAAAAGAGTAGCCCTTGCTGGTGTTACAATGATGTTCATTTGGGAAAAACTCATCTCACACTCACTTGATGACACAGGAATTATGTGCAGTGTGTTCTTAAAATGAAGTAATTTTTCAGGCATTACATCAGAAGATTTCCTAAATTCCCTGAAAGTACGAATCAATTTCCTTTCATTGAGATTAAATCATTTTGATAGTTCACAGGCTTCTTCTTCTCCAAAAAGAATGTTTTCTTTTGCACCTGTTGGCGAGGTCCTGAAATCTAAAACTGTTGTAAACCTTGCCATTTCCACATCACTATTAAAAGTAGTCGTTTCTGGATCGAATTTTTCAATCTCTCTTAGAAAGAACATGGGCTAAATTGATGGATCATCTAGTCTGCCTTTCTTGTGTAGAATAACGCCACAAAACTTTAGATTTTCTGCAGCTTCAAGTGATTTTCTGTATGCTGAACCAAGAGAAGTATTCCTTTTCTCAAACACTTCAACGAGATATTTGACTTTCAAATTGGCTTTGTAAAGTTCAATGTTTCTTTATTATGGGTCGAGGCTAACTTCTGATTATTTTCTGGAGAGAATCACACATAAGTTCGCGATCTTAAATGAACTCAGTTGAAGATATTTTCTTCAGCAAACCCTCATATATCGCACGATCCTTTTTGTCTCATGTCATGTCTTCCTTCGTTTCTTCAAAATGTTAAACCATAGCTTCATCATTTTGCCACACTGTAGTGACTGTGTTGTTGCTGGAAGCAACCCGTATTATGGACAAAATTCGCCCCACTTTTAAAATTTATGTTTCTAAAGTTTGTGCACAAACCTTAAGCTCTCTTGCATTTTTTTAGAGATGCATGGTATATAGTGTATGACTTGTCCACGAAAGACTTAAATCTATTCATACCACCAACTTCTTTTACGGCATCATTAACGGACAACTCTAGTCTATGACTAGCCCAGTGCCATACAACAATAGAGGGGAACTTTTTTTTTAAAAGTGTTGCAACACCACTGTGAGATCCAAACATGACAGCTGCTCCATCACATGTCAAGGATATCAGATGTTCACTCAGAAATTCTTCAGTGAATCCTAGTGTCTGAAGCTGTGACATCAAGCTTGAAAAAATTCCTTTCGCATTTACACTTTCAAGTTCGGTCAAGTCAATGAACAGATTCAGTGGCTCCACTAGGGTAATTCATTCAATAAGGACTCGAACATGAACAATCGAAAAAATATATTTCTGAACGACTGAAGTACGTAGACTCGTCTATGATAATTTACATAATACTTTTTGAGTCAACGATTTGCTTTACTAACACTTTCCTCATTTCCTTCCCAATATGGTTCACAATATTAACAATAGCATTTGTTCAATGCAAAATTCTTCCCATATCAATGCCATTCAGTTGTTGAAAATTTATCTCATCTTCAAAGTTGTAAAACGACCGATTCTTTTTCGCTGCCTTGTAAGCTGTACGGAACACTTTGTCATTTCCTTTTCTCTAGCCATAGCTTTTTTATGGAAATTTTCTAGCACTTCTTTCTTTGCTTCTTCCTCAGTTTTCACTGCAGCTTTATGAACAGCACTCTCTTTGTGTTGAAACATTTTTTTCTCAGAGATGTTAGCTGCTGTCTTCTCCATTAAATGTAACTTCAAATTTTACCCACTCTTTGCTAATTCTCATGCCCATCTCTTTTTCAATACCTATACTTCCAACCCTCCTGCATGTGGCACAGCCAAGTTTTCCATTATTATAAAATAACCAGATATTTTTAGAAGTGAAGTCATCTTCTTGAAAGACAGTCCAGCAGCTAGACCATGTTAGCTCATTATGTGAACTTAAGAACTGAGAGGTTGAACAAACGGCATAGTAGTTGGAGTTAGGCTCACAAGCAGTCTCTGTTGGCTTATATTTACTTTCAGCAGGTTGCTTGGGAAAAATATATGACTTTTCCTTACCTTAGCCAGAGGTTTTTTTTTTTTTTTTTTTTTTTTTTTTTTTTGGGAGGCGAAAAATTATTCGTTATTTTACTCATCTTTGACAGACAATATCGGAATTTCTCTTAGAAACACTAGTCTGGGTGACACCATGACAACACAATAACTGAAAATGACACTTTCAAAAATGAAAGACGAAACGTGCAATCTACCATTTTAAAATATCACAAATTCATTCAGAATAATAACTCAACTCGAACACCAAAACTAAAACATATGTCAAACCAAAGTAAACAACGCAGATCTTCAACCCAAAATACACGAATGTTAATAATTTTATTGGCAAAGTACGGTTTAACCAACCTCTTAATAGTAAATGCCCACAATACAAGTATTAAATTCTTTTATTCTACAATAAACAGTTCATTAATAGATCGTTTTGTAATGTCAGAAGCCATCCGAACTCGCAAACTCAGTTTTATTTCAGTAAGCAACCCATAACTATTAGATTTGCTGTTCCTGTTTGTATAAAAAATCAAAACAATGTAATGCTTTCTTTTTACTCGTATTTGTATCTCTACAGAGTAGAATCCCGATATATTTGAAAGGTCAAAAAGGTAAATACAGACGCCATAATGGTAACACTTCGTGATTTCATGCTAATTTTATAGCAACACTTGTAAATTGCTGCTGTAGTTATCACATCGTATTTTAAAATGTTGTTGTTCTTTGTTTGTTTCCAGAAATGAACAAAGCATGACTTTGTTTTAGACATTGCCCTACTCTTTCAAGTATATGGTAACTTTTCACCTTCATAGATTGAGCTTTCGGGAAAAAAGTTCATATACCTTCACTTTTAAAAATTTCAACTTTTTTTTTTTCCACCAAAAAAAGTGCCGGAATGAAGTTCCGACGCATTCCGGCAGAAAAAAGCTACACACACATACAGACACACACGTACATACACACACACACACACACACATATATATATATATATATATATATATATATATATATATATATATATATATATATAGTTATATTTTGGAAGAATCATTAACTCACATATGCGTTGAAAAACATTGCTTTGTTTGCATATAACTTGAAGTTTTTTAAACTTGTACATGAAAATATATTAAACCATTATAAATATATAAGTTTTTTTTTTAATCATCTAATATACGCTAGTGAAAAAGAAGGGTAAAAATTAGACATTCACCAATAAATGAATAATCCAATAAACTTTAGAGCTACATATATATAAATATTATATATATATACATATTTCCTGTAGTAAATATTACATGATTTTGACAACACATATGTTTTCAAAGCAAGCAAAAACAATCTTGATGCGTAGTATGTATCTTAAAATTAGTTTTTAAAACTCTTCATGTACATATTGTATAAATCTTGAAATAAACACTGGGGAACAAACAGATGGCTTGAAACCAACTCTTCATCCCCCACTAGTCTTAGAACCGCATCACAAACCATATCCGAGACGTTCGTTTCACAATCGTTAAGTTGTACAACCTAACTTCCCTCTCGGAAAGTAGGTGTCTTAGCTGTGTCTCCCCCGAAACCGGGAGGTCTATCTATTACACAAATTTCAAATGTGTTATAATTTGGTTGTTTACTCACAAATCATGAGATTTTGTGAAGCCCTTCCATCCAGCCAATGATTTCCTTTTTCCCCATTTAATAATTTTTTCAATTAAATACTCACATGGCGAATTAACTTTCTTCAATTCGCAAGCATATAAGTCGCCTCTGACAGGTTCACCAAGATTCAATTTGAGGTATTATACTCGAGGATACAAGTTTTTCACAAATATAACCTTATATATTTAATTATACCATTTAACATATTTTTTCTGAAAACCACCTTTCAATTTCGACACACAACCACAATCACCAACTTTAAAATTCTCTTTCCGCTCATCATAAACCTATACATTGTTATATACAGATTTTAATAAAATGTTTTCTTTCACATTAAAAGGAGCTGCTTTATCGTTGTGATATCTTGAATTATATGTCATTATTTCTGGGATATATTTACCCAAGTTGGGCTCCCACTCGACGTGAAATATTTATATAATAACTGCTTTAAATTCCTGTTAAAATGTTCCACTACCGAACACTTTTTTTCACAGTACTTGACAATTTCTAATGACATATTGCAACATTAAATTGACACGAACATTAAAAAATTTTGTTCCCCTATTGGTATGAAAATTTTGCAGACTCTCCTTTATTACTGACTGTAGTGCAGTTTTTTTAATGCTTTACTGGTATTCCGAAACGATTTTTGAATACATGACTATCACAGTCAAAATATACTTAAAGCTACTATTACGTTTCGAGAGTAAAAACATGTCACACATATCAGCTTGAAAAAGATTCTTTATTCGCAATGTAATAACATTTATTCTCGGAATAATAACTCTGACCGGTGCATGCAACTCCACAGCGAGTTTACTAAATTCTATCTTTTCTTGAATACATATATCAATCTATTTTGTTTGTGTGTGAATAATTACCAACATATTCATAAACAAAAGGATATCTTAATCTACCCACTAATTCGTTAGGATTAACCCAATACGCCTATCACCTACCTCCCATCTATATAAACCACTTCCATTGATATGCCTTGAAAAACTCAATTTTGGGAGTTCTACACTTTAATAATCCCTAAATATTAATTGATACTGCGAAAAGGAGCATTTGTCAATTTAACAAGTCGTCAATATCTTTTCAAATTAGCATCCGAATAAACATTCAATACCTTTATAAATAATAATTCAAGCAGACCTTGGTTCGTGTCCAACACATAATATCCTTTTTGTATTTTATCTCCTGGTAAAAAATTAACTACCGAATCTCCTAAGAACCAAACACTCCCATTCCGATATACGCCATATGTCATATCGCGGCTTGGTAAATAACTGTTTAATGCTAAATATTTACAACACAATTTAGAAAGTTTACTTGTTAGTTGTTTTTCTTCTTTACTCGTTTTAATACCTTGATGTCCATTTTATTTTCCATTGGAATTTATTTCGGTATATTAATCTCACTCAGTTTACTTATTGTTGCATGTATTGTTTCCAGCCTGGGCGTAACTGGTTTGAATATGTCTCCATTTAAAACATCACTTTCCATTCGAGTGTGTTTTGCTAGCAAATACTTTCCCTTGACTGCCATTGTAACATTATGTAATTCCGATGTAAACTCATTTATCGTGTATTGATCCATCACGTACACATGTATGTATAGACAACATAAATATAATAAAGCATTTGTTTATCTAACTAGAACGTTATGTATACTACTCTGAGCATTTTCTAATTTATTAGATTTATTTAAAACACCATCTATTTTACTTGCAATCCATGTTATCAAGTCATTTATAACAACGAGTAATCTAGTTTTCCCAACCTCTCGTTGCAATTGTAACTCTGTATTAGTAACTAAAGAAATAGTTTTTCTACTGATTTCACCACTCTTAAGCGAGTTAATGTTTACAATGTCTCACTAAGTTGTGATTTAATAATCGTCTTAATCGTTATGTTAAAATCTCCCGTTAATCGATCTAAGTGTTTATGTAATCGAGTTTCGATATTTTCCATAATCATTTGGCACTTCCCCAATAGAAATGAAGGAAAACTACTATGCATGTATCTAAAAATCTTTATCATTGTTGATGTGGTAAACTTTTTTTTTATTTCTAAGAGTGTCGTGCCATGTGTACCTACAGATATTCCAGTCAATTTATTATATTTCAGGGTGCGTTTGAAGTTTGGGATATGCGCAACAATTTCGCGTCTGTGTTGATAATGTTCTATGATCACACCTTGTGGTGGAAGTTTGGCGCTCGCTGCGTCTATCGTTTGGTTAATGTGGGAGACTTACGAAGGGGTGAGTATCTTGTTTTCAAGCACCTTCATTAAACTGAAATGGCCCTTGAAATTGCTTCCGATCTCTCGCCGACGACCGTACGTCGCTTCTGTGACGTGGAAGTTTCACGATGATGAGTACCTTGAGCCGGCTTCGCGGTCCAGTGACAGTGCAGGCTACAAATCAACCTGCCTGCGTTTATCTCTGCCGCTCGGGTGGGTCCCGCGTAGAGGACGCTCACGCGGCGGCTGACACGTGGAACACGCGTGGGGGGATTGTGCTCAAAATCACACGGTAGTAAGCCCCACCGCCAAGGGCTGAGGACATCCGCCAATTTACCCGAGGAAAACACGCACTTCAAACACTGTTTTGCTCCCGTGCGTTTTATTTGCTTGGCTCGTCGCCACCAGCGTGTCGTTCGGTTACATGTTGACGGTAATAAATAAACATCTCCCGAAGATTTGGTTGGATTACAGTGAATTCTACCAACACGCGTTGCTGCAGCGCAAACTTGCCTTTTTATATTCATATCACAACGACTCGCATCAGCAGGAAATAATCCCACTGCAGGAAGGAATATTACAAATTCACTTTATTAATACATCTTCACAATCAAATTTAGTTTTAATATTGACACAGATGAATTATGTTAATACCATTCAAATGATAAAATTAGGCTTACTTCGCGTTTAATGTACACTATCACTAAACATGTTTACCTACTTATTCTGAATGGCTTGATTTAGTGTTTAGATAAATTTCCTTCAACCTGTGCTATACGATATTAAATTTACACAGCTTTGTAGTGCTGCACTCTTATACAATGATTTCTGTGTTTTTTACTAAAGAAAACGGGTCGCGGTTAATCTGATAATTGGTTTGGGGTGTTTGGATTCAAAAAGGTTTAACTACCAACAGTTGGATAAAAATAACCATACATGTCAACATATCTTTGTTTCATAGTGTTCGAAGGCATTATCCCTGATTTACTGCAGAATACACTACTACACTTAAACTATGAAAAATGTTGGTCTGTAATAAATATCTTTTCTCTTTTAGAGCCTAGTTTCCTTAGAAAATTGGCTTTCAAACTCGAGGAAATGACTACGATTGTAGATCCCCCATAAAAACGTTTTAAAACAACAACAGTAGTACCATTTCGTAGGAAATAAGATGCTACTAACGGCCGTTACGACTTAACCTTTATAGATGCAAATCTTGAATTCTTATGGAATTCTGAAGTGACAAATTCTCATTACACGAGGGCACGTTTAAATGCAACAGCCCGCGTGATTAGATTTAAGGAAATATTACACTACTTATCTCAATCCTTTCTATATGGAAATTATACAATAGTACTGTATGCGGCTATAAATTATATAATATTATATTATTAGTATCTTTCATTAATAACATTATAAAATTTTTCTATACGCTGAAGAAAATCGTAGCATTGTTGCCACGTTTTTCCCTAATTCTTTTCAGTTATATAACATAATGGACTCTCTAATATTTTTGTTACCTCTCTGATAGTATAATAATTTCTGGACTATAGCCACGCCAAACCCAAGGTGAGTAATGATTTTCACCCGATCACAAATAAGGACTTGATAGCTTACGCAACTTTTATTATACTTTCCGGACGATATACGTCAACACCGTGATCATGCTCAGACGATGGTCGCCAGAATCTAAATCGATTATCATTCGTCCTCACCAACAAATAGAATACTTTTGAAAGCATGCACTAATTTGCACCAATCTAGGTAGAATTATAGTATTGAGTAAGGACACCCGAATTTTACGCATCTTGTTCATGAAGGATGCCTATTTAAAAATTAGAGCTATTAAAATATGTGTGTGTTTTGTTATATCTCAAAAACCATTCAAAAATATGAATGAAATAGGGTATTTTGACGTTCTCTGTTGTCAGCATCAAATTCAAACACATCTTCATTTGTCCGTATGTTGAAAGATGATAACTCCTATAAATATAATTTATTATCGCATATTTTGCAAATTAATCAAGCGTTTTACGCTTAATTTTGAACACAATCGTAATATGGTATCCATTTCTAAAAGGTTTTGAAATATCAAGCGCCCTTTATGAAAATGGTGGCAGTATAAATATTTTAGGTTAGAATGCTATATCGATGAGTAATTTCATGTATTTCACTCAAACATGGTATCGTAAGTATGAAATACCGCAATTCAAGACCTCTTATATCCAAGGATATGTAAGATAGCGTGACCGGAAAAATTAACGGTGTACATCATATCTCAGGACATGCGAAACTGATTGCGTAATATTTGGCATACAAGGAATGTAATATAATTCAACGATAAACATAAACAATTTTAATTTATCTAGCACCATTTTTTTTTCAAAACGGTGGTAAAATTCCTGATTTTAATGCCATAGCTACCAAATCATCTGAAATATTTCATCCAACCTTGATAGTCAGGCAATATCATTTGCAACAATTAATGCTAATTCACTGCTTCTTATGTTCTCCAATTTGAAAAATAATTTTTACAGAACAATGAAAATATTTTTTATCGCACACAGGAAATCGTTCAAACTGTTTTCATTGCGTTTTGCACACAAATAGTACTATATTAACTCACCATAAAAGTTATATCGAACTCATTTTCGAAATGTTGGTCATATAAATCTCTTATGTTAGAATGCCATCACTGCTAGACCATGACCTAGTGTTTACAAAAGCTCGCAGACTCTGTTTTCTTACTATGAATATTTCAAGAAATATAATTCACTTATAATGATTTCAATTGATTTGGTAAGATAATGCTGCCTGAATTGATAAAGTTTCCTGACTGCATCTATTAAACTACTAAACACCTTACCAAAAATTTTGGCATAGAATTATTGCCACTAACCATTCGTGGCTTTTGTAGATCAGGCATTTGTTTTTAATATGGTTGCCATATAAGTGGAAAATCCATTTAGTGGAAAACAGATTTCTGCTTGCCATTTTTTTAAACACACATATGCCTATTATTAAATTTTTTTTGTGTATTTTAACAAATTTACTGTGATACAAATGTAAACTATGGTAAGTTAATTATTTATAGTGGTAACTTATCGTAACTATTCTCCTAATCTCAAGCGAAAGGCATTTTCAGGTGGGCACATACATAGCAGTAGAGTTTGCTGGAGTGTTTTAGTGCGCAGATCCAGGGCATCCAGAGCAGAGAACTTACTTTACTTTGCTCGGTTCAGATGCGCAGCACGCCAACACAAGGAAATGGCGATGATGTAATGAGCTTTCATTTCTTTTGAGTGAGAGAAAAAAAAACGTTTGACAAAAGCTTTGTGGTTATCTGTTGTATGTTGTGAGTATAATGGTTTCCCCTTACAGGAGTGACAGAAAGGTGTTTTAACAGTATTAACGTGTAAGGAGCTGGACAAAAATATCATAAAATTATTTGCCTTCACGCTTATATAGCCACTAGTAGAATTATGTAAAATAGAACAAACAGTATAATCTCACACTCTCATTGATCTACCCAGGCAAGAAGCTGAACATGAGTGTTTTCATTACAAAATCATGCACCATTTGTATGTATAGAGTCTTGTGTTTTGGTGTGGTAAAACGAAACTCTTCGCTTAGGTGTCTTTTGCCATATCTTGATATTATTCAGTGATTTGCCATCCAAAGAGTATTAAAATTTGATTCAAATATTAATATAAGTAATAAGTTTATAATAATCAATATTTTCGTCTAATTCTTTAGATACGTAGTGTGTTGAACTATTACGTGTATAGATTAGATTTTCTCGTACTCTTACTTTTGTGTTTTCAATTGATCATTAATTCTTTAATTTAATTATTTTTGTACCCAATAAATCAACACCTTAAATATATATGATCACGTTTAGTTGATTTCTGTAACCGAGATGGGTATTTTTGATAACCAAGGTAGTTGAAGGTATAAATATTACCAAATATGTATTGTAAGAAGCTATTAAGAAAAAAAATCTCTTTGTATAAGAAACATAGTATTTTAAGTGTCCGCACATTTTTCCATTATGGAAGGATGTCTACAGTAAAATTATTTTTAAACACTAAATATTTCCATCTAAACCGTATAAAATCCCATATCTGCTCCATGCGAAGGCAAGCGTCATTTGACTTTTCTAGTTTCATTTGCATCACTGTTCTACTCCAACGTCGGTCCTTCCCGTGGAGTAGTTGTAATTATACGCTTTCTTGGAAGACTTGCTACTTTTGTACATCCAGCTGCAGACGACTGTGCCTAGCTGCTAGAGCTGGTAATGGCTGAACTTGCGAGTATTTCGTAATGACTCAATCCTGCATTTTACCACTAAGTGCTCAGATATTCGCTGATGAAAACTTTATTTCTTCGCCAGTAACATTACCAAGATGCCTCGACCACTTAACTCGTGCTTCACGACTTTCCAACACTTCGAAATTTCCAATACATAAAGTAACTATTTCCCCGCTCGTGTGTCCATAAGTGTTACTATAAGTGTTCAACAGGAACGAGGCCTACTTTGAGTTGGTGATATTTACAATTTTTATAATTTCAGCTAAAATGTCATCATATTTCAAAGTTTTTGGACTTCTGACACCTGAGGTGAAATAAAGGTGTACTTATATGCTCAGTTATTTTTCTCGGGAATACCTAACCTGAAACAGAATATCGAAAAAAAAAAAAATAAAAAAAAAAAAAAAAAAAAAAAAAAAACACCATTGGAATATACATATAATTCTCTCGCTCAGTGTTACATTTCCGTGTGACACCAACCGCTGTTCCTAGAAACAAAACATTTTCGGATGACTGTTCCTTAGATTGTAGGTACTAAATAAAAATATATTTCCCTTAAGTCAGAATTCAAGGAGACGAAAAGAGAAAATATATGGTGCAATCTCTGATACCTATTGGTTCCACAAACATAATTAAGTACTTTATTTGCTTCAGAATATTACCGATACAGACGGTTCAAACACAATTGCAGGATTCACCCTAATTCAGCCTTCAGGTGGTAAAACACAGTAAAAATATATTTTCATGGAATCCTCAAAATCTGTAATACCCTTTGCCATATCACGGTGACTTGTTCTTATTAAGACCACTCATAGAAAAATCAAAATACTTATTTCAAGATTTTTAGAATTTATGTAAATGTGTAAATATATATTTTCATGCATTTCTTAGTATTTCTTAATGTCGTGAGATAGCTCAGTGCTGCTTATTTTAGAACAACTATACAAAAACATAACATATAATAACATATTCTAATACTTACATGAGAGAACGATTAAGTTTGAAACAATTTTTTCCGTAATCTACAAAATCTCATAAACCCGACAATATAATACTTCATTTTGCATTTGAAAGCTGAATTTAAAGTTACATAAAAACCATTTTATAATATTAAGAAACAACTATCAAAGCTGATAACAAAAGATGAAACAGCCATTGTAATGGTTTTCAATGATTTCCTCCGATAATAAAATGATTAAATTTACTATATACCTATTACATCTGGAAAACCATCGGCGAAGGTGTACGTAGTAGTTTTGACAGTGTAAGTCATTTAATTATCATAATTCGTTTGTTTTAATAACCATTCAAACGTTTCTTGCAGTTGTTTTAATCGATAAAGTATAACACTTCTCTTTCATTACTTTGGGAAAGTAAATCACTATATCCGCAAGGTTAATAGTATTATCTAGGATTTAAATAAACAGGGAAATGTTTGCTCTTCAGCAGCCCTATATCTCATTTTCCAGAAAAAATAAGCACATGAGCTTCTTGTAGATGCACTTTGGAGCTTGTAAAATAAGTAATAGTAAAGTCAGCACCCGATAAAGTCAGCACGTTTGAATTCAACTTATATCACAAGTTTCACTTCTCCTACGCGCATTATATTTTAACGGGGGCACTGAATGTGCCCAGTAAAATTACGACGACGGAGGTGAAGTAATTCCATGACTTAACTGTGAATGAAAATTGTATGGGAAACATTTGTGGAAACTGAAATTATATATATTTTTCGTTCTATTTTCTAATGCGCCTTAGTGTAAGAACTAGCCGATATGTAACTCTTTTATAACAATTGAACAGTTTCACTGACCCGACACGTGAATAAAGGGATCAGGCCCATGGAGATGTTAATTTTCATGTGGCGGTCGAATGTACAATGTTCATATAGGCTGTTCGCGGTAAAATTAGCACATTTGAAAGCCCTACGTAAGATCTACTTGTATGCCAGTCAAGTATTCCTCCGCCTTATGTAAAATTACAATTGTTATGGCCTGATAAATTTGTTCGTGCGTTGGTCAAATAAAGCTGTAAAAATATTAGAAAAATAAATATTTTAGAAATCTGCTCATTTTGACACTTCGATACATTTAAAAACAACATAAAAGGAAAGAAATAATTAATGTTGTCTCAAATGGTTACCTCACACTTTTCATTCGACAATAAATATGGAACTATTCTCCCTCCATCGTTACCAATATTACTAGGTACATGTCACTCAGTGCGCCCGTTAAAATATATGCAGGTAGAAGCAGTGGCTTTTTCCTCAGATTAATTTCAATAGTGTTCACTTGATCGTGAACAGCCCTTACACGTACTTAGAGCTTAAACAGGGATTCCAAAAGAGCTCAGTTTACCGTGAACAGCCCTTAGTCTCGTAACTGGGGTGAAAGGTGTGGTAGAGGCTCCAGTCGCCACCGTCAGTACTGCCCGCTGGTTCTCCGGGCCGGTATGTGTGTGGGATGCTGCAGAGAGATACAGCACCACACCTTTTGCTCGAGGCCCTGTTATCTCCGGCTGAGGGACATAAATGGCCGCTCGCAGGTTCGCCGCCGAGTCGGACGGATTGCTCCCCTTTGAAGGGCCTCGTGCCTTCATCGTCTCCCTCTAATCTCTCTATGTAAGGCCCCTTACAGAATCCTCCGGCGTGACCTCGCCGTGCACGGGTAGCGCGTAAGGCGCACTGGCACGTTTAAAATACAAGGCGCGTATTACCTGCAATGTTAAACAAAGTTCATTCCGGAATACAGCACACGTGCTGGACGTTTTGTTCATGATAAATTTGCGCTTTTGAAATCAACCTTTGAACAAAGCACTGCCCTTGTAGGCTGCTCACGTTGAACCAATTTTTATCCATTAACCACTTTTAAAATAAATTTTGCCATACTAGAAATAACCACGATGTTTATATTCCACCGCACTGGGAAGTTAACGTCTAATGCTAAAATAACATAAATTTATTGACTATTTTTTAAAATGACAGGTTTTTCAAAAATGCTCACGTTACCGTGAACAGCCTATACCTAGATGTACGCTGTAGTACACACTGGTATTCCCAGTTAAATTGGAAGTGAATAAAGAGTAGTAGTTCTATGATTTATGATAGTATAGTATTGCGGGTGTTTTATTTTAATTTTTGACTACTGAAATAAGAGTGTCTTGTTTAATAGATCAGGAGCATGAATTTGTGTATGTTTGCATATTAACTTTCCTAGAATTTCCCCAGTTTTCTTAAATAGTATATGGAAAAAGTGAGATGGTACATGGAAATGTTAATGTCACATATGGCGGAAGAATACTAAATGAGTTTGAAAATAGGTCCTAAGCAGGACTTTCAAAATTGCTCAGTTAATCATGAATAACCTATACTATCAAATGTACAATGCCATAGAGTGTTAACGTTTAATTGAACATTTAACACATTTGTTACGTATTTGTATTGAAAAAATTATTCTTTCAGCGAGTAAATTCGTGAATGTTGGTAATCGATAGCCATCCGGTAACACAGAGCGCCATGTATTTGAACTGCAATCAAACAACGGTACACACTGAAAAAAAATTTTTTCATTAAATTATATTTATATAAGTGAAGATGTCCATCTAATTGTTCAATTACAACAGATAGTTACATAAATCTTAAAAGATGAAAATTTCCCCTTTTGGTTTGGCCTAATGGATCAATTTACAAAACATAAATTACACATATATTTTTGTACGTTTTAAAAACATTTATTCGATAGCGCATTGTTTTGTTAGACATACAAAATCGCTTAATTTATTTTAAGGCATTGCACAGAAACGTAATGTAAAATTTGCTCTCATTTATTTTTAATGTTTCAGGATATATATTGGCTATTAGTTTCCAAAGAAATTATTAGAAAAATACAAAATGATCTGTTACTGTCCCCTCGCGGTCACAAATGCACTTGCACCTTGAGGAAATAGCAGGTGCAATGTTACGGAGACCAGCTTGTCAACAGAGGAGTGACCTCACACAGAGTATGCTTGACATAACCCCTGGTGTCACCTCAAACTACAAGCTTAGACCAAAGATGACCTAATTCCTCCGTGCATGGTAAACAAAGCATAAATAGTCTAGAAAATTACACCGAAGGTACAACGAGCAGAATCCTTGGGTTCTAAGTCTAATAATATTTTGCTTGAGAACTATTTCTTTTTAGGCATTACGTACATAGCTACATTAAAATTTTATTTTGAACTCTCTGCTACGCTTTACGAAAAAAATTAAAGACGGCACCTTTAATACGCGCAAAGCTAGTCACGCTGAAAACTACGAGTGAGTGAAGAGATTTGGACCACTCTTAACATCATGTTATTGAGAGCCGATGGCGGTGAAGCGCGGTGATTATGGAACGCCACCGGAAGGCAAGGGCGGGGGAAGCGGGAGACACCCGAGAAAACTCTCAACTTGCAGCATCGTCCGGTGCGTTTTTCACATGCGGAATTCCAAGGGCGACCCCGCCGGGAATCGAACCCGGTTTGCCTTGGTGGGAGGCGAGTGGTCTAACCACTACACCACAGCGGCCCGCCGTAAATTGTAGCTTGCATTCATTTTGTATCGCTATATAATCGAAGAAAGTTTACACAATATTTAAAGGTTACACAAAATCCTTCTTGTTCGAGAATATAGAATTTTGTGTTGACTTACGTGCACAAAACGTCCGATTCATTGTCTGCATATTTCAATAGGTTCGGTCGTAAATAAAAATGATTGAATAATTTTTCAAAAATGGGGTGTCTACATTGACACGCTCGGATGGGACGCCTTGATGTATATTTTACGTTCCCGGCACCGCTTCATTCGATCATATGGGGTTTTATGGGTATCGCTGGTTTGCTTTTGAGATGTTCTTTCCAACCGTATACGATTCCTGTATTTCGACTTGGCTTTTTGACGAGTATAGGTCGAAATTGTGTTAAGTTCTCTTAATTTTTTACATTAAACTCATATAATTCCACCATAATCACGCCGCACAAACTTTTTTAACCCACACACGAAATCGATTGATATTGACGAGAGCTGTCAATCGGAACCTAAACGAACGTCAGAGCTTCATCTAGTCAAACGTTACACTACGCGGAATTTATGAGACACTGCGAAACGAACTCAAAATTGCGGCGCGATCCCCCCTCCCCCTTGCAGACAATCCTACTCCGCAACCACCTCACGCGATGCTTCGCAGTCCTCACTCAACGTAACATATTCTTTGATCCTTTGGCAATGGAGTGGTGTAACTGAATTTTGAATGTAGATGATAGATTCGGAGCTGTATTGGCAAACTGAATCCCCCGATTTTATCATCGGATTTTCTGGATTGCTTTCCACTATGGTCTCAAATTTAAAGACGTATTCACGTCAAAAAAATAAATTACGCGCATTCATTACCCACGACCCATTTTTCTTGTGATTGTGTAGAAATGCGCGCGAATACATTTGTTTCGCACGCTTCGCAGGCCGGTTATCCACGTGAAGTGATCTCGAATGTGTCACGGGGCATTCATTCCGGGGACGCTGCAGACAGTCACGTGTCAAGAGTGACGTGAATTGCGTTCGGGACGTGTCACAGCAGTGCGTACTCGAACATGCTACGGGCGGTCGATCGACGAACTCACGGTGGTGGAAATGCACGGGGATGAAGATAGTGGAAGTGTGCGCGGCGATGAGAGAATGTCGGAAGAGGGAGTGAAAGTCTTTCGCGGGAAAGTTCTCTTTAACTAGTTTCGCGTGTATGCAGTCTCCAAACACAAATGCCACTATGTTGGAAGCTCACAATGTTGCCTGTTTGATAAATTAATTTGTCAGCACAAAATATTTTTAACAAAAATTGACTGAATAACTATTCATTTATACGGACTATAAATACAGGGAATTCTTAAATGATCGTTTCCCAATTGTTACATATGCGCAGCTGCATTCGAAGGAATCTGATCAATTTACCAATGCTTAGTTATATCGTTTATGCGTTTACTTGTACAAAATCATATTAAACCCTAGACCACTGTAAGTATATTCAGACATTAATATTATAGATGTGGCTCCTCTTCTTTCAAAACCTTTATACTGGTTCATCGATTTTTTTCTCCATAAAATGAAATTTTTAGCGTATTCTCGAAGTTTTTTCTCATGGAGATAACTATTTTACTGAAAACTATAAACACACGAATGTCTTCCATGCTACTACTTTTTTTATTTTAAAGGGCTTTTTTCAGAATACTCAGTGGTTTCGAGAAATATTACCTCGTAATATTCTTATCGACAGCTAAAAATTATACACACATTCTTAAATATAAGCATTGGGCATATTACACACTAATCCAGTAATGAATTATTCTGATACAATGATCTGTTAAAGCGGCATAATTTGAGCTGTTACAATGATAACGCACGAAAAAAAAGTTGTACCACCTGCACATGTGTGAGCAGTATGCGTTTTTGTTCAAATGCATTGCTAAAATTTAATTTATGACTATGTTATTTCATAATAATGCTATATTGAAACTCAACCGGCTCTTTGAAAAATAAAATTACTTTAAATGATTAAGTTCCTTTAATGAAAAAGCTGAACTAAATTTACTCATGCCCGTGGGGCTTGTAGCATGGGACCTACTCCACCCTTTTTGAGTTTCTCGGTGGTTTTCGGGGTTTAAATTAAATTCGGTGCATGACTACCAAATAAGCATTTGTAAACTGGGCTAACGTCATCCTAAGATATTTTTTCGGACGTAGCTCTAGCCACTGCGGTTCCATTTGATATATCTATCCTCTGGGTCACTACGGCCACACTTGATATAGTTATATCCATTAAACCACTGCGGTCCCACTTCCCCCACAGGTAGTAGTAATCCTGAGAAAAGTTTAATACAGTACCTATTTACTTCCCTGATAATCATATCGCTGTAGCCACTGCGGCACCATTTGCTATATATCTATCCTCTGGGTCACTACGGCTACACTTGGTATAGTTATATCCATTAAACCACTGCGGTCCCACTTCCCCCACAGGTAGTAGTAATCCTGAGAAAAGTTTAATACAGTACCTATTTACTTCCCTGATAATCATATCGCTGTAGCCACTGCGGCACCATTTGCTACATATCTATCCACTGGGTCACTACGGCCACACTTGATATAGTTATATACATTAAACCACTGTGGTCCCACTTCCCCCAC
This sequence comes from Dryococelus australis, assembly GCA_029891345.1. Lineage (NCBI taxonomy): Eukaryota > Metazoa > Arthropoda > Insecta > Phasmatodea > Phasmatidae > Dryococelus > Dryococelus australis. Next base: position 115,840,914 of record CM056998.1, on the reverse strand, counting down.
AGGTAGTAGTAATCCTGAGAAATGTTTAATACAGTACCTATTTACACCCCCTGATAATCATATCGCTGTAGCCACTGCGGCACCATTTGCTATATATCTATCCCCTGGTTCACTACGGCCACACTTGATATAGTTATATCCATTAAACCACTGTGGCCCCACTTCCCCCAAAGGTAGTAGTAATCCTGAGAAAAGTTTAATACAGTACCTATTTACATCCCTGATAATCATATCGCTGTAGCCACTGCGGCACCATTTGCTTTATATCTGTCCCCTGAGTCACTACGGCCACACTTGGTATAATTATTTCCATTAAACCACTGTGGCCCCACTTGGAATAGCTCTACCCACTGGGTTACTACGGCTCTCGGGAAGAAAGGAGGACAGCCAATAATCAAAGAAGAAAGGAGAAATGACGGAACTTTTTTTAACAATGATTTTTGTTGCATTAATCAATCCTATGAATAGCTTAATCCAGTACCTATGTACATTCCTGATCATAATTTTTTCCGGAACCGTTTCATATATCTTGATGAAACAAAGACTACGTTGGTCCTGGGGTTATTATCTATAGATTATGTTTATTTTATGTCAGTACGTTCAGTGATTTTTGAGTTAATTCCAGTCGGACAGACAGACGCACAGACAGACAAACACACATGAAAAAATTAACATTGGATATGGCTTAGTTATCAGTTATACTATATGAAAAAATATTTATTAGAAAAAAATTCGAAAATCACAGACAGACACTTCTATTTTATTTGGTAACATAGATATGAGAGTTCCATTTAACCAAAAAGTAGTTGAAATAATATTGAGCGAATTATATAACGATTGCTATACATGGTATGTTTAGGAAACGAATAAACATGTTCTACAAGGGGCGAATTCTCAAAGTTTTGGTTCAGAAATTTTTAATATGCGATCATAACATTATAGCGCCTTTTGAACAAGCGTGTTTACACGTGTAGTTTGATGCTTTCCGTCCAGGCTGGCTGCTCTTGCAGTGGCCTTTGTCAAGTTTGTAAAGGATGGTGGACTGGGGATAAATAAATATCTTGTATAAATAACGCAATAGATATCGTATGTGTGTGTATGACAGATAGAATAAGTACTGAGTGTGTACTGAAGAACACATTTTACCTTTAGGGAACCCTTACCCTGTAGTATAGAAGATCAGGGTGCCATTATTATTCCCTTGCTTTAAACAGCATACAAATAATAGACTTTCTATAGGTGAAGAAAATTTTTAATGAAAAATGATATACGTGTTTCAATAGATTCAACTCAAACTTATATACCATAGAGAAAGGAAACAGCATTAAAATTCGTCAAACTTAGCCTGTTGCTATATGGCAACACACGTATGTTATCAGGCAGTTGGCAACTCAGAATCTTAAAAGTGGCAAAAATGAAAGTGTTCTTTAATTAGAGGTAGTTCTGAATAATTCATAACACCCACGAAAAGTTTTTAGATATTGCCTGGCTTTACAAAAATATTCATATAGGTAGAAAATATAAGAATTTTCTTCTGAGTTTATCCATGGTAAATAAATGAAAAACCGAATAGATGTTAAGTGTCTCTTACTCCTTGACCTAACCACGGGAGCTCAAAATATTAGTTTAAAATTATGGAAAACATGTACCATATTTAAGCATTTATCACTCTTTATGTACTCAGTAGCCCTCTTCTTTCGAGCACTTGCTCATTGCGGTGGCTATAATTAATTAACTGAGCCACATTTTTGGAGTCGATGCGGTTTTTTAACCACTTAATTTGACGCATTCCACACAAAGGATCTGCAACCCTAGTGGTCCAACATGATGTCTTGCAGAAACCAGATGGAGACTACTCAGCTATCACGGAAAATACGGACCAGAAACGGGCCGGTAAAAGCTAGTCGATAAACTCCGGCCGGCTGATACCGGTCCGATGTCATATTCCGGAATCGGCCAGATGAAAATATAGACATGCAGCTAACCGACAGTGTCGGGCCTGCGACGGCTCGATTTCGCTACGATGCCGGGCCTGCAATGGCTGGATATCGCTACGTTGCCGGGACTGCAACAGCTGGATGTCACTACGATGTCGGGCCTGCGACGGCTGGATGTCGTTACGATGCCGGGCCTGCGACGACTATAGTCCATTCCCGATTGGAAGCGACTTATGAAAATCAACCTTTCAAAAAACACTCTATGAAAAACATGCCAACCTGTTTATTCAATGACCTGTATTCCGCAAATATATAACACTATGGTTAACTTTAGAGTACTGTATTATTGAATAAATGAAACTTTACCTTAACTTTTATAACTTGTAATATTTATTTCTTTTTAAATATGAATTAACAACAGCGAGAGCAGCGACGTATTGGTAACGGCTGGTAAGAAATAGTTCATAGTTAAAGTATTATTTTAACATAGTTTTTTAGTATACTATTTGTAAATTAAACGGCGCCTATTGAAATATTTAAATATTTAGGTAGCCCCGATGACAACATCTCATTTTTTCAGTTTAAAATAACAACGGAAATTATTGTGAGTAGGACGTAATGGTACGGTGTTGTTTTATCGAGCGAGAGCAATTTTGAAGCAACTGTCTGCTGAGCGAGATTTGTCGCTATCTCTCTGTCTTTGTTTCTTTCACACTCGGGAAGTTTCACTTCGCTAGTACGCGAAAATTGTACCTGTTTTCAATTGTAGCGTATTTCATACTTATTATAGCAAAATAATATGTTTTGAATTTGTAATTTACAACTGAAAGGAGATTTTAATATTTGAATACTTATTTTAATATATTTAGATATGATGGCGGGGCAGAAACAGTGAAGTTGGCAGACGTGGCGAGCCATGACATGACGTGTTGCTGTTTTACCAAACTAAGCGTAAATTATACTTACTCTGAAAAATGCTTTATATTACCGCATCACATTTGTAGAAGTTGTGTTTTTTAAACCTACCTAAGAAAGCTACGATGTTGTGGTAAATCTGTGTTTCCGCGGCAGTAAACAAATATACTGTTACGTTGTGTTTCGTTAACGCTGTGTGTGAAATAGCGTGGTGTGGCTGTTTGGTGAAAGCTACGCTGGATCTGTGTGTGCGTGATTTCAAATATTTGATGTGAACTATTTATACTTTCTAGATGTGAACTGTTATAATGACGAAATTATTTATTTACATCCACGTATGTTTATTTATCACAACGTTTAACGTGTAACGTGTTTTACCACCAATCCCAACAAAATAACCAAGCTCAGCCCAGCCCCAATAAATATCAATAAACCCGAATAAACAGTAAGTAACAATACATATAAATATGAGTGGAATAAAAGTTCCGGTAGGATTATTTGTGTGCATGATCACCGATATATTTTAAGTTTCTGTGACAAAAAAAGAGCGACACGAGTTAGTTGCTTTCTTGATTTTAATGTCGCTTTTTCGTTGGACTTTATTCCTTCATTATTCGAACTGAGGCCGTCCTTTTGAAGAAATAACCAAACACATATAAATAACAAAATGTTTAATACTACTGTTCATTACCCCGCAGTAGTAAACGTCATAAGACTGACTTAAATGATATTATAGGCGTAAACTGTCAATATTCGTACGATATGGTTTTTGAAATAGACCTGACACCCAATTCTTTGAAAAGCTGTAAACAGTAAACAACACATTTGACAGGTATAAAAGTAGAAGTCACATTTCAATGTTTATTTTTAGGTGTAGCGAAAGTATACGAACATACGTACACACACAATTGCATATAAACATAGATTTTAACAGATGCTACATGGCAGTCATATGGCAAAGTTTGTTTACATTTGGCGGAAGGATACAAAACGGGCTTGCAAGTAGATATCTAGCAGAGCTCCGAGAAAGTTGCTTCCATTGGGGAATGGACTGTAGATGTCGTTACGATGGCGGCCCTGCGATGGCTGGATGTCGTTACGATGTCGCGCCTGCAACAGCTGGATGTCGTTACGATGTCGAACCTGTGACGGCAGGACGTTACGATGACGGGTCTGCGACGAATAGATGCTACGATACCGGATCTGCAGTGGCTGTATGTCGCTACGATGCCGGGCCTGCTACAACTGCATGTTGCTACGATGGCGGGCCTGGAACGACTGGATATCGTTACGATAGCTGGATGTCTCTAAGATGCTGGGACTGCGACAGCTAGATGTCACTACGATGCCGGGCCTGCGACGGCTGGATACCGCTACGATGGTTGGTGTCATCACGATGACGGGCCTGCAACGACTGGATGTCGTTCTGATGTCGGTCCTACAATGGCTGGATGTCGCTACGTTGCCGGGTCTGCAACAGCTAGATGTCGCTCCGATTCAGGCCTGCGACGGCTGGATGTTGTAACAATGTCGGGCCTGCGGTGGTTGATGTCAATACGATGCCGGTTATGCGATTGGATGTCGCTACGATGACAGGCATGCGAGGGCTGGATGTCGTTACTATGCCAGGCCTGGGATGGCTGTCATTATGATGCCGGGCATGATGATATCCAGAAATAATCAGTATAGTCATTTAAAAACTAAGTAGTAAGAACTAACTGTTATTTCCTCTTTACCAATAATCATTTCGTGTACTTCGGAACACCTTATGTGATATGAAAATCGTTTGCCTATCGAGTGCGGGATACGAACCTTAGATCCTTCTGTTGACAGTCCAGCTTGCTAACCTATACACCACAGGGTAAGCTGTTGATGCTCTCCAGTAATTTCAAATATATCATGACACAAATTATTATAAAGTAATATATAAATTCCCTGACAATATATCAAATAATTTTAAAACATGGATTGTTAAAAAAAGTTTCTTCAGTGGATTGCAAAAAAAGTTTTTGTTAATTGTTAATATATCTGTCGGATGGTTTTACAAATGAAAAAAAAATTAAGTAAAAATATGCAATGGGCTACCACGTGACACATGTAATCACGAAAAAACATGCTAATAGTTAACACACGGTCTCAAAAAAAACATGCCGTTAACAGCTAGCTAACATCTTGCCTATTAAAAACATTTTCCAAAGGTTTGTCGGCAAAAATACATCATATTTATATCTTAATTTTGATAAAGAGCCTTGTTTAGAAAACGCTATTAGGCCAGAATAAATAAGATGATAGCCAGCTTACCGAAAATACAAAGGTGCTCTATCGGAATCGGCCCAGAATATTATTTGAGCTATTGGTGACAGGTTAGCTGTGAGATATCATGCCGGCCAAATTTTGACGATATCCATTTGTTATCCTAAATAATAGAGTGGGCCATTGTCTTTCTTCTAACGGCAAACATTCTGACACAAAAAAGAAATCATGCCGTTAACAGCTAACAAACATCTTGCACATTCAAAACACTTTCGAAAAGTTTGTTGGCAAAAATACATCATATTTAATTATTTATTGTGATAAAGAGCCTTGTCTCAAAAACGATTAAGGGGACCGGAATAAATAAGATGATGGCCAGTTTACAGAAAAGACAAAGATGCTGTATGGTAATCTCCCCAGAAACATTTTTAAGATGTTTGCAACATGTTTGCTCTGCGAACAATTTACAGAGCAAATATGTCGGATATAACCGATATATTTTCGGTGATACATATTTGTTATCCTAAGTAATACACTGGGCCTTTATCTTTATCGTAATGGCTAGGAATCTGTCTCAAAAAAGACATCACGCCGTTGTCAGATAGCTATCTTCTGGCATTTAAACGACAGTTGCAGACAATACAGCTTTCGGGCAGACAATTTGCCGACAGATTGTGTTTGCTGGGTAGGTTAATTAATAATGATGAAATTTTCACTGATTATTTCAAATTTGAATTACTACCGATGGTATAGGACTTACTGAGTAAGTACATTCAAAAACTCTCTAGAATATGACGTCATATGTCGCTGCTAACTTAGGCGAACGGAAAGTGTTACCAGTACTTCACAACACAAAGAAAATAATTAAATTTTAAATATACTTCATAGAACATAACAAACAAAACAGAAAAATAAACATTACTTTAAAATATGCACGTCAATAAACAAATATGCAAATAATGCACGTAAAGATTTATCTTAACATAAATGTTAAATATATAAACGAAGAACGAGACGTCAAAATACATTTTCCAACCCCATTCTAAATCAATTAAGTAGCAGTTAATAGGTGTAGTTTTAATTGGTACTCACCTTTTTTTTTTAATGCTGGCGAAATTTGGTTTAAATCATTGAATAAAGTCTCCTGGACTGCTATTGTGTGATACAATCCGAACGACACCTAGGCAACTAAATATACACAAATATACTAACATCCTTGTCTGTCTCACTGTGTTAACGTGTCCCCACCTATCACATGTAAAGCCATGCAGTGAATACCAACCAAAATTTTTTGTATATACCTATATGTTAGGAACGGGCACTTATTTTTTAATGGTTGTCCAAAATTATGGATGCCTGTTTTCAAAAGAGCTGCCATTTAAGATGTTAGGGTTCTGTATTTGGTCTAAAGAACTATAACCAACAACACTGTCAGAATAAAATTCACGACTTTGTATTTTCTTTAGTACACCATTTTGAAAGCCAACGCTACATAAATAAATAATAACATTATGTTATATCGCTTAAACTATTCAACTCATTCCGCTAAATATATCACACTAATAATACAATCGTTGAGGTTGGTATGCCACATCTACCAAACCATTAAACTAACATCAGTCTAATTTTGTGTCCTGGCAATAACTGCTGTGCAGTTTAAACATCCTCATTTACTGCCTTTCATGTCAGCTATTTTGTAAGATAGCACACCTGAAATGAAGAAGATTTTCAATATTGCTAAAGAATTTTGCGAACGATTTTTTTCATAATTCTCTGTTAAATTTGTCTCTACAAAGACTCGTTTTTCTGCCATTTTGTGGGTTTGCCCCACAGTAAATATTTTTTTTTGTCATATCTCGTTAAACAATCTACACTTTATTCCGAAATTTGGCGAAGGATTTATACTGAGGTAGGCCATATGACATAATGAATTTTTCAGTGGCAGATACTTATTTTCAGAATGGCGGCTGTAAAATAATTTTATCTTAATGTGCTATTTCTATGAAACTTTCAAAACGATTTTAACTATGCTTTGTACACTAGCACAACCATCGAATGTGACAATACATAACTTTTTTGTCCTCCATGAATAAATATGGAGCTGTTATAGAATATCTCAGGGATTTTTCACCAAATTCTCCACACAAGTAGCGCTACGGTAGGCCACGTAAACTTGCGTGTTTTAGTTTGCTCAGACACATATTTCCGATATGATGCTTTGTAAAGGGAGTTCACGGTAAAAGGAGCGTTTTTAAAAGCCCTCCTAAAGATCTAATTATATGCGCGTTGTGTATTCTCCCGCTTTATATAAAATTAACACTGGCAACGGCATCATCTCTTTATCTATGCGTCGGTCCAGTCAAACTGTGAAATTATAAAAAAAGTAAATATTTTACAAACATGCAAATTTTTACATTTTTATGCTTTAAAGAAACAGAAAGCGAAATAATTAATTTAAGTTATCACAAATGGTTACATTAACACTTTTTATTCGACGTTAAGTTATAGAACTACTTTCCATACATTGTTACCAATTTTACTGTGCGCATGTCATTCAGTGCTCCCGTTAGAATATATGCAGGTGGGGGACAGTGACTTTTTCCTAATGTTGATTTTAGAAGTGCTCACTTTATCGTGAACAGCCTTAAAATATTTTATATTAGTAAACCCTGTTATTCGAAACATTAGACTGATTAAATTCGTAGTTGATACTCGAATCCGACCTCCATAATGCAGTTGATTACACTATAGTTTCTGGTAAGAAGTTTTCTGGGCTCGAATCACGGGTAAGGCACGCGTGTATTTGTTATTGTCTTACTACTCTTGCATATGTTTCTGGTTTTATCTCTAATGGTATTGTTTTCAACGTGACAAGTCGTGCCTACCAACTGAGCTTTTAAAAAATTATTAAAAAATTAATTACACCCATGCAGAGGAAAGTAGGCTCTTTAGTTATATCAGTAACATCTTGGATTCTTACGTGGTAACAACATACTTTTTGTAATAATTGTCAAACCAATTACATTTTCACCGATAGCTCAGTAAAATCTTACTGTTCTCTTTTGAAGATAAAATATCGCATTTTAACACCAGATTCAATTATTGAAAGCTACTATAACCTACTAAAAATAACAGGCTGTATGGATAAATCTGCAGTATAGTGGGTAGTGTATGCTTCTACCGTAAAGGTTCCGTGGTCAATTCCCGATTCCACTGGGATTTTCAGAGTTGTAGTTTGGTTGGTAATTGCCTTACTGGATCTCATAAAATGTGTTCTGCGCAATATTGGTTGACGTATAACTGTTACAGCATAACACGACTGTGTATCATCAAGCAAACAAATTACTTGTAGAAGTCCAAATAATAGCTTGTGAGTTTACAAGAAAATAATTTCAGAATTAGTACACTCAATGTTGTAATTTTACAGGATATCCGTCGGTAGGTTACAGTATTTTGGTATAAATATTAAATACTATATCCTGTACACTTTGCAAGCGATTTCTTGCAAAGTTTAAGTAAATTTTTTGTAGTGTTACCTAGAAATTTTTTGACAAATTTGTAAACTTTTTTTTAGTAAAAGAAAATAATTTTTAACAGTGTACATCACGTAAGAATTGTCTGTTATCCTTAATTATACGCCCATCTTTTACGCTTTTTGAAGCCCCCATACGTGTAATAGGGTAAAATAGCATGGCCTGCTAAAAATTACCTTTTACTCCATATATAGACAAATTATCACATGATTTTCGCTAACTTTGGCAAACGCGTAAAGCTTAGATTGGTCATAGGGCTTAAATAATTTTATCATATAATACATATAATTATTTCATAACGGACGTCTTAAATACTTAACGTTAGTATAAAGTAACAACGAAAATGGCGAAAATTTTCAAACAAAACTACTATTCCGAGAGTTAAATTATCAGGTTTAATAACCTTATTCAGAGCCTGTTTGAATTTTATTAGCTATATAGTTCTTTCATTTACTATTTCAAAAATGATGAAAATGAATCCTGACATACGCTTATAGTGTAAATGAATAATACCATTAGTGAGATGAAGTTAAAGAAACTTGTCTTCAACGTGACTCTGGGACCGCGGTGGCTCAGAGGTTAGTGTGTTCACCTCCCACCAAGGGGAACCGAGTCCAATCCCCGGCCGGGCCACTCCCAGATTTTTGCATGTGGGAATCGTGCTGGACGATACCGCAGGTCGGAGAGTTTTCTCGGGGATCTACCTTTTCCCCCGCCCTATCATCCCGGCGCTGCTTCATTCTCACCTAAATAACAATCATCGGCTCTCAAGACCTCGCTGTTAAGAGCCGCCCGAATCTCTTCACTCACATCAATGTATTCAAAGATTGCAATTGTACTTCTAGCCTTTTATGTCTCCCAACAAGATAATTGTAGAATAACACTTGGTTTGCTGTAGTACCTATTCTGTGCACTGAATTCGTTAAATGATAGCATCCATTTTGGTAGGTTCAGAGCAATAAAATAATATTTTATAAAGCTACCTAATATCTTGGTAAATAAATGTAAATTCCTTCTGCTAAGTCATTATTTCAGTATACAAGATTATAATATTCTGGTTTCTGAACAACCTTATCAAAATTGCTTACATAGGCCTAAGTGTGTACGGAAAACTGGCTAGTAAATTATGTCGGTGATCCGTTTTTATTTTTTTTTCTTTAGTGGGTAAATTAACACTCTTGTATGAACTGCTGAGTGAGAAATTTAAAGTCAACCTCCAGTTCTCTGGCCTGCAAATCTTGATTTTTTTTGGAACGTTGTCAGCTTCACAAAGTAACTCTTTGTTGCTGGAGAAACATGCCATAACACCCGACGAGCCATTGACCATTAATTCCTTGCTCGCTTCACCCGGCCTTTGTCATATCACGGACGTGCACTCCACTACGAGCGTAAATTTTTCGTAGTGTCTATATGCTACAGTGGATTAACAATATTTTTCCCGTTTTAAATGCATGCAATTGAAATTTAAAAAGAGGCCATTTTGTAGTTTTATCCAGTTCATTACACTAGATGATGGATCAGTATCACTGTTGACTTTTACATGAGTGAAAAGCGTATATCTTAACGTAGTTACAAAAACGCTTTTGGCCACCTGGCGATTCATGTCGGAGTCACATACCCCTAACAAGCCAGACACGGTACGCTGAAAACTGTAACAGCGACAAGACAAACCATGTTTTGCAGTGGTTGCTTCGATTTACAACACGGTAGTTTACTCAAAGTTTAGGATTTATCGCTACTTATAGAATAACCTAGTTTCAAAGTCTGTGGGCAGGAGCGAAAATCGGAACATATTGTGTTAACCAAAATAGTGAAACTATTACGCTTAGTATTACAAAGTATAAAAGTTAATTTTGAGTTTAATCCCGTATGTTGCAAATAAATTTTCATTTTTTAAGGTGCAATGTTCCACTTTAAGGAAACTCATTTTAACTACATATTTAGTCTAACTATATTGTATATACCGTTTTCAATCAGAACTGGAATGAAAATTAAGCAATGTGATCATGTGCTAAGGGCATCAAGTGGAAGGATAGCACCACGCAAACCTTACATTGACAGATTTACTACGAATCGTGTGGTGCAAAATTGCAAACCGGAGTGCAGGTCAAAAAGGTTCCACAAAAATGGATCACTTTACTATTCTTGGTATAGAAGCATTTGTGTAAAGGAAGATAGGCCTGAGGGATCTGATAAAGGGCTTTGTAATGCTCAAGATAGGAGAAAACATTAAGATATAAGTTACATGGAAGGATACAAAAATAACCATTGTTTTCAACTTTGGCGTATGATTTGTTGCATTTCAAAAGTTATAATATTTACGTTATATTGCTCACATCCTGAACTATATGTAGACAATGGAGCACCAAAATAGTAAGTACTTAGGCCTCTACAGGCCTAATCCAGCCCTGCAATTGCATGACATGACAAAAATAGAAATAATTTCTTATCCAAATTCCTTGTCGAGCCATAGCTTTCGCCGTGCTGGCCTTGGAAGTGCTTTATAATTAAGTGGTTGGTTGATTTTAATGGTTGTGTCTTACATGTGTACTTATAGGTACTAAGTGAATCCGTCATCAGCCTACGTCACTGTCAACTGAACGACTGGCCGCTCAGCTCGCACTTTCCAGCTGATCATGATAGGAAACTGCCTCTCGTGAGCTCAGCTGTTTCGGTAAAGTCACTTTACGGCTCCATTAGCTTAAGCGATCCATGAAAGTGAATTTTTAAGAACGCAGTCACATCTGCTTGAATCGTAAACCAGCGCACGAAAAGGTAGCGCAGGCGCACACAGTCAGGGTATGCGACAAATTCATTCAGCGTATTTTCTCGTACATTATCCATCTTCCCAGCTTGGTCATTTAGTATTATTTTGACGTATTATTATCTCAACTATAGTTTTCAAAATTACGAGTTGCGTTTTTTCTTTTTGGGAAAATATTTTTACGAAAATTACCTTACATAAAATTATACCGTTTGTAAATTATTATGCATTAGTCAATATTAGGTTATATAATAGCATATTTATTTATAATAGGATAAATTCGAGACATTCAAATGAATTAAATTATGCTTGAAATATAAGAACGGTCAGCATATATATTTAGATTACTTCCCAACAAAGAAAAAATTAAATAAGCATAAGACGGAAATTTGTCATGCATTTACTACAAGTTAATTAAAGTATGTGCGAAAGAACTCAGATATCACCAGTCATCTGCATATATAAATTACAGTTCCAGCATCTCCGGCTAAAGACTACAAGAAATTAAGAGTAATAGTTCATACCGAGAAATTCAGAAACCGCAACAGAAGTTATTATGCAAATTTTTACAGAATAGAACTTCACACATAGGGATAAAACGTCAACATTTTCCTTCTTTTGGAAAATAATTGTTGAAGTTTTACGTTTGATAATCGTATAAAGACATTAAAAACAATGCACGAATTTCATTGTAAGGCAATGCCGTGAGCGATGTTAAAATGTTTTGTTACCTACACTAATTGTTCAAAAACAAGAAATTAACGATACCAGTAGTGTGCTTATACCGATTATGAGGTGTGACTCATGAATAGGATTCATGATTCGTCCACCATCTTAGATAACGTCACGAATTTTCTCGTTTTTTCGGTCAAAATTGAACGTTTTCCCTCAAAATTTACCAAGTTTCCCACACAACGTCCCTTTTTCCAACATAAATTTCCAGATTTCCCTCAGAATTCACTTTTTCCCTTAAGTTTTCCGGTTTTTCGCTCAAAAAAGATTCATGCCCCAAATTTCAGAAACGACCACCCCCCCCCCCCCCACCCCCCGAAAGACAATTGTGGAGCCATTGAAGCATTTGTGGTGGTCGCTGATGATCAGCGGACATGGACCCTTTTCCCTACCCCTAGCCAAGAGCACCTTACCCCCTTCCCAACCTCATCAACTAGAAATTATTATAAAGAAATAACAAAAATTAAAAATTCTTAAAAATTGCATTACCTTTAACATTAAACTCCTTTCCTTAGCTCACCCCTTCACCCCTATCCCTCACCTTCTTAACCAACCACGAAATTCTTATAAAATAAAAAAGAAATTTAAAATTCTAAATATCGAGAAACACATATCGTTAACCTCACACTCATCCCACCACCCTAACCATCAAACCCTTCCAGTAATAAAAAAAAAAACGAAAAAATTATCCTAAAAATTAAGAAAGGCCTTACAGCGATGACCTCCGACCACCATGTTCGTTTTTGACTACCTTGGCCTTAATAACCTTAAAAACTAAAAATGGAAAAAAATTCTAAAAATCGAAGAACATATACCGCTACACTACCCTACCCCTTGATCATCACACCGCCATTACGTCTCCCCCTATACACCCTCACCCCGGGCAATTACTATAAATTCAAGAAAAAAAAATTCTAAAATTTAAGGAACATATGTTACCATTGTACCTCTCCCCCTCAACCACATCACCCTACCGATCACACTCTACTTCTACCGACCCACCCTCCCGACATAAAAATTCGATATATATATATATCGACCAACATTTTACAACACTGACTCCCACGCCCATGTTGGATGCTGGTGACCTTAACTCCCAATGATCTTAAACTCAAAAATCAAGAAAAAATTTAAAAAAATCGAATAAGTTGTAAAGAGCGTCTAACATATTACGTGACTGACACCGGCAGCCTTGTTGTATGTTGCCGGTCATGTAGGGGTCAGTCTTGTGAGGTGTCAGTCTAGCAGGATCAGTTATCTGTTTTAAGTGTGACCATGTGCTCAAGCTGAGCGAAGAACTTGTCTGGAAAAAACGGTTGAAGATATAATTGCATGTTAATGTGATCAAGGAAGTAGATGAAAATATCTGGTTGAATGGAGGTATAAAAAGCTTAATTCTCACTAATGGCATGTGTTAGTAAGTATATATATATATATATATATATATATATATATATATTTATTTATTTATATATATATATATAGAACATTAGTTAGGACAAGTAGGTATACAAGTTGCTACTGTGGAAAGGATTTCGGTTTATTTCGTGAAGATGGCACAAGCCAATGATTGTACGAAGTCTACTGTAGAGCTTACTTCTATCAAAATACCTTCTCCCACTGCTGGGAAGTTACATGGACAACGGTGTTGCAACTGTGGAAAGATCTTCAGTAAAAGCTGTCATGCTCAGTGACATAAGAGAAACGCCAGTACAAAGAGTCCTTTTCGCGCGATGAAGCATTACGACAATGGGTATGTGCAGTTTATGCAATGTGATACATTGTAGAACCACATCAAGAACAGCAAGTATTATTCTTTAGAGAGCCAGCAAGTGTTGCCGTCAATACTTCTTGCTGCATCGGTGGGTGCTGATTCGCTAGGTGACTATAGCGAGACAGTTAATGCTAATGATATAATGGGAGACATACGAGGCGTGGTAGAGTGGGTGGACGGTGAGGGGGACGAACTCTGGTGACTTATTGCGGGGGCTAGAGTCGGGTGGTGGGTTGGCGCTTGCGTTGATGATGTTGATGGCGGCTGTGCAATGGTTAGTACATGGCAAGAGAAGTGGAGCGACGATACGTGTGATGGCTTGGGGCGTTGGTGGATGTGGGAGGTATATGTGTTATGTAAAGTCTATTATTCATTTTGTGACTCGGAAGATTGGTCGGATATATAGCCAATTAAATATAGAGGTAGGGTTTCAGTCGGCTGCAGATTGTCGTACCAGGGAGTGGTGTACTCTACCATCTTTACGGGAATGGAACCCTCAGTGGTACACACATCTAACTTGGTTTGTTGTAATAGGTATGTAATTTATTCCTCGACAATTTTTTTTCATTTTTAAAGATTTTTCACCAATTTTTCTTGATTTTTCGAGTAGTAAGTCAATGGGGCCAAGCTTACGGCCACCAACATTTAACATGGGTGCCAGATTCAGTCACGTAATATGATCAACGATTTTCTTTTAAAAGTTTGGATTATTTAACATTTTTTCTCGATTTTGAATTTAAGATCATTGGGGTCACGGTCGAGGCCATATTAAGCCAACATGGGTGTGGAGGTCAGCGATGTAAAGTGTTCCTAAATTTTTAAATATATTTTCGTTTTTTTTTTTCGAATTTTTATGATTGGAAGGTGGGTAGCTAGGGGTGGGGGTCGATGGCTAGGTTGATGTGGTTGAGCCACTGGCAAGGGGGGAGGGGAGGGTAATATATATTTTCCTCAATTTTTAGAATATTTTTTAAATTTTTTTCTTGATTTTATAAAATTGCCATGGGCAGTGTGTAGAGGAAGTGAGGTGATGGTGAGTCAGAGGAAGGGTTTTGTAGCGTTATATGTTCTTAGATTTTTTTAATTTTTTCTATTTTTAGTTTTCAATGTTATTAAGGTCAAGGTCGTTAACAACCAACATGGTGATCGGGGGTCGTCGATGTAAGAGCGGGGGTGAGGTGTGGGTTGTGGGATGAGCAAGGGGTAGAGTAGTGTAATATTATTTGTTCTTCGATTTAAAAAATATTTTTAACATTTTGAATAGAATTTTATAATAATTGCTGTGGTTGGTGGTGGAAAGAAGGTGGGTCCGTGTGACAGTATAAGTGTTATATTAACACTATATGTTGTTTGATTTTTAGACTACATTTTTAGATTATTTTTACGATTATTCTGGAATCTTTATGACTGGATGGATTTTGGTGAGGGGGTGGGTGGTGGTTTAGGGTGTCGGGGTGAGTGCGAGGTTAATGTTATATGTTCCTTGGTTTTTAGAATTTTTTATTTTACTTTTTATATTTGATATGAAGTGTTAGATGGTAAAGAATGTAGAAAAATAGAGGGGGTGAGGGGATGGTGACGGAAGGGGGAGAGAGGGTACGCAACGGAAGGGAGTTTAATGTTATGATTACTCGATTTTTAAGAATTTTATTTTGATTTTGATTATTTGTTTGTAATAATTTGTAGAGGGTGAGAATGGGAAGGGGGTGATGTGAGCTTGGCTAGGTTTTGGGTGATGGGGCCATGTCCGCTGATCCTCAGCGAGCCCCTCCAAATGCTCCAATGGCTCGAAAATTGCATTTCGGGGAGGCTCGTTCTTGCAGTTCGGGGCCATTGGTCTTTTTTGAGGGAAAAACCGGAAATTTGGATTGGAAAAGGGAAACTTTTAAGGGGAAATTGGCATGTTTTAAGCGAAAAACAAGAAATTTTAGGGACACAGGGGAAAATTTTTGACATCATCCAAGATAGCGTTTGAATCCTGAATCCGACTCATGAATCGTGCCTCCGAATCGGCAAAAGCACACTGCTGATACCTTTCTTTTCACATGTATTTCCGCCATATTAAAATTGTGAATTTTTCGCCACAGTTTGGGAATAAAGCTGCGTATACAGTTTATACGAAATGACACAGCACAAGGCACTGCTTTAAAATCAGTCTGTATTATTTTAACCTACTTTCTGAAGGATTTATTTCCGGAATGCATGTCCTCCATTATAACTTTTAAACTCGTGAACCTAATTTCGCCATGCTATGTCAAAATTTTGTATTTACTAAGTACGTCAAACTTTTATAGGTTTGATAGAACTCGGTACTTTTTTAAAATTGGCATCAATAAAAATATTTAGCGTACTTTTTTTTTTTTTTTTTCGTGGCCAGCCAAAGTCTGGTCACACATTTACTTATCACCCCCCATACCTGTACCCTGTCTGGGTAATACAGTGGTATGGGATGTTTCTTTTTATTTGTTTTATTTTATTTGATTACTTTATTTTCTCATTACATCCTTGATGGACTACAATTTTATATAATATTTGAACTATCTGCACCAAGTTGCCTGGAAGATGAGAGTGGCGCAGTTTTCCTGCATTCCACCCTGACTCTCCTAGCAGCTTGACATTCTATTCTATTGATGATTATATTATGCCCATATTGCGGCACTAACTACTACTATGAAGATTATATTTATATTTCAATTCCAGCCATCAGTTTCGGAACTGTCAGCGGAGAGGGGAGCGTGTGGACTCCTTTTCGATCCCCCTCCCCCTGTAGTACGGTCCTTTAGTATGGAACCTTGTCATACCATTACTCTTTTTCCTTATACATTGCCCAAGTCTTCAGCATCCTGATCCGTTTCCTGTTATTTGCCTTGGTCGTTACTGTTCCAATTTCTCATTTCCTTTGTTCGTTGCTTTGATCTTCATTATATATTTTAAGGTTTTTCCGAGTGGGAGGCAAGACCTCTCAACTCATCAGTCACCTTATAATGTTTCCTTTCTAAATTCTAGTCTATGTGCACTGGGAACATCCAAGCTCTGTGGTGGGGCTGCTCCCACCACAATGATTTATAGCGGTTTGACAGCGTCACTTCTAGTTTAACTATTTTTTTTTCTTTAATCATGTAATTGAAACCTTTATCTATTTATTAAGGATCATTCACGAACTCTTGTGGATTTTCTCGAATCAATTCTTCGAATTCTTCTAGACGTTTGCTTATCATTCTTGCAAACTTTTCCATTATCTTGGCAGTTTTTCTATTTGCCATGATATTTCTAAGATCTATTTTATTTTATTTTATTTCAAGCCTTCTACAAAATGCAATTCTTATATCTCATATTCTTAGACATTCTCTAAGTACATGTTCGGCAGTATCTTCTACCTATCAGATTCGGCAGAAGGGAGAGTCAACTAAATTAAATCCATGTAATTTAGCATTATAGTTTCCATGTCCGGTTAGTAACTGTGAGAGATGATAATCTGTAACAGTCCAGTGCTGTCTATATATTACCAGTATGTTTGGAAATGATTTTATAAACGACTCTACACTTCTCTGAATTGTCCCACCTTTCCTGCCAGAGGGATAGTGTAACTCTTCTGGCTTATTTCTTCATGATCTTAGTTGCAGATCTTCCTCGAGTTTCTTGCTTTAGCTGTCCTCGTTCTTCTACAAGCAAATCCAGTGGGATTTCTCCAGAGATCACCTGTAAAACTTCAGTTGATGTTGTCTTGTAAGCTTTTGTTATGGCTAGTAATGCATCTCTTTGTGTCTTTAGCAATTATCTCTTAGTTTGTACCAGTCTTGCTTTCTTATACCACACACAAGCTCCATAAAGGGCTATTCCTAGGAATACACTCCTGTACATTGCCATAATGGTCCTGAGCCCAAACCCCCATGATGATGCTGAGACTGCCCTCATTTTAGTGAATAGATTCACTGCCTTATCCATCAAATATCTTATGTGTTCCTGGAAGGGAAGTTTGCTATCCAAGATCACACCTGGGTACTTTACTTTGCTCTGTGGACGTAGTGGTCTTTCCTTGAAGCGGACCACAGTCGATCGCTTTAAGCTTCCTTTAACTAACATTAAGTTGGTCTTCTCCAGTGAAAATTCTAAGTTTACACTGCTACTCCAACTATCAATCTTTTTCAGTATTTCATAAGCACTGGTCTCAATTTCAGCAAGACTCCGGGCTGGAATTAAGAGCAACGCATTGTCGGCATATGCAAATAACTCACAGTCTTCTGGCAGTTGCAGCTGAAGAAGTGTGTCAAATAGAATGTTCCATAGGATCGGTCCAAGGACCGATCCCTGGGGACATCCCTCTGAGAGTTTCTTACTCACTGTCACATTGTTTACTTCATACTGGCTGTGCCTTTCTTTAAAGTAATTAACAATAATGCTGTAAATGTTTCTTGGGCATTCCTTGTATCTGAGTTTCCAGAGCACCTCCGACCACCACACATTGTCGAATGCGCCACTGATATCCAGGAAAATTCCTAATTCATAGGTCTGTCTGCTTGAGTTAACTTTTTCAACCGCATCCATGACTGCCGTTTCGGTACCTCGTCCTTTTCTAAATCCATATTGTTTTGCGTGGGGCCCTTGTGTAGCTTCGAGGGAACTTATTAGTATTTTATTGACTTGTTTTTCTAACATTTTTCCCATGATTGGCAACAGGGTTAATGGACGGCATGACTTAGCTAATGATGGAAGTTTATTGTCTCCCTTATAGATAATTCTCAATATTACTTGTTTCCAGATGTTAGGAAAACAGCCACTTTGTAGGCAGTCATTCATTAACTGCAACAGATCGAGTTTAATCTGAAGATAAACTATCCTCATTATTTCAGCAGTGATTCCTTCATGTCCTGCAGCTTTCTTGTTTTCCAACTATTTAATAAATTTTTTTCCAGTTCATTTATATTGAATTCAGTGGTGGAAGGAGTGTCTGGAAACACAGGCGTCTTCTCTCTGTTCATTTGATGAAAATTTAGCGTTTTATAATATTTGTCGAGATACATTTGACGTAGTTGAACCAACTTTGGTAGGTTGACAGTGCATCATAAAATAATTGAATTTATAAGGCGGATATTTTATTGGTCCGCCATTTTTTATGATGGTTAAACGTTATTAATTAAATGTGTTTACCTTATAACTCGGAAACGACGTACCTTACCAATTTGTGTCAAAATGGGCATACAGGTAATAACGTTATAGGCACAGTTAAACTAATTTAAATTATCGGGCACTTGTTTTCAAAATGGCAACCAAAATTATTTTTAGGCCAATTTTCTAACCACTTTCTTCCAAACTTTTTAAGCTGAAATTATTTACTAAAAGCATCAAATCCGTCAAACCATAGCCTCTTTTGTTACCCAATTTGTAAGATACCGCCATATGAAAAATAAATATAATATCATACTTCGGGAAATAATCTACCAATTATTATAATTTGGGCACTCAAGCAATACAAACATAGATAGTGTAAACTGAAGTTTTAGTAAGTAATATACTAATGTTAAAGTTGCAGCAATATAAACACTTTACGATTACTGTGCTGTATCTAAGTAATCATACAATAGTTTAAACGTAACTTTGTATACTGGCAGTAGCTATTAGAAACATCAAATGCGTCGACCCAGAGACTTGTTTGTCCACTATTTTGTAAGATAATGCAACACGGATAAATCAATTTACCACATATTTCGGGAAAAAATCAACCTAACTAATCCTACCAAATTGTGCAAACAAAAAGTGCTATGGTGGATCATGTACACGGGTATGTCTCAAGTTGGTCTCACACTTATTTCCAAACTGGTGGCGATATAAATATTGTATTTCTTATCCTATAGCTACGAAGCAACGAAATCAATTTCTACTTAACTTTGTGTAATGAAATTTGGCTGTATATTACAACTAAATATTTTGTCTATATTGGGCATAGTCTGTCCGCCATTTTTTAATTAAGTGCAAAAAGTGTGAATAAATTTTTAAGGCTATATCTCAGGAAGCAATCAACCGATTCATATCTAAGTTGGCAAACAAGTAGTAGGTATTGTGGTTGGCCATATTATTGATAGGCTGTGTTTTAATAATGGTCTGACAATTATTTTTAATAGCACCCATATAAACATATCAACGAATTATGCTTTATCTACAAAACAATAAAACCTATTTCAACATTACTTTTTACGCTAGAAGTATCGAGACGAGGTCTAAATGAGCTAGGCCTAAAACATAAACTCGTTTGTCTTTCATTTTGGAAATTAGCATAATATGATGAATTAGGCCATTGGGTCCTATACCGGGAAAAAAAATCAAATGAGAGGCACCAAATTCAGGGGCCAAGTTATACAGTCCAAGTCAATTTAAACTCAAGTGTCTTAATCTTGTAATAACATATATTTTTTTAAATAACAGCAATGTCAATATTTTAGGTATGTATGACATAACCCAAACAATTTCAACAGAATGTATAGCAGTCAGTATCTATGACCAACATCTAATGTGCCAATACATAACGGTTTTTTTCGTCTATTCATGAAGACAGCATCACATGAGAAAATTGAGCTTTTTTGCCATACGTCGGGGACGAATTAACCGACTACCACCGAACGTTGCACGCAAGTAGTGTTACAGTATGCCATATAAACTTGCAGGTTTATGTGTGTCAGGCATTATTTACAACATGACTGCAATACAAATAATTGAGATAATCTTGCCCTATCTATTAAACTACTTATCCAATTTCAATTAAGATTTGTAAGCTGAGTGTATCCAATATAAGCATTAAATGTGCTTAGAGATCATCTTTTCGTTGCCTTCTTGTAATATAGTGCCAGGTGACAAAAAAAGTATGCAATATCTAAATTTACTTAGAATTAATACTACAGTAGGGCATGTGAACTTACATGCTTTCAGAGGGTCAGAATATATATATATATATACTTTTACAAAATGGTTACAATATAAATTTGTTAGATAAATTTGATAAATATTATATATATATATACACATATATATATATATATATAAGCTTAACAAAATTCAACGAAATATTGTATATTGACAGTATTTATAGTTCCCCGAAATATGGCAAGAAGGCTTCGTTTCCTTATTTCGCGCCATCGTAATAAGGGCCTAAAACAAGCTTTGTATAAGCACCACATATTACTATATGCAAAGAAAGAGAATCTTCACTACTCGTGTTTTGAGGAATACAATCGTTAATTTGAAAACGTATGACTAATATATATATATATATATATGTTTATACATTTCAGAACAAGTATACACAAGAACGACAATATAAACATATATTCCTTGAAGTAGTCTTGCAGAGATGTAAGCAAACAAAGCCGTGATTAAAATAAATTATACGAACAATACATTTTGTTTTGTTTTCCAGCACTTTTAAGGTATTAATTGATATTACAGTAGGAGACCTGCAAAATCACTTTTAAAAGCAAATATTGAAAAAATATATATTTGTTATTGTTTTATAGTGTAAAAAAACAAAAACAAAAATATTTAAATTTGAACATCTCTCCCGCTGTATTCAATACGCGCAATGTGTTACGGCCATGACGCTTTTAATCTGCGTAGATAAACGGCACAAAAATATGTTGGAATTACACGTTTGACATATCAGGTAGCCTTGCTATTACTCTTTACTTAAAAATTGTATCACGTGCAGTGAATCGTGGAAAATGCCTTTACTGTCACAGGTAATTAATTCATACACGTTTTGTTTACTCGACTAATGTGCTGGCCGTAACAAGCTGTGTGCAATGAATGATGGTTAAGTGGGATCGTGGAATGTAGCTGCAGGAATTTCCCTAACAGAGCTAGCGACACAAACATATTCACAGTCATTTTATTTCAGCCCCTGCCAAGAGATGTTTATCGAGCACATGAAACATTCACTTATTAATTTCGTAGCATGCTACAATGGAATCACTCGGGCTTTCTTTTTATTTGATTTTCTACACAGTTGTGCACATTTCCCGGACGGCTACGGGCCAATAACTAACCTACGAAAATAAAACAACGACCGATTCATGCTTAACATGGTCAGCACCATAACTTGCTGTTTTCTCGAAAATACTGCACGCTGACAAAGCAGTCTCGAGCACGTAAATAGATGGACAACGTATTATCTGGTGACATAAATAATTAAAATGTTTTTATTTATACCTTAATTAAATAAAGCATGGGAAAATATCACAAAGTATTTGTATTGGACTGTATAAGTAGTATGGTAAAATAACGAAGGTTAAATATTTTCATTAATTCATCGTACATCTTCGTAAGAGCCTATTAAATTGAAATTGACAATTTATGTAAACCAGTATTAATTTCTACAGTCTCGGCAAATTTATTTTATGGATTAACTAATACCTATATTCCTCTAAAGATTGTAATTTAATGGAACTAAACCAAATATCAAATTTTGCCTACTTTTCTGTACATACACAATTAATCTTGATAAGATACTTAAAAGAATCACTAAAATTACCATGTGTAATAAAAGCCTCTATGAAGACTCAATGTTCCATGAACTTTTATCATTACTGGTATAACAGTTCCCAATATATAGTGCAAGGATAAAAAGTTTAAATACTTATATCTGCTATTGTGAAAGTAATTCCGATAACTTACAATTAAAAAGTTTTGAATGACTTACGATACCGCTACTTGTATGTTAATTTTGCGTTATTCGGTTATTTAACTCTCGAAATATTACTTACACCATCATTTTGGACGACATCATCTTAAAAAAAAATGTAAGTAAATGAATCTGATGTTGACAGTATCAACTGTCAATATTAATTTTGATTTAAATCGATTTAATGGTGTTGAGTTATGACATGGCACCCAATAGTTTAAAATATTCCGATTTCATAAAAATTATCTGGTATATAAAGAAATGTGAAAGTCAAATGTTGTTCCTTAATATTACAATTGTATCGAGTTTAGTGAAATCAGTGTATGCGGAAAAAATTATTGTAATTAGAAAAACACACACTCTCACAAACACACAAAAACCCCATTGAACACAGACGGTGACCTCATTACCATAGAGTTCTTTCAGAAGGCAGGCAAAAAAAATTTTCAAGTGGTCAATTTGTCTCTTTTTTTACGAGTTGAAAATTGGTTTTTACTTAATTATGACTGATTAATTGTGTGGTTATTACGATCTCAGAGGATTGTGATGAACGCATATGATATTTTCTGGGCGATGAGTTAGAGTGAAAGCGTAGAGTACCTTGCACAGATCAGCAAAAGTGGCCTTGATCAGACAGCTGTAATTAAGGGTGCACTGATTCCTGTTGAGGTATTGACATTCACGGTTCCCAAGTCTTGGAACTACCAGCAAGCACTATGCACTCTGGAAAGATTATTTACACCAGACAGCTTTACGCGCACAACAGCTGCAGTAATACAGCGAAAACCTGAAGGCAAGAGATATTTTACGGCATAGGCTTATACAGCAGTGTTGTGTCTGTGAGCCGTTCAACCTCGTCCTTTGCATTACCCTCCCCCCAGTTTCCATACTGTAACCGCGTGTAACTTGTTAGCAAACGTACAGAAACACAGTCCGTAATGGAGAATAACGCTACTAGCCTCTATACTCGTGAAATATGGGGACGTAAAGTGCCAAAGATTCGTAATGCTCGAACATTAAAAAATATCGGCGTATCACTGACACATATATAGTCAAACATGAAAACGTATTTCACATCGTCCATAGAGCTCCTGTCATGCTGTGAAAATTTTGCCATCAAACATATTTCAGCCTAAAATTTGAAGTTGAAGTGTGGCCATAAAACTTTTCCACCAAATTAAGTTGTTAAAATAACCTTGTACGTGTTTTATTCCTGTAATATTTTTCAAGTTCTTTTACTTTGATGGACCTTTACCGATTATTATTGGAGCAAAATATTCAAAGCGGGATATTTTGTATTATCATACAGCCAAGTACATGAGGAATATTAAGAATGTTGTAATTTTTTTTCTTATAAATAATTTTTCTTATTTTAGATAATTGCTTTGCAATTAAATTTATTACCTCTGATTTAATACAGTTATAGCTAAATGTGTTCTTCCAACACTATTGTTTGCTGACAGATATTGTAATAAATTAAATATTTCCATAATTTTTTTGGATTCATGTTACTGTTCGCCATTTCGAAGTTCCTTGTGTTCGCAAAGGACGTTTTTGATGGGAATGATACTGATTAGCTCAACTCATTAGATACCATAGAAATATATAATATGTATATTACACGAAATGTTTCATGGTAAATGGAGACATACCAATTTTCCAGGCAGAAATAGTGGAGGTAATGCCGTTTCCATGACGTCACAGCTTTCCAACTTTGTTTGACCAACTTCTTTAAAAGAATTTTGAATTTTTATAGATTTAAATTGAAATATAGTATATATATATATACATATATATATATACATATTTTAGAGTGTGGTGGGTTTAACAGGCGAGAAAACATCAAATACTATTTTTTCCTAATGTAATGCGACAAAGTATTAATATATTTGATTCACTTACGTGTATTAATTAAATCTTTACATGTATATCCAGCAGATAAGTGGATAATATACTTATTTCATCCACCCTTAGTTCATGGCCAAATCGAAAGCTGAAAGTATACCAAGTGTTGAAATACATA
This sequence comes from Dryococelus australis, assembly GCA_029891345.1. Lineage (NCBI taxonomy): Eukaryota > Metazoa > Arthropoda > Insecta > Phasmatodea > Phasmatidae > Dryococelus > Dryococelus australis. The sequence goes on along the minus strand of CM056998.1, from coordinate 115,816,315 downwards.
TTTATTTACAACTCTAATATTTAATATATATATATATAATTTTGTACAAACACATCAATATGACATCAGTCAAAATTACAAGCAAATGTACAAATTTACATAAATATACAACAATTTCCTGAAATTTATGGCAACCTCTTCACTCAGAAAACCTTTGTCGTTTATTGTAAAAGTAATAAACACATTTTGTTAGTAATTTTAACGTAAACTTAAGTTTTTTCTAAAAATTTTACTACAAATATATAGAATAAAAACCTATATGTAGCTTTCCTTCATGTGTATCAGATATATGTTATTCAATGACTGAATTAGTTTTGGGAATAAGTAAATAATATGGCAGCTTCAACTCCTTCCCCCCTTTTCTTCTTCTAATGCTCGCAGCAGCAGACGTCTCTCACAGCTGACGGATGACGAGATATTATTGTGCTTGGAATCGGCATTTCCACTTGAGACGCGAGTGGGCGAGTCGATTCCCGTAGTGACTGTAGATACGGCAATTATATATAGAGTGGTGTCGGTGCGATCGAACGAAATGTGCTCGCCGCTTCAGGGCACGTTCCTAGCAAGGAACTTACACATGCGGCGGACATTTAAGTTCACACACGTGTTCTTGCCTTGTGACATCCTCTACGAAAATAAGTATTTATGGCAGCTTTCGCTATTTGTTGGGAAATTAGTAGCCTTTAGAATCTATAGTACTCCTGTTATAAGAGGGAAACAACCAAGAATTTAGAATGGAAGTAGATGTATAATGAGAGAGCTGGAACACCCCTTGTTTTACATCGAAAATCAAGCAGTTTTCACACAAAAGTAAGCAAATTTTAAACAAAATGAAGCAATGTTCTCAACTGCTAGAAGCAGCAATCTTTTAGTCTCAAAAAACGTAAATTTAAGCCAAAATCAGGCAAAAACAAAAAATGTTTCAAGTTCACAAAAAATGAGCATGCAGGATTTGGCACAAGGTAAAAACATGCAAAATTATTGCAAAAATCGAGCAAATTTCTCGCTTTCAGGCAATTTTTACGTTATTCAGAAAAGTTAAAAAAAGTTAATCTTTATAAAATCATTTCCTTATTAAATAAAATGGAAAATGCTCGAAATTGAAAATAATAACTAATGCTAGCAATTTAAAAAGTTTGACAATGCATTAAACATAGAAAGTTTTGCACCACCTAAACACACAAAAGAAAAACATTTTAACATCTGTAAAAAAATGTTATAGTGAATATGGTAGTAGTCGTTATGAATTAAAAAAAGAGAGAGTAATGTCGGAATGTGGAAAATATGTTTATAATACATCTCTCAAAAAGCATAGAAGTAGTACATTACACAATACCTCATTAGATATTCTAAACGAAAATCAGCATGATAATTATCCGACAAAAACATGTGAAGTGTGTAATGAGAATAAATCTATAAAATTAATTTCTCTTAATAAAAACAGTAATGAAAATATTCAATCACGTGTAAAAATGTTTTACGTATTATATGAAGAATTATCGTCATAAAAGGAAGTTAAATACAGTTTCCCAGTAATTTAAGCACTTTTCGATTTATCCAGTATATCTGTTTCTACATTTCATTATTAAATTTCTACTTCTTATCTATAGAGATCTACGGCAACAAACGATCTAGCAGTTGAGCTGGGTGAAAAGACAGTACGAAAGAAAACAATTATACGTAGAAGATATGAAATCAAATATTTGCATAATATAAGGCAAGTAGATTTAATTACAGATATTATAAAAATTTATTATTTATGGGCGAAGAAGAAACTTCGCAAACTAGACTTTTTCTTATGCCAATATCAATGAATTATATAAGAAAGATAGGAATAAATTGAGTAAATATTTCCATTTTCTAATAATCTATTTTATAAACAAGAGAAAAAGGAATTAAAGGACATACTCTTCTTATTCTACCAACGTATTTGAAAAACCTAGAAATAAAAGCCACCGGGTAAAAGAATGGATAACAAAGAATAATCTTACAAATTTGCCTATAGCTGACATCAATATCAACGAATTATATCCCGAAGATAGAAAGGAATTGGAAGAAACATTTCGATTCTATAATTATTTATTTATTAGCAAAAGAAATAGAAGAAAAAGCAACAAAAATGACTTAGTTAATAAAGCATTTAAAAGAAGGATATCAACATATAACATTGAAAATACCTTTAATTTTGTACAGCCTATTCATTTTTTGACTTCAGTAAAAAATAATGTATTTGAGATAAAACTCACAAATCTTAGGAACCTTAGAGGGCTGAAATCCAGTATTAAATTATATACCAATTGCCGTAAACAAGATAATATTCAAGTAGAATTATTTACATTTCAAACACCTAACTATACAGTATTGAATGCAGGATATATTAAAAGGATTTATAAATTGATAATACAAGAAATAACTACACAGTTATCTGAATTTCAAAGAAGAGGCTCAGACTGGACATTAGATAAAATAATGGAAATACAATTATCTATAAATAAGTAAAATCCATTAAATGGCTCATCACATATAGAACTACCAAAAGTTATTAAGAATAAAAAAGCATGTATTAATGTAAAGAATAATGTTCAAAAATGCTTTCTTTGGGCAATAATATCTGTATAGTTTCCTGCGGACAATTATTCGGATAGAGTTACTAAATATAAAAATGTAGGCCTTAATATTGACAAATAATAAATAAATATGAATATCCTTCTAAAAGTTACGATATACCAAAAATAGAAAATTAAATTGAAACATCTATAAATGTTTACTCTATTGAAGTTAAAAATCCATGGTAGTATACCCACTAAAATTTACGAAAAATAAAAATGAGAAACATTTAAACTAACTTAATTTCAAAGAAGGTGATAACTTGCAATATTGTGGGATTAAAGACTTATCGAAGCTGCTTTCAGCACAAAAAACTAATCATAATGGTGAAACTTATTCATGTGATATGTGCCTTCAATTATTTTATTCTCAAGAGAAATTAAGTAAACATACAGAAGACTGCTCTAAAAATGAAGCAGTAATAATTCAGTACCTTTGAAAGGAGAGCAAATATTTTTCAAAAATTATATACATTCAATGAAGGTTCCTTCAATATATGCAGATCTTGAGTCAATATGAAGAAAATAGCAACCACCAACCCTCACCTAAAGGAATTAACTAAGTTTAAATTAATAAAACAAACACCCAGTTTTGACAGAAGATGATATTGATAATGACCTTTATAAGGAGATACTTAAAGAACAATATAATCTTACTAATGAACAAATAAATAACATTGATTTAAAGTTAAACGATGAATCATATACAATGATATATCAGTTACACGAGGCATCTGGTTTTTGCTATTATATTGTATCTGTTTATGGTGATTATACGCCACCAGTAGTTTATCGAGGTCCAAATGCTCATAAAGTTGTTATACAATCCATTAAAAGAGAAGTAGAATAAATTTGGAGAATATTTTCCAAATTGAACAATGCATCCACTACCAAATAAGAAAAAGTCTTATATAGTATATACAAAAATGTACTGCATGCAAATGCCTATATACAGAAGATAATAAAAAGTACGCCATCATGATCTTATAAGTGGAAAATTCATAAATCCTGTATGTAATAATTGTAATTTACAATTAAAATTGCCCAAATTTATACCAATTTACATTCATAATTTTGCTGGCTATGATGCTCATTCATTTATTAAATAGCTAGGCTATGATGAAAAAAATAAAGATTTAGTAGCAAATAATGAAGAAAAGTTTGTTAGTTTTGGGAAAGAAACAGAAAATTTAAAAATGAAAATCATAGACATATTAGAATTTATGTCCAGTAGTTTAGCTAAATTGTCATGGAATTTAAGTAAAGATAATGTGAAATACACACAAATTCATTTTCCAAAAGATAAAGTAGATTAAGTTATAAGAAAGGATCCTTATCCATACGATTATATGAACAGTTGGGAAAAATTTAACGACACCGGTCTTCCACAAACAAGCGAATGAACATGCAAAACTTGTATGGAGCCAATTTAATATGAAAAACCTTGGCGAATATCATGATTTATATTTAAAAAGTGATGTGTTATAATAGGAGATGTGTTGGAAATACATGTATAAATGCATACAATATAGATCCATTGTGGTGTTTAACAGCACCGGGATTATCTTGGGATGCGATGTTAAAAATGACCAAACAACCACTAGATTTATTGCACTATTATGATATGATTTTAATGATAGGAAAAGAAATTAGTGGTGGAAGATCGCAATATTATAAGAGATATCTTAAAGCAAATAATAAATATTTATATAATTTTAACTCTCATCTAGAGTCCAACTAGTTAGCATATATCGATGCTAATAATTTGTATAGTTGGGCAATATCACAATATTCGCTATATGGTGTTTTCGAATAGGAGAATTATACAGCACTTCATTTTTACAATGAAAATATATTAAATTTGGATGATGATTCTTACTATGGTCATATATAAGAAGTTTATTCAGAATATCCACAAGAACAACATAAATAACATAAAGATCTTCCACTTTGCTCAGAAAATAAGGCACTTCCAAAAACAAAGCAGTGTAAATTATTAACAACTTTACATAAAAAAATAAAAGTATACAATTCACCATCATAATTTGAACCAATTCCTTAATAATGGATTAAATATTACTAAAATACATAGAATATTAAAGCTTAATCAGTCTGATTGATTAAAGAAATATATAGATTTAAATACACCTATGAGAATTAATGTTAAATATAACTTTGAAAAATATATTTAGAAGCTGATGAATAATTCTGTGTTTGGAAAAAAACAATGGAAAATATAAGAAACAGGGTGGATATAAAACTAATTTCAGATTAAGAAAAATGTGAAAAATTAATAGCGAAACCAAATTCTAAGTAGAGTACTATATTTAATATAAACCTTGCAGCTATACATTTGAATATAATGTGCGTCAAATTTAATAAGCCAATTTATGTTAGCCCGCCAATTCTAGATGCATATAAAGAGTTAATGAATGATTTCCATTATAAAGTAATGAAACCGAAATATAGCAATAAAATTGAATTATGTTATCAAGATACCAATTCGTACATTTATAACATAAAAACAGACGATTTGTATGATGATATAAACACAATATTAGACACATTTGATATAAATGATTACCCAAAAGATAATATATATAACATGCCTGTGATAAATAAAAAAATTAAAAAACGGATGAAAGACAAATGTAAAAGGCAAATTAATGAAAGAATTTGTTGGTTTGCGACCAAAAATGTATGTACATAGATTTGGTGATAAAGAAAACAAAAAACTAAAGGAATAAAGAGATGCATAGTCAATAAGATAATATCATTCGATGACTATAAGAATTGCTATTTAATGAGAAAATACAAGTACATAAAATTTCATTAAGTCCTTATGATAACAAAAGAATTGTGCAAGCACAGTGCCATATGGATATCGAAACAGAGAATCTTAAATATCTTTAATTTCTAAAACAATATCGATGTCAGTACAATCGAAATCAATCATTTTACCATTTATGTCGCTAATTTCGACAACAATATGGATAAATCACCGATTGTTAATTTAATAAAAAATTGGATATGCGAGTTCATATATAATATAATATCTAAAACCAAACATAGTTTTTGTTTGAAAACTAGCTATTATATCAGTTTGTAATGGCTAGATTCATCATATTTTATAAATATGCCATATGCTAAATTACAATGAACATTTATTGTTTTTAATGGGATATAATGAGGTAATTTAGTGCCTGCAACAATTTTGTCTTTCTCAATAAGAATATTCATTTCAAAGCCAATAATATCAGATAGTTACTCGTCAAATTTAGTATCCAACTGATAATTAATAGATATTCGATTTTTGACATAATCTGCTGTTAATTCAATGTTGTTTGCTAAAAATGGATCAATTGGATTTATAGTTTATTTCAATGAGTCAATACTGTATTGACCTCTAGAAATAATTGTAACTTCATTTTTATCTACCACAGCACTAAATTTTTCAATTGTGGTTATAGTATTACTGTCTATATTTGGAGTCAAAACATTCGTATGAAAAGTAAATAATGCAATCAATTTATGTTTATGAAATATATCATAGCGAAGATTCTTCTTTAGTACAGAACTATTGTTTTTTAACTTAAATATTTATTATCCATTTATTACAAAAATTATACTATTAAATGGAAAAGTGACAGCTAAAGCAGCCTATGCCGTGCAAAGTTAAATGGGGTGTTGGCATTTTGATTTCCAAAGCAATTTCAAAAAATTTGATCTAAATGTTGGGAGATAGATTATGGCTTCATAACGTTAGATATAAGTAGAAAATTGAATGATTAAAAGTGCAGGAATGAAATAAATAATTTCATTAAATTAAAAAAAATTTTTAAAGCATGTTTATTTTAAAACAAACACAGGTTATATGTTATGAAGATTAAAATGGCCATAAAAACAATGTCTGTTATGTTTTTGTGTTTTAATTAAATAATTATTAAGAGTATTTAAATTTTACAAAACAGCTATTTTACTAATTCAAGGGTTATGCAAATTATCAAAACCTAATAATTTTACATAAATTTTATCGCCTTTGGTTTTTAAGACTTTTTCGAACAAATATTCATTATAATAATATATTTTCATTATTTCATATTCATAAAAATTGCCTTCTATTTCTTCTCCTTTAGCATATTTTAATTTGTAAGTAGGCACATAACAATTTAAAACTGTACAAATAGTAAACAACTCAGTTGACCAATAAGCTGCATAAACCTTTTCAAAAATTTGTTTAATTTTGCTAACGCAAACTACATCGCCAACTTTGTATTTTAGTTCAGGAAATATGTTATATGTTTGAATTAAATTTTTTGCAAGATAGGCTGATTTAGCTGTTACTTTGTCAATTTATTATTAACTCCAATTGGTTACATGTCGATAGTTCTATGTTTGGTATTGTATTCTTTCACTGAATCATCTAATATATTTACCTACTTGTAATTGCCATTTAAAGCAAGTTTCTTCCACAGTTTATTTTTCAATGCATGATTAAATCTTTCTACAATGTTAGCTTTCAATTCACTAATAGAAAAATAATGATTGATATGATATTTTTGCATAAGTTCTTTAAATGTGTAACTATAAAATTTGTACCCATTATAGATTTGTATATTGTGTGGTTTCCATTTCAACAATATAGATTCTAAAGCATTTAGTATGATTTTGCTGTTTTATCTTTAATTGGTATAGCAAATGCAAATTTTGGGGAAAAAAAAAACATTGCTAATTACCATAATATTCTTGTGTCCATTATTTATATTCGATATGCCCTTCAAATTTCCAGTATCCATTTCAACAAGATCAATTTACCATAAATCATCAATGCTATTCAAAATGTTTTTCTTCTTGGAAAGTTTCTTCTTGGTGGCTTATATAATTAATAAATTATTGCCTGTTTCGCAGTGGGCAAACATTTTATTATGTTGATTGTTTAGAATTACATATTGAACATATACTTTACTGAACAAATAGCCCATTTTTAGTATTTTCTATTTTATATTGTTAATTTTAGTAACCTTTTTTTTTTTACACTTCAAGCATCAAGTGTTCTCCATTTAATAAGAATACAAAGTTAATAGCATATATATTTTACGAATACTCCTATTGTGGTAATCAAGCCATCATCATATTAAGATATTTCAGTTTCTTTTTATTTTAAATGTTAATATATGACATATGTTATTATCAAAATGGTTACTCTAATAAATTTTTTTAGGTCCCTTAATAACAGTCACAGTTTCATCAGGTAAATAGGGATTACAGTAATTGTTTTATAAACATTTCAAGCTATAAAAAATATAAAATTTTTTATTATTATCTGAGTGAAAATTAGTATTACTTTTACTCCGCTTTGTAGGTAAATAATATAAATGTTATTTTTCTTCCTTGCATTAAGTAAAACCCCTATAATCAAAAACTAATTTGTTTAAATTTGCTTTTTATCAGCTATTTATTTATCAAAATAACTTTTATTTTTGATTCTGTGATTTGAAAGAGAAACACACTCTGTTGTATAAACACACACTTTGCTTATTTGGTCTCGTAAAGCAGAAACAATGATATTATATTTAGATTATACGTATGTTTTTAAATCAGTAACAAAAGTATTGTATTTTGAATCTAAGTCCCTTTTTAGACCATTTTCTACAATATGTTGATCAAATAATAATTTTTTGACAGCATCTTTTCCATCAATGGGATCAGCTATGTTAACCACTCTATGATATAAAAATGAAACATAAGATTTTGTCAAATCAAAACAAGTCATTAGTTTGCTTTGTAAAGCAGGAACACCTGAATTGCATTGTGAATCTACATATAATTTAAAAGCATATGCGTTAGTGAAAAAAATTATATTAAAAAATATTATTAATGGTTTCCCAAATATATCCGTTATTTAATATCATGTAAATTATATCATTAAACTGAAATCCTCTGGAAAAAAGGTGTAAAACAATTAAACATAGATGTCAACATATAAGTGAATTAAAATTGTGAATTCAATCATCATTGTAATAAACATTGCTTTTTTAAAAATAATTAATTAAATTACTAATAATATTTCCTCCAAATGAATCAAAATAGTAAACATAGTTGTTTTCTTTAAAGTAGCAAACCAGATGACTTCCTGGAGTAGATCATATGTCGAAATTAACCACAGCATATTAATTTTTGTGCATAATTCTTGGTAATTCATAAATCATATAAACATTTCTGAAATTTTTAATATTTAATAATTTTATATACATTTCAATATCGAAATTAGATAGTTGGTATATATACACTCTTTTTTTGGCCCTCTTTTTAATCCGCTTCTAGATTTATTTTCCATTGCTAAATTATATATATGCTGTTCTTCTAATTCACATATATTTATTTTTTGTTTGTTCAATAGAGTTGTATATTGTACTAGCTCATCCAGCTAAACCACCAAGTGCACCTAAAGCAGCCATTATAATTAGTATAATTTCTCCACGCTGTAAACCACTGCGAGTTCTTTCTTTGGCCATCTTTTTAACGGTTGGCAATGATAAAGTTAATTTGAATCTTTCGCCTTCTTTCCAATTTAATTTTTTTCTCTCAATTTCATCAAGTGTATAACACTTGATGAAATATATATATTTATTCCTTTTGCTTCTTTTTGTAAAATTATATCAGCATCATGTCTAGATTATAAATCTTTATGATATATGTAAGCAATATCGTGATATCCTAATGCCTCCATCTAATGAATTTATTCATGTGTCGCCTCTTTCCAATCTTTCATTTAATTTTTAAACGACCCACAATGATTATAACCAGGCAAATGCATTTCAGGAAATTTAAATTGTTTATGACCAATTTATAATGCCTTTGCCATGGTATTAAGAATTCGAAAACGATTGTGGAATTACATTAAAAACTCTTGTAAGTTATGGAATTCCTTTCGGATTGTTTATAACAAAATCAGAAAATTTATTGTTTAACATATTTATAATGTTTACTTTTTCATTGCAAAAAAAATTATTTCCAGCATTTTTACACCACGAATAACTAATAATCTATCAACCAATTTTCTAACATCATCCACCCAAACATCTTCTTTTGGCAAACCATTGTATTTCTTGTGCCATCACCAGTTCTAGGAGAATTTATAGAACTTGTTCTTTCTGGTGTGTTTGGTGCTCATCTTAAATATGGTGTTATATACGTTTTCTAAATAGGACTTATTATATAAATATATTTCCAACCTCCACTCGACGTTTTATTAGGATTATATTGTTGTAATGCAGCATTGATTGTTTCAACAATTTCTGCATTGTTTTCATAGTCACTATCGATGAATTCACCTTCAAGATCTGATTGTGTTTTTTGTTAACAAATTACGAAGTCGTTTTGTTAATGCATATTCTTTACTCTGAACAAATAGTGTATCAAATAGTGTATCATATTTTTTATCCATCGTTACTTTGGTATCACTAATGTAAAAATTTTCTCCAACACCACGTAAACCATATTTTTCACTAATAACATTAATAATTTTTGCAATTTCTCCTCAGAGATTTATAGGAGATTTAGACGCTCCATGTAGTACATTTTTCAATAGTACAATTCCCATTTGCAATTCCAAGTTACCAGAATTTTGTTCTGAAAATAATTCTCTTTCAAATGATGTTTCTTCAAGAGTTGGTGGATAATCTAATTCTTTGACTGCTACTGGAACTAATGTTGTTATAAAATTTATTTTCTTCACTTAATGTTTCTACTTTTTTTTAAACCGATATTTCGTAATTCGTCAATTAATGGTAGTTCTTTTTTCTTATTTTTTTCATTTTCTTTTTCATTACGCTTTTTAGATTTTTTATATCTTTCAATGGGTAATTTAACTCGAGAAACTCCCTTTGAATCTGTCATTTATATATAAAATATTTACTTATAAATGAGTTATAAAAGTATTGAGAGCTTCGAGAGCCAAACTTTTCCCCGAACTGATCAAACTAGGGGGATTTTAAAATATTACATTAATATAATTGAATTTAATATTCCTATAGGAGATGGCTTTTTTTTTCGAAATAATGCTTACGTTTATGAGAAATTTGATTTACAAAAGAAAGATAAGGTCGGAGATGAAGCAAAATATGGTGAAGCAGATAGTGTTGATGCTTGTTCTAATATTTTCCCTTTTCATTTTTCTAGGGTAGAACTTTCAGAACATGGAAATATTATTGAAACAGTTAATAATCCAGGTATAACATCAACAATAATGAATGCTTTATTAAGATCGCCAAGTGAACAAAATTATTTAGAATATACTGGTGTTGATAAACTATATCGAGATAAATCTTTTTCTGATAGCATAACAAACGAGGTTAAAACTGTTTCTAGTGATAGTGATAAAACAAATGAAATAATGTATCCACTGAGATATCTGTTTGGTTTTCTTCGAGATAACAATGAAATTTACTGGAAAGGTGCTATAAAATTACTAATTTATTTGTAATTCATCTGATTACAACTGTTTATTTCTTTATGAAAATTTCGATAAAGACAATGTTACGAAACATCATTCTGATACTAGTAAAATAGTTATTAAGAAGTTAGAAATTAAGTGGCATTTGTTGAGTATGAATCTAACGCAGCCATTACAATTAAAGAAAAAAATATAGAGAACCTAAAATACCTATTAGTTTTAATTATTGGCAATTTTTTTTAAAAATATGTTCCTACTGGTACAACTATTTAACTTTTATATAAACGATCAGTTTAATCATTTAGAATTTGATATGCTTGATTTTGTAATTGTAGGCTTTTAATTTAATAGAAAAATCGTGCTGAACAGCATAAACACGCTGCTATGTTTGATCATTGTAATGTCAAAAAATTTATGTTAAAAACGGTAGAAATGAAATTTTTCCTAAAGAAAACTTGAATGTGGACATTGCTAACGGTGTTTGTCTTTAAAAACAATATCATAGTTATAATGATTTTGTAAATTCAAAAACTAAACTACATACCGGCTATAGAAATAATGAACTTTATTACAAGCCAACTGTAAACTTTGATGGTGATATTAATTACTATTCATTTTGGATGCGAAGGCCTTTATAAGTTATTGATTGTTCATACAGAAAAAGTATTGTAGTTAAAGAAAAACAAATATTCAAAATTTTTGCTGATTTTAATAAAGGTGTTGAAGCAGGTACCACTTGTAATGCTGTTTTAATTAGTAAACGAAATCTTACTTATAATTATTTGAAAGAAAGAAATTCTCAAGATTTATACATTTTGTACTTTATTAAATGGAGGAAACAACAAATTGTTCCTATAGTTTAAATCAATTTTTTGAGATTATAGTTGAATGGTTACGTTTTAATCTTTTACAGTTTTTTGTTCAAATAAAAGATAATTGTCAGGACTCTAAATAAATTTCTTTTCCTTATAAATAAAAATAAAAATGCCTGTGTTGCCTTGCAGTTTAACAAACATTTTAAAGGTGATAGTTGGTCAAAAATTCCTTCCTGTATATTAGATAATGCATCTGAAGATCTTAAAAATATAGTTTACAAATTTCATTAAAATTTACAAAACTTACACTTACCCATTTTAGAAAAGATTGACGATAATAATATGACCGTCGAGAAATTGGCGAAAATTGAGAGCAAATAGAACAAGTTATTAAAAAATTTGTAGAATTTCGATGATGATGATTTCAATGAATTTATTTTCTTTTTCAAACAGTTCATCATCTGCATTGTAATCAAATTCATCATACTCATTTATGTAATCTTCCGTTGGAAATCTGCAGTAATTTAAATCAGATATGTAATATTTAATTGGATATCCATCACCATCTACCTCAACTTCGTGTTCTACAACTGGATTTTCTAAATCGTCAGAATCATCTGAAACGTGACCAGATACATCGGAATCAGATAAGCGACCTACAGTTGGAAGCCCCTCGTAATCGAAATAATCTTCGTATTCTCCATTTAGAAATGCTACGTAAAGCTCTGAAGGATTATAACCAGAATCGTTATCTGTGTCTGAAAGAGCATTTATTTTGAATTTCTTTATTTCGACTATTTGTAAATATTTTTACGTTTCAAGAAAACGTGAAAATTGTTTGAAAATAGAGAAATTTACTTAATTTTTGCATAATTTTGCTTTGTTTTACCTTGTGCCAAATCCTACACGTTCATTTTTTGTGAACTTGAAAAATTGACTTCTTTTTGCCAGATTTTGGCTTATATTTGCGTGTTTTTGAGACTCGAAAATTTCTGAGGCTAGCAGTTGAGAACATTGCTTTACTTTGGCTTAAATTTGTTTGCTTTTGGGTGAAAACTGTTTGATTTTCAATAAAAAAACAAGGGGTGATCCAGCTCTCTCATTAACGATATACTAATGGAAATATGACATCGTGAAAGTGTCAAAGTCAATATATCTTCTGTGTTGGTTATCAATCGAAGAATTGGTTTGTCGCAGTTTTCCACGCATGTCTCTTCTCAACCTTCTATTTCAGTTCAACATAGCTGTGAGACGCCCTGCGTCATTCGGTCTCCCCATTTTACCGAATTTTCGCCCGAACTTCAACGTGATTTTCGACGCCTGCCTGTCACGGATGTTTTTCGTTTGTGGAAAATAATTTCCTACCTTTTTAACTGCATCTTAAACCAGCTCTGTTGACTCACGCAGCTACGGTAGCAGGTATGGAGTTTGGAGTATACAGGAGATGGCATGTGACGTAGGTGAAACAGTTGGAGACAGGCGGTTTACTATGGATGCTCTAGTGACGTTGAGAGAAAGGTTACATTTTGTGTTGAACAGAGAAGATGACGAATAAATAAATATATATTACAATTCCCGTGTGAAGATTCACTAGTTTATTATTGGCTTGTGTTAGTTGTGCAATCAAATAATTTCCTTATAAAACCTACCGAGCGTGTGTGTAATACCACGGCCCAGATTTCGGTTATGGGCGACATTAAGCACGTGTTTTTGATTTAGTGCTCATATATCAGGATTTTAGGAAACTATTGTTGAATAAATAATTAAATAAATTATAACAAGCATGCTACCGTAGTCGTGTAATGAATTGCAGGTTGCGTTTCGGTATAGAGTGCAACAAAACCGCGACCAGCAGCCTAGCTGAATTTCTGGAAGGCAAAGTGTTCTTGATCCACAAATAAATAATTATTTGCCAGCATTTATATTTAAATCATTAACATTGACGAGACCCAAGAGATATTTCCAATATTCTCCTTTATACATATTTGTCATTATAGAAAATGATTTCTTGTAGATAAATTCAAATCCGATTTTAGTTATTCTTTCCTTTTACTTTACATTAGTTCTTCGTTCTGATATAGTTTTATATTCATTTATCTCTTATTGTTGGGTACAGTTTTGTTTATTGCATCTACTCAGAAATTAAAGTTTTTTACTGCATTGTCTGCACTGGACAATCAAGTATTTTAGCAACTTCTGAGAAGAAAAAAAAGAAGGGGAAAGGAGATATTTCTGGATTATTTTATTCCCTATATCTACAAAAATTGTGTTTCATCTTTCTCCAAAAGTGTAATTTAGTACCAAGAGCTTAGTCAGTAGACACAATTTTAATTTAGCCCAACATGCTAAAAAATTTCACATAGGGAGGGAAAACTACACAAGGATATTATTTCTATAAATACACTTTTAGGGATAATGAAGTAACCGCCCTATGGTTAGGTTAAACTGTATGAAAATATCATATTTTGGACAGTTTAATTAGATTAGGATACATTGTTAACTGCATTGGGTTACAGGTGCCTGCACAGCAATGATGTCGTTAACAAGTGCATATGTACTAACCACTGCCACTATGGTCCACAGACACATGTGTGACAAAATTTCTTTGTTGTTACCTACCGACTTGGGCAATTATTATTTTTAGTGTGAAATTCTCCTCTACATACATAAAAAAAAATTTTTTTCAATATCTCAGAACTACACTGTAGAAATTTGACAAATGAACACCCCTCTAAAAAAAAAAAGCATTGTCGCTAACAGCAGTTTATTCAGCCGAAACTGCAATGCTGCTTGCAGCAGTAACCCTCCGTGCTGCGGCGGCGCTTTGGCCTCACATATTGCATTATGAAATTTTATTCACAAATAACTCAACATTCAAATTATGCATTAATGAAAATGGGAAGAAAATATTGAAAAATTACATTTTTCAGCTCTAAAGATAATGCTGTCATCCTGGTATTTTCTGTCTTCTGATCAAACAAAAAATAAATTGAGATGGATATCTCATTTTATGTGAGACGAGATGTATATTTACTTTAATGTGAGACTTGCTGTATGTATTCAGTCAGAGCACATCATATTTAAAACCATTTCTTTATTTTCGAGTTTTGTGTTAGTCTTTGACAATTAATCAAAAAGTTGTTAATGAATCTGCGTGATTTAAGAGTCGCTTAACAGCTTAGAATTTCAGTGTTGATGAGAATGAAGTGAGGTGGATATGGGGCAGCAATGGAACGTAAAGGTGGTGGAAACCACAGAACCCTGAGAAAAACCAACCAGCCAGTGGCAACATCCGTCATGTTTCCCACGTGAGAACATCTAGGGCGACCTCACCAGGAATGAAAACCGTTCAAGATTTAATAATTGTTAATGTAGGTAAAAAAATTAACACAGTTTAAATACACTGCCACAAAACTACCTGTGTACACACACATGCAGATATATATGTGCACACACAGCTATAGTAATAATAAGATGGTAAATAATACAGTGTTCATATTAAAACTGTTTAGACATCTGCTGCACCTGTATGTCAAATTCAGCAGTTGCGGAGACTTCACTTGTTAGTACAACAGAAACAATCTCCTCGCGTGAACATGTAGATTGAAAAATGGGGCATGCCGGGCCAAGAGGACAGTTTGCTTTGGGACTTGCCCACAGTTAACAAAACTTCATATTTTACTTTGGTACCTTATGTACAGTCTGAAGTATTCTAAAAATACTTTATAAATAAACACATTTTTTACTAATACCTATATGCAATTAAGTTAAATTGAGATGGTACACAGCCAAACTTCATATTTTATGTAATTTCTAAAGGTTCCAAAAGGCACCCAAGTTGAAGTTCTGGTTTTTCTCCTGACCAACATAACTAATCAGTATAAAAGCAGAGGTAAAAAAAAAAAAAAGATTATACATCTACACCACACGAGCATTAAACATACAATGCAGGTTAAACTGTCCAGTGGTGATTTTTTGTTTTTGATTTCCATTGGGGCGCACATATACGGTGCTTGAACTGAATTGCAGTGTGTTTAATATGTACATTTACTAACAAAATTATCAAATGGTTTACAGTGCACTACCTATTTACTAAAAATAGCAGATATTTCAAGTGAGGGTGGGTGGGTAATTTTAAAACATTATACACTTAAGGAAATAACATTTTGAAACTTTCCGATATAGCTAAAATTTCTTTCAGTTGGCCATGTCTTAATATATACTGATCAGACACCTACAAAACTAACATATGGGCCAGAAGAATATATACTGAAAAAATGAGAGGGCCACTGCTAAGGTCCTGTAGTTATATATAGCACTACCAAAAGGCTGCATTCTTGTTTAGTGTCCTGTGTGTGGTAGCGATGGGGCAGTGTCACCCTTACCATTCCGATCTTTCGGTGCCTCCGAAATTAACTCCAAGTAGGTAACATATTATGTAATAATTGTACATATCGCTTAGTTTTTGTAACCCTATTAAATTTATTAAATATTACAATGTTTGAGACACAGTTCTGTTCGTTTATGAAATTAATTAGTTTAGTTTTTTTTCGGTAAAATTGTTTTACTTAGGCTATGTTGTGTGAGATTATTAATGACCCTAAAGGCCTATTACATTTGCAGGTATTTTCCCTATTTTCCGAAAAGCCCCTGTTCTATATAATTACCGAATGATTGTAGTAAAGCAAAATCTAAAGTTTGAAAGGCCTATTCTACGGCGGAAAAAAAAATCTGATTTGGAGTTTTATGGAAACAACTAACCAATTATCATTATTTTGGTTACACGTCTGGGTGAGATATTCTGCAACTTTACTAACAGACATAACTGAAAATAGAAGAGTTTGATATACATAATTATATGATACTGGGCTTTTTCAGCTAAATCCATGCCTATGCCGTTGCACTCTGGTTGTTTCAGAATATAAACAGCTGCTTTTTTTACAAGTAGCAGACAACTATTATAATATCCAACTGTTGTTATATTTGATGTTAGTACGGTTCATGTTTTATCACAACTTTTAAAAGCTCCTATAGTCGCCAGAACATTATTTTGTGGCATATTTTGAAGGAAAATATATAGGGAATGGAAAGCAAATCAACCAAAACGCCATAACAACACTTTCATTTAAATGTAAATAATTCATAACTTTACATATTTAACAGATAAGTTTATACGTAGTTAATTGAGAGAAACATACACACACTTTATATATATGATCGTAATTTATATAGATTTTAATACACTTCAAAATACACGTGAAAGATAGGCCGATACAGTGTTTTTGTCTACTATTGATCAAGTAACCTTATTACCGGAAAACAACCGTCTAACTCCACGATATATACTGTTTTCACTTGTTAACACTACACGGTATAGGGCATAGCCACCCCTGGTACCAGAAATCGGCCTGCTATGTGGAAGTGGTCCGCCTCCGGTCAGCCATCCAGCATCGTGCCGGTCTCCTCCTACTGCGGGCGAGCACAGTAGTCTCGCACTTCTGGCGCCACTATTGATCTGATGTCCGCGTTCGACATCTCACATTTCTAAAATATTATTGTCAAATTGTGCATTTGTAAACTTTTTTCGTCGGGTTTTCGACAATAAAGAGCCGAGAAAAGCCGCTTCCTGAGGTCAGATGGTCAGCCGAGGCAGCATGAATAGGTTCAGCTGAAGCTATAGATGAAGATGACCATAGAATGAAAACGGCATTCTCGTGCTCAGTTAACTGTTTATAAAGAACAATACGTAAGATTAGGTCAGGCAGATAATCCTATTTATACGAACAAATTGTAATGTTGAGTACGACGAAATCGTGGAACGATACGCACTTAAACGTAAGCCTTTTCACGGCCAAGCTTTAAGCCATTGTTTATCGTATTTCCGCTTCATGGCTGTTTGTATTTGCTTGCAAAATGCAGACGTATTCTACCACAATAACTAAGGAAATGCCATTTAATGTGCAAAGTATGTATGGTGGTTATTTGTATTCAGTTTATAAAGATCATAATTGCAGTCTATCATATTTTCATACTGATTAATAAAATCAATGTTTTGTGTATTTAGTAATTTTTCATCCATTGAAAACCGAACTTGTTAAGTGATGATTTGTAACATTGCCATAGGAGACTTACACATTATTTTGATCTATTTGAAGGCATGAGTGACGTTAAGGTACCATTTGGCGACGGTATGTGCTGGCTGTAGACACTCCGTCTTGTCTTTCTGCTCGTCGTTATTTTTGCGCAGAATACTTACGCGCCGAGGCAAGCGGAAAGCGGATTTCAAAATCTGCGCCACTTTGCTGATATACAATTTGTCAGTTTACAATTAAACTTGCTTGAATTGCATGGTGAATATTGCTCAAAGTTACGTTCTTCAATATGGGAGCATTGGTAATATATGTATAACAAGTAGAGCTAAAGTGCAAACTCGTGTGAACGACTGTTACGTGCGAATTTTTTTATTTATACTTGCATTAAATGTCGACAGGGTGGCTTCAGCGACTGTCAAAAGATGTACTCGCAAAAATGCTGCGAGAAGCGGGCGAGGAGGTATTTGAAACTGACGGGCTCTAAGATTGTGGGTGAAGGGCAAGGCTCTTGTAAGGAAGGATGTGATTGAAGGCCGTAAGCCACAAAACGAGTGAGTCCAGTCCTTAAATAAAACATATAAATGAATTACCAGCTGAATTTGTTGAAAGTTTACCATCGCTTACGTCGAATCATTTATCAGCTGTTTCGGATTTTTTTTTTGTAAATATTAACAACTTGCTTGCGTTAAATATTAGTTCCAAACAAGTATTTTATGCTGCGGTTTTGTTTAAAACTCCGTAGCAATTTTGCTCGGTTTTTACTTTTGCTATATATGGAAACTGGGATATCGTGTGAGTCATGAACACATGCCTTTAGCAGATGTTGTCTGTTGTAGCGGTAACGAAAATTAAAATGCAGGTACTGGAAAACTATCAAAGGTCCGGGTAGTCAATGCGTGAATTTGTAGTAGAAGTGCAGGATATGGTGAACGTATAGGGAATGTCATGTCCAGAGGAAAATTTTACACAGATTATGTTTAGTAATTTGTTACCTAGTAACAGAAAATATTTCATATTTGTAAGTTAACCCATCACTTTGGCACAGTTACTTGATTTGGTAACGCAGGTGGAAATAACCATTCGTGATAGCGTTGTACCGGAATTTAAGTCTGGCAGCGCTCGGAAGGGTTGCAATGCATGTGACAGACGTTATCACGAAGCTCGTTATTGCTTTTTTTAAGTCGGTGAAAACAACTGGTGCCGGTAAAAACGCCCAAGGCCAAGTTCATCGGGTTGGTGTAGGTCAGCAACACTGAGAACATTTTGCAGGTCAGGTATGCCACGTCTGCGGTGTAGGTCAGGGACTACCAAGAAGTGCCTTTCATCAGATGTGGCAACAGAGCAGTTTGAATACGTTCTGTCCTGCAAACAGACTTGGTTGTTGAACCTTTGGTACTGTAAGGTACGGTAAGAGAGGAAAACGGGATTTGAATTCTGGTATCGATGATTTACACACACAGAGTAAGGTGAAAAAGGTGTACCAAGGAAAATGGCGGGAGGATATTTTGTGTTTAATTTGCTCGTAGCCGGGCGGGGCATTGTAAGTCGCATGTCCTAAGCGGGTGTAAACTGTAGGTGAAACCGGTATAAACAGTTTTCAGTGTGAAATGAAACACGGTTTTGGTTTTCTGAGCATTTGTAATTTATTTAAGATACGTTAAATATTATCGTAGTGAATAAAAGCACAGGTTGTACTGTACAGCACTACTACATTGACGGCTATGACCTAGTTACAAGGTGTACCAAGGCGATCAGGGTTCAATCCCCGGCCGGGTCACTCCGGATATTCACGTGTGGGAATCGTGCCAGACGATGCCGTTGGTTGGCGAGTTTTCTCAGGGATCTCCCGTTACCCCGGCCCTTTCATTTCAACTCTACCTCATACTCACCTCAATCACCTTCATTGGCTCTCAAGACATCGCTGTTAAGAGCCGCACAAACCTCTCCACTTTACTTAACATTGAGATCTCGAGAGCCCAAATCTCTCCACTCCACTTATCTTTCAATTAAAGTAATATTGTGTTATTGTGAACAAAACTGCCCCAAATAAATGGATTTCTTTGTCGAACAGAGACCTGTGTAAGATTTTTTAGAATGTTGATCCCAATTACAAAACGCCATTTACATTCTAAATGGTAGCATTGCAAGTATGTGATCGGACTGGCGTAAACCTCTTATTGATACACTGTTACCATTGTGGGTATCTGTCAGTAGTAAGTAACTTAACGGATATTTTCGTATTCGGACTTTGTATCGACGCTGATACATGTCCCTTCATTGTGCGTTCTATCGCATGCGAGTAAAATTAAATTTTCGGAAGAGGTTTTGATGGTGAATAGTGACATTTTGTGGCGCTTGTGTAGGCATATTTATTTAATGGTGGGAGTCGAAAAGTTTCCAGTATGCAATATTTTTCTCGAATCAGTGCGTTGGAACAACAAAACAAAAGTGTGGATCGGATGCCTGTTTTATTTTTTGCATCATTTTCAGTGCTCTCATGTACCGACTGCAGTACGCATACTAAAAGATTGTAAGGAAATTATATTACTGATCTGGTTTTTTGTCCTGCGAACTTTACAGTCGATGCCATGAGTCGCGAACATTTATCAACAAAAATAGACGAGGCACGATTTTTTCACTGATTTTAAGCTGCAGGTTGTATTTATTTTATCATCGGTGTTTTAAAATGTATTTCAAAATTCCACGTTTAAGTATGATTTAAATTTTTTTAGTACGTGAATAAAATGTTTCTGCTTTCGCGGGTTGGCTTCGTAATCGCTTCGACCTTTTTGTAAATTGGTTTCAACTGCTACAGATATGAGTAATCGGCAAGCTAAACATTGACGACGTGGGCACAAACATTTCAATGCAGCGTTTTCCCTGGTGATTATAAATTTATCTGTTGCCACGGATAACTGTGTTTGTTTGCGCCGGGAAGAGCAAACATGAAAAGTGTATTTGCATAGTGGTGTAACCCGCGTTGCCATTTTTATATATATAGAGTTAAAATGGAAAAATAAGACAAAAGTTCACTTCCAATTTGAGAACGCACAAAGAGCATATGTACCGTTAATTTTTTACTCTTAATAGCAAACGCATACATTAGATAAAAGTTTTAGGAGCCTAAGCTCTGTAACTTTCAAACAATTTTTTATGGCTGTTATACGTTTTACATTGTTTAAAGTGTAGTTATATGACAGCAACATTTACAGCTATCACAAAAAAAATTTTTTTTTTTTTGGCAATTTTTTTTTTTTTTTTTTTTTTTTTTAGAGTGAACTGGGTATTTTTTATACCTCTGCTTGGTTTCTTCTTTCCGTCAAATAAGTGTTGTCTGCTACAGTTAAATTTTATATTGCCTTGGTGCTAGACGTGATTATAAATGTGTTTGTGACGATTTAAAAAAATAACATTGTTATGCCAATTTTTATATGCTGCTATTTATGACATATTAATATTTCTTTTCTAATGACATTTAGACGATATTATTAACACCACATATTCCGTGTGTACTGAAATTTATAAAACTTTTATAACTATCTGATTCCTAACTTATATTTTTTTAAGTGTAAAGGCAATTTTCAAATATGCATTAGTGTGTCGATGTTTGCCATCATTATTCCGAAAATTTATTTACAATTCCAGACAGCGAAGGATAAAAAAATACACATTTATTTTCTCAATATCTCTCCAAATGTTATACGACATTGGAGAACAAAAGAAAATATTACTACGGCAATTCATTACTCGGAGGAGCTAACATTACTCAGTCAGGGAGAACTTGATCTCTTAAGTGGCATATGACCCATGCCTTCCGCTTGTCCTTTTCGCACTGCACGTAGTTTTTTGGTTTCGTTCTTCAGCTTCTAGTGAATCTATGCCAGGTAGCGAAGATTGTACAGACAATGTGTGATTAATCCACTACTTTCCTTAAATAATAATTAATGCAGTCGTATTCAGTAAAGCTGACGAGGTTATCCAGAGCATTTTAATTTTCTTCGGTAATAGCGTAAAACCAATTCCAGCTTAGGCAAAGGGAAACCAAGAGGTTGTTAAAGAGATAAACGTATTTTTAAGTGATGTTGAATTTCTGTACTCTGTAAACGCATGATCGTGAAAGAGGTAGGAGAGCGTTTAAATATTAAACTGAATAGAAGTTATTAAATTTTGTGAAATAACTTCATCAGGAACAAATATTTGAAATAGTATTATTTAACTGGGAGACAAGATATAATTTATGCTGCTCTATTGTCATCAGATAAGCTGCTACTAGCGGAACAATGAATATTAAATGACAATAATAAAGGTGCTGTAATTCAGGGAGCAATACAAAAAATTCTCCTTAACAAAAATACCTCCCATTACCAGCAACATGTTTATATCGTTCTTTCATTGGCGATGACATAAACATGGAGAGTCGCATCGCCTCTGCGCTCAAGACACTAGACCTACATTACGTTCTACATCGTTCAGCTATAACAATGGTGCTTCGAAAGCTAAGTCTGCAAGGACGATAAACCTTTATCGCAGTACACGGATGTCTAGTGAACAAATTTTTCAGATATTTGCGAAGGGTAATTTTGATTCTAGCCGGTCTGAAAATGCTGTTTATATCTACAGGGTTTCAACTACAAGTTCAACGTTTGTGAGATGATTTTTTATACAAAATAAAGTATAGAACCGCAATCGACCTACCATCAAACGTTATTATCGATGGAGACACAGAACCTTAAAAATTGAGAATTTACGTTAGTTATTTGCCAACTGTCATAAAGTACGCGTGACGAAACGACAAATGCATGGATAGTGCTAGTCTGACTTCATATCGGTCATCTGTGAACTATTTGACAGACGATTACATACACTGTCATTAGGAAATTAAGAGTTTCAAGGTTATTTACTAACGAAATGTAATCTCTAGTCAATTGAGTGGCGTGATCGCGGTGGGGTACTGGTTAGACTACTCGCATCCCACCTAAGCGGAAAGACTTCGATGTGAAGTGAAATGAGTATGGAGCAGCGTCGGAATGTAAGGGCGGGGGAAACTTCAGATCCCCGAGAAAACCCGCCTACCAGCGGCATCGTTCGGCACGATTTCCACATACGAAACTCCTGAGTGACCCGGTCGGGGATTGAACCCGGATCACACAGGGAGGAGGCGAGCAGCCTAACCGCTCAGTCACCGCGACCGCACGTCGAGCTAGTGTTTAACAGCATGCTTACGACTTGAAGTTGACTTGGTTATCATGAAGTAGAGGTATACGAAAATAAAATAATATAAACCAGATGTAGGCCTACTATCGATATGTGAAAAAAATAAATAAAACCCAAAGACTTTCCGGTTATAATAACAGAAAAGAACGAAGCATACTTCATCCCCCTCATGGAATCTTATTGGTGGATACTGCAGTGCACGAACATATTCATAATGGATGAATACGTTAGTTAAACAAAAAAACGAAACTTAGTTTCTTAATTTCAATGAATAAGGCATAGAAATTTATACATCTATGTATTTCCGAATTAATTTTTCCTCAAGATGTTTCAAACCAGTTTGTAAATTATAAACAATAATGCAATTTGTTTATATACATATATAATTAAATTATGTACAACAAAGTTATCGCAGTGCAATACTCTAAATCAGAGTATGCCAAGTAACCAGTCTATTATGAACTCCTCCCTCCTTAGCGAAGACGCGTAAGTGAAAAGTAAAGACCTCAGCATTGCACTTAAATATCCCGATAACATCACGCAGTTGCTCTCTCTGGCCGTCGATAACCGACGTTATAGGCTGTTCATGATAAAATGAGCAGTTTTGAAAGACCTGCTTGAGATCTAATTGTATTCACGTTGTGTAATCTTCCGTCTTATATAAGATTAACATTGTTATGGGCCTCACAGCTTTATTCATGCGTCGGGCAAGTGAAATTGTGAAATTATTAGAAAAGCAAACATTTAACAAATCTGCTCGTGTTTACTCTTCAATGCATTCAAAAAACAAGGAGCGAAAGAAATAATATAAGTTATAACAAATAGTTACCTTACACTTTTTATTTGACTTAAGATACGGAACTACTTCCCAAACAGTTACCAACTTTTCTGGGCGAATGTCACTCAGTGCGCCCGTTAAAATATATGCAGGTAGGGGCAGTGACTCTTTTCTAAGGTTAACTTCAAAAGTGCTCACTTTTTCGTGAATAGCCTTTACTCATCAAACCCACAGGAGCATTCGCCGGTTAGTCCAGTCACGGTTCCTTCACACTTTTGAAATCAAACCTTTGAAAAACCTCCATGTATGACGTCTTTATTTGTTTCCGAAATATATTATATAACATTAGCGTTTCATATTTGTGTTAATATAAAAGTAGCTTATTATTGGTTAGATTTTCCTTTTACTTACATTTTATATACAAGTAATAAAATTTGTGTTTAACTGATAAGAACAAAAACAAGGAGAAAATAGGTGTATTGGTAATGCCTAGTAAGAATTATTCTGAAGAAAAAAAAATGCTATTTCACTGAGTGCACACGGATACGGTGCGTCGGCAGTCTGGTGTAATTTTTTATGCTTTGTTTGTATGAGGCGGAGGAATATCCTGGAAGCAGAACTCTAGAAGGGGTTCAGAAAAGTTGGAAGTTAGAGTGAATGGAGTATACCTTCGTCGACACACTGGCGAGAACCAGCCACGCCAAGCCATACAGGATTATCCCGTACTTTCACACGCCCAAAAATAACCTGACAAAAACCCCACAGGCCGGAGGCATCGCATCGAGAGAGAGGCTTGTACAAGTCAACAATGTATTTGTTTTTATAGAACTAAAAATATGTTTATTTGCAGCTACAAACTATATTTTTTGAGTAAATAAAACTTAAAAAGCAAAAAAATATTAATAATAATAACAATTATAATTTTGTCCATCTAACAAAATACACGCTTGAAATAGCAAAACCTCTGAATTGGGCAAAAATATATTCGACTTTCAACAAAATCAATTGTATACTGGGTGTACTCGTACAAATGATAGTAAGATTCAGAGTGAAGTAGATAAGTACAAATAGAGTATAATTCACCGAGGAATAAATTGGCTAAGGTCCGTATTTAACCCGCTTCTAGCAGTGGCAATGTGCAGGGGCGGGTATGCAACGTTGTGTACTTGGCGTTGTAAACACCTCTGCGCAGTTCTGCGCGCCTGATAACACCACTCAATACTGCATGATCGCAGTCCCTGAGAACTTGCTACTGGAAAAGCATATGACGTTACAGTATCACCACACCGAATGCAGGAAAATAATAAAAAATGAAAAACGACAAAATCTAAGATGGTGGCATACAACAGAATTTGTATGGGTGAGAGAAATGGTAGTGAGGAAGACATCCGTATGCTTCGAGTGGCGCTGGGAAAACTAACAGAAAAAAAAAATTTTCTTAAGTTTTTTATAGTAAATTTTTAATATTTTTAGTATGTTTTTTCCAAATTTTTTATATATTTTTTAAAACTGTTTTATATTTTTTAATACCTTGGATTTGTTTTATTCAAGGTTATGCATCATGGGATCAAGGTCACCTGTATTGTATATGGTAGTAGTCAGAATATTAATATGCTTGCTGAGTTTTATGTATTTTACTCGAGTTTTGTTTCTATGTCATTCAAGGTCATGGTGTCAATGTCAAGATCACCAGCTTCCGATATGGTGGCAGTAGTCTGCAACGTAATATGCTTGCTGACATTTATGTATTTTATCGAGTTTTGGTTATCAAGGTCATTGAAGGTCATGGAGTCAAGACCAAGGTCAAGGTTACCTGCATCCAATATAGCGATGGTAGTCAGTAATGTAATAAGCTTGCTGACTGGGTATGGGCGAGTTAGGTGGAGGCCTGCCGACCTATTTTTTTGGTGAGTGGGGTGAGTGTAAAACCTTAGGAAATTAAATTTTTTAAAATAAATTTTTAATAAACTTTTAATAATTTGTTATATATTTGTAATGGCATTTTTTTTGTTAATGTTTGGATTTCTTCTTTTAATTTTTTTTCCAATTTTTTTGGATTTTTGTGTTCACATGTCAAAGGCCAAGGTAAAAGGTAAAAGGTTATGGGTCCTGAGCCTAGCTCTTCTGGCATGGAGTCCCTGATCCGTCTCCTGCTCCAAGTAAAAAATGAATTTTTTTTGGAAAAAAAGTATATTTTAAGCAAAACGGAGCATTTATACGAATTTAGTACATTTTGAGGGTAAAACGGGAAATTTGGAGGGGAAAAAAAGGGAGAAAAAATTCCATCATGGCAGCTGGCTGACTTCGAGGCTCCACTTCCCCCATCTCCTTGGCTCTCATACCCATTTCTCATCTACTGATATTCATCACTTGTCCGATTTGTTTAACATTGTGATGGAATCGCATAGCTCCGACTAACACGAGACAACCTACAAATAAAGGCGACAATGGCATGTGGAAAACGATTTCAGTGTTACTGCTTGAATTTACAGCATGAGAATTTACAGGAAGGTTATGATTTTCTACGCCCCTTTCAAGGTGCTTTCCTCTTCTCTAATTTTTCACAACCTATGATTTCATGGAGCCCCATAACCATGCTTTAGGGATACACTCACTCTCCTTTCTCATTTATTGTTCTCTTTACAGTTGTCATTCTTTTTTTATTTGATTTTATTCTCCTTTAGCTTTCTCATGGTGATTGTTATTTTAATTACTGGTACGCTTACGTATTCAAAATCATGTTGGCTGTTGCTGTCACATGATAGCATGTGTAGAAGAGGCATTTTTTATTTATTCTTGTCCCCTATTGCTTGTGTGCTTTTGCCACTTCGCTTTCCTAATTATGTCTTTTTGTGAAAACAAATACCTTTAATAATTGTAATATTTACTTCGTTAGTTGTATTTTCCTCTTTATTTTTATGTAGTTTTAGTATGTTTGCCGTTTGGTTGTGTTTCGGTCATTTTAAGATTTTGTATAGTTTCGTCATATGCTTTCAGTGTATTTTTGTTACAGCCTTCGTGGCATTGTTTGTTTTGTTCTTGGCCTGGTAATTTTTGTACAACAGAAGAGTTTGTTAAAATGGCTGGTGTGTTGAGCATTTAAATTAAAGTGTATTGTATTATGTTGCATTCTGTCATTACATGTACTTTTCAATGTTAATAAAGAAACTTATAAATCAAAATCAATCAAACTAGTTTCAAGGCGGTAGAGTGAAGGAAAATTTTAAATGTTACGCTGACAAAGACTAAAGATATTACACTAAAGCATATGAAGTTATAAACCAAATGTGTAGTTCCTGTCCCGCAAGTGGCAATTATATTTTTACTCTTTAAGATGCAATTTTTTTTTCCGCTGTATGGAAATTTAATATAACTATTTCGTTTGTACTAGGTTGTGCACTCTGTTTGCAGTACTCTGCACGACAGGGCTAAAATAGAAATCGTTTCTTATCCAAAACTGCTGATCGTGGGACATTTTCGTCGTGTTGACGTAAGGCATGTCTTAAATTTGATTGGCTCTTCGGTTTTAATAGTGGTGTCGCAAGTGTCGTGAAGAGCTTGTAGGACCTTTAGTTCGCCTGGCCAACGAGGTTGCAAATACACGAACTAAACACGTGTTTACAGCGGGATTTGTTTGTTGATTAGTGGCGTTAATGATGATGTTAGATTGAAATGTTTCTTTAAAACATTAAAGAATAGTATTTTCAATAAAAATTATTTTCCTGAACCTAAAGTTTACTTTGTAGATATCCTTTAAATTTATTTATTTTCAGTCACAACATGATTTTAGTAGATTTTGTGATATTGAATAAAGTCTTCAACGTAAAATCTTACGAAATTCTGAAGAGTTAATTATCCCGGCTGAAAGTTGCGAGGCAATCTCCCAGAATGACTGAAGTTGATGGCCTCATATAATATTTTAAGAGTTTTTCTTTAATCAGGCGAGAAAGTATTCGCTATACGAAAGTTTCCATCCCTCTATCGGAAACCTCGTAATAACCTTATTTTCTTTACCACTTGCAACTCTTCCAAAAACTGGAAGAACGTTGAGGTTATGAAACCTAATACCCTCTACGCCAACAGTAAATTATGGGCAAACACGCTAAAATTTCTCCTCAAGTTTTAAGCTTTTCGTGTTTACTTGCTCATTCATTAAATTACTTTGGTTGACTTCAATATGTGGTACGTAAAATAAGTTGTCGACTCATTTAAGAGTTTCACAATGCAATGATGGGAGAAAATGAACTACGTAATAGAGAAAGTAAGTAATTTCTCTCATGGATTTGTCCGTGTGTAGCACAGGGAAATATGATGCATGTATAAAAGTTATTGAAACCTGCTTTGAAAGCGATTGTTGGTTTTTGCGGAAACTATGGTAGATGCAAATAGAGTTGAAAATTCGCGAATAATATGACTTGTTAAGTACTGTCACAGTCAGGACTTACAATTTTCTTGTTTGCTATGAAACACGTGATTAGGTATTTCATTTTTACGATTTGGTAGAGGCTTCCATTTCCCCAGTTTCTGTCGCAAGTTGTATTTATATTTTTTTTTTTCCTCATTCACAGTAACAATTTTTTTCCATAATGTCTAAAGCATAACTAAGGTGTCAAATGATGGAGCCAATAATTAGAATTGGGTATTAAGGTAAATGTTTCTAGTAATAAATTATATGGGAAATAAAAATTAGTTTTAATTTTTTTTGTCCTTATTGTTTTGTACTTAATTTTTTGTCATCATTAATATGCTTTCTTCATCCTCCACCATTCAATAGTTTTTTAAAAATCATTCTGTGGTTTTTATCTGATTTTCTTTGTTAAATTTTGATTTAGTACTTAGTGAGATTTTCTACACACTTGAACAGAAGTTTTGCACCATCAGGTTTACTTATGTTACTTTGTTTTGTAGGAGAAAGTAGGTAATGAATATAAACCATGTATGATCAGAATGACATACCAATAATTCAGATTGCTCCTTGTAATGCGCATCCATCTCCAGAGATCATATTTCATGAGCAAGGCAATTACAGATGGTTCAAAATTATTTTTTTTTAGGTGCGTTTCTGCAGTGAGCAAAAAATCACCACTTGTTTACACTACAACATATTTTCGTGTCATCTTCTGTGTGCATGCCTAAAAGAATAATTTTTCATTTGGTTACTCTCGCGTATTTAAAAAACACAAATTAAACCGTGGTTGCGTGGAATTAGCATATATATATATATATATATATATATATATATATATATATATATATATATATATATATATATATATATATATATAGTAAATTTATTTCTTTTTCTTTTTCGTATGTGTAAATTAACAAGCGAAATTCTAACACCAATCTAAAATGCAATTCTTACTTCTATTGAGCTTCGTAAATCCATGAAAATTTTTTAAACCAATAAGTTTATATAAGTTATCACACTGTTATTTGCGGAATATAATAATTTGTATTTATAGCATCTCATGCCGAGTTTAATATTTTTAAAATCAGAAATAGGTATTTCCCTTTGGTAAACACTCGCAATTTCGTGTTCTTCTAATTATATTTTAGATCAAATGTTTCAAAAATATCGCGATAAAATATTATTTATACCTCACTCAGGTCTGTTACATTCTTAATCCTTTATTTTCCTGCATTTTTTTAGTAGACTACTGTGTGTCTATTATTTTACGTTTTATTTTACTGTGCCACTATTCAACAGTAATTCTTAATACTCCGCAGAATTGACATGAACCCGCCAATTTCGAAAAAATTTACATATTAAAACTTAATCATTGTCTACCAGAATATTTAAGCATACAAATATCCATAAAACCGGTTCTCTCTAAACTTGAACCAGTG
Source organism: Dryococelus australis (assembly GCA_029891345.1). Taxonomy (NCBI): domain Eukaryota; kingdom Metazoa; phylum Arthropoda; class Insecta; order Phasmatodea; family Phasmatidae; genus Dryococelus; species Dryococelus australis. Next base: position 115,786,505 of record CM056998.1, on the reverse strand, counting down.
TACTCTAGAGAGATCGAAAATTTAGTTATTTTCATTATATAACTAGCGTATCAATAAAATACGCAAACACATGACATCCGTATCTAAAGGCTGTTCACGATAATGTGAACACTGTTGAAATGGACCTTAGGAAAAAGTCACTGCCCCTGCCTGCAATATTTTAACGGGTGCACTGAGTAACATGCACCCAGTAAAGTTGGTAACGACGGATGGAAAGTAGTTCCATATATTAAAGTCGAATAAAAAATGTTACGTAACCATTTGTGAAAAATTAAATTATGTATTTCGCCTTGTGGTTTTTTTTATGCATCGAAGTGTATAAATGAGCACTTTTGTACAATATTTACATTTTAAATAATTTCACAGTCCCACTTAACCGACGCATGAATAAAGTGATGAGGCCCATGGCAATGATAATTTTCCATAATGCGGAAGAACACACGACGTGCATGAAAATAGATCTTAGGCAAGGCTTTCAAAAGTGCTAATTTTACCGTGAACAGCCTATAAGATTGTTTACTGAGTACGGATTTTCGGTTTCGGAATTTATGCAAAAACCATTAGACTGTAGTGTGTTTTAAGTTCACAGATGTGAATAGCTTTGTCTGCAAGGTCGACTATCCCACGCCTGTCAGCTTACAAACCTTAATGGTGTATTAGTAATTGAAATCAAAGAAAGTAACAACCATTAACATTAGGTGATTTTGTTTGTAAAATATGTTGCTAATAGGTAAGAAGTATTTAGCTAAGATGTTCGCTCCAAATATCTTCTCAGCCACTGAAGATATCGAGAATTCTATTTTAAATTCGTAAATATTGCACTACAGGGATCATAATATGCCGTCTATGTATGTTGCGAGATGTAATAAGTTATTTAGATAACGTTTTCTTAAATCAGGGTTTTCTTAAATGGGAGTATACTCATTTCTCCTAATAGCAAAACATATTATTAAGCGGCGAGTTCAGGGACGTGATTATTTTGAAAATTCAACGAGCACATTGAGATATGAGTAGGTTTTCATAGATGTACACAGAGAATAAGATTACTGGCGACCTATATATAGCTTTCATAAACACCGTTGGAAGAGAAAAATTTTGCGAGAGTATTTGAGGCTCAGGGAGGAAGTGGTGTAATATTTTCACAGATAATTAAAGATATCTAGTTTAGCATATTTCGTTCATCTGTTTCTGGGAACTTTACATGGTGCACAAAAAATGATCGTCAGCTGCTACGCAAGTTGTGTGACTAAAAGACCAAGAAATATTTCTCTTTCAATCTTCATGTTAAAAATTATGTTTTTAGAGCCCATTTTAAGCAACTAGGGCATTTATAATCATCCTTTCTCCGCATAACTTTGTCACATAAAATTCAAATATTTAATATTTTTTTTATGGTATCGTCTAGCTGAGTCGCATTATCTCCGATGTGTTCTTTATATATTTAAAGTCACATGAAGTGTACATTGCCGTAACAGAATTAGATGTCTGTTTCTCGCAAGCCTGTGGCCTCTCAAAGACGTGGTTATCTACAAGGAAAATTAATGATTACATTGTAAGTCTCAGTATTCTATATGGCACTGAGGGGAAGTATTCTCTAACAGCACTGTGAAAGCTGTAATTCTTTTACTATGATTCTGTACGTCTGTACATCTACCATTGTGTTTTCCTTTTCTTTCTGTTTCTCTTCTGGCCAATATAAACTTTCCTTTTTTTTTTTTTTCTTCTTCTGTAATTTTTTTTCATGGCATGACACCTTCTTAAGTTTGTTTCTTTTATCACTGCTTCAATGTTTATTCGTAGTTGATGGTTTACATTTATTTTTCCGTAGTGCTAAAAATAAATCTATTAAATACGTTATTCATATTTTCACTTAATTTCTCTTCTATATGCTAGTAATTTGTGAGATTATGTGTTTATTGAACACGTTGTAACATTTATGTTGAGATAAAGTCCTGGGTAAATTTCGGCTGTTCATTTAGGGACATAAATATATAAAAAACAAGGCACACAGGAGTAAGTTCTGCAGTTGGATCACAGATTAACACCACACTCTGTACGATTGTGATCCAGTAACACACAGAAAGAGAACAATGATATAATCTTGGCTACCCGACCTGGGATAAAACTGGCTAACCATTGTGGCAGCAGCTAATGAACAAACAATTAGTATGTAAAATAATGTGGGCCCGTATTCATGGAGTTTTTGATCCTGAGAAAAATCAGGTTATCATCCAATCGACTTAGTTGCTATTCCTAGACACGTAGTAAAGGCAATAGTTTAGTACAGACCAAGTTTTGGGAAGAAAAAATACTGTAAATACAGTTGTACTTTCAAGGACATCATGTTTTCAGTGTATTAAATGCCACATTTTAAAAGACGCAATATTCTTTCAAAGATGTGTATATATTTGAATACACACATAAATATAGGTATTATTTTTTACGATGAAAGATATTCAGTTCAAATTTGTCACACAATTTTCATATTACAAAGCACATTATTAGAACATACTAAATAAAATTTTTACGATTTTGTGCGAGAATAGAAAATTTAGCGAGGCGCTTGTAATTAATATTTAATAGTGTTCACATTTACACATACAACGCCATTATTTATTATTATAATACACTTATGTGGAATATTATCGATAACGTTAGTAAGAGCGTTTACTTCGACATTATTAGTAACAAACCCTAACAGTTGAATTAAACAGCACGTCCAAAGACGTTCGAACCAGATATTAGCCATTGAGACACTATAATGTCCGCCAGTCAACATAAGATCACATGACATCCGAAATTACTCGTATAATATTGCGATAACTAGTCAATATATAAAATATGGTTATCCCGGACAGTCACACATGTAGTACAACGGGCATTTACTGTGACAAGGAGTCGCAGTATTGCGCTAAGCCACGCATATTTCTTTATTGTTTGTTGATATACTGGACATCTGGACACCTCGCAAAATTGCGGCTGTCTTCATGCTTCGTAGGGTTGAGATCGGGGACTTGGCCGGCTTTTTAAACATGCTGTATCCTCGTTTTCTAGGATATCTTCCACCAACGGAGTCTTGCATTTCGTTAGAACATAACGAACCTATTAGACCTCCGAAAGCTCGATGTATTTTTGAAGAATAAGTTCACTTTAACTCTAATCCTTTATAGGGCCGTGATAAAATACATGTAAAATTGAACATTTACCCAACGTTTTGTTCGCCCAGACAACACAGTCCTACTTCACGCAAGTGTGAATGTACAGTACAGGCATACGTAAACTTGGAATTGCACATCCCTGAAGTCTAACGCGTACCCTAGCAATGTTAGATGCCGAGACCCGACAGTATCTTCTCTCAAAAAGTGTCAAATAACGAATTTGTCCCTTGCCCCATTAATGTAGGCGCTACGCTGCTATAAGGAAGCGGTCCCGCTAGGATGAGTCACGGCGCGTTTTGTTTACTTACAGCTTTGAGTACAGGTCCCCTGTTCCATGCTGCCGGCCAACCTAACTTAATCATATTGGCGCATTACTTCTTGGCGTGTCTGTGTTACTTTCCATTGCATATGCTATATCATTTAATTATTTTTTGCATGTATTTTCAGATGCCGTTTAAATAAATGTATGTATCCAGGGGAAAAAATCATATGTGATTTAAATATTCCTGTTCATACACGCTTTACGAATAGTCACTTTACGGCAAATTACTTGCCCCCATACGTAATTTCTTTTAGTGAAAAGGGCATTTCGTGATCTGCAATCGTTCCGGAAATTTTGGGGATGTCCACGTTAGGCGGACCACCCTATTCGTTTAATTTTTTCCAGGAGCACAAGTATGGCACGGAGATCGCAGATAAAGAGATTTACAATTGAAAGCTTGGATCGGAAACATTTCACATTCCCAAACTGTGTGATTGAATTCACAAGGGAAACTAAGCAACATGAGTCTGCAAACGACGCAATTAGCACAAGCATTTTCGTAGCCTCTGCTGCGGAGTACTAGCGGGTTTGGACAGAAATGAATAACGTCATTAGCACCGATGGGGATGAGATGTATGCGAGTGACAGCAATTAAATGCTATGGTGTTGAGAAACAGAAGTTCCCCAATAAAATTCACATGTCAATTTCAACGCTGACCGCGTTCCCCACGTGGAAATATTCTGATTTGACCATGCGGGGAATCGAGCCGGATTAGCCGCGATGACACGAATGGTCTGACCACTACAACACTGTGGCCCTTTTGGCTACTGGGAAACTTGGAAGTCAGCAATGTGCCTACAACTGACTGGAAAATCATGGCCGCCTGGCATCGGGTGAACAAGAAATCAAACTCGTATAGTCGGTGCATTTTTTGTCGGAGGTCTGAAAAAATTTTCGGAAATGACAAGCACCATATTTATCACACAAATGACAAAAACTAACCGTGCCTACCAAGACTCATTGAAAAATTCCTGGTACTGTCACACACCACATGATATGTTGTTACGACACGTTCTACGTAATCACCACCGACCTCATGTGTTTCATAAACCAGTATGCCTATGAGAAATGTAATCGGCTAGACCAATAAATTTTCCCAACTCTATCATGTCTGTCACCTTATGCCAATTAACTTAAGGTGCAATACTGATTTATTAGCAGCCAACGTCACTTACATGCACGTGTTTCAGTTTTTCACGAATGACTGTACCTGTAATTATGACTTTACTTACAATTTGTTGCCACCAACAGTTCCTGCTGTTAGTCTCTTCCTTTCCCATATATCTAACACAACAGTTTCTCAAGTGAATCGTGGCGCAAATCAATTCCTATGTAAACGCAAGAGCACTATATATATATATATATATATATATATATATATATATATATATATAAGAGAGAGAGAGAGAGAGAGAGAGAGAGAGTCGGTGTTATGAAAAGTTTGTCATTTTGTTTCATAGCATTTGCCCTCACATGCGACCAACCAGCACCATGTACAGTAACGACTGGCTCTGTGTGGAATTGTAGACTTATCTACGAGGAGTCAGTCCTTACACAGTAATTTATCTGTCGTATTGGTTTAATACAAATTTTGCATTAAAAACTCTTGAATAATTAGTATTTCGCAGTCCCCAAGCCTGTAATATTAGGTGCCGTGCCCAAAACAAATAAACTAGGTTGATAGTTTTTGCAGCAGATGTAATAACAGATTAATATTAAAGACATTATTTAAAAAAAACTCATCTACCTATCACTAAAAAAATCTGTAGAAAAACTTTTAAAACCAAGCCTTTATTTATAAATGCACTAGAAAGAGATAAACAATTATAGTTGTTACACAATTTGTAGAACTTGTAAGATGTGGTCGAACAGCCGTAATAAACTTTACTACAAATTAATATGCTTGTATCAATTTATAATTAGTATATAAAAGCTTGGCGCAATGTAGAACGTATACCTAATTTGGGTAAGCATAGTGATCCGATATCTCGCGTAAGGCTCTTGACTATTTGCGCCAAGCTTTATATACTAAATATAAATCGATAGAAACATATTAATTTGTAGTAAAGTTTATTACGGCTGTTCAACCACATCTTACAACTTCTACAAATTGTGTAACAACTATAATTATTTTTCTCTTTTTAGTGCATTTATAAATAATAGCTTGGTTTTAAACATTTTTTACAGTTATTTTATTTTTCACTTTTTAGTTTCACCAATGTTTAATTATAATATATGACTCCTAGTGTCTTAGATATTGCTTAAATTACATAAAAGCTTGTAACTTCCGGCTCCATCATCAGATCAGCTCAGAGGTACCTCCACATTGTATTGTCATCGGAACTACATGTCTATGCATAATTTCAGTTCGATTGGATAATGTTATATTGTTTAAAATCGACTTGCAAGATTTGAACTAAACATACCCACACCCATACATACAATTGGAGTTAAAAAAAAAAAAAAAACCGTAGCAAACAACGCCAAATTATCGTGGCGATTTTCAATTCGGCACACTATTAACCGTTGAGGAGTTCCCTCGTGAGGAGAGGATCCTGGCTGCAGCACCAGGTCGCTGTAATCATATTATTGCATTATCACGGGGTTTCTATATGTACACCAAGTTTCAGCTTGATTGAATACCTAGAAATGGGTCAAAATTCACTTGCAAGATTTCACCCGAACGTACAAACAAACTAACAAGGCAAGTTAAATAATAGCTTGTAAAAAAGTCTGTAATGTACGAAGGGCATGTCGTCTAATGCAAGATTTTCTTCGGCCTTAGGGTTGCTCTGTGGCTTTACCTACTAAGGTAACAATCTCATGTGCAACGAGGCTGAACTGTCAGAGGCTCTCTGCCAATTCCCAGCAAGTCTCACTATATAATCGCGTACATCGAACCAACAAGTGGTTCGGAGACCATAATAATCATGATGTCATGTAATCTTTAGCCTATTATTGAACAATAGCGACGTGAGAGTTAGTTTGAAGTTTTTTTATTTTTAATGTTATATTATACTACTGATTTGTGCAGACAATACTTATACTATGAAAATATTTCGGGAAACATCCTCAAATGTAATGTAATTTTTTAACATATACACATGGTAAATTTTCCACGTTTTAAACTATGGTAATATCACTTAGTTCTGAACTTCTCTTTGTATTTAACGTGATTCTACCAGGTACATCTGGGACAAAGCCATGCCATTCGTGATTTTAAGTAAGCAGCAAATTTTTAATTTTGCGAACAACTTATCTGTGTATAAAGTAGAAATTGTGCCAAGCTCTCGCCTCTGCCTTACAAGGTATCATCGCATTTATTGCACCGCCTTAAAATTTATATTTCTGTTATGTCAGATCTTACTGTGCTATAGAATTATTAACAGCTGCAGTGCATTTCTGGCTGGGTACTGAAAGGATGTGCCTAGAGATACTGACTTTAAGTCTTTAAGTTGATTACAATTAGTTCCACATAAAGTCGCTTGGGTATAGGACATGCCCATCGAACTGGTGTTCTCCTGAATTTGCAAAATGATGCTAGTGTTCGCGCGGAATTGATAAACTGCTGAGTGTGTGAATTTCTGGTCGTAGAGCGAAATAGAGGGATAGAAGGGCAGGCGTAGCGGTTGCAGTAATTTGTGAGGTGATTGGGACGCTCTCGCCGATGCTGTATGTGACCACAGCGCGACCCACTTCTCACAGGCTTCCACCGCATGCGGTCGCTGCGCCGGAGCACATACTGTACCACACCGCACGTTGCAATTAACACGAATTACTACTTTCACAAATATTTTACCCCCACTGCACTGCAGATAAAGGAAACAAACTATCATTTAAGTATAACATTTAATACTTATCGTATTACAGTTTCTCAACCTAGTGATACTTACTTAAGTCAGTTATAATTACTGCGTTTCTATTTACGGTTAGTTAACTGTCTCTTGATTCAGAATTTCGCTATCTAGATTATTATAGTATATTTGCTGGACACATACACTATCTGCTCCAAACTAATAATTACATAAGAAAAATTAATTTACTTCTGTTATACACAAAATGTGAAATATCTATCTTCACGGTTTCTTCACAAATAATTAGTTTAATGAGTAATAATTTGAATTCCCTATCATTAATAACAGCATATGTCATGTAGACATATTAATTTATATTTTTAAGGTAATATTTGAGACAGATTCAACAGTGGGTGCTTGCTACTGAACATAGTTAAGGACATTCATGAGAAAGTTTTAAATATTACTTCTAAGTGCTCCAAATGATCAGAGAATAACACACTTTGGGTGGTAAATAATATAGTATATATATCTATATATATTTTTTAAATATAGGTGTGTGTAAGTGTATATGAGTGTATGTGCTTATGTGTGTATATGTATGCCTATGTATATAAATCGTTATATCTATATATAAATGTGTACATCTATATATAAATGTGCCTACATATGTGTGTCAATGTATATATAAATATATAATTATCTATGTATGTATACACGTCTATATATGTATTTATGAGTATGTGTGGATGTGAGTATATGTATGTGTGTGCTTAGTTTATATGTATATGAATGTTTGCATATGTCTGTGTGTAAATGTGTATGTGTAAATAATGTGTGTAAATATATGTGTCCATGTATGTATATGTACATGTGTTTGTGTATAAATATATATATATATTGTTATAGTTCAACAATAATTCATAGTATTTACATGCAACAGCCAAAATATCGACTTAATCGTGTGTGTTACAAAATATTAACAGTAACCCCGCTCCGAACATCATGCAAATAAATGATCTAGTACCCTATCCTCTGTCAATATATATAAATTTAACACAAAATGTTAATCGCAGAACTTTCCTAAATGTTTATGTACTTAACGTTATTGTAATGTAAACTATTTGTATTTATTTCGTAGGTTTAATGACATATGAGATAAATATAAAATATACAGTGTCAGCAGGGCTGTTTATTATATGCCACCACATTCAGAAACGCTTAAAAGTTTTAGTGACATGCACACGAGTGTGGGTTGATACTGGTTCATATACCTCCAGGACGTGTCACATGAACCGCAATCCAGTAGGACAAATAATACACAATACATATAAACCAACGATTTCAATTTGTGGAATTTCATTAATGATCTAAATTTTATTGCTGAAAATTCAGTTTACGAGTTACATGCTGGCCGATTAGTGGGATGCGCTAAGGATTTTCTGCCAGGCCAGAGCAATTTATTAGGGACCAAAAGAAATCGCCGTTAAATAGTGAATACCGGAACCTAAACAAAATAATTAGTGGAATTTTACTGATTTAAGTAGAGAAATTTCAGCCGTAGAGGGTATATGGGTTAGAGTGGGTGTGCCGGATACGCAGTTACCACTTTCCGTATTCCAAAGTTGGTCTGCATATTATTTGCCAACAACACTATTAAAGCAATAAGGTAGTGTCCGAATTGGCAGTTTTTGTTGATAAAATGTCCACGTCACCCAATTTTGTATACAAATTTGTGACGTATTTGGTAATTTGGTATTTCGTATTTTGTATCTAGCGGGTATTAGGAAAAATACAAAATGACAAAACAAGCGCCATGTTTGTTTTTACTTTAAAAACACTTGCGCGAATGCGTAAATAAAATGATTTTTATAAAACAAATAACTCAACATTAAATACACTAGGCACATTAAAAAAGCAAGTAAGTGTGGTACTTTGTTTATACATTCCGCAACAAAATTTTTCCAAAAGTCGATATTGCATAATTTATAATTTTCTTATTTATTAACGTATTCTTAGCATTCCAGTGGCAATTACTGTAATATTACGTACGTTTTAAGCATTAAATTTAGATGACAGTATTTTTCACTGTAAATGTAATAATGTGTTGCCGCGAGTGCTCAACAAGTGACTGCCCACAACGTCCGAATTGACACCTACCAATCACAAATTTAAGAAATAACAAACTTCTCAATTCAGACACAGCATAAGATTGGGATTTGAGGTTATACTACTGTTAATGGGAGTATGTTTCAAGGTTTACGTATATTTTCTCTAATCTAGTTTTAATTCAATAAGAAAATATTCAAGTTTATCACAGTATTACCTTTACATAAATGAGTGTATCTGTGAACATTCAAATGTGAACAAACACGAATATTTCTGTTGACCAAGGGGCTTTGAAAGTTTTATAGGCAATAAATAAGTCGATATCAGGGATTTCTCAGAAGAGGGATTCGGTTTATCTCATATTTAGCCTGTGGTTTAAACAGGTTAATAGTAAAATTTTACAGATTTCATTTTAAAATATACAAATGTACAAACTCAGCTAATCCAAGTGAAGGGACACGAAACCACCCGTATATCCCGCAAGAGTTAATAATACTCTCACCTGTCAGTAATATGGCTGGACGAAAATAACCAGTCAGTGCCCCTAAGAGAATATCTTGTCATATGCTGCTCGAACCAATATGGAACCCTTCCCACCACGATAGAGTAACTGGGCCACCGTAGCATTTCACTCGCTTACCTTCATGCTACGTGCTGAAAGTGTGTCGTGACTGTCGTTTAACAAACTCAATTCCAGTTACAATACCTTTATAAGGCAGATGCCAGTTATATACTTGTTAATTATGTACATATATTTACGTGTGCTAATACGCATATTTTAGAGCCCGCAAATATCACATTTTTATGGATATTTATTTTATGTATTAGTTTTCACACGGTTTACCTACATGATATCTTATGTATGTAAATGTTTTTTTTGTATGTTCATAATTTTTTTTTTTTTTTTTCAATGATAGGATTTTTTACTTTTTATATACCGATGGCAATCATATATGTTTAAATGGGATAGTAGAGATAACTTTTATATTTGTATTTAAATGTGTAATTATTTTATTTTATTATATTTTTGGTCTCTAGATTGTACCTATATGATTCAGGGTTTTTATTATTTTGTATCTCCGTTTTTAGACCACTTTTTTTTTCTTTTTGTACGTTAGGCTGTTGGAATGGCTCGTTGAGAGGTTTTTAAGGGTATTTTTCTTCCGATTGGCCGGTAGGTTTAAATCCTGCACTGTGATTGGCTGGTACTGTGTGTCAGGTTATTAAGTGCCAGTCAGTTGAGCTAGTTATCTCTTTCCGCTATTAAAATCCGAGCGTGCAAGACATACTGTAGGACGCTAGCCCGAAGTGAGCCTTGCGCAGGGATTCAATTAGTTGATATGGTGTAGGATAACTCCCTCCCCCCCCCCCATTTTCATTTCTAAGTGTAATTTTTGCCAGCGATTAAGATGTGTTGCATTCCTAGCCCCTTTCGCGTGGTAGACGTAAGGGGGTAGAGCAGTATCATAAAGACGGTTGAACCGTCGGTTCACACTGTTCCAGCGGAATAAAGCAGTTTTCCTGAGAGAGAAACTCCTTCAAAAGATAAGGTGTATTCATGTTTGTTGCACAAGGTTACACGAGACTTACAGCCTCCATTTGTTCTGGAAGGTTTCCAGTGACGCCATGTTGAAAAGCGTAACATAAACTGTTCCCAGCCTTATTAACTGCGAAGATCCTGAGAGCGATTTTCATTTTTTCCTTATAGGGGGTTACACAATGTACATTACATATGCAATATGGTGAGGTATAGGGTGCTATAAAGGCTCTGCGTAAGACAGCCAGTCTGTATAAATTCGCTCTGTGGTATTATGTGAAGATATTTATTCACTTGAATAATATACGATACTAGAGGTAATAAGGAAAATAATAGTTCTTGGTTGTAGGTAAAAAGTCAATGATTCTGAATAATTAAAATATTTCTACAGTGATAGTAAGTGAGAGAAAAAGTTGTGATGCCCTTTATAAATTTCTTTCCTCAGCTTACGTTAACGACCATTACCAATCCTTAGCTTTCACTTGTGAAAACAAAACAGTAGATAGCGTACCAGCCGTAAAATATTGTTGTGATTTATGCTCAACCAAGCGTGTTTCACCAATCCCAAAGGCTTTGTTTGCCCGGTTTGTGGAAAGGCCGACAAGAACACAACTTACCAGATGAATACCATACGTTGGGCTGGAACTCTGCTATGTACACGCTTTGTGCACGCTAACTCCTCAGGAACTCTCGATACTCTATTAAGTTTAGCCAATAAATGCTTTATGAACATAGGGCGACACAGGAATATACAACAGAAAATATGGTAGAGGACCACCAACATGAAATAATTTTTACCGTCCACATTTATTGAAAAAAAAAATTGTATTTAAATTGGAGGTAAACTTGTTGATCCAAGGACAACAGGCCCTGATTGCAGGTTAGTAAATTGTTAGTTAATGACAGCTTTCCCATTGAATATGGCAATACAATTTGCAACTCAACAATTAACGAATTTATCCATAAGGAAAAACTTAAGTTACAAATAAATTCATTTCATTCGAAGAACCATTATAGGCCTATGTAACTGGTTACAACTGCAGTTGTAAGTTTACATTATTAAGTCAAAAAAGTAGTGCATTTATTTATAAATGTCTCAGTTAACCTATTTATACTCTGGTTTTCAATATTGTAAATAATAGGTGATTGTAACGGTATTATTTATTAAAAACTGTAACAAAGAGAAACCAACTAAATATATTTGTTCGTTTTGTGTGTTGCAGATGTATCAGGTTTCATTGCTTTAACAAAATAAAAGAAAAGGAAAGTCTACGTCTGCTATCAGAGTTTAAGGACTTAGAAAGCAAAAATGAACAGGATTCCTACCTTACTGGTCTGATATCGGTCAGACACATAGCACGACGACGTCCCGGGAAACCAGACGACCAGACACGAAAGAATCTTTCACCAGCGTTCGTGTATAAGGTCTATATAAACGGCAAAGACTATCCAGTTTGTCGTCAGGCTTTTATTAGTTTACATGGCATAACAAAAGGTAGGGTGTACAATATTCAGCAGAGTTTGCTAACATCTGGGAAATCACCGAAGGATCAAAGAGGCAGGTATGACAATAGACCCATGAAGTATCCGAGTTCTATTCATGACATAATGGTGCAACACATACAGTCATTCCATACACGTTCATCACATTATTCTTTGAGTGACAATCCAGACCATAAATACCTGCCAGAAAACCTGATTATATCAACAATGCATGAGATGTTCCTGAATACATATCACGATAATGTTCCTTACAAAGTATACTGGCGTATATTTACACAAGAGTTCAATGTAAAGTTAGGATTTCCACGATCAGACACATGTTCTATTTGCGATGCACTTACTATAAAGATTATTAATCCAGAGTGTTCTACTGAAAAGAGGAAAAAGCTTGAAACAGAAAAAAAAGTTAATCTACTAAAAGCAGAAGTATTCAGAAAAAAGAAAAAGAAATTTCGTAGACAAGCTCGGGGTAATAATATTGTGTGCTTAAGTTTTGATTACATGCAGAACTTGCCATTTCCTCATTTGAAAACAAATGTAGTTTTTTATAGCCGTCAACTGTGACACAATGTATTTGATGTTCATGACTTAGGGAGTGACAGTGTTACAATGTTCACATATCATGAAGAAGATGGAAGGAAGGGCAGTAATGAGGTGACATATATGCTGTTGACCTACATCAACAACAATAACGAACTTTTGGATAACCTTGTTTTAATAAGTGATAGTTGCTGGGGACAAAACAAGAATCAAACGATGGTGCATATTCTTTTCTTCACTGTTTCCATCTATTTAAAACTGTTACGTATTTATTTCCTGTGAGAGGCCATGGTTATGTGCTTAATGACCAGGACTTCTCACTTATTGACAAAAAGAACATCGAATCTGTCAAACTACCAGAAAAGTGGGACAGTATCATTCAAGAAGCAAGGATGAAATCGTCTCCATTTAGTGTCGTAAACATGCAATACCGTGATTTTGTCAACATGAAGGCTACTATGGATGATTATTCTTTGAAATCACCTAAACCTCCCTTGAAAATAAATTCAGCACGTATGTTGTACATCACAGAAAAGTACCTTTATGTCAGAGTGCGAGACACATAGCATGGACCATGACAGACATGCACAGTTCTGAAGAAATCTATGCCAACTGTATTAGATTTAACATCACTATATGAAACACATCCCCCAATTACACCAGTGAAGAAGAAAGATCTTCAAAAGCTGATGCCATTTGTGAGACCCGAAAATAGGAGGTTCTATGAAGATTTGATCTCTGGGGTAACCAAAGAAGTTACACAAAAGTCACCGAATACCGCGATGGAAGTTTTGAGTGATGATAACAGTAATGGCTGTGATGAGTAGAAAGAATACAGTGTAGAGTATGTAAACTTCTTAGCTTTATTCTGTTAAATACACGGCACCATTAAACTTCATGTTAAATAACAGTAATCTGCAGCAGCTTTCATTATTCTTTATTCACTAATAATGCATACCCTACAGTTTTCCAACATAAACATAAAAAGTCCATTACATAAAAATTCATATTAAGAGATTTAATATAAATTTAATATATTGCTCTGAAGCCACAATGAGATAACTGGTTTACATGACTATTAGTTTTTTTTTTTCTTTTTCAAAATGTTTGGTTTTGATGGTAAGAAAGCCAGAAGATTTTTTTTACTTTATTAGCAATGTTCTTTGTGTGGCATGTCTTGTTTTCGCCAGAAACCCCTCAATTATTTTTCCATTAATACTCTGGAAGCACTTCAGGTACATTAATGACTGCATTATCCACCAGTATGCATATTCTAATTAAAAGCCACTCAACTTCAAAAAGCATTTCGAAATCTGGTGTACTTTTTCTTGACAAAACTTTTAACTTCTGGCTAACATGCCATCCAAAGGGTATGCTAAAAACTATTTTCACTATAAATAAAATTCCAAGTTAAGACAAGTAGTAAATTTTTGACTTGTCAAAACTTCTAACTTGTGACTAACGGCCATCCAAAGGCCATGCTAAAAACACTTTCCATTATAAATGAATTTCCAAGTTGACATATTTCTCTTGGCTAACCTACACATGTTTCGAGCATAAAGCCCTCAATTAAAATTGCCATTGAATTTCACAAAATTTCTGTATATGGCAAAAGTAAAACTTTATTCAAATCATACCTTCAGACTGTTCGACATGCCTGCCTCCTAAAATTAGACCCTAGAAAATCCTATTTAGATTTTCCTCGACGCGAGGCAACTGCTCACAAATAGTGGCCTTAACCTCCGAGGAAGAATTCCATTTTAATGACCATCAAGTTCCTGCTCAGAACGACTGCTAAGAAAACATTTTCAAACCCTAAGTAGTTTTTTTTTTATTTTTCAGATTCCTATCAGAAAAGGAGTATTTGCAAAATAACTCACTATTGAAAATTTAAGCCATTTCAGGCACCTATTCGTACGTCAAAGTGACGTCACAATTCTTTGCTTTAAAGGCATACCATTTTTAGGTTGTATAATTTCCAACACATAACTTACGTGAATGCTCCCTCGAGGACGATTATCTGACCTCAATTGAGCATTTGCTACCGGTATAAATACAAAACCATCTCAATTAAATGTTATAGGGGTGAATACAATTCATTCCCCAATAACAGTGCAGCAATATTTTTCTTAAATTGAAATCCACCAATAGAGGCGTATGTTACCAAATATGGAGACAATAAAAATTATCTTGGTAGTGGGGTATTAAAAAGTGCATTAGTCTGTAGAGGCATCTTCATTGAAACAGCCAATCCCAGTTGTTTTCTCCAAAGAAGTCCAAATATGGCGAGTACATGCATCACATGTCGGCGGAAAGTTCATGTTGAACTGCGCGCTGGCCAGAGCGCACGTGATGTCACAACCGCCGGCTGGCGAAGAAGGAACGCCAGCGCTCCACCCTGCGCGCATGTGGGAGTAGGAACTATCACCCGCAGGGACATATGAGCTATAGCCCGCACATGCTGCACGGGTGCCGGGCGTGAATTTAATATTAAAAAAGTGCCATGAAACTAATCTTCAACCGCGCCGGCCTTCACCAGATGCAGCGTGCAGCAAACAGGTTTGCAATTCTGTAAGTTAAAGTGTTTTTAAACAAGTCCCATATATAATTTTTAATTATAGGCTCTTCACGATAAAGTGAGCACTTTTGAGGCCCTAGTTACTTTTTCTTTAAGCCATGTTTTATGATTTACCCATATTTTTAAATAAATATTGCCATGTAAGTAATAAACGCAGTGTGTATATTCCACCGTACTCATAAATTAACGTCTAAGAATAAAATAAAGTACGTTTATTGACTATTATTCGAAATCAAGAGGGATTTCAAAAGTGCTCACTTTACCGTGAATAGCTTATATAAAACTTCCTGTATATTTTCCCTGCGTGAAGAAAACTAACTTCGGACGTTGTCGTGTTGAACGGGGCGGGGCAGGAGACAACGAAACCACGTAGTTTACGATAAAGTTGTCTCACTGGTTTCTGGGTACGCTTAAAGCCAATATGGCGTCGCCGATAGACGAGAAACCTTCTAGAAGTGCCGTGACGGACGCTGCATATGACCCATACATATAGTGCAACATAGACTTATCTCACTTACGTTTTGTAGCTCTTAGCTCTCTCTCAGTCGTAGGATGACTTTGATGTAGCAAACAAACCTATGCTGTCAGGACTCGCAGATGCAGGGTTATATATTAAGGGTCTTGTCGTCGTGTAGAAGATACGCCTCTTACACTGACGAGGTCTAACTTCCAACTCCTATACAGCATCCTAGAAAAAGGGGCTTAAACGCAGTCTCTATTTGCTGGAATCACTTAACGCCCAAAATTAAACCATGGAAGTTAAGACACCCTTAAATCTTGTTAAAACCGTACTCAACACCCAACTTCAGGTGAGATTCCTATCCTACATGTCTAGTTGGTTCAGAAGTCAGCTGGAGAGCGAGCTAAGCTTTCTTGGCTGGAGTTAGCTTAAAAATGGGACTTATATTTCCAGCCAATGGGAAGTCAGGATTCGAACCTGGAGCCAATGGAAAGCCAGAACCCCCCCCCCCCCCAATTACGGGCCACTTCTCACGTCCAAATAAAGAAAACATATAACACTGGGTCTCGAAATGAATACGTAAAAAATAGATAATACGAAAGATTCGCAAAATATACCACAAAAATAAATAAAATTAACACAAAATTAATGAATTCTAGCTAATGCCCTATCTTTAAACATCATTAAATTGCCACGATATATCTAAAAGAAATATCCTAACAAAAATTATTTAAAAAATTAGAAATTTATTCAATTAAATACAAATGCAAATTACATGGAAATTACATAGGTGACATGTGTAGAAAGAAATGTTTTCATAGTGAAAAATCATAACACGTTGCATGTAAATGACAAATGTTAACATAACATATGCAATGAGTTACGTAAACAATGTGCATTTAGCGGATGTTACAGTACTTTTGAGAAACTGAATTTTATTTTTTGAATCACGAGTTAAGACTTTTGGTATGTTATCACCTACACGTATTTAAAGGATACCCAACAAGCTAGGTACGACCACTATCCAACGGTAGCAATTTATTTTTGATTTTTGTTTGGATATTGTGGATTGCCTTCAAGGATATTAAAACTTTATTTTCTCTCAGATACTGTGAAGTGCAAACTGCAAAATAAGGACTTTATTAAAACTTCAAAGTTTGAAATCAAACTTGATGGTTACTTTTTTGTGGTGTCGTTGCACCCTGTTCCTGCAACCCAGTATGAAAATTAAACCGTTTTGAATGGCTAAGGTATAAGAAGTTTTAGCACCACATATATTGTGTGTATAACGGCTGATTTTCAGAAAGGTTTGTAACTGGTCGGATTGATCAACAGCTTCTAGGTCTGTGGAGGAACGGGCCATAGTTATCACACAGGAAGCTCAGAGATCGTTACACATGATTTGTATGGTTATATTCACATACACAATTCTAAACACCTCGCAATATAATTTAACATAAGTAATGAGCACGGAAGAGGCAGTTTTTATATGGTGGGTTTCTGCGCAGCAATCTTATGCAGTCTACTGCACGAAACACTACTAGTAGTAATCCCAGGTATTCAAGTGTAAATAAGTATCATATGTAGATTGATTTATGCTGGTGGTATTTTCACTCTTGCCCGCACATATTATTACACAAGGTGTTGAGATTACGTTAACACATATGTACAGTATTAAAGAGGTTTTCCCGGTAGGTAAAATGTCTGTTTGAATTTATATTCAGCAAATACGTCTGCATATGGTAACGCGCATGTATATCAATACACTGTACCTATCGCAAATATTTGTTATTCCGACGTGTTGTCTTATTATACTAATTCCACACATCTACGATATTTCATCGTTTCAATATGTCCAAATGATTGGGAGAGATAATTGCCTTTTCACACTTTTTCATTCACATATCCTCGCGACATGGGTATTAAGCTATGAGAAAACACGGAAAGGGGCTGAATGGAGGCACAAGTGTGTTTCGATGCATAACTGGCGTATATATAGTTAGGCCTACGAATAAACAACTATCAAAATATATATTGAATTTTACGTTTGTTATAAATTACTCTAATGAATGCCAACAATTTCACTGGGAGTATAAAACAAAGGGAACAAATAATAGTAATTATAATTACCATGTCTGGTAAATTAATGTTTACAATCTTTGAACGTGAATAAAAGAGATGATATGAAAGACAATCAGCTTAAACTGTTTAAATGTGAGGCTATTAGGACGACGTTGGGTGTGTGCGAATATTAATAATACTTAACAAACTGTAGTGTCATATGGAGGCGCTACACACTTTAGGTAGAGCGCATTATAGATTATAGCCGGGTGGGTTGTTTTCTAAACTTGCCCCACATAGCCCGGCTATATTAGGCCAGGAGTACCACGCTCCCCCCCCCCCCACAGACCCAAAACATCGAGGGGATGTTTTACGGTCTATTGCGCCCCCTGAGCAGAGGGGTTACCGAGGCCAACCAAGCTGAATTTAAAGGAAGAGCATATTACACATAGGTAGGGACCAATGCCTATATCGCGACATCGTCCGCAACCCCTACTGTAATTAATATTACTGGCAAGGATAGGGACTAGCGGCGACGTGGTAATTTGAGTTAACATATTGTGATTGAGTCTAAACGTAACTTGCTATTTGTATTAAGGATACGACGTGTGAGTAGAAGTAACTTGTTATCCCTTGCATTCTTGTTGTAATTACTTTTCATGAGATTAGTGTTGTTATTAATTAAATATATATTTCTATAATCCTTTCTATTATTCAGCTCTCTCTGAGTAAACCCCCGAACACCCTTACCACCACTTAAGGTGAAGTGAGTAACTGGAATGAAGGAGAAAGAGCAAAGTATAAATACGACGTAGGGAGTTGTTTCAAAACGTTCAGAACGTGTGCCCTCAACAGCATGCCATCGTCTGCAACGATCTACAACAGAACAACGAAGAGTAGTTTCCATGTGAGTGGAGTCATAGGTGGGTACAACTGCGTCGCTTGGCTTCCAGTGTTCGTGGCTTTGTGGCGGACACTGTTTTCTTCAGAGTTCCCTACAGATAAGAATTGTTACGGCGTTGGTGACCAGGGTACATACTCGACATTTCCTTGTCAGCATATCCACCTCCCAACAAATGTTGCATCCAGGAGCGACTGTAGGGCTCGATCGTAATGTGCCAGAAAAAAACAATCGTTATCTGGTTAGAGTTAGTGAGCAGCTTACACAATGTTATCCAGCAACCTGTTACACTAACTTTCGCCTTTCACCGTTCCTCAAAGAAGAATAGATTAATCCTGAACGTTTACACATTTTCCACATTTAATCTTGCAGTACCTGGAGACTGAACCAATAAAAAATACAAAATAAAGAAGCCCTAATAACATGAAATATATATAATAAATAAAAAGGTTTGTCACTGTAACAGCGTACAACGGGCAAATATGATCCCGACGAATCTGGACTAGGTCACTAAACGGGAAAAATTTTTAGTTTATTAATATATGAATGGATTCATGAATTCAGGCGAGCAGTTTCCAACACATACATGTTCTCAAAAAATGCTTCGTAGTATTTCGCTGTGATTTTAAACTTTTGTAATAGACACTTTAATAACCCCCGCTCTACTCATGTTAAGTAAGAAAGTGTCGTTTCGTTCAGTGCCGGCCATAAATATTTTTTCTCCTTAAGAGGACTATGTAGCTGCGCTACCAAGGTCAAGAAGAGAGGAAGCGATACGGGCGACACTAATACGCACGCCTAGCCCCTCATCGCTCCTACGCGCAAGGCTTGCAGTGTTTCCGTCCTAACGCTTTACTGTGTAAAAATATACCTGTAACAGTGGGGTTTTATTACACACGATAAAAGTACACAGATCAAACGTTTTTTCTTACCGCTTAAAGAGACTTCATAAAGCAAGTTTTAAAAATTTGATATTTAACCACTTTCACAATTTTTTTTTCTCCATTAATACACTTAATATGATAAAAGTAAAAAAATAGCGACATAGACAGCAGTTTTTAAATCCTTTCTGGCAAACTTTGTATTTCCTGAACAACTATTTGCCGAGACATACGTTTACGCGCAACTAACGATTTCACAGAAAACTTTTCAGTATATAGGACCCTTAACAGAAAATCAGTAATTAAGTGATATCTTAAACACCTTTTACTGTTTGTTTTAACTGGATTTGCACTAACAGTGCTTACAGAATTACAAACTTTAAAGTATTCACAAAATTACTTTTATAAATTTAAGCTATTTTTCACATACAAGTTTACAACGTAGTGCGCTGCAATACATATTCAGTGAACACCGAATAACATAATATAAATCACATTTTCCGGCGATTTTGCCCATCTAAGCTTCTTTCATTACCTACCATGGAAAATATACTTTCTTTTCATACAGTTGTGAAGAATTTTCATTGAAGTTGCTTATATAATTGAAATAGAGTATAACATGGTAAAGCTGAGTGTTATTAATATCGGTAAATCGTTTATCAGCTTCAATTGTACGTTTTTTCAACAACGCTATAATAAAGTTTTAACATAAAAATATCCTATTTTCAGTAATAACACTATTTATTCTTTAAATAAATTCTTATAATTTTTATGTAAAATATAAAGAATATTTCTGTGCCTGTTAAAGAGACGTACAACCGTGACCTTTTCTGGTGACATGCATATATTATCCAGAAGAATTTGTAATATTTCAACAAATAGCACTAACTGCCAACAGGTTTTTTCGTCTTTAAGGTAATTATTTGGTTCTATAGAGCGGTCAGCGTGTGTGCATAAAACACATAGTTAAAAGAAGTGAAGTGGCTTCAAATTTGCCACGACATATGCATATTACATGTTTCTTGATGCACTGGAAAAGACTGTGTTAAATGGCCGCGTCAAGGCTGTTTCAAGTCGCGTATAGCCAACACGTTTATAGACCAGCAAAACTCATGCTGCCTTACTGCTGTTATGTTATGACTGCATGCGGTTGTTTTGCTACAGTTAAGTGAGCTATTGGATGAGTTGCTCCTCCTGTAGAAGCCGACCCTTGTGTCGAAATTGCGAAGACAGTCACGCTCGCAGTTTTCCTGCTTTCATTGACTGGATTGTCCTTTAGACAAAATTTTTTTTCTAGTTACAAATAATCATATCATTTCAGACATTTCAGTGGACAACATTTTCAAAGATTCCTTTTTAGCTTAACGCTCTTGTAGATATTGGAACAAATCGTGTTTTTTTCTTGATGATAATGGCAGAAGCCATTAGAGTGCGTAACGAATCTACAGAATTGAATCGACAACAAATGGTTTTTCCCAAAATAGTATAGACGGTACGTTCTGGGCGCTGTTTCTCTATATTGTATACAGTAGGTAGTTACTATTGTTAACACAGTTCGTTTGAAACGCTCCCTGTATTGGAAATGGTGAAAAAGGATTGACGTGTAACCGCTACGAGCTCTCGGCGATGTTAAAATGTAACGGAAAGCTCGTACTTCCACGTCTGCTCGTCCTGCATGTATAGGCTGTTCACGGTAAAGTGAGCAATTTCGAGGCCCTAGTTACTTTTTCCTTTCACCCATATGATATCCTTTAACCAAGTGTTTAAATACATATTTCTGTGTAAGTAATACACGCGGTATGTATACTCCTCCGTACTTGGTAGTTAACGTCTAAAGCTAAATTAAAATACTTTTATTGACAGTTATTCCAAATGAGAGGGCTTTCAAAAGTGCTCACATTACCGTGAATAGTATATATCTTGTTGGAGACATCAGGAATGGTGAATAGATCAAACCAGATCCCTATGTAGTTCTAAACGTTACGCTGAGTGGTGGTCGGACTTCACTGGAAAATTATTCTGTAGTTTTGCAAACGTTTCTTTGGAAAACATTTGCCAAGATTATTTTAGTAATACTAAAAATAACGCCGGGAAAGTTATATAGCATATAAATGTGGAAAGTGTAAAATCAATGAGGTTTCAACACACTGTTATCGAGAATTCCATATGTATTACAGACATAAATATTAATAAATAATTGTGAGTTTTTCGTGAAACAGTGGGTTGAAAATATACAATAATTCTGTTGTAGTTTTACGAAAGGTTTGTAAGGAGTAGTTTATAAAGCGTGCAAACAAATTTACCTGTATGATATTGTTTTTCACTCACACGACATTTCTTAGAAAGTGAGCTCTGAGGGACTACGGAAAATAAGTCTCATTATGTTAATCCTCTATTAGTTAGGAGTATAGACACTTTAACTATAGTTCAAGATAAACATTACATTCTGTAATCGGCTTATTCATACACATATTTATTAGTAGTAATTTGGTTACTTAATTTGACATCGGGATAATAAACAAATGAAGTTTTCGCAAAGCAACATGAGATACTGAAATGTACGTTTAATTTGGCGTTAAAAATGTGGTAGCAGTGATTTTAGTGATGAGGTGCATGTAAACGTTTCGGTTGCTATTTACGAGTCCGTTAAAAAAAATCTTGCTGAAGAACAAGCAGGCACAAGGACAGACGAACATTCGATATGGTTAGTGAGGCCACATTACTTACATATTTCCAAATATTGCAATATAAATAACTGGCTCCGTGAGGGGGGTGGGCATTTTTACATACGTACCGCGGTACGAAGAGAATAAGTTATAATTTGCGGCCTCCTTTCATATATACTGGCAATATTTTAATTTTCATCTGAACAATAATTTTTAATGAAGACTCAATTTTTTTATGTACACTGAGCTACTTTAGTGGTTATTGAAAATAAATGTAAAATAATTTACGTAAATGTAATTCCAAGTATATAATTTCGTACCACTTATAAGGCATTTAAAAAATACATAATGTTTAAATTCCAATTTTCTTAGTGCAAGACGTTAATAAAACATCAAAGCGTAAGAAAAGTAATATTTTCATCCTTCTGTCCCGTGGACGTCATGTAGGCCCTACCGAGAAAAAATATAATAAATATTATACATACTTCCAGTGACAAACATAAGGACGTGGAGTTTATAGCTTAGTAAGTTTAAATATTGTCTCCATTTGAAAACAGTTGGCAGTAGTATTTCGTTTTTCTTTTTATGTCGTGAGAAATTACGGCAATGGCAATCAGAAATTTGTGTTAAATGATTCGTTTTTATTTTGGTTCTTATGTCTCGCTACATCGAAATCAAAAAGCGAATTCTTAATTTAGGAAACAAAACGACGCATCTTATTATTTTCTATGCTCCTTCGTGGTGTAAATGTGCTCTAAATATTCCATGTCATATTTGTACTTGGTGGAAAACATAACATATTTTACTAATTTTTTAACTAGTTGTCTCACTAATTGTCTAACTTGTGACACTATCTTGGGATTTGCAATAAGTATCAAGAAATGTTCTGTTGGCTATTCTCATTTGATTTGTCACACTAAGCTGGATATAGTTAAAACTGCTCTACATCAGCAGATTTCACTGCACATCTGTTGAAACTGCTCCACATAAAATTCTACTGATCATTGTATTTGCTGGTATATACTAATCAAACCGATATTTCTACCAATTCTAGAGAATTGTACTGGTTTGTGAGAAAAACAGTAGATAACAGCTCATTACCTGATTATACTAATTGAAATCGCTTCTTCATATTTAGAATGCAAGTGCGGATAATATGACAAGGCCACCTTGTTATCTTAGTTAATGTGTGAATTTAACTTTTATTACTGGTAGCCCAAAAATGTTTCGTTACTTGCTTTACTAGGCGCGTGTTTACTGTGATAACTGCAAAAACCACACCAGCCGATAGTAAACAACGGTAAACAGAATAAGCTAATATAGTACTACCAAGTTCACGGAAGGAAAATGATGATCATAGAGGGAGCAGCAAAATGGCTAATACATAATTAAAATGTAAAATAAAATAGGAAACTCTGTATTATAGCAGAATAACCAATAAGCTTACGAAATTTCCAAACTGTACGTACAATTTCAAGCAAAGGCGAGATTTTAATTATATGTCTGAAAAATCGATTACAGCCAACCATTTTTTTTATTTTTATTTTATATATATTTTTTTATTTTTTTTTAAGAAAACACAACAGCGAGCCACAGCACGGTGATGTATCTCTACCTTCTAGTTTCTTTTACTTTTAAATGTAAATAGCATTACATCATGAAAAGTGGCATTTACGTATAAATGTTGTATACCTTCGTTGGGGAAAATCTCTTTTAAAAGCAGCTTGTGACTGAATGGAAGGAACTGGCGCAAATGATTTTGCAGACATTGAAGATGTTGCGAAGTGCAAGGAAATGTGGCACTGAAAAGAAATGAGCTCAACTGGAACAAGCCGATACTAACATCATTACCAAGTGCCTGAAATTAAATAGAACTCATGCTTCAATTTGAATGAGAAAACTTGGTTTCGAGAGTTGCATATTTTTACCCGACAGGACTTCGTGAAAATATTATTCTCTTCCTGTGTCGTTACGTTCTTTGTAAAGCAATATGAGACATTTTGAGACATTTTTCATTTTAAAATTTCTGCTCTTCCTTTTTAGCAAACTAGTTATATAGCAATGTAAATTTGAAATGATATTTTTTATCAAGATAAGGGCGCGAAAAGTTGCGTCGGCTTTGAAATACAACACCTCATGAAAAATGCATTTATCAGTTTTCGTTTGGCGTACTATCTAATTGATTTTACTTTATCGAGAAATCTATTACAGCTCTGAAATAACTGTATTAGGATCTTATTATTTTAAGTGCCGAATCCAAAAGAAATATCAGTTTCTTCTAATTAGGTAAATTCTATAGTACGGTCTGTGCAAGTAAATATATCACCTATAAATTATCAAGCTATTGCTTTACAAATTGCCTTAAATGGTTTATTTTTCATACAATGTGCTAATAAATGTTTACTCGTAATAACTATTTTGATGACTTGTAAATTTTACATAGTTATATGTTACAATTGTACACATGCCGTTATATGATTTGTTGATTATACTAAAAATAATTTACGTTTCTATTTGAAAGAGATACTGAAAACAATATTTTGTCAATAGTCCTCACTATGATTCAGTTTTATTATGAAGCAAGGTGATACATAAATATCATGTTTCACAGCAACATGTTATAAGTTCGGCAGAGTAAATTGCGCGAAGAATGCAGTTGCATGAACGTATTGAACGAAACATAAATGCGAACTATAAAACAAATTTTTCTTGGAAGCTGGTCATTTTTAACCTACATGCTGCTTTGGTCAAAGTTTTCTGTTAACAGCGCAAATCTCGCAGAACATTTGTTTGACTTATACTTGCCATTAATTAGTTTATCCCGAAAGGGATATTTATTGCTGTTTCGGAAAAACTACAGCAGAGAATTAATATAAATTGGTTTTGGATTTAAATTATGGCTTGGATATTATCTTGAATTATGTTCTTTTCTCCTTTCTATAACCTGAAAATATTCCTTTCTGCTAAAACCATATGTGTCAATCTGGTATTTGTGTGTTTTACGAACTGCTCGTATATATAAGAATGATTTTTTTTCTTTCCATAAACCCTAGCTTGCAGTACCTTGCAAATCAGCTTGTAAAGAACTGGCATTGTTGCGCACACATTTTAGCAACACGCTGTTCACAAGGCAAAGGCCACAGGTGTCTTTACAAAAATCTAAATGACGAAGTAAAAAATTTGTCGATTAACAAAAATATGCATTATCAGCATACATAATCAAATTTTCCAAAACTCTCAGCATTCCGAAACCAAACGCCGCCTCCAGTGCGGAACATTGGGAACTCGTGGGCATCGAACTGCAACATCTGAGAAATATGGTGAGAGGTGTGATAGCGGAGGCGCAGTCGGCGACTGGCAAGCCATTCAACAGTGACTTTCCCGGCCAGCGAATTCGGCTCTCAACACCTCTATGTTAAGGTGCCTGCCTGCCTGCCTGCCTAGAGCGAGAAGCGCGAGAGCAAATAAGGTTGATACTGCCACGCGCTACATTCTAAATCGGAATTAGTTATTTTTTACTGATTGTCAGTTGAAACTGCTCCATCCGGAATCAGTAGAAAAGGAAAACTACTAATCTCTTCAGTTAAATGAAATCCACTAATACAAACAGTAGGGTATCAGTAATTTATAGTCCATTAATGAAAAGCACATGGATTGAAAACCGTGAATTACGGTTTGAAATAAATTGGGTATGCAATTATTTTGTCGCAAAACAAAATTATTACATGTACATGCAAGAAAATTTTGGAAATCGTTGGTATCGAACCGCCACCCCAAAACACGACACATTTTCTTGTTTCTTTTGGCTGATATTCTACGAACTCTGCTACTTTACCACGGAGAGAAACTGTCTCGCATTTGCCTAGTAACATAAACTTACAATGGTGAAAGGCTGTAAGTTTCGTAATGTGAAAGTACTTCATGTTGCCGAAATATACACATATTATGCGTACTTAGGTACATGTCTTTGTAAGGCTCGAAAGCTATTCTAAGTTAAGTTTAGTTCAGATTGTGTGCTTTAAAAGAGAAATATAGTGGTTCTAACGGTGTTGTAGGTGTTTTCTATGTGTCTGCTATTTTACGATGCAACATTTTACAGAATGAAATTGTTATTTTGAAGAGGCAGATTGACTAGTAATAACTGTATAACTGTGTTGATTAGACAGTGGAACGTTAGAAACAATGCAATATTAAAAAAAAAATGTGTGGTTTCCTCATTATTTGATTTGTTAACTTGCTGAGACCACAAAACTTTTGTTGGTGTAAATCCACTATCGATCCAGTAAAATTATCACTGATATATTTGGCACTAAAAATAACAGTTTAGATGTGTAGTGTCTCGTTGCATTGTAAAATGGCGAATACTAGTGGACATCGATAACCTCGTACATTGAAACTCCTATATTTATCTTTTAAAGCACAGAATCCGAACTAAACTAAAGATATATTGACTTTCGAACTTTGCAAAGACATGTACTTGCGCAGAAAATCTATATATTTTGACAACAAGAAATACTTCCCCATCACGAAACTTACAGCAATATTTTGACATTACATTTTGTGTTTTAGTACCCATAATACGAGCACACATTTGGCAGTGGTAAAGTAGGGCAGTGGATATGGCTGTTCATAAAAGCTTCAACATGCTTTGCTTTATGGGCTGAGGTTCGATTCCAACCACCTCCAAAAACGTTTATGTGTAGACAATATTTGTGTTCTGCGACAAAATAAATCGTACCTAACATACATCATATAGGAATGCTCTGTGCTTATTTATTAATAACAACTATAAATAAGTAGTTTTCTACTGCTTGAATTAGAAGATTTCTTTTAACTGATGCGTTAGTGACATTTTTTCTACAGATTCCGGATGGAGCAGTTTCAACTGACAATCAGTAAAAAATAACTGATTCCGATTTAGAGTGTACAAGTGCGACATCGCCGTTACACGCAGGGCTCTGAATTGGCGTGCAGTGTACTCGTCGTTCTGCCTCTACTCATGGGAATTTCAGAGGTGACCCTGAATTTTATTGAAGAAAAGGTTGCAGCAAGCTCCCATGCATGCAACTCGATTACGTTTGTGTGTATATAACGTGTATATTTCAAATACAGCGGTTTGAAAAATCTGTTCTTAGCTATGTTTGGGTGGTCCGAAATGGTGTTTCTAATGTGCGTGACATCTTGGAAGTAACCAACAGGAGTAGTCTGAAGACGGCGTTATTTTCGTAGACCAGCAGATTTGATGCATGTTTGATAGTTTCGTAAAAAAAAAAAAAAAGCCGTATTTTGAACACATTGCAACGCAGTTCGAGTGCTAGTCAGGCAGACGAGTCCGTTAAGAGCCGCCCAATTCTCATCACTCTGCACTCACCCGGGCAGAGAATCCTCACGTCGGCAGCTCTCGCGGATTCGATTCTGCCTTCATCAGTCCAATCCTCAGTTACGTTGCTGTTAGTTCTTGTCAACTTACAAGACCTTCCGTTGTGACCCGTCTTGCCTCGAGATATCTTTGGGCTTACGCAAAGTTTCGCTGTTAATTAAATAACTCTCTCTCTCTCTCTCTCTCTCTCTCTCTCTCTCTCTCTCTCTCTCTCTCTCTCTCTCTCTCTCTCTCACACACACACACACACACACACTCTATATATATATATATACACACACACGCACACACACACATAATAATCCATGTATTCAGAAATTTACATTCCGTGTGGGGAGTGTACTCAGGGCGAGGCCACATCTTCCTATAGGCTATTTACGGTAAAGTGAGCACTTTTGAAAGCGCTCTCATTTGGCATAATAGTCAATAAATATATTTTATTTAAAGATTCGGCGTTAACATCCTGGAAGGGTGGATTCTACACACTGTGTTTATGACTTGTATGGCAAAATATATTTTAAACGTTGGTTAAAGGATAACAATTGCGGAATCAAAAAAAAAAAAAATACTACGGCCTCAAAAGTGTTCACTTTACCGTGAACAGCCTGTAAAGACGGGATTTCAATCTCGTACCCGTAGTGTCCGTCCTCCCCGGACATGGCATGAAATGAGACCCTAGGATGGAGCGGGGCCTAAAATGTATTATACATATTTTTGTACACTTATTTATACACATATTCATACTTATACTTCTTATGCACCGCTCCAATCATAAAATATTTTAGATTTATTTGGTATGTATACAGTTACGTTTGATAATTGTGATCATATTGTGTATACTAAAATTATATAAGTACCATAAATTCCAACATATAGCCAGTTTTTTTCCAACATTTTCTAAGACAGCGCCGTAGAAACACATTTTTTATTACATGTTTCGGGAAACAACTGGCCGAGTTTGACCAAATTTGAACTTGTACTGCGGCAGGTGATGTAAGCTGTTATTTTCTAAGCAAACCAAATTATTATTTTGAAAATGGCGACAGTAAAGTTATTTTATTTTAGCATGCTATGTTGTCGAAACCATGCACACAAATCCAACTTAACTTTGTATGCTGGCAGTATATATTACAACTATAGACTGTTCACGGTAATGTGAGCACTTTTGAGACCCTAGTTACATTTTCCTTTCAGCCATTTCTTATCCTTTAACCACCATTTACATCAATAGTTCAATGTAATTAATAAACACAGTGTATATATTCCACCGCACTCGGAAGTTTACGTCCAAAGCTAAAATAAAATATATTTGTGGCCTATTATTCCGAATGAGATGGCTTTCAAAAGTGCTCACTTTACTGTGAACAGACTATACCAAGTGTGTCTACACGAAGTCTTATTATTCCTCCATTTTGTACAATTGCGCCACAGGATTAAGTAAAAATTCAATATCATATTTCGGGAAAAAATTGACCGATTCCTAAAAATCATGACGAAGGGGTAGTAATGCTGCAGGTGATGTAAACTAGATGTTTTAACTCGCTCTGACACGTATTTACAAAATGGCGAACATGCATCTATTTTAGCTTAGTAAGCTATATTGTCGAAACTATGTACTCAATTTCATCCTAAAATCGTACGCTGACTATATATATTATAACCATCAAATGTGCCCACACAAAGCCTCTTTTGGCCACCATTTTGTAAGATAAAATGACAAGATAAATTAAAATGTGTATGTCATATCTCCGGAAAAAACGAATAGAATCCCTTCAAATGAGACAAACAATTCTCACTATAGCAGGCAATATAAACTGTTATTTTTTGAGTTTGCCACACACACACATTTTAAAAATGCCAGTCATATAAATATTTTTACTCATTATGCTATATCTACTAAATTACGAAACAAATGTAAACTTTAAATTTTTACGCTGACAAATTTTGTTACATCCATTGAAGTTTTCTGTGCTGTACCTAATTCCTTCGCCATTTTGCAAGCAAGCTGCACATGAAAAAATTAAGATTAATGTAATATCTCGAAAAACAGTCATCCGTTTCCTTTCAGATTTGGCGAAGAAGTTGTACTATGAGAGGCCATGTTAATTTATATATTTCAAGTGTGCGAGGCCTTTATTTCCGGAGTGATGGCTATAAAATTTTTTTAGCTTATTGTTCTATAACAACGAAAATATATGACTGATATTAGCTTAACTACGAATAATGTCACTATCTATGGTAATCAACTTTGCTAATACACAACATATTTGTCCTCAATTTACGAAGATTGTCAAATGAAATAAATTCATATTTCATGCCATATCTCGAGGACGAATAAGCCATTTCACACCAAGAATTTTTTGAAGCAATTAACGCAATAGCAAGGTATGTGAACTAACCTGTTTTATGTATGGCAGGCCTTTTTTTTTACTGGCATTAATAAAAAATATTTAAATTAGTATTTTATATATGAAGCAATTCAACGAAATTGAACCAAATGTTTCACGCAAACAGTATTCATTAGAGGCATCAATTATACATATGAAGATCCTCTTTAGCCGGCATATTTTCAAAATAGTGCTATGTGGGAAAATTGAAAAGTTTTCCATATTTCCGGAACCATTGTACCAATTTTCGTCAAATTTTGCACACTTTTAGTGCTACATGAGGCCATGCAAACTTCCATCATTGAAATGGTGTTAGACTATGATTTTAAAAATGGCGGACACTTAAATATGTACATAGGTTTTTCATGACTATTAAAAATTTTTACTAAATTCAACTAAACATTTGAAGCTGACAATATATTACAAATATCATATACACAACCATTTTTTATTAAAGCAGTTTTGTAATACAACACAAATTGAGCAAATAAGGTTTTTATACAATATCTGAGGTAACATGAAACCCATTTCCACCGAATTATTCACACAGGTATTGCTACGGTATGCCACGTAAATTTACATAATTTTAGTGGCTCAGAAAGTTATTTTCATAATGACGGGCTGTAAATATTTTAGATCAGAAACTGTATTTTTCAAAACGTTATACTTATTACATCTGAATATGGTGTCTCAATCCTACCTCCGTAATGCAGTTGACTGAATGCTAGATTATGGTTCGAGGTATTCTGGGTTCAAGTCTCGAGTAAGGAATGCGTTTATTTGTAACTAGCAACCCGCAGTAACTTAGCTCAGGTTTTATGGAGTTATTGAAATACTTACCTATATATGCGACTACTCGTGATTATTTGTGACTACCTCCGACTACCCATGACTACCTGCGACTACCAGTGACTTCCTGCGACTACCCGTGACTACATGCGACTACCCGTGACTACCTGCGACTACCCGGCAACTAACTGTTACAACCTGCGACAACTTCCGACTACCTGCGACTACTTGCGACAACATACGACTACCCATGACTACTTGCGACTTGCGACAACATACGACTATCCATGACTACTTGCGATTACTTGCGACTACGTGTGATTACCTGCGACTAGTTGCGATTATTTGCATATTTTTTTATATTAAGATACACAATTTCTTTCAAAAATTGTTTCAATTTATCTTTAATGGTTTTGGTAGAGCATGTTTATAAAGCAGCCAAGTACCTCATTTTTCTCCGATTTCGTTTACAAATTTTGAAATTTCCCAAGGAAAATTTTTATTTAAATAAAGCCTATGTCCACGTGGAAGAATGTAGTTTTCTTATAATGAAATATTCATTAGAATAGGCTCTGTAGCTTCCGAGATTAACCGTCACATAACCAAATAAACAAACTCACAATACCTATTTATAATATTAGTACAGATTATCTCGGTACACTACGTTTGCATATGTTTCTGGTTTCTTCTCTAATGATATTGGTGCCAACCCCAGATGTCAAGGCATACCTACCAAGCTTTTAAGAACTTCAATATAAATTATTAGCAGGTAGCCATAAAGAGAAAATTTAGCTCATTAGTTATATCTGTAATTTCTGGTTTTTTGTATTCTTGTCGTCTTTGTGTCGTGCTAGTTTCTAGTCGTTAAATTTTTTGGTCTTGTATTCGTTTCTTCTTGATTTATTTATATTTACATTTTGTGTAGCCATTTTTTCTGTTTAATACTTTCGGTTCTTGTGTATTATAGTCGGCAATTTTGTCGACTGGGTATTTTATCGAGATAAAAGTTGAGTTTTCTCTCTGTTATTAAGGCTTTTTGTCTCTTTTTACTGTGTAGTTTTATTTATTACTCGTGATTTAATTTTGTAGTTTTGTATTTAGTTTTTGCGTAAATTTGTTATGTGAAATTCATTTGCAAATTTTTAAAGATACTTATTCGTATACATTTATTGTTGGTCATTTGTCACGTATATTGTAGTTCCAATATTATATTTTTAATTAGTTTTTGGCTGGATATTAATGAGTTATTTATTTTTAATTATAGTCCCTCCCCCCCGGACCAAAATAAAAATCTTCGGCAATGGAGAAAGTCCAACAAATTTATGAATTTTAATTCTTTCATAATGAACCATTTATAACAGTTTACACCATCGTCTTTGCGTTTGTCAACAGCCGCTTTTGGAAAATGGAATATTTTTCGTCCTGTCCTAGTCAAGTAATATGATTGTTAAAATATTTCGCATAACTCTGATATTCTTTTTTCTATATTTACTACACAACGTACATGAACTGCAAGCATTTTAGTAGCAGGTTCAATTATGATTATTAAAAGAGCTATAAATTCGTTATCTAAACGAAAACTGTATATTGCCAGTAAATTAAATAATTTTAATACATTTCGCAGCGAGCAGCATCAGAATTCAAAATATCCAATATTAGCTATGAGTATTTGAGTGATGTCTGAAAACCATAGCAATTTGATCGCTAGCCTGGAGTAAAATTCATACTCTCTGACTAAATTTGTGCCGATTGTAAAAACTGTTGGTGCAGGTTTGGGGAGAAAGGAAGCAAAATGCTTGACATACCAATATAACGTGATTTCTGTTGGATAAAATTTCATTCGTCTCCAGCTACATCAAGGCAGAAACAGTTTGATATCAATAATATTCTTAGCCTAATATTATTATCATCATCTGCTTGTTGCCTCGTCCTTTGAAGGAAATGCCTTACATGTCTTCAAACGGCACGTAGAGCTGAAATAACTTACTCAATTTTTAACAACTGGTTTGCTTTACAATACTGACGTTGGCGTGATGCAGGGCGTCCTCCCACCTATGACAAGTGAACGACGTTACAGTATGTTCGAAATTCACGTTCTTTGCTCAAAGTACTGCATGCGTTCATTATCAGCATAAAAATTACTAAAACACCCTTTTCTTTCAGTGAATTTATCCAGTAAGAAACCGTATAGGCAAGTGCAAAAAAAACTTGAACGCCATTCCTTTGTTTACAGCCCAAATGAGACAAAAAACGAACCTATGCTTTTCTGAAATGGGTATAATTAAAGTGTCCTTGATTCAGGCATTACGTCGGAGACGCTTCGCAGTAGTTGAACGTGCCTCTGCCCAACGTAAGCAATGCCAAAGTAAACTGGAAATGTCATAGAAACACTAGCCGTAAGAAACGCTTTCGTAACCTCAAGAGACAAATGAACCGATGCGGAATGTTAGGTGAGATATTCTTTTGAGACAATTAAATCCTCTATAAATATGAAATCGAAACCAAACAGATTAAAGAAGTGCAAGGAGGGTTCAGACGTGGATCCATGGTTCCATGGGACGCATATATGTAGACAGTTTCCTAGACATGCAAAGCGAGCAACAGTTCCTTCTCCATCACAGGAATTAATAATTCATTTTATCACTAATAAATAACAAGATAATGCATGCATTTTCAAGAAATAATTCTTGAATTTCAGGTGTGTTCCAGATATTTCAGGCTCGCAATCAGGCAGAATTGAGTTAGATAAAAAGAAACTAATTCCAATAAATGTGAATAAATTGCAAGGAATACTCTCCATATACATAGTAATTGTTTGTGTACTAGTTATGAAAAGCACCAAATTGTACGTAATTTTTTATATTATCAAATGTAGTAAATTCTGTTGCAGCACAATATGGGGTGTAAAAAGTAAGACATGTATTTAAATATTACTTTAAAGCTTTTTATATTAACGTTTTTGGGTGGCCTACCCCGTATTCAAAGCAAAAAGAAATTTTATTACTGATAATTAAATGACACTTTAGCAAATTAGTAATATTGTAAAGCTTATTAAATAAAATTTCTCGCGTAGTTTCAAACTTCATTCAAAGATGCCACAATTTATATATATATATATATATATATATATATATATATATATATATGCAGGTACGATTTGCTGAGCAGAATTAAAATCGCCTATATGGGGTAGTCGTATGAAACCAGTTTAGACGCCAAAAAGTGTAATTGGACACTTATTACTCAGACGCCCAATGTTTCGGGTTTGTCAATGCTGCCTCACTCTCACTTATTGGCATAAAAACACCCTTACAATTTACTCGAGGTAGCGGGGCCTCGTTAAAATTTTTCAGCTTTCTGACTCGATTCATTTAACCTTATAGCACATTATACCATAAATAGTATAACGTGCTTGCAGTCCCCATTTCAAAATTAAATGTCATGAGCTTTTTCACCATTAAAAAAATATGCCAGTTTAATTTCAGGGCATTTTATTGCTCTTATGCAAAAAGTATGTACTTTACAAAAGGGATTACAAACGCTAAACAATTCAAACCTTCTACCAAAACTGCCAATTAAACGTTGCTTGAAAGTTCTTCCCACATATACGTAAGTCTAAAATATCATTTAACAGTTTTAATAGGAAGTACGCTATGTTCATTTACTGCGGCAACCACATGTACTTTTAAAATAGTAATAAACGATTTCCGTATACCATAATGTAACGTTACAGTCATATTCCGACAAAATCAGGGGAGCCACGGTTTGTTTATACGGTGTAAGGAGCATAGTGAAAATACGTTCTTTTCCACAAAGTCGTCCTCGGTTCATGCGGACTCAACTAAAAAGACGTCGATAGCATTGAAACCAGCCGTCGCCTCAGGAAGACGAAACACTGGCTCAACTTGCAGACGGACTGCGCTGCACGCCGTCGCCATACCACGCGCAGTCGGATAAGGTCTCGGTCAGCCTGATCAGCTGACGTAATATCTCCGCCGTTCGTTTCCGCAAAGAAAAGCGGCGGACATGGCGAGCTCCGTTGCAGAACACTCATAATTCCTAACGTGGTAGACAGATTCGGTGGGGAACACTGAAAACACAACCATTCATGGCATCAGATCCCACCAAATATAAGTCAGCCACGCAATGAACACACCAATTCATTTAAATACAGCAAAAAACGTGACGGGTCTGTTTAATCGGCGGGCTTACGGACTATTTACTGTAACGTGTTTTGTTACTCACAAACACTATTCCCAACCAAATTACTGAATCGTTTTCTTTCCCAAACTGACAATGTGTGGGAAGACATTATCATGAAGAAAGATAGTGAAATTCTATAGCCTTCCAGCACACTTTAACCTCAGATTTTGTCAAATGTCTTCATAGCGCTCTACATTGATTGCGGCTCCATGTTCGAGAAAACCGACAACCAGACAACCATTGCGGTCGAAGAAGAAAGTAGTCATAACACAGAAATTTAACAAAATATCAGAAAACTAAAAATCTTAGAAATTATAATATATCAAAAACCAGAGCATGTAGTAATACCTAATATCTTATACAAGGCATCAAAATGCAGCATCCTTAATATAACTCAAAATAAAGATTTAATACAATTTTAATACACGGTTATAAAATCTTATTAAGTATGTAAATTTAAATTTAATTTTAAACATAAAGGTAAAAATTTAAATATAGATAATTCCTGAATTTATATTTAAAATAATGAACTAAACAAATATTACGAAAATATTTAAACGAAAAATGATAAATACTTAATTCAAAATTAAATGTAAAGGAGACGTTGACATTTTGCAAGTATGGAATTCTTATTGCTTTATTAATCCTGTTCCATTCATAATGTTAAAATATATTTATTTTCATTGAGTTTTCAGCAAGTTTAAAATACCTACCAGGCAAATTAGTTTTAAAACAATCATCAATGAACATGTAAAATATGTATAACATTATAATTATAATTTTAAAATTATATATTTTTATTGCATTTTGATTTATGTAGTTTTATAAAAATATTTCAGTTAAATAAATCTTTTATCAACGGATGCATCATATTATTGATAAAAAATCTAATATAAAAATTCTGCATTAACGAATTATTAAACATTAATTTTGATTATTATTTCTGATTTATTTGTTATAAACAATAAGTAAATAAATCGTCTCCTCTTAAAAAAATTTAACAAGTTATCAGTGATATTTTCATTTTAATATTTTTTATGAATTGTGTAATACTGATAAATTCCATTCACGTGGAAGTAATTTTGATTGTAAATATTTAATTAAAATGAAATTGATTATCAATATGATAATAATGTTTAAATAGATGATTATGAAGATGTTGGTCATGGCTATTATGAATAATGTGTTGATGAAATCAATATTATTATTATACTTTATTTCCTTGATGCTGATTATACTTTTTCTTTTAAATCTTGTCACAAATCTCTTAATAAATTATATTTTCAATATATATTTTTTAATTTTTAATTATTTTAATTATTTTTAATTTTTAATTTAATACATTAAAATTCTAAAGTTTATACAAAAACAATTAAAATTGTTCAAATATTCTATCATTTATCAGAGAATATATAATATTTTTTTTGCCAAGTACAATTTTACGAATCCATTGCATAAATTTTTTTTATTGAAAACACAGGAGTAAAAATTAATAAAAAGATGTTATTCGTCGAAGATGAATATGAAATTTAAAAAATCTTTTAACGTCTTAAAATTTTTTGCAAAAGGAACATGAAAATATACTAATGATGACTATAAAAATTATGAATGTAAAGATTTATCGCCAAATGCCATATTCCAAAAACATATTCCTAATTATAAAGTAAATTCCAATGGAAATCAGTAATATAACAATAATTAAAATTAAAAAAAGCCAATTTATAAATCTGTAAAAAAAAAAATACCTTAATCTTGATGTTTACCAAATACTCCAGAAAAACATTATTTATGAAGAACTATAATTTGTTTAAGGAATTAAAGATATTACAATTTTCCAAAATAATTTATTTGGCTGAATGATCTAAGAAAATGAACTCATCAATTATTACGTTTTGTTAGAGAAGAAATCCTAGAAATAAAAAAGTGTAATGAACAAATAAGTATAATAACAACAAAATATTATTAATTCAAATATTGTTTTATATTGTTATTTATAATTTTCTGAAGGAATTCTACAACTGCAAAGAAATTTATATGATATTGCCAATTTTTTTTTACTCTGAATATTTTCGTATAGGAATTATAATTAGTGTATTAAATATATTAAATTTGCCAGAAAAGAATTTACCTGATTATAACTATTGTGGTCCTTTCATTAAGTTCAATGAAATATTAGAATGAGGCGATAAAACATTAAATAAATTAGAAAAGTTTGTAAAAATATTTATATATTTTTAAGATATAATAATCTTGAATCAAGATTAGAATTTGAAAACATTTTACACAAACACGCTAAATAAATAATGTTAAAGATACATGTAGGTGTGAAATAAATCACTTCGGCAGTTGTTAAAAAATAGTTTACGGAATAATAATTTATCAAAATGCTTCCTAATTACTATTTATAAAAAATTATATATGTATGTATAAATACAAATTAAAATAGAAATTTTGATATACAATTTAATTTAGTTAGATTATAAGAAATTAAAAACGTTTATCAAAAACTCTTATTACAATACAAATTTACAGAATAAGGAAAGTGAAAAATGGTTATTAACTTTATATTAAGCAAAAATACAAACAAGAAGTTGCCATTATAACTTATGATCCTCATTTACTCTACATTCATGCATTTAAATTAGATAAATTCTTAATATCTGTTGACAACGCTGTAATTTTAATTGACACTAGAAACATATGCAACACATCATTACAAGTAAAGTTATTCACCTGCCTTTCATGGGACTCGGGCCAAGAAACACTCGTACCATTAGCCTTCGTAAAACCAACTACACTAAAGAGGTAGGTAGCATCAACTTTGGTTGTAATCAGTATAATATTTTGGTAGTAATCTGGGTATAGTATTTTAAAATGTGTAAAGGTCTTCCATTTTTAAAATATGCCTGGACCACTTAAGATATACAAGTTAATATGACCTGTCATATATATATTTATATTTATAGACACACACTAAATTGTGCAAAATTTTGAGTCCGAGATATGGCAAAAAGCTCTACTTTCTCAAATGGTGCTGGGATAAATAACGTCTTAAAAACACTCCGTATACGCAAATATATTATATCTAAGTGAAATCATCAGCAATAAAGTTTGGCCGAAGTTGGTTAAATTGTTTAATAGGTGACACGATTATCTGAATAATTTCTTTTAACACCATTTTCAAAATAAGTATCGGACATGTCCAACTTACGCAATACTAGTGAGTAAACTCTGGTGGTAATCGATTTATTAATGCCAAATATAGGTGTTGTAAAGGGTCTGGTTGTTATTGTTTGATCCTAAATCTTATTTTCTGAGAATGTTTCGATGTATTAAGCCTAGTACTTGTCATTTTAAATTCATACCTTGTTCATCACCCAGAATTTTAACATTATTTTAATATTTGTTTATATTCACGTTTTGCATTGTGACAATTTTATTTACAATTTTGAGTAGAGTCCGTATCATCTGTTTTGATTAATATGTAAAGTTACTATGACAAAAGTATTTATTTTAGTTCTGGGTTGCTTAAAACAGTTTGCTCTAACAGCTTGGCAACCTACATTGTGCTAGTTTGTTTCTCTGTACAAAAATTCCTACAGTGATACTGGTATCTTGGATCATCGACACAAGGAGGACATGTCGTCAATGTAATTGTTAAGAGAATACGAAGGAAGGTTTGGAGAATATTGTGCTTCTTGCTTGTAACACGGCCGTGAGTAGACGTGAAGGAAACTGAGGAACGACAACGCTGATGTAGGCCTTAAGGAGATGGACCAGCGGCGCAGTATTATATCAGCTGGAGTCCCAGTTGTTCCATTCTATTGAGACGTCAACGATTCCCGCAGCACGCGACTGATGTCCGGGTTTTGGAAAGGCCCAAGTTCGAGTGGAGGCTTCGGCGTCGCAACACGTCCTAACATAAGCCAGTTCCAATCTAAGATGCAGCAGTTCTTTCACCGTTCCTGTCGAGCCATCTGCAAGATTATTTGATTTGAAAGTCTTGCGATCAAAGTACGAAGAGAAGTTGAAACATTAAATATTTAATGCTGTAATTGATGTGCTAGATAAGAATTAACTTCCATAAACATACAACCAGTGGTCTGAAACATAAAATCAAAATAATCTCTGGTGTTATTTGAATTGCTAGCTGTAATATTGCTTGAGGAGAAAAGGAGAACTTTATTGTAATCAGTCTAGACGTTTTCATAAATGTTTTTTGCGTCATGTTCTTGTACACTAGTGTTTCAATGGGTAATATTTACCAGATCCCATCATTTTGTATTGATAGGCTAACAGTAGAACATTTTTCTCGTTTTATTGAATTTTCATTTCGTATTACTTGAGCTGTTATGTAATATTGAGTATAG
This sequence comes from Dryococelus australis, assembly GCA_029891345.1. Taxonomy (NCBI): domain Eukaryota; kingdom Metazoa; phylum Arthropoda; class Insecta; order Phasmatodea; family Phasmatidae; genus Dryococelus; species Dryococelus australis. Next base: position 115,746,865 of record CM056998.1, on the reverse strand, counting down.
TTGACTTAGCATTAAAACACCAATTATCTTGGAAACGTAGTTGCATGTGATATCATTTAAGTAATGTTGTAAAAAAAGTTTCTTGTGTTTTATGAAAATGTTACGTGTTTGAATAATTACAAAACGCACCACAAAACTGTGCTGAATATTGAAAGAAAGGAACTCTGTCTTATCACCTTCCAGCACAGGAAGAAAACCAGCGTTATCGCTTACTCTCTCATAGTATAGATCATATCGCAACACAGTTTATGCTAAATCTCACATCTAGCAGATTCAACATAATTTGTGTTACGCAAGGCACCCATACATGACATACATTTATTTCTTTCTTTCCGTAAAATAAATATTTTCTTTTCAATTTTAGATTTCTCACTTTACGTTCTATTCCATCGCATATACATGTATTATTATAACTTTTTATAGAATATAAAAGTTTATTAATAATATTGAGCTGTCTTACAGAATTGTGAGCAAAGAGGCTCTGTGTAGACACGTTTGGTAGCTTTGTTAAAATAAGTTTACGCATAGCGTTTCTCAATTTTTAAACTATTTATTGGATTTATTTACACCTCATTCTTATACTTGGATTGATTTTCAATATAAAAACAATTTCATTAATTTATTAAAATATTTTTCAAAATCATTTTAGTTTTTCTTCTAATTTGTGTATTAAGGCCAATATATTTTTAAGTGAATTTAAATGTTTGAGTTAAAAAATATTATAAATTTTTTTATATTAAAGAATTTTATAAACATAATGTTAGTCTTCCGAAATGTAAAAAAAAAATTTCTTAATGTTCTACATATCTTGTAATTTTTTTTCTGGGGCAAATTGATAATCTTTATAAAAATACTGTAGAAAATTTTAGGAAATTCTACATTGACATCTGAAATATAACCTTCTTTTGGAGCATTAAGAAGTTTTTTAAGTTTTTCATTTTTTTCTTCTATACTAAGTTCTTTCACACATTGAATTCCACAACATGTTAAATATTCTGTCAAAGGCGAACATAAATTTGTTTTATTATACACTAACTTTATAGTTTGTTTTTATCATTTTTATATGTGTATTATTTGCTTTAACGAATATTTTACAACAATCAAAAATCATACACTCATTGCTTTTTTATAAAAATTATACATATCATATTAATTTAATAAATATAAATTTAAATAATTTTTAATGGTGCGTCCCAAGATATACTTAGAACTGTTTACAATTATTGATCGAAAGTTCAAGTTTTAATACAAATATAAATAAACTTATAAAACATATCAGCTGAAATTTAGACATCGCATATATTACCTAATTTCGTATTAATTTATAAATCTCAATTATCTTGTTATTCCCGAACATTATTAACATAATTTTAATCTATATTAGCGATAATAATTTTATGTAATTTTGAATAAATACTATTTTGTAATGGTAGTTGGATATTTTTAAATTTTTCTTCTGAATACGCATTTCCACATGGACAAATATCTTCCTTTATTTATAGGTTCAACTGTTCTTCTCTGAAATATTTTAATATTTCACTGAATTGATCCTTTTTAAAATTTTTGTATAACGGATCCATATTTCAACTCGTAAATTATGATGTATCTAAAAATATTGATCCTAAATTATTTTTAACATTTTAAAAATTAAATTTTCCGTTCATTGGTAACAATATACACATATATAACTGTTTATTATTTATAGAATATTTATTGGAATTATTAATTAGGTTTTTATAAACTTTCAATAGATATGTTTGCTTTTCCTTTAATTACATTCATTATCAACTTTTCAAAAATCGATTGTAATTTTTTATCACAAATAAAGTTTTTTATTATTTAAATTTTTTTTATTCCCTTGAAAATTATTACATGCTGCCCTTTCAAAATCTTATTTTATAATTATTATATTCATTTTCTCTTTTGCCATAATTTTGGAATATATTGTGAATCATTTTTGGCATTTTAATGAAAGTTTGTGGTTTGTTTACCAATATATTCGACTGGTTTTTCATAACCACCATTACTGAAGTTAAGTAATAAGAAAAACTTATTGTTAGATGTTTTTGATTTTTATAGTATATGATTTCTCAGGATTACGTTTACATGTATTCAAATGAATTAATAAAAGTTCCAAATAAGCATGTCATATCAAAATAACTCTTAATAACCTATTATAATTTATGTGTTTAAATTTTTGTAATTTTTGGTTTTGCAACTTTATTTTTGGAGCATTTTCATCGTGTTTATTCAGTATTTCTTTAGAACCGTATGTTTATCAACTATATATCACAAGGAAAAATTTACTGTTTTGATTCTTATTTTGCAATATAAATTTTTTTTATAAATGTTTAATCTAACAATAATGACCTATGTTTTATTTTTTTTGGAGGTGATAAATTACTATGTTAATTTTTTTAGCTGATATTTTTATTGGATAAGTTATATAATTTCATTTAATAAAATAACATTTTGTATAAATATTTTATTTCTTTCGAAAAGGTTAGATATAGTTGATTTCATTGTTATTTTAAGAAATTTCTTAATGTTTTCAATTTCTGAACCAATCTTGTAATATATGAAAATTCTTCGTGGGTATTTATGTAGGGGCCTACTGGATGTAACGCAGATTTTATAGAATAAATTAAAAAATTTTGAAACATAAATTTTTAAGCTTATAAAAGCTTTTATTTATTTTTCTGATAATTTAGTGTTTATTGATAACCATTTAATGAATTTTATCTATTTTTACATAAATACCAATTATTCATACAATATTACGACCACGTAGATCATTGTGATTAAAATTTATTTGTATTTATTTAATTCTCATCGAACAGGTTGTTTAAGACTTCATTTTAATTATTTGATTCATCAATGATGATATGAAATGTTCTACGATAGTGTATAGTGTATTTTGTGATTATTTTAATAAGGTTTCTTACATTATATTAATTATTTCGATGATTATTTTTATAGCTGATTGTAAGAATTAATTTGGATTTATATAACTCTCTATATTTTCAGTTACGGATGGTTGTTTTCTTAATTAAAAAGCAGTAATTTCTCTGCAATTTATTTTTATTTTCTGTTTTAAATTATTCAAAAATCAAATGTTTAATTATTGATAATAGAATATTAAACGTTTCGGTAATTAGATTAACAATATAATTGAAATCAAACAGTTTAAAATGGTTTGCTTTATTCAACGGCTTCCATTTTTCGTTTGAATAAATTTATCGTCAAAAAATATGTAAAAGTGTTTTTTTAATTATGTAGCATCAATCTTCTGAAAATATTTTTTGAGTATGTTCCCATTGTGTATATTTATATTTTTTCACTAATGGCCATAATTCATGAAATTAATATTTTAAATTATAAAGTACCAGAAAGACAAATCACATATTATCTGTGTAACCAGTACTATTGTCAAAATAATAATAAGAATTATTATGGAATTTTATGTCTATAAATATATTAGTAGTCTTCAAGTTGCAGGAAAACGGCCTAATTCCACATTGATGCTGCCATCCGAGAAAAGGTGCAGGAAACGTATGGCAAGAGTGCACTACAACTCAAACATCTGTGCACGTCAGTCACCCTCACAAAAAAAGAGGTAGTTCCACGAAAATGAGTAAATATCACAAATAATGAGTGCACGAAGAAAACGTACGGAGAAAGCAAAGCTGTGCTCACCCGGGCTGAAAAAGATGTAATATCAAATGGAACCCTGCGTGGTGCTAAAACGTTGCAAACGTAGCACACTATACCACACACAACTGATTACACAAATCAAACTGTACTCAACACTACATTCCCACGTAGGCCATAAAACTAACAGATCATTATGAACTGTTTATGTTCCGAAGAACATAAACGCGGGAGAAGGGCACCTGCACGACAAGATTGCTCCCGAACTGAAAAGCAAGTGGGTCACAAGCCAATGGGAAATGCATACGAAAATCAGACAAACGACAATTGAAAAGCCAACCGAAGCCGAAGTGATTACGAAAACGCCGCCAGAAGTCGTGAAGAGCAACAAAACGCACCCTTGTGCTTGTCAGCATGTAGTGGAGGTAATCTATACGTGACCAGGGACCTATTTATTATTATTTCTTTAGTAAAATCACGCCGTGAGCAACAAGGATACGCCAAGAATAGTGCAAGAGATAATGCTACTGGAAAACGAGTGAGAGACGCGCTACAAAGGGACCACAAGTGAAGGGATTCGCAAAGTTGCCTGTAGCTTCCGGCCGACAGAGAAACAATCGCACGAAACAACGGATAGGCAAGCGACTAACGCGATTCTAAACATCACTTTGAAAGCCTAGATAGTAAATTAAAATACATTAATTTTCATTTAAAACATAAAAATAAATAGTATTGAAACAGTAAAATAGTGTAGAACAGTAATTAAATACAATGAAATATGTAAATAACGAATTATAAATCTTTTGAAAAACAAATCAATACAATTCAGAATAATTTTGCCATCATATACGTTATGTCATACATACTAGACAGTTAGATTTTAATTAATAGTTTAATAAATATTGGATTGCTCAAATGGAGACTAAAAGCATTATTTGTCATATTTAATAAATATAAATTGAAACAAGACTTGTATATAATATTACTCGCAATCGGTTTAACAGACTTAAATACTACAATTATACTCCTAAGAAAATATTAAAAGAGTGCTGCATTTTTAAACAGCACACAATTCAAAGTGCATATGACATGTTTTATAATAATTTACACTATTAATATGCAGGAATAAAATAAAGTTGTGTTGCACTGATGACGGCACCAAAGAAAATGAGACAGAACTAGCAGGCTCCCCAAAATATGCTCTTACAGTAAACAAAAAGAAAATTAACATAGGAAACGAGAATAAAATAATGAAGTATAGTGTTGCTAAAAGGGCACACCAATCGGAACCAGTGTGCTGTGCTACACGAAGTACTAGTCAGGCAGTCTTGTCAGCGGCTGCAGGGGACTTCGGTCTTAGCTCCCACAAGCGTGCTAGCTATTCGTACAGTGTTACATGTTCTATAACATTTTACATGCATCCTCGTTCACTTATTCAAACGTATTTTCATTATTATTCTTACTTCCTTACCCCATTTACAACCTTCCGCAATATGCAAATAATTTTTTGTCATCCTTGTTAGCCACAGTGTTTCTTTTCGCGTGCGTTCTGCAATCCTTGGCATTATCCATTTCCTTGCTGAAAAGCACTCCTCTCATTTCCCGCACCCCATTACACCCTAGTCTTCGCCTCTTTTGGAGCGCTTCTGTATTCCAGAACCACATAATCTAATGTCTTCAAATATGTCATATATCCTGCGGTTTTACTGGTTCTATTTACATAATAGCTACTCCTTCGCTACTTTGTCTCATCCCAACTTAGAACTCCTAATGCCATTTTGGAACTGTTTAAGCTGCGTGAGTCATATTTTGTATGTATTTCACTCTCTTTGAACACTCATATTTCCATAATTGCATAACTCCATCGAGGTTGTAAGACAGTGGAGATAAATTTATACTATCCGGTCCAGTTATTAGAATGAACGTGTAGTGTTTTACCTATCCTTTATTCCCTACTGACAGTAACTTATGTTATAATCCTTCCACACGAAAAATTATGTTAATTGCTTTTGTTTTAAAGACTTACCTACGCTGTTTAGAACCATTGTTCCTTCAAATTTTCTCGCCAAGCAGAAAAATGTTCAATGACACCATACCATCTCAACATAAATCAACCAGAAGTTCTAACTTTCTAAAGCAAATAAAAATAACTCTAAGCTCAGTATTTGAGATCAGAATATAATAGCAAACACTGGCAATAAACTTTAAATTTAAAAAATGCAGAAGTATAGGATTGTACAGTGAAGAGGCATAAATTGTGTATGGAGATATAGACATGTACTCAAATACAAAAGAATTTCATGTGGGGGAAGATCTGAATGATGAACCATGTGAATTTCGCAACAGAAAATTGAGCAAGTCTGCTAACAGAAGAGAATTTATCAAGAGCCTGAAAGCTGAATGCTGGTATCATGAAATGTTTATCAAGTGTGAGAGAACGAAAGCAGTTCATATTTACAAATTAATGCATATAATAATTTCAAACAATTGATTGGATTTATCTTGATCATAATCTCAATTATCCCGTAGAATGATAAGTGAAATTTATGAAATTATAAAAGACGGTACTTTTGTCTGGTTTGAGGTGTATTAAAATATACATACTGCATATATGTTCACATACGCAACAGGTTTATTTACATAATAATTTCAATTGATCGCAATATCAACTTTTTGCCCTAAATAGTTTCTAATATATTTTTCTGAAGTTTTACCCTTCATTCGTCGGCTAAGTTTGTCTCCCATCCTGAAAGTGAGCGTTGTTTCGTGAGACCTCATCACACTTACACTTATTTTTTTTACACCACTGCCTGTGGCAGCTGAGATAATGCTACTTTACAACCTACAGTTGCTAGCCAGTGAGTGATGCGTCAGTTCCCTCATACTCTCTCGCTGTGTTTATTTATGTCTATAAGCTCTTCACGGTAATATGAACCCTTTTGAAAGCATTGCTTATGATCTACTGGTATGCGTGTTGTGTATTCATCCGTCTTATGTAAAATTAACATTGCCATGGTTGTCATGACTTTATTCATCCGTCGGTGAAACTGTGGAAATTTATAAAAGTAATTTATGCAAAACTGGTCATTCATATCTATCGTGCATTAAAAAAAAAAAAAAAACAGAAAGCGAAAGAAATAATTTAAGACATCACAAATGGTTACCTTAAACTTTTTTTTCGACTTTAAGATGTGGAATTACTTTCCATCCAGCATTATCAACTTTACTGGGCGCATGTCACTCGATGCGTTCGTTAAAATATATGAAGGTAGGAGCAGTGACTTTTTCATAAGATTGATTTCAATAGTGCTCACTTTACAATACATGCACTTTCTGAATCAATATTGACGGAGTGTATTTGGTGATGCGTTAGCGTGTGTTAATTCCATTGAAGAGATGGTGAGTTCCTTCCAGGCTTGCTTGACATTGCAGATGAATAATGGCGCCTTCCATATTCCTCACATTCCTTGCCACGGAGGTAGTGTGGCCAGGCCACTCTTCTCCCTACCACGGCGAACTGGGCTCGATTCGCAGCGCGGGCACTCCCGTTTTTTGAATGTGGAAAACGTAGCTGACGTCACTGCTGGACGCTTGAAAACTACCGTTTCCTCACTGCTACATTCCGCCATGACCCCACCTATGCTTTACTTAACCCGCATCAACGCTGAAGACTTAGCTTTCAATATCCGCCCAATGTTATCACTATCAATTTTGTTACGATCGTGCTTAATTTATGCAGAAAAAAAAATATAACTTATTATTATATATATAGGAGCAAAGAAAGTTGCCGTTATAAAACTAGGTTCCTTCAAATACTCCATCTTCATGACTGGGGAATTCCCAATGCCACGTTACATAAAAGAATACAAGTATACGTAACACGCATTGTCTTGCTTCAATTTGTTTACTCCAGAGTGCATTACTTGCGGAAATGATACAAAAAAAAATGCTATATCAATATTTTATGGCGGGGAGTCGTGATGATATCATTACAATGCCACTTCGGATCACCTCTGCAGTAACTCAAGGCAAGACGTCGAAATCCTTATCTCTCTCTCTCTCTCTCTCTCTCTCTCTCTCTCTCTCTCTCTCTCTCTCTCTCTCTCTCTCTCTCTCCTCTCTCTCTCTCCTCTCTCTCTCTCTCTCTCTCTCTCTCTCTCCACCAAGAGCCTATCCTTTTGACAATTTCATTTTCTTTGAGACGCTGCATCGGTACAGAGAGAGCTCTCAGAGTACAGCAGTTGCCTTTACCGAACAGTAGGGACCAATGACGTTAACGTCAGATGTTTCGCGACGGCAGTGGGACATGAGAATTTACAGACGTTACCGCAAACATAAAACAATTTCCCTTTGCAGTATAAATGTTTGTGCTCATTTCACTCAATTTCGCAAATAGGTCGTTCTTTGTGCGCTAACCAAGTAGTTTATTTTTTATTAGATTTTATAACAACCCTACAAGGTAGTTTGTGCGATTTTTGACATGGCTGTTTTCTATGCAGGTATAAATACAAAAGTTACACTATTTTCTCTCATTTATTGTACATCCTAAAACTTCCTACCACTTTCCACCTTCTGTCCGTACAAATGCCGCACCACTTTTGGAATTTGAATAATTTGGATTTGCCAAATGTTATTTTCAAGTCATGTCGATTCTGTTACGTACTATGAAGTATGCGTTCTATGATGTTCAACAATACGAATGAATATTTTACTTATTTATGTGTAGTATATAAAGGTTGGTTCTGGCCCACCTGACGTCTGGCGGTGGAGTCGTGGAGCCTAATTAGCATTTTACCTGGCGTCGGGCTGTGGACTCCAGGAGAGAGAATTTCCTTTTTCCCCTTTTTCCATCCAAAAAGGCCAATTTCGCGTACAAAAATGACACGTTTTCCCTTTCCCCCCCTCAAAATTTCCCTAATTCCCCTCCGGCCGCCGGCGGCCATAATGACAGCCAGTGTTAATGCAGGTTGAAGAGTGTGGCGATGGTTTGCACATAGGGGCGGAACCGGTCGGAAATTGAGAAATTCCTGCCAAATTAAGATGTCATTCCGGCTGCCATCTTTGTATCGCCGACCTAGGTCTCCCCAGGACAATTGTCTACCAGTAGAGGATGTCGACCATTTTGGCGGCCAGCGCCTCGCCGGTGGTGGTGGGGCATAAAGGCGTCGCGAACGATCGGATCTCATGTAACACACAGCAGCAGCCTCCTTAAAACTATGCGAGTGCATAACACATATAAGCATAGTTGGCTATAATTTCTGAACAATTTAAGTTACTGTTGACAAATTCATATCATAGACATCAACCACGACTACAAATAGGATAGCGGGGTCAAGTATGACCGATGTAAACTTATAGACATAGTTAGCTATAATTTCCGAACTGTTTAGCTATAGCTGTCAAATTCATAACATAGGCATCCACCAAGACAAGGAAAAGGATCGCAGGGTTAATTATGCCCGATGTCAACTTATAAGCATAGTTGGCTGCAATTTCCGAACCATTTAATTTAGAATTGTCAAATTATTACCATAGGTATCAACCACGACTAGGAGGAGGTACATAGGGTTAAGTATGCCAGATGTCTACTTATAAGTATAATTGGCTACAATTACCGAACTGTTTATGTTATAGTTATCATATTCATAACATAAGAATAAACCACAACTAGGAGAAGGGTGGCGGGGTCAAGTATGCCTGACGAAAAGTTATAGGCATAGTTGGCTATAATTTCCGAACAGTTTAAGTTATAGTTATCAAAGTCATAACATAGTTATACACAATGATTAGAAGAAGGGTCGCTGGAATAAATATGCCTTATGCCAGCTTATAAGCATAGTTTGCTGTAATTTCCGAACCATTTCAGTTAATGTCACCAAATTCATAACATAGAAATCAACCACGACTATGACAGATGGCTGTAAGTTACACAGCACCATTCGTCAAAAGTGATTTCCTAGAACAACAATAAGCGCATATGACGATGGCAGCGGCCATTTCGGTAGACAGTCGACAATCACATAGGATTGCGACGACCATTTTGGGAACCAGTGGTGGCTGTGAGCGAGTAATGACATTGATTGCACACATGCACATACACCTTCTCAAATTATCGATGGTCGCCATATTGGCAGTCAGTTGGGGATCACCCTGCCGCACTACCAGCTCTTACATTCTGGTAGGTGTGCTCTGGGTGCTCCCAACCGATATTTGTTTTTTCATTCGTCCAAAGTGTGAATGTCCCGCTCATGCATCCTGTGTGGAGTGGAAGAAAACCCCATTTCAAGACAACCTGCCAGCCACAGGTCAAGTATGAAATATGCTTGCATATAAGCATAGTTGGCTGTAATTTCCGAACCATTTCTGGACCATTTGAGAAAAAACAACAAAAAGAATAATATATGCATAACCCTCAGACGATTATGAGAAGAGGGGCATGGACAAATCTCAACCTGCCTGCCTCCGCTTTCATACTCACTTTTCTCTCTCTCTCTCTTTCTCACTCTCTCTCTCTCTCTCTCTCTGTAAGCACAGGTGGCTATAATTTCCGAACCATTCGAGTTATAGTTGCCAAATACACAACATAGACATCAACCACGATAAGGAGAATTTTCGCTGTGTCAAGTATGCTCTTTGCCAACAGATAAGCATCGTTGTCTGTACTTTCCGAACCATTTTAGTTATAGTTGCCAAATACACAACATAGACATCAACCACGATGAGGAGAATTTTCGCTGTGTCAAGTATGCTCTTTGCCAACAGATAAGCCTCGTTGTCTGTAGTTACCTAACCATTTGAGTTATAGTTGCCAAATTGATTACATAGACATCAACCATGACTATGAGAAGGAGCACTGGGTGAAGTATGTCCTATGACAACTTAGAAGCATAGATGTCTGAAATTTCGAAAGTTATAACATAGGTATCAATTGTAGGTTTGCGGGGGGGTGGGGTCACCCTGGCAGCATCTCCTACTCGTCGGCCTACTGGCCACCATCATGAGCACCCACCACCACTGGCAACCATCATTGTACAAATGGCCGTCGTGGGCGCACTGCCCGCCCCACCACAAGCCAGCAAAATGTTGCACAGTCCGAATTCCAAGATTCAGCATTCACACATCTTCCGTACAAAAAGTGACAGTCGTCATTGGTGTACTGCCTGCAATCACCCGTCATGTGTGCAAATGGATGCTGTTGGCGCACTTGTCGGTAGCTGCAATTTTGCTAGACAGTACGACTTCAAAGAAGGTGGACCGAATTGACAGAGAACGAAGTTCTGATCATCCGAACCATTTTGTTGTCAAATTCATAGCCCAGCCATATCGGTAAGGAAGCAGTACGTCCACCAGCTCAAAAGAAAGCATAGAAGTAAATCTTTATACTAGCAGACACCTACATATACAGACATGCCCGCCCGCATGCATGAGTTGTCAATCCGCACATACAACATAGTCTAGAATGAAATGCGTCCTAATACGAAACGAATTATCCCCATCGTTAACTTTTGTAACATCGAATACGCATAGGCCACGCATGTGATTGTAATATCTAGGAATTTAGTAATTTCATTTGTCTTTGTTTTTATTATCTCCGACCAGCAATGTACCGTAGCAGGTAATAATTACAGTCATAGTCGAAACTTCAAAACACATACTTTCTTCGAGACAGTCCCCCGACCCAACAATGTGCGTACTTACTTCCAGACAGATGGTTAGTACCACCCACTCTTGGGAAGACCGATTGTGTACTCGTGTGCCATGTACTGAGAGTTCGATGTACGTAATGTGATGTCACTCGCAATTAATACACACGTTAATCACTAGACAGCCGAGTCCCCCACACTTACAACATCAACACATGCTAGAATGATAAGCTTAATATTACAAAACGTATTATCCCCTACCTTATCTGGGTTAGCAGTGAATACTCATAGGTCGCAAGCACATCTTGTCGTCGACATTACCTCGCTGGAAGTGGAGACTGCAATGACCAGTCCTGCCTTTCCATGTACGGTAGATACCGACAAAGTACCGCATCCCCACCACCACACCCCCTTTTCAACGCACATACCGGTATATTATTGAAAGGAAACAATGCTTCTGCCCCGATTCAACCTCTGTCAGTCCCCGACCTACACTCACTTACCAAACCCATCTCACACACACTCCCCAACACACACACACACACACCAACACACATACACCAACACACACACCAACTCACACACATGAGCGTGTATTGCATAAGCAATTGGTAGACATGACCATGCATTGTATGTCATTCGACATAAAGTCGTGTAATTCCATTACTGATACAAATAGACAGGTAGACCGAACGGCCTAAGGCGTCTGATATAATCTCTGGTTCCAGTAAAAGGAAGCGTGGGGTCGAATCACCGCACCTGACACATTTTATCTGTACACTACTTGAATAGATATGTTAGCACAGGTTCGATTCCCGTTGATCATGCTTGCTGACACATCTGCAGACAATCATTCGTCGTCGGTCCCACTGCACATGAAGACGAACATGTAGCGACCATGACAATCACACTCCGTCTCCAACCTTCACTAATGCTCCGAACTGCTGCAATTACAGGGTCTACAGTTACAGGCAACCGTACCATGCCGGCTCTGCCAGAATCTTCAATGCATGTACCTAGTCTTTGCAATTACAAGCAGTCATACTTTGCCCGAATATTCAACCAATGAACGATGCCTTTTAAATTACAAGAAGTCGTCCCTTCCCGAACATTTAATGTTGTCAGTTACACAGTTTCGTCCAGCAGCACAGCCGTTTCTCGATGATAACTGCGATGTTGTGTTTACCCATAGTGACAAGTCTCGAACCCAGGTGCCTACAGGCAGCTGGTTTCTCTCCCCAGACATCCGTTAGAGTGCACGAAAGGAAAAATTGTTATAAACAAAAAAAAGCTACCTCTTACTTTGTTAAGATCAAGGAACCCTGACAGGAATTACAATGTCAAAGTTACCCATTGTGGAAATACTCTTAATAATGCACGATGCTGCCTGCAGTGATAGCCTACCTAAAGAAGGTCATTTGCAAATGATGTGAAATAAAATATGTTAACATTAATCATCGTGCAAGTCATTAACACCCTGAATTAGATACAGCAGACAGCCTTACGAGATTCATTGTATAAATGTGTATTTCAAATGCACTGCATGTGCACAGTTCAAGCATCTCTCGTGCATTCCTCCCATGCCCACCATTGTCGTGAGTGTGTCGGCAATGTACCAGTGACCGTGGTGAGAAACCAGCGCTGGCGTAGCGGTGAGCAGGGAGGAAAGATCAGCCACTGGACCTTCGATCTGAGTGATATAATAACTATTACAGACAGTCCATTTGTTACAGTTAACCCAGGTAAATGCCGTGCACCGAGGACATTTTTAAATCCCTCCTTTACAGATAGTCATACACTGCAGTCACAGCCATACCCTCTCTCCTACCTACACTCACTCCTTCAAGGCTTGCAGCTAGTCTGTACCCCCCCCCCCCCCCCTTCAACACTGGCGACCTGCATGCACCCATGGCACTCGTGGTCAGGCGTCGTGTACCGAGACCCTAGTGCATCTATAGAAGAACAATCATACTATATCTCACAAATGTTCGCACAGCCATCACAGATACTATATATGACCAGACCGTCTTGGGCAGAACATATTCTATACGAACCGAATGAAACTAAACCGGTCAAAACTAGCAGCAGAATTCGTCCGAACTACCGCACGAGCAACGTGAGAATCTGTAAGGTTACTTCAAGTTTACGACTGACAGCGAGAGCGTCGTGCTGGCAAGTGGAAGGATGGTAAATAACACTAGTTGTGGGAGAGACCTCTGGGTGTTAAACCAGCCGAGACACACAAGCATGTCCCCCCATTTATAAAAGGAATTCAGTTATACAGTAGCTAGTGCCAGAAAAGTACGTACATATGATACAACATACATGTAAACCAATAAGTAATGTATGAGAGACGTCACAGCTACATGCTGTGGCAGTAACTGCTAATTGTGCATGTACATATTTTTTTTAGTACGAACCATTTACAATGCTCGAACTGGAACTCATTACGAAATGAATCACCCACAAATCGCCTAATACAAATGTATGAACCTTCTAATGATGAGTAAGCAGGTAGCACAACACACATATATCAAATATGTGTGTTAGAATCAGCTGTTAGAAGATGCAAAAAGAAAACATAAAGAGCATGTATGTCGCAATCAAATCTCGCAGCGGTCTTCGTGAACTCGCTGGAAGCAGAGACTATAATGACCGTTCCGCCTTTCTGTTTATGGTATACATTACCGACAAAGAAAGCAACTCGACACTTGCAAGTACTATAAGTACATTACCACTGCCCTTAACAAAACATACATACTTTTTACATGCGTCATTGAAAGGGACGAACGTATGTACATTGATGGCGCTGGAGACATTGCATCATCCTTGAAAACAAGATATGGTTGGTTCAATTCCTGTAGAGTCCAATCATTTTACAGGTAGAAATTTCAGCAAGACATTATGACACATTATGCTGCTAGTGTTGACCGGTTTAGTTTCACTCGGTTCGTATGGAATATGTTCTGCCGAAGATGATCTGGTCATGTCAAGCTTCGGTGATGGCTTTGAGAATGTATGTCGGACATAATATGACTGTTCTTCATTAGATGCAGTGAGGTCTCGGTACACGATGACGAACTACGAGTGCTCTGGGTGCAGGTCGGTCTCGAGTGGTGCTGGTGGGTGGGGTACAGACTAGCTGCGAGCCTTGAAGGAGTGAGTGTTGGTTGGAGAGAGAGTATGGCTGTGAGTGCAGTGTATGACTATCTGTTAAAGAAGGATTTAAAAAAAAAGTGCTCAGTGCACTGCATGTACCTGGGTTAACGGTGACAATTGAATTGCTGTAATAGTTATTAAGTCGTGCAGATTGAAGGTCCGACATCTGACCTTTCCTCTGCGTTCACCATCATGCAGCCTCCTGCAGAGCCATGCGCTGGTTTCTCACCTCTGTCATTGGTACACTGTCGGCACACTGAGCACAAAGGTAGACGTAAGAGGAATGCACGACAGAAGCTTAAACTGTGTGCATGCTTTGTGATTGAAATACACATTTTTACTATGAACTGCTAAAACTGTCTGCTGTATTTAACTCAAAGTGTTAAATACTTACATAATGATTAATCTTAAAATATTTTATTTAACATAGTGTGCGATGACCTTCTTTAAGCAGACTATCACTGCAGGCAGCGTCGTGCATTATAAACGGTATTTCCACAACTCGTAATGTTGATATTGTAATACCTGTCAGCGCTCCTTGATATTGATCATACTAGTTTTCCTTTCGTGCACTCTAGCGGATAGCTGGGGAATGCAAGCAGCTGCATGTAGGGACCTGGGTTCCAGACTTATCAGTATGTGTAAATGTAAAATGGCTTGGCTGCTGGACGAAACTGTCTAAGCAGAAACATTAAATGTTCGGGAAGTGCCGAATGAATGTAATTTAAAAGGCGTGGTATATGCATTAAATGTTTGGGTAGAGTATGACTGCTTGTATTTGCAAAGTCATGGTAGATGCATTGAAGTTTCGGGCAGAGACGGCAAAGTATGTTTTCCTGTAACTGTAGACCCAGTAATTGCAGCAGTTCGGAGCATTAGTGAAGGTTGGAGACGGAGTTTGATTGTCATGGTCGCTAAATGTTCGTCTTCATGTGCAGTGGGACCGACGACGAATGATTGTCTGCAGATGTGTCAGCAAGCATGATCAACGGGAATCGAACCTGTGCTAACATATCTATTCAAGTAGTGTACAGATAAAATGTGTCAGGTGCGGTGATTCGACCCCACGCTTCCTTTTACTGGAACCAGAGATTATATCAGACGCCTTAGGCCGTTCGGTCTACCTGTCTATTTGTATCAGTAATGGAATTACACGACTTTATGTCGAATGACATACAATGCATGGTCATGTCTACCAATTGCTTATGCAATACACGCTCATGTGTGTGAGTTGGTGTGTGTGTTGGTGTATGTGTGTTGGTGTGTGTGTGTGTGTTGGGGAGTGTGTGTGAGATGGGTTTGGTAAGTGAGTGTAGGTCGGGGACTGACAGAGGTTGAATCGGGGCAGAAGCATTGTTTCCTTTCAATAATATACCGGTATGTGCGTTGAAAAGGGGGTGTGGTGGTGGGGATGCGGTACTTTGTCGGTATCTACCGTACATGGAAAGGCAGGACTGGTCATTGCAGTCTCCACTTCCAGCGAGGTAATGTCGACGACAAGATGTGCTTGCGACCTATGAGTATTCACTGCTAACCCAGATAAGGTAGGGGATAATACGTTTTGTAATATTAAGCTTATCATTCTAGCATGTGTTGATGTTGTAAGTGTGGGGGACTCGGCTGTCTAGTGATTAACGTGTGTATTAATTGCGAGTGACATCACATTACGTACATCGAACTCTCAGTACATGGCACACGAGTACACAATCGGTCTTCCCAAGAGTGGGTGGTACTAACCATCTGTCTGGAAGTAAGTACGCACATTGTTGGGTCGGGGGACTGTCTCGAAGAAAGTATGTGTTTTGAAGTTTCGACTATGACTGTAATTATTACCTGCTACGGTACATTGCTGGTCGGAGATAATAAAAACAAAGACAAATGAAATTACTAAATTCCTAGATATTACAATCACATGCGTGGCCTATGCGTATTCGATGTTACCCAGTTAACGATGGGGATAATTCGTTTCGTATTAGGACGCATTTCATTCTAGACTGTGTTGTATGTGCAGATTGACAACTCATGCATGCGGGCGGGCATGTCTGTATATGTAGGTGTATGCTAGTATAAAGATTTACTTCTATGCTTTCTTTTGAGCTGGTGGACGTACTGCTTCCTTACCGATATGGCTGGGCTATGAATTTGACAACAAAATGGTTCGGACGATCAGAACTTCGTTCTCTGTCAATTCGGTCCACCTTCTTTGAAGTCGTACTGTCTAGCAAAATTGCAGCTACCGACAAGTGCGCCAACAGCATCCATTTGCACACATGACGGGTGATTGCAGGCAGTACACCAATGACGACTGTCACTTTTTGTACGGAAGATGTGTGAATGCTGAATCTTGGAATTCGGACTGTGCAACATTTTGCTGGCTTGTGGTGGGGCGGGCAGTGCGCCCACGACGGCCATTTGTATAATGATGGTTGCCAGTGGTGGTGGGTGCTCATGATTGTGGCCAGTAGGCCGACGAGTAGGAGATGCTGCCAGGGTGACCCCCCCCCACAAACCTACAATTGATACCTATGTTATAACTTTCGAAATTTCGACATCTATGCTTCTAAGTTGTCATAGGGCATACTTCACCCAGTGCTCCTTCTCATAGTCATGGTTGATGTCTATGTAATCGATTTGGCAACTATAACTCAAATGGTTCGGTAACTACAAACAACGAGGCTTATCTGTTGGCAAAGAGCATACTTGACACAGCGAAAATTCTCCTCATCGTGGTTGACGTCTATGTTGTGTATTTGGCAACTATAACTTGAATGGTTCGGAAATTACTGCCACCTGTGCTTAGAGAGAGAGAGATAGAGAGAAATAGAGAGAGATAGAGAGAGATAGAGAAAGATAGAGAGAGATAGAGAGATATAGAGAGATAGATAGAGATAGAGAGAGATAGAGAGAGATATAGAGAGATAGAGCGAGAGAGAGATAGAGAGAGATAGAGTGAGAGAGAGATAGAGAGAGATAGGGAAAGAGAGAGATAGAGATAGAGAAAGATAGAGAGAGATAGAGAGAGAGAGGTGAGTATGAAAGCGGAGGCAGGCAGGTTGAGATTTGTCCATGCCCCTCTTCTCATAATCGTCTGAGGGTTATGCATATATTATTCTTTTTGTTGTTGTTTCTCAAATGGTCCAGAAATGGTTCGGAAATTACAGCCAACTATGCTTATATGCAAGCATATTTCATACTTGACCTGTGGCTGGCAGGTTGTCTTGAAATGGGGTTTTCCCCCACTCCACACAGGATGCATGAGCGGGACATTCACACTTTGGACGAATGAAAAAACAAATATCGGTTGGGAGCACCCAGAGCACACCTACCAGAATGTAAGAGCTGGTAGTGCGGCAGGGTGATCCCCAACTGACTGCCAATATGGCGACCATCGATAATTTGAGAAGGTGTATGTGCATGTGTGCAATCAATGTCATTACTCGCTCACAGCCACCACTGGTTCCCAAAATGGTCGTCGCAATCCTATGTGATTGTCGACTGTCTACCGAAATGGCCGCTGCCATCGTCATATGCGCTTATTGTTGTTCTAGGAAATCACTTTTGACGAATGGTGCTGTGTAACTTACAGCCATCTGTCATAGTCGTGGTTGATTTCTATGTTATGAATTTGGTGACATTAACTGAAATGGTTCGGAAATTACAGCAAACTATGCTTATAAGCTGGCATAAGGCATATTTATTCCAGCGACCCTTCTCCTAATCATTGTGTATAACTATGTTATGACTTTGACAACTATAATTTAAATGGTTCGGAAATTATAGCCAACTATGCCTATAAGTTTTCATCAGGCATACTTGACCCCGCCATCCTTCTCCTAGTGGTGGTTGATGCCTATGTTATGAATTTGACAAATATAACCTAAACTGCTCGAAAATTACAGCCAACTATACTTGACCCCACAACCCTTCTCCTAGTTGGGGTGGATGCCTATTTAATGAATTTAGCTACTATAACTTAAATTGTTCGGAAATTATAACCATCGATCCTTATAAGTTATCATGGGGCATAAGTGACCCCGCTACCCTTCTCATAGTCGGGGTGGATGCCTATGTTATGAATTTGACAACTACAGTAGACTCCTGACTATCCGGCCTACTGTGGTGGAAGGGCAGTCCGGTTAACATAACGGCAGATAACCTAGAGTTCTTTAACTACTCACTTCCTGCCCCACCCACAGCATTTTCAAACATACTTTCCATACCAAACCAGCTGTTATACAAATTTTCTGATATCTTAGTTCATGCCAAAACATTATAAATGTTTGTTTGTTAGCACTGTACTGTCCATTTTAAAATTCATAAGTGGAAAAAGAAGTCGAAATTAAAAATATTGCATACATTGTAAGATAAATTTTATAATGTCTAACTTAATTGCGAATAGTATGTATGCAATTGTAAAACAAACTTTAACATAAAACATAGGCCTAATTCTTTAAAAAATTATTTCAACATATTTTACTGTTCATTAATAAATGATTACAAAAATGTTAAAAGTAGGCCTAAGATAAAATAGTCAAAACCTACAGTTTCTAGATTTTGAGAAATCTTTGATAGATGACTGCTTCTCCCTGTTTGCCATCTTCCGCGATGCAATGTCCCTCCACGTACGCAAGCAGATAATGTCAGCAGGCATCACTTCCTCCTGCTGGCTAATGTATCACAACACTGCCACAATCGTCTTGAACCCTTCTGAATGTGAGATGAGATTTTTACTGTCATATAAGGAAGTCTCGCTTCTTCTTGTATTTCTTCTCCCTGTGTCACCATTTCCACAATATCGTTGTCAGTTATTTCATAAACTTCGTCGTTGGCCATCCATTCTTTAATATCCTGTGTACTGACATCGTCGCAACCTGGTACTTTTTCTAGCAACGAAGCAAGTTTATCGTTTTCATCTTTCACTTCGGTTTGACACACGGGTTGAAGATTGAAATGTTCACCTTCATGGTCAAAAATAATTTTCCAAGACCTTACAAGTGATATGTTTGAAATCTCTTCCCATGCTTCGGCCAACCACCTTATGACATCTAGCATGTCAATCTTTTTCAGAGTGGTCAAGTAGTCTTCATTATTATCAATCGCCAATATCAATGAACTGAAGAGATGCCGGCGATACTTTTACTATAACATTTCAATGGCACCCTGGTCCATCGGCTGACAATCAGCCGTCACTTTGGTTGGGAAATTGAAGCTTTGACGTCTCCACCTGTGAGATCGTCAGTGGCCGGATGCGAAGATGCATTGTCAAGAATAAGCACAGCCTTTCTCGGCAAATTGTTGTCTTTAAAATGTGTTTCTATAACCGGGACAGATTTATTTTGGTACCACGTTTTGAATATTTATGAATTCATCCATGCTTTCTTCTGATGCGTGTAATATAGGGGTAGTGATTCCTGATTTCCCAGTTTTTTAAAAGCTCTAGGTTTCTTTGATTTTGCTATTAACGTCAACCTAAGCTTGTGGTTACCGGTTGCATTACTGCATGCCAAGATGGTGACTCAATCCTTGCTTTTCTTTGTATCCTGGTGCAGCGGCTTAGTTTTAATGCGAGAGTTTTTATAGGGAGCATCATATAATTAAAACAGGTCTCATCGCAGTAGTACAAATGCACCCCAGAAATTCCCTCCTTTTCAATAAGCTAAAAAGATTGTCTTTGAACCAAGGTACAGCCTCTTTATCAGCAGATAAAGCCTCTGCACCTATGGTAATCTGGGGAATACCGAATCGTTTTTCCAGCGATCTAACCATCCATTACTGGCAGTAAATTCTGAATCCTCTCCTATTTGTCGCTTAAATTGCTGTGCTTTTCCCTGCTATATCGGCCCAGTAACAGGCAAGCCTTTTCCTCTTAAGTGTTCATGCCACTTTATACCATTTCATGCCACTTTATACCACTTCATGCCACTTTATGATTACCTATAGGCGTGTTTTTTCTTACTTTCATTCCACTTCCACTAACTTGGGCGGCACACCACTTTTAAATTTCTGCACGACATTTCTTCCAGTCACCAACTGTACTTTTCCCAACTCCTAACTACGAAGCAATAATTTTTACCGTTACCCCAGATTCTAGTGTCTTTATAGCATGTAGTTTCACCTCCATCTTCACTACAACCTTTTTCCGTTTATCACCCATTTCCTCATCTTCAGTAAAAAAAAAAAAATAACGAAGCACACAAAAAAAATTTACAAAGGTAACCAGGAACAGTGGCAAACGTATTCCGCGCTTGTTGACATCTGATACACAACTGATGGAACAAAGAGCAGGTAGCAGGGCGTGGGAAAATCCGCGCTTTTCATGTCGCAACTTGTGTTTTGCACACGGCACGTAGGAGGATAGTACCAGATGCCTGCTTGCAATGTCTTTGCAAGTTGCGATTTATGAAGGCGCGAAAAGTCGAGTAGATCATAAAAAAAAATTACTCCTCATTTTACTACAGAAAATTTATTTTTTGGAACTAGGCCGGATAGTACGGAGGCCGGATAGTCGCGAGCCGGGCACTCGAGAGTTTACTGTATAACTTAAATGTTTCGGGAATTATAGCCAACTATGATTATAAGTGTTACGCACAGACACACAATCTTAAGGAGGCTGCTGCTGTGTGTTACACGAGATCCGATCATTCGCGACGCCTTTATGACCCCCGCCGCCGCCGCCGGCGAGGCGCTGGCCGCCAAAATGGTCGACATCCTCTGCTGGTCGACAATTTTCCTAGGTAGACCTAGGTCGGCGATACCAAGATGGCTGCCGGGAATGACTTCTCAATTGGGCAGGAATTTCTCAATTTCCGAACTATTCCGCCCCAATGTGCAAACCACCGTCGCACTCTGCAACCTGCCCAAATTATACTAATTAGCACTGGCTGCCGAGATGGCCGCCGGTGGTGGGAGGGAAAATAGGGAAATTTTGAGGAAAAAAGAGAAAAAAGTGGCACTTTTGTACGCGAAATCGAACGTTTCGGACAAGTAAAAAGGGAAAAAAGAAAAAATATAGCTCCTGGGTTTTACAACCCGACGCCCTGTAATATGCTAATTAGGCTCCACCATCAGACTCCAGGTGCGCCAGAACCAACCTTTTTATAATAATATTATTTCTAATCCAGTTGAGTTTTTTCAGAAAGTCGTGATTTATTTTTCTCATTATGGCCCCTCTGCGGATACATCAGCTAAATTAACGTTACCACGGACGTCTTAAGAAAAATTCTTGCGCCGACTAAAAACAGTACTTGAACGTTCCCCGAGAGCATTCTTCAAGTAGGAAAGAGGGACATCAAAATTCCGCTGTTTCAACGACCTGTATGCTAAACTATAGACGTCTAGGAATAATCGAGCATAACCTACTAGTTGATTGTCTGCGACCTTGAATCGTATCATGCTATACGGTACATGTTTCCTCGAAAGTTTTCTATTGACACACGTCCCTACAAGGCGTGCTTAATAAACTGCAATAGAGTGTATTAAGAAACAAAATTGTTCTACAGTTTGACCTTAAATACTTCACAAAATTTTCCAGTCTCTCTATGTTAGTAATCTGATAAAACCAAAAATTTAAATCGTTTCTTGCAAACTTCCTGATGTCGTCCCGTGCACTAGATACACAGATTGGACCAGATACGAAAAATTTTAACAACTGATATCAGATAAATAATTGTGAAGCTTGTGTTTGTTTGCTATATATATGTGGGTCTAAAACCATAAAGGATCCCAAACAAAATATTTCTATTGTTTCCTTATTTAATTGGTATGTAGGAGTAAAATGTTAAGTTCTTTTCCTATTTTGATATGACAGGGACTATTGGCTTCTCCCCTTCGTTCTTTCAATCTCCGTGACAAAATTCGTATTGGCCTAGCCTTAACGTTTCGCATTTTCAAGGTTACAGTGGTCTAGTTAACTCACACTAGCCATTAAATAACACCAAGGCGGCGCTTATTCTTGTGTTATATAAATAATAATTTCCAGTCTTGAGCTAATAAAATATCGATATCAAATACATTGGACTTCCTTAAGTAATTTTGAAGAGATGAAGTAAGAATACAATTTCTTCCATTACTAGCCAGAATAAAAAAAGCTTCAGCAATTTTGAATAAATCGCGTGTTAGATCACAAATTATTATATGATGACAATAACGGTATTTTTGTTTCACAATCCAATAAATTCCTACAGACGAACTTGCTAGATACCAAGAGAACCAATAAGGTAACTTCCACAGTGTAATTTAGACACAGAACTGTTACAATCTGCGTGAAGATGTAATATTTGTTTCCGTATGCTTTCGTTATTCGTTTAGTCGTAAAAAAACCTGTCTGTATTATGAAGGAGCAAATATACCTTTTCCATTGCAGCAGTAAACTGAGTAACTGCAGTTCGCTCTAAATCACTGAACTGTACTAACAAATAATTACTTCGAGCAGTCGATATCACTGTAGCCAGTGCATCCTAATGCCTTTTCTAGCGTAGTGAGTGATTGATTAATGGGTGTTCTCATAAGCGTTTAAATTCATCCACTTAAAAATTTATAATAGATTTAAAAATTACCACTTCATTTTTTTTGTTATAGATTTCTCATTTTATTACATACTCAAAATGGAACATTTTGCCGAAAAAATAAACATAAAAATAAAATATTTTTTTATTTAACTACTTTTAAAAACGAGCTTTCAAAGCAGTTCAATAACGTAACTTAATATCCTTGGCATGATTCAAAATTTTCTGGCACCAAGTTAGTTACCAGGTTTTCCGAAGATTAATGCGTCTTCAGAGAAGTAAGTGAAAAAAGGTTCTTACATCAGGGATTTAGACGCTTATTTAATACTGTGATTGTTTATCTTCGTAAATAATTTCGCTGTAATTATCATATTTTTATTGGGTCTACAATTTGATTTTTATTATAAAATACGCCCATGAGATGAGTATGTCGAAATTAAATCAAAATTTTAAATAATATTTTATATAATATTTACCGATTATACTAAGATTTTCAGGTCACTCCATTAACTAAAATAGAATGGTGCACATTCAAATTATTTGTTTCGGGCTCCACAACAAAGAATATTATCATACGAAAAATGAAAACAGGACTCAACTGGACATCTTAGAAGAAATGTGGCGTGGAATAAGATGTTCGGAGATAAGTAATAAGTACAGCGTTCTATAGGAAAAAGCAAAATACTTTCATATTAGAGTATATGGGCCTACGTACTAAACTACGAACGTACATAAATACACGCGTGAATATAAAGCCATATTAATTCATTTACAATTCAATCACACATTTATTTATTACTTCAAGTATTGTTGCTATGTATTCTTTTCTTGTAACCTCTATTTTTGCCAGCTGGCTTCTTACAAACTCTGAAATTTGCGCTGGGTTCTCAATATTATTAGGGAACCATTCATCAAACACGAAACAGTACCTTTTGAATATCATATTGCATACAAGGGATGTGCTTAAAGTCTATTACGCTAATACTTTGCCGGCGCAGTAACGTCCATAAGTACTCTCAATGTACAACGTTTTCAAGTTCGTGGACGTAATTGAACAATCAAACTACAGATATTGTGTTTCATTACATTGAGAGAAAATCTAATAAAATATTTGTTTGTATAGGACCAAATATATATTTAGCTGTCCTAACAAAATACATTGTTGAAGAATCAAAATTTGAAAAGCAACCAAATGACTTTTGTTCTGGTAATAAAATATATATATTTAAATAAACAAAATCTCTGTGTTGGGCCAAAAAAAAATTAGACCGTCACCTAAATATTTTGTTGAATCAACTGCATATATTTGTTTGGCCACTCATTTGACTGCCTTCGTTTAAAAATTCAGCTCGAGAGTTTGTTTGAATTTTTTGTGACAATTAGGTTAGTAACCGTGCTTGTTAGTGCATATTTTGAGGCTTAACAATCGTATAAACACATTAATTAAACTATGGAGCTAGAAACTGACAAGTAAAGCTGTAAAACTTGAAATATTTGTTCGCTCACGTTGCCCAATATTTGCAGTATATCTATTTAAAAGCTTTATGCCGTCATGAGTTGTCACGTTAGCTGAGATTGCTTAAGGCGTAATGCTCTGCCGCAGGTGGTCTAGGTTCGAAACTCGGTTGAAATTGACGTATGTTTAAATATCGGCCAAAACTGTTTTACATACGTTTAGCCAAACAAATCTTTAATTGCACAAAACAAATCTTACAGTTTGGGGCAACCCAATGAGAAAAACAAAATAATCTGGTTTCAGCAACAAAATATTTCATTGCCTCTATACAAACCAATAATTAGGCTTAACAAAACAAATTTATTCAACAAAACCTTTTTCTCAGTGTATTTACTGCACACACTTCGTGCAGGCATGTATCATCTAAGACCTTATGTGTGGCTCCTCTGTAGCTATTACACGATACCTGCAGTCATATTTGGTCTTGTGCAAGCATCTACAAGCCCTGGTGCACGAGACGGTATACCAGCCGCTATATGAGCCGCCATGGAAGATTCGCATTACACGACAGCAGTTTGAGTACTAGTATTTGGCACCCTCGGAGGGTGCGCAGTGTGTGGTTTGTAGTGAATATGAACCCCGTTCGCAGAACTGCTACCAGTTACTAACTTGCGTAGACATATGATAAATCTAGCTAGCACATCTTAATATTGCTATAATACTGTTCGGCTTTATTTAAATTGATTGTTTATTAGTATAGTTTCATTCATTTTCTTGAAAATGGTGTGAAGTCACTAGGGCACAAATGTGTTATTTTTAATTTTGACGGAAGTTACTGACCGGTTGCAAAATAAAGTTTTTTTCTTACGTACCGGGATATTATCTGCATGTAAAATTTAATCATAAAGGATTTGGAGGCGATGCAGTTTTGAACTCGCATGCCAGAGTTGCATTGTAATATCGCACGCCGCGACTTTATCACTGTACTACCAAGGTGCAACTAAGATAACAAGTCTATATGCAAGTAAGTGGTGCGAATTAAAATGTCCAGATAGTAGGTATGGTTTTGCGTATTTACAACGGTTTTAAACAGTAATTTAAAGTATTCATAGCCAGTATTATTCGTCGTTGTCGTATTTAAATTTTTTTGGAAAGAGTTTCATACAATCGGGTTTGTAATCAAGATGGAGGCGTCCTTTTTGGTTTCTTCATCAACTCGTTGCAAGTAGTGGTTACGGGGAGCGCCCTACGCTCTGAGACTGCGATGTGATTGGCCAGGTACGAAAGCCAGTGTGGAACCTGCCACGAATAATAGGACGTGTCCGAATAGCAAACCTGGTACGAAATCTGGCCGTACAAGGCGGGAAATGCCATAACGGGTGCGAGACCAGCCTGTATACCAGGCGCTATGGCGGACCTTGCACAAGCTTTTACGGAATCTCGTATCGTGTAATATCTCCTTTAAGGCGTCAGGCTGAATAATTGCGAAACCCGTGCTGGTGATTGTGTGAGATCGTTCACTGGAGCTACCATCACCTGTAGCTTATATAGTCCATTCACGGTTGCTTCAAACTTTTATGAAGCCACGCTCAAATTATACTTTCAGGATATTCATCCGCCTCTTATACTGTAAACAAAGACGAACTAAGTCTAGAAAATTTCAATCAAAGAGCAGCGCATCACATTACTGCGCAATCACTTTAATAATATTTTTATAAGAACTATATCCTACTTGGTATTATAGACACAACTGTTTTCCGTTCAATTACACCAAAATGAAGATACTTTTAAGTTAACAGAAGTATAAAACGATTATGATACGTGACATATTTAGGAAAGAACCAAGCACGTTATAATCGGGGTGATTTTTCAATGGTTTGATTAAAATCATGTGAAGAAAATGTGAATAGGCTATAGCTCAGTCACTGTTAACTGCGCCCTTTCAAAAGTCCTCACATTATTCTTACTATCAGACAGATATGTTTATAGCAGTGACACTGTCGTAAAGACTCTTCACAATCAAGTGAGCACTTTTAAAACGAACCTTTAAAAAATGTCACTGCCCTTGCATGCGTATATTTTAACGGCGCACTGAGTGACTTGGGCCCATTAAAGTTGGTAACCAAGGATGGAAAGTAGTTCCATATCTCAATGTTTGAAAGTATGTGTTACGTAACCATTTGTAATAACTTAAATTATTTCTTTCACTGAGACGAGTATGGTCGTCTGATATTATAATTTTTTTAGGTTTTTAAGTAATTTTTTAGCCAGAATTGGCAACCTGTGTAGCGTGGCTAATTTATAACAAGTATTTGTAATATTCATATTTTACCGTATGGTATCTTGCTAGGTTGAAGGCCGGCCTATTCCTATTCTTATTAATCTGTATTTATTTATTGGAAATATTTCTATATTTTATGTGCTGCCATTCGTATGTACTATTGGATATGTATAATCGAAACGCAGATTTTTTAGTACGCGTTTAGTTGTAAAAGCCACCCCCAGAATGCTGTAATCGCTCGGGGTGACGACGCGACCGCGTGTCGTGAGGGGATGCGCGTGGGTAGGGGTAGGAGGACACAGCTGTTCCGCTTGACGAGGAGTAGCGGTCTAGACCCCGACCTTGGGGGTATATGTGACTGCGTGGCTGGTGCGAAATTTATTGCAAGCATGACGGAGTTGATAAGGCGTCCGGGCGCATGCCCAGCTAATGGTCTATTGTGACAATATGCGATCACCGTCTCTTAAAGTGACTCGAATATGAGCGGGTTAAGGAAAGTAACTTTTTACGCTGTTTGCCACGGAGAAGAAAAATCGCCGGTGTTAAAACGGAACGGTCCTTGTGAAAGTATGCAAATTATGTGATCGTAAAGTTGACGGGTGGCGCAGGCAAATTAAGTGAGAGTTTGTTTACTGAGTGGAACTATGTGCACTATGGTGGAACTATGGTTGCCGGCATTGTAAGCTTTGTAAACTGACATAGGACGGGTGCAGTTCAAAATATCTTGCATACCGTAATAATTGACGTTTTCTATGAGTCGCAAAGTGTTACCGCTGCTGTCCGGGGGCTGATATAATTGCTGCATTTGAAGAGGTGCGTATTGTCACCGATCATCGCCGTCGCCGGCAGTAATCAGCTGGAGGTTTGCTTCAGAGACGTCGCATTTTGGCTGGACTGAAATTCCACCAGGTATGATGAGACGACGAGATGTTTTACGCCCGTAAATTTTCGTGGGCGTCACCGTCAGCGATCTTCCCCGTGCACATAAAACATTGTAACCGCCCGTGCGAACCCCATTCCGAGGGTGACTTATATTGCAAAGTATTAATTCAAGTATTGTTACATAAAGTAACGTGCCCGGCATTAATTGTGGTTACCATTTACGTGTGGTATAAGGACAATTTTGTAAAAATATTTTAAACTGTTGTAGGCTCTGTGATAATGATTGTGCTGTGTAAAAAATCTTTGCATTGCCCATCAAATGAATGGAACGGAACAGTAACATTGCAGCCAGATATTGTTTGACGTATAGTATGCATTTAATCTTGTTTTTGCAATAATGAAATTTGAGTGTAATCCTAAGCAAATATTTTCTCAATAAAAATGGTAACCCAGAAAATAAACTTTCAAACATACTCAATTTTCGTAATGCAAACTTCTTGGTTTTTTTTTTTTTTAATGAAGAATGTGTCTGCAACTTAAAAGTTTTTGAATAAGAATTATAATGTTTCTATTGGGAATTAGACGTGAAATTTGTGCTCAAAAGTTTTGAAGTCGAGATAGCTTCTATCTTGTGATTAGGCGTAGTAGTATTTGTGATAATGCACGAGTAAGGTATTTTTGAGTAGCTTGCACACTAGCGGCAAAAGGGTGTCTTATCACTTTATTTTTTTAGTGCATCGAAGTAAAAAAAAAACATGATCTCAACCAGAAATACATTTAACCAATCTTCGTAATCATGTCGATGTGTGCGGTCAATTTTTATGAAATAATATCAACATCAAAATTCTTACATGAACTTCATCTTCGTCCGATATTTCACATATCGAACATGTCTGGGATGTGTTCACTAGGCTACTAGCCGGTCATTCTTTTGCAACAGCCGATACCGATGAACTGTGGACTTCGGTAGAAGCAGCATGACAGATGATGCCCCAGAAACACGACAAGGGCCTGTTTGATTCGATAATACGGAGTTTAGCAGCTGTCGTTGCAGCTCGTAGAGGCTTAAAATCACTACGACACAGAAATTTCTCATGATTGGTGTGGTTAGGGGGAGGGGTGAGCTACACTGACTGAAGTGAAAGGATAGGGACATATTAGCGATGCTGACACACGAGTTATTAAGATAAATACTAGGAGAAAAATTAACTCTCAGTAAGATCAAATCCATCACCATTTGCCCTAGTTACGTACTTTTATCACAAAGTTTTAATAAGATGTTTATACTATATCTTGTCAACCGCCTTGTCAACACCCCTGCAGAACTGTCATTTTTTTACACTACAGTTTTTGTAATACATTTTCAAACTTTTTTTGAAAAATTTAATCACATACCTTATAAAAACGTACATCAACAACTCACTAAATAAAATATTGAAAAAGTAATTTTTGAAAACTTTTGAATGGCGGTCTAAATGTTGGCAATAAGTTGATAGACATACTGTTAATAATGTTTATTTATATTTATGTCGGGGCAACGTTGTAAAACGAGCATTTAATGGCAAAGTTAGCGAATATATATTATTAATTAAAACTATTTTCATTTTATGTATTTTAAGAAAAACAAATGTTTTTCACGATACTGCCAATCTTTCTTTGAAATATGTGCTGTTGGTTTTATATTGGGACAATGTTCGAAACCAAACAGTTGGCGATAAGTACTTCCTTGTAGTTGGGACAACATTATGAAACTAGCATATTTCCAACAATGTACAATAATTTTTTGGACTGAAAGAAAAACAATAACTTCAAATGTTTGCTTAAAATTTGTTTTTAATACTTAAATGTTTTTGTTTAAAATGTAATTTGATGGTCGAGGTTGGCTGAAGTTAACAACAAGTTAGTAGAACAATTGGTAACGGGTATTAATTTTTATGTCGGGCCAACATTGTACAAGCAACACTTTGATGGCGAAGTTAGTGAATAGCCATTCTTAATGAAAACAATTTCCTGTATTGAATGAGATATAAATATTGTTCAGGATACTGAGCATTTTTCTAATAGATATTGTGCAGTTGGTTTTGTGTTGGAACAATGTTGGGATCCAAACGGTTGGTGTTTGGTCATCTTTCGTTAGTTGGTCCAATGATGTAAAACCAACATAATTTCAACAATGCTCCACAAAAAGTCTGGGATGAGGAAAAAACATAATTGTCCATGTTGGTGTAAACCTTTGGTTTTTTAATCTATAAACTAATTGTATTTAAAATATATTTTGATGGTCATTGTATGCTGATTGTTGGCATCTAGTTGGTAAACATACAGAAACATTTGCTGGCCCAACATTGGCTTAACTTCTGGCTCTGGCCTTAGGCCAACGTTGGAAAAGGTAAGTTGACCCAATTTCAAAAAGTCATTGGCCTGTCGCGTATTTTTGCTTTGGCTACAAATTAAAATATGATGCTCTACCTACCTTATGGGGCCCTTAAAATGTATGGTTGTCTACAAGCTTTTCTAAATTCTCTTTCTTAGAAACATATGCCATATCAATCAAAAACCAAAATTATATTTGCTGGCTTTATTTTGGCTTATTGTGTGTATATTAACGATCAGCAATCTAATATGACAGAACCCCAACGACTTTCAAACGTTGGTATTACGTTAGTCATTCGTAGTATTTTGATCATTTGCTAAATAATATTCTTTTCTCTTTCAGAAATGCATTCACGTAGTCATTTATCCACAGTTAGCAATGTTTCGCGAATACGTGTTATTGAATACATAATGCCAACTAATAAACATAATTCTGCCAACGTACTGTATGAACATTATTTTAAATCAACATTAGGTACTATGTATTCTTGATGAAAACAATGCCCCTTACTGTATT
Organism: Dryococelus australis; assembly: GCA_029891345.1. Lineage (NCBI taxonomy): Eukaryota > Metazoa > Arthropoda > Insecta > Phasmatodea > Phasmatidae > Dryococelus > Dryococelus australis. The sequence goes on along the minus strand of CM056998.1, from coordinate 115,716,399 downwards.
TAAAGAAGTGTAAATGTTATTCAAATAACTGATCATTGTTCTTTGAAATATGATTTCTTATTTTATGTTGGGACAATGTTGGAGACCATACAGTTGATAATTAGTACTGTTTCTTTAGTTTATTGGCCGGTTATGTCAACGTTATGTAACCTATTTCCAACAGTACTCAATATTATGTATGGGAGCAAAACATTCTCAATAATAATTCATGTTTGCTTACCAGTTAGAATAATAATAAATATTACTTTTTGTTTCAAATATATTTTTATGGTCACGAATGGCTGATTATTGGCAGCACGTTGATACACATAATCGGTAATTGGCATGAATTTTTTATGTTGGTCCAACATTGAATATTCGATCTGGAACATAATCTTACATACCTATTTCTGCACTAGTGATAACAAGGTATACTAACCTAGAGCATATGTTACAGTAGTCCAGTTGATAAGTTCTCTGCCTGCTAATGAATGGGTTGTGGGTTTGAGTACGATAATTACCATTCGATTTGTAAGGTCATAACGTGAAGTGTTATGTGATGAGTAATATTGGGGTAACTGGGTTTTTAACATTTTTTTTTGTTTTTGAATAATTTTTTTTTAAACAATGATAACCAAAATTGGCAGAACGTTGTTTATTAGTTGGCATTTATGTACGCAATAATGCATCTTCGTAAAATATTGCTAACTGTGGATAAATGACTGCGTGAACGCGTTTCTAAAGGAGAAAAGTATTATTTAGTAAATTATCAAATATATATGATTAACTAACATGATACCAATGTTAGTGGTTGGGTTTCCATCATATTATATTGGTAATCTGTAATGTACACATGATAAACCAACGTAAAGCCAACAGACAGCAGTTGGGTATTTGATTGATATGTCATATGTTTTAAAGAAAGAGAATTTAGGAAAACGTGCAGAAAACCATTTATTTCCATTGGCGTAATATTGTTGGATGAGCATCATATTTCAGTTAGCAGCCAACATAAAGGTACACGTTGGATCAACGTTGCCCCGAGTGACATTTTGACGTTGGGCCAACTTGCGTTTTCAAACGTTGACCCAATGCCAGAGCCAGACGTTGGGCCAATGTTGGGCAAACGAATAGTTGCTACTGGGGTTACAACAAATGTAACAATCGTGGCTGGCAATTATTGGCAGTAATTCCGACGCATTGTGGCAACAGTTCAAGAAAATTTACAAAAAAGACTGCATGAAGTGTTGCTGCAGCAACATAATCCATGTCCGAACGCCGTTCACATGACTAAATAGGCAGTATAGGAGTTTGGTACGAGAGTTATACCATATCTGCAATATTCCTCCGATTTTGCACCATCATATTCTTGTCTTTACCGCTATTTGTTACTGTGTAACATACTGGAAAACGAAAAGTTCTTCAAACTTGTCTTGATGACTTTATTGCACTTAAACCAGTGTATCTGTTCATACGTAAACTCTTAAAACTTCCCCATCATCGGAATGCGTCCATACTAGACATTAGTTTGCAGTCATTTGTTCATCTAAAAGAGTATCATGTAAACATTTTTCCTGGTAATGAACTTCAAAAATCCTAATTTTTTGCTATCGGCAAATGTTTCTACTTTCCTACAGAGCAAAATGAAACTCTAAAGATTATATTTTTGAACGATTCCACCTATGTTAAGGATGTAATAACATCTAATATGTAAATTAATACATTAATTTTTAACAGCTGTTACCTAAACCTCCTTATAATTTCACTAATAAATTTAATCGTGACGTCACTCATGTAGCATTATTTATTCTGTAGTATTCATTAATATTGTGTCAATAGACGTAGGTTTCTATGGTAAGTTTAAGATAATTTAATTTTTTTATATTAGCACATGCAAATTCCAAAGTCATTCCTGTAACGTATATTTTTTAAATGGCAATCTTGACGGTTGCCAATCAGGTGTTTTACTCACTCCTCAGTGTATGCATATTTTGAAACGGGTATATTGAGACAAGTGTAGTGGGTTGACTCGTTTTCAAACTTACACTCGTATAAGGAAGCCACGGTGGCTTAGCTGTTAGCCTGCTCGCCTGCCACCGGGTTCAATCCCCAACTGGGTCACTCCTAATTTACGCATGTGGAATCGTGCCGGATGATGCAGCTGGTAAGCGGGTTTTCTCGGGATCTCCCATTTCCTATACACTTTCATTCCGGCGCTTCTCCATACTCACATCAATCACCCTCATCGGCACTCAAGACCTCGCTGTTAGGAGTCGGCCAAATCTCTTCACTTCAGTTCACATACGTATACTATGGGCAAATTCACGATCTATTTGCCATGACACACATGATAAACATTCGATTTAGCAATATTTAGGTAAGTTTGAGAGTAGGATAATTTAGAGAAGTCTGGCATATGGGAATGAGGATTTAGAATCCCGTAGACAACCGCCTGCCCTGTCATTCGCGGTTGCCCGATCACCATATTGGATCGGGATAGCATTGACTTTTGACATTGACCATGGCCTTTGATCTTGAACTTTGACCTTATACCAAAAAAATTCAAAACACTTCTAAAAAAAACACCTAAATATTCTAAAAATTGAAAATACAATTCTAAAAAAAATTCTTAAACATTTGAAAAATCTACAAAATTCCCAAAAACACTCTTGGCCCTTAACCCCATGACCCTTTACCTATGATCCCTTGACCCAAGACCCTTGAAACTTGATCCATGATACAAGACTCAAGACAGGTGTTATTGAAGGTATCACTTGCTGGCACTTAAATTACGAATCCTTGCAGTTCTTGCTGTGGTTCTTCAATGTATCACCTTGCCTAAACTACATGAGTCCATTGTCGTAATGTTTTGTCATGAGAAAGGGACTCTTCGTACACGTGGTTCTCTGAAGCTGCCGAGCATTTTAACTGAAGGTGAAAACACGATCGCAGAATCGACATCGACGACAATCAGACAGTGATGATGTAGGTCACGTCTCCATGTTCGTTGAAGTGAAAGACAGGCCTTCGTATTCACAATTCATCTTCGCAGTACGACGAAATAGTGCTTCCATGTCGATGTTCTCCTCGCGATGTAAGAACAAAAATTGTAATTTTTTCTATAGAAATGGTATTCTTTTTACAGTAAAGAGCCGAGTTTGTTCCCACAGAAGGCCTTCCGCAATAAATATATTTTTAAATATGAAAATAAAACGTAGAGCACTCTGAGAAAACCTTTATACTCGTTTGCTCCAGAAGAACACCGGGAGATATTTTAATAACAATATTTTATTTTTAAATGCTTGTTGGCATATGTATGTATATCGGTATAAAATATATATTTATTTTAAATTTATTCAATATATAATTATATTCCTACATGATAATTCTTTCTTGATATTAATAATTGTGTGTGTGTGTATATATATACATATATAGTAAGCTATATATAAATTAAAGTACATCTATAAATATATAAATACACATATATTATGGTATCCCGGCAAACACGGAAAATACGAGCCAGAATCGGGCCGTTAAAAGCTAGCCAACAAACTCTAGCCAGCCGGTGCCGGCCCGCTGTCTTATGCCGGAAGCTGCCCGTTGGAAATGGACTGGCGGCTAACTGTTGGCTGAAAGTGTAGGGCCAGCGACGGCTGGGTGTCGTTACGACGCCGGGCCTGCAGCGGCATGATGACCAGAAATAAGCAGTATAATAAAGAAAAAACGTTAACTTTTCGATAAAAAAAAATTTGCAATTGTTATTTTACCTTTAAATATATTCATTTATTTACTTCTCAACACATTATATGATATGATAACCATTTGTTTGCTCAATGCGGGATTCGAACCTAAGACCCTTGCGTTGACAGTCCAGCATGCTAACCTATACACCGAGGGGTAAGATGCTGATAGTTTTCCAATAATTTGGGATCTATAATGACACAAATTAACATAAAGAAATTTATAAATTCTATGACAATATAACAACAGATTTTAAAACTTGGATTATTTACGAACTATTTCTGAGAGGCTTGAAACAAAGTAGTTATTGTTAGATTTTAAAATATATGTTGGATGGTTTTACAAATGAAAAAGAAAAATTTAAATAAACTAGTGTCATGGGTTACCATGCGAAACATATAATCACCAAAAAAAACATTCTAACGGTTAACACACAGTCTCAAAAAAGACATGCCATCAGCAACTAGCTAATATTTTGCCTATTCAAAACACTTTCCAAAAATTTGTCGGCAAAAAGACATAATATTCTAGGCCTATCTTTATTTTGATAAAGAGCCTTGACTCAAAATCGTTACCAGGCCGGAATAAATAAGATAATGGCCAGATTACAGAAAAGATAAAGATGCTGATTGGGAATAGGCCCAGAAAAGGTTTTAAGATTCAAGCAACATGTTTGCTCTGCGATATCATGCCGACATATTATCGGTAATATCCATCTGTCATCCTAAAAAATACAGCGAGCCATTGTATTTTTTGTAACAGCAAACAGTATGTTGAAAAAAAGACATGATGCCGTTAACAACTAACATCTTGCCTATTCAAAACACTTTCCAAATATATGTCGGCAAAAAGACATCATAATTGTATCGTTATTGGGATAAAATGCCGTGTCTCGAAAATGGTATCGGGCCGGAATAAATATGATAATGGCCAGCTTAGCGAAAAGACAAAGATGCGGTATGGAAATCGGCCCAGAAACATTTTTAAGATGCTTGCAACATGTTTCATCTGCGATATCATGCCGACATATTTTCGGTGATATCCATCTATTGTCATAAAAAATACAGCAGGCCGTTGTCATTTGTCTAACGGCTGGCAATCTGTCTCAAAAAAGACATCACGCCGTTGTCAGATGGCTATCTTCTGGCATTGAAACGACAATTGCCAACAGTACAGGTATCGGGCCGCCAATTTGCCAACACCTTGCCGACTGATTGTGTTTGCTGGGATCTATCTGCGTGTATTCTTTTGGAGCGAGCCATTATGAGGGTTTTCTCAAAACTCTCCCCTTTTCTATTTTCACATTGTAAAATATATTTATTGCAGAAGGCCTTCTGGGATCGCAAGCTAGGCTATTTACTGTAAAAAAAATGCCCTTTATTTAGAGAAATTAAATTTTCTAACATCGTGAGGTGAACATCGATTTGAAAGCACTTTCTCATCATACTGCAAAGATGAATGGTGAATACGAAGGCCTGTCATTCATTTCAACAAACATGGAGCCATGACCTGCATCATCACTGCCTGATTGTTGTCGGTCGATGTTGATTCTGCAGTAGAGTTTTCACCTTCAGTTAAAATGCTCGGCAACACCAGAGAACCTTTTGCATGAAGAATTATTCTCTCATGACAAAACATTATGACAATAAACATGTGTAGTTTATGCAAGGTGATACATTGAATAACCACACCAAGAACTTCAAGTATTCGACTTTTAAGTGTCAGAATGTGATGTCGCAAATAACTTTTGCTGTAACGCTGTGTACTGATTCGACAGGCGATTATGATGAAATAGTTAATGCAAAAGACAGAATGTGTGACTTGTGTAATGCAGTAGAGTGGTTTGCATGAAATATACACATGCAAGACTTTCGCGTTTAATCAATGAATTTTACAATAAACAACCATTGGATCTAAGTACTGCTACAAAGAAATGTAAATTTACTATAAACTGTGAAACAGGAGCTGAAGACTATCATGTTGATAATGATTATGACGATAACACTGTTGATGAAGTATCTGATGAGACAGGTGATGATTCTTCCGACGACTCGAATGACCTTGTTGATAGACACAAGATAACCGTAGCGGAGAAGCACATGGAATCGTACACAGCAAATTCACAAAACAGAATGGGACGAAGCAGGGGCTTTTCTAGCATATATGGGTTTTTAGAACTATTTCCCTTGTATCCCTCCAAAGACAATATTTACAAAGTTGAAGTCCCGCAACGACCAATCGGGATGCATGGTGGGCGCTCGCCGTGGTTTTAGGCACTAGTGAAAAGTGGAAATACATTCCAAAAAAATATCTGTTCTGTAGAGTTGACCCATTAAGCAATGACATATACTGAAGGCCTGGATGTGTGTGTGTATATATATATATAGAATGTTCAGGTAATTTTTGTGATTAATTTTTTTTTTGTAATTGCTAGAGGTTTTCAGATTTTTTTAAACTTATGGAATTTTTTTGGAATTTTGGTCCAGGGTCAAGGGTCTTTTGGTCAGTGGTATTGGAATCAAGGGTCAAGAATCTGAGTCTTGGGTTTTGGGTCTTGAGTCAAGGGTCTTGGGGGCTTGGGTGAAGGGTGATGGGTCAAGGTTCAAGGGACAAAAGTCTTACCTCAAGGGTTAAAGGTCAAGATTGAAAGGTCCAGCATCTTGGATCTTGGGTCAGCGGTCTTGTGTCAAGGGGTCATGGGTCAAGTGTAGGGGGTTTTTGGTCAAGGGTATTGGGTCGTGGGCCATGGATCAGAGGTCTTGGGTCTTAGGTGAAAAATCAATGGTCATGGGTATTGGGTCAAGGGGTCATGGGGTCAATGTTCATGAATTTTTATTTATTTTTTGGATTTTTAAGAACTTTTTTGAATTTCTTGAATTGTTTTAGAAGTTTTTGGGATTTTGGGAATATTTTTTTGGTGTTTAGGGCCAAAAAATTTTATGGTCAAATTTAAGAACAAAGCTCAAGTTCATATGGCGGCCAGGTGACCGTAATGACAGAACAGGTGGTCGGCTTCAGGGCTCCGAATCCCCATTCCCTTATGCCAGACTTCTCTAAGTTATCCCACTCTTGCGAATGAAATATTCGAAATATTTACTATAGGTCATTTAAAATATGTACTCCACAGAGTGATTACACAAACAAATGTGTTCTAGCGATATTTTCATTAGTAGCAATACTTTGTAAACTATAAATTAAACTGAACATTGTCGCACTTGAAAACTACATGATGGTTGATTGTAGAAACGATGTCACTTTTAATTCATATTACAGTTTTCCCCTCATGAATTGTTTCCTTCATGTCCTTAATTGTAAAAATTATTTCGTTATTCCGGTTGATTAACGAATCTACTGAGCACGTTCATTACACAGTTATTAATTTTCGAGCCCCAATATGGAAGGCGTGACTTCGATCACGCACGTTTTGTGACTTGGGAAAATTTACTTAAATAATGTTTATATTTATTCTATAAGAATCTCTATGAAATTCATCGTCATGTAGTTTACGTCTTTTTTAACAACGCATTTATATTACTAAATTGATGAGTATTTGAACGAATTTAAACAAATTTATTATCATTATTATTTAGTGAAAATGTTCTAAATCACGATTTGGCATTTTATGCACTCCCTAAGTTTTCTTCTATTATTGTTTTCCCTTTTTGGGAGTTCATTTTTTTTTTTTTTTGTATTGTAAGGCCGTTTTTTTCAGCGCCTTCTATTTCATTAATTTTTGTATTCTTATATATGATCATACTAACTTAATATCATGGTCACCTTTTCGGAAACTTTATTTATTTAACCAGCAATATTTATATATTTATGTCAAATTGTAGTTATAAAATTTATAGGTGACCAGCTCCGAGTGTGATCTGATCAGGTTAAAAGTATTAAAATAAATTTTCCTTGCAACGTAATATATTGTGTAAAATATTATTGTGGATATTATTATTTTACTTACCAATTATATCGTCATAAATAAGAATTTAAAACCGTACTGTATACAATCGTACAACCTAAACACGCATGTTTGAACTTAGATATAGCTTACAGCTATACCTTTATGAGAACTTCAGATGAGACTTCCGGCTACCTAATGAAGATGATCTTACTTGGTTTATAGAAGTGCGTAGTACAATCAACAAGAAATTGGACGACGTCAGGCGCGGTCGCCCACACTCGTGGTTCAAGACGACTAAGTTTAGAACTTGTGGGTTTTGCTTAGCTGCCCACACTTGAGGTACCACTTCCATGAACTAGCACCCTGCGGCGAGTTAAAACAGACTAACTTTGCAGTGCGGCAGTGGAACTCACAACGGCGTGCATGGGCAACTTGTGTGGCTCAGGCGCGCATTTCACTCTGCATCTGTTCCTGTTAGTTCAACCACAAACCAAAGGTGAGGTAGAGCGCTAATTAGTAATGTGTGCATGTGTCCAACTTTGACCTACCCCAAAGGAACACAACTATTAAAGTCACATGGTCAACAGTGATGAATGTGTTTGTTGATATCTTCATTTTCAAAAGGCAAGCACATTTATGTGAATAAAACACTTCCACAAATTTTAATCTAATCTTAATGCATTCCAAATTGGTTAGAGGAAGTATACAAACATTTCAAAGCACTTGTGTATTAAACAGTGTTCTAACCTCATCCAATCCACGCCCCTCTGCTAGTCGTACTAAAAGAAAACCAGCTCAATGTTGGGACACGGAGATTGGTTGTGCGCCGTCAGCGAGATCGATCTACCTCATCTTTAGTCTACGAATTCAACTTCCATGTATCACCTATTCTTATCCTTCGCATGAGTCATGTCGTGTTAAACTGTTTGCCGCTCTTCACTTATCGTCGAGCCTGTATTGGAAGAGATTGAGCATCATGAGAGTCTGCTGCATTAAGACGTGTCGTCAAACTTTCTCTGCCGAGGCGGCGACGTGCTATCGTATCCATCGTGCAGGTAGGAAAAATTCCGTTGTGGCCCTGCATTCAAAATTACGTTTTTGTTGGGGAGCTACTGCGACCACGGATGGAAGAAATCCAGGGCTTGTGGTTCTTTCACGATGTCTTTGCAATATTTTGATTTATGCAGAAATCGAGTGTGAACTGAATGTCTGGATGTGCTGTTGAGCATTTAATTTCATTTGATTGAACTGTCCAGTAACAACTGCCAAAGTTGACGAGGTTTATGTTGAGATTAGTGGATTTGAAGTTTCAAATGCAATTGATGAAAAACCCGTAGACGTCCAGTAATTGCACAATTGTGTTAAGTTGTAGGTTAGTCTCTTAGGTAAGTTTTTAGGTTTAGCGATAAACTTGTTGCTCTGACGGTCGACGTGTGTGTCTGTTAGGTTCAGGCTCTGAGTAGTGTATAATTCCACTCGTCCGTAGTCACTTGGGCCCATGGTTGTAAGTAATATTTTGTACAGTTTGTGCCAGTTTTGTTCCGGTACGTAAACAATACCAACTCCATCTCTCCTTCATTCAGTGGAAAAAGTTTACAAATAACGGTGATGTGTCAAGAGGCAAATTCACAGGGTTTGTGAAAACTGTAAACATTAGTTACTTTTCCTTTTTATATTTTCAGGACAGAAAAGTAATTTTATTTCGCTTATAAAGATCCCCAGTAAAATCGCAAAATATTTTAATATAAGTACAAAATATTTATAAAAATATGATACAGTAAAATAAAATGGTATCTAAAATAAAAATGGAAATTCGCATTTTGATACTTCAAATTTTAATATTTTACATAAAAAATCCTCGTAAGAAAAATGCCTAATACATTATGGGAACAGCCGTTCCCGCACATGTTGAGACATAGTTGCTTGGCTGAGCTCCTCTCTGCTTCTCTCTCGCCAGGGCAGGAAGCTAGTCCTTATATTTATTTTGCGTCGTTCATCAAGAAGGTTTTAATACATATGAGAAATGTAGAAGATGCTTGCTTACTGTTTTTAGCTGTTCAAAGAATTTTGTTATATTTCAAAAACTATTTTGTAAGAATGTCCACAATTTAGGATTATAACCTCATCTAGGTCAACTCTATGACTTTTTAACATAATTAAGATTGGCAATAATTCTTACGGTTATTACATTACATTGTTAGCATATTTGTTATACATGGCATAGCACATTACACATAATACATTTTAATATTTTTTCCGGGACTGTGTCTAACCCTGCTATCACTGCGGAGGAAAGAACTGTAGTATTTAAACTCTTGTTATTAATATGTGTTGGGCTATTTCGTCAAAAGGACGGTCTTATGTGCAATAAATATTAAAACGATGGGACAAACAGTCCAACGAAAATACACAGTAAATTCAGCACGCAACTTTTGTCGCTTATTTACTGTACGTAGCAACGACAAACTTAAATAATATTGGTGAACATGAGCACGAATGGGTCTACCGTAGCACTTTTATTCCGTTCATATATATATATATATATATATATATATATATATATATATATATATATATATATATATATCCATATATCCATATATCCATATATATATATATGGATTGGTAATTACTGTTTTCTAGGTTTATTTCAATATTTATTTTAATTTATCTGATTGGTCTTAGTATTTTTTAGGGTTGTGGTAAACGTTCAAATCACAGAAAAGTAAGCACTTTGCACTATTGTGTTTCAAACACCCAGGGCAAGATTACAAAGATGTGATAAACAGGCGTGACCGTCGAACAATTAATTTCGTATTAAAAACAGCTCACGGTTTAAAGGTATAAATTTCACACGTCCGATATTTGCAATGACACACACTACACACACACAAATACACGCACACACACACTGGTCAAACATAGCGTGATGGCACACACACCGTGGTCACGACGCACTTTACAGTATGTTTATTCCTGCCGTAGGAAAACACATTTATCACAGCATAGTAACTTCCATAGGTAGGTTTAAAAACACGAGTACGAACATGAAGCTTTGTTCAGAAACTCGCCATCTCATGTCGGTGTCGTCGTTAGTCGCCACTTCTGCCAAAATCGGATTTGTAAACATTCCACCATAACTTATAAATATATTATAATAAGTATTCAAGCTATGAATTCTAGTTTGAGTTGTAAATTACAAATTCTAAAATAATTTTTTTTGCCATAATAAGTATAAATAAGCTAAAATCTAAAAATACATATATTATTAATATACCTGCTACTACAGGCGCTGCGATACTTCCGCGAGAGAGAGAGAGAGAGAGAGAGATAGATAGATAGATAGAGATAGAGCGACAAGCTCCGCTCCGCCAATTGAATATTCTTCCTCAGACCAAAAAAAAAAATGTCACTATGGCCTATGCACGGTAATTTGCGGCGATATTTTTAAGAGTATCAATGAAATATCTGTAGTAAACACTATATATATAAATCAAGGAGAATTTCACTGTTTCAATCTGTCAACAGCGTGTGACCGATACAAGTCACTTCAGTGAATTTAACCGATTAATCAATGTAAAAATGTCAGATTTCCTTCACTTATTTATTCGGTGACATTTTCCACTAATTCATCAGCAATTTTTTCCACTGTTTTTTTTCAGTGTTTTGTTTTGGACTGATGGAACAGTTAAACAGCGTGTAAAAATGACCATCAGAAAACGCTTAAAAATGGCAGTGAAATATCTTGTATCAAGTTAAATAACAACGAATAAACTAATAAAACTAATATAAAATTCTTCCCAAAATGCGTTTCGTCTTTGAAGGCACCATTTTACGAGGTTAATATGAACATTCAGCCTTTCGTTCTGTTTACGTCTTTAATTTCGTTTACATGTAAATATCACAGCGCTTTGTTTGAAGGATTAAACTGAATATAATGTGGTGAAGAAAGTGCACTCATATATACTATTCGTTTTAACTATCCTAATGGTACCAATTAAACCCAAACAAAAACGTAAGGGCATACAGTTTAAATCTTCACGATGTCGTTAAGAAGTATAATCTTCACGCTCTTCAAATTGACTTGGTAGCGCCGAGATGGTGATTAACGGCATAAATGCGAAGTGGAAATGGTGCGTGGGTTCAAACCCAGCAATTTGCGATGAATTACTTTACCTTTTTTAAATTACTGTAATCTGTGCAATATTAGTAGTAAACTATCGTACATATATTTAATCATTGTAATTATATGCCTGAACTCAATAAATACTACATTTAATTCGCAACTGCAGTTGTTCGTCACTTATTCAATAAGTGAAATTATTTCATTTCACTAATTCAATCACTGGAATTTTTTCACTCAAACAATTAAAGTTTTTCCCTTGAGTCTAAGTGGAGCCATTTTCACTGATTCGAGTAGTTTAATTTCGCTGCCAATCAGTGGTTTTCCACCGATTCGAATTTCGAATGTACAAGTTGTTGACGTGTTATGTCTAGCGTGATTTTTCAAAGGTTCGTTTCAAAACATCGAAGAAATAGCGAATGGACTATAATTTTGACTGACGTCCCCGACGCGGCCAGCGGCTCCCACGTTGCTTCGCGTAGGCCAAAAACCACAGCACGAACTTCTATTAACAGGTACTCGATTTTCGATGTGACACCATCACAAGACATTAGCTCCAAACCAAATTAATTTTTAATAGTTAAATGTTTTTGACTTGAATACGTCTTAAGATTTGCAACCACAGTGGGAGGCATTCCAGAAAATCCGATGATAACAAAATAGTCGGATATAGTTTGGCTTTGGAGGCCTCCAATACATCGTCTACATACAATATTCAATTACACCACTCGATTGCCAAAGGATCAAAGCGTTTTGTTACGTTGAGTGAGGACTGCGATTCATTTGGAAAAGGGGGGGGGGGGGAGCGCAGTTCGTTTCGCTGCGTCTCATAATTTCCGCGTAGTATAACTTTACTATGAGAAGCTACGACGCTCGTTTAAGTTTCAATCGGCAACTCTCGTCAAGATCAATAGATTGCGCGTATAAAACATTTTTGTGGCGTTGTTAAGGTGAAATCGTATCAGTTTAATGTAAAAAATTAAGAAAACTTGACAAAATTTCAGCCTACGCTCGTCAAAAAGCCAAGTCAAAATACAGACATCAAATACGGTTGGAAAGGGCATCGCAAAAGCAATCCAGTGATAACCATAGAACCCCATATGATCGAGTGAAGCGATGCCGGGAATGTAAAAATCAATTCAGTGATACCCATAGAACCCCATATGATCGAGTGAAGCGATGCCGGGAACGTAAAAATCATCGAGGCGTCCAAGCGCATCAACGTAGACGTATTCATGCAAAACAAACGGCCGTGTCCCCAATACAATTAAACCCAATTTTTTGTACTGTTTCTTCGTGGCCCCAGAAAATGAGAAGGTAAATTTAATCTAAAGTACCGTTGAATTTACATGCTAACTACTTGCATCTTATTCGATACAAATGATTATGGTCATTAATATAAATGTAATATTTAATGAAATAAAATTCTTGTCGTAAAGCTCCTGTCCCTCAACTTATTTAATTTATTTGCACGTGTAGCGTAAATTAAATGAAATTCCTTTAATTTTTTTGAATAAAGGTTATGTACTTTTTATTGAATGTGTGATGTAATCAAAAGTGAATTTATTGACTTTTATGTTTGTATTATTATGTAATATAAATTATTTAAGTTATATCATATGTCGAATGCTTGAGAATAGGAAATGTGTAAATGTTTAAATGATTATTTTCTGATTTACCATCCAGCTTAAAAATGTTGCTATTATTCTATAATATGTAATTTAGTCGATAAATATTTTTATTTACTTTTTCCATCACACTCTGATTAGAGATAGAGGTACAACTTACTGACTGTTAAAGTAGTCTCGTAAACAAATTAGTGATACATTTAATAACTTACAGTACTGTTTATTGATTTCTCCCCATTGTGCAGGTAACCTTTATTGAAATAGTTGCCGTTTTACGTGGAGTCGGTGGTGGGTCATAATAACAAACTGCCCTGTTATACGAATTTCGGGTCTGGTAAGGAGAGTAGTAGTGCATTAACAAGGAACAGAAGACTCATCACCTTACGCTCCATTACCTCACTAGAAGTACCAAAGAAAAACGCAAAGGTGCGTGGCGCACGTAATGGGTGAAGAGACATGTAATAATACACAAGATGCAGAAGTCTGACGTCGTGTCGCAACATTAGCGAAATTGGCGGCGGGCGTTAGAGATATGGAACTCTGATAAGGGACATTAGCGAAACTAATTTCTTAAGCAAAACGTTACTGCCGGCTCTCCTTCGTATCCTTGGTAATTGAACGACGGCGTGTCGCGGGGTTCTAAAGTAGCGTCCCGTGGGATCTGTCCCGCCCCGCACAGACAACAGGACAGCTGTAATTCGGTTCGGACACAGTCGTCCTGTAGGAGTGATGTATCAGGCGATATTGCGCCCCCAGGGGCTGCCTCACCAAACACGCCACCGCCCAGTGGTCAAGTCACGTGCTCTATATTGGCACCGGCAGACGTCTAGGCACGCGAGTCCCTTCGTACTCCCTAGACTGCGTATCGCGATATCGTTACCGCCTGCGTGCGCTATTCGACGTAAGTCAATTGCTTTTCTGTCTTTGAGTGCAAATGTTCTGTTAAATTATTCACCACTATCGAATTAAAAGCAGCAACGATGGAGGTGAAATACATTACGTGGTTTGATGCTTCAGCAGATTACTTGTTTCATTCCCATATTTTCATAACATGAAAACAGAATAAATGTATTACAAACGCTTTCACCTTTAATATTATGAGATAGGTTTTTGGGCGCAGGGGGGAGAGGTTGTAAATAATTGTTGTGAAGATTTACGGCACAGCGTAAGAAATATCTCGACGAGAATACATTATATGTTTTTACAAAATATGCCAACACTGAGGAGTTTGAGACAGCATAATGTCAAGCCAACGTAAACACAAGATACAACATAGCAGTTTTACTTCTTACATAAATATGAATATCATTTATCTAGCCAATGCTGAATGTTATTTCCTAGCATATTCGTAGTTGTTGCCAAGATCTATTTGGGGCTGCGAATAAATTTGTAATAAGGAATAAAACATTGAAAACATATTTAAATATACTAACGTTACATCAAATGTCACACGAATATTTAGAATAATCAGTGCTTATACAATAATACAAACTAGAACTGACAAAAGATAAAGACAAATTGTTATTTATATTCCAACGAAAAAAGTGATGAATGAAGATCTAGCTAAAATATAAATATTTTAAATAAAATTTCAAAACTCTTCCCCCAATAGCTGCATTTAATTTAACGCAAATATAGGCAAGCGAATCTCAACCAACATGTCAGCAAATCATACAATGTGAAAATTACTCAATATATTACGTTAATTGTAACTTACAAACTTCCCAATTAAATAAGCAGTTTTATTTTGTTTTCTTTAAATAAGTTTATATTACCACTGACAGTGTTATGGTTATCTATTGACTGCCCCCTGTGGCGTAGATGTTGAGTGTAGAGCGTGAGTGGTTCCGGTTTCGAATCCCAGGTAGAGCAAGGGTGCGATTAATGCCCATCCGTATGGGTCACCCTTTCATGGGAAACATCACTTCCAAGACTAAAACTGCGAGAACACAGTTATCACAGAATTAAGAAATAGTATGCTGTACATCTCGAAATATATTTGCACTTCATCTTGTACTTTTACAAATAAAACAATGGAGGCTATTACCCAACTCAATACTTGCTTTTGTTATAATAAGAAAATAACCTACTAAGTGGACTTGCATGATATAGATCATTAATATTACCGCTACACTTGTATTTTAATTACATTAGTATATATTGAATGTAAAGATATAATATTTTATCGAAAATATCATCATTTGTGTCACAACTGTAATACAAAGATTATCTTTTATATTATATGTAAAACAAGTAAGCTACAACTTGTAATCGAACCTGTGCCTTGTTGAACAAATACGTGTGAACTTAACTGCAACCCCAAAAAATCAATTTACTTAACGATAGCGTTAATTTTCAATCTATTTGTCTATTAATTTGGCAAGACTATAACTTTAACCCTTTAATGTTTTAATTTTTAATGCTTTTCAAATAGGACTACATATTTGCAAATTTTTTGTTTCAGAATAGAGAACTTATTTTCTCTTAATGAACGTTGCGTTTGGAATAACATTTTCTGGCACAAATCGTATGCAAAAGTTTATTACTGATCGTTAAGTTAGTACAAACTATTATTTTATAATAAAGGCTACAGAAATATATTTGCCGCGATTACACCGTACTGCATTATTTGGAAAAAAATCTTTACCGGTGGCATTACTTTTGCACATGATTCGGGATCCTAGAAATAATACCTAAACCGACATGGTAATTTAAAACTTTATTATATAAACTCTCAATTATTTAATATGATTTGCGTGAGCTTTAAAATTTGAAGACCTATGTGTATGCAGACCACAATTTCACATAAACTACCGTTAAACACGACAAGAATGCTGACACGCAGATTAATTGGGTGGAGTTTGTAAAATTGATGGACATTACACTGTGTAGTGTAATACGTCACAGCGGAGGCATTGTTTAATTTTTATTATTTTATTTCTTATTTTATATAATCTGTGTGTAGGCTTTCTTTATACCGCGTGACAGTCCACTATGAGTAAAAACACCCATTATCGTGACATTGAGCACATATAGATATAAACCGTTTCTGTAGTTTCAAATAAATGCATTAGCTGAATGTTACTGTTTAGTTATAATTTGTTAAAATGTACGCTTAAATAAGTTAACGCGAAATTGCATCCAGTATTTCAGTTGTATAATTTTTATGATATTTGGTCGTTCATGAATATAGTGGGCAAGTGTAATTTAGTAACATTGGGGATAACTTTCCCGTACCTCTGCAAACATCCTGCGTCCTCCAGTGCCTTACATACAACTGAGCCCGCTGTATCTGATGTTTGTGGAATAGCCGATAGCACGACCAGACCTGCACGCGCATGTCTTCCCTACTTGCTTCTCTTAAGAGCTTCGACGCGCTCAGACATTCCGAGACATCTGCCTGTCACAGTACATCCTTCTGTGTCTGCGTCTCCTACCCGAGGTCATCAGCTCAACACTCTTGTCACACACAGGACATAGGAATATTTCTAAGTTATATTAAGGATGGGGATGGGGGATCGGCGGCAGGGGGCAAAGTCAAGTAGACTATTTGGCGGCATTGGTGCACGATAAAGCTTTCTTATCCAGGATTTACTTTAAAAAATTATTTATTTATTAAGATTTACGAGCTTACCAATAATCATTGAAAATCGGACAGAGTAATTAATACGACATATAAATTACAAAGATACAATAAAACTTAAAACAGAAGTCATAAGCAACAAGAATTATATAAAATTAACATACTTACTATTATTAGATGAAATAAATTAACGATATTTTTCTGAAACTATAGCTGGTGTGGAAATCCAGCCGTCAGTGTTTACACACACGTTTCTTCCTACCCACATATTTTACACATAATCTAATATACAAAGTCATAACCCTATAATATTTTTACTGATCTCCAATTTTATTTAAATGCATAAAGTGGGAAAATGTACAGTTATATGACGTGTAGACTTTGGCGCTTCTTAGTAAGATTGGGGAAGGGTCAAATGAGCCCCTTGTCTTCCTTCTCCGACGCCTCTGTGGCCACAGAATACTCAAGTAAACATAATTGAAACTGGCGCGCTTGTCCGGGACGCCTTAAGGACGTCACGACATAATGGCGTCACGTCTCGGATACGTGGCGCTGGTTCACCACCAAGGTCATTGCACCCAGTGCGGCTGAGCCAACCAGACACGAGATTCATTCCACAGTAAAACGCAGCAAATTAGCTTACGTAGCGATGTGCGTCCGTGAGACGCCTCTGTGTTATTCACTCACTTCGCATAGACATGGTTTCACTTCAGCTGGATTGGTAGAGAGGTTAGCATTTTTATTTTATGATTTAGCAGCTTCAGTGATAGCTCTAATTCTCCTGGGTGGCGTAGACTATTGTACAAACTCTCGTGTACACGCTCATATATTCGCATAGATAATCTTTCTGGTGCACTATTTCCTTTTTCAAGTTGTAATTTTTTTAGGGCAACAATGTTTCTTAGTTAGTTATAGTTCTCAAGTGGAGGTTGCATTAATTTGCATTCGTGAAGCGTGGAAACTGTGATTATATTACTTCACAATTGCTATTTTAAAATATGAAAAGAGAAAATTTGAAATTGTCTTATGTCAACCTTATTTGCGACGTTGATTATTCCAGTTTTTCTGAAAGAACTGAACGGTCTGGTAAATAGTATTAGTTTGAAAACATTTATTAAATTAATCAATGAAATTAAGTTGACTACAAAGTGTTGGTGCCACCATTTTTGTATGTTGTATTGAATGTCAGAATTTTGAAAACCAAGTAATAATACTACTGGAAATGAAAAGGAAATCTAAACAATTGGGAATCTTATGTTGTATAAGTGTGCATACATTTAACGAATAGCACAAAGCAGACATTTCCGCTGTTATGTTTCTGTATATGTGAGTACGTATTTTAATATTATGAACACATTTCAGTATGTAATGTGTGAATTCGCTTGGGCTTAAATGTCTCCCTTAAAGTGCTTTTATATTTATTCGTAAGTAGTATACAAATGCCGTTAAGTGTTTACGCAAATATAGTTCTCATTTTTTTTATAAATGGTGTGCATTTTTCAAGTAGCCCAATTTCATATCCATAGACATTATGATACACATTTTGTATCAGTTTTCATTTATATCTAGTAATAAAATGTTATTACATATTATGGCTTTATTTCGAAACTCTGTATCGATAGTTCGACATTTTAAGGTCGTATTATTTTATTATTTTCTGATTCATTTTATACGTTAGGTTGCAATTAATTGTTTACATTCTTTGGAAGTTTATGTGAAAAAAGTATAATAAATAAGATATTTAAAAATATGCATACAAGTAGGGATTCCCTTTAATCAAATATATAAGTTCTGTCAAATGTATTCTTCATGAACCTCAGATAAAGATTTGTGATACGTAAATAAGGAAGTTTTAAAATAGTTTAAAGGACTTTGGTACAATAATTTTTTTTTTATAATTATAACAAATGTTTAGTTTATACGCATTGTATTTGATGGCATTTTCCTGGAGTAAAAACATT
The DNA here is from genome assembly GCA_029891345.1 of Dryococelus australis. Classification (NCBI taxonomy): domain Eukaryota; kingdom Metazoa; phylum Arthropoda; class Insecta; order Phasmatodea; family Phasmatidae; genus Dryococelus; species Dryococelus australis. The sequence goes on along the minus strand of CM056998.1, from coordinate 115,697,480 downwards.
TGACACTATATATTTTTAATAATTTGATGCCAAAGCCCGAATTTTTTTCTGTTTTACGTTGTAAAAATATTAAACACATAAAATAATTTACAACGTAAAGAAATACCATGGACTACCGCTTGACATATATGCAATCAGAAAATAAAAATCTACGAAGTTATAAAAAAGTTATAAACGTGCAACTATATATTTTTATTTAACATTTGTTTATCATATTTATGGCCTATAATTTGGTGATGACATAGGAGTCGTGTGGTAGCCCACTGCATTAGTTAACTTTTAAATAATTTTTTTTCATTTATACATCATAGTATTTGTTATAATACGCCGTTTACGAAAAAGTGAGCTCTTTTGAGACCCTAGATACTTTTTCCTCTAAGCCATATTTAATCCTTAAACCACCAATTTAAATCAATATTACCATGTACGTAATAAACACAGTTTGTATATTCCATAGCACGCAGAAATTAATGTCAAAACCTAAAACAAAATATATTTATTAACTACTATCCGAAATGGGAGGGCTTTCAAAAGTGCTCACTTTACCGTGAGTAGCCTATATGGCTGCAGAAAGAAAGGAAAATAATTTATTTGACATCAGATTATTCGAGGAAAATATAATTACATACAATGCGTAAAAGTTGAACAATGTTTGGTACAAATATAAAATTATTAATATTTTTATATCCGACACCCTTTAAGTTCTTAAACTTTTGTATTTGTTTTTAATTAAACAGGATTGGCGTATTTTATTTCTGCTTTTCTGTGCACAAGCATGTTAATTAATCTACCCTGCAGATCCCATGACGTGGTCACCACTTACAGCTAGTTCGCTTGACTAGTTGCATTCACATTTACTTTTCCTCTGTGTTCGCTACGAGTTCTGAGTGATTTCTTGTTCTGAAAACGTAATACGTGTGCAGGCCCTTTGATAGCAAAGTTGTGACAAAAAAAACGGACGACGTTTGTTGTGTTTTGTGTAAGTTAGTTAACGAGAACTGTATGTATGGCGATTGTGACGTAATGAAATGCAGTCCATTACGGAAGTGAAGTGAAGTGAACTGAAGAGATTTGGTCTTGATAGCGGATAAGGGTGACTGATGTATGGAGCATGCGCCAGAATGAAAGGGCTGAGGAAATGGGAGATCCCCAAGAAAACCCGCCGACCAGTGGCATCGTCCTGCGCGCTCACTAAAGTATTAATTAACATTAATGAAATGCATTTATTTAACATAATAAGAACTACCAATATGGCAATTTGGTTTTCTGATATGCTTAATAGTTCGACATAGTCGTAACGAAAAGACCGCGTGATACTTTATCCATATCGAATTTCCTAATCCACGCTACCTCTAACAAAACATTTTCAATGTTGTAGGACTGGATCGTTTTACAACTGCATGATATGGCTTGTAGTATGACTCTGGTTTGCCACTACTTCATTCTTGTCTTCCACAGGAGCCATGTGACCAAGTCCTTTGAACTCAGTCCCAAGAAATATTCCTGCATCTGTGACTTACTAACAAATTAACTTAAAAATTTTGTGAAATAATATTTTATTTTAAAAATGGAGGTGTTCATTTTCACGTCTACCGCTAAACGAACCCAAATGGAAACTTGATTTGTTAAACTAGATCAAGAATTGTGGCCACTAAATTTGCTATGGAGTAGATTGAATCGCCCACCATATTGGAAGGAACTTCTTGACACGTACATTTGTTTCAGACATACGTCGTATAATATATACATAGCTGACCCGTGCGACTTCGTTCTCATGTTTTTTTTTTCAAGTTATTAAAATAAAGCCCACCATAGTATCAATAAGGTTTCATTTTTAAAATACGAATATTTTTTCTTTCAGGATTAATTGAGTTATTAAATTACAACCTGCCATCGCTTCGCACATGTTTTACGTTAGCATGATATTTTAATTGATGTAACAATTTTTTTATTGGGCTCTCTAGCCACTGAGCTACTGCGGCCCAACTATTGTGTTCTCTACCCACTGAGCTACTGCTGTCCCACTATTGGGTGCTCTTGCCCCTGACCAGCTGCGGCCCCACTATTAGGTTATCTAGCCACTTACGTATTGCGGCCCCCTTATTGGGTGCTCTAACCACAGAGATACTACGACTCCACTTCATATATATCTATCAACTGGGTCACTGTTGCCCCACTTGGAATAACTCTAGCCACTGGGCAACTACGGTTTTTTGGAAGGAAAGGTTTACAGCCCATAGACAAAAAAGAAAGGAGGTATGACTATTTTTTTTAACACTGCTTTTTTTATGCAGTGATCATAAGAAAAGCTTAATCCAGTACCTTTCTACACTCCTTTTCATAATTTTTTTCCGGAATCGTTTGAGATATAGTTGGTCCTGCGGTTATATATATATATATATATATATATATATATATATACATACACACACACACACTGTGTAAATTTTATGTTAATTCGTTCAGTGGTTTTTTAGTTAAATCCGTTCAGACAGACAGAAAGACGCGCAAAAAATTAACATTAGATATGGCTTGAAAAGATAATTAAAAGTGAAAAATTCGAAAATTACACACACTTCTATTTTATTTAGTAGTAGAGATGAAACGATTTCTAGCAAATAAGTAGGAATATTCTTTCCGCCGAGTCGCGCTTTTACACAGGATTTCCTACATACGTCTTTTATCACCTTTATTTTTTATAAAACATGTACGTGCAAATGTGATTATAGAAATATAGGCCAACTGATTTTATATGGAACTTCTGTCTTCTAATGTCGTTTTACTTTCTGCGACAAACAAATATTTTATCATGATGCATGTTCAAGATGTATGTCACATCATGATGACGTACTGTGTAACATTGTTTTAAACTATTATTACGCAAATATGCACAGAATTTTAACACTTTAGTGCAATTAAGTCTAAATAATGCCATTGTCAAGGTGTTTTCTCGAGGTCTTCCTCCTCCAGAGTGATGTTATTAAGCATGAGCCACATTGCCGTGGCTAGTTCAGGTGCTTAGTCCAACAAGGGCGAGCATATCGCTGGCACGCTGTGTGTCGTAAGGGGGTAGGGGTCGACGGGGAATGAATCGTGACGTCAGACGTGTGGCAGCTGTATCTCTTGGGTCGGAGCGCAAGGGGGCAGCCGGTCGTGCTAATTGCGGCACGAGTCCCTGCTTCATTAGCACCTACCCCGGCGCAGATTAGTGCCGCTCACCACGGACAGCCCCTTCGACCCTTAGGAGTATGGGAGGCCCTTGGTGACATGGCGAGTGGGGACAATAGCTAGCTCTCTGGATACGCGCATTGCTACTGTGACTATAGCTCAGCGGTCGGCTGCCTCACTACTGCCAACATGTTGTTGAATTTACTCATTTCCCTACTTCCCTGTGCGTTAATAATTATGCGATTTTGCTGATGTTCTCAAAAGCTGAGATGTTAGTGCTGTGTTCAAAAACATTTGGGTGTTTAAAAGTTATATGGACTGACCAAGTGCGTCAAGGTGGGTACATTTGGCAATTGGGTCGAAAATGTCTTCAAATGATACTTGGGGACACACACAAAACCCACGGGTGTTAAAGCGATCTTGGAAGCCTAACTTTGTTTTAATAGCAGGCTTAACTGAATTCACTCGCTGTTTCCTCCATAAGGCCGCGTCAGTGTAGTGGTTAGACAACTCGCCACTCACCTAAGCGAACTGGGTTCAATTCCTAAGAATATTCTCCCTCATATTTTCGCATGTGTGGATATATCGCAAACAACTGTAGGTTACAGCAGTTTAGTTGAGAGGTTTAATGGACGTTTAACAGCCAAGCCATCAGCGTAGGTGAAAGTTAAGTTAGGTAAAAATAAAACAGCGGTGCAGTGCAAGTGTAGGGTAAGAGGGAGTGATATAGAAAATCCACCGGAAAATGGCAGCATCCGCCACGTTTCCCACACACCATATTCCGGGGAATCGAACCGAGTTGGACTTGGTGGGAGTCAAGTACCCATGTAGCAAAACACATATGGCCCATTTAAGGTTTACAATAGGATGCCAAGCTGGCAAAAAGTTGGCTAACAGCTGGCATGCACCCGGCACCACTGCTGGTCCTGAAGTGGAACCACTATCTAGCCATGCTCTACCCACAACTGTCCCACGTTTGGTAAACACAAATGGCCCAAGCATGGCCCATCTTTGTACCACTTCATAGCCACCAGTTGGCCTACTGTTGGCTAGCCATGCTTCCACCATATGTCAAACACTATCTCTTAGAAATAATTATTTTCATTACTATTTTCAACTTTGTTTTGTTTCCAAATTTCGTTTTCTTCACTATTAAACACATTAGACGACATGGAAATCATATGCTCACCGGAGGAGAGGTAGGGGCGCGATATTACGCCCCTGGCGATGCCAGCCAAGAATGCTAACCATTATTCCATACCAGTCACGAAGTCACACCTAATACGGTTTATACAGCATTTTACCATAGATATTTCCATCACTATATAATTAAATATAATCAGTTCATTGAATCGTGTGATCCATAATTACATTAGACAAGCACACATATTTATACATATACATGTAGTTTAAAGAAGCTATCTGTGAAGTGTGGGAGCCATAAAATTAGCATAATAAGACAAATTGCACCAGCAATGGTCAGTCGATGTACTACTTCCCAGCCATGATATGACCTACAGGTTATGTGCTGTAATTGCTAGAATACAGGTGGTAAGCTATTTTTGGGCCATTATTTGTTCACCAGCTTTCAACTATCAGTTTTATTTCCATCAAAATTCCATCAATGTGCCATTAATGGCATTCCAAATGTCATAGTGCCAGCAGTTAACCATAGCAGGGCCAGTTGTGCAGACCCATAAGTTTTCTGGACCAGCAGTAATCCAGCTAGGACAGCAGTAAAACCACAGTCGACCAAATGTCTCTTGCTACGTGGGTAGCTCGTTTACTACACCACCGTATCTCCCAGTGGAGGAGTTGAAGCTAGTTGTAAGTGGAGAAGCAACAAAATTCATTTCTGAGTATTACCTCGGTGCCAGAAGACATAAAGAACATCGTCTATCGAAAACGTCTGCAGAGTTCTGGCCTTAAAGTGCGGTCAGGTGTGGTAGTTTAAGTGCTAATTAATGAGCACACTGTTCACGTACGACACCACTGGAGTGACCGGGATAGCTGCGTGATTCTGCCGTGTTGTGTGAATTATCGATTAATCTAACCTTGTTTTCGAAGTCCACTAAAGTGTGTTTGCAACACGTAATTGAAATGCTGGTTAAGTGCACTGGAGATTAAATTGGTTGGTAATTTTTGCAGTTTGTGTAGCGAACATTAAAGAGGCGTTTGCGTTCTTGGAATGGAACTTGAGATGAAGACGAGTATTTAAATGGAAAATTATTATTGTGCACTTACGCTATTGCAGAGTAAATTTTCACTCGAATTAAAAAAAAAATATTTGTGTAATTTTCTATGAGTTATCATATCTGTTCACTACAGCTAACCTTGGCTTGTTCTCTGGATAGCATATTTTCGTGTGATCGATTGGGTTTCATATTAGTACATAAACGTTTGAAAATCGTCTGCCCACCATAATTACTTTCGATTTAACATAGACATTTCTGAGACAGAACGTTCCTCAAGTTGATGTTGTCAACCAACGGAATGAAACCAGCCTTGTGCGACTGTTGGATAAAGTCTTGAACCTACGCGAATAATTCCAAATACTCAATTTTTTGTTTCTTGCTGGAACAGAAATTAATGAAATCTTGAACTTAATATATTTGGTTCACTCTTTATTCCGATCCGCACCCGGCTGAGATCACTTTCTCGAATCGCTGACTATCCAGCAGTCAGCGTGAATGCAAAGTGTGAGGACAAATCAATCTTGTGGAGAAGAAAAAGTGATACGAAAAACTGTCTGGGCCAGTTTAAGATGTTATAGAAAGCCTACCCTCTATGATTTAAACAACCATAGAAAAAAATACCACAGCGCCATATGTTTGAAGCATAGAACAATTTGTATTATTTTAAAAGTTACTTGTTTCGAGAACAAATGGTTTTAGGTTTATATGTAATATAAACGTAACAAAATATTATTTCAATTATTCCAATGAGAAACAGTTGTATTTTATGGTATATTGCATCAATTTATTACTTTTTTTTTTCCATATTTGAAGACGCAGGTATACAGGAATTTTTGAAGCTGAGTTATTAGCATATTAGCTACCACCACAGATGTAATTTCCGTTGATACGGGCGTGGGATATTGGGAAATATTCAATGACATGAGAGTAGCAAGAGATGTGTTTTGCCCTCCTCGATTCTCCCTAAAGCACATTAATAACTGTTTGCAATTGTTACCCGAACGTGCTTCTCAATAAATACGCCATTTTCAGACAAGCTTCACTTTGTAACATTTTTATGGTTATGTTTATTTTTATGTATGTCTTACAGAAGCACATGCACCTCAGAAACACACCGCTGTACGCTTAGCATAGAAACAGTCTTGGTTGTATATGTACGTCTATTCTGATCAAAAGCACCTTCACCTACGTCATCAAAATGTGCGTGTTTTGATTTTACTCTTAATTATGTTTGTTGATTGATTACGTTTAGTTTTTAAATTACATTTTTGGCCTGTACTTACATAATTTATTTTGATATTCAAATTGTTAAATATTTTTACGTTCGACAAACCTTATTTTTTTATTTGTTCCATGCGGCTCTGCCATCCACAAACGTCACTACATGCGGGAGCTTTATATAGGAACACCAGTCTGGGGCTTTTACGACGATTTCATGACAGAATTGTTAAACCATTACCTTCCATTAGCACCGACCACGAAAATTGAATACCGATATATTGGAGCTCGTTTTTAACTAATGTCTTTTTTGCATTGAAATATGAAATTTTGTTTACTCATATTCAGTCACCTCTTCTTTTTTTTTTACCCATCAACTAACAAATAACTACAACAGTATGATGTTCGATGCTTGAGTTCTGACGTTGGCGTTTGTGAGAAACATATCACTTTCACGAAGGAAAATAAATACGAGTCCAGGTAAATAGTTATTTTATTTTAAATAATTTTATAATTATGGTGTGGTGTAGCACCTTTCAATTATATCAAAAGTGTCGGGAAAATTTGGAATGAAAGTTTCAGCATTCATTGAACTTGTAGTCCCGAAGTTCGGTCTTAACAGGTGCACACCTATCTGTTCACCGCTGTAGAATGTATCTATTAATTCCTAAAGATGCGATATGAGTCAACCAACCATTGTCCGTCCTATGGTTTATTAAAGCTTATCTCGATTACCTGAGTTATAAAGTTGAGAGTTACATTTTTTTTAATACCTGACAGTACCATTTTTCAATAAGTATGTTGTAAACCTTAAAATCAAATTTTCTCGTTTCTATGTAATTCACGCTAACAGTTAATGGCAAATAATGTGGTGAGTATATAGAAACAAAAACTTCGCTTGGAAAAAGGTGCATGTTCTGCTTTGGGAAAGTCAGGGAATTCGGGGAAAAAATTAGGCCTTGTTTCTGCTGTACATAATATAAATAACTGTTAGGATTAGTTCCTCATTTTAAATATACGAAGAATATAAATTGTTATCAGCGTTCAAGTGCATCTATGTTATAAATTCCAAATGATCCCTTACTTTTTAAATCTCGTAAAAAATTTACTAGTGCTCATGATAATCAATTAGCTTTTCTCCCAAAAATATTTGCACAGCTATTTTTTCCAAAATCTTTTGCGACTCACGCAATTATATTTTTCGTGCACTTTCTTGTGCAACTTTCCGTAAATCCAGAAAGTTACTCGCTAAATGGGAAATCTAGTCGTGTGCTTTTTGCAGTTTTATTACAGAAAAAAATTAATTACAGCTTCTTGTGGGCTGTTACTTTATCACAATTATTAGTAAAACAACAAGCAATTTTAATAACTATCCCAACAATCCTTCGTACATCCAGCTTGATGGTTACACTGCACGAATACTAGCATAAGCTAAAAACGAAAAGGAATCATTACGTTTCACTTCTAAATGTATTGGTGATACAAGAGTAAGTGTGATGATGAAGGTCAAAATAACTGAAATGGCAGCGAGTTCTGCGACTCCTAAATCATTAAATACTACGTATCCCATATTCATTTTTACAGTTTATGAACAGGAATAACAGACAAACGAATACTGAATTATGCTACGGAACTGCACCTGAGGTATTGAACATCTGATATAATGAAAATTGGGGCTTGTCCCAGCTGACGTACAACAGGCCCGTTTATAGGAGCTGCTGGAAAACAAAACGAACCCGTGATACTGCGCTCGTATTTATGTGGTTCCGCCTCTGTATGTATGCCTACGCTGTGTCGCAGCGCAGTTCTCATCCAGTGGCGAAGACTAGTTTGAGAAATATTCATTGAGACCCTTTAGAAAGTCCCAACAAAATTAAGATTTTTCTAGGCAACATGAATTTACTAGTGGTCACAAAATATCGCGTTGAGAAGATTTAATATTTTTACACGAAATTATTTAGATTTCGTTTTACTTTCTTTCTTGTAGCAAAGTTCTTAAACACATCTATCTTCCGTAAGTAATTTCAAACTTTTTTTATTTAACACACGTGTTCAAATTTTAAATTGTTAAGCGATTGTGTAAATTATTTTTGATCAAACAAACCCTTTACGTCTAGTGTTCGGATAATAATTATCAAAGAATTTTCCGTGATTGCGTCATTTCTAACTTAACGAAACTCTCATTTACGTTCGTTAAAAGAAAACTCAATAGAATGTGCCCGGCATGATGGCAACACTGTTTGTGCCTGTTAACCGAGGTGAGCATCAGCGGTGAGTAGACACGGGCAAAGGACCACAGTCAATTTCCACTGAACTGTGACTACGTTGTATCCTCCCCCTCCCTCCCAAACACACCCAAAAAAAAACTATTTATTTTCAGTGAACGCAATTACAGTTCTCCCTTCGATGCGAACGCTCTATTCTCTCTCTCTCTCTCTCTCTTCGCTACACGTTTATTGAACTTAAATTAACTGTTCTAATTACATAGAGGGATAGTCGGGGGCCGCTATCCACAGTGAATACGGCGTTCCGGAAGGACTGCGGCGATAAAAAAAATTAATGGCTTCTTTAACCACCGCCAGAACTTTTCGTCGCTACGTCACGTGTTTTTGTATTCATAACAACAGGTAGAGACTTTTGGGCCCAGTATATAGGATACTAGCGACCCGCCCCGGCTTCGCACGGGTGCAATTAAGATAAAAAAAACTGCTTAACCCGGCGTTAATTAGGTTGGGTAAACTCTCCTAAAGCATTAAAAAAAGCACATTATTATTTCATAATTAATAAAATAATTTATAGTTTAAAGTTTTTTTGCTATTTTTATTTGATATTTTTTTTACTTTTTTATAATTTTTCATATTAATGTACATTATAATACAATGCAATTTATCTGAGATAGAAGTATTAAATATGTTATTGGCTAAGACATTCTCTGTAGACAGTGTTTGACGTCCTGTTATTGTTTGATAGCAAAATGTACTGTTTCACGGGACTTCCAACTCGTGATAAACCAACATATAGTTGGCCATGGGAAAAACACTCTTTTCGTAGGTCGATTCCAACCAAAGAGAAAGTTTGACCCTGGGACTTATTAATAGTAATCGCGAACGATGTTTTTACGGGAAATTGCAACCGTTTGAAAGATATTGGCAAATCCGTGGGAATCATGGGAACCCTCGGGATGTTTGCCAGCTGCCCGGCTGCTGGACCGGTGAGGATGGTCGTGACAATCAAATTTTCTTTCAAGTCTTTAATGAGCACTAAGTGCTGAGATTTTTTTTTAGGCATGGCGTTGTGATTTTAGAGTAATTAAGTTAAAAACAACGAAATTGAAGTGATGTACGATTCTGAAAAATTACTTTAAAATATAACAAATTGCATGCGAATGTATGAGCGGATAGATATTAGTATTAAGTTAATACAATAAATGAAATGAGGACGGTCAGATTCGGAATATAAAACGTGCTGTGTGCTGCGTACGGCGCCAACCACGTGACTGCGCCGCGCGGGTACCTGCCAGTGCAGCCAGATCGTGGGTAAAACGTACCCCCACTTTGTGGGACAGTCTCGTCTAAGCACATTGAAAACGGCACAAAGTGGGGGCATTTTTTACCCACGATCTGGCTGCACTACCTGCCTCGCTGTCTTACGCATTGAGAACGTTGACCTTGCGTTTCACCGGTAGCCTCAAGGCGTGGCCTTGCTGCGCGGCGTGCTTTATTGATATCGTATTATCTCTTTAAACATACGTCCAGTAAAAAGCAAAAATCACATGTATTCAGTAATGGTGCTGATAAACGTGCTTATTTTTATAAGGATTAATAAATTGTTGATAATATGACCAGTTAAACATCATCTAAAGATTTTAATTATTTTTATTAAATGATACATTTTAAACTCATGACATCTTTTGAATGGAATGTCCGAATTGAATAATTCGAAAAGTAATATACAGGTACTGAACCAGTCTTGAATGTGAAGTAATTAATTTTGATAAGGATTAATAGTTAGGTACAAATAAAGTGCCTTTTCTAGCGGCGGCGTTTTAATTCAGTTTTTAAAATAAAAACATAGTTATTGTGACATAACTATAATAGACATATGGTGTCGCGACAATTTTTGTAGATAATGATGTGTTCTGCAAAGCCGTAGTACATTATTTTGTTCTATCATCAATAGTTTTCGCAGCGCACGCAATGTAAGGAATTCTATAGGTCATTTATTTACACTTTGGGTTACATTATTGGAGGTTTAGTAGTGATCCCTATTGATTTTTAAAATAAAATATAGCCTATGACACTCAGTGGTAACGTAGCATTCTACTGGTGAAAGAATTTTTAAAATCGGATGAGTAGTTTCGAAGATTACCTCCTACATCCAAACACACAAACACACAGTTAGAAACACTACCTCTTTATATATTAGTATAGATATAGATTGTCTTTTGTAGCTGTACATTGCTACCGCCTAGCTTACCAGTAAGCTGCACATCATGATTTAAGCAGGGATATGGGAAGCATATATACTTCCATATATCGCAGATACAATCTTGAATGAAAAGTTCCTAATACATCTTAAGACACACCAAAGAGAATTTATATAGCAAAATGATACTGGGGATAGGTAATACACTGTTATATAAAATCAGTGTTAATAAGTGTGAAATCATAACCATGGATGTAAACAGAATTATACACTGAAAAACTAGCAAAGAACTTAGGACGTTATCGTTTAACTTTTACACAAATCCATTTAGAGTATTTTACTAAATGAATGAGAGATTTGGAAACATTCCTTATATGTTCACAATTTTAGTCGCATTGTTTAACACTCGCTCAGAATACACTTGTAGCTATGCTGTTCACGATAAAATAAGCACTTTTGAAAGCCCTGCTTAAGATCTACTTGTATACACGTTGTGTATCCCTCCGCCTTTTGTAAAATTAACATTGTCATGGGACTTATCACCTTATTCGTTTGGCGGTATAATGAAACTATGAAATTATTAAGAAAGTAAGTAATTTACAAATCTGCTCATTTTTACATGATGCATTAAAAAAACAGAAAGCGAAAGAAATGATTTTAAGTTATCACAAATGGTTACCAAACACCTATTATTCGACGTCAAGATATGGAACTACTGTACAGCCATCATTACCAGCTTTACTGGGCGAATATCACTCAGTGCGCCCATTAAAATGTATACATGCAAAGGCAGTGACTGTTTTTCTAAGATTCGTTTCTAAAGTGCTCACTTTATCGTGAACCGCCTTTACATATAATGTATAAATTGCCACCTTATTGTACATCGCACGCTGTTAAAGACTTTCGTATATTTACGGAATGTTTTGTGGAAATGTAGAGTAAATAAAAGATAACGCACTCCGTAATGGCGAAAAGCTGAGTTAATTCCGTAAATACAAAATACGGAAAGCCTTCACGTTTCCTATAGCCACGAACAGTGCAGAGTCTACAGGAAACTTCCTTCGCCATCTCTGTAGCCAGAAAATTATCGTTTCTGCGGCAGTTACGTCATTCACTCCACTAAGAGCAATTTTTTCTAACATTAAGGAAGTAGCACCAGTATTCAATTAATAGTTCAATTAAAGATTGTTGTTTCAGCATTGACTTACTGCTACAAAATTTAAATTTCTTCCTCATTTTATCAGATTTCACATAATATTTCTTTCTATTTATATAGGTTAGTACTTTCCTTATGTAGAATATTAACATTGGTAGTTTGTTTATTTTATATAATATATTTTAGTATCAATTGAAAAAAATAGCATTTTTGACGTTTTCTGCAAGCTTCATTACATTTACTTCTCATTTTTGTGAATGAATATTTCTGAACATTATAAGAGATTCTTTATAAATATTTAAATGCACTTCTTATATATAATTTAATGCAATATAAATCGTAATTTTTTGATCACTTTTCAGATTTCTGTAATAACTTCTTTGTAATAGAACAGTATTTCAGAATTTAATTATTGAAAATCGTTTGGAAGTTTATATTTTTCAAAGCGGTTTTGACATGTACATAACATTTTGTTTTATATTTTTTTCATTTATTCATCAATGATAAATCGTCCCTCCAGCTTTTCACTTTGCTTATTGTTTCTCAATTTTATTTCCCCGTTTAGTTAACAATATTTCAGTACAACCTTAATTTAATAAATATTAGCAAGTGTATTTAACATCACACTGTTTCTTTATATTTTTAACTTTTTGAAGATATTCCGCTAATTTTGGATGATGTTTGTCAAATACATTTTCTACTAATATTTTGTTAAAACATGATTATTTATTTATAAAAGAATAAAGTTTTTTTCATTTGCTTACAAGTTTAATACGTCACTTGTAATATAAATAACTCAATAAGACCCAGATTAACAAATATCATAAAGGAACTACTTTCCAAATTAAAGATGGCGTCAATGGAAATATGAATTCATTTTTTTTATATGTTATATATTATGTTGTAGCATGTATAAGCAAGTAATTTGAAATAATTTTAGATAGAAATAATTCATGCTTCTGTTCCCAAAAAAAGTTTCATTGCAGATAATCAATCGATAAACGATCTTTCATTTTCGTTAATTGATTAAAATTAATTCATTTGCGAGAGCTGATTCTGTAGCCAAGGACGCCCTGGTCAACAGTAACGTACATTGCATTTTTTATACCTTCTCTGCATAACAAAGCATGACTTCTTTTCCAGATAGCAAGTATAATTTTTGCTATGTGTTTTTTCACGTGTAAGTGGTGCATAATAATTCTGATGCCTTGTCATATTGCTTTTAAATTTTGTTTATGTTGTCCTTTAAGAGTATTTTAGTTTATCCGAAATACTGGATTTGAATTTTAACCGTGCCACGCTACTAACCGGCAGCTTTGTCACGTGGTATAGAATCTAAGTAGTCGTATGCACTGTAATGTTACTGGATAGGTTAGCGACAGGTGCTGAAGTGGCAGTACTTGTCTGTTGCAGGCTCCATCAGCAATATCGACGATGGCACGGACTACAACTGCAGCAAGGCTCAGAAACGCAAAGTGATCTCCGGCGTGGTGGGCGCCGCCTCTAGTGTCACCTCCATACAGGTGGCCAACTTGCTTCGGCTCTTCAAGATTCCACAGGTAGGCCACCATCCAACACCTGCACCTACACCTGCCATACTCAGGCTGACTTTACATTTGGATCATGAATATTTGCATCGACAATAATGAGACATATTTTAGAAATTATGGATCACTATACCATGTAATACTTCACAGTTCGTAGGCCATTTAAAAACTGAAACAATCATTTAGGTTTCCCTTTCATTAAATAATTTCTTTTATTTTAATATTATTACGTCATATGAACATTTTTAAGAACCATGCATTTCTTCAGAAAGTAAAGATACTATAAAAGAGGTAAGGGCTATAGTTTAGTTAGAATGTTATAAAAAGTATCAGGGATATGTGAGGTAAAATAGACAAGGTGTTACTGTAATGTAACGGAACAGTACTGCGAAATGTGGTTTTGCAATAAAATCGTCACAATGGGCATTAATTCATACACCTTCGTCACACCAATCCGCTATCTGTGAGCCACTGCAAATATAACATCTACTGTTAAAATCAATGCTGTAGTTCATCAACTGTCAAATTTTTCAACAAATATGCAATTAATTACTTTCACCTATTCAACTGATATAACATACGTTCCTTTCATTATACACCTAACTTTGGAGAACATGCAGGAGTCGTACGATGCCAGATCTGGCGAATGTGGGTTATTCTCGACTGCAAGGAAGCGTTCGTGTACTGAAATCTACTTCACAGAGATGCCGTTGCGAGTGGTACCATTGTCCTTGTAGGCGTATGTCAGACTGCAATAACTTTTTTTTTCATTAACATAAAGTAACAGGCATCGAAATATCCTCGTAATGGCAGATGTCCCAAATGCTCTTCAACCCAAGTGCCTGCAGTTCGCCGCTTCTCGCATACTATACACAGGAAAATTTTTTAGATTCACTTAATACAAGTGTCAACACAAGGGCGATAGTCATATATACGATACTTCAGTTATCCGCCTTATATACGACGACATGATAGCGGCAACTAGAAATCACAAACAAGGACGGTCGACACCAGCTCACACTAGTATACGACCAGAGAAAATACATGGCAAAAATGGCAGCCGGGCAAATGGAGTGGCTCTACTAGCCCCATATATATATATATATATATATATATATATGCAGGCAGATGCAAAAATCCATTCGTCAGTACGAAGACGAAAATTATGTTTTCCCTTTACAATCTACTATATAATGAGACGATCTCTGTCTGTCTGTCCGTCCCTCTTTAATACCTCTAAGTCTCTTGAAACTCAACATAAGTGCTCCAAACTTTTCAGAGCGAATCCTCAGGGTAAAATACAGGTCAAGTTCGAATTTCACCACGATCGGATTACGCAATCATTATCTTTTACATTAAAAACTAATTTTTCAATTAATTTTTTCCTACGAAAAGTTTTGTATTAATGCATCCAGATTATTGCATAGAGATATAAAGGTAATGAAATATAATTTGTGTTTACATTCAATGTCTCGCTTCAATGTTGAGTTACGCGGGGCCTTAGTGGCTCAGTGGATAGAGAGATTCCAAGTGGGCTGCAGTGGCTCAGTGGATAGAGAGATTCCAAGTGGAGCCTTAGTGGCTCAGTGGATAGTGCACTTACAAGTGGGGCTGCAGTGGCTTAGTGGATAGAACTATATAAAGTGGGGCCGCAGTGGCCTAGTGGATACATATGCATCAAATGGGGCCTTAGTAGTTCAGTGGATAGAATGATTCCAAGTGGAGCCTTAGTGGCTCAGTGAATATAGCGATTCCAAGTGGGGCCTTAGTGGCTCAGTGGATAGAACTATGTTAAGGGGGGACGCAGTGGCCCAGTGGATAGAGATATATGAAATGTGGCAGCAGTCGCTTAAATGTTGAGTTAATTTCACATCGTATATTTATGCAATAGGTTTTTTTTTTTTTCAGTATTTGTTTGATAATCACATTTTTTTAACATGTTAAATGTTCTAGCATCGTGACAAGACAAAAAAAAATGTCACGGGCTCAGTCCCCTAGTAAAGAAATATCCAGGCTCTGCACAATGCAAGTGTTAGCGATGTGAACTTAAGTTTTCAATTACATTATGGGCTACGTCAAACTAGGCCCTTTAACTTTCTGCATTATTTTGTGGTTTGCCAAAAGTACTACAGTATGTATATCCAGGATGCTTACTATGAGCACAGTCGTCCAATGAATGTTGATTCAATAAATATCGTTGATTATGCTTACATGTGTTGGTTAAACAAAGTGTAAGCAAACCCACTGATTGCAATCGTATTCTTCATGGTGCTAAGATTTTCTGTGCTGATGTTGGTACATTGCTTTCCAGAATTTAGATGACCGTTTTTATGACGTTATCGTCTTTGAGGAATATATCGCTATGAATCGCTATTAAGTTTAATAGCTGCATTAAAGTGGTCGTAAAATTCTCCCTCACTCCAAAAAAAACTCTATTGGTATATTAACCTGGAGCACATAAAAGCGTGGAAAAATGAAATTAGGAATAGGGGCCGCATCACGGAGCGTTTTGAGATAGGGAATGCGTGGTCCAGAAGACCAGCGAAAGGAGATATGAATGTAAAAGTGTGAGCGATCCATGTAGTGTATGTGACGTTCGTCTATTGTCCGTAAGAAGGCTCTGGCGTCCCTACATTAACACAGTACATACGTGTGTCAACGATAGACGCAAAACTCAAGGATGGGGGAGTGTCTCATACGCCGTTGTCACGCTTGCGTTGAGGTTGGTGACCGTCACTTTGAGCAACTCTCGTGAGTCACAAACTGATACGTTCGCGCCTATCCGTCAATGGAGTGCCCGTGTGCATTACTACTTGTCAACAATATACATACGCAATGACAGTAAATCACATAACCAATTCGGACACATGCATTCGTGTTAGACATATCGCATATTTTTAGCACATATGTTCTCTCGCTGGGTTCGCGAACAACACATTTCAATCTCAAAACGTTCCGTGATACGGCCCCTGTTACCATCGTTTTCAATTTTGCACGCTTTAACGGAATAATTCTGTATATTACTTTTATATCACATATTTATATTTCACTATTCTTACTCCCTTCGAAAACAGTAGTATTTCACATTTTGTTTACGTAAATAACATCGACTTTTCCAATTTCATTTATATAGTTTTGAAAATACAAAACTTCTAAGAATAATAATGTAAATTTATGGCACCATTGTAAATACGCATTAAGATAACTATCCCCTTTCGCATAGTACTATTTTATAAGGGGAAAAAGGTTTTAATTTGTTCGTGAGTTATATCGTCTCTAAATATAAAGTCAGATTACATCTCGTTGGCCTCGTCTGGTGACGGAGGCTAAACTTCACATCCATTGTCAGATGAAAATTCCGCTACCTCAAGTTCTTCGCATCTTTCACACTTGAGTACTGACTGCCTTTCAAAACTCGTACCGACACTGTAAGCCAATTTGACATCTTGATTGACGCTACGTCTTTTCGCTATTCGGCAGTACAGCTGGCGTGTTTGCACACGTATAACGAACAGCAATAGTGGATCAGAAAATCAGCAAGCGGAACAGGAGTTCTCCCATCACACAACAACGGACAATAAGGCTGTCTACCGAAGTGCAGCAGGGATTGAAATATACCTTAACCTCTTCTGCGTAGATCGGCAGCGTACTCGTTACAAACCGCAGGCAGTAGTTGTGATGAGAATACGTCCATTCGGGCGTAAATGAATGCTCTCGCTGTTGTATATCAATCAAACCTGCAGCCTCAAATGAGGCATACAAAACAACCCTAAATACGGAAACAAAGGGTTTATTTCCAATAATAGTCTATTTCCCAGTGTGACTGTGTGTTTTCTCGTGTATCAGAATATGCAAGTCATAGTTTTGTGTCTAGCGATACTGAAAATATTCATTTATATAGGATGTTAACGGTAAAATGAGCACTTTTGAAAGCCCTGCTTAAGATCAACTTCTTTACACGTTGTGGGTTATTCCGCCATATGTAAAATTAGCATTGCAACGAGGCACACTACTTTAATCATGCGCCGGCCAGGTGAAACTATGGAATTATTAGATAAGTAAATATTGTACAAATCTGCTCCTTTTTACACTTCCACGAATTAAAAAAAAAATACAAAACTATAGATAAATTACGTAATTATCACAAATGGTAACCTAACACTTTTCCCTCCATGGTTACCAACTTTATGGGGCGCACGTAAATCAGTTCGCCCATTAAAATATACGCAGGAAGGGGCAGTGACATTTTCTAAGGTTGATTTGTGCTCACTTTATCGTGAACAGCCTTTACATACGTACACTCTATGCAAGTTGCATCATGTGGTTTACAAGAAAACTACGTATGATATAACTAAGAAATTAAAGAAGATGGAAAAAATTTGATATTTCGCCATAACCATTTCTATTAAACTAGATACAGAAATGAGCAGGAATTTTGATTTGGAGTTCGATATAAAAAGTGCTTTGCATACATTGTCACTCATCTTGTATGTATATATATTTATATCAGGAGTATCGGTTTCCATTGGAACATTGCGTACAGAGGCCCACCGACTTAGATATTTCTGAAGAGCAGCAGCGCATAAGCCCCATATCACGACATGCAATAAAGCTCGGCGAATCAGGTGGCGATTTGACCGTCGCAACTGGACACTGGAGCAGTGTATATCGGTTCTGTGGAGTTATGAGTCGAGGTTTACATTATTCTGGTCCGATGGACGTGTATTGGTATGGCGTATACCCGGAGAACGGCCTCTGCCGGAGTGTATAATGCCAAATAGGAAATTCGGTGTTGGTGGAGTGATAGTGTGGTGCTGTTTCACAGCCGTCGGCGTAGGACCGCTGATGTTTGTCCGTGCTAGCATGAACACAGATGCCTATTGTAACATTATGGATAATTAAATGCTCCCAATATTGTTACTTTTTACGGAATGGACCCTTGTTACTTCCGGGATGACAATGCCAGGTGCCATATTTCTAGGGCTACTATGCAGTGGTAAGCCGACAACATTGTTCGCCGATTGGACTGGCCCGCCTAGAGCCCCGACCTCAACCCCATAGAACATATTTGGGACGAATTGGATCGCCGTGTGAGGGCTCGTCAGGCGCGGCCAAATCCATTGCTCAACTCATGGATTGGTTGCAAGAGGAATGGCGACGTATCCCCGTGGATGTCCTGCAAACACTGGTAGATAGTAGGCCAGACAGGGTGGCTGCTGTTATAGGCGCAAGAGGTGGCCCTACAAGATTCTAACGGGGTAGCCACCGAGCAAACATTGTGGACAGGTGCCCAATTACTTTTTGGTCAATAATGTATGTTGCCTGTATGTTACGCACCAATTGACGCCACTCCTCGCGTATGCAAATTATGTATGTATGTTAATATGGATGTAAGATGTACGTACGTGGACCCCAAAAAACACTGGAATTGTAAAATCAGTAGTGCAACAATACAATATAAAAATGAAGGACGTGAATTGTGCAAACGTAGTAGGGAATTATTTATTTCCATTAACCACAACGCTAGGCACCTTGATACAGATCACTACGAGCCAACAAAGCAAATTAGAATGGCGTACCAGGCCGTTCGTTAAAGTGAAAATTATAGATGCGCAAGGTCTTTTCCCCGTGGTAGATGCCATGCCTTCGTGCTTTAACCCTACTGTGTGATTCAATCTGGTGTTTCAAAATTATATAAAAGCGAGTAGGCGTACTTGGCAGTATTATGATAACCTAACGAGCAACTGTAGCCCGGATCCATGCAGGTCGCTGAGCAGTAGACACAGCCACCTTTACTTAACTGATTCTCAACAACTTTCTGCGGTTGCACGTAAAATTTGTACGCGGTCAGGAACACACACATGAGCAAGTCACTTTCAAACAAGAATATTTTAGTCATGCTTAGGAGGAGTAGGGATAAGTATCATACTACTTAATGAGGAACTGCAAACCATGGCTTGTTTCAAAATTCAGATAAATTAATTAAATTAATTTTTCAGACTTCAAAAATAATTATTTTTTACATATATTTAAAATTCTCTTGATGGCAATGGCGAAAATAATTTAATTGGAATGTCAATACTATGATTGTTGGTTAGTGACCATTATGTACTGAATGCCCTAAATATGTAGCGTGAATAATGTCTTTAGAGTTACACTTAAAAGGAAATAATATCTTCCAAAAATAACTCTTTCGAGAAAAATTATTATAAACTTGCATGAAACTTTTCCAGTTCTAGCTAGGGGAAACAGAAAATTCTGTCTCGGGTTTGCCATGGTTAATCGCTGGGATATGCATTCTTTAATAGAAATCAAACTGGCGTCGACGCTAAGATTCTAGAACAAATGGATAGGCGATAGCTTTACGTGTTACTGGGAATATTCATTTGCCAACAAAACCCAGTCTTATCTGTGGTAGGTCGAAGATCTTGCAGAAACTGCTTTGATACACATGGACTCGTCGAAATGAGGGCCTCTCTCGTAGCAGGAACAATTAGCATATAGGGCAGTTTTCTCACATACATGAGCTAACAGCCTACAGACCAACGGTCATCTACGATTAATTTTAAACACCTGTCCAGCTAAAATGCGGAGGGGGCGCTCGTGGACCGTCTTACTTTACTCGCGATGTACATTAAAACTGAAAACTGTAACTAGGGTTAGGTCCGGACTCCCTATCTAGTTAATTAAAACATATACGGCAACACCCACTCATGTGTGCGGCCTGACGCAGTCATACCCTGCTGGTGACGTATAGAAGAATGACTCCTTTCGTATTAAGCTCGCCTATCTTAATGAATGGTTCGAACCTTCTAGTCAATTGGATGGCTGCTAAACCAGACTTCTTCAAACGGACTACTCCAACGATCCTAACACCCTAAAATCCTTGAGAATAAGGTCTCAAAACAGCGACAGTACAAAATAAAAACAACGAAACCCTAAGAAGTACGACACCACATATAAAATAAAATTATATATATATATATATATATATATATAATATTTTTATTATATACCGGATGTACCAGACCTACCGTACCAGCCATTTTCCTCGAAAACGGTGCATTCGAGCTTTTTCGGGTAAAACGCTATGTAGGCAAACCCTAAAGGACGGATTGATTGGTGAACACTACAGTGTCTAGAATCTGTGGTATACTAGAGGAAACGAAGGTTACGTCAGAATTTTGAATAGGAAGGTGAAACAAAATTAGTACCGTTGTATAGAGCTCGCGAAACTGAACCGTTTTTGTCCGAAAAGTTTTACAGTGTAATTCGCCATTTTGGAAATATCGAAATAATCTCTGTCTGGCACAGCCTGTGTGTCCCATATCTACCGTACCAGCCCTGTTCCTCGTAAACGGTGCATCCGAGTCTTTTCGAGTAAAATGCTTTGTAGGCAAACTCTTAAGGACAAATTTAATGGCGAACACTACGCTGTGTTGTACCTGCGGCAAACTAGAGGAAACGAAGGTAACTTCAGAATCTCAAAATGGTACAAAATTATAGTCTATTTCATATATGTGGTCTCAAATTTGAGAGACAATGTGACCAACCTACCCAATATGTAAACAGTAAATGCTCTCGCTCCTACAGTATTGCATCAGCTGATGAACTGCTGCGGTATCCGTGTTGTTAGGTTGGCTATTTTGATTACGGTTTTGGAAGAAAATAGTACTCGGAACTAAAAGTCGTAATTAAAAATCTTAATCATACTTACACCAATCATGGTTTAAGTTATGTTTCTAAAGCAATATTAAATTTTATGGGCTATTAGTAACGGGACTTAAAATACACGTTATGCATTTATAACAGAGTATGTCGATACATACGATCAGTAAACGTTTCCAGCCAATGGCTAGCCATGTTTATGTTTCCAGTTTCCAGCCCAGTGAAGGCAGTTGTGCGTGCACTTTTTTTCTCATCATGTTTATTATACAAATATCTTATTGGTGTTGTCGGAATATTTAATCGGTAGTTAATTATGTTTTATTTGTTTTTTCCAAATATAGTTGGTTGTAGGTACCGTTGTAGTACTTTTTGTTAAGTGAAATGTAATATTAATGGGCACGTCGTTAAAACTGCTTGTTCCGCCATTTTCCTAGCCGCCTTCTACAATTAAGTGACACGAATATAATTTCCGTATATAAGTTTATGTTTCTTTGTATCAGGAAAAGTGCGCAGTGTTGATTTTACTAAATTATTTAATGCTAGTGACGAACAAATGCGATTTTAGTGACGTAAACTTGCAAGGATTGCCACAGAAAAAAACGTGTTCAAGAGCTTACAACAGTACGTTTGCGTGTTTTGTAAATGTATTTGTAAACCGTTAGTATAACTATTGAAATGCACGTGGCCTGAAAAATGCCTCACTTTCCACACTTTTGTAGTGAGTGAATAATATTTGTTTCTCTACATCGTAAATTCGAATGTAAGGTTAACTTCGGCCAAAGTGTGTGCGTATATATATGTTGCTGTATCTATACGAATATGAACAGCGACTATGTATCCCGTTTTGTATTTTCATTAATGTTAATTTTCGGAGTTAAATAATTTAAATGTTATTTCCATACGAGCTAAATTTTCCACTCATCCATCAAAACAATATGCAACTCAAAATGCCACACACTCATGCCAGAATCTCACAGACCCGACCAACACAGCACGACACATCCAAAACGCAACCACGACACATTTCAATGTGACTACTTGAATTTACAGCACGATCGACACCACACACTCTGCATTTAAACTAACTATTTAGAAGGCACTGATAGGCTACGTTAGTCTCAAAGACGGTGAACAAGAGGAAAATTGTAATACATAATGATGACAAATTGGTATCACTAATGCATACAAAAGTAAAATTATTATTTTTAAGTGTTAGATACAGTAGTTTTCAATTAATTTTCCTTTTAAACTGCGCATTTACAATTGAAGGGAAAGCTTGCAATGCAATTTCATTTTGCAACGTACATTCTGTGCATCGTGCCGCACGACACGACGAAGAATAGAAATCATTTCTAATCCAAAATTGCTGGTCGGACGACAGAATCGGTCGGGCTTACGACGACCTATCATGTATTTCATTGGTTGTTGACTGTTGTGTCGTGCGCATTGGGGCTATGTGATTCCAGCACCGTAAGAACATCAAAATAAACCAGTCTCACAAAAGACGATGAACTAAACCCCCGCACCCCCTTCTGCTCACGTTTTCCGTTTTCCCTCGAAATTAAATAAATATGATACCCTAATTGGGCCCACATTTCATTGCTATGAACATTTCTCTGTGTTACTATTGATTGAATCTCTAACACTCTGATTCTGGAGGGTTTCAAGATATAAAGCTTACTGGCCATACAAATTTGTAAGATAAATTTTCGATATCAAGTAAATTACAACATGCTTATCAAACAAAATTCTTTCAATTTAAGCACCCAACGAGGTTGCTCCAACATCATAAAGAAGTGTCTCATGCATCAGTAGGAACTGTGACGTTCCAAAATTTATCGCTAAGGAAAATGAACTTTATGTCTTTAAACTTGGGTATCTTTTTAGTGTGTAAGTAACATGTTTGTTTGATATATTGTTGCTGTAGGTCGCATCTGCTTCTGTAGAGTGCTTTGTAACATCTCTGAACTGAAATAAAGTGTTTCATTAGGTACCCAAGAACAAGCCTAGGGCTGTATTCACAATTTTGAGGAGGGAGGTTGTGCGACTGAACTTCAGTGTAAATATCAACACTAAGTTAGTCAGAAATAAGTTTTTATTCACAGCATGACAATCTGAACACGTAGGTATTTGAGAAAAGTTATTAAAATATTTTGTACGTATAACTGCATTTGAGTTACTAAATGAGAGTTATTAAAATTACTGAAATGATGTAACATTTGCTTAAATATTGTTTTGGCTACCTATATACTTTAACATCCTGAGACTTATAACCACCATAAAATTATCAGGCTGTACAGAGTTTGTTGTCATATCATACCACAAGGCTGAATTATGTACTTTTCATGAAATAGTAGGCATAGCCTGTATGTAAGAATGCATCATGTCTTTGAAAAGGTGTGGGATGGTGAGGGGCGGTATTTGTGCATTCCCTGAGGGGGGGGGGGGGGATCCCTTGGTATTTGGTGTTCGTGGAAACCATGTCAAATTTTTATGTTTACAAGAACTTTCCTTAGGTAAGTGTGGCAAGATTAGTTGGCATTAATATATTTCGAGTATATTAAAAAACGGTAACATATCTTATTAATGTGACAGTCAAAACACAATTTAGTTCTCGTGCATTCTGGTTACAAATTTCTTGCAAGGTAAAAAATGATTCATTTATAGACTTATTACATGGGCTGTTAAGTCATTTACATAAAATATTTATAAACAAAAAAAATGGGATTGTTTCCAACCTGTAACTGTTTGAACAGCCGTTCACAACTTCTAAAAGTCATTTGGGGGAGGCACATGCAGTTTGTTTATAAAAACAGGCAGTCATATGTTATTTGTTTACAAATACTGACAGTCACACGGTGTTTGTTTGCAAACAGTCTCCTTCAATGACAGTTCAGCCGTGGCGGAAGGATACATAGCCAACCAGATGCCATTGGCACTACTTTCCTAGAACTATCAAATATGAGACCACCTATACGAAATGGACTATAGTATCGTTGAATATGACTCTCAAAGCGGAACAATTGTTGCCTGAAAAGTATTTTGGTACGTGCCGCCGATTCGATCATATCAAAAATCTTCTTGGCGCTGAAGAGATTATGTATGTAACAATACCATTGTAATGTTGTAGTAAGGAAACAAACTTTTGCTTTCACTTAGAGTTTGAAATAAACGCAATTTGTGCAATTTAACAGTACAAAAAATCATTATAAATAATGTTTTCCTTAGATATTTTTACGAAAGAACGTATTTAATTGTTTAACGTTCACTGTAATAGGTGTTTGAAATGTTTTCTGCCCTGTTCTAATCACAATCGTGCCCATCGTCGTGCACTGTGGGTATCCGGAAGTATCTCTGCAGCCAGCAGCGACCGGCGTGTTACCCTGATTCGGTCTTTCATTTTATCTCTCGTTGTAGGACACTGTTTATAAACGGTGTCATTAGTACATCCCCCAAAAAAATAATCAAGGGGAGTTCAAGTCTGGCGATAGCGGTGGTCAAGTCACTGCCCCCCCCCCCTTTTTTTTTCTCATCCCCGTGCATCGACCAGAGAAACTCTGATTTAAAAAAAGCCTGGCCATCAAGGAAAAATGTGCCGGGCATCCATATTGTTGCAGCCACATTAACAACCGTGTTGCTAGTGGAACATCTTCTAGTATCTCAGGCAGTGCGTGTTGCAGAAATTCAGAGTACCGTTCACCATTTAAGGGCTCAAAAAATAATGCCCTCTAACTTGATCCAGGATGAGTCCACGCCACGTATTTAGGCTCCAAATGTGCTGGTTGTCATGTTGACGTAACCAAAAAGGGTTTTCTGATGACCAATAGTGAGCATTTTGGATTTTTACAACCCCATTAGATAATAAAGTGCCCTCATCGGTCCACAGTACGATAGTCGGCAAGTCCAAATGTTGATTTAAAAACCGGTTGCAGAAGGATATTATATTTTGTAAATCATCTTCGCTTAATGTCTGATGGGTATAAATGTGGAAGGAGTGTAAACCACCGTCGTGTAGAATTCTCCAGTTGGTACTTCTGCTCCCCCCTTAAATCCCGTGCTATTGTACGAGTATGAATATGTGGGTCTAGATCGATTTATTGCAGCAAGAATATCTACACTTATATCATATCTAACATGTCTTCTTACTTGATTGTTATGATTGAAGTTCGGTTGCACCTGGCCACTGTTGCGAATCCGTGCTTCCAACCGCTGAAAAGCATGTTGTGCCCGGCGTGGGCGATCGTGATACCTCCCTGCATTAACGCGCGTTGCTTTTCGGTAATTCTGGAGACATTCGTCGAGCACCGCAAGCATGACAAATGCCTCTTCGTTAGAATACATCACTGCACGAATAACAAACATGCAGTAAAAACCACACTATTCAACATGACGAATGGCACAAACAGAGTGGAAATGCAAAAAACTGCTATCTAGTGTCAACATTTCCCGCTCGCCTTGTTTGGACTGGCGTGGCGTGGCAAGACGCGATATACTGTAGCGTGTGCCAGACAGAGAATATGTCGATATTTTAAAAACGGCCAAACTTGCTGTAAAACTTTCCAGAGAAAAGATGTTCAGTTTCGCGAGCTCTATTCAAAGATACTAATTTTGTACCACTTTCCTATTTGACATTCTGAAGTTACCTCAGTTTCCTTTAGTTTAACGCATATTCATGGCACTGTTCAATTCGTCCTTAAGAGTTTGCCTACAAAGCATTTTACTTTACCCGAAAAGTTCGGATGCATCGTTTTCGAGGAAAATGGCTAGTACGGTAGGTCTGGGACATCATATATATATATATATATATATATATATATATATATATATATATATATATATATATATATATATATATATATATATATATATATATATATATGTATATATATATATACACACACACACACACACACACACACAGTGTGTATATTAAAGTATGATACAAACTTAGGGAGGTGATTCCTTGCGGAAATGAGGTACAGTTATATAATGCGGCTTATAGCCTGGCGCAAATCCTATGGGAGAAATTCGCCCTTGAAAATAGAAAATAAATATCGTATTTTGGCAAAATATCGTAAACTGTTTAGAAAGAAATTACAATCCTCTGGATTCTGTTTTATGCTAGCAAGATCGACAATCTGTGAATAAATCTTTTCGAATACCTACTGCCTTCATGAAAATAATGGGTATTGGGGGCGGACATCCCCTTTTCATCTCAATTTTCTCTTCCATAAGATACTTTAGAGGTTTTCTGCCATAATTTGTATCAAGAGGGCCCAATGAACCAAAATGTTGTCTTGTCGCAATGCCCTCAGGCGAACCGTTTTCGAGTAAAATTGAATAAAATCTGTGTTGGCTGAGGTGTAGGCACCCACAAAACACAGGAAGTGTGACTGAACGATACACTAGTTAGCAACAAATGAATAGTGCACACTGTAATGTAAACGTATAAAGCCTCATGTGCTACGCGTGAGTCTGTGTGAGTTATGAATAGGTAACGAGCGATGCCTGGTGTATTCGAACGAAGGTGTCGGTAAATGCGGGGCAATGCTCAAAGGTTCTACTGTGAGGTTTACACATCACTTTCTGTCAAGTAAATGCACCACACCAAACAATGTAAAAAATGTCATGCCTTTATGAAAGAGTATTTAAATTGACGTGCGTTTAATTAACAAAAGTTCGAATACACCCGGCATCGCTCGTTACTAGTTAACACAGACTCACACGTAGCACATGACGCTTTGTACGTTTACATTACAGTGTGCACTATTCGTGTGTTCTGAATTCTAGTAAGTGTTTTTTTTTATATGGCTGTCCTGAAAACAGTTTGTAGATCGGTCACTGATACGATAAAGGACGGTAAACACTACGGGGTAACCGTCGCGAGCCCTCGTCTACAGCAGCAGTGCTGCTCTCTAGCTTTCTTTTGATGCTCCGGCCAGAGGAGAGATCGAGGTATATGCTCATGCAGGGACACGCGAGCAATGACCGCGAGCCGGCACGTAAACAGGCGCGTGCATATCTGTATCCAAAGACAGGTTTTCAACAAATTGAGGTCTGAATATAATATAATAGATTGGTTTTAAATTCCTATTTACTATCAACACTGTAAAAATCTCTAATGATTTTAATTTCGCCACCTACTCTCACTCGCCATATTAATAACCCTCAAGAAGAATAATAGATTATTGTTACACTAATCATTTGACTCATCCGAATTTAGAATTTTAAGAATATAGTAAGTGATTTTCGTTCCAGCCCTCAGTAGTTCTAGCTTTACTTAGCTACAGTGTATTCTGAAAACTTTAGTAATAGAGCTGCATGATACAGTTTTTTCCATTGGCTTCAATCAATCTGACCACAAATATAGCCATACACAATGACGTTATAAAGTTTGCACACTTGATACTGTAGCTAGAATGCAAGTTTTACATACTCCAAAGGCTTCGCATTAAAATTCGCCGGGCCTAAAAATGTTTGTGGCGTAATTTTGCTTTAATTGATGTAGCACTGAATACCACTAAATTATACACTCACGTGAAGAAATAGTAATCTCCATGAACGAATCGCGCGAGTACATTGAAGGTTGCCACAAAATATCGTCATAGCCAGACATGTGTCCCATTTGCGTTTAATATGGTTTGCTGGAGCGGGTGTGATACAAAGAGACATACATGTCCGTTCGTCATTGATATAGGTTGTTCACGGTAAAATGAGCACTTTCAAAAGCCCTGCTAAAAATCTTCTTGTTGTGTGTTCTTCCGCCTTATGTAAAATTAACATTGCCATGGCCCTCATCTCTTTATTCATGCGTCGGTCAAGTGAAGCTATGAAATTATTCGAAAAGTAAATATTGTATGAATCTGCTCATTTTTACACTTTTACGCATTAAACAAAATTAAGCGAGAGAAATAATTTATCGCAAATGGTTACCTTATCTTTTTGTTTGACGTTAATATGTGGAACTACTTTCCCCTCCATCGTTACTGGGCATGTCACTCACTGCGCCCGTTATAATATATGAACGTAGGGGCAGTGACTTTTTCCTAAGGTTAATTTCAAAAGTGCTCACTTTATCGTGAATAGTCTTTACCAGCAAGACACCGAATAAGGCCTTAATAGCCGTGTGATCCACAGAGTCAAGTAAATTGAACACTTAGCATGACCCGAAGGCGCATTCGATGAGCCCTTGCCTAGCTGGATGACCATCAGAGAGGCCACATCGTTGGCTTCCGAGAGGCAAGCTTGAAGTAACGGCGCATTGCTCCCATTTGAACGGTCCTGCCTAACCTGTGAGTCGGTGTTGGACACAGTAGGAACAGGAGGTTCAACACACGCGTCTAGAAGACTAGGATCAACCCCGCCGGTCCACCAGCAAGAAAGATCGTTTCTTCATGCGACAGGCTGTAAGCACTCTACGAGCGTCGCTGCACACCGTCCAAGGAGATGTTACGGCTGCTGGGGATAAGCCTGTGTCCACCAGTGCCATTTCCAGGAGGCTAGTAGAGCGGTATCTGTCGTTGCGGCGTCCCTTACGACGTATACCATTACGACCTGAGTATCGCCGAGCTTGTGTCACCTTCTACCTGGTGGAGTGCCGTTTCCTAAGATTCCCGCACCCCATTGGTGATGATTGAAGGAACCTTGATGGCGCCTTGATACGTCCAGGAAACTCTTGCGGCCATGTGTGCTCACTTCTTGGTGCAGCTTCGCCACCCCATTTTCCAGCAGGACAATGCCAGTTCTCATACAATACGGGTATATCTGGCCTGCCTTACTGACGTCAACATGCTTTATTGGTGAGCAAAGTCCCTAGACCTCTCGACCATCGAGAACGTTTCGGACCAGATTGGATGGCAATTTAGGCCAGCGGCAACTACGGCATATTTGGAGGGTTAATTGCGCCAACTGTTGCAGGATCTTCCTCAGGAGAACATCCGACGTTTGTGAGCTTCCATTTCCGACCGTATCACCGCCTGTCTATGCTATAGGTGGTCCAACACCACACTAAGCGCATTATGTAAGTGTCAGTCCTGTGCAATACATGCATTGTGTAGTATAATATTTTGATATTTATACTGCCATATCTTGTGCCTGTACACTCTTACTTTCCCCTGCAATGGCGACCTGCAATGAGTGCACGCATCTTCCTTTTAATAGATTATGTTACTAGAACGGACCCCAAAAGCTTACGTGTAGCCTTTAAATTGGCATACCATAATAAAATTAATAAAGTCAGTAAATTTATTGCAAATTTTATTATTTTTCTCAAATTATGTTTCTGCATTATAAGCATAGGATTTCCTCGTTTTAGGAAACCATTATACATGCGTGTTAGGGTCCATTGGCTCTTCATTGTACAATAAACGTTTGGTAAACACTCTCATATACCTAAAATACCTGAATATCAACATGAGTGAATGTGGTATATCTTGTAATATTTTACTGATGAACTTTACAACTAACTTACCAGTGTTTCCAAGTAAATAAAACTATAGCTGAGATATCAAAACAGTAAATTTTTTATTGCAGTAGAGATTTAGGCAAACTCTGTAATACAGTTGTGGGTATTATTACCGTACCCCTACTTTAGATGCATTGTTAATTGAAAATGTTGTAATAATTTTGGTTTATTTATAGTGTAACGTAATTAAAGTGAAGTTTTTTATGGCAAACTCCTAACGAAATCCTTCAGGCTGACGAAAATTGAATTATATAATCAAGAAAGATGCAATTATATTATAATCCATGTAATATAATGGGGGGATTTTATCAGCGTGGTTGTGTAGAGAAATGTAAACTGGGACATAATAAACAGACCATGTTTACTATCTCCAACATTTAGTCTGGCAAGCAGAAGAGCCGAACCAGCGGCCCGCAATAGAGGTCCAGGACAATTTGTTAGACGGGTGGGATTTAGACTAGAATTATACAATGCACTGTGGAGCGTTTCTCAAAGCGCCCTCTCTTTAGAGATGCGTAGCAGGTCGTCGATCTTGGCTTTAAGCTTACTAGGGTCCTTCCTCTTCGGAATGGTACACATGGTCCGAACCAGTGAATCGTCCTTGATGTCATCGGGATTCATGCGAGTGGTAGAATGAACGGTAGAATTATACTCGCGGACGAGTATCGGCGATAGATCAAACCACTTGCAGTTTCCGTTCGCCAAGAAATGCTTCCTCATCTTGTACATTAGAGTCCTATTGAATCTCCCCACAGTGGATGCTTTGATATTGTTTTACATGGAATCAAGATTTCTGTTATGTTTCTTCATCATTGTCTTGAAATTTGCATTTTAAAATTGCTTGCCCTGGTCTGTTTGCAAATTAATCGCGATGTGTCCTTTCACAACACATCCACCATGGTTTAATCGATGCTACATACATTCTTCGACTTGACAGTCCCGCCCCAGGCAAATTTGCTATAGGCATCGGACACTCTCAACATGTATTTGTAGCCTTTGTTGACACGAGCATAGGGTATCATCTCTATGAGGTCGGTTTGAAACTGGTCGTTCATTCCACATGTCATGACCTTGCGACAGCTGTAATTGCTTCTGGCGGCTAAATGCTGTTCGTGGGCATTTCCCATCCGACTCATCGTATGTAGCCTCCCTCTCTGTTATTCGACGATATATATAATCTTGTTGGTTTGCGAGTAATTATCAACCATTTGCGAAGCGACAAGTAGTCTCATTCTATCCACCAGTTCGTTTGGATCGTCCAAAAAAACACATAGACGATGTTCTTGTCCCCATATATCTTCAGACCGTCCCCACATTTCAGTGCTAGGGCACTGAAGAGGTCTGCGATAATGTCGATTTTTTAAAAATGATTTTAGGTATATAAGAACTGATCTCAGGGCTGTAATCTTGGTAAAGTGCGTGCATATGTTCGAGCAACGTCTTGTATTCCGGCAGGTCGGATTCTGTAAGCTCTGAGCTCCTTGATAAATAGAATATATTAAAGCCTGGGAGTTCCACGTATCTGGTAATCGCATACTCGGATTATCCCACCTGGTAGAAACTATTTTGTCAGCAACCATTGAACCATTTATGAAGCCTTTATGCAAAGTATGACATAAAATTATTACAAAATGTGTCCAATCGCAGGCATCATCGAGCCAGAGCACTAGATTTCAGGACTTTTTTCCATACCTTATTCTTGTCTGCTTCTCAAGAACTCCCTCTTAATAAACACTGAAATCTCTTCACTCGTCTTGTGTGCGAAATCCCCATCATATACTGCATCCCAATCAATTTGTACATCATGTTTACTTTTCTTCGTATGCTCAGCAGTATCGTCGACTTTAGTCTCCACGACTACAGGCGCCCCATCGCTCTCCCTGAGTACATCGATACAACGAGTAATAGGATTAAAGATTTCTTCATTTATAAAGTCGCATGGAAGTCTAGCTTTCTTGGTGAGCAAATACTTCGAGAAAACCGACTGGATCACTCGATGCAGTTTTCACTAGTAATGTCCGACATCTTACTGAATAAAAAAGGTTACTATTGCTCTCTTTCAGGTTTAGTCATAAGTCTCCAAAAAAAGGTTTCGATCCTATCCAGGTTATCGCTGCTGATATCCGATATGTCCTTGCAATGGTTTTGAATATTTGTTTTCGTGGTTAGGCGGGAAATCGAGGTCACGAATATATGCTCTATGGAATATTTCCACACTTTAGGTTCTCATCAATTTCTGCCGAAGCCACATTCCATCTGTCTGTAATTTGCCTTTGAACGCTTGTTACATGTTCGTCCGTTGCCATCAAATCGCGAATGGTCTTAGTCTTCACACTAACCATCGTCGCCCCGAGCTCGGACAAGTAAGTGCGAAAGAATTTGTACTTATCAGCCAACATATTGCATAAATCCGAAATGAACACATTGCCAGATCCTAGAATAAAATGATTAGTAGCAGCATCTTCGGATAATTTGGGTTCGACAACATTTGAATTATTCTTCTACCAGCATCGCAAATTGCATCGTATATTGGGGCGAGACAACCTCAATTTTTGTTTTTTTTCCAGCCGGCTTTTGAAGCTACTCTGCACGAATTTCGGTATGTTGTAACTCATTCTCGATGGTTGACAATGAACAGATCGAAACAACGTCAGTACCTGCCATTATATAGAGACCAGAATTTACAATAACCAAAAATGAATACTTGTCTTCCCAGCACCAAGAACACAAGCTTTTGAAATCTGATAATGTAATATCTGTATTGACATGGTCGTCATACACATGTCGCAAGTTCGTATCGTTCATACGAAACAGCACCAACATATTAGTATGATTGCGAAACAGTTGTTTGGGTTTGCATGCAAGTCGGGCCGAGGTAAACACAGATATTCGCTTGCCATTTTATACTAAGTACACCTGAATGGAAGTCTTTTTCTTCTGCACCACATCATTGAAAATAAACACTGAGTTTGACAATGCTTCGCTCAGCAGAACGATGGCTTCGTTATCGTTTCAATAAAAATATTTCACACTTTCTATGGCTTGCAGTACTCGTGCCAGTCACTGTTATTTGTTGCTGTAGCAATTTGGAGTACAGGTACACATTCTCTATTTGAAGACCGCTCTCTTCATCGAACAGGCTAAGTAGAGCACACTTTGTCCCTCAATTTGAGGGTCCTGTGATGCAACTCACTGTGTTCGGAAATAGGCTTCCATGTCATGATTCGAGTGGGATAGCTTCATCTTCAGAAGTAATGCATATGGGTAGAGTAACATCTTGCTTGACGAGCTGTATACTGTTTTCTTCCGCTTATTTCATATCATACATTGGATGATGATGAAGACGACGAGTGTGAAGAGGTAGAAAATAGCATAAACGAGTCTCTGGATGATATCTAGCAAATTTTCTTTGTAATATAATGTCTCTTCATATTATCGCTCCGAGTAAACTGATATTTACAATTTTGCACTGAAATGACATATTTGAATATGCGATACATCTTTACTGCTGCAAACCTACAACGATACTGAAATTAAAATGTATAATATGAGTGTATTTGTAAGTTTTGGGTCAGTTCACCGTGATATCTCGACGAGGTAAGGCTATATCTGGAAGCAGGATCGTTGATATGCTGATCATCAATCTACCATTCAAGCTGCACATTCCTGTATACAAGTTCTGTGGGCCAGGAACCAAGATAGATAAAAGACTTGCATGCAGTAACACTGGTATCAACGCACTGGATGCGGCATGCAAACAACACATCACTTACATCACGATCAAGGATCTACAAGGTCGGCCCTAGGCAGACAAGTTACTTTCACGAAAGGCCGATTAGATAAGAAAATTGTCAGATACTGGGCTCGGAAGAAAAATAGCACTGTGCGGCATTACCAATGTGATAAAGGCCAAAGTGAAGATGGGTATGACTGCAAAGAGCGACTGGAAGGCATAAGTGAAACGAAAAGTGCCAAAAAAAAAAAAAAAGGAAAAAGCATGCTATACCAAGTAACATATACTAGCGGGTTTTTTTCAATACTTTATCTGCACTCGGAGCCCCCGGGAGCGTAATCGGAGCGATGAGTGGTATCGTGTGTGCCATCAACACAGCATTGAACGAATGGAAGGAGTTTACCGAGGTCCAAAGGCACAATACAAATATGGAAGCTAAATCCATGGGTAAATTTGGCCAAAGCCTCAACCTAAGGCCATGCTTACTGGGAGGAGGACATATGCAAAAGCGACACAGCAGGAAGAGGCGATAAATACATCTCTACCGAAAGAGCCACTCACGAATGTGGATTTGAAACTGTTTGCACTCAAATTTAAGATACATCACACACTCAAGCTGAAGATACATCATTTTCAGGGAGTGTTCATGCGAGTTGCTTTGCCCCCTAAACAGTAACTTGACGAAAGTGCTATAATCACCCTGGACACGATAGCCAGTCCAGGTACACACTCAGTAACTAATGTCTAATGTGGAATATATGCAGATTGCTACGACAGTTTCACTACGTTGCATCCTCCACTCTAACTGTGACTATACGTGAAAAATTGCAAACTGACTTATAACTACAAAGTGGAGCAGATTCCGAACACGTGGAACAGCAGACACTTGTGTCTTCGATTCCTCGTTCGTTCGTACACTTAATTGAATAAAATGGTTATACATGGATCAGAAACCATCAGTCATGTCGATAATGCTTATCTTTATGGGTCGTAGTCTCCACTCGATCTGTAGGGGAATGGTGCATATGTTTGGTCGATTTTCAAACTTATAATGTGGTACCGAACATCGATTAAAAAAACTGCAAGGTTTGTATAATGAAAGCAGTAATGTCTCCCGCGACATAACATTGCCAGTTGGCTCTTATGGATTAGACGATATTGCAAGGAACATCTAACATTTGCTGTTTCCCGACACATAATTCAAACTAAGTGGAAATTCCAATACGTTGAAGAGCATCATCAGATGCAGATAGAATATCGTATTTACGAAATCAAATTCCATCGTAATGATGCTGGGGTCCGAACCACGCATATTCGAAGCTGGAAAAGTCCACTAATCGTCGCGATCTGTATATGTCGTCGAATATACAAGTAAGATGAGATAATCCTTATCTCTAATCATTCTTCGATGGATTAGAGATAATCCTTATCTCTAATCATTCTTCGATGGATTGGATCTCTCCACAAGGTGCACTCTCCTTTATTCAGACCCAACGCATTCGCACCCCCCCTCCTACCAAAACTTATTTTCTTCCATCCACAACTCCTGCAAAAACACATCTGCCCTCTCCTCCTTCCTTACACACCCTCCTACCATCTCGCACCCTCCTACCATCTAACCTCCCTCCTTCCATTTAATCTTCTTGAGATCTCACCCCCTCCTGCCATCTCACCCCACCCCAACCCCCCCCCTTTATCCCATTTTATACATTTTAATTGCAGAATCATTGTAGACTTGGAACAGTATGGAAGTATCTCATATTAAAATATGTCATTTCAGTGAATACTGTGGAAACATCAGTTTACTTGGGGTAATAATTTGAAGAGACATTATATTACCAATCAAATGTGCCTTATCTCATCAAGAAGCTTGATTATGATACCTCCTCCTCCTACTGTTAATCCTCCTACTCATACAATATATGATATAAAAGAAGCAGAATAAAACAGTTTGTATATCGTCAAGCTATATGTAACTCTATCCATATATATTACTACTGAACATAAAGCTATCCCGCTCGAATTACGGCATTAAAGCTTATTTCCGAACACAGAGATGCATCATCATAGGAAAAACAAATTGTGAGAAAAACATGTGTCCTACTCAGCCTGGTCGAGAAAGAGACCAGTCTTCGATTTGAGAATGCATACCTGTACTTTAAATTGCTACAGCAACCGAAATACCAGTTACTATCACAAGTACTGTAAGCTGTAGATGGCGTGAAATAATTCATTTTCAATGATAATTAAGTTGTCGTTCAACCGAGTGAAGCATTACCAAACTCAGTGTTTATTTTCTATGATGTGGCAAATAAGAAAAAGACTTGCATCCAGGAGTACTTTAGCATGGAAAGGCATGCGAATGTGGCCTGTGTACACCTCGGCCAGAACTATTCGTGCATACCCAAACAACTGATTTGTGATAATACTAATTTCTTGGTGCTGTTTCGCAAGTACAATACAAAAAGTCAGTTCGCTCAAAGTATTTGCTCGCCAAGAGAGCTAGACTTTCGTGCGACCTTATAAATAAAGGAATCTTTAAGCTAATTACTCGCCATATCAGTGTACTCAGGTAGAGTGACAATGCGCCCTCGTTTGTGAAGAGCAAAATCGATGATGCTTCTGAGACTACTAGGAAAAGGAAACATGATGGCGTACAAATGGATCTGGATGAAGGATCTGATGTGGATTTTACACACAAGAAAAAGGTACAGAAGAAAGCCCTGAAATCTTATGCTCTGGTTCGACAGTACCTGCGATTGTACACATATCTTAATAATGATATGACATATAGTGTATAAAGGCATAATACCAAATTGTTCTTCGGTGCTGATGAAATAGTTTCCACCAGGTGGGATAATCTATGTAGACGATTAAAAGATATTCGGAGTTTACAGAACTCAACCTGCTGTAATTCACGACATTGCTCTAACTCTTGCACGTGCTTTACCAATATAACAATCCTGAGACCATTGGTTATAAGGACGAAGATCGCGAAAAAATCTACATTCATGCAGACCCTCTTCAGTGGCCTAGCATTGAAAAGTGGAGATGTTGTGACGAAGATAGTCGGTGACAAGAACATTCACTATGTGTTTATTGGACGACCTGAACGACATGGTGGGTAGACTACGACTTCTCGTCGCTTCGCAAAATGTTTAAATTTACTTGTATGCCAGCAAGATTATATCCATTGTCGAAGAACTGAAAAAAGGGAGACTACATATGATGAGCGGAATGGGAATCGTCCACAAACTGCATGTGGCCATCAGGTGCAACAACCACCAACGCAATGACATGATTTGTGGGGTGAACGATCTGTTTCAAGCCTACCTTGTCGAGGTGATACAGTATGCTCGGGTTAACAAGGGCTATAAATAAATGTTGAAAGTCATCGATGGCTATAGCAAATTCGCCTGGGCCAGGCCTGTCATGTTGAAGAATGCAAGTTTCATCACTGGAGCCATGGTGGATGTGTTGTGCATAGGACACATCTCGACTAATTTGCAAACCGACCAGGGCAAGAAATTCTACAATACAGACTTCAAGGCCCTGATAACGAAGCATTACATAAACGTTATTCCATGAACAGCAATTTCAAAGCATCTACTGTCGAGAGGTTCAACAGGACTCTGAAGGGCAAGCTGCGGAATTATTTCGCCACGAATGGAAACTACAAGTGGCTTGAGCTACTGCCGAAACGTGTCTGCGAGTATAATTCTAGCATTCATTATACCACTCGCATGAAGTCTGAAGACATCAAGGACGACTCCCTGGTTCAGACCGTGCATGGTGTTCCAAAGAGGGCGGACACACGCAAGCCTAAAGCGAAGATCGGTGACATGGCGCGCAACTCCAAAGAGAAAGACATGTTTGAGTAATGGTTCACAGCGAAATTCGAACCCCGAACTGTTTCGCATGGGACATACACAATTATGCTCCGAGGACCTACTATCTCGAAGATCTGAACAATGTACATATCCATGGCGAATTCTACACCAGTCTATGAAGTTTCCAGACTTGTATCTGGTCGATAAATTACTGAAACGAAGTAAAGGAATATTTTCCGCGAGGAATAACCTTCCAGAGTTTGTCGACATATTTGTTGTTGGCAGCCCCACTGTCAGGTCCATAGACACGGAATGGTAAGAGACTTGGCTTGATCCGTGTATCCAGGAAGTCCGGTCCTACCGCACGGGTCCTACTAGCAATGCAAACAAATAGTTCCAGCAGTCGACGTTATATCGCGACTGTTACGTTTAAATTTATAGCCACCGAAGGTAGTATAATCCATTCACGGTTACTTCACACTTTTCTGAAGCCCTGCGAAACGTCTACTTCCAGGATACTCCTCCCTCCGCCTCGTGCAAATTAAGCTTAACTAAGGCTGGAAAATTACACCGAACGACAACGCCGTGCGCACTCAGTTGCAATGATGTTTTGCATGAGAAGTATTTCTTACTAGGCAGTACAACACACAAGTTTTCTCGCTGTTTCTATTTATATTTATTATGAATGAAATATTATAATTTATAAATGATATACTGATAAAACTTCAATTCAATCAAAGATAAGATACTCTCATGTTAGCAGAGGTATAAAAGGCTTGTGATGCATTGCATATTTAGGAAATAACAAAACACGACATAAATGAGGTGATTTTTAAATGTTTAATTCAAAAAGTGTGAAGAAACCGCGAACATACTATAGTCATTTGTTTATTATACATTACTGTATGAATCTGCTATCAGTGAAATATTTACGTTCGTAACAATTCCACGGTTTTACTTGGATGGCGCGTGAATAAAGTGACCAAGTCCATGGCAACGTTGATTTTACACATGGCGGAAGGATACAAAGTGAGGCGCAAAAGTAGATCCTACGCAGGAATTGCAAAAGTGCTCAATTAACACTGGACATCCTATAGCAACACATGACTCAGCGCCCATATACGCAGAAGGTGATGGGGTTTCTCTGCCCACTATAATTCCTGTGACGCTGAAGCGGACATCGAGAGGTGAACTCACAGTGGAAGAGTTCGATGTATATAAACAGGTTTTAATTCAAGAGCTTATATGTTTCCTCATATTATATATTATCTAATAACATGAGTTTTAAAAATATCTTGACTTTTATTTAATTTTTCAAAGATTGGCGTTAAAAATAGTGATTATTTATACTCTAGGTTTGGAAGAGAGTCTCGTTGACAAAGAAGTTTGGAAATTAATGACATGGAGCTCTCTCGTGATAGATGCTAAATATAAGCTGAATCTATAGTGTTCATAGCTGGCAAAATATGTTTTAAAGTCGTAATTCAGTGGCCAATGGACATATACCATCGTTTGTTATAGGCGTAGCGATAATTTCTGTTAGGTTAGGCCAATGATGGTGAGGTAAAGGGGTGGCCGGGCGAGTGTGTGAGGTAAATGTTATATGTTCCACAATTTTTATAATCTTGAGACCCAGGAGGTGAAGGGGTGAAGTGTGTGAAGGGTGATGTGGTGAAGGGTGTTTTAGGGGTATGAGGGTGAGTATTGTGAGGGGAGGTGATATTGGCAAGGGGGATGGAGACGGTATAGTTTTATGGGGTTGATGGTGGTGCGGTGGTTGAGTTTGGAGGAAGGGTGTTGTAAGGGCGAGGGTGGTGGATGTGGTAGGTGCAGGATTTCGATCTGGGGAGGGGGATAGGACCTAGACCCCTCTCTAGACCGAAATCCTCCCCGATACGCTGACCTGGATCGGTGTGACGAATCCTCCCTTGTGGATATGAGGAGTAAGTGTATAATTATGCTAGTAGCCTCTAATCCTCTTGTTCGGCTGAAGATTTTTTGGCTCTTGCTTTAAATCCACTTTCATCTTTTTTTTTTTTTTGGAAATTTGTTGGTGAAATAATTTTTTGGGCAACATAATTAATTTCGGAAGTTGTTTTGGAATAAAGAAGTCAATTTTGTCGATAACATGGTCGGCCACTGTCCGCGAATATCAAAATGGCAGACAACTCCTTCCTCCTACTCCATGAATCCTCTCTCAGAAAAAACTTTTCACACTACTCGCATATATTGTAAAAAAACACACACCAACGTCGTTCGTAACTAAAGTGGGTTATAATTGTTACTAGTAAAATATGAGCAAGTTCCAGGGGCATCTCTTGTTAATGAGTGCAGGGGCACGTGCCCACCCAAACAAGATTTAACTTGCCCCAACAAATAAATGCTCTTTTATGCATTTTATTTCATAATTTAATTGTACAAGTAACCTATTTAGTCATTAAGTTCTGTATGACTATGCTGCGAATAGTGCCTCCTTAATTTAGGCGCGGTAGAGATTTTTTCCTTGCAGCTTTGTGGTACA
This sequence comes from Dryococelus australis, assembly GCA_029891345.1. Taxonomy (NCBI): domain Eukaryota; kingdom Metazoa; phylum Arthropoda; class Insecta; order Phasmatodea; family Phasmatidae; genus Dryococelus; species Dryococelus australis. The sequence goes on along the minus strand of CM056998.1, from coordinate 115,657,555 downwards.
GGCGTTGTGTATATTTTTTTCCCAGTGCGCGAATACCCATATCTCGGTAAATATATATTCTGCAAATACGACATTTTGTCAGAAAATATAAAAAACAATTATCTATGACCTTTTTTTTTCTTTTTGTCATATTAAGTGTATTCTTGGAAAAAATCGTGAAAATGGTTAAATATTGCATTTTTTAAACTTTCAATGCAGTTTCCTTAAGCGGCTAGAGAAAAGAACAAAGATAAGGGAGTAGTTTAATCTGTGGGCTTTCGTGGCGTGCGATAAAGTCCCACTGTTACAGGTCTAATTTGCGCAGTACAGTGTTATGACGGAAACAATGTACGCCTTGCGCGTAGGAGCGATCAGGCACTAGGCGTGCGTGTTAGTGTAGCCCGTATCGCTCCCTTGCTTCTTGACCTTAGACGCGGAGGTCAATCCCACTCTTAAGGCTCGGATTCACCCATTATGCAGAAATGATTCGTTTTACTGTCATAATTTCAGTTTGAGTTATAATTGAAAACGTTTGATTCCATAGGCTATTCACGATAAAATTAACACTTATGAAAGCCCTGCTTAATATCTACTTGTATATACGTTGTGTATTCTTCCGCTTTACGTAAAATTAACATTTTCGTGGGCCTGATCACTTTATTCATGCGTCTGGCAAGTGAAACTGTGAAATGATTATAACATCTGCTCATTTTTACAATTCGATGCATAAAAAAAATCAAAGAAATAATTTAAGTTCTCACAAACACTTTTTATTCGAGTTAAGATACGGAACTACTGCCTATCCGTCGTTACCAACTTTACTGAGCGCATGTCTCCCAGGACGCCCATTAACATATATTTAAGCAGGGGCAGTGACATTTTTCTAAGGTTGATTTCAAAAGTGCTCACTTTATTGTGAACAGCCTTTAGGCACTTTACACATTTATAGTTGTTTAATACTATTGTATTTTATTTTCACAGTGTGTTATTTCATGATTATAAAAGGCAGAAATTTATTGATAAAATATTAATTGGTTCCTGACTTTTTACGACTACCAGATAACACACAATGAAAATTAAAGTCATAAATATTTAACAACTCGTAAAAGATCCATTTTTTTTACAATCGTACATTGTCCGTAATCACTCTGACTCCGAAATTATGACACGAAAACGAAGAATTTCTGCAAAAAAAAAAAAAACACGAAGCCGCTTCTTAAATAACAAATTTTGCTACTCTGAGACCACAAGTTATTGTGACGCAAACCTATCACACACAGAGAAACTATATACGTAATTTGAGTAAAGAAAAGTCCCATTCATAATTTTATTATGTTGATATGACAGGATGTGATGACAAAACCACGTTTTATTGTTTTCGCTTTTTTCTTTTTGGTTCTGACGATATGTGAGCTACCACATGTGTTGTCGCCGTAAACGTTTGGATGACAAAATAAAAAAAAAAGGGCAAAAATGCACTTGCTAAATGAAATGAAAACGGCAATGCTTTGTCAGGTAGATATAAAATAATCAGTTAGAATCTTCTCAAAGGCAGTCAAAACTGTTTAATGAACTAATATAATATTTGCTACATAATATATAGAATAATAAAATGCAATACATTATGTGACTTTTCTGTCAAGTCTTGGGGATCATGTTGAACCTATTTAAACTAAAAACCAGGGTGTATTTAGAGGTTAATTAGAGTTAGTTGAATTTTTAATAAAGTATTATAATAATTTGAAACGTTGTGCCCTCCTATGAAATTCTTCCTGGGGCTGGCACTAGTTGGACGGAACTTCAGTGGAAAGAGGAAATCCCTGTGAAAACTAATGCTTGAACACGTGGGTAAGGTACTAATGTGGTCGTCAGAATAAATGACCAACTGTAACTGACTGGAGAGCTGATAACAATACAGGCTTAGAAGTGTAAGGCATCTGCAGGGTCGCCAACATCAGCGCTCCTCAAAGTGTCTCGGCCGAGTGCGGGATCCTTTTAACCGCTCTTTGTTCCTCGACGTCAACTGTGATGGACCGTGCTTCCCAAACGGCTCAGTGAACTTTGATTTCAAAACCATTTTCTCCCAACCATTTTATCTACATGTCGTGATAAACGAGTGTCATTTATTATTTTTATGGGGAAATTAAAACTTTCCAGTTCTTCTACTTTTATACGCGTTAAGTAAAATGTTAAGCCCTGGTTACATATTACACTAACATTACTCCACAGACTTTGACTTACTTGTTATAGACGTAAAACAATGAAACAGAGCAGTAAAATAAACCATAGTTATGCATAGATTTCAGAAAAGATACTTAGTTTTAGCGTATGCATTAATCAAATTGCAGAAATTATATACAATATCAAGTAATATATAAGAATTATTCTAACACCTATATTAAAACTAAAATTTGTTCCTTACAAATATATCTAATCCTCTTCATTAAGAAATTGAAATATTTATCCATAATTTATGAATTTCATAAATAATCAATTATTTCTCAAATAATCTTTAGAAAATTAGATCAGGATTAGAGTAAGTACTTCTACAAGTGGTAATTTTGCAGTGTGTTGTTATGAAATTCGTGCTCGACTTTTAAAATACCAATTTCTTTTAGTCTATTGAATGTAATTCCGCTCTCAGAAGTCCATTTTAAATTTTCTTTACACCTAGATTAGTTCTGTAGTGGCTTGGCGATCGTGACGAACCTAGGCAGCAATCAGTCGTAGTTAGCACAAGAACACAATAAACTCTGCACTTCAATTTTGCAAGATGGTGGAGGCCAATCTCTTATTGCTCGGGTCTTCTCACAGTATTTTTCAATCCCACGGGCAGCACTCCATGTTCCAAGAAATTATTTGCTTTTGAAAGAATGGGCATTTTTTAGGAAACGATTACAGTTCAGCAGCGGAAACTTTCTGAAACACAGAATTTAGGCATATCAGGAGCTCTTTAAATATACCTCTTGTAACCACTATGTCGTCTAGGTACACCTGGCAAATGTCTATGGGAGGACACGGCCCCTCAGAAGCTCAAAGTTGGCACCATCATTGGATAGACCGAAAGCATAACATTAAATAACCAGGCTCCTGTTCATTAGACACAAACAGCAGTTTTTTTTTATTCTGGGGCCACCTCGCATTTCCAGTACTCGCTCTTCATGTCCAGAGTAAAAATAATCGATTGCGAATCTACTAGGATGATACATATGTTGACTTTTCTTCGGAATAGATAAAAATCTTTCTTCGAAACATTATTAAACTGGTAGTAATCCACACAAAAATTCGGAGAGCGATCTTTACTTCTGAGAAGCGCTATGTGAGAAAATAATGGACTGACTTATGGTTCTATCACATAGAGCCCCTTCATATATTTCATCATACCTTCAACCACCTCATTATACTTACAAGGGGAAAGCATCCCTATTTAGATGTAGTAATTCAGAGAAAGCATTCTCAGATCGCCAGTTGAGGTTTTCTTTGGTTCTAGTTAACAGTCCTCTACAGGTTCTTGTAGAGAACCTTCAATATTTTGTGGGACCGAAGCTTTACGAATGTTTGGCTGCACGTTTGAGACCTGCTTCAAACTAATGATTTCTATTTTAAGAAAAAAATGGGAAATTAATATCTCAATTTCACAAATCTTAGGAGATTTCTATAGCAGTAATTACACAACAAATTGTAGGGGATTCCGACAAATTTTTCCGGCGATACTAGTGTACACAAGTATGTATGTATGTGTATATAAGAGTAAGTACACTATCGATCAAAAAGTAATTGGGCGACCACGAAAATAGGAAATTCAGTACGTCAGTTGACTTGTGTAGCCGCCATACGCTGCAGGCTGGTGTAGAATCAGTTGACAAGGAGAAGGCACGAGGTACAGAGCTATCAGATTTCGATAAGGGCGTGATTGTGGGCTGCCATCTCAGTGGGCTGTCTAGCCGGGCAATTGTACGGAAGGTAAACAGGCCCAAATTCACGGTCGCATTCGTCCTGCGTAAGTGGACAGTCGATGGGCATTGTGCCAATGCTGCACGTTCTGGGCGACCTCCAATCTTGAGCGACAGAAATTGCAGAACACTGAAAGGTGAAGTTGTCAAAAATAGGGCACAACCCATAGCTACCATCCAACAGGAGTTTCATGCAGCAACAGCAGTATTGGTTTCCATTGGAACATTGCGTACAGAGGCCCACCGACTTGGATATTTCGGAAGAGAAGCTGTACATAAGCCCCATATCACGACAAGCAATAAAGCTCGGCGACTCAGGAGGTGTTTGGACCGTCGCAACTGTACATTAGAGCAGTGTAAATCGGTTCTGTGGAGTGATGAGTCGAGGTTTTCATTATTCTGGTCCGATGGGCGTGTATGGGTATGGCGTCTACCAGGGGAAAGGCTTCCGCCGGAATGTACAGTGCCATATAGGGAATTCGGTGGTGCTGGAGTGATGGGGTGGGACTGTTTCGCGGCCTTTGGCGTAGGACCGCTAGTGTTTGTCCATGGTAGCATGAACACAGATGCCTATTGTAGCATTCTGGATAATGAAATGCTCCCAACATTGTGGCGTTTTTACGGAATGGACCCGTTTTACTTCCCAGATGACAATGCCAGGTGCCATGTTTCAAGGGCTACTATGCAGTGATACGCCGACAACAATGTTCGCCGATTGGACTGGCCCACCCAGAGCCCCGTCCTCAACCATATAGAACATTTTTGGGACTAATTGGATCGCCGGGTGAGGGCTCGTCTGCCGCGGCCAAATCCATTGCTCAACTCATCTAATGGTTGGAAGAGGAATGGCGACAAATCCCCGTGGATGTCATGCAAACACTGGTAGATAGTAGGCCAGACAGGGTGGCTGCTGTTATAGGCGCAAGAGGTGGTCGTACGAGATTTTAACGGGGTGACAACCATCGAGCAAACATTGTGGACAGGTGCCAAATTACTTTTTGGTCGATGCGTATATATAGTGTCGCGGCAGACTAAAGAACATATTAGTTCTGAAATAATGTATTTTTAATGGTGATGTCAGCACAAACAGTTAATTGTGAAATAGTTTAATTTCCCAAAATTACGGCACATAACATAAAAAATATGTATTTCTAATACACTAAAATGAAGTGTTTGTTCTAATATTTTGTAATTTTGTAGAACACGAAACACATTAATTGCTATACTACCTAACATGCGACCACTATTCTTCCTGAAAGTAACTAGGGTGGCTTATATTCGAAACCCCTATACTACTCATATAACACACACGCTCTCGCTCTCGCTCTCGCGCTCTCGCGCTCTCGCGCTCTCGCGCTCTCGCGCTCTCTCGCTCTCGCGCTCTCTCGCTCTCGCGCTCTCTCGCTCTCGCGCTCTCTCTCTCGCTCTCGCGCTCTCTCTCTCTCTCTCTCCTCCCCTCGCTCTCTCTCTCTCTCTCTCTCTCTCTCTCTCTCTCTCTCTCTCTCTCTCTCTCTCTCTCTCTCTCTCTCTCTCTCTCTCTCTCTCTCTCTCATGGAGGAGGAACAACACAATTTCCGCAATCGGAAGGCACTGCTGGGCGAGGGTATTCTATACCAGACGGATCAGCAACGGGGAAAACATCCGACGCTAACTCTTCGAACATGTCTGATATAGAAAGTGATGACGTTTTAGACACGCTGGAACTAGATATAATCTCCGGTTAGTCAAAACCTCTCCCCCTTTATGGTACGCCTCTGTTCACATTCCCAAAAGGGATGAGTGGCTTCAACCACTGTTACTCTATTCATGAACCAGTCCTTATTTTGTGGTGGGCAATTTTAAACAAACTATATTGGTTTTTTCCATAAAACGATTTCACCCAAACTACCTTTTGGCTGGAGAACTTACGGACATGCCTTCACATAAACGTGTTTAATAAAGTCGTCGCAGGGGTACTGATGTCTGTGCTCTTCGAAAACAATTACACCATAGAATATGTCGTCAAGACCTTGTAAAGCGAACCTTACCAACATCTGGATAAAATAATTCGTGCACCAGCAATATTCTGTTAAAAAAAGTGGTGGCTTTCCCACACTAGAGGGGCCTCATGAGTACAATCTAGAGGTGGTTGAAGTATTTATCAGTACTATATTTCGTAGTAATTATGCAGTAATTTGCTAGATATAGTAAAAATACAGCATTATATTTCAACAGGTCTTATGTAAGACTCATTTACATGTTATAATAATGCCCTCTTTTGGTACTTCAAGCTTACAACTTTTTTTTTCAGTCTTGTATTTATTGGCAGTAACCCTTAATTTTTATGGCCACTATTATAATTGCAAGAACCTTATACATTTTTTTTAATTTAACACTATTTCCATAGCACTCTTTCAGTACATATTCGCCGAATATCGCATTAACGAATTTTTTGAAGTACAGTTTTTAAGCTCTCGATGTTTCTCAAAATACTGACAACCTAACAAGAGTTGTTCTTGTAGGTCCAACATTTTAGAAGTATGACATATAGAGTAAAACACGTATATGTCCTTTACTTAAAAAATAAATTTGGTAGTTAGTACGTGCATTTCAAGATCGTGATGCAGTTGGATTTATATTCAATAACACTATAATATTCAAGATATAAAACATAAGATTTTTAGGGCGTTGCTCTCGCCCAAAATTAACGCGGTAGGAGGCTACTAATAAATAAAAGTTTACACTCTCTTAAGGTATTGTTAGTTAAACAAGTTCAGTTGAAATTGTTAATATAGTTATTGAGGTATTAAGTACAATTTTAAATATTTTTAAGTTATCACTTTAAAGACAGTTTTTATGTTAGAAAATTATAAATTTTCAAAATCTATCAAGAAAGGAACTCTTCAGACAGCCGCAAAGTTGCACAAGCTTTTATTTCCACGGAATGTAATCCAAAAACTGTAATGTCAGAACGAATATTCATTACAAGGAGCATGAATTAAAATCTCCCTCTTTCTTCCCTATAAAACCTCAATTGTAAAGTGCGATGTTTCCTAAGGAGAGGCATAGTACGCCACTGTAAAACGCCGAAACTATTGTTCCGTTATTTCATTTCTGAATGAAGTTTTAATACCCTTTCAATTTCCAACTTGAAGAACTCTGCTCTCCTGGATTATTCGAAAAGTTTAATTAATTAGGTAAAATACTTGAATGTCTCTGCGACTGGAGTCAAAGTACTGCGAGACAGGCTGGTTGATGTCGCCGGGTGGTCGAGAAAGGGTTGAGGGGTGAGGCTGTTCGCTAGAAGAAGAGAGTCGACGCGCCGAGGAGATAAAGACACTTAATTACGGCTGGGAGGGCTTGTCGCCTCTGTGGCGTTCAGTCGAGCTGGTGACGACTGGCAGCGCCACACACGCGGGAAATGCGCGTGCGATCACCAGGGCGCAGCACTTGTCAGCGCCGCAGAAAGCACCTTGCTGTCACAGATAACACGACACACATGCGCCGTAGATTAGAATTGAGGGATATTGACTTTCGTCTTCTGAACTTGTGCTTCGCACTGATTCATGAATTGCTGTAGACCAACAACGGGCAGTCTTACGGGTTCAAACAGTGACGTGCTTGTTTATTACTGTTTAGTTTACTACAAGTACGAGTTTATTACAAAATATGTATAACTTGATTAAATTTTATTTGCATTAGGAATGCATTATAAAGAGCGTGCTAACATCTAAAAGCACTCTTCTTGGGTAAACGTTGTATTACCTATAGCAAAAGACTCGTGGTTTTATTTATTCTAATATAAAGGCAACCATTCAATGTTACAAGGTGGCGGTAGTTAGGCCTACTGCAATTCTGAGTATGATCGTCAACCACATATATTTTTTTCATCTACATGTCGCACGTCTCCTGAATGAAAACAGCGTAAATGCCCCGTCACTAAGAACTTTATTGTCTTCCAGTTCTCTCGAGACATTTACACTCACAAATTGACAAAGTTTCTAGGCCTAATTCTAACACATTTTGGAAGAATTACAATGTTTGTAAATTGCCATTATCAATTCTTGTGAATCAGCTCTATTTGTCCAGTTACACAGTAGAAGAACTTGCGTTTCACAATTTTTTTGGGGAGGGGGGCTGCTCGCGTTGTTATCAAAAATAAAATATAAAAAGGTGACAATATAAATTTCTCGCAGGTCAACACATTTCAAGACAAGTTATTGCATACACGTAGACTTAAAACGTTTGAATTATTTAATATTTTCTTTTTTTAATAAATTTGTTTACTATTACTAAAGTACAGAAATATACCTCGTCAGATTGACAAAGTTGGTTTAAATTTTCATGTACAGTAGTTAGTGAATAAATTATTATTTCGCCAAATATTTATACTACTTGGACCAAATTTATATCAATCCAATATTTACGATATTTTTTTTTGTAATATTTCATGCGATGATTTTGGCGGCAGTTTCCAATTTCTATTTGCAAACTGAACTAAAATTTAATTTCTGGATATGAAGTTAATTTCAAAAATGTTTATACATTGCTTTAGAACGTTTACTTTTTTATATTTGTTAAGTAAATTCCTTTCAATAAAAGATTGATTTTAATTTATAGTATACAAATCCAAAAATCATTAGGCCTACACATATTTGTTAGGTAAAACATTAGAGTTAATTGTTCCTTTCTTATTGAAAACGCCTGCAACAGCTTAATGAAAGATAATAGGCCTGACTAACGAATATAAAATTTTTTTTAAAAATACAATGTAGCTCTTGGATAACGATTTAAATAATTTACGAATTAAAAATACTACCAAACAAGCAAGCTGACTGTCGGGCATAAGAATTAACCTTGGTTTTATTTAGCAAAACGTCAACATTTTGGAAATTACTTGAGGAGTGTACAACTTTTTGTTTAATATTATAATACTCAAGTAATGTGATTCTTATGTCACAATGGATATGATACGCTTGTTTGTTTACTAATATGATTTTTATTAGTAGGCTATAGGTTTCTATTTTTAATGTCAAGACTGATTTCTTCTCCGCCCGAGAATCGTTTTTTGTGATGTGTTAAATTTTAATCCTAGTTCTATGGAATTACCTTAACGTGTCTGGTTTTACAATTTCTTCGTAATACTCCAATAATTGTGTTTGTGTAAATTCTTACTATTATTCCAAAATCAGTGGGCTAAACCAGATTCGTTAAGTGATGGAGAGTATTAATTAAATAAAATAATGAATTATAACTACTTAATTCTATTTAAAATATTTACAAACAAAATTCTCTCGATTAAACTTCTCAATATAAATCTATATCACTTGCTGTTTACAATTGAAGAGTTCAAATACTACAATTTAAAATTACCTAAAATAAATTAATGTAAATAAATAATTTAAAAATGAGTCTCAATAGACAGTGCATCCAAATATATTATTTTTTTTTTATAAATGATATGCCCTTAATTAAAAGTCTCAATATTTACAATAATATCCCTATCACGTGTTCATTTCTTCCCACTTCAGCTTAGTCCATGTCCCATCATCCCCAATGTTCTAGAATTCTCCGAGCGCCCTCACGCACAGTAGCCTTCACTCGTCTAGTTTCACACCCTCTCGTCCATTCACACCACGTACACCTCGTCCGCCGTAGTCTAGCAATCTCCCGTCGTTGTCCATTCTCTTCACCGATAACCCTCGTCGTCTTCGCCCTGTTACTGCTCTAAGCCAGAAGGCTTCTACCAAGACTCCCGACCCTTGGAACACTGTAATATTTATACTGTCGTAGGCCATCGCCCAGAAATCTCTCTAAATGCTGTGCTGTGCCAAGTTTCCTAGTTCCCAGAATATTCTTGAGCATACTCTAAACTCATCGTCTTCAACAGCAGAGGTGGAGGAGGGGCTGTTACGCCAGCCACGTTGCCGTCACTGTCAATCATCTCCCCTCCCCCCCTTTTCCGTCCCAGGCGAGCGATTGGGCAACGAGTGGATCGGTCTTTGAGTTGCGGAGGAAGGGTCGACTTGGTTCACCCCTACAGAGCAAGACCGCGCGTACAGCACACACGTCATGAGTCAGTCGGCGCGTAACACTCCCCCCTCCTTAAGTCTGTTCGTCCCGAACAGACTCTCCAACATCTGAACCTTGGTACAGTGCCAGTCGGTCGATGTGAACAACCTTATGCATTTACTCCAGGGAGTACCAAAGACAAATCTGGAAGGAGGAATCACTCATTCGCTTCCAAATTTGGTAGGGGCCTTCCCAACATCCTTGTAACTGCGAAGTACTGCTCCCAAAGTGTTTACTTTCATACACCCCCACTAGTCCACTTGCCGCCCTTCCCGGAATGCCTCGCCTTCAACCCTCTTGATGTCAGTAGACACTGGGATATGCTCGTCTCCTGCCCTATGGCTGTCTTCCTTCTCCCGAAGACGCATTTGTGCAGCGTCATCTGTCACGTGGACTTATCTCGCTGTCTCGCCTGAATATTATTAGGATTACTGCGCGTACATTGAATTTTGGAAAAGAGTAGGAATGTAGTTTATGGAAGCTACGTGACTTATATCTAGCACGTCCACTGCCCAAGGGCTCGAGTGCCGCATGCCCTGAATGGGTCCAATTTAGCCACTCTGGATCGATGTCCTCTCAGATTCATGACCAACGAAGTATTGGGCGAGGTCGAGTGTCTCACCAACAGCTAGCCCCATATCTCACTAGGCTGTGCAGGAGTTTAGAGGAGCTGGAACACACCGGTAAGGTTACTTCTAGTAGAGGTTGGAAATATCAATGTTGAAAGTTTGGTAATCGTTCTTTTCGCTACTAGGTAAGCGCTAGTGTTGACCATTTACCATATTTTTATATTTTCTACGTTAGACCATTTACCAAATTTTATACGTTAAATAATAAAGTAATTTTAATAATCATAAAATAAATACATAATAACTTCATAACTAAGTAAATTATTTTTTTTAATAATTCACGTAGCTTAAAAATTTAATTACGAAACGTTACCATTTGAACATTCCGTATATAGTGGCAGAAATTTTCGCATTTGCCAAACTCTCCCATTAGAAATCACGCTTTGTCTCTAACCTGATTAGAATGAACCTTAAACACCGGAAAGCCGTCCCGGTAGTATTTTTTCACGCTTCCCAAGCATCATTTGGGTAATTCAAATCGATAATGAAAACATAACACAATTAACTATAAGTTACGATTTTTAATATCATTAAAAGTAAGGACAAATTAATATTATAGACAGGAAGAAAGCATTTATATATTTAAAAACTCAGACAGTAAACTACCACCATGGCAGACTTTGCAATACAATTGAAACTTGAATCTTCCTATCCTGTTACAGTTGGCAATATTGCAGCACACGCCTCCGACATCCACCTCTAACTTGTTCTCTTTTTTGGCGCCTGTCTGCTCTCAAGCAACAAGGTCAAGACAGCTTTGCTCGTCTTTTGTCCAGTTTATTTGCTTAAACCCCTGTCACACCGTCAAATTTTTCCGCCAAACTGTTTTCAATAAGGTTGGTAAAATAAAGTTGAACAGTTATGACGTCATAAAAACGTTATAACCACCGTCATATTTGTCTGAGAAAGTTGGAAGGCTTAATGTTCCATCAAACATTTGAAGATTGGACAGGGTATAGAATTTCTTTGATGTTTAACGGTCTCAGCCATTAAGAATCGTGCACGACAAAAATTGACGACAAGAAACTTTAAAATAACGAACAATTGCTGGAAAAGTAAGTTATGAAGATAATTAAGGTAGAAGCTGTCTGAACATGAATGCTATTTAAAGCGAATATTGCACATACTATTACGATCTTAAAGGCATTAAATTTCATTGTGCAGGAAACATCTCCTACCAATAAAATTCTAATTTAGAAAAGAAGCGAAAATAAATTACAATACTGCTTACATTTCTTCCAGTAATTGACTGAATGGAAAAACTAAATATACTATCTCTCACTATGAAAATAATATTTAAATAGTCATTGAAATTAATTTCTCCCAGTAAAAATGTTTAACAGTGTGACACATTTTCAAACATATTCAAGATTATTTGAAAAAGTTTGGTGGAAGTAAAAATTGGATGGCCGTAATTTTACTGTCAAATATAGTTGAAGGCGAAAGTTTGACAGTGTGACAGGAGCTTTATATATTAAAATAATATGGGCACCAACTTCTTTGTTCTAGAGTGGAGGGGGTGGAGAAAAGTGTTTAAACTCTGTGTGACCATACCCACTTTCGTTTGAATATTTCGCACCCGCTCTCTTTTTACGTGTGGTATATGATTGTGCGTGACGTTATGCGCCAATGTAACACTTGTTTTTACGAGTTATAAATATTTTAAAGAACACTGTTTTCAAATTATGTTTCCAAAACCCATGTAAATTATAAACCCGTCTAAAAAATGTAACACTTTAAATAAAATATTTAAATTGTTCCAAAATTTTAAACTACACACATTAAAATATTATATTTGAAAAAGTATGAGGCAAGAAGTTTACAATTAGTTATAGTACTCATTACAGACTGATATAGTGACAGACCGCCCAGTTGATGGGGGAAGGGAGACTCCCCTGCTAGTCGAAAAGTGGAGGTGTGATCGCCCTCCTTGCTATTGCACCTTCCATTTTGTTAACACTAGTACCAATTGGAACACGACTTCGGTTGATTGGTTCAAACAATGGTGTACATATTTATTACATTTGGGTGAAACAAGCCTGAGTGTATTGCACATAAATTATAACTTGATTGTATTGTATTTGTACTAGAGTTACTGCAGAGCTAATATGCTCACATCCCACCATATGATTCCGTCTACTCGCCACACGGCTCGTTAAAGAAAACCGCATAAATACTCCACCATTGCGGACTTGCAAGGTGCTATCGGGTGCGTTCGAAGCGAATATTTCATGGCTAGGATGGGAAACAATAATAATTGTGTATGGCCTCCCACTTATATCGAGATATTTCAGCATACTCTAGGTCTATTTCTGGCACATTATAGAAAAATTACAAACATGTGTAAATCCCCATTATCACGTCTTGTAAAGCTGCTGTATTTCTTCAAATACACAAGAGAAGCACTTGCGTTAGCAACGGGAAGCCTGATTCCGCTGTTAAAAATAATTTGTAAGCTGACATCCCTCTTTCAACCCCATTTTCTCACAGTTCAGCTAATTTCAAGAGTCGCATATTGCTTACACCTACACTTAAAAATTTTGCATTATTTTATATACATTTCTTGAAGAATGTTGTACTTGCTACTAATATGAAGAAATACATCGTGTCAGATTAGCAAATTTGGTAATGTTTCATATGCAGCAGTTAATATATAAATTTTAATTTCGGAATAAATTAACACAACTTAGACCAAATTTTAACCAATCCAATAATTAGGATAGTTGCTTGTATTATTTCATAGAAAGGTTTAGGCAGCTGGTTCACAAGTTCTATTTGTAAAATTTAAAAATAATTCCTGGATATAAATTAATTTCAATTTTATTAAATTTTGTTTACCAGATTTTTATTATTTTATAGTTGTTAAGAAAATTATGTATCCTATGGTACACAGTAACTTTCCTAGCACTATGCAATACATAAAATTTCACACTACTGATGAGATCCAAACCATTTCCTTGTGTTTAAATAGTTGCACGCTGGCCGCTACACCACCATGGTCCATTCCAGTAATAAGAAGTAACATATACTTAAAAAACAAAATTATAAATAAAAACAGTTACTTAAATTATATGTCAGGACTTTATGAATGCTATGGATGTTACAAAGCAGTTTCTTCAAGTGCATATTTTGTTGTCCTACGATGGTACTTAAATTCAATTCTTTTAATTTTACATTTTCATTATATATTAAAATTTATTTTTAGACGAACCATATTATAAATTTTCAAGAGATTTATTTGTGGAATTCTAGTGGTCTAATATTAATAATTGATATGATCTTAAGCAAAATATTTTAACTGGGTAGAATTCTTAAATTTGTTTATGCAAGATACAAAATTAAAGTTACCACAATTACATTAAATTTGTCTTTGAAATTGATTCCCCACGCCTTTGTTTTTTTCCAACAATGTGTAACATAACATAGTTTTTAAATGCTTGTAGTATCATTTTGGATCCTTGAGCAGTCCTTAATCGCTTAACATATCATTCTGAGTACACTTATTCACGTCCAACATGTTGTAGAATTGGTAAAATTATAGTCGTTGTTGTACGAGGTCAGGTACTAGCAGCAACACAGGTAGCGCCTTTACTGGGCACTGCTACTAGTTACTGCAGACGCAATGAATATTTTATAATTGGTTACTTTGTGTACGGCGGATATACTGGAAAACTATCCGTAGCCTCCAAAATATCAGATGTTATCAAATATTCATTAGTAAATTCCATAAAACTTTTAGTAGCAAATTCCACAACATAAATTCCCTATTTTGCAAACACATGAAACAAAAAGGGGTTAAATTCATATTAAAATACAGTAAAGAATAGTCATAATACAAATATATAGCAATATTCGTAACTGTATCATTGAACTATACTACTATATTTCGTAAAACACCAACAACATTATTCACATTATACATGTTTATAGAAATCACCCACAAACTCCGGTAGGAGATTCCTAATGACAAATAATGTAGAAAATAAAAGGACTCTTGGTACCTAAATGCAACATTAAGGGAGGAATGATCCCTCGAAAATCAAATTTCAGAACTGTAATTTCCGAAAGATCGGAAACTAAGTGACATTAAATGACAATACTCCGAACATTGTTTTCCACTATTGGTGAAGACACTTCAACACTTACTGTAAACATGTGCACACACATTTATAAGCAGCAGGTAAGTAGTATGGTTAACTTAGTAACAAAAGTTGACCTTTGTAGATATCCACGGTTCTCGAGAAATGGATGTTTAATATTGTTGTACGCACCCTTTAAGGGTGCTGGACAGAACATAAATATGAATACATATTTTATTTGTACCATACACTGCTCAACTTTCACACAGTAAAGAATTGTCATTTCCTGGAAGTAAAGACTTATTACATTTAGTAGTTGCCATAGTTGACGTGTAATTAACAGCGAAGGTTAAAGCGCTGAGATTACAAAGGGGAAAGAAGGTATGTGTAGTTTGTACGTATTGCTGAAAGGCTAAATCGGGTTAAACGTAGAAAATTACAAATACAACAATTTTTCTCTATATTACAGAGGTTTCCTGAAGTAGCTCAGTGCGTTTACTTCTACTGTAATCTATGCCATTGCTGTGATTACGAATGTTTGTACTGTTAGAAGGAACACAAAAGAGTGACATTCAACTTGGACATATTTTGTTTTGTTTTTGTTTTGTTTTATTGCATCCGTAAGATATTTTTTCAATACATAGCTTGACAAAGATATTGGACAAGGCAAATTACAGTATACAAAGTTTATACACTGGCCATAGTAAACACACACGCGCGCACACGCACACACGTACACACACAATATATTTTCATCATAATTTGGCTAATCTTCTTCCAACCTGCTGTGGGGCGTCGTCGTACTGCTGAAATAGAATAAAAGAAAAACCGGAACAAGAAATGCGTACAATAACATGTTATACAGTAATTTCTTGATTTTTGTAGTTTAGATATTCATCTACACTATAAAATACACGTTTGGTAAAAACATTCTTTCAGCTGTTTTTTTAAAGAGTTTTTGCATAGAGAAGCAACTGTCTTGAAGGTGCTGTGGTTTCTCTGTCGTGTACGACTGTAGTCGAAATGCCACATGTATGTAAATGGTGTGAGGAAAACAAAAAAAAAAATGCAGATTGAGATACTTTTGCCCGGGGTAGGTATTTACTTATACCGACCAGAATTGGGATAACTTACACATCCTGAACACATCTACCTAGAAGCAGGAACTCAGCTTACAGTAGAGTACATCCAGCGTTGCTCTCCTCAAAAGGCTTACCATAGGAGAGATAACCTTTACCATAGGTAGGTGATAGATGACACTTAATTCCCTTTAGGTTTCACTGATTTAATTTTATCATACTTGTGTAAAATTGTGGACACATTGAAATAGGATGCAATGACACACGGAGACCAGTATTTGATTTCACATATAGAATGGATAACCCTTTAGAATATATACAACTGGGAATATTCAGGAAATTATTGAAACGCACAATGACTAATTTGTCTAACATTGAAATATTAGCATTGCACTCAATTATATACTAGAACTAATCCTATGGAGATTACGTGGCTGCAACTGAGATTGCCCATGCCAGTATTCTACCTAATCGTAATCTTAAAATGTCTGCCGAAAAATATCTTGTTAAATCAGAGTTGGTTATTACTGAAAAACTCACACCAAATCTGAGAACGAGAACTCGTGAAAATCAATCGGGGTTTTGTGAACGTAAAGTAATTAAAATAATAAAATGCAAATTCCAACATGGCTGGCCGGATGGCGTCTCTCTTGTAAAATAATTAAAGTTTCGGCCATAGTGAAAATCTTTTCCAAAACAGACATGGAGTTATTTAACTCACAATTAAATGAAGCCTTGCCACTGATGTTGGTAGTCGGCCGCATGTAGAGTCTGGTTCTTGTCAGTGATCTTCCCTCACTTCAGGCCAACGAGCCTGGGTACACGAAGAAATTACAGTCTATATATTAACTACCCCACGTCACTCGCGGATGGTGAACTCCTAATTAAAACGCGTAGGTAGCGCGACCAGACTAAATTAACATATATACAAAAACCGCCGTCTTCTGTTCTTCATGTCTGCTATATTTAAGTGACGGAACTCGACTTGAACCCTAATAAAATAAAAATCCTATTGGGTATACGACAAATAGTCGTAGCCCTTTCCTCGCGGTTATATCCGCAATGGAGATCGATCCAACAAAACCTTAAAAGCATCCTTCATCTCAACCAATCACGGCATGGCAACCTCAGTTCAAATAACACGACACTCCGTCATCAAGGCAAACAACTAAATAATCTTTTACCTTATTTATGGCCACGTAAACTATAGCAATTAGCATTACCAACATTATAACAATTACAAAACATAGACGAATAAAACTTATCATATGCAAAGCAAACACTTGAAATTTAATAAAAATAGATTACTGCTATTAAACTGAAAAAAAATTAACATTTACATACTACACAAAACACAATACGCAAATCGTTAGCTTAATCAAATAATTCATCATCACATAATAATTAATAAGTAATAGTGTCCATATAATAATTATAATACTTCCAAAATGGGAGAATTGCAGGAGATACATAACTTATTGAAAAGTTGGCTACAAATATAGGATCGCCCTTTCTGGACAAGTTTTAACTAAAGCCACGTGTACTGTAAGTGTTTTTCTTTTAGATATTCATGCTTTTGAAATGACTCATTTTTCTCAAATCAATGACTGCTTATGGACATAAGTACTAAAACATATACTCACATGCAAATGTGGAAATATCTGAGCTCTTGAACAGAGGTCTACATTAGTCTCATTTTCTTTTGCCATTGATTATTCTTACAGCTCTCTTTTGCATGTGAAACACTTTTTTGTTGTCAGTGGAATCACCCCAAAAAATTATACCATAACACAGGATGAAATGAAAATGTGCAAAATATACCATTTTTGTTGTATATGTTTTAAAGACCTTTGCAACATCCCGCGGAGCGAAACAGGCTGAACTTAGTTTAGGTAAAATATACGCAATGTGAGATTTCCAGTTAATTGTCTACTTTTAAGCCAAGAACCCTTATCACTGCTGTTTCATTAATTTGGTCTCTGTTACTGTTAACATATTATTAATGTTTTTTCTCTTCTTTGTGAGGAAATTCATAAGATATGTCTTACCTAGGTTGAGATTTAATTTGTGTGCAGTAAACCATGCACTTAGCTCTGTAAATGTTATATCTGTTTTTTTTTTGTGTAAGATCATTTACTAAGTCTCCAGAGACTAAGATCCTTGAATTAATTGCAAATAAAATTGGAGTAGTTTCTTGGTTTAAGGCACATGGAATGCCATTTATATAAACTAGGAGGATTTTGGGACCTAATATTGATCCTTGTGGGACCCCGTGTTTAATATTTCCTGGTTCACAGTAGAATGAAGTAGTTTTTCCTTTGATCCGCACCTGTTATCTGTTTGAAAGGGATGAGCTTATTACTTCATTTGATGTACCTGAGACTCCATAAAACTTTCATTTTGTCATAAGAATGTTGTGATTTACAGTCAAATGTTCTAGTGAGATCGCAAAATATTCCATTAGATAGCATCTTTTTATCAATTGCATTAAGAATGCTATTTGTTAGTTTGAAAATTACATAATTTGTTGAAGTATTTTTCTTAAAGCCAAACTGGAAATTTGATAAGATTTTGTGATTCTCTAAATGTTGCAGCAACCTCTGTAAATTAGTTCTCCATTACTTCTGAAAAGGATGTAAATAGTGAGATAGGTCTGTAATTGTTTACTTCGGTCTTGTCTCCTTTCTTGAACAATGGTGTTACCATAGTCATTTGAGTCTGTCTGGAAACAATCGTGTATTGAAGATATCATTACAAATATGGCTCAATGGAACACTGAATTCAAAAGGGCGTTGATTTAGTAACCTATAGCTTATGCCATCATAGCAACTAGAAAATGTTGGTTTTGCAAAGAATTGATTGTTTCACCACTTCTTTTGGAGTTGTGTTTGTAAAAGATATAGTAGGGTATTCTGTAACCTGTAGTGTAAGAATATTAAGAATATGGTTTATATATTGTTAAGTATTTTTGTTAATCATGTTTTCTACGACATTTAAATAGTATGAATTAAATGTATCTGCGACTAGTTTAGGGTCTGAGAATATGCAGTCATTTACTTTTAGGTTAACAACTGGTCATCATTCTGTTGTTCTTCCTGTTGTGTTTTTTACAATATTCCATGAAGTTTTAATTTGTTTTGAGAATTCTTAATGAGTTTACAGGAAAAATCCTTTTCTGCAGATTTTATGACCTAACTTAAAGTTTTGCAGTATTTCCTTTAGTGATTCATTGTGTCACGGTTGCTGCTGGTTTTGGCGGCCTTGTTCTATTTACACGTAAACTAAGCATCAAACATGTCTTATTTGCGGGAAATGAAAATTCTCCATGTTGAGCAGTGGTCGGTACAAATAAAGAATTACCATTTTTTTCTGACAGTACCTAAACTATTGTGTATGGCCGGTGTCACATTATGCGATTCTGCTGCTGCGGCAAAACGGGAAGTGTTTTGACGGGATGGCCTAGTGGTGTCACACTGTTCCCGTCAAAACTCATAGCGGGACAAGAACTTGGCAGTTTACTTCAAGCAGTGCGTGGGGTGAGGTGGAAAGTTGGTGGTGTGGTGTGGTAATATTGCCGAAATCGAAAATGGTGTGTAATTTTGTTTTACATCAATATTTTTTCTTACCTACCTTTCTCATCTGTCGCTCTCAGTTCCGGTTCCAGCAAATACTAGTACATATTTCCCCAATTTCGACCCACGTTTTTTCTCGGCACTGTTTATCTACATACTCTTTCGTACTCTTGTCCCACAATCTGGATTCTCATATATGTGTTCAGTAAATTTATCAATATAAAACATTATTTTAAACACCAGAAATGCTGCGGCACTACCGCACAGAGCGACAGCTCTCATTTAACTGGAGGTGCTTCGCTTTCCTTCCTCTTAGCCGGCTACCCCGTCTTGCCGCAGCACGATGCGGTTACGTCTGGCCGCATACGTGTGACACTTTCAATTTACAACAATATGTCGTGCCCATCACGTCAACCCGAAGCGTTTAATTCGCAGCGGAAAAAACGCGTAGTGCGACACCGGCCTATGTGACACAGGTTCGGAAACCGGATTCGGGCCGTCTGTACACACGGCGCAAGGTACGGTTTGAGCAGGAGGTGCTGGCATGTGTTGTGGAGGTGTTGGCACGTGTTGAGGAGCTGCCGTCTACAAGAATACGTGAGGTGGCACGTGAGCTGGCCAGCGATCACAGCAATCCGTGGAGGGTTTGGAATGAACAAATACCACACCCATTTTAATTATCTGAAGGTACAGGCATTACATGCATACGACTATCGCCATTGGGCCCAATTCGAGCGATAATATCTGGAACAGTGTAACAGTATTCCTGGGTTTGCATCACGTATGCTGTACACAGATGAAGCGCTTTTTCACGCGTGACGGAATGTACTATATATATATATATATATACATATATATATATATAACATTATATATATATATAACATGAATGTGTGGTCCGATGGCATTCCGCATGCCACCCACGTGTCTGGTTATCAGGTACGCTTTTTTCTTAATGAGTGCTGCAGTCTAGTAGAAGATATGTTACTTGTACCACACTTCCTACCACAAAGGCTGACTGAAGACACTTACGTGGAATTTCTGCAGGCAACATTACCTGAATTTCTGGAAGATATCCCGCTTGACATTCCCCGACATAAGTAGTTTCAACATGATGGTGCGCTGGCATATTTCGCAATAATTATGCGCGACTACTTGAATGCACAGTTTGGTGGTCACTGGATTAGCAGTGGAGGTCCTGTTCCATGGCCTGCAAAGTCCCCGGATCTGACGCCGCTTGATGTATTCGTGTGAGGCTACATTAAATCGCGTGTATATGTGACACCTATTTAATCAGAAGAGGATATCGTTCATAGAATAATCGGTGCTGCTGACCACATTAGAGTGATGCACGGTATATTCAGAAATGTGCGTCAGTCGATGTCTTTTTAGATGCGAGGCCTGTATTGCAGCTGGTGGTATGACGGTCGAACAGTTCCAGTGATCTGGCAAATCTTGTGTCGTATGTTACTTTCGAAGTCCTAGTCACTAGTGTCCCTCCGGGTTCAATCCTCGACCGGGTCACTCCAGATTTTCACATGTGGGAATCGTGCCGGACGATGCCGTTGGTCGGTGGGTTTTCACAGGGATCTCCCGTTTCCCCCTCCCTTTCATTCCGGCGCTGCTCCATACTCACCTCAATCGCCCTCATCGTCTCTTAAGACCTCGAAGTAAATAGCCGTTAAAATTGCATCACTCACGCGCCAATGATATCTCTGCACCACACAATATGATCTGAATGTTGCCTATGTCGCAGACACAACACATTATCTGTTTCGAACATTAAACATCCATTTCTCGAGAACCATGTGGTCTAGCATATTTACACAGGACCACTTTTGTTGTTATATTAACCATACTACTTACGTACTGTAATCTTATGAATGTGCCATACATGTTGTTTACAGTAAGTGTTCAAATTTCCTTGTACAAAGGACCCAGCAACCATACATAGACTGAAATTTTAGTGTGGTCTACGTGCTAGGGACTGTACTGGGCCGAAGTTTCACGTGTGATTTGAACGAAAAGTGGATCCTACGCATGTGCAACACGATGACCATTTTTGTTACTCAAGTGATACTGCTCAATAGGCCAGCATCAAATGTTCCAATATCCCGATGGTACAAAAGATGTATACAATAAGAGGGTGGGCACCCCTCCTGTTATTTTCACTAACGTGGAAAGTATCTACAAGCGTTTGTTGAAGGTTCAGGATCCCAGTAACAGGTAACGTTTAATGTCACTTTGTTTCCGATATGTCAGGAAAATACTGTTTTCCAATTTGATTTTCAAGGGCTCATTCCTCACTCAATATTGCATTAAGTACAAAGAGTCCTGTAAATATTTTGCTTAATTTTTATAAGGAATCATCTCCTGGAGTTTGTCGGTGATTTTTAGAAACATGTTGTATATTATCTAAATCAGTCTAAGTTATTCCTATAAATAACATAAAACATATTTGTTTGACATGTGGTGACATTGTATCTGACATCACCTAAAATAAACATTAATTTATTTAACATATTTGTCAAGATGAAGTTTCGCAGATCACGGAACAACCTATATCGTAATGGTCTGCGTCAATGGTCTTAAACTCGAAATTTTATACGATTTAAGGACTTAGTTTCTGTTACGGTGACAGTCTATTTCTGGCATGTGGCTCCGCTTGCGGAGGCACATTTATTTCATTATTATAAATATAAATAATGTGTGTGTAGTAAACTTAGGCATAAATCATAATTGCACAAATGTGTTACCTAGCGAAAATATTAGTGTCCATTGTTCATTGCTTATTGAAAATGTCTGCAACGTATTAATGGAAAAAAATTGGCCTGACCAGAAGCAATGTAAAATATTTTAAATAATACAATATTCTAATTGATAACGATTGTAGTAAATTCGAAACTCAATATACGACCCAACAAGCAGACTGAGTGACATAAGGATTTATCTTGGTTTTAGTATTGCAATAAGTAAAAAATCTCCTAAATTAGTTGAGGATTCTATGACCATTTTGTGTAACATTGGTGACGTGCTTTCTCCATCACAAATGGTACAGTATGTTCTTTAGTATATTAACCTCAAGGATAATTTTTACAGATGTTTAAATTTGATGTTTAAACTGATTTGTTAGCCACCCGATATTTGCTATCTGTGATGTGTTTAACCCTAATCAGATATTTTTTCTGTGAAATTACATAAACTTTTCGTAGCTTTACAATTTCTCCACAATGTTCCTGTAACTATGTCTTTGTGGGGAACGTTTTAAAATTTCCTGTCATTTCCAGTTCATTTCGTTGCCAGAGAGGTATGTTAAAATGTATTTATTTTGTGCTATAGAATAACACTTCAATTAATTAATCATTTGCCTTCATAGAGGGTCATAAAATGCAATACAGACGCTACACTGTAGCAGATTGATTAAATTCCAAAAAAAAAAAAAAAGTCAAACTTTGGCAGGTTAATTTATTAAGAATATTTACGTAGTATAAACCTTTCGTTGTACAGACGTGAAAGTAAGGGTCTAAAATAATTAATTAATTTTGGATCTTCAGTTATAACTTGTCTAAATAATCACTGAAAGGAGGTATATTCTGAACGTTTAACACGTTGAATGAGCAAATATGACTTTTGTCAAAAATTGGCTAACCGTCACTTCCAGGTGTGAAGTACTCGCCCACTTTCGAGACCAGGCTATAATTTTGCATTAACATGACAAAAGACTGTTAACGCTATATAATAGCAGTTAACCGACGTTCATACATCAATGAAAATTTCGGTACACCAAATTAATGAAAATTTCTTCGGAAGTGTGCCGATAAATTACGGTAAAACGTAGAGCAGATATCCGTAAATTGATCAAATGGAACCTTCTTCAAAAACGGACATTGCCGTAGCAACACGAAATTTTTGCCTCCCCTACAATAAATAATTAATTGATCCTCCCACAATTACCGCATTTGCATATGTTTGTATTTAATACGGTATAATGACGTATTATGTTTTAGTTTAACCACTGCAACTGATAAACGAGTGCCTTTAAAGAACTCTCCTCTCAACTACCACCAAAGATAAAACTGAGTCACTCCGAAACTAGCATGTTGAAGACATAGTTCGCTATCACACTCTCCTTTTGTCCTTGCACAACTACGTACAATAAAAGATTCTTAAATTACTTTCATCTTTAACATTAAAGAATGTGTTAAAAATTTGAATAATTATTTACAACAATAATCATAAGGTTCACAGTGAGTATTATGTTACCATGCAAAAATTTCTTATGTTCAGAACTAAATATAAAATGTTTTTCTAGATTATAAGCTTCACACTATTAACGGTAATATCTAACTCACTTTAAAAATATAAATATATCCAAAATCATTCGGTTTGGATGAATAATGTGCATATATTGACGTACACTTTCATTCTAACATATATATATATATATATATATATATATATATATATATATATATATATATATGTATTTTTAATAGTTATAATCTGATTTACATCAGAAAAATTGATTTAAATTTTTCACATCTATATTTACATAGGCCAGGCAGAAATTATTAAACTACATTTGACTATTCATCATAAATAAATTATTAACGAAGCCTCTTGTTCAGAAATTAATTTGTGTTTGTTAACATGAAAACTTCAGTCGCTAACAATGGTGACGTTATTGTATTAACAGGATAGTATAGACAACGTGTGTTTCTATTATAACATATAAAATTATATATATATATGTATATATTGAGTATTTAAATTCTATAATTCAAGTGGTACTAACAGAAAATTTTTAGTTGGAAATGTAAATTTTCAAGGAGGAGTGGTTTAATGTCAGAATTTTATAATTCTGTTCTGAAACTTTAAATTAACGACATTGTAAGAACTTGTTTGCAAATTTAGCACATAATTGTGTACATTTAGTGATAAAACGCAAATGGTAAATTATGTTTCCCATAGATCCATGGTAGCGTTCCTACATTTGCTCATGACAGTCATATACGCAGGTAAGTTTCCAACCTTGTATAATAGAAATGCTTAACATTCCTATATTTGCAGTCTAATATGTTGTTTTATTCCCCTACAACGTATTCGTTAAAAACTTCCATTACAGTTTACGAAGTTTAACATAAATTTTTTTCACAGGTCAGTGTTTCTGTTTTCCAGCATGAATTTTAAAATTTATTCAAATTTAAAACAAGAATTTGAATAAATTTTGACAATGAAAAAGGAATGGTTACTTTAAGTAAACACGAAACGAATTGTTTAGTTTGCTTGTTTATGCTGTATTGCCACACATCAAAATCCACCGTGCAACGCTACATTAAAAGCAATACGTATAGCTATAAGATGTAGAAGCCAAATTTTGAAAACGAGATAGCATTTCCAAATGTTTATTTAATTATTTACTATTGACGAAATTAAGCAATACTAATATAATTATATTCATTTTGCTTGCCATCTGAACAGGATTCACCCGGAAGAATATTTTAAAAAATTTAAGAAGAATAGCATCATTAGTGCTTAATTTACATTCAAACATAAGAAGAACACTTTCAACGACTGCGAAAATAAAACGTCGCTCTGCTGCCTGTTTTTTTACAGCCACTTGTGGAGAGTGCTATGCGTCGCCGGGAAATTGATTTAAAATCCCCGCCTCGGCAGCGTGCCAGTGACTGTGCGGAGTCGTGAATATTGCAGGCGGCTGGTTGGCGGCCACTGTTTGCTCTCTGTCCTGCAGGCTAGCAGGCGGAGTGCGCCGGCTCGATGTTAGTAGAAGGAGCGAGGGGTTTCTCGTCCACATGTTCCGAGAGGCGAGCGCGCCAACATGAGGCAGCCGTCCCCTCGACGTGCCAGTGTTGTGTTTCCTGGCCGTTATACATTAGCTAGGGCCGCCCGGGCATACAATTGTCCAAGAGCTAAGTTAAACCACTTACAAACAAGCCACCGGGACACGAGAGCCTACAGCTTCGAGCGTTTTAGTTTCAATCATGCAGGCTTGACCTTAACGTCGCCTGCATAACCCAGTTGCGGCTCGTGTTAGTTGAGTGTTAATGGCAGAATATGCTAGTTCATATTCACAACTTCGTAATAAATAATTAGCTACACGGAAGTTTCATACTTACCCCATACTGAATACTAACAATGATTTTAAGCACCAACAGTAGTTTAGTCGTGCATTTGCTGCACGCAAGGTTTTTATTACATTGAAATCATCAAATTAGTTACATGTGAGATATAGTTTCACGTTTAATCATACGAAAAAGTAAAGAGTGGCTACCTTTATTTTCCCAGCGATTTATTCGTACTAGGTGATCTCATTAACTATTCCGTAGGGATGTTGATACGATATCCTTCCATCTGGGATTTATTTGGCTTTACTCTAGCTCAATTTTCAGATCAAATATTCGAAGATGGGTAGAGCACATGGCAAATCTTAACATGCATTTTTAAGTACGAGGTATTTCTCCTGTGTTATTCGTAATATATATGACAGTAATAAATATTTTCTCGTTATTTAAAATTTTCCAGTCTCTCGTGAGAAAACGCAGCTGCGAATCAGTTCATTCTGTTTTCAGTATTTCTGTATAGAAGTTCTGTACGTAATAAGGTTTGAAGTTTAGTATTAAATATTATCAGAAAGATGTAAGGAGGTATGAATAAAAACAATATTGTAAGGATAGTGCCATCGTAAGTTGACAGCTGTCACAAGGTAATCGCTTACTTTCCTCGAGTGAATCATCGAGTTTAATTCCATTACTAAAGACATTCGGAGGACTGATTAATATTTTGACAAGTAATAAGATGTCTCTGTTTACTTCTGGGGCTCGAAAAATAACAAAATACCTTATACAATAAATAACTCGCAGCTTTATTGCGTATTATTAAATTATTTTTATATAAGACTTGTTGGAAAAATTTTAATACGTACTCTTATTGAAATAAGTCTCAATATGCAAATGTGAATATTTTTGAATTGAACTGTTGTAATTTTGTAAAATCTAACTGTCTGATCAATAGTTTCCGGATGTAGTTTCATTCAGGCACTCGTAATTTAAATTGTAGTTCTTCATTTAACTTGAATTCATATATGAGATTATCGCGTAGCCACTATAGCTGTCTAAATTACTGCCGATCACGTTAAAATGTCGATTCAAAAACATCATCAAATCGATGCACGGACAAGAGTTCAGCGTACTTGAAATTAATGTTTTACATGTTATTTACAAATCGTATAAGAGATGTCTATTTTTAGGTGGAACAAAACGCATTCGAGGTCATGGAAAATACCTTCTTTATTGAGAAACGTTGTTTTCAAGTATTTTAACGTACACAATTTACATCATTCTTCAAATTTATCGGAAGAAAATTCCTTAGAACCTATTACAGTGATTTTACACTTTTGAAGTAAACCTTTATAATTTGCTTCCTCTAGATATTTATATATCGACATAAATACTGTATGAACTATTTACATTGATTTTAACATTGAATTAAGAAAAACAATTTTGCTGGATTGTTAAATTGACTATAATGATCAATATTTTGTAATCAAGTAAGATTCATCCTAGTAGTAAACTTAAATTAACGTAACATTACTTCTGCTTATGAAGACATATAATATTTGTTGTTCGACCTACGGACATGAGTTGGCAAATTTAAAGCTATTTTAATATTTTCACAAAACCTACGTAAGCAAAATGTAGGCTCCGAAGCAATATTGCATCCATACTTAAACGTCCATAAACACTGTCCTCAAAAATTCCGCAACGGTAATTGGTGGTGTGGGGTACATATACTTGAAAGCTACTAAATATGTGTATTTACAATAAAAA
The DNA here is from genome assembly GCA_029891345.1 of Dryococelus australis. Classification (NCBI taxonomy): domain Eukaryota; kingdom Metazoa; phylum Arthropoda; class Insecta; order Phasmatodea; family Phasmatidae; genus Dryococelus; species Dryococelus australis. The sequence goes on along the minus strand of CM056998.1, from coordinate 115,630,366 downwards.
AAACATTGTCTACAAGATTTTTATTTTGAAAACCTTTGAAACGTACGTAACAAATGCTTGAAAAAATCTGAATCAGTTGTGTATATCATAAAGAACGTGAAAATCGTATTGTATTGTAGCCGTTACATGTGATGATACAAGAAAAATGTTTGTAATTTCTTTCAAAAATAATTTTCTGGGCAATGTAATATTAAAGTTCAATTTTAACACGCAAATATTATTGACTTTAAATTTATTATAGTTATAGAGATACACCAATGATTTTGTATATTACCTAAAGCAGTGTTTTTTTTTCCTAAATATGCTAAATTTTACTTGTGTAAATACAAGAAAATCTTTGCAACATGCTAGAAAAATTATGGTGTAAAAGTACAGAAATTTTCTCTGTGAGATTAAGCTTAAACTAGTGTTTCGGTCTAGTTGAGCGTGTAGTGAGAAAGTCTTTATCGTGTGGTCTGTCGTAACCTATTCAAGGGGTGTTGTCCGGAGTTACGGCACTATGAAGTGTGTGTGTGTGCGCGTGTGTGCGTGTATGAGAGAGAGAGAGAGGTCACGCAGGTGCAGATGTATACACGCACAGTGCGGTGCTCTACGCAGACACCCAGGCAAGCCGTCATGACACGCCACTAATATACCTCAAACCCAGTATAGGCTATTCACGGTAATGTCAGCTCTTCCCCCAGAAGTTGGGGGGAGGGTTCTTCTGCTCTAAAATTAAGGTTGGTGATTCCCATAAAAGGTTGGTACGTATATACCAAAATTATGGTACACAAGCATGTCGGCTAACTTGTCATTCGCCATAGTTGTGATACGGGAGTATCATAACTCTCGGATTTGTACAATAATTTATACAAGCATACATTATTCAAATCCCTGTCCTTCGTGTATTCCAACGCACCCATTACATTTGACCTAGGTCCAATGGTTCGCGAGATATTAACAAAAAATTTAAAATGCTTACGTAGTTATCTCGGCTGGCTGGAAGCATTACATAGCTGACCGCAATCATTCCAAGAAGCATTTGGGTTGCCATCGGACGAACAGTTATCAAGTTATTCAAATTTAAAGTTACGTTTTTGCCATATTTTATTAACCTAACATTCACACAGGTGCAAGGCAAGTGTCGAGAGGTGCGAGTGAACGCCGTTAGACACGAGCGAGCAACTCGAGTAGTTATTGTACACCCAATACATACCACACTGAGATCATTGATTAAGTACCGTTTTGACCCATTAATAAAATTTATGCTTTATACTTCACGTACAAAGAAAAACAGGTCGAGAGTTGCGGAAGAACGCCGATAGGTATGAGCGAGCAAATCGAGTAGTTGTTGATTTATACCATATCTGATGTAACCGCATTATTAAATATTTCCACTCGTTCCAGTGTATGGGCCTGTTAAAGTTTCCCATGTTCAGTCAAATTAAACCGCGGGCTCCACTCCTGGTGGCGCCCTTATGTAAATACCTTTACAGTTTCAGCTTTGCAACCATACTTCCCCCCGGAGCCCAAAAGCTTTGTTTTCCCGGAAGCTGTCCGCCGCCGAGTCATCGGAGGATCTTCGGCGGATCGCAACGCTTCAGACACATGAGCATAGAGTGAGGTTTATTGTGGCGTGAGAACTGAAAGGCAAAAGTCTTTTGTAGTTTTTGTACTATCAATACAGGGATGGCTTAGCTAACCCACCAAATATATTTTTACCCCATTTCCCGAGAGAATTTACTAATTAAATCACTCTCATGTCTCTGAGTTTCTATAATGTGCTTTCGGCGTTTAGGCCTATGTCATCCTCTTATTTTAACCTGAGCACCGATATACTTGGAGTATTTAGTAAGAACACTAAAGGTTTATAGGTTTCGACCATACAACATGTTTATTATCATTAGAATATTTCTTCTAAAATGTTGGTTCTATATTATATATCATGAAATTATAAACCGATTCTAAGCAATATTTCCATTTTCAGTCACGCAGCCCTCATTAAAACAAAGAATTCGTGTAATTTGCTCACTATTTTGCAAGATAAAGAAATTTAGTATAAATACTATAAATATGAGCCTGAAGTAGTCGTATCAAATATTATGATACGACTACTTCAGGCTCATATTTTCAAAATGGTGGTCATATAAATTATTAATATTAATGTAATGAACCTATTGAACTATTATAAAAATATCAGCCGAACGTTCTATTCTCACAGTACAAATTTTCCATCATTAAATAACATCGTGCAGACATTGCGCCGCTATAGAAAGTAGTCTTCAACAACATATTGAGGAGTACTTAACCAGTTATCGTCAAATTTAGGATAACAGTAAATCTATGTGCACCATTGAAATTAGTGTAATGTTAGTAGTTCGGATAATTATTTCTCATATAATGGAATTAATAACTTTTTGTTTTGGTATAAGTACTATATCCAGCGAACCATTATAGTTACTTCAACTTGGTACGCTGGCAGTAATTATTGCAAATGCTAAATACACTTATTCATATATTCTCCTGCATATAATTTTGAACAAAAAGACCCAGAGGAAATAAAACTTTGATGTCAAAACAAACCCCAACAATTTCAAGCATACAGATTTTACACTGGCAGCCCACAGCCCACCTGAACCAGAGAAATTCTAACATAGCTCCTTTTCCAAAATGGTAGTATAGTATTATATTACTTGTTACATATCTGAAAGTATTGAATATATTTAATCTTAGCCTGGTATTACGTCACAATTTATTGTGATCACTAAATAATATTTTATTTATCCATGCTGTAAAATAACATTGACGAAAATAATTATACTTTAAATATCATACATGTATATCTTTTCATTTGAGTGTCACCACCTCATTTGGCATACAAATAATACGTATGCGTGACTAAAAATGGCACAAAACTGTCAATAATTTAAAACGGACAGCTTCATTATTTAGTTTCCTCTCCTATAAATTTGAAGAAAAATTAAACATTTTAAAAAAAAATTTATCTCATAAAATGTGTTAAAAATCCACCACAGTCGTCTTTCATGTTTAATGTAAACCGGTCAAAATAAATCTTATTTCTGCATTAAAAATCTGCATTATACCCTACCGACTGTTATCAAATATGAACTAAAAATAGTTTTGTGAATTCTATTTCTCAAAGCAAACGTTTAAAAATTCTAAGCTTCTGAAAGGCGTGTAAAATTGTTTTCGTGTGTGTGTGTATATATATGTATATGTGTGTGTGTGTGTGTGTGTGTATATATATATATATATATATATATATATATATATATATATATATACATATATATATATATATACACACACACACACGCGCACACACGTGCAGTAATGTAAGATAATTCGTAATTTTGTGTACAAAAATTGAGATGTAAGCACTTTGTTTCACGTATAATCGGTATTGCTTGACAGTGAACGGCAATACTCCATATTTGGGCAGATGGTTTACCGTGAGCGTGCGTTAATATTTTCACCTATCGCAGTATTACCGATTCCAAAAGTCGATTGGGTCATTTGACAATGGGTATTCATCAGTGAGTTCAGGTATAAAGTTCTTCCCCTATTTGTTGCAAATTCCATGTAAATTTACTAGCGTTCTGGTCCATAAATTAATTAAAGGAAAACAAAAAAAAAATGCAATTTTATTGCTGTGTTGTATTACAGAATAGTATTGTAATTTAAACGGACATGAATTGATAAAGAAATAAAAAAAATTCTCTCTAACACAAATCATATTAATTATTCAAAGGTACATGAGTTGGAGTGTCGTAAAATATGCAGGTAAACTGACATAAATGTTTATATTACAGAACTAAATTAACTGAGTACTCTCTCTGCAAATTGAAAGGATATATTGTGTACTTAATAAGTATATGCTACACCTTAAAAGTAATTCTGTAGTTATATTTTGTCATAGATAAACATTCCAAAATAATTTAATATCTTCCGAAAAGGAAGGATGTTAATTCAGTCGATTCAATCATGAGTAAATATATGATATTTAATAAAATACATTCACAATTAGTTAAACAATAGGGTGAAGTTGGGAAGAGATGCTAATACTCGTAGAGCGAGGAAATAGAGAAAGAGCATCTTAAACTTTCAAAGAAGAGGAGAACATACAGTGATGACTTCCTGACCTTGGATTATTGGCTGTTACTCCTATACGACGTACGCCACTTTTCAGATTGGTTATTCCAACTTGAAGCATAAAGATACAAATAATTACAAGAAAGATAACTTTTTTTTTTTTTTTTTTTTTGACACTCGCATACGAAATCTTCTTGCGAACGAAACCGAGAGATAGCAGATGCAAGTTATTGTGCACGAATGAAGGGATGGAGTGGGGTACGATATTGGAAGGATATTGGAATCCAAGGGGGAAAGAAAAAAATTTCAACAAAACTATTCTGCTATAGACGGAATAGAGAGCATCTGATGAGCACGAATAATCTCAGTTTTAGTATTGACAATTACTGCCACCAGATGGAAAATACAGACTTTATAACAGAGCATTAAGATGCACAGAGCTGTAAAGTGTATTGGATGGAAGAATCCAAAAATAAAACAAAGAGAAATTTCCCTGGAAAATCAATGACGGAAAGGGCAAAGCCAAACCAACGGTACAGCTCGCTTATTGCATTTCGAACAGAAGAAAAAAATAGCGGGAATGTCTGTATCGTATAATTGACACCATAACGCAAATGAGACAGGATGTGCGCAGCTGTGGCAAATATCTGTAACAGCATGTATATTTATTTCTATATACGAGCACTGCATGACGTATATACGTAGGCCTACTATGTCGTAAAGTGATGAAATCGTAAGTCCAATCGCTGTTCGGAAAGAAGTTAAAAATAACTGTCAAGAAAATCATGTGCTCCATTAATATTCATTACGCTGAAAAGAAAACTACATACACGTTAATGTATGTATATATATTATATATATACACACACATAATTGAGTGTCTGTGACGCTTAATTTGAAGTTTTGCTACAGGGGTGAAACACTCTGAATTGGAACTCCATGTTTACCAATTATTTCATATTCCTGTTTCATCAATATCCCAGAGTTTAAACTCACGGATATTTTTATCTTGCTTCACTATGGTTTCCACCTTGTGGCACTAAACTAGTGATTGGCTTTCTTCCTTCGCGCACTTTTCTTCATATTTGTCAGCGTTTATATCGCTAATCATTATTTTATCGCTTACTTTATAACTCCCGTACTTGTTCAAATTTGAGACGAGGAATTATTTTTCCATAGTGTATATCATTTTACTGATCTCCTTGCGATGTGGTATGTATACTGCGATGTTTGTGATTGATCGAATACATAATTACACTATCGTATTAGCATTACCAAATCGGAAACTTACAATCATTCTGATAATCATGCCTGTATTCGAATTGTGGATCACATATATTACACGGACATTTATTTCATAGTTTGCAACTTGTCTTTATATACGCAATACTGCGTTCTTAAAAAAAATTTGTCTATGCAATTTAAATTTTTTTAAAATATGTTTTAGCCCGTTTTGCATCGAGGATTGCAGCTAAGTTATGAAGATATAGCGACAGGCTTCAAGCTAAAGATTCCGGCTAGGGTAAGCACTGTCTCCAAATGTCACTAATTTCTGAAACAGTACTGTACCCAGATGTTACTGATTTCTGGAGCATCACTGTGTTGATCTATAACTAGAGACCTGAAAAATTCGTGAGTCCATTGATCTGTAGGCTAGACTCTACATTTGTATGTACAAGTATGCCGATATCAACAGCACATTGGTTGTCTGTTATCACAGGGAAATGTGACGATTGGGCCAGCCTTCTCTAGGAGGTGTCAAACACCGAGTGTACTAAGTAATAAAGTTATAAAAACACATGCGTTTTGCATCTTAACTTGCCCCAAAATGAATCCGCGAATTCTTCAGGTCTCTGTTGTAGCACCGGCTTATCTATGGCTACCTATTACAGCAATGCCCTGCGTAAGGGTGCCAATTTAAAATATGTAGTACCGTGGGTAATATGTAATACTGGGAGTTGTGTAATGGGTGGAATGGTAGATATGTACATAAAGTGTGGTTGGTGTGCAAAGAATGCAGGTTTCCCAAATTACGTGTGGTAAGAATAGAAAACACACATTCCCGTCTGAATTAAATACCACCACATACGATTCCTTATTTTGCGTACCATGAATCAGGAACCCTGCACTCAGGATAATACTCCTTCATTGCTCTCTTTCTAATTTGACTTTCCATTGGGAGAGTACAGAAAAATACCTGATAGTGAATAGTAAAACTAACACACTTGAACCAAATACTGAAAAATAGAACAATCCAACTGCTCTACTAACAGTGAAAGTACTCTCTATTAAATATCAGTAATCAATATTTGTTTAAATATTGTGAGATTTCATACAGCATTTCAGATCAACATTCTAGATAAAATGATGCATTTAATTCGAAATACACGTAATATCTGAGACAAAAGTAATCAAATACTTGTGAGTAAAACAATTTAATTATTTAGACATTGAGAACAAAATAGATACATTTATGATTTATAACAAAATTTACTTTAATTTACATGACCGCCAAAATAAAATAATATTCCATCCAATTAATATTCTCCATCACTATTATTAGACAGGTCGTACCATTCTGACTTGGGAGCAAGAGTCACCTAGGAATTTACAGGGTTTTGCGTGGGCGTAATTAATTAGCAAGCTTGGGTGACTTTCAATATGGCGTAACTGGTTGGCTTCACTTTGCAATAATAATTAATCTTCGGCCATCGTAATTAATAGTTCCATCAGTTGGAACATTTTACGGTTGACTCACAGGTAATATCTGGTATTAGCGTGTCTTGAAGCTCGGCGATGCGTTACAAACTTGTATTGTCCATTTCATGTAAGTGGGGTAAATTTGGACAGTTCTAGAAAAGAAACCGCAATGTATCCATTTGCCGCAACTGTCCTGTCGGCGAAGAAAATTATGTTTGTAAACAAATGTTATATGTTCAGTGCACACTTGCATTTTTCTCATGTTTCCTATCGTGGCAGGCACTGAAAGACTGATCTTCATAGCAAACTGCCGTCCAGTAATCAATATAGTATATTATAGCAAGGTTGGCATTCAAGCTGTTTATTTATTTTTAATTGCCAGTTTTGTTGGGGATCTGATTATTTTATTTTAAAATAAAAAGGAAACGGAGAACGGGGTGAGGGGATTAAGTTTAACGTCTTTTTTGAGACGGCGGTGGTTTTGAGATTCTAGTAGATGTAATTTTGAGTTGTATATTGTTTTGAAAGAGTAGTGGAAAATTGTTATCGTACGGAAATAACATTCAAATTATTATACCATCGAGAGTTTAAACTTAAATGAAAAAACCAGACGCGATACATACTTCGCTGTTCGTACAGATGCAGCAATATACAAACGCTTTGACCGAAGTTAAACTTCCACTCGTTGGATTTACGATCTATGCCAAATGAACAAATATTATTTACACATTACAATAGAGTCGAAATACTGCTTTTTTAGGCCACGTACATTTCAAACGTTGTTGTAACCGTTTATAAAGATATTATTTTTAAGATACCCTAACTTACTGTTCCTAATTCACAACCTCTAGAACACGTGTTTTTCTAAGGAAATCCTTACACGATTACTTTACCAAAAACACGTTTGCACTGAAACAAAATGTATGTCAGTGGCTACAAAATATGTATGGTTGTTGCTTTCCAAGGAGTAATTTGGTTGCTGGTGAAAACAAAAAAGATTGTGGTGCCCAATAACACGTATATTGACAAGTACCAACGCTGTTTAGTGCTCACTAACATATTTTTTACTAACAATAAATGTATTGGCTGACACAAAAATTATTCAATTGGTAGCACTAACATTTATGCCATCCACAGTAATATAATTTTGCTGCGATTGCAAAACCACATCCATTATATTCTGCGCGTGCTCTCTGGCTAGAATATATTCGAAGTGGCCACGAAGCCAAATTTGTTCGCGTTCGTTTCCTTTGATCAAGGTACGATCCAATTCATTAGGGATATTCTTAAGAACATCGTTTATATTATTCCTTTCTTCTAAATAAGCGAATGTTGCAGAAAATAATGAGATGAAGTGTTCAGGCCTTGTCGTGTGTGTCATATATTAGACATACGTTGTTTACATGATCCAGAGAGTGCATTAACGTCGAGCAAGGTGGGACAACGGTATCACAATGCGCTCGCATGTGTAAGGTCTAGGATTATAGTTCCTCTCGTGGCGAGGTTTATTTTAGTTTGTAATTGTTGGAGACCACAAAAGTAATTTTGTAGTTGCCATTAAATACTGGAATGACAAAAAAAACTTTTGTTGGTGCTGCAAATATTTTGTGATGTCTATACAGACAAAATAATTTTTCGGCCAGCAGTAAAATATTGTTGGTCAACCCAAAACCGCTTTTTTCAGTATGTTCGTCAGTGAAATTGAGTAATTTATTTGGAGAATCAGTCAGTAAAATCAACACTTCCACACGTTTTTTGAAACCAACAAAGTTAAACTTAGAAACGCATATTATATTTGTGTCTCTGCATTGCAGACGGCTGTTAAAGAGAATGGCTGAACGAGCCGTCTATAAAGCGATGAACAAGTGTCGATCATATTACAGTTCAAGAAAACGCACAAAAACGGTACCTACAACAAACTATGCTGAAAGAGAGCAAATAAAAATAATTAACTTCCAATAAAATATTTCGACGGCACCAACAAGATACTCGTATAAACATGATGAGAAAAACACGCATGCAGAAAGACGTTCACCGGGCTGGAAATTGGAAACATGGCTAGCCATTGAATGGAAACGATTGCTGTTCGTAAAGATCAACATGCTCCGTCATAATTGCTAAACATGTTTTTAAAGTCAATTCACTACAAGCAAAAAAAAAAGTCTTTAAAAATATACTTTAACCCTTTAATATCGTAGGTTCGTTTAGTTAAAGTTTTAAATAACAACTTTTCGTTCTGAGAATTATTTTCTTCAAAAGCAATCATCAAAAGCGCCAACTTACCAACATATATCCCGCAGCAATTCATCAGCTGATACAATGCTTCACATACAAGAAATTTTGCTGTTGACATACTGGTTAAGTTGGTCACATTGTCAATATTTACCCAGCTTAGGCCTACATGAAATAAATATTACTCATCATATAATCTTCAATGCAATGCCCATGTGACCAACTTACGCCAAAGCAAAGAGTCACAAACTGTAGTAATTCCTTTATGTACTTAATGTCGCGTATCAAAGTAAATTTATGCATTTTCTGAGAAGATGCATAGTATGGAACTATGCCGAAATTTTCCTGGGAAAGTTTAGGAAAATCCACATCTTTTGAGTTCGTTCGGCATCGTACTCACACCTCTCCGACGAATGCAAATCAAATATCTACCCAAAATATTAAATACTTCCAGTGTCAGAACACATCGAGTCATTTTAAAAATCTCATAGTCCTCTTCTACATTATTTAAGTATTTATTGCTAAAACAACCGGCAAAACAAACATTCACGCGGTAGAAAAGTGGTTGTTTACGTATTCCCTGAAGGAAAGAAAGGCTTATGAGATCACTTTCCTGTCGCTGTATGCTGATGTGTGTGTATGTAAGTATAATGGGTGTGAGTGTGTATCTGTGTACCCTTCTTTCGACTTTTGAACGCGTTAACCGCATTTCACCAAACTCGGTACACATATAGGGCCTTATTCATAGTCAGAACTTTGTCCAAGGATGATCCAGATATGATCTTCCTCGGAGTTGGTCTGAGGTTAGTCCGAACCAAGGGTGAACTAACGATACCGTATTCATAAATCCTGAATAGAGTGGAACTAACTTTAGTCAAAGGATCATCGAAGTACACTGTTGTCAGGTTTACTGCGCATTACAGATTTTCGTCTCTCATAAAACCCAAACCACAAAAGGAATATCATATTTTAGACAAAACACATATGAAAAGTAGTTTCAATCATTTCAAAAAGATATTGTTCCTTTACCTAATGACCAAATTTTTAAATTAATTTATGATGTTATGTTATGAAATATTTTAATTTGTTAAGCAAAAATCGTGTGTGACTGTGTAGAGCAGTGGATAAGTTTCTTTTTCTGTAAATGTGAAATCTAGGTTCGTTTCTCACTTATTTGTTCAAATTTTTTTAGTACGTCTATTTGTTTCTATGGCAAGTACATGTCAACAAAATTAATTATTTGTTTAAACATTTCTTTCATAAATACTAAATTTAAAACACCTTTCTCTCCATAATAATGCAGGATGAATTATGATAAAATTAATATACTAATAATCCTATTATTCCATATCGATTTTTTTAATTTTTCATAGCACACCCCTATGCACTGGTAGTACGGTCTGTTTTCATTTTATTACGCCAATACTGTGTTTAATGATGATACATTTTTATTGTATTGCTTAATACATCACAAAAATACATTATAAAATGGTTAAGATTTTCTTACCCAGACAAGATTGGAACCTGCACTCTCATGCATATCAACCTACGATATTACAAATTATTTTTCGTTTGACGTTTCTGTGACATTTTACATTTGACGTTGACGAAGCTCTAGTGTGACTGACTTACTGACAAATTCCTAGTGCGATAATATAATACTTTACCATTGTCAAAGTAGGGTTTATATTACAATTCTCTTTGAAAGTATTAATATCACGTCTGGCAAGAATCTGTTTTAAGAAAAGGTATTTGATTACCACAGAAATATAAATAAATTGCTATATTTTAAAACTGAGGTAAAAGGATTATAATTATTTTGAAATATTATTCACCGAAAAATGTTATCCATTAGACTGGCATATTTTTGCATACAAATTGAAATAATCGGCCATAAACGTATTTTTTGTGTTTCGTAAACTGTATCGAGCTTTCCCTTGCATGTAATACTATCGAAACTATCGTATATTATGTTCGCTATGTTTATTTTCTACTTTAATATGTAGTTAGTCATACCATAAGTCCGGACTAAAAGTTAGGCCTTACTAAAGCAGATGAACCTTGGATTAGCAATAATATCGCTCTCTGAACACGAAAAATTTTTGTCGGAGGATGAACTTTCCTTAGTCCGGACTAAAAAAAAATATGATTAAGGCCTATAGTAGTTAGTAGGGATATGTATTTTATAGTTTTTGGCAACGCCGGGCGTTACATTCAAAAGGGCAACCATCTTAAAATTAAGGTTGATATGTTATATCTTGGGAACCATCTAACCGATTAAAAACAAATGTTTTATGTTGGGAAGAATTACAATTAGAGGTGGTTAAAGTTGTTGGTCTTCCATTTTAGAAGATAACATCACATGGAAAAATAAAGCCTTTACTTTATATTTCGAACCTACTCAAACAATTATCGCTAAATTCAGCAGATAAGTAATACTATGGTAGGCCATATATACGTATGTGATTTAAATTGATCAAATTAACTGCCATTGTTAAAATGACAGCTATACAAATATTTTAGTACTGTATGGTATATCTACCATACCGTTTGACCAATGCCGCAAAATTTTGTATACTTAAAGTATCTGTTAGAACTATTATACATACCTACACATAGCCACTTTAGTCCGCTGTTTTGTAAGATAGTGCCACACTAATAAAGTATCTCGGGAAACAATTTACCGATTCCTACCAAATTTGGCAAGGAAAAAATACTGCTGCAGATTATGTAAATTAGTAAGTTTTAAGTAGGTCAGACACTTATTTTCAAAATCTCGGCAGTATAGCCATTTTAACATAGTATGCTACATCGTCGAAATCGTGTAATCAATTCGAAGTTAACTTTGCATGTTAGCAGTAAGTAATACAACCCTCAAAAGCGTACATACAAAGTTTCTTTTGTCCGCGAACTTGTAAGATAACTTCAATTGAGATATTAAAATTTCTATGTGATATCACCGGGAAAAAACCTAAAGATGCCCACCGAATTTAGCAGACAAGTAGTACTACAGCAGGCCATGTAAGTTTATGTTTTGATTGGCTGCCATTAAAAATATAATAGTTCGGGTTGTTATGTTTGAAGCTATTGGTATCAAACGGAGCTATCTATACTGCCCTAAAGTGTACAGTAGGAGTGATTTTTTATCTAATGTATTTCTACTAACACTATCGGGATGGTTTTTGTATTACATATACAAGAAAGTATGTGTTTGCGGGTAGCCAAGGAAGCCGAAAATATGCATAATGGTTTATTAGATATTTTTACCTTTATTTTGGAGATTGTCCGTTTTATTACATACTGTACGATTTACGTGGATATTGTTTTGTTTGATACTAACATGCACGGAGATGGCTTTTTCCGTTCATAGGATATAGACGTGGGAAACGTACACTCATATAATTTAATATAAATATCATTAAAATACGAGTTATATTCTTTACACTAAACAAATATAAGGTACGTATCTTTAATATTGTTATGAAAGTGGAGCAAAATATTATCTACACTGCAAAAACCGGATGACATAACAATAATATGAAACTCATTATTTTGAGATTTCCATACTTTCAGATTACCAATAATTCAATACATGGTACAATGACATTATAACAATAGTACTGCTGTGTAATTAACAAAAAACTTTATGCTTCAGAAATTCAGTAAAACAAAACATAAAGAAGAATGCTCTACACAAAAAAATAACACTTTTGTGTTGTAATAAAGTTCCCTGTAATTTCGGACCTACTTAAACCTTAAACCAAATTGTTCAAGATTAAACAACACTCTAATGTACTTTTCGGACTGCACACAAATAGTTGATTTAGATTACAGTTCCAAAGCTTCTGAGGAATACTGTACGAAACTCACAAATTAATTAAACCATAAGAAGTGACTCCTCATTAACTTTTCACACAAGAAATCATCTTGCAGGTTCTCACCACTTTCATCTTCAGTTTCAGCTCTGTGCAGCACATCCACATAGTATCAAAGCTAGGAAAGTGTTATCCAGTTTTCACCTAAATAGGATGACGAAAGCTTCGCAACGTCTCTCAGTTTTGTCTTTGATATGTTTCGGACGTTGTTGGCTCATATTTCCATGTGTTTTATTTCAGACGTAAAGAAATCGTTATTTCCTATGAACATGGACTTGTATATGTCATCACGGTATGCTGTCTCCCCTCTTACCTTTACATCATACTTTTGGACACCCCGTGTTAGTATTATTGGTTTGCATGGAGCAAATTTGAAGTGTCATGCTCCAGGTTGCATCATTAGAGTATGTGCTCTGGTTTTCTAATCGAAAGCTTGACAGTATTCTCCAATATTAATGACCCTTCCATGATTCCCAACTATGCCCAGGTAAGCTTCTTGAGTAATGATCTTTATTTCATTCTTAATGACTTTATTCTATATTGCCAAGGATATGATCTGGAGGAATGAATGAGTGGCCTCTTAGAGGAAACACCAGTTTAATGCGTTTAATGTTACGTGAAGCAGTCAGAAGCTATTTACCACACATATCGAGGAGGTTCCTGTCAAATAAGTTTTAATGAAGTTGTTTAAATCTTAGATGGTAGGTAGGCCTTGATGTATATTTGATGGCAATGCCATTAGAGATGCAAACGGATATATATATATATATATGCCACAGTACCAATACAATTATAAAAACACACGTGCAATACCCAAGACTCTAACAAGGAAAAATCGTGACATAAACTAGGGCGCAATCAACTGCATTGCGGACGTCGGATACTTGACAGAGCATTTTTCAAACAAAGATGCTGTTTTCATTTTTTTTTTTTTTTCGCTTACACATTGCAGGTTATTAGTTAACGGAATTTTTGACTTAATTTGCACACTTCGCAAGAAGGTGATGTGGAGAATCATAAATAGGCCCTATAGTGAAGGAATCAAGGGCAAGCAGACAAGGACATATAGTAGAGCCTGCCACACGAACGAGTGTACTTTTTTGACAGTTCTGGAAATAGTCCTGTGCGCAGTTGTTTCTAGAATATATTGTTTCGACAGTTTGGGCAGGTAAAGCCAGCCGAGTCTGACACTGTAAATATCGTCTACGGTAGAGGGTTACATTGCTGCTGCCATGTAAACAAATATTTTTGTTTAGCTATTATTTTGAAGAACAAATAATATAAAAACGAATGGGTTTCGTGTTGTAAATCTTTGTAAAAAAAAGTTATTTTTGCTCCCCTTGTTCGTTTCGTACAAACACGACAATGTGTGCAAACCGACAAAGAGTAGATACGAAATAATGCGTGACTTCATTGAGACAATTGTGCAGGACATTGAATTGTAAACAAAAAGACATAAAATTAATGCATGCTAGAAAAATAAATTAAACGAAACAAACTTTTAGAGAGAGATCTTCCTACTCCAACCGTACATAAGTTTTGTTCACATTGCCTGTAACAAGTCTAATGTTTTTGTCTGACAGTCATTTATGAATACTTAATTATTGATCGAAGCGCACACTAAAATAAATCTGCAGCAAGATCCGAACTAAGTAATAGAAATTTAATATAGTCAAGAATCTCCACAAATTAAAGAAAACAAATCTAAGCTTTTAAATTATATCTTCCGAAATGAAACATTGTTAAAGCCAACGACTTTTGAAGAAACAATCTAAGTGTAAGATGGGTTTCAATTAGCTACTGTATGTTGGCACCCCTTGAAGAATTCATTAGCATCAAAAATAGAGTTTAGAGCAATCCTTAGAAGGAGTGTTTATAAGTAAATAAAATATCTGAATGGTGTAATGGACATAAATTGGTTTTAGTGTTTGGGGTTGGTACTTTCATAGTCGAACACATTTATTTCGCCGCTTCCTCAGCCTGCCCTACGTGAAACAGACCCGTGTGTGCGCGCGCTGTGTGTACGAATAAAATATAGAATTACAGGCAAGTTTAAGTTAGATGCATTGTCACCAGCTTTGAAGAAATATGAGCATTTCACTTCTTGACGCCGTGTATACGTACCATTTCCGTACATAATAAGGCATTGGCCTAGTATGTACCTTCGTGTAACGGTAGATAGTGTACAGGTTTGCCTGTGATGACAATGAAGATAAGATCAATAAATGGGGAAAAAATTCTTAATGTAAACAAAACAAGGAATAAGGTGTTTAATATTTAAAAACAAACAATAGGTATATTATTAAATATTTTTGAAATTTATTGTTGTATTACTAATTAAATTGCAGTTCAGTGTAAACCAAAATCTACATCAAATAAGTGGCAGTGCAACAACTATTTACGAAATATAGTAAATAAATAAATATATATATGTATATTATATATATATATACACACTCAATGCTCAAAACATGTCTCTTCGTTTTTATTACACACAATACACTAGGAGAAGATTACAGTAGTTTGAAATTTGAATATGGTGACTGCAATACTACAAATAATTAATTCAAAATAAAAGAAGTGAAATAAAATTATTTCACCTACTACTGATAACTAAAATCTACAGACTTAAATTCATCCTATTTTTAAGTGACTTAAAAGGAGTAAATTGTCTTCAGAATATTAACAATATCCTATTTCCGGATATAAATTGTTTTCTTTTCCTTTCGAATCGGCTTGTTCTTGCTATGCAGTCGTTCACTAACAGGCATTCCTCTGCTAATACGACTGTCCACTAATTCTGGCAACAAACACTCCATAAATATCTCCAGTTTCGGCAACATCCTTCCTCCCCCCTCCCCCAGAATTTGTCGTCCTTTGGTTCTTTTATAATTTAAAATCCACTTTCACTATAAATGATCAACTCACATAATATTCTGTTATATGTAGCTGTTCATTTTCCGTTATCCATTTCCATGCGACTCTTCTACAAAAAGTTGAATTGGATGAATTAAGTCACATTTGTTGTTGCATAGATTCCTTTCTTCTTCCTCAAAGGAACATTTACGATGATTTACCAATTAATAAGAAACAAACATAATGGCCGAACCAGAGCCTCATATTATAAAATGATATCCACACCAGACATTTACTGTTTTGTTCATTCATTTATGGTCTCCGTATCGAGAACCGGGAATAAGCTACCAGATGCGAAAAACATGGTTTTTTCAGGCAATTTTCATAACTTCAAAATTCTTCCGCTTATTTATAGCACAACAAGCAGTTAATATTTTCGTAATAATTCCACTGATTTTTGTCAGTTTAATTTTAGTACTAAATTTAAATATATTTGTTAAACATGCATAGTCTTAATATTTATCTCTAGAAATTAACTGGGCTAAACCATCTTCGTTAAGGAATGGATGTCTTAATTAAATAAAAGAATTTATTATAATTATCTAATTTTATTAACAATAATTGCATACAAAATTTACTCGATTCAACATCTCACATTAAATTGATATCACTTACTGTTTACAGTAAATTAATTCAATTAATACAGTTTATAATTTATCTCAAAAAAATCAATGAAATTAAAGTATAAAGAATCAGTCCGAAAATAAAGTGTATCAACCTATTCAATTATTTCATAAATTATGCGTCTATATTTGAGAGTTCTAATATTTACAATAAAATTCGTATTATACGTCCACTCAGCCCCCACCTCAGATACATACATTCCCATCTGTCCGCAAAGTTCTAAACTTCTCCGAGCGCTCCCGCGCACAGTAGGCTTCAATCGCCGGCTTCAGACCCTCTCGTCCATTCAAACCAAGAATATCTCGTCCGCAGTCGTACCGCATCTCACTTTGTGCCCGCACTAAGCTAGATAGCCTTCGCCAAAGACTGCCAGCCGCTGGGCCGCGACAGTATATATATATTGTCGTAGGCCGGCACCCAACTCCTAGAACACGCCTGCACCTCCCACAGACGTCGGCTTATTCAGCAGTGTGTTGGGGGGGGGGGAGGGATCTGTGACACCAGCTAGTCTCACCAGAATATTCTTGCGTCCTCGCTACACTTGACGGCATCACCAGCAGGGGTGAAGAGAGGCCGCGACGCTACCCAGGAGCCAAGCAGCGCGACAGCTTGACTGCCGCTGTCCGTCATCCACGGGCTTCCCAGGCAAAGGAGACAGCAAGGAGGCGAGCGTGTCAGCTCGTCGATGGCGGGGGGTTGGGGGGGGGGGGGGCTGAGGAGGTGGGTCATCCCAGGCCACGTTTAATGGGAGCCAGCGGCCGATGCCAGCTGCAGCCCGTAACAATACGTATTTGTACAAAAAAAATGGATTACTTTGCGTGTGCCTTATTTCGCCATGCAAAAATAATACATAGAAAAATAAATATCTGCGAACCCTTTTTTTTTGTTGTTGTAGTTCTTATATAAAAAAATTCTGCAAACAATTTTAAATTCTTTACGTTAACGCCTTAAAATCACGCGATTGCTTGAGAATAGCGAAAAAAGTTGGAGGACAAGAAAAAGCGTCTTGGGCTTATTAGGTGTTGTTGACGCTGATGGGAAGGGTGGTCAGGCGTATTCCTACAACTGACAGATATCGCTCCAAGAATTATTGACAACTGTCTTCCTTCCCAGTAACGGGGATTTAGGGTTTAACAGCGTGGCCAAGC
This sequence comes from Dryococelus australis, assembly GCA_029891345.1. Lineage (NCBI taxonomy): Eukaryota > Metazoa > Arthropoda > Insecta > Phasmatodea > Phasmatidae > Dryococelus > Dryococelus australis. Next base: position 115,612,779 of record CM056998.1, on the reverse strand, counting down.
CTCCTTCCCCACCTTACTTTACCACTCCCCTCTCCCGTCTGCGAACACACGCCAAGAAGACTAGCATGGACCACATAAGTTCGTACAGTGGCCACAGAGGAGACGAGAGCGCCAATTCTTAGAATTATTTTGCAAAGAAAGTGCTTTTCCAAACTTTTTCACGATAGTTATTATTTTTAATTGCTAATTGAATCTATGTCACATTCCTTAAGATCCATGCACTTTAGTTCCGTGATTTTCCTTTTAGTTTGTCTATAATCGTCACTTATGATGCGCGAAAAAGTTCATTAAAAAAAATTAAGTTAGGTAAGGCAAAGAATGCATTCAAGTTACTTAGAAAAAAATTACTTCCTTATGTAAAATTGCCATTGTCGCATTCAAGCGGTGAAATAAATTGCCTTTTAATAACTTAAATATGTTGATAAAATGTTTTAAAAGCAGATAACAGATACTTTTACTGCTCATTTATAAGCTTAATATGTTTTTAATTGATATCATGAATGAAATCGTATAGTAATCACCAAATTTTGTGTTATTCACTGTAAAGTGAGCCTTTTTAAATATACATTATTTTAAATTAGACATTAACTCCCGACTGCTGTGGAATATACACACTGTGTTTATAACTTACAAGGCAATATTTATTTAAAAAGGTTGTTGAAGGTTAACAAATGGCTGAAATAAAAAAGTATCTAGGACCTCAAAAGTGATCATATTACCGTGAACAGCCTTTAGTTACGGAAAATACCCCCTTTACAATAGTCTTGCTTAGTTTCTTCTTGACGTGTAAGACGTAGCCTCCCACTTTTCAGTAACATTAACATTGAAATGGACTTGGCCAATAGTATAAGTGTATAATTAGATATCTCTGAAAAATTATTTTCAACACACATGTGTTAATATATGTGTCTCCTTGCACTAATAAGTATAAAACAACAAATTCGTGATTATTAGTTTAAAACGTGCGATTTTAACTGGCCGTAAAGTATGTTATGCTAATTTTCGTAATTTGCTGACAACATTACGCTAAGTTCTCCAATCCTTGTTTATGTTGAAACTTTATCAGTCGTACAGGATGGGGGAATTGTCGCAATTCGATTAGTGAACATACACGATGCTACCAGCCACCATAACGTGGCGACAGCATGTTGATAATTCACTCTATGCCGCAATTCTTAATATTTTCTTTTGGGTGTAATGATTGTGGGTAAAGACTGGTTCACACGTACGCCGATCACTCCGAACAGACAGACGTGAAAACGAGAACAGCCTATCAGAACCCGTCCTCGGTTTTTACTCTAGTCGCGTAGAAACCAAGGACAGCTTCTGATTGGCTGTTATAGTTTTTCCGCCCTGTCTGTTTGGCGTGAAAGGCGTACATGTGAACCAGGCATAATGGACGGCTGCGTGGGGTAGCCTCGGCGAAGTTCAAGATAGCACTGCATTTAACATGTGCGCGCGCCTGTGCGTCGAACGCCCGCGACCCTTTTTCACAGCACTGTTATGCGGTATAGCAGCACATTGCACGCGTTTTCATTACTAAGGGATCGTTGATGGTCTCTGAAAAATACTTAGCCAGGGTCACTGGCTTTTCTTTCTGTGCAAGTTGCTAAATTACTATGAGAGAATAGCCTCCCAGGTATTTCGATGTAAAAGGCAGCTTTTAGTCTCAAAATTTAAATAAATACACGAAATAACGTAATACAACTTTAAATGGAAAATTATTCTTAGAGTTGACGACATTCTAGATAATTTACTGAAGAGTGCCCTAAGGTACTATTTCGATGTAAGTGTGTGTACCGTACTCAGAAAACTAGGGCCACTCAGCTTCATAAAATCATTAAATGTGTGTGTGCGTGTGTGTATATATATAATTACATGTTTTGATGTAATTTAACACTGTGATTGGAAAATATTAAGCTGTTCAGAGCTACTAATAAAATATCGATATATTTGGCGAATGAAATTAAATGATTGAATTCCAATGCTGAATTGAGTGACAGGTATACAGAATGTCGTACTGTAAGCCAAACCCAAGTTTTCTATCTTTAACAATAATGAAGATATCGTAACGCAATTTTCTGCAGACGTACATTGCTTTGTGTAAAATGTGGTGACATCGACGTCCAAACAATATTGCTCTTGAAGATCCGTATTTAAAATGTGGCACCGAAATGAAATTCCGAAATGCCTGCGTGATTTTGTCATTCCGTTTTGGATTGGGATTACGGCGTAATGTCGGTCCGTGGTTATTTCGCCTCGTGGCCGCCAGAGTGTAGCCAGTCAGTCTGCTATGGTGTGGATACCGGTTGGCAATTGTTGTGATTCGTGGTCGGCAATGTGTGTTTGATTGCGCGTGTTGACTGTGTAAGTGTTATTGATGGTAAATAGTGAAGAACTGTCTCAGATTATTTTGGAGCAGTGTGTCTTCCTCTTTTGATCATGCTAGTAAGCAGACTTGGTTAAGGCAAGCCATAAGATGTTCCGGGGACAGTTTGGAGGCATATGGCACTGAGCAAGTCCGACGTTTGGGCCCTGGGAAAGAAACTATGAAATCAAGAGTACTGTATTGGACTTTAATGAAAGTAGTCGTCGAAAGGTGTCTCAGGAAACGGTCGAGGATGTAAGGATCGGACTACTGGACTCTCCAAAGGAGACACTGTGGCATCTTTTTCAGGCAACCTGATTGTCAAAAAACACTTGTCATCGTGCAGAAAAAATTGCCAACCTCCATGCGTATCGTATCTCTGTCGCACACGAACTGAAGGAGCTTGGAAAAGTGAAACGTGTGGCATACTGTCACTGGTTGGCGAAACTCTTACATGCGAATTCAAGTATTCTAGACGATCCATTACTCATTTTGCGACGAAGCTTGGTTTCTCATTTCATCTTATAAAATTTCTCAAAAATCTTTTCTTTGAGTCAGTGAAAATCCCTACGCGTTACATCAAGAACCTCTACATCCTGAAAACTGTGCTGTTTGGTGTGCAATTATGCACCATTCAATGGTTCTATTTTATTATAAACCACTACCGAGACTGATGTTTGCAAAGAAAACTTCAACACTTATTATGATGTCATAAACTTCACACAAAGCAATGTACGTCTGTTGAAAATATCGCTACAATATGTTCATTTTTAGTGACGTTATTACGAAAACCTGAGTTCAGCTTGGTGCAGGACATTCTGCGCATTAAACGTGGATCCACAAAGACAATGCCACCAACATTATTATAACGAAGTGTTTCGCGTCTTTCTCTTCTTTTGTTTAGGAAACATAGGCTACGATTTCATGTCTGTGTGTATTTATGCCTGACTGTGTGTATATGTATGAGTTTCCCACTAAAAACCTTTGAACACATTAGCATTTCACATTTTTACTTTGTATAAACATACGACATTGATAGCTTTCAATCACATGGGATGCATATTTCCAAATAGCATCAATTTTAAAAATTTAGAGGCGCTATATTGTATTTCAGGAACCATTTAACATATTTAAAACAGATTTTGCTCAGCAAAGCAGTATGTAAGAGTTGAATTAAGGAAAACTTATTGGTATTGATCCGCCATTTTGCAAGATAGCACTGCATGAAAAATTTTTTTTTTTTTAGATTATATCACGGGGATTTCTCAACAATTCCTTCTAAAGATTGACACAAAATTATATTATATTGTGTCATGCAAAAATAAGCAACTGCAATGGATATTTTACTTATTTTTAAGATGGCGGAAACAAAATATTTCAGTGTAGTATTACATGTCTAAAATCCATTATACCTATTTGAACTCAACTTTCTATGCTTGAAATGTTCGTTACAACAATCAAATGTATCTATACAGAAACTCTTTTGTCCACAGATTTGTAAGATAGTGTCACATGAATAAATAAAGTTGTCATATCTCAGGAAACTATCAGCTGATTCCTGGTAAACTTGGCAAACTATTAGTATGTAAACATCCATGTTTTAAGCGGACCAGACTCTTATTTTCAGAAAAATGGCCGTACAAATATATATATTCAAGGTTTATGCTTTATCTAAGAAACCTTGTAACCAATTTCAACATAACTTTGTATGGTAGCAGTATCTGTGCAACCATCAACTGATCTAATACGTAGACTCATTTGTCCGCCTATTTGGAAGCTAGTACCATATGGCCAATTAATTTTTTTGGTCTTATATATATTAGGAGACCATTATCTGATACTCGTTAGATTTAGGCGGCAAATTTAGTAGTTCATCTAAATTGATTTGTCTGAAGGAGGTGGTAATATATTTTAAAAATAACTGTCATGTGAATATTTTATATTAATGACATATTTCCCAAATAATTTCGACAAAACTGTGTCTCTCGCAAACATCGAACATTTGCAGAAAACTCATGTAAGGCTCTTCCGTTTGTCACTTTATTATTACATGAAATATAATTGAATATAACAGGTAAATGGGTTCTATAAAACTTGTAAAATCATTTTATAAACGATTTAATTTTACTTTTGGAAAATGTTCAATTTTAATTTTTATTTGTAGGATTAATACAATTAATTGTATTAACTAATATCAAATTACTTTCGATATTGATTATATGTCATTTTTATTTAAGAAATATTTTGTATACAATAATATTGTTGAGTATTTTTAGATTTCTAATATATTTACAGAAATAATTTTTGTTATTATATATCAGTAGAAAATATCGTAACATTTAACACTGTAAAATTTTTAAATTCTTTTATCCTTCATATTTTATGGTTTTATCTTTACATATTTTAACAAGATTTTAATTATTGTGCGTAGTTTCTTTAATTATTTGCTATCCTATTACTTTCTTTCCGTGGTGCAATCTGAAGCATATAATTATACAGAAAAAATAAAGCCTATATATATATATGTATATTGGACAGTTGGAAATTTGGCATATTTCAGTGATAATTGTTTTTAATTAGATTTCGAAAGTTTTAATGCCTACATATTAGAAAAACTTTTTCTAATTAAATATTTTATTTGTTTTAAAAATTAGGTTTATTAAATTTTTTTATAATTTTATAATTCATTTAATTTTCATACAATTTTTTTGTAATATTTTGAGATAACTTATGTTTAGTGAAAAATGGCTTTAGCTGGCATGTGCAGTGACTGTGCAGTTGCGTGCAGGGCTCGTGTATGTCGGTTTATTTCTTCATTTTCATCATATGAAATTATTTATCTTTCCCGTTGCGCATTAGATAAAGTAAGCAATTTTTATATTTTTCTCATTTGTAAGAAGAATAGCATAGCAAAATAAACCCAGTTTTGAAGGGGAGGGGTGTAAAAATTTCGAATGCGTAGTACGGTGTTTTTTTATGTATATGAAACGCATTTTCTGGCCCTACATATGTAGGAATTAATGAAACAGAACCACAATGGACACGAAACTATGTGGCATTCTATGAAAAATAAGCTCTGAACGACTATGAACCTTCTTCCTGAAATGATTCCGCTTGTGGTTTTAAGCTACACTACGTTTCTAAATATGTGTTCTGTGAAGCTGTATATCAAATATGGATTATACAAAATGTGTCTTTAAGTTTTATTTATGTTACTATTTATTCACAAGTGGCACGAAATTCAACACGGAATAGAAACGTTAGCAGTAATACAGCATAAATAAAGGACCATTATAGGCCGCTAGAACTAAAAATTATGACACTTGTAATTGAAACATTATAAATATTATTAATAAACTGAATAGTATAGTTCTTTTAATTTGCATTACAAGTGATATTACATTATAACCTGAACAATATTCTACGAAGTAAAACAGAACAAAAAGTTATTGTCAAATCTGTTTCAAAAGAAGACCTACAGTTTCGTTTTATTTATAAATATTAAAGCAATAATGCAAAGGACAGCTTATTTGAGACGTAAGCCACTGAAAACTATTACTGTTGTGTTGGAAAACATGTGACAGCATAATGTAGAACTGTCAGGTACGTCATAGACGCATCAACTGTCTGCCATTCCGAATAAGGGTTATTGTAAAATTAAGTATAATATATTGGAATTCATTTCTTTAATCCTAATACCAGCAAATGTTATTTATTATACTCAGAAATGGCTAGTTTAAGCAAGTAATCACCCTCCCCTTTAGTTCAACAACGGTGCTTATTTTTGTTTTTATGACAATGGCTCAATGTACGACTTTCTGTAAAACAGAAATGCTTTCTGGTCTTGTAGTACCCTAATGTCTATCAGTGAAAATTGCCCATCTCTGTATTGACTAATAAATTCGCTTTCATTTAGGAAGTCACACGTTTCTAGTCTTAAATGTCTTGTGATCATATTTCGCGCAAAAATAATGGTGCCCCGGTTTTCCTTGCACGTCTTATTGCAGCAATGGATGACCCTGGATTACATCGACCCAGCTTTTAGTCGCCTTCGTTTTGTGCTTGAACTTCAATGAAATATTTGTGGGTAGGGAACGTGACACCTCTGCCCTATATGCATACCTGAAAATAAATATAATTTTTTTTGAGCATCACATTTGTCAGAGTACAAGACAACCTAGACACCTTTATCACCCAACGCCTTGGTTGTAAAACTTCCATACATAGGTACTCAACTCAAATACACCTTTGTTACCGCAGGCCTTGTATTAAACACAGCAATCAACAATCTTCCTATGTATCGTAGATTGTTAAATTAAAAAAACTACGTTTGTTTTTATAATAAAAATTGTCGTTTTTTCTTTCAGGCACTGTATTACGACATGCAAATCATAGACTTCGAGGATATGAGGGTTCACTTTATCAACACTCTTCTGTATTTTAAATATGTATTTCCCTCTAATATGTGTGTTGTACTGTTCCGTGAAACGTTCTTTGTCTTTGCCTTCAGTAACGTTATAAGACGAGAAAATATCACAGTGGTATTTATTAGGCACGGAATATGGGATGTTATATACTTTATCAAATGTTCTGTAGAACATATGTAGAACATACCGACTGCAGCATTTTTTTCTTTACAATCAAATGCATAGTATATATGAATGTCAGCAATAGATTTACTTCTAACGATAAATACCTTCGAGGCATGTGCCCGTGTACAATGGACTTGGATCGTCGATATTGGACGAATGGGTTTTCGAAAAAATTTTGATGGCATCGTCAAGTGTCTCTCATTTGCCCTCTTCTAGTAAGTTATTGGCAATACTTTCTTGTTATTCTGCTCTAGTTCGTAAAGGCATGTTGTTTATATAAACAACCAGTTCTTGAAATTCCGCCGTGCATGCTGCAATTGTATGTTCCTGTTATTGAAGAAGGCATTATTATTTCCGCGTTAATTTTTAGTACCATTATCACTAATATAACAGTATTTATGTTGAACAACTTGCAAGCAGTATGAAATAAATGTTCCGTGTCCATACATATTACCATAACTCTATTTATCAGAATATATTTTTGACGCTTTTCCTAAATTTTCAATGACAATTTCAACTTGCAAGTATCTTTGGAAGCTTGTTCCATCTCTCTTTCCTGCATGGCTCTTAATGCTCTATAGGATTCCCTTGCCTTCCTTGAATTTCTCAGTCTTTCAGCCCCATTTTTCTTCAAATTTTCTTATTTCTATGGAGTTTCCTTTCTTTCCTCATGGAACTTGACGTGACCATGGGGATAGTTTTCGTAAAACTCGGGTTGATCGTAAGAGTCGTGAGTCCTTCCGTTGTGCTTAACGCAGCAGGGGAACTGTTAGAAAGCTGATATGTTGGTAGTAGCAAAGAGATATAGATCACTGCAAAAAGAACTCTTTTTCACTATATGTCTAGCTTCATTGTTATCTTCATTGTTACCCGCGTCTTCATGCTTATCCAGTGCGGGAGATTCTAGGTTCGAATCCCAGGTGAAGCATGGGTTAGGTTATATTATTATTATATTATTAGGTTAAGTTAGGTTATAAGATAGTATGGGAGCCAACCCCTGATAATCCATCGAGTATTACACCGGGGAACGTTAATAAGCCCTTCACAATACAATAAAATACAATACTATTCATTCCTATCCAGTATTATATACATTGGATCGTTTATTGTAACGTCGCGATCTGAAATAATTAACAAATCCTTGGTTATAGAGTTGCCGTGTTACCACATAACCGCCAGTAATCTTATTACTAAGTAACCACAACGACTGACAATTTAAGAAAATAGTCTTGTGACGTCTGAGATGATTCATAACAACTACAGTATGAACTGGAGTAACTGTTACGTAAGGAGCCATAATTCATTACCACTGAATATGGTTTCAATACTCGCTGAAGAACAATAACAAGAATAGTATTTCACAATCCACTGCCAGCAAACATGTGTAGTTGTGGTAAATGGCACACTTCACTGCAAATACCGTTGTAATCTGGAGTCTCAGGATTGTGGACATCTTCAGATCGTATTTATTCCAATTCTTACTGTGCCACCCATTTACCACGATATTCCACTCTGGCGAACTGCAACAGAAATAACCCCAGCAAATTCAAATCTTGCATGTGTTCCATAATTATCAACACTAAGGCTTCCAGTCAATATTGGTGTAAGACAGTAACAACAGCCTCTTTCGTGGCAACATATTAAATATGTAAAAACGGCTGACTCCTAATGCTACTGGGGCCGCGGTGGTGTAGTGGTTAGAACACTCGCTTCCCACGTAGGTGAACGAACCGTTTTCGATTCATGGCGATGTCGCTCCCGGATTTTCGGATGTGGGAATCATGCCGGACGATGCCGCTGGTCGACGGGTTTTCTGGAGGATCTCCCGCTTCCCCCACCCATAAATTCCGGCGCTACTCCATACTCAACTGACTTCATAATCCCGCCCGCAGGCCATACACTTTACGTTATGTATTTTTTTAGGCTGTAGTAAAGAAACTAAGCGTTCGTGGACCCATATAAATATAATATTTTCATTCTCCAGGTGTGAAGAATGTTCCTCCAAAAGATTTACAAGCAATTTGGCTACACTATATATATATATATATATAATTTATTTATTTATATTTATGCGTGAAAAATTCACAATATTTTCTCTTTTTTGTGTGTTTATCTTAATCGTCATGGATTCTTTTCGGTAGGTATTTCAGAAAATAAAATCTAACATACTTAGTGATGTGGTAGTTGTTGATTACAACCTCATATGAAGCTGTAATAACGATGCAGTTAGTATTAAGAGTCTTTTATTTTATCTGTTATTTGCTTTTCGAAAAAAGTTTAATTTTCTTAATTTTCACGAAAAATTAAGTGATTATAAACAATACAGCTTAATCTGTTACCTTAAATCGAAAAAAAGGCTCCTGAAAGCACAAACCACTCCTTACTTTGCAGATACGAATCTTTAAGAGAAACGGAGTTTTTGGACACATGTATCTCGAATAAGAACTTAGCGCATTTCAAATTGAAAAACTTAAAACACTTCTAACAAGCAATTACATCTGGGTTTATTTATAGCTTAGCATCTCGTTTACAGTGAGATTGTTTTAAACTAAAGCACTAAATTGTACAATCAGAATCGGCAAATGAAATGTATAGGGATTGTAGTAAGAAACCATTCCCGCATGACGTGATTTCGGAAAACAATGAAAAACTTTTATCGTAATAACTCGACCGGTAAGCATAAAGAGCTCCTCCAGAATGTAATTTTAGCATGTTACCACTGCGCCACCTCATCCAGTCGGCACATTTACGGAAAGCAGAAGGCAGGTACGAATTGAAAAAAAAAATTTGAAAGTAAATGACTCAGGGAGCCAAAGTATAGTAAGAAGAAAAAAAAGTCTAAAAAAATTGTAAAATCATGTTGAAAGAGCAGGCATTTTGTAATCGGTTTCTGTAAGGGCGGAGTGTTTTTAAATTAATACGCAGGAGGAAGACCTGCGAATACTTAAATTACAACGACGTTGGAGTAAACAATTTTTTTAATAGTCAAATTAACATAAAGAAATTATCTTCATACTCCTAAAGAAATGAACAATAGCGGATCATTAGAAAATCTTAATGAAGAGCAATTTGGAGAGCAAGCTCTGTCAAAAATTGTATGTGCCTAAGGCAAAAAAATGAATATTCCATCAAAACCAACATCAAGGGATACGCTCCAATTAATAGCATAGTTGAATGTCTTAATAAGTTTAGCGTCAAGATTCACCAAGTGGATCCGTATGTAATTATCTTAGTCGTCATAACATTAGCCCGTACTCTAAATGGCATTCATTAAAATCAGTAAGTTTCATTCAAAAACATTTAGGACTTGCTAAATTCAAAGTTGTAATTCGTAAAATTAAAAATATATCAATTATCTTCGGAGAGCATTTGAAAAATTAATATTTTACAACATATTTTATTGAGTGTAATTATTTATATACATAATCCTATAAATTATCTAATTCTTACGTACTTATAAGTAACATTGTTATCGACACGTTATTAGCGATCTGTGAAATTATCCCATTTGGCCATTAATTTATGTATATATTGCATTGTACCCCATGGTTGTTGCAACTAAACTTTCCAAAATACACTGACCCTGTTTCATATTGACAAGGATCCTGCGCCTAAGGAAACTGGTGATATCTATGTTCGTGATATATGCTGGAAGATCTAGTTCATGAGGGGAAGGTTGATAATACTGCTGCAATTTGTGTATTTGGTAATACGTCGATGTATTCACGTAATAAAATGAAGATGGGGCTTCGTGATCAGATTTGGTTGTATCGTAAATTATTTGGTACTACTGGCATCATGCATATTCTTGGTCATATGGAATTGTATTTTAATCCGTAATAAATTGTGTTAACCGTAATGAACTTTTTTTCGTTACTTTTTTTTTCTTCTTTCTTTCTTTCCTTCCTTCTTTCTTTCTCAATTACGCTGTGATATGAAACCTAGTTAGATTTCTGACACTCAGGCTGAGGACTTAATAAACCGAATCAAACGTTTTTTTTTTTTTTTTTTAGTTTTATCCACAATGAATATTCGGCATCATGATGTAAGATATCTGTGAATCTCAAGCGAAGGATAATATTTGCACTACTTTTTCACGCTGACAAGATGTGTAGCTGCATTTGTGGTTGGTTTATAACATTTTATACATACATATTAAGCCTATGAGGTATCTCACAAGAACGAAAGCGATATGTCATCACATAGTTATCCTTTGTTTTACGTTATCCGCGACTTTTTCTGAAAATTCATTAGTGGCCCGAAAACACTATTTTTGGCAAACACTGTACATCCGGCATCAACCGCCACATTATAATCATGATTACAGCATTTGTACTTGTAACAACCATTTAAATTTACTAACGACTGTGTAATACCCACGTGGAAACAATAATTTTCAATGTTTCTCTTTATTGCTTCTTTCCAATTATTGTTCGCATTATAGTATGCACTTTGTTATCATGGGGTGGGTCTTTGTACACAGAATTTTCAAGAGTACGCTGGTATTACAGTATGTTTCTGAGCAATACAATTGGTTACTATTCGAAATTTATGTAAGTCTTCCTTTTCCTACAATTAACTAGAGTTTGCACATAATCTGAGCATTTACCAGACCATGTGTCTGAAATACACATCCATAACATAAACTACTGAACGTGATCACTGACTATTAACTATGAGAATCCCAAATTTCTAACCAGCCTTAAAAACACTTTTAAATATACCCATAAGTTTGAGAATTTTCCTTTCAGGAGCTTTGGCATAGTCTTTGTTGGTAAAGGCTGTTCACGATAAAGTAAACACTTTTGAAATCAACCTTAGAAAATAGTCACTTCTCCTACCTGCAAATATTGTAACAGGCGCACTAAGTGACATACGCCCAGTAAAGTTGGTGACGATGTGTGGAAAGTAGTTCCATATCTTAACGTCGAATAAAAAGTGTTAAGGCAACCATTTGTGATAACATGAATTATTTTATTCGACTTCGGTTGTTTAACGCATCGAAGTGTAAAAACGAGCAAATTTGTGAAGTATTTATTTTTCTAATAATTTCATAGTTTCAAATGACTGATGCATGAATGAAGTGATGCGGCTAATGGCTATTTTAAATTTTACATAAGGCGGAATAATACACAACGTGCAAACAAGTAGCTCTCAATCAGGGCTTTCAAAAGTGCTTATTTTACTGTGAACAACCTATATTTGATAGTGCTATATATTAAAACATACTACGTGAATATTTGCGAAACTTGTGCAGCGTATTATCCTGAGATTTACCACAAAATTTGCATCAATTAAATTATTATAGCATCTCTTGAAATCTCTCACTTGCACGCCGAATGACTTGCGCGTAGTGTTTGCAGTGTTTGATATGTGTAATAGTGTCGGCCCTTTGCCCGCCTAGTGTAGTACTTTAAAGCATTCAAGGGGCTATAGTTTTGTTTATATATTTCTACCATATTAGATCCTTATTCGTCGTGACATGTAATAATAGTCTGTGCACAACTTTAGCAATAGAGGAATATTACTTTTAAAAAATAAGAGTTACTAATATTTCAAGTGCACACATTTTTTATAAGAGTCTTATACTAGAACTCAATTAATATATAATGCCAGAATTCAAACTAACAGGCCATGGTATTAGAACTTCTATTTTTACTTTGAGATTGCAGTTAAAGTGAAAATGGCAAGAAGTTAAACTCCCAGTGCGTGTGAATCAACTGTCGGGTTTCAATATATAAAATTCTACTCCCATGACTTCAGGAAATATTTCAACTGAGGCCAAACTTCGAGTTAATTAAATTTTTGAAATTTTCGCGAATCAATATTTTGAGTTAAAATACTTAAATTTATGCTAAAAGAAATTGTGGAAGTGATTTTACAAGCTATTTTATATTGTTATAAATTTTTCATTGATTTCACGTAACAATTAAATACGGTCACAAATCCAGAAAACATTATTCGAGATGTTGAAACAAGCAGAACACGTAGAGGTAGACTGGCGCCTAAAGTCGGCCGGGACATTCATATTTGGGTTGGAAATATCGAATCCCCGGGCTCAGAGTTGGCGGTCGGGGACTGTGGCCTTCGTGCCAGCGAGACCTGGCTGGTGACTCCCCGCCCCTCCCGTCATCTCTCAAAATCCCATTGACCTGAAAAAACATGCCGTCGTCTTTGCGACTGCGAGGCAGGACAGAGCAATCGATGGTTGATCTTCGACGGCTTGTTCCAGGCAGGAATAGAGAGGAAAAAGCCAACGTTATTGTGCAGGTTTTTTCAGCTACAGTCTCAAGACGACGGGGTCTTGTGTGTATAGGGAACTCCGAATCTCTTGGGACCTCGACTTTCATAAATAAAGCTACTCTGGGGTGTAGGCCAGAACAATAGCCAGTCAGGCCCTCTAGCCATTTTAGCGACCCGCGTCGGCACGATGTAGACAGCAGTTTATTTAAAGACCAGCATTTTGATCGTGTGGCGCCAATAATAAATGGGTTCAGGCGTAAGACTTGATTAAAGACTGTTTTCAAGATGGTTATGTGCCAAGAAGTCTTGTCCCTCCTCTCTCAAGCTACACGCGGACACGAATAAACTCCACATCAACTAATTCTTGCAGAGGAAATGTGTTACAGGCCGTTCACGGTAAAGTGAGCACTTTTGAAGCCCTAGTAAACCATTTCCTTTCAACCAATTTATATCCTTCCACCACTTGTAAATGTAAAACCGTGGCATGCGAGTAATAAACACAGTGTATACATTCACCATACCCAAAACCAAAAGTCTGAGGTTACAATGAAATGTATTTATTTATTATTAGGTGTGATGAAACAGCATCAAAAAGTGCTCACTTTATCATGAACGACCTATACTTCATACATGAAGGGCACCCAACTATCGTACACCTTAAAAAATGCTTTCAATAATCATTTCTGTGAAAAAGAATTTTACGCATGATCATAAATTAGCATCAAAAGCACAGCGTAGCTTACACAGCTCCTCGTGAGAAATGAGTGATCATTCTGACAACGGTATTGCAGCTTCTTGCTTCACGAAGAATGTTACACATCATTACATAGTGTAACAGTTAGGTGACCTCTGGTAGTTGGATGGGTGGCCCAAAATACTTTAGAATGTCAATAATTACTCTTTCTTGAATTTTATTAGCTATGAATGTTTTCCGTGACCTCAGAATTTATGTTCAGTTGATTATATGGCGTGTCAATGTTGGGAACACGACAGTTTCTAATTCGTATTTCTTGCCAACATCGTTTAGTCATCATTATGATAACAATGGAAATTCCCCTATTTGTGACTAAATATAAAAATAATTTCTTCTTAGTTTACTAATAATTAAGGTTTTCTTTAACACAAAAGCAATATCTTACTAAAACTTATTTTGTTTTTCACGTGTTAGTTACTTCTTGTTAAATATACTGTCGACGTTTGCATATGGTGTGTGTGCGTGTAATATATATGAATTGCCTCTTGTGTAGCCCGAGTCCTGTGCCGTGTATTTACTCGCTACGGTGTCTCGTCTATTCACTGAACATTCGGCGCTATTTTCAGCCTGCATCAATAAGCGGTGCGAAAATGGAGCTTCGCTACAAAACGGCACGTGAACGTTAAATTTTTTTCGAGAATACAGTAAGCAGTGGCTGTATTTGCGTGCCACATGAAGAAGCACAATAGCTCGAAAAGAGGCAGACGTGTGTTACTAAAGACGTAATCGTCAATTACCAACGATGTTATTCGGTAAACATAGCAATTACATGTTTTAACAAAATATAGGGATGTGCATTCTTTGAAAAGTGACTGCTTCTCAATGCATTTCTGATGTAACACCATCCGTTCACCACTTACAGTACTGACAACGCATCAACGCGCCCGTCGTGTTCTTCTACGATTGGTGTTATGTGAAATGGGTAATTTTGTGTACGGGTTGCATAGATATGGAAAAATAAGGCGCGAGTGGCTCATCTGGTATATAAACGCCAAAACTCAAAAACTGTTATTTTTAAGAATGCAGCTTGAAATATTTATGTTACTTTCACTGTTAAATATTTGCGGCATTTCTTAATCAGTGTGAATATTTCTGCATCCATGTAATAAGTATACACTCTTTATAAATGCCAGTTACTGAATTTGCTTTCGTAACAAATAGAAACACCTGATAAATTATGAAATCACCACCTTACTCAGTTGTGTCTACCTCACATAAAGAATCTTTCTTTTTGCAATTATACTGCCACGTTACGCAATTTTAACAGATTTCCATTTGTTATTAAGAAGGTTACAACACTTGTTCTGACTATCAGCACACTCGCATTCTATCTTTAAACGACACAAGTACAAAAGTGAAATTTTTTCACACAAATTCACGCACTAACTGCCTTCCAAAACTCAAAACTCGCCTCAAATAACAACTGATGGTCTTCCACAAACAATTATGTGTGATACAAATAAAGCCAGCATATCACTAATGCTATCTGGCGGACAATTTTTTTTGCAAAATATAGTTTTATTCGTTATTTTCCATGGAATTGTCTCGTTTTGGAGTATTTTTTCTCGTTGATATATATAAAAAAAGCAATTATCGATTTTTTATATTTATGGAGCGATATGCACATTCACACACAAACTTTATTTTGGCCAACGTTGTAAAGCTATCGCAAAATCACAAAAAAAGTTTAAATGTAAAAAAAGTCAATTTTCTTTAAACTCTGTTTTGATGACTATGCGTAGTCAACTTTGAGACATAACAGTGGGTGGCGGGTAACTTTTGTTTTTATGGGCCATAATTGTATTGCAGATGTTACGTAAGCATGGGATATTATTAATATTTTCTAAATAGAAATTATATATAATTCCTTTCATTTTATTTGTTGGTCACATTTGATTTCGAACAACAGTTATTTAAATATAAACGGTCTACACTTAGTTGTGTGTTGGTTACTAATTGTAAAATATACTGTTGTGTTTGTTAGATGTTCGTATGGTTTGCTAATGATTCGAACTGTTTAATAAAGTTGATTAATAAAGTTGGAAATGCATTATTTTTGAATCTAAATATTTTCTGGCAAAATTCTTAAATATATTTATGGAGGGACTTCATTTTAATGAATTAAAATTGATTTGTTTATCCGAAAATTTTAGTATATAAGTAAAACCTTAAATTTCTCCTTAATATCATTACATATAAATATAATGGTTTACACTTGTAACTAATAGTTAAATAAGAAATGAGCTTGAAAAAAATTAACAGTGGAATTAAGACTTATTTTTAGCAGTTGAAAGTTGGTTGTCACGTGAATATGTAGGCTTATGGTGGTTTATACGCTATGTTGGAATAAAAAATATTTGTCCTTTCTGATTACTATGACGCAAATAATATACGAAAGATAACGTTATCCTACGAAGTTGTTCGTAATTTTATACATTATATGCTATGACTCAACAAAAGTCTTAAATAAATATGCGGCATACATACATAGTAATACATATATACATACATATTGATTGAAGGTTGCTTCCACCAACATGAGAAGCCAAGGAACAACAATATTATGTGCAACATATTTTTAAATTTCAAAGAATGGTTGTCATTTTTTAAATATCGCTAACCAATGCTGACAGAATGGTGTTTGTTGGTTGGCATTACCAACACACAACCGATGTTGTAAAGTGCCACAGTAAGTTTTAGGTCCATGAATGGCTGCCACCGACTATTAACACGACTTTGGGGCAACGTAGGACAGAGTGCCATTTTTATGTCCAGCCAACGTTATTTTTCAATGTTGGCCCAACCTAGAAACGAAGTTTGGGCCAAATGCGCAACCAAAAATTTGCTTGCTGGAGCCCTTAGAGAATTGTCTTTCCATTAATACTTATACTAAGTAATCGTCCCTTTGCATAATTTGATTTCTTCTTATTTATTATACTTATTGGCAGTTTCATTAGATTTCTTACAGGTAGCCAGTCACATAAGGCCTCTATTCATTGGTACCTATTTAGCTAGTCACCGTCCATCTCTGCTTATTGATTATCATGGACACCAAAATATTTCAAATGTATCTAGTAGGCACTGGTGTGGCCATTCTGGGTTGGATTCATTATGGTTTGTGGCTTGGCTGGTAGTAGGGACATGCTTATTGAAAAATGCGGTTCTTACATAAATAAGTTAACATGTGTAATATATGTTGACGTCTCCAGTGTGCATTGTGATTGGCGTTTCTTCACTTAGAAAAGATAGTAAGATGAGTTATCTTCGTTTCAGACTACTTGAGGCATTCGAACCTACAAAATAAAAGGTAGTCCTCTATTTTCACAGCAGAAGATTAGAAATTATTCCAGTAGTTAACAGCAAAAGATTTCAGGGCTATGTACTCTAAAAAATTATTCAAAACCGAAAAGTACATGTATTTGAAAAACATCCCTCGAATTCTCTGAAACCCGTGACGTAATTGACTATAACATCAGTTATAAAGTTTCTGTCTTGCAAGACGGCATCAGTCTAAGCTTAAGTTTATTTAACTCAGTTATACAATAGCATGGCACCTAATTTCGTAAATAAATTAAATAATAAACGAGCTGGAAATACCTTTCAACCCAGTTTTACTATCGAATTAGGAATTCTATTTATACTATAAAACAGCGGCACGAAACAAGCAGATCGATAAT
Source organism: Dryococelus australis (assembly GCA_029891345.1). NCBI lineage: Eukaryota > Metazoa > Arthropoda > Insecta > Phasmatodea > Phasmatidae > Dryococelus > Dryococelus australis. Next base: position 115,595,145 of record CM056998.1, on the reverse strand, counting down.
CGATTTCAGAACCGCAGTATCGATTACGTCAGTTATAAAACGACGGTATCACTAGGCAATTTGACAATACAGAAGGGATATTCATTGTTATATTCTTTCCTGGAACTTTTACGACTTCTCAAAACAGAGGAAAGAAATCAGTAGTTCAATTGCTCGGTATAAATAAAAGTTTAAAGGAGAGTTATGTCATGTGTGTGGTCGCTGTGAATTACGATCGTTTTTCTTGCATTGCTTCTACCCTCAGAAAGAAATCATTTCTGCCTTTTAACTGGCGATGGCTGTGTTCAACGTAAGTACCGACATCAAACTGCATTACGCCACCGAAAACTGCCCAATCGGGAGTTAGCATGAAGCCGTCAATGCTTATTATGGCCAAATACTTAACTGTACCTCTGGAACCTTCATAGGGCGAGCATAAACACGTCATATTTACTTTTATATTCCTACTATATTGCACAAGACTGCAACAGCCAACTAAGTTTATATAGTTTACTGGGAAAGGAGAAGTGAATCACCACAACTAACGATCGTTGTTATCGTCAAACGTCTTGAATTAAATTATAAATTTTCCAAAGCAAAAACACTTTAATTATACACAAATTACTACTGCCACAGTTTCCCAAACACTGCATATATAATACTCTTCCTGAAACTATAGGAAGTATATATTTCCCCAAAATAATAATTACTATTGTTTCTATCATTACACAGTCTACGATGCGGGGGAACATGAGTTCGAACCTCGGGTAAGATAGAAGCTTGTTCGTAGTCTCAGATGTATGGTTACATTTAGTTGGTTTAACTTGAAAGACGCTCTCTTATTTAGCGTACCAGCATCAAGCAGATGCGGTTATAAATAACGCTTAAAGGAGTATGAATTCAACCACAGATAATCCAATTTAGTGGTCGACACTAATAATTTGTGAACGTTTACAACGGTTTAAATTCTGGTAGCAAATTTCTGCTTCTTTCGATTATGTTACTGGAATCTTTCCTTTACCAAATTAAATATAAATTTAAGGTTGGCATGTCAAATCAGCCTACCTTCCAATGGAAAGTTAGGCTGATTGGATCACTTTGCTGTATATATGTGTATATTAGTGTCTCTTTCTAAAACCGCTTGTTCCTGTAAACCGAATTTCACCAAGCTCAGTACCCATAGAGAACTTTATAACTTTCAACTACTACGTGTGATTATGCTCAAAAGTATTGTTTTTTAATATTTAGCTTGCCGTTTCATATCTCAGAAACTATTGAACCTATTTAAACCAAACTCCTTATTTTGACAATTCGTCATGAAAATATTTAACACTGGAACTTATCTACTCCATAGATAACTGCCAGATTTGGCAGGTAACTAACACACCTTTAGCTCATGTTAACATATGCGATTTAGACAGATAAGATATATAATTTCAAAACTGCGGCTTTAGGTTATTTTGTTACATACAGCTTACCTTTTCGCTAATTTAGACGTAATTTCGTACGCTATTACATAGACTCGTTTTTCCATAATTCTGTATGATAGTGCCACTTTAATGCTAAATAAATTTGAGGAAACAGTCAACCAATTTCAAGCAAAATTTACAAACAACCTGTGTTACGCCTTATAAACAGACATGGTTTAGACAAACCGAAAATTTATTTTCAAAATGGCGTCCTCGTGGCATTTGTTTTTACTGTTCGAAGCCATGTAACTCATTTCATTCAGCTCTTGTATGCTGGTAGTAAGATATATTACAACCATCAGATGTGTCTGCACAGTTACTTTTGCCTCTGCCTTTTCTGTAAGACAGTGGCACTGTTGTGCTGTATCTCGTAAAACAGTCAACCAATTACAACCTGATGCGGCAAATGAGAATTATTAAAGAAGACCGTAAAAACTGATATGTTTTAAGTTGATCACTTGTTTTCAAAATAATGGAAATAACAGTTTTTTTTCTGAGAGCATGTTTCTTTTTTTATAGTGGGCTAATTAGTTATAATGAGCATTTCTTGTCTTTCTTACTTTTTACATAAAGCTTTTCGTGCACTCTATTATTCATTCTTTTCAGAGCAAACAACAATATTCAGAAATTCACCGAGCCTGTGCATTAAAATATCTCGGTAGATGGATCGCGATGATTTAAAAACCCATCGACTTTTATTTCCTAAATGCTCTCCTTTGACCATCACCATGCATACCTGCATGAGAATTTCGCATAATTGATTGCTGGTTATTAATCATGAAATAATAAAATATTTAGTCAAGCATAATTTATTTTGTAATTTGTAAAATCTCATAAAACTAAGAAAACTAGGGCTGTAATAAATTTATAGTAAAAATATTTTTTGGTAGAGGTACAAATTTCGGTATGTCTGCAAGGTTTACTAAAATTGAATGTTTTCCCTATAAGCTCAACACAAGCTAAGAGTAATTCTGTTTCGCGGTGTTCATAAGTAAATTAATTAACTAATCGTGTTTATTGGAATATACTATATAACTATAATTATAACTAATATAATGGCATGAAGTTCAGTTAGAAAACATAATACAGTATGTTGATAAAAAATCAATGCAATATTATTCTTCGTCAAATTCTATACGGTTTTTTCAAATTTGTTATTGTTATAGCAACCTTTATTTTAATCAGGGAAAATTTTGCTTATTTTCATATGCTGTGCTTCATTCGGATTTGTGGAAATTATCATCAAAAGTTGTTCCAAATATTTTATAAAATCATTGCGAAAACTATATCATTAATATAATCTTCCAGGTTTGTAAACCGTTTGGCTTCTCATGCTTAATAAATATGCTATTTATTAGGTGTAGAGTACAATAATTCTTCCATAAATCATTCAAGTTGTAACTACATTAGACTGACATACTCCGGCTGCAGGCTATTCACGAAACAAGAACGCGAAAATTTACAGGATGTTCAGAATATCAGTGGACACACTCCAGACATAGTTTCTGTGGGCCAATAGTAACACAAGAGCTCTATACACTTTTATCTGAAAACGTATTTTTATTTGCGGTGTACAATTCCTGCATGTAGGAAGAGTTGCATAGGTCGCAGGTATTTGACACTAAATTATTACACACGCAGCTTCACGCGCCTACTTCCTATGCAACTTCTCCACGCATGATCGCACCGCTTTGTACTCCAGGCGTTGTACGCCGCAACTTTGAATACGATTTTTTTGATATGAAAATACTTTTACGGATATAAGTGTATAGGGCATTCGTGTTATTATTGACCTAAAAAAAATTGTCTGGAGTTTGGGTATTGAGTTTCCAAACATTATATATATATATAACTTATGGTGTAAGGTGAATCCTGGCGGTACACATCTTTGAAGTTGGGCCTGAAACATTTGTTTGATAAAATTGTCGGAAAAAAATTTTAAGATTCAACATTGTAAACACTCCAGTCACTCTCTGCCGGTGTCAACAAATTATTTCACGGAAATAATCACTGTTACTATCCTTATTTCGACTTTATCTCCAAAACTCTGTACCATAATTGGGATTAAAAAGATTTATTACTAACCCGCGTGTCCCAATTAACTTCACACGTTATCCGGACGTTCAATGTTACATCTATAGTATTTGTAATAAACCTGTTATTCAGGTCCAATTAAAAATATGTGTACCGCCTTTGGGATTCACACCGTAGGTCGTATATATGTTTTACCTTCTTTTATTTTGTGATTTACCTACAGCCAAACCTTATAGATCTAATTTGGATACATCATGTTCATTATATTCGAGTGGTTCTACGTGACTCGAAAACTAGTAGAGAGGGGACTGGAACTTTATTTGACTTTCTTAGTTTGAGGTGGTGCTGCCCTAATTAGAGCTATGCCTGCACACCGCTCTGGTGAGGGAAGTGGAGCTATTGGGTATTATTTTGAACTAATTTTGAGCAAGTAAAATTAAATCACTCAGTTTTTAATATAACTTCAATTTTCGGTTATCATAAATAATCCCTAATAAAAAAAACATAAATGTAACCGAACGCACACTGTCTTGTGTGCGCTGAGCTGCCACGTGTCCCGAGGAAATGTGGTCCGGCGCCAGAAGCTGGAGGTCACCCAGCCGTGGAGATGAGTGCTGGCGTAATCTGCTGCGACGAGCGTAACGTGACAGCTGCCCAGCGGCGAGGCAGTCCCAGTCATCTGCTCACGTAGTTCGCGGTCTCCCGTCCTTCAGCTATCAGCAGACCTCCCTCCGGGGAGACCCTTGTGGCGTTACTGCAGAATTTACGACTCTGCGATGTGGAGACCCTCGCACTTAGCGCCAAGGTTCCATACCAAGCTCATCGTCAAAAAAAAATCACATGTAGGATTTCCAGAAGAAATTTTAAGCCCTTCATGACACTGAACTAATACAAGATCCGTCTCTAGCGACTCCTCTGTCGACTTGACGTTAAACGGAATTAGTTCCCGCCATCTTGGATATTCACTATATTTGCCGTACGTTCCATTTCATAATGTTTATCGGAATTTTTCGAACGACATGACATAAATACTATATCCTAATGATTTATCAAAATATTATATCTTTTGTTATTTTTTGCCTAGTGATTGCTGGCAAATAAATAATTTTTTTCATGCTAGCCGTTACAGAAATAGTCCTGACAACAGTAATCTAGTAATACATGTTCTAGAACATGCACAAAGTAATGCCTTATGCCTTTTCGACGGCCAAAATAAATCACAAATATAGGAAGCTAGTTGCGACGAAAATTCTGAAAATGCAAGATGGTAAAGACTGTTTCCCCTTAAGCCCTACTTCCCTACCTAATCTGAATTATAGAATTACGCTTCACTTTACCGAGTCAAATAGGATGGTGTGTTCTGCCGTAACCATCATCCGATGGACAGACTTCTTGGGCCCGAATGTGTAAAAACTGTGAACTCTAAAAGTTCTAATGGCATTAAAAGCTAAACGACAGTTCTATAGCTATATGCAGTATACATCCGAATCTGCTGTATCAAAAAGTGGAAATATTCTCACTGAGTCTTCATTTACAGAGCTGATACTTGTTGGCTATTCAGTGGAATGCATTGAGGATTTAGTAACCAGCCATTTTAACTTACTTTTAACCGGTAAAGATCACTGTTAAATCAGTAAATACGAAGTACTTTAATATGAAGTAGAATTATACTGATTCCAGTGAGGGCAGTTTCAGCAGATCTGCAGTAAAATTCACCTATTAGGAGTAGTTATAATTATTTCTTGTTTAGAGTGTAGTTCGGTGACAGAATACTTAGGCCCCTTTAAGGCGATACGTAGGGCCCCTTATTTTTCGCCTTACAAGTGGCTGATTAACCTCTCTGTCCCTAAGGCCCCTTCCATATGTCCCGGATGTTTACCGTAGACTGCACAACGGCAAGACCAATCACACTGTAGGACACGCGCCGTCACCTGGTAAAGCTTCCATATGCACCTACGGTTATTTCGAAACACGGAACACGGCGAAAAACCTTATCGTTAGGGGAACCTGTTTTACTGAAAAGATTTTAGGACTAGTTGTGTTCCAACGAACTTTGATTCAGAACCACTTTCATAGTTATATCATTTAAATTTTTACACGTCTTATCTGTTGGCCCGCGAATCACGGACGGTCAACATCGGAGAAATTTAATTCTGGTTTGCTCACTCATGTAACAGACTGTCTTCACACAAAGAATAGTGGCCAATAGTCAAAGGAAGACTGCAAGTGTGCACATAAGATATTGAAGTCTAGTCTCCGCGTAAATCTTTTCGCAAAAAACAAGTGGCCCTGCATATCGCCTTAAAGGACCTAAGTATTCTGTGACCGAACTACACTCTGAAATAGAAATATTTTTTCTGTCTTGTTTTACCACGTAAGTCACTGCCCCCACCTGCATATATTTTAACGGACGCAATGAGTGAAACACTGGTTGCAGACGGAACATAATGTTCGACGTTAATATATGGACCTACTTTCCCCTCAATTGTTACCAACTTTACTGGACACGCGATTCTGAAATAGTTTTTGTTTTGTTGTGTTCGTGACTCTCAGCATTTCAGTGCATTGTTTTGGAGATAATACCACATGTCAGACTGCAAATACCAGAAATTTTTTTACAGTGTAACCAACTCGCTAGCGGACAGCACAGCCAACAGGCAATATTTTACAGCACTCAGCAGTCAATAAGACATAAGGATCGTTCCCAAGGCCTTGTGCAATCAAACAGGGACTTCATTGCACCCGCTTAAAAGGAATCACCGTGCCATTTCGTCTATGTTGTTCGGTGATAGACGAGGCTTCTGTCACGCGTTAAAATAATTTTCAAGCCTGTGCGCCGTTATTAATTCAGGTGGCTACAAACTAGTTCAGAACATCAAAAAAATGTTTACCCTAACAAATGAAAAATTAAAATCAAATATTTCTAGTGCCAGGGAAAAGCTGGCACTCTTATTATAAACGTTCGTGTTCACTGAACACTTTGTGAAGCACTAAAGTGGTTGTTGTTTATGCGTGAAAATGAGCAGATTTGTATAATATTTACTTTTCTAATAATTCCACAGTTTCACTTGACCAACGCATGAATAAAGTGATGAGGCCCGTGGCAATGTTAATTTTACATAAAGCGGAAGAACACACAACGCGCATACAAGTAGATCTTAATCAGGGTTTTAAAGTGCTCATTTTACCGTGAACTGCCTATACAACATGGTGCACACGCGATTACGATTGTTAATCGAAACTAACGTATTTCACGTCCGATTTTATAAAAAGGCTTCCCAAAGGCGCAAAAGGTATGGGTGCGCAACGTCTGTACAACGAGAAATAATAGAAAGTAAGACGTCCAATATATAATCGTTTACAAATATTGTAATAAAGAAAATGTAGTTGAGACGTCCCTGATCTGTACCTGCACGTAATATTCATAATTGCAGTGAGGGCGAAGGCTGGTGGACCTGAACTCTGAATGTAGGGGAGGGGCCGCGTTCTCGTAGCGTGTCCAAGCCACTGTTGATGTCGGGATCGGTCCTAACCACGGCCGTAAAAGACAGGTCTGGACCACGCCTATCTAACAATGTCAACGAGTTGATGCCTTAGTGGCGCATGTAGTCAATGAAGTGGCCGCAAAAAGCACTTAACCCAACTAGTACTGTTAGAATTGCTAGTATAGGGATAACACCATATAAATATGAACTTGATTTTCCCATTTGAATAAAAAATTGTAATTCCTCTTTCCTATGCTTTCCGTATCGAACATCACTACTTTGGTAGCAGCGCTCCGTGCTTGGATTCATCAACTAAACGGGTCAACAAGGGCGTAAACTTTTCAAGATAGTGTCAAGACTTGTCTTCTACGGCCGTGGTCCTAAAGCAACTTACTATGTTTAGTTGTACTGTGTACGCAGCGTGCAACACAGCCGCAGTAACAAGATTCGTGAGAAAGCGGTCGAATTGGACTGTCCGCTCGTCAGCTGCTCGTAGTAGCCCGTGCGGTCTGGGCTTTCGAGTGTTAAAATGTCCAAATGCTGTTTGAGCGACCAAAGTGCATTTATGACCAGGCTTTACCGCACTATTTCGGGCTAATCGAACTTGCCTAAAAATACTGCTAAATCAGTGTTAATACAAAAGTATAGTTGAAATTAGGGCCGAAAGTTGCGTATCTAATGCCCAGTTTAAAAGCAACTGCATTGAACGGTCATCCTAATTTCTTGCAAACGGAACAAGATAGTGTGTTACTTAAATACGATTTTTTGTACATTAGAACGTCATGATCTCTATTGTAATTTCAGCCAGTAGTTCGGGCTATATAATTTACTACGATGTGAGAGAAACAACACCCTAATTTATTTTATATTGGGAATGTTAATTTGCAATAATATTTTCAGATACTGATAATATTCGTTCGCAGACAATTTTATGGGCTTTACAATTATTTTAATTGTAATAGTTCCTGATATTTTTTATTTAAAATAAAATTTCGTAATTTCGAGGATGAATAACAACCTTACTGTCCACCCGCAATGTTTAGGCAGGTGAAAATGCGGTGAAATGGGGAAGCCTGAGTAAATGGGGAAGTAACTGCGATTTTTTAACCTATCTTAAAACTACAAGAAGGTTCGGAGGTCCTAGGTACGGATGGAACCTAAGTGCGTCTCAAGGTTGAGTCCCATAATGGTCAAATGGGACTATTGTTAAAAAAAAAAACATTAAAACTTATTCACAGCTTCCATACAAATAGAGCTAAAATAATTAATGATCAAAATAATACATAATAACAATTTGCATGGTTGTTCTATAAAAAATTATGTATAGTTTATACGCACAATACACATTTCCACTGCTGAAAAACATACCCAAAAGGAAAAAAAAAAGTTTTATTTGTTTTATTTTCAAATAAAGTGACTATATTGTAATAGTTTTAATCATAATCATATATTTATGTATAATACCAATACATGTACTTGAAAACAAGGCTTTACCACAGGCTTATCATTATGAGCGTTTCATTTCAGGCGTATTACAAAAGGAGCGGTTGACGCTATGAGTTTCATACAATCATCTTTAAGAGATCTCATAGTAGTGCAGACAACAGAGAGGATACGAATAACTTGTAGAATATTTGGGACAGGTGTGGTGTTTAACTGCAGCCACATAATAATGTAAGATAGTAAGTTATATAATTGTGTTGAAAAAATAATATTATAACAATATAATAAAATACAAAATGTAATTGTACGTACATAACCGATTTGTGATTGAAATGTAAGTTACCTGCAATAGGCGACCAATGTCTCCCTGAACGATATGTAATGGTACAGTTTGTAGAGCTAACAGATTTCCTAAATTTTACACCTTTGACATCTGCCACTTTAGATTTTCTACTTCAGAGAAAAAGGAAGGGGCAACAGCATTTCATATACACTATTAGCTTCCTTACTGCCACGGCTATACGCTACGGCATCGTTTTCCTCTAGTCCTCCTACTCTCAAACTGTCCCCGCGGTTGTAGCCATCTCTATTGCGGGTCAAGTAGAGTGAAACCACACATGCATTCACTATATCAACCGCCAAGCCCATAAGAACGTTAAGTGGACAATGAAATGTTTGACACTTGTGAAAATGCTGAATGCATACTCCACATACCTTTGGGCCCTGCATAACTGACAGTTAACGGCTGTTCACGATAAAGTGAGCACTTTTGAAACGAACCTTAGAAAAAAGTCACTGCCTCTGTCGGCATATATTTTAACAGGGGCACCGAGTGACATTCGCCCAGTTTACTTGGTAACGATAGGTGGAAAGTAGTTCCATATATTAACGTAGAATAAAAAGTGTTAGTTGACCTTATGTGATAACTTAAATTATTTATTTCGCTTTCCGTCTTTTTTTTAAGTATCGAAGTGTAAAAATTAGTAGATTTTGTAAAATATTTAATTTCCTAATAATTTCACAGTTCCATTCGACCGACGTATGAACGAAGTGATGAGGCTCATGGTAATGTTAATCTTACATAAGGCGGAAGAATATACAACGTGCACACAGGTAGTTTGTAAGCAGGGCTTTCAAAAGTGCTCATTTTACCGTGAACAGCCTATAAATACTTTCTTCTTGACAGACATATGTTGTCCTCTGAATGGTTTCGAAAGGTGCTCGTGCAGGGAGAATGTCTCGTCGCCAACAAATAAGGTACGGATATATCATTTGTCCCTGGAAATTGTATGGCTGCAGGCAAGTAAGCCTCGTATTATTCAGTGTCTTTCCACAGTGAAGTGTTGCGGAACATAGCCGATTCACTGTCCTTCCTGCAACTGCCGATGTCTGCAAATATAGTCTATTCACGGTAAAGTGAGCACCTTTAAAGGCTCTCTAAACCGTCATTGTATTGATAAACATATTTTATTGCAGCCACATACACTAATTTTTGAGAGTGGTGAAAAGTATACACTGTGTTTATTCGTAACACAGCAATGTTTGTATTAAAGAGTGGCGGGAAGATAGAAATATGCTGAAAGGAAAATTTTAGCAGAACCCTACAAATGGCTCACTATACAGTAAATAGCTTTTATGAATCTGTAATTAGCGTCAGCCCACAGCTATCAGGATGAGTGAAAAATAGTCCTTGTAATTGAACCACATTGATCCTCTCTCTGGAGGCTCAATTATTCTTGTGTTTTCCGTCAAGAGTCCCCATACAATGCGTAAATTGTCTTGTCCTAAAATTATGTGGCGATGCTCTGCCACATTTCTTTGGTCAGTTCTGGTATGCTCGGTGAGTGCATGATGGACCAGATTGCTACACTTACTCTACTAACTTGGTGGATTTAGTGCGTTTTGCACAAATTTTTCTTATTTATATAGAATTGTAATAAATTCTATATGCTGTATCCTACATGGCAGTCGCAAATTGTATGCATTTCATACGATACGTCATGCAAAGGAATTTCGTCTAATTAGTTGGGAGGGGGGTTTCCTGGCAGTATTTACATTATTTTAATTTTTATGTGTTACAATATATTTACACAGGGTTGGTTTCCAAATGTACACAATAGCATAACCAAAGTACACAATTGAAACAGAAACGCATTTTGTTAAGATATAAGTGTGATAATTTATTAACATACATTATTTAGTCATAGCGGTAACCTTAAAGAATTCTACAGTATACTACATGTTATTTATTTTTTACGTGTGATGTTTCCGGAAAGGATGCAAAGACGAAGTGTGGGAACGTCAGAGACGTGTCTGTGTGTATATGAAAAAAAACAAAGGATGCGTCTACAACTGGTACAGAAGTTACAACTTAAAAAAATATATATTTACACACAGTAGGTGCTATTTTTAACAAAAACATTGTTACAGAGTCAAACCTCTGAGTTCACGAGCGACCGTTGAAAATTGGACTTGTGTTAGTAATGATCTGGAAATTGCACGCGATCCCTCAGTCTTCGAAATACCACATCCTATTCCTTCATCCAGCCGGAAACGTAAGTTACGTTTATAGGATAGTTTTATCCGCTTCGGAGGAAATAATTCTAGGAAACCAACACTTTTTTTTTAAGGCATTCTTTCTTCACTTGAACATTTCACTGAGGACGACACACTGCAATTTCAAATGGCTGTGTACTTTAATTGATTACTAATATTAACGGCCAGAGGAAAGTGTATGAACAAATCTAACAACAAGAAAGCTCACATTACGTCCAGCACTATACGCCTGAAGGAAGTGGTTTTGAATTCCGATACTGGGAACCGTACGTCACCGATGATATCGACGGCATCTGTTACCTCAGATACTTCCTCCGATTGCAGTTTTATGTTAAACATAAATTACTGTATTTATGTGTGATATTTTAATATTTATTACTTAATTTTTTACTACTTTAATCTGGGTTACATTAATATAACAATGTATAATCACTACCCATATTTGCAAGGTTGCCCTTAAAAATTAGATTCTAAAACCTACTTTATACAATTAGTTCACCGTTTGTCCTTAACATCCTTTACTGTAGTATTTCAGCCGGAAATATTGTGGACATAACAGAGAATCGATTACGAAGAAACCGAGACAAGCAAAGCTACAAACATTACACAGCTTCCTAATTATAAAAAAATATAAAACTTATTTAAAAACCATTGTTCCCTTTCGGGGAGCTACAATGACCGTTTAAACTTTAAAATTAATTTACTATAAGGGTACATAACTTTACACTTTCCTGAAGGTAATAACTATAATTTCCATTGGTTGAATGCAGTTTCGCATCTTTCTGTTCTGACGCTACAAGAAATCTTTCAGTTGAGCATGCAACACGTCAAACGGCGATATCGACATGTGGAAATAGTTGAATTTCGTTTCATGATGCCTCAACTCTCTTCAAAATGTAGATTGAATGCAACCAAGTCTTTCCGGTTTTTTTTTTTTTTATTTTTTTTTTAACGGATGAACCCACATTTTTCTGGCACATATTCGTTTACGACTACGCTTGCGCAACAATAAAGCAATTACTTGGTGAAACTTCATAGCGCGGTTAGCCGATTTCAATTTTCTGGCGACCGGTGGCACATTTTTCCGCACCGGTTTGCCCCCAGTTGTATTCGGCTGGCTCCAACAAACTGGTTTGAAACTGGCTGCCATGGGTTTAATTAAACCACTCACATTTAACTAAAGGAGCTATGGCATGACATTGTGCAGCTCTCCCACATATGTCTAGAAGGGTGCCCCGAGGAGGCGCGCGACATCATCGCAGTCGGATTTTTCATCGATGCTATCGCCGACGCAGAAGAACGGCAAGCTCAATGTCTGGCTGCACCCCACACCATGCAGGACACCCTGGCTCAAGCACTAGAGTTGGGGTCAGCAAGACAAGAAGCCACATGCCGACGTCCAGTATGGGCAGTGACACTGAATGAAGGCGACGAAGATAGCATGATGAAGACACTGAAGGATTCGCAGATGGCTGTGAAGGACATCGCATTCAGGGTCCGTGCTACATAACTTTGCCGCCTCCCACATAAAAGGCCAGAGTGTTGGTCATGTGGACAGCCGGGGTGCCTGAGAGCCTCCTGCCAGCAATAGGAGAGGTAGCAAGAATCAGGTGAGAATACAGCACATTTGATAAACTTATAAACACCGTTATCAGGGGGGCGAAGGTCCTTGACTGCGGGAGGAAATGTCCCAATCTTCTTACATGTATGGTCGGCTAAAAAGGACTGTGATACAATACTTGTGGAGGGGAGCCTTTATTATGTGCCTTGCTAGATGGTCTTCGACACTGGGGCGACCATAATAGTAGTAACACCAGACATCCTCTGACCTTTCCCCTAACGATTGCCTGACGACAACATCGAAAGATGCTATTTGACAACAGTAACAGGTGAGACCACACCAGTTGATGGTAAGAGGAAAGAGCTCTTGAAGCTTGTTGACCTTAGCATAGAGCACGATGTATACATTGCAGAAATAGTGGATGAATATATTTTGGGGCTTGATGTACTGTTGATACTCTATTGATACTCGACTTGGTATGCTACAGACAGTCCGTACAGAGCTGGTGGTGTCAACACGGCATGATTTTTCCTCCCCAGTTAGCTGCCCAGTAGTATGTGGTCAACCCACTGTGCTGCCTGCTTGTGGTGAAATTATTATTTCAGGCAGATGTCAAAGAAAGTTTGTCAGTGGTTTGGATCTAATTGAGCCAGCAGAGATATCCTGCCAGGTAAAGTTGTTGTAGCAAGAATTTTGGTCTCTTCTAATTCTGACAGTTTTCCAGTTACAAGAACAAATTTGTCAGATAGCGCCATTGGTTTAGTGGAGCTATGATAGGTGTTTGCAGGAAAGTTACAAAATACCTCAATGTTACAGTATATTCTAGATTAGAACCAGAAAAAAAGAAAATATTAACTGGCGACATGAGATATATGTCTCTGTATTACGGCAGAGAAATAGGGATGCCTTTTTGTGTGTACCAAATGACCTTGAAAGGACAAACGCGATCTGCCACCACATTGATACATGAGATACCAGGCCCATAATTCAGCCTCCAAGACGGCAGATACTAGCTTCGCATGACGTGTTTGAGGATATTCTGCAGGAAATGGAGTGTGATTTCATAGAACCATCAATTAACCAGATATCGTCACCCATTGTACTTATTAAGAAGAAGAAATATGTCTCTCTGAGGTAATGTGTAGATTATTGACAGCTTAATAATGTGACACATACACTATTTTATTCTTCTAAGGGTAGATGTCACATTAAACATCCTAGCAAGTTCACAATGATTTTATACTTTGGACACGAAGAGAGGGTACTAGCAGTGCGAGCTGGTCCCTGAAAACCAAGAGAATACTGCATTTTGTGTTAAGGGAAAGGAACATGGAAGTTAAAAGGTATGCCTTTCATTGTATGTAATGGGACTGCCATCTTCGAATACCTGATGGAAGAAGGTTTGCCTTAGATATCTGTAAAGTTTAACTAGATGACATTGTTACGACAGGAAGGACATTTAAAGAGCCCCTATCTCGCTTAGACTCTGTATTACAGAAATTGGCCCCATTTCAAAAGAAAATAAATGGCATGGGATATGTAGTATAGGCCCATAGGGATTAAACAGACCCCGAGAAGACCAAAGCAATAAGAACTTTGCCAACGTCAACTAACATACTAAAGTGTGGAGTTTTCTGGGATTATCTGCCTACTGCCGTCGATTTGTAGATGGATTTGACACGATTGCCAAGCCACTACATGACCTGACTAATGCGAAAAAGGAGATTCCATTGCGCCACTGAGTGTGAAGATGCCTTTAGGAAACTAAAGAATATTCTGATATCTTCTCCGGTCCTGGGTTTTCTAAAAAAAAAGTGCTTTCATTTTGGACAATGACGCACGGATTTAGGCAATGGAGCTGTGCCAGTGCAGGTTTTTAAAATGGGAAGGAATGACCACTGCAATACTTCGGTAAGTTATTGCATAAGCCTGAGAGACATTAGTGTGTTACAATTAGGAAGCTTCTGGCCATGGTGAAGGAAATTATACACTTCCACCTCTACCTTTATGGCAGACATTTTATTCTAAGAACCGGCCATTCAAATATCAAACTGCATACAGGTTCTTCTATTCTATGACATTGAAATACAGCACAGATCTGGACGCCTTCACAGCAAAGCAGATATACTTTCTAGGAGGCCATGCAAGCCTTTTTGTCATTATTGCGAATGCGAGGAAGTAAAGAGTGGCGAATCGCTGTAGATAAGGAGGACAATAATTCAAGGTTGTGACGGACACCTACTTAGAGTGATGAGGGTATTATGAAAGACCAGTAGAATGATCCAACTTTGCAGTCGTTATTAAAGTGGAAAGAAGCAGTCGGTCGGCCAAAATGGGAAGATATATCTAGACTTAGCGCAGCAGTCAAAGCATACTGGGCACAGTGGAATTCTCTCATACTCAATAATGATGTATGTTACTGAAATGGGGAAAGTAATGACGGAAAACACACACATTTACAGTTGGTCCTTCTAGAATGCAGGGTTTCATATGTCTAAAAATAACTGCGTAATGACGCATCTAGCGGACACTTTAGTGTTAATAAGACACTCGACAGAATTAGACTGAGATTCTACTGGCTTCATTGTCGGGAGGATGTTGAGTAGTGGTGCCGATTATGCGACACCTACACTGCGAGGAAAGGTCTAAGGATCAGAGAACAAGGACACCTACAGAAATACACTGTTGGAGCCCCATTCGAGAGGATGGCAGTAGATATTCTGGGTCCCTTGCCTGTCACAGTGAGAGGTAATCGGTATATACTGGTAGCCCGATTATTTTACTAATTGGTCTGAGGTCATTCCCCTCCCAAACCACGAAGCATGAAGTGTGGCCGATGCACTTATAGAGCATGTCTTCCTTAAGTTTGTGGTGCCACTATAACTTCATTCTGATCAGTGAAGAAACATTGAAGATGCGGTCTTTCAGAAGGTAACAAAGTTCCTGGGGATGAAAAAGACTAGTACTACAGCCTTAAACCCTCAGTTGGATGGAATGGTCGAGAGGTTTAACCACATTCTTGAGCAGCATCTGCCGATCTTTGTGGTAGACAACCAAAATACTAGGATTCGAAGGTGCCATTGTTTATTTTTGCTTATAGCTCAGCAGTTCAAAAGTCCACAATGGTAACACTATTAAAGATGCTGTTTGGAAGAGATATATGCCTCCCAAGTGACCTGCTATTTGACCGACCGATATAAGGGGAAGTTGCAGCATCTTATTATGCCAGCGTATTTCTTCACAGGCTTGTCAACATTCATTAATTTGCTCGAAAGAACCTCAGAATAAATAATGACAGGATGAAGACGTGGTATGATAGGAGAATGTCGGGCGAGGTATTTCAAACGCAACTGGTTTGGCTGTACAACACACAGAGGAAAAAAGGTAATGTATGAAGCTACAGAAATGTTGGGAAGACCCCTACAGGATTCTGAAAAAGATTGATATCTTTCGGATTTGTCATCAACGCTCTCGCGCAAAGCCGAAGGTTGTTCATATTGACGGCCTGGCACTCTACGATGGTCCGGATGTTAAATTGTCTGTTCGGGACGAACAGACTTGAGGGGTCATGGTTACGCACTCGGTGCTTCGCAAACCGCGCGAGCGAGTGGTCGTAAAGGACAGCAGTTGTATGAAAATGGCGGCGGCATGTTAGTGTAATGTTTTCAATGAAAGGCTAGCGAAGCGCGTATCTGATACAAAAAGCGAACTGACACGATAATCCCTTTTGCGGCACAATGCTGCTGATCCTAGTTGTATTGCATTCTGAGTTTATCTGAAGAAAGATCTGGCTGACTGCCCTCGTTCTCTCAGTGTGACTCAAGGTACACCGAACCTTCCAAATGATCTGGGCGTACGCTATATAAGTGTGACAGGTCTCCGAGTAGAAGGGTTAATGAGTGAATGAGTGGCTGAGTTTCGAGCGACAGAAGAGTAACAGCAATAGAAAAGACCAGCGGAAGGGAAATCTGCGATGGCGAGCATTAAGTAGTGATGGTGCGGCTGGCAGGCTGGAGTATTGGACAAGATGCGTGAGTGAAATACATTACAAATGGTGGCAACAGATATAATGAACACGTGTTAATAATGAGTATGAGGTAATTGACTGTAACGATACATAGATAATGAGAAGGACCGTAATTAGAGTTGAAATAGACATTTAACACTGCGCTCATTGCTAAATAAAAAGAATAATTGTCTATATATATGCCTTATATAATAACGGTGTGAATGAATTATAAATCAAATTTAGTAATTTTTACCAAGACCTACATCGCTTACGAACTCTGATACGCCCCTCAGGCGTCCCACGTAACAGTATATTTTAATGGAGCACCTGTGAGTTTCTACATGAAAATTAAATTAGTCTATTTTACACTCTCAGTTTGTGAATACAGGCTGTTCGGGAACTCATCCCATGCATTTCTGGGATGTGACTCCTTCTGGAAAATTAGGTAGATAAATGCAATGAAAATTAAAGTCTCGCTCAATTCCTATGGAATTCAAGGGTGTGTACCACACCCTTGAATCTCGTGTTCGAAAATAGTGTTTTTGAACAATTAAAAAAATATATTGAATTAAGCTAAAATTCTCCGTTTAATTTTTTCAGCCTTAGAGATTTTCACCCAATGTACAAGACAGCGCTTGTACATCCCGCCGCCATTAAATTTATTGGCATGCCAATCGTATGATGTGCCTAGGTCCATCATTTACTTTTATAACAAGCACAAAATTTTCAGTGGTGACGATACAACACCTGGCACATAGGAAATACTTTTACACGCAGAGTTAAACACACCGTTAGCAACCGATAATCAACCAACTATTCTTAGGTGGACTTACGTGGGAAATGTACTAACGTAACGCAATTGTGTGTTGTGCATAGGTACTGACATGCATTGTCGCCATGATTAAGGACTTGACAGCTGTACAGTACAGGAATGATTATGTTGCTCCATGTACCTATTTCCCTCGTGCGTTAGACAACTGCAACAAAGTCCCATGATGAGGAAACAATTAGTTTGGGTACTTCTACTAGTACATATTGTGTGTTTTCAAACCAATGCAGCTTTTCGCACCGTAAGTCAAATATATGTGTCGGCTAATTCCTCCTACGTAAACCCCAACATGGTGTCTACACTGCAGTCCTACACACATGTAAGACCAGCACACACCGTCTACCTCGTATGAATATTGTGCTTTAGGGAATAGTCTACCCTATATCGTTTGGCAACGATGTGTTAACCTCTTATTGAGTTAAGTATTGCCTACGTGCCAGACAATGTACCATCGCCGTTTAAAACCTTGTATGTATTTTAAAAGGGAATAGTGTGTCCTATGCACTTTTCAGTGTGGGCGACCCCATTTATTTAACTGTTGCGGAGATGTTCATACTAGTTTGTCTATAGGCAAAGATCTCGATAGAAGAAAAAATTTGCACTTAGAAATGTGTTATAATTCAATGTCGTTTAAATTTTTTCAAACAATATTATTACTAAACTTTGTTTTTAAGGGCGTGTTTCTCCCTTGCGAATTGAGTTAGACTATAAGTTGCACTGCATATGTCTTCCTTATTTTCAATAAGTTATCACCTCCCAAATTAGTTCCGGAGTGTTTCTGAACACCTTGTGGGATTGCATGTGTATATATACTATATGCGTGCTTTATATATCTTTGTACATATCTATGTGTGTGATAGATCTGTACTTTTTATACATAGATTTCCTAGATATTGAAGTAAAAGAAATCAATTTACTGACTTACTTTTTTTTCAATTACCTTCACAACAAAACAGAGATTGTTATGTACGATTATTTTTACTTTTGGATGAAGCTGATTTTCAAACACCTGTTATGAAATCGTTCTCAAAATGAAAAAAGAGAAACCTAATCATTATTTAATCCGGTGCCCATTCCCAGAAGATGTTCACTTTACATGAATTGTTACTATCGTTCTGCACGTATGGTCATGAGACAGCCGGGCATATTGTAGCAAAGTTATATGTGATTTGTGGTACTCTTTGTGTTCTTAGAGTATCAACAACTTATGTGTTACGTTGGATTGGCACTGGTAATCAGGGTGACGTTTATTTTTAATAATATAAGTTAAAAATCAAACTTACGTGGAAAACGTTAAAAAACCGAATACTTAGAAAAAAATTAACTATTATTTATTACCATTTTCTGAAAGTCTCCCAACTTTCTCATCCCAGGATAATCCATTATCTTGGAATACTTAATTGTCATTATGATTCGATATTTAAATTTAATTAAATATACTTCGAACGATGAGAGCTGAAAGTTTGTAATCTGTGTTAGGTATTTTTGCTTTTATTTATTTGTTATAGAAATGTAATATTTTGACTTCAATAGTTGAAAACTTGTCAATAAAATAAAGTACTTCATTCAGTCTTTTCAATGCATCTCTTGTATTTTACTATTCGTCTACTAATCTTCATTTATATACAATTATTACTTACAAAAATGATAATGAACAATAAAAATCACTACAGATTCCTGTTCAATAATTTACAATATATTATAAATAAGCCAATGAGCAGTGAGGACAAAGAGCTGAAACACGTGGTACAGAAGACAAAGATGATCTGTAAAACTTTCGCTGTTATATATATAATGTATGTATGTATGTATGTATGTATGTATGTTTGCAAAAGCGCTTACATGTTGGCGAGAAATATTCAGAATGCTAGGAAATTCCCCTTACAGACCTCTAGGACTTGTAGAGCGGACTGAGTAGACGATCTTTTGAATAGCAACCCATGTTCGGAAACATACCGTTACAGTGCTACAACCATTTCAAATCAAGTGTATCACTCGTCCTCTTCCACTGAGGGAAAGAGCAATGTCACGGATTTTCCTGTGTTGGTATGCAACTGGGCCGACAGTATATTACGTCACACGATAATCTGATGGCACGTGACGTCTACCCTGCTACGGTATCCTGCCTCGTGCCCTATTCCCGCGCCTTTGCGTTTCCGATTAACATGGTTGAGTACACGTTTGCGGAATATACAGACATGATTCTCGTGTATGGCGCAGCTGAAGGCGATCGAAGAGCAGCTCGTTGGCTGTATCAAAGTTATCCAACGTGCGACGCAATCGCAAACCCTTTTCGCCACAGTTATGCAACGGCTCCGAGAACGAGGTACCCTCACCGCCGACAGGAATGACTGTGATGCTCCAAAGAGACGTCGCACTCCCGAATTGGAAGCGGCTGTACTGCATCACATTGAACAGAGCCCGTCAGCGAGCACGCAATCAGTTGCGCGTGCAATGGGTGTTGCTCCCACCATCGTCTGGGAGATTCTGCATGAGCAACAACTACATCCTTACCACATCCGAAGGGTACAATTTTTGGGTCTAGCCAATTTTGCACCGCGTGTTAACCTCTGCACGTGGTTCCTGAATCGCTGCACCGACGAGCTCCTTTGACTTGTAATGGTTGTAGCACGCAAACGGTTAATTTCCGAACATGGGTTCCTATTAAAGCGATCTGCTACTCAGTCCCCTCTACAAGTCGTTTGTAAGGAGAATTTCCGAGCAACCTCTACGTGTTTTTTAAATTATCATTACGATGATACATTTGAATGCAATTCCATTTCAATTATTAGGTAGTTTTTTTAGACATTGTTCCCTACATCTGGTCTACTGACCAGGTGAAACACTAGAATTTAAGAATGAAAATACTTTGTAATATCTTATTATAATTTTTGTGCCGCATCAAATATTCTACTTACTAACGAATTTTTTATATTTTAGATTTTTTTTCCCTGCATAAAATATGTTCGTTAATAATGGATAAAATCGAGAGACATATAAAAATATATTCAATAACTACAATATTAGCTAGGGATAACTATTTTTAATGTTCGTCAGATTATATTCCATGCACCGTACCTCCATCGTCTTCTAATAGTGATAGTCTGTTGCTGAAATAAACTAACATACATTGGAGCCTTTTCATTTGTTTTTTTAGCCTTTCAGATCTTCGATGGCCAACGCCTTCTTATGATTACCGGACGTGAGACAGAGGATGTTGTGACTTTGGTTACTGCAAAATTATTATTGGATTATATTGACCGTTGTTTCCAAACCCCATTCTGATGGTTCTAGTTTCTCATTTCTCTATTCTTGAACACGAAGCTGAACTAGCGGAGGTGAAGGAAGGCTATTTAATTGCCACTGATGTGTTTCTTGACTGTTGCTGTAATATGTATTTGAAAGATGAACTGATGAGAGTATTGGTGAATTTTCTTCCATAGGTAATGTTAGAACATAGAGAAATGTTTCACTAGCTTTAATAATAACAATCTTCTATTAGCGATCATGAAGACTAGTTACTTTCCTCTGCAAAATATTATCATAGTTAAATTTTTCCTTTTGGCATTTAAATAATAATTTGACGTATCAATTCAGTCAATCTACGAAAAGTAAAAGTTATTTAATTGCAGGGGTTTCCTACCGAGTATACCTCCTGAAATTATTTTTACTAACATAAATTTGTTTTTTAAAACAATTTTTTATCTTTCAACCTTGGTTTAAAAAAAGGGGGGGTAGTAAATCTTCATTGTCACCCAACTGCAATGAACTTTATCATGTATTTGAAATGAATCTAGCCTAAACGTTTGACATAACATAGATTGTTTTTGACAAATAAAGTAAATGCACAGCTATTATTTCATACAAATATAGTTGTTTGATTGCAATTTTTTGTATCAACAGAATGCTTATCATGAAGAATAACGCTCATGACATTTGTCTGCAGATTAGTCACGAGAAGCTCAGTCAAAATCTAATACGACGAATAAACTAAAACTAATTCCCAATGATGGCATGGGCTTTTGAAGTTGGGTTGGAAATCGATATCATTTTTCTTGAAGTGCCTTTTTGTTGCGTGTAGATAGCGCGTCTCTATTCAGGCGCTCTAGCATCCTCAGTGTAGTGCGTGTGCATTCTTCCCTATTGGGTACCGTCCGCGTCGCAGTCGAAGAGTATCCTGACGTTAGGGCACAGCACACATTGCAGTCGCCATCTTAACGACGGTAAAAACTTTTGCCTTTCTGCAGTATTTCAATTTATTATTAGTGTTTATTTGTATAAACTTCCATTTTTTTTTCTCAAGAAAATAAACATAATTTTGTGTTATAATTTGACATGTTTATCAATAGTCAGTTGTTGAAATTAAAATTGCACTTTCACAGCGTTAAATTTAAATTAGAATCAAGGTAACAAAATAAATTATTTGCCTAGAGTAAGGTGAGGGTAGAATGAACTTTGCAGTGTATCATTTATTCACTTAAGAAACACACAACTTAAGGAATTAAATGCAATAAACTTGCTATTCGTTTACAAATTGAAATATTTGAATCCCTTCATTTGGAATCACTATAAGCCAAAAGTTGTGCATGTTTTTTGACTAATTTTTTCATGATCAAACTTCAAGCATACATTATTATTGTTCTTTACTGGCGTAGTGTGTGTGTAACTGTCGGAACAAAAACACATCAGTTATTCATTAGCTACTGTCTAGTAATCTATATTTTTTGTGGCATATGTGTATATATTCGGATCTGTATAAACCGCAGTATTTTTAACCCAAGAGTTTTTCCTCCCTTCAGTGCAGCAGAAGAGACTGCCCAGGTGGTATACTTTCTTCTGTAAGACATGGCTAATTCCAAAAACAATTATTTTTGCAGAATTTTTTTTTTCACCTCGGCTTTCGACAAGGTATTCCTGATTAAAAATATGTAATAGTAAATAAATTGTGGAACAATTATTTTACAACAAACCATCAAACGTCAATATTGGTCATTATTATAACAATAACAATGTTAATGATAAAATATTACTGCATTGTTTTGTTATAATTTTATTTATCTTTCAACATTAAATTAAAGGAAATTAATACACAATGAAAGAAAAAACTGCATATTTACTAAGCAATAACGATGTTGATTTGGTAAATTATCCTTATTCTACTGTAATATTGTAATAGTCGTTTACAGTGTAAAACTATGTATGAAGCACGTCTGCTCATTTACAATCGTAAGTTAGCCTTACAGTAATTGTAGTTATCCAGAACGTTACCTTTCGTTATTGAACTAGGTGCTTCAACTCTTCGCCGACACTGCGTAACTAGGCACACACACACACACATCTGCATAATACGGTTATTTTGTCCGTTTGAAATAATAAATGCAATGTACTTTATTAATTTACAGGCGTAGGTATCCTTCTGTCTATATATAACTACGGGTATTTGTATCGTTACTCTAAATTTCCTGTTTCTTCAGCTTTCTCAACCTCTTCCCGCACCAACTTCCAGTACCTCAAATAATGCAATTTCGTTATTGTCATGAATTAACGCCTAACTTCGCCCAGGTTACTAAGTCCTCCCAGAGCAGCACTGAAAGCAAGGAGATGCTGCATTCTGTCAATGATATTGGAAAATGATAGCCCTACGTCCTACCTGTAGTTGCCAGTATGGCTGCCGATGTGACTTGTTGTGTTGTGATTGAGTAGTGAATTTTCAAATATTTTTGGGAACAGTGAGTTTCTGTCAGACCTTTTGAATCTTGCTCCAAAAGAAGTGAATGTATGTAGAAATACTTTGTGAAATAATACAGCATGATGGTAAACATGCATGCGTCTTGGTGCAGTGGTTTAGAAATTAATACAGTGATGCGCATTTATACAGTAGCCGCCATAATTGAAACACGAATTGTTCCTAATTTTATTCATATCAGTATACCTTATTTCGCCATCAGGCGAAATAAGGGCACATGTACGAAATTAAGTACATGGGCGAAACATGGACCGTGTGTGTGATTAGTAACACGTATAATTTAATTTAGTATCTATCATGCAAGTATAAAAAATTATCTCCTTATCGTTGAAGTTACCACGCACCATTCTTGACACCATCTGGCATCAGCCTTGTCCGTGATTTATAGAAGCCGAACACATCTCAACGTTCCCGATAAACTTGTTCTTTTTTTTTGGTGACAGCTTCTCCCCATAAAGAGGTGTTGCTGAAGAGCATGGAGAGCATGAAGATCATGAAGAAGAAGTCTTTAACCGAGGCCAAGACTAAGAAGGGGCAAATTTTGCACAAAGGAAAGCCAAGGCGCAAAGCACATTTGCGTACAAAAATGAATTGTTCCACCAGAAGTCGTCGATAGTGATGCTGAAGATGACAATGTGGTGCGTTGTGTATCTACAGATGACGAAGACAGTGACAATGATGCCCAGTGTCCGTACTGTCATGAATTCTACACACAAAATAGGAAGGGTGAGAAATTGGTTCAAATTAGAAAACGTTATTCATGGCGCCATGAAGATTGTGCTGGTGATGCTGGATATCATGCAAAGTTTATTTGTGTTATTTGCCGTAATGGCTAGAAATTACTTTACGGAGGTGTTCAGGTAGTTTTTTGTTAAGTGAAATTGTTATTTTGGATTCTTATTTGTATAATTTATACATGAAGTACTGCATTTATATAGATAATTACTAACTTCTTTATATGTTAATGTTCTTGTATGTTAAGGAACAGTGTTCATATATATGTTATATATATATATATATATATATATATATATAATATATATATTTAGGTCTTTTAGCTCTTGGGCGTAATTAGTAACTCTTTTTTCAGTGCTGTAAATGTTATTTCATATATATTTAATTATTTTGTGTAAATTTCTCCACAAATATGGTTTTCGTTTGAGGAACTGTTATAAAAACGATGTATGAAAATATTATAAAACTCAATACGTAAATATTACACCTTTCTTTGTAAGCCTCTCATAAAAGTGGGCGAAATTAGGTGGAATTTCGTTATTTGGAGAGTTATTTAGATTAATTACTTTACTTCTTATGGGACCTTTAGGTTTTTATTTCTGTCTCTCACTGCAGTGATATTCTTACATCGTTTCATGGGAACTGCAAATACGAAAGTTAAAAAAATACCCACAATGTTTAACAATTCTTCTGGTTTATATATTGTGTACCCTTATCTCTAAGTTTGAGTTTCGTGAACATTTTGGTTATATTATTTACTTAATTGCCACTAGCATTTTATACATAACATCTTGGCATGACACTATAATAAATTTTAGGGTTTTATATAACTTGACTAGCGCTACAATTAAAATTCTGTGCACTCTAAATTCGAATCAGTAGAAAACAACTGGTTCGCAATGAAATTAAACTACTCGAATCAGAGAAAAGGGCTTCACTTAGAATCGATGGAAAACTACTGGTAGTTTCAATGAAAAATTTTCACTGATTGAATATGTGATGGCCAACTGCGAGCGGCGAATTACATATGGTTTTTGTAAAATTTAGTTAAATAATTAGGATAAATAAACATATGCCCCATAGTCACGGTTTGCATAGTGCATTTTAACGTAATTTAAAAAAAAGCGAAACAATTGTGTGTTGTCCAGGAATTGAACCCACAGCAACCCGGATGTAGAAAGTTACCTTACCAATCGATTTACCAATACAGAGTTTACTGCAGGAAGGAAAATTTGTATATTATTGTTTACTATCAAAAATAGATAGTTTTAAATTCTATGTTGTTTTTTTTAGATTAATTGATATCATTAGGGTGGTTGAAACAAATGGTACTTGGGAATGCAGTTTAAACCTTCAAAAGCGTTATGATGAACACGTGAAAACCAAACGACAGACGTAAAAAAGAAATAAAATGTTGAATATTCATGATATTATAAAATACAAAACTCAAAATAAAAGATATATACTATATGTTTTATTATTTTACGCGTTTTTATTTCATTTGAGACAAGTTGTTTTACTGCTCCGTCGGTAGAGAAATAAATGAATGAAAAACAGTGAAAAAAATGATTGATAAATCAGTGGATAATGTCACTGAATCAATAAGTAAAGGGATACTGGCATGTTTCACTAATTCGTCAGTTAAACTGACTAAAGTGACTGTTGGATAAGTCAGATGATGTAAACTGATTTTAGCAGTACTTTTTTCTCTGAGTCATGTTTAAAGTGTAATTAACGTCATATGCAGATGTCGTGTAAAGCTTATTTACGATACCTCCTTTGAGCCTCATGTTGGTGGGTGGTTCCTGATCTGCGAGACTTACCTGTCCTTCCTCGCACATTTCTATATTGTACTCTATCCGTCACGTGACTCTGCCGATTAATAAATACCATCTTTGTTAGTGTTTTATTTGTCTTTTTGGGGAATGACAAACACAGTTGTCCATCTAGGCAGGTATTACTCCACAGGGGAGAAAAGTGATGTGAACGCATAGTACTATTACCTCGTTTGACCTCGCACCTTGTGTACAGATTTATTGACCGTTATGTCTTGAAACCATCTCTCGGACGGGGCGGCGAAGTTACGAACTGAACTCCCAGGCGCATATACCCTCTCCCTGCCACTCTCTTTCACATGGCAAGGAAAATAACTGTTTGTCCACATCCGACACTATTGATACCCAAGTAGCTCTGCTTCCTCTCATTAGCCTAGATCGAATACCTGCTAGAGTTTAATGCACTCACGCCGAATTAAATATGTTGTAACACTGGTCGTCTCTGTTATCTCAATCAACGTTTTGGCCAACAGTGGATATGTCGAGCTGGCCTGATTGTTTGGCCTGCACGTTCGCCCGACTTGACTCCGCTAGACTACTTCCTGTGGGGCCAGATGAAGGGCCTGTGGAATCAGAGGAGGACCTGTTGGCGTGGGTTGTGGCTGCGGCGTATCTTGGACTTTCAGGTATTGGTGACCATGTGTACCAGAACACGGTACGTAGGTACTGTGTTTGTGTAGACGTTGCTGGTCGTCACATCGAGCCCTTCTTGTGAGTGGACCCTGAAGAAAAACAATGTAGTGTGTTGCAGACGTGGGACAGGTTCACATGTGATGTGGTGGTGTTTTGTTTGTCGCGGGGAAACGGTGCGTTTCCGCACTTGAGTTCCTATGCAAAAAGTAACCGTCTTGGTTCCCACTACAAGCCCTTACATTGTGTAATGGGAATTTAGACACATTCTGTAGAATAACCCGTACAGGTATATTTTTACTGACATTAATTGTTTTTTGGGAAGATATGAACTTCATGATTCAATTGAGCAAATAATAACTATAGGAAATAATTAGAAGAACAGAAAAGACGTAACTTACCGATGACCGGTAAGAAATACGTTGCTAATAAAACTGCAAGATGAGCTAAAAATGCTAACTTTAACCATACGTTAAGAACTCAGAAAATATATGTAACAGACGTGTTAAAAAATACATGCAATACCCAATATTCTTAGACATTGAATGGGGTAAAGCAAACTGAGATATTTCTGTAGATTAAGGAACACACTGGGTTTCTTATTGGACGATAATAATGATTATAGTTATTCTGACTTCGTAAAGGATTGTTTGACTCTTTCACAAATACGAACGTTTATTTTTAAAATTATCGAATCAGAATTTTTATTTTAGTTATTTGTGGGTATTCACGTCTAAAGACTAGTAAAATATTTTCAAAATGTCTTGAACTTTCTGCAAAAATTTTCTTTGTGCTACAAGGCGAACTTATCAAGAAAACCGTTTATCATTTGTTGTAATACGAATTTTGAACTTAATTAAAGACCGTAAAATATATTTTATCAGTTATATATTAACGAATAAGTTTAAAAGTAATTAAGTTAAATTCTTGTATAATGTCTTAAGAATTATTATAACAATTTTAGATATTATTTGGCAAGTAATAAGCTGTGGCTGTTAGCTTAAGCGGTTTCCTCCACGAAATACAGAACCTTACACGTGTCCTTTACTTTTTTTTTCCATACGCGCTTGACTATAAAAGTGAAGATATTTTTTTTTTCACGCGTGATGTCATTGTTATTCGAACCTTGTTATACCAGCTGTTACACACAACAGACGATTCTGACTGTGAATTACGATTATTTCCAAACCATATATCCCGATAAGATAAAAATGAGACGGGATAAATAAATCATTACAAGTATTTATTTTGTAGAATTAATATTTCCTGAACATTTTATTGGCATTCTTTGCCTCTTTTGATTTAGGGTAGCATATATTCCGCCCAAAATTTTTGAACGCCTTTTATAGATCCTTGAACTTGTTATTTATATTTTACTTTCGAATATAATTTGGGATGAGATCCAAGAGTGCAATGTGCACGTCGTGAAGGGCCACAATAATTTGGTATGAACAAAAATGAAGATTAGTTAGTATAAATTACAAGTATTTGAACTAAGGGATAGTGTCGAGTATGATATTATCAATATCGGCAGTACTCTAATAAGGCACGGTGTTCAGCTCTAGGTTCAGTGAACAAATGGATTCTACTACTGTCTGGATCAATTTCAGACAGTTGAAAGTCAGTGCTTTTGAAATGAACTTGAGCCCTTTAACATGTTTCACTAATGATACATAAACCGGAGTAGTGCAGGAAAAATACTCAGTAAATCATGTGCCTTAAAAATATGTAATATGTCAGAATGCTGGGTTTAAACGACGTATGAAATCAGCTAAAATAAAATAAATTATTTTAATACTGCGCATTTATTAAGTAATAAAATTATAAATAAATAAATATTTACAGTATTCAAATTTACAAATAGTCAGTTTTTAATACGCTTAATGTTGATGTTACATTTGCTTGACAATTGTGAACAGCTTTTAACAAAGTTTCCTATAATGTAGAATGTGAGAAATTTTAACTTCTATGAGAAATTTTGTCATCGAATTTATGAAGAGAATGAAATGCGTTTGTTAATGATAACACAGGTCACAACATATAAGAAAGGAAGATTGAAAGCCAGTTCAGTGCTTACTAAATACCAACAATAAGACATTTAAGACAATTTTGGTCTCAGCGTAACCTAAATTACAAATTTACTAACATACAGCAATAGCCATACATATCTGCATCTGTCCAGTTTGAGAGCACTATGTCCAAGTACAATTTTGTTGAATATTTTTTGAGCTTATGTTTAATAAGAAATACCAATTCAGAATCTGAACTTTCATATATGAATTTTGCACAAACTGTGAAATACCTTGTTAAAATTGCATACAGGAATTTTTTTTTTTATTGAGATAACATTAATTTGAATGACGATGTTTTGAATTTCTGTAAATTCATTCCTTTGAAGTGTTTAATTTTAATTTATAGTTAGTGTTAGTTTGCATTGTTTATGTTGTATATTGCGGTAAAACATATTTCTGGTTATAATTCACCCAAAGAGTCGATAATTGCAGTATTTCAGAGAACAGCCGTGGCTGCACTTCCATCTGGCGCCAGACGAAACCCAGCAGTCTTGCGGGCGCTGTCGCCATTGTCTGGTAACGACGTTTCCCGCCACACGCCCTATCAATTACAGATCAATCTCCGCGTAGCAGATTGCCTATGGACCGCGCCACCGGTTCTCCGGTGCTCTGCGCGTGCGCCCTGGCACTTCGCCATTCAGCCGCGCGCTGCTGTTCTGCAAATTACCTGACCAAGTTTCTGCAGGCTTCAACCGCGCCAGCTCCGTGGGTGACCGCGAAGGTAAATTGATAAGAAATCGCATTTTTGCTTGGGTGCCCTTAAGATTCATAGAGATATCGTGAAATAGAGTGTACTTAGCAACTGATGGTTAGCCATTTTCTCAGTACCAGAGTTGAACAGATATTTTAATTCTTCTTGAACAGACGGTTAACATACTGTTTAGATAGAAAGTTTGCCTGTTAATACGTTTCATTTCTGTTCTTTTTACAAAGTTTCAATACAACTACAATTTTTAAGGTTTTATATGCAAAAGCTCGAGGTTCTTGGAAAACCAAATATAAAATATCATCGAAGTCACATTTTAATTGCGTAATTTTGAGAGTTATAAAGGCTATTCGGAGGAAATATTGCATTTGTGCGCAGAGGACTAACACAAGTGTACCTAATCTTTAGTCTGCTTAT
This sequence comes from Dryococelus australis, assembly GCA_029891345.1. Lineage (NCBI taxonomy): Eukaryota > Metazoa > Arthropoda > Insecta > Phasmatodea > Phasmatidae > Dryococelus > Dryococelus australis. The sequence continues at coordinate 115,565,639 of CM056998.1, read as the reverse complement.
CCTGATTTCCCACCAGACATGTCGTTTTTTACGTCATTGGTAAAATCTGTTCATAGTAAAATGGAAACTTATGAAATCACACCTTAAAAAAATCATTGATCATAGATAATTACATGCTACAAGTTCCCAATTAAGATCGAGGCCAATTTACACAAATAGTTGTGAAAGTCTGTTGTGCTCCGGGCATAACGTTTACGCATATTTCATTTGAAGTTATGTTTCTTGTTTTGCAGATTCAAAGTACAGATTCGTAAACTTGTAAGATATGTACAATCCTAACAATATCACGATTTCATTAGGAGGACGTATGACTAAAGTGATCAGTCCCATGGCAACGGTTTCAATGCATATGAAAGGTTGGTACAAAACAAGAGGGAAAATATATATCAGGCAGGCGTTCAGAAGTGCCTAATTAATTGTGAACTTTCTCTACATGAATATCATCTCTAGCAACTGTTTTCACACTCCTGTTTATTGTTGAGGCGCGTATCACGAGGAATTTTGTGTTTAATATTTACAATACCCACACATGAGCTACAGAGAATTCACGTACCTCTGTGCATTATGCCACTATGAAACATTCAGATCTGGATGTTTTATAAGGAATAGCAGCACAACATATCCTAGATCATCGTGTTACAAGGGGACTGGATAGGCCAGTCTTGTAACTTTATGCGAAAACAGTTATTTGTGCTACTCAACGTAACCGCTTTGGATTTTGTAGGAAGATTGTCTTCTTTGCGTGAGGATGCAGATCCATACTTCATCAGAGAGGCCAGAGTTAACGAATGCGAAAGGGTTCCTACGCAGATTAATAGGTACTAAACGATGTATTACAAGTTGTTACACCTCAAATCCTTCTTTCGCACTACCTTATGGGTGTACGGCTTGTGAAATTGTCCATTAAAAAGCGAGGTTGACATTATGATAGATCTCGTAAGTGGTGTATCGCTGCTTGTACACAGGCAGGGCGTCGCATACATGAAAAGCGTTGTTTCAAGACGAGCTATCAGTGGTTACAGCTGAACAGTAGCTAGCATACAATATGTGCGGAGCCACAGAACATACCAGGTCGTAAAGAAGTTTTGTATTTAAGCCTAATGAAACTATAATTTTCCATTCCCCGTGATTGTGTGTATATATTTAAAGCATAAGTCAACATTCACAATTTACGTGTACATATACAGCACATATACCGAACTATACCGACGCACTTTGGAAAGTGATTTGTTATTAAAAATAAAAGTTGAAAATGCAGAACACGACAAATTGCCTCTATTCCGAAGGGGTGTACCTACCCTTGAAAGTATAGCTGAAGGAGATTATTTTTACTAGTACCACCACCAGAATGAAAAAATAAGCGTACAATAGATGCGATTTGATAATAATTACAAAGCACAAAAATATAGGTGCCATTATAAAACCCCAACCATGAAAAGGGAAAGGTTGACACGACATTGTGGATTAAAAAATGTAACTATAAGACAGTATTTGTCGTTTGCTGCGGATTTGTAATCTACCGTAAATTGTGACCAACCAAATATGCCGCGTTGTGTTTTTAAGCAAAATGTCACGGATTTAGATAAATTAATTATTATTATGTTCCAACAAAAAATCGCAGTGTTTGGCAAATGGCAACTCGTTTAGTGCATGGTGTTGCTGTTTTAAATAAAAACATGCAATGTTGGAAAATGTCGTGTGTAGTTTGTTATCCATACCTACCCCAGCAAACTATATTTGAAATTCAAGGAGGGCCGGTGGTGCTGTTGTGGCCAGATTTCTCGCCTCCCACCGCAGCGAATCGTAGTAGACACGACATTTCGTATTTGGTAAAAGTGGCAGACATTGTTATTTGCTAGTTGGCTTTCTCAAGATACACCCACATCACCACCATTTAATTTCTCCATTTCTCCTTATCCACCCCACCTTTATCGACGCTGAAGATTTCGGCAAATTGAAAGCCGCCAAAATCTGTTACTAACACCATTACTGAAACGCAGTATAGTCTAGCCTTTATTAACTATTATATATGAGAAATATCCTGGTTTACCTTCCGCTACCACCACCACCACCATCACCAGACATCTTGAAAAAACTTTTGACTGATTCGCTAACTAATCACCGTTGCCCTGTCAGTGAATACATTTTTTTTAAATGTGAAAATATATTTCATCCTCGTGTTATGTTCGCTCAGCTTGAACTCATGGTCACACTTAAAGCAGACAACTGTCAGACCGGCTACTCACAAGACTGATTATTTGACTCTTGATCCTTGACCCATGACCCTTAACCATTGACCAAAAATTACCCAGAATGACATGCCTGCCTATTTTCTAAGCTTTGAATACCTTAATAAAAAGAGGTTTCTCCTATGTAGACGAAATTGGTCTCATTATTTATATCAGTAACGTATTGTTGTTTTCCTCTAATGTGCACGAAGTAACTACAGAACTAATTAAATAATTATCCGTATACATCGAAATCTGTCTTTGAGCTGAACACCTGTTATCACCATTCGTTGGTTTATAATAAAGTATACAAATTATTCACTTGGAGTAGGTGATAACATTTTATTTCATTTTGAGCAGTGACAATCAAATGCAAATATTTAATATTAATAATTTATTTAACACACATATATTTTTTCAATAGAATGAGTTTATATATTCTAGTTTTTTTTTTTTTGTTCGTCAGAAAATTTTCATCCAAAGATCATTTTTATGTTATTAAGATCATTCATATTTCTTTTTCGTGCTTTCGGTAGACCCTACCAGATTTAACAAAGTTGTTAGACCATTGCTAAGAATTTATTGAACTTCCTCTTGTCACAAAAGTTAACCTTTTGAAGCTTTCTATTCCTATAGTTAGTCCTCGAACATAAATCACAGATTATATATCACGTGAAAATCATATTATAGTGCTCGTGAGCCACTGACGCTCCCAAAGTATTCGTTCACTGTTTCCTAACGCATGTGGCTTTTGAGTTTTTAGTAATATCACAAATATTTTCCATTACTCTCCGTCTCTTTCTCTCCACGTGCAAATACACTCAAACACACACACACGTCAGTTATTTTCTGCCTTTTAACAGCAATTTTCCGTGCATGGAGGGGGAGAGAGAAAGAGGATGAACCACAATTTTCTGTTTCCCGTCCAGTGTGTATTCAGGTGAGCGAACATAACTTGGTACGCGAGTCAACCCCTCTTCTGATTTAATGTTTGTTAAAAATCACAGAAAGTATTTCTTGCCCTCCTTTATTACAATAATTTCGTGGTGATGATCCTTGAAAGTAAATTTCACGCAAATCAACAGAAATGTTCCCGTGACTCAGCTCAGAAAATATTAACTCGTAAAGATTAATAAGCGGATTAATGGGAGGTGTTATATTTCTAGGAAGAGACGTATATACAAGAACAACATGAAATATCTAACATGCATATTTTCATTTACAATTAATTATGTTCTTTTTCAGGTATTCACATAATTCTCCCATGCTTTTAAAATCCCTTAAGGTTTTTTAAAATGTACTACAATATTGATACTTTGTTCTGCAACGCATTCTCCGCAGCGACTGCAAAATATTTGCTATCTTTTTTGTGTGTGCGTTTTCACGTAAATGTATATAAAATGTGAATCTGCATTTGGGATCAAGGACGTGATTACAAACTGTATTAATGAATATATTAATCATTCTTACTAAAAAAATTCGCATGTAAAAGTGCCAGGAATGCATATATGCTTCGATCATTCCGCCTAATCTCTAATCTACTGTGATTGTGTTTTGCACCCCGTCTCTCGCTTCAGGAAGGGGGCAGATTCCGATCTCTGAAAGTTTGTAAAGTTTTCTATAGTTTTCACTACCACATTTTAGTCATGGAAGTTTTTTTCCATCTTATTTCTGTGTAATTGTTTCGTTTTCGAGACGTCATTTACTCTATTTAGGTTTGTTTGATTATTTTCGGTGTCATACAGGTTTGTGAGCCAGTATTTGACTATAGATGCCACTATTTGATAAATGCTATTCACTATAAAGTGAGCACTTTTGAAATCAAGCGTAGAAAAAATTCACTGCTCCTGCATGCATATATTCTAACGGGCGCACTGAGTGACATTCGCCCAGTAAAGTTGGTAATGATGGATGGAGAGTAGTTCCGTATCTTAAAGTCGAATAAAAAAAGTTAGGTAACCATGTGTGATAACTTAAAATTATTTCTTTCGCTTTGTGTTTTTTTAATGTATCAAAGTGAAAAAAGGACTAGATTTGTAAGGTATTAACTTTGTTAATAATTTCACTGTTTCATCCGACCGACGCATGAATAAAGTGATGTGTCACATGGGAATGTTAATTGTACATAAGATGGAGGAATACATAACGTGTATACAAGTAGATCTTAAGCAGAGCTTTTTAAAGTGCTCATTTTACCGTGAACAGCCTATAGTTATTTAAACATTTCATATATTGAGAATCTTTGTTATTTATTTTACAATGATATTGCATACATATTAATGGTTTTCTTTATGGTTCTCTGTAATATTTGTTTTCTGTTCAGTTTTATTTTTCATTATTTTCTTAGCTAACTTGTACTTCGTTGTCGAATTTTTAATGATTGCTATATAACATTTCACTCCGTAGTATTTCTTTATCCTCTTCTGCAGTAGTTACATTATTACGGCATCCTATTTTCGTTAAATTTTTTGACAGGTTTTAAAATGAACGCAGTACATTTAAACTGGCAAAGAAGTCACCCGATAATATTGCGAATAACGTTAGGGAAATAAATTATGACAAAAATATACCACTGGTGAATAAGAGGGCTTCGTTAATCTGTTAGGATCTATGTTTATAAACAAAAGGTTTTCGGTTGTGTACGAAAGAATGATGATGTTCTTACTTATTTAAATTTCTCCAAAATTTAACATTTTGTTATATTTATGTGTAAAGAGAATATTGTTAGTGAAACATTCTTTTTACAATTACTTTAATTATTATTTATAAAAATGTAACTTTGGTATACTGCATATGAAATTTATTTTTTGTCATTTTTAATTTTCGGAAAAAAAATCTTCATTTAACCAAAATTTAATTTATTTATAAATATTATATTTTATATATTAAGAATTGAACAAACTCTAAAAAATCAATTTCAAAGTTGTATTTAAATTTTTAATTTGAAATAATTTTTGCAGCATCAAAGGATATTTAATAAAACTGTTAATGTTTTAAAAATATGCTTAAATGGATTTTTATTAGCAATAGTTCTTAGATTATATTTATAATATGGTTTGCCTTACAGAGACATTTCTGTGTATAATAAAATTGGTGATTTAAAAATAAAGCTCTTGAAAAAGAAAATAAAATGTGGTTTAGCAATGGTTTACAACTGGGTGCCAATGCTACAACATGAAGCTGCCGCTGGATAAGATAAAATTTGCAAAATAAAACACAGTAAGATAACAATTAAATTGATTTAATGGTCTCGTATAGTAATAATAATACACATCAAAATATTAAAAAAATCAAATAATCATAACTTTCTATACTATTAATAAAATGCATGATAACACTTTAAAAAATGATTCTTTCCTATGAATTGAGATATACCTAAAAATTCGCAGTCTAGTATTAAGTTTATTCCTAGGAAAACGATATATATGTATATATTTATATATACATTTAATCTAAACTTTTGCTTTTAAAAATGTATCTAGAGCTCGTGTATTTTCTGTGAAAATTTAATAAGATTAATAAATGTTGTTTTTAATAACCAGAAATTGGTTTTAACTGCATATGGATGAGATTTTGGATACTAACAGAAAAACTTAAAATAAAATTTTATAAAATTGATTCACTCGTAAATTCAATATTATATATATATATATATATATATATATATATATATATATATATATATATATAGATAGATAGACACACACACACACTTTCACCTACCATCAGCTCCAGCGTTCTCTGTTACAAAAGTTTTTCGAGTTTGTGGACTTTAGTGTCAGCCAACATGAACCCGTTGATAGCCCGTGTTCCACCTACAATATTTGGAAGTAAAATTTCTCTCCACGGCTTCCCAGAGAGCAATGAGCAGCAGACATACCGCAGAAGTTTCAGCCGCGTCAACGTGTGGAATACGCACAGACATGTTTTTTTTCCGGAAGAGTTGCAAACCGGCGGCAAATTCTGATGCAATTTTTGAAACGTCGCCCTTGGCGTATTTCTCACCGCAAGCAGTACATTTGAAAGTATAATTCGGCGGGTTGGGGGCCCATATTCCTCGTAGTGACAAACGTAGCGCAATTCTCCATAAGGCCTTTTTGCGGAACCGACATTCCTCGACTGCTGGTACGGTACCGTTAAATCCCTTTTGATGACTTAGGTGGCTATCTCGTGCGGTTATTGTATTTCGGCACTTCAGGCGTCCTTCAGATTAGGCATCAAGGATTCATGCGGACACACATGCCTTCACACCTTGTGAAATTCCTGCGTAGAGTAAAATATTTGTCGTAGAAGATGCACCCGTGGATGAAAATATCTGAACGATTCAATCTATTAGAAGTGAACGATGCTCTTGCTTGATTTTGACTACAGTTCAGATTTCCAAAATATATCTTTATGTATTATGTTACAAAATATCGTTTTTAAACAGAATAAATTAAATAAACTGGAATATGAGTGTACCAAATAACTAGATGGAGATTTTTGAACATTCGCCGTTGCGATGCAGATGTCGGTCATGGAAAAACAAAACTGAACACGAATAAATACTAAAATAAGATATGTGTCATATAACACACTTGCTTATTTAAATATTTCCTCGTGTTCAGTCATCAGGTTTTTGCATGACAGACATCTGCCTCGCAATGGAGAATGTCCAGAAACCTCCATCTAGTTATTCACCATCATTGCACTCATCACTCAATGATCCTAATATACCAAATGATTCAGAAATCAGAAATAATATTACGCCCTGGCGAGTGCCGATGCAGTATGTTCTTCTATCTTCCTACCACCTGCCCTGGTGGAAGTGCACGATGCAAGGAATTGCAATTAGATATTCCGTGAAAATGAAAAAAAAAAAAAAAATCGGCATAGTGATACATTTACAAGATTTAGTAAATTTAAGAAAGTTATTCTCAGGTAGGGGGCCTACATGCAACATAGCACGCGCAGTGTGGTTGTGAACCGATAAATATATACGAAAATGTACAATTGTGAGTGTCACCGCAGACGATAGAACCCAAGTAACAAAGCTGATACCGTTCTGGGACACAAACAAGAAAACCGTAAATTATAATGCGAGAGTGATATTACAACAAGGCAGACTGAAAGAATTATTTATAGAAAAAAAATCTGATAGTGCGCACATGCAGTAACTGTTTTAATACTAGCGAAAAACAATGAAAATTATTAGAATGGGAAGTATTAAATTACTACCACCAGTTACTACCCATCTGTTTTCGTAATAAATAAATAAATTTATCGATTTGTTCTCAGTGAATAGTATTGATAGATTTCATCAAGTTTAGGAAAAAAATTGACGTACCACTGACAGAGTTTATCTGACCTTAGGCCCAGAGAATTTTATTGCGTTTTTATATATATTTATATGTAACCTCCATATGCACACAGTTTGGTGCAGTCTGCAGTCGCAAGCAATTTATTTAGTTTTAAAAATACTTTGAGATAAGCGTCAAATATTAATTGCGTGATGTTACTATAAACTATTGGTTTTTAAATGATTGTAGTACAGGTGCCGAAGGAATTACAGTAAGTAGTCAAGAGCGATAAAATATTATTTTATTAAACATTTTAAGGTACGGCGAACAAATGATTAGCTGCGTGTGGTCGTGCATAATTTTTTTTACAAAATAAGAATTTTTTTAACAATGTACTCAGTATTCGTAGTTGGCAACCAAGGTGAAGGTTATGGTGACCTCAAATGTTTCCGGAAAGTTTTTTGTTCCATGCAAAAATTATATATTTTTCTTATGCAATTGACAGACATCACAATAATTAGGTACGGCGTACTGTAGCTCATATTTAAGCGTGCCAGATCACAAAACGTTATTCAAGTCCTAGGCATTGTATGTGAGACATCGTTCTCGAATAAACAATTTTGCACTCGATATTCTTTTTAAATAATTTATGACATCAAATATAAAATCCTTCTGTAATTTTGCAGAAGTAATAACAAATATTGACTAACTTGAACATATTAAAATATTAACAAAATAAACAAATCCCATGGGCTATCGCGTGACACATATATAGTCAACGTATAATAATCTGTATATATGAAACGAAATATATATATATATATATATGTGTGTGTGTGTGTACACACACACACACACTACATTTCACGATATCTCTCGTACTTTTCATATTATTATGAAAGATTCATATCATTAACTTCCTTGGAATTCAGCAAATATTTTGTTACGTTGAACAACCTGTAACTAGTTCAAATAGTTACTATATTTGTATTATCTTTATAAAATTATTTTGGTCAACTGCATAATTTAGAAGTTTTGCACGAAAATACAGATCGAGAATTCATATACAATGTATGCGACAATTCGGATACCAGTAGTGCTTTTCAGTATGGGTAGTACAGCATATTGTTAGTATAAACAATCTCATGTATATCATTTGACATTAAATAGGAAGTAACACATACAAAACTGAAAATGTGTGTAGGGGTCAGCTTTAGAAACAATGTATGTCAGACATTGTGATTAGTGAGGTGTATGTGGTACTGGTATGTCAGTGAAAAAGGTGTCAAATTTCTGAGCCAGCGCCTGTGTTTAAATCTCTGTAGAGTTGGCAAGACATTTTCTTATTATACTGCGTATTATGAATCGACATAAAGCCACCAGCATAAAGGTTTTTACAGTTTTACAAATTGGTTTGTGAAGAAATATTTCCTAACGGCATTTCTTTATTCAATTTCAGAAATTGCGAGAAGTACTGTCTTAGAGGAGCTGGCGTATTCACACCTGCGAGTGTTGTTACAGTTATAACTAACAACCCTTCATAGAACAGAATCAAATATGTCGTGAACAATCCAACATAATTACAAATGAGTTTCTTGATAGATGAACGTTGGCCATGGATTATAAGTATATCAGATCTCACTGAACATAAACATAGCAAATAATGTTCCATAATGGAAGTTTTCGAGGAATTAATGTGAAAAGAGGAAATGCTTAGACTCGGGCATATTTTGTGTGCAACATTTCAAGTGAAAGCAAAACGGCATAATACAGCATAAAACTAAATGTGTACACTGACTACAGATGTATATATATATGTATATAATATATATATAATATGCTGATCATGTCGAAACAACTATAAAAGTTGTTTGGCCCGACACATTATTTTTAACCCTAGATATTAATTGGTTCCGAGGAATTTATACGGATATTTTGGGCAAGAGCAGCGTAGTTGTGTAAACCAAATTTGTTTCAAAGTAAAAATACTTAACAAGTAAATAAATTTGGCACCAGGAACTATTTCTTTTTCTCGGTGCAGTTGAGTTCTGATTGTGATATGGGCAAAAGTTAATTGGTGCTTTACATGCTGTGTAAACAGTTGACTCAATGTGTGGTTTACGTATACTTTAAAGACATGTACCCTGCAATACGTTTGCTATTGTATCATACTTTAGCTGCCAACACTGCTGTCTGTATAGTGTTTTATATGCACACTTCATCTTCCCAAAAGACAAATTATTGCACCTGGAAGTATCTTACCCCAATTTCCGCCCGACGTGTATTCTAAACGTGAATATGTATATTTGTATGACAAATGTTGTGTGTATATTTTGCTAACTGTAACAAGGTTATTGGTTTTCTGAAAATAATATACATTGATTTTGAAACCACATAGTAAGTGTTGTCTCTTGGGATTTAATGATATAGCCTGTTCAACGTAACCTAACTTATCCTGGATCTAATTGTATTTATATTACAGATCCCACTATGCCGTGGATGAATATTATTTACCGAGTATATGGTCACCTTAAGAGACCTACAGGGCAAAAATATGTTTTTCCTTTCTTTTATTTGGTTCAAAATAATAAATTTAAGTGTGTTACAGTTTTGAAGCTGATGAAGCAGTCTCTGTTGTTAACACGCGGTTTGATTTTGTATACATCTACAAGCAACTGGCCAGGAGGAGGATTTTTGGAAGTTGCATTAGTTTCCCGTTTACGTATTCAGATTATCATAATGTCAAAAAAAACTCTTTTTATCGCAGTGAACAGTTAATGTTGTTATTCAAGCTAATGATAGTCATCCTGTTATTAATGTATGCCTTGTGCTGTCTTGTTAGCAAAGATTTATTGCGGTTTAAGATACCTACGTAATAATTGAGTGATCTTGGACATTTACTGGAAGCATTATGTTGAAACAACTGAGTGTAGAGCCCTCGGAATAGAGCAAAATTAATTGTGTGAGAAAACAACAGTGTGGCATGGCTTTCTGGGGTGATGGCGATGTGCCAGGCTCTTGTTTCCCAGAATGTCCATTGTTTTGCTATCCAGAGTGCGTAATATATTTTGTTTATACGTAGATAGTCAATTGCACCGTTAGGTACGTAATATATGTTATTTAGGTTACCACAAAACCAACATCCTGGAGACCAGAGTCAAGAAAATAGTAATATGTTTTTTATTTTTGTTTTGCATTTGCATTAATGTGCATTAGTCCCATAGGAGTGGAATAGAATTATGTTATAATAATAGAGGCTCGCCCATCCTTTAACGTTGTTTACCAGACAACCTATCCACCGTTACGCACAAACACACACTGCTGATTCCTTCCGGATATAGCAGAAAAATAAATCCTTAGAATGTGGAGCTCTCATCCACTTCTTTTTACACTAGTCCCTGTCAGTCAATTAATGACTTCGGCCATCAAGGTTCCGTGCAAGTATCTCTTGTGTTTTTCGTCCATATTCTGGTTCAAGAATTCAGCCTTGCAGTTGGCATAGTTGTAAAAACACCACTAACACTGTTTCAAGATATCAAATATATTGTACCTTATAAAAACTAAAATTTAGAAATTTGTAACAAAGCCTCCGCACTATTGATATAGTGACAGTAAGCACGTTTATAGTATGGATTTGGATCAGTAACTTCAGAAACATCTCTTTGTCACTTTTAAAGGCAAAACATTTAGCGATATTTATTGCCTAGTACAATCTACTAAATTACTTATAAATCCTAAAAACTTTTTATTGTACGATATATCCTATCAAATTTAGGATACACTTTACTGCAGAGTGTGCGCAATAAGTTAATTTTATTTCTATTGTTCTAAACAAATGTTGTTGTAAATAATATTACAGTTCATTGCTCTATAATGTAAAATACATAATATAATATATATACATATTATAAAAAAATATTTATATATACTAAATAATATAATATATCTATAATAAAGGCACAGATTCAGAACAAAAGAGTTAAACCCATAGACGAAATGGTGTCAATGAAATGAAAATCCACGTGTTGGAATGTCTTGTGACTATTGTAATGATTACATTGTCAGATCGCATGAACAACACGGGTGGTAGTACGGACGTACTGTTGATTCCTAGTCATAACGATTTATCATACCATCGGGCCTGGATAAATGCTTCTGAGTTAGTTGACAAGAGAGGCATACAGTTGTTGTCAACTGTCCAGAGGAAAGTTGGCCCAGAGATGCTGTAACTGGTCCTCGATATTAAGCAGATCGGCACCGGGACAGAGTTGATATCTGAGCGGACCCCACAAACACTCTATCAGTGACAGATCGAAGATCTTCCTGGGCACAAAAGTACTTATATTGGAAGGCGCATGCATTATGCACACACGTGTCGTGTGTGAACGTCAGGATACTGTCTAATCACGGGAAACCCGTGTGAATATAGGATATCGCTGATATGTAACTAAATTAAGATACCCAGGCCACTAAGAGGTGACCTGAAGACACACCCCATGGCTTCCCTACACTGTGATGTTAGAAGTAATGGCGATCTGTCTCTGCACAACACTGGTAGGATTAAATGACAATGTTATTAGTAAAATAAACGTAAACAAAATTTAAAAAAAAAATAACTTTCGTATTAACGAAAGTATAAAAGGCTTACTATGTGTTATTTATCTAGAAAATCACATATGTTAGACATTATGTGAATTATCATTTGTTTCATTTGTAAAGTGTGAGTATACCGGATAGATTATGGCAATGCTGCTTCTCTTTATTCGCCAGGTATTGCATGCTGACGCACTTCATGAACGGTAACCTAAATAAGAAGGGAAATGTTTTGCAACATGATACAGTCCACCAGACATTACGAATCGCGCATGAAAAATATATCACGTAATGTGCTTTGTTATTACCCTATCGCTGCTTGGTACTATGCTAGGCATACTGACGGCTCACGGCCTCCTTGCCCGCAGGTGTCGTTCTTCTCGACGAGCCCGGAGCTGAGCAACAAGCAGCGCTTTGAATACTTCTTCCGCACCATCCCCAGCGACCACTACCAGGTGAAGGCGATGGTGGAGATGGTGCGGCGCTTCCGCTGGAGCTACATATCCATACTCTACGAGGAGTCCAACTACGGCATCAAGGTAGGACACTGTCATAAGTATACTGATCCTTTCATTTATATTTGCAGTACACTTGTGAATGGACCAGCTATATACATGGACGCAGTGAAATAGACGCACAGTCACACTTGCACTGGGGCCCCGTGATTCCGTCAGCAATGTTAGTAAACTACTTCGACAGGTTAATGTTAGTTTCGTTAGGTTATGTAACGTTCTTGAATGTTTAATTCGATATAGATATGATAACTAAAATGTATATATATATGCCATAACATTAATTCACAATGGCACAGTTCATACTAATTTTAATAGAACAAATTTCTCTAAGTTACTTTCAGTTGTAAATTATGGGTAGGTACTAGCTCTCAATGGCTGCGTATTCAATACGAGGTGAACCCCAGAACTCTAATCGAAGTCTTGATTCATTCATATGTTTGAACAATGCTTGCTTCTTCATTGCAGACACTCTGCAAATCAAAAACACGCTCCTTTTGTGTTTGTTTCCCCGTGTGAAATGTAATATGGCTTTCTGACCGAGTCACTGAGAATTTGTTTCCTTCACTCATGCACATAAGTACAATTAGAGCTCTAATGTAGGCTGTGTAGAAAAGAGCTAGGTATTATTCAAGAACATCTTGGAAGTAAATTTGTACAAACATTGTGGTTATATGTAATCCAATACATTATGTGAATATATTAGTCATTAGTTCCATGCTATGAACAGCATAAGGAATTAATGATTCAAACAATTTAAACTATTAAGCGTAACTTTGTACCACATTTTTATTTTAAATTGAAGGCTTCACAGCCCCCGACCTTGATGTATACTTCATGGTTAGCATTATTATTAAGTACCAATGATGTTATATGAGCGAATATTCCAGCTTATGGGGGTTCAATGTTTCCCTAGATAGTGCAATGTTACCCCAAATAAATTCACGTTAATTAAGTCGTCATTATCAAACATCTATATAAATAATGATAAAGGATATTTTATTTATGTAACTTAATAGTAAATTAATTTTTATAAGAGTTCTTCTAAAACCAAATTTAAACAAACGGTACATCACTCTCTGAACAGGTGATTTCGAAATGTCTTATGGCAATTTGAGAGCCAGTGCTGCTTACCCTACTATTTTATTTTTCTTTTATATTTTCTACACACACAGAACCATAAGGTAGAATATTTAATCAGGAATTAAATGTTTTGATCAAGTGCCGTTTTTGTTTTCCATGGGTTCAAAGTTGCCAAGAATTCAACTTTTTTTTTTTAGGTCAGAGTTGAACACTCCAGTGGAAAAAAATTCAGTTTTGTTCCGGATTTTGTAGTAATTCGATTGATGTAACACATAGTTGGGTTTGCGGTATTTAAAATTTTAATATAAAAATAATAACATTTTGGGAACCATTTTCCATTAATAATAATATGTTGTAAAGTAGAATGATCAAGGTAAGTCTGGGGTAAGGTATTTTAAATGGGACAAAACTGGCACCTGGCACTGGCACCAACGCCGACCGGCCATCATGTTGTGACGTTACCCGACTGCCTTCTTGGATCTGGCTGACCTTGATCTCGACCCATGACCTTGTTCTTGGCCTCATGCCCGTGACCTTGAACGACCAAAACCAATAATGTTCCAAAAATTGCAGAAAAGTTATAAAATCCCAAAAAAAATTTATAAAAAAAACTAAAAAAAAAAACTAAACATTATTTAAAGATATACATGTAAGAGGTCCGTGGCTCGATGCAAGGTGCATTGACAAAGTTTCCGGTATAACTGACGCTTGCCAGGTCGGTCGGAGTCTCTCTTCAGCCATGTTAGACATCGATGACCTTTATCTTAACCTTTGACATTGACCACATTCACGTCACCTTCAATGACCACGAACACAACAAATTTCCAAAAATCCCAAAAAATTTACAAAAAATTCTAACAAATTCCCGAAAAACTCTAGACACTTGACTAAAGACCCTTCAACTCAAGATCTTTGACTCAAGACCCAAAACCTAAGTCCCAATACTCAGGACTCAAAACATGTTACCCAATACCCAAGAACCATGACTCTTGACCCAAGATACAATTATCTTGGCCCTTACCACAAGACCCTGGACCCAAGACACAAGACCCAAGATCCTTGATTCAAGATGATTGACCCAAGACACTCTACACTTGACCCCATGACCCCTGACCCCTGTCCTTTGACCTTTGTACTTAAACACAAAAAAAATACAAACGTTCTAAAAAATCCTAAAAATTTATAACAAATTAATAAAATCGATCATTATTTATAAAAAACGTAGCTAACAATACCTCGCGGCTCATGTCGCTCTTCTTGCTCTCAAACTTAACGGGATACACATAGCTCGAATTTATGTAGTTATAAGTATACGACTTAGAAATTAATTTTAATATATGCATATGTGACCAACCCAAGCTCTTCATACGAGTAGTAACCACCTGCACAAGTAATGTTTTAATCATGGTATTGACCGGTATCAAAAAACACTTTTAAAGACATACTTGGCAATTATTGATATACTAATAGTGCTAGACCCTTGATATTTGGAATGTACGAGGGCGATACACAGTCTTATCTCCCATGGTCTGATTGAACATCAGTGCTTCTATCATCCAATCATTCTATCAATCTTTCGTTATCATTCATAAACTATCGCAATCTTTCTATCAATATTTCGCAATCGTTCGCAATCCCCCTCCTCCTCAGCAATCATTCCATAGTAGATGGTAAATTCCGATTCTAGAGCAGCGCACTTTTTCAGGCAATTTCCACCAAAAGTACAAGAAAAAACTAACATAACTATTTCCCGTTATTTTTTAACGAAAGTACAAGAAAAATTAAAAACTCAAAATCTGAAATTCGATTTAAAAAAGATTAACATGAAGCAAATTAAAGCTAAAATCAAACTAATGTCTCATTTACAAGCTACCTTTTTATGTTTTTAGAAATGATAGTTTTTAATCCAAAAAACAAGCAATTTTCATTGAAAACCAAGCAATTTTACTTAAAAATCAAGCAATTATATCAGTTTTTTAAATCGTCATACACGATTTGTGTCAAGCTAAAAAGTATCGAATTTAAGATAAAATCAAGCAAATTTTACGCTTTCCAGAAATGTCAATTTTGCAAGCGAATAATCTAATTCAAGTAAATTTAAGACAAATAAAACAAATAAGCTAAGAACCAAAATGATAAGATACAAATTAATAGAATTCTAATATTTTTTTGGGATTCAAATCATGTAGAAATTTTCCATTTTTCATTTATTTTAAACCTTTATACTTAATACAAATTTTTTCCTCATATATTAGTTTTAAGTTATTTGTATCAATTATCTTTTCATATCTCTCTGGTGAAATAATTTTATACTTACCATCTAGAATGCAAGTAATTTTTTTCATCAAACTTAGATTCTTGAGTTTGAAAATCTCTTTCTTCATACCATTTATCAATATCTAGATCCTGTAGTTTTGCGAATTCAAATGAATTATTTAAATATCTGGCTAGTGCTTCCATTTGTGTTTTATTTTTATGAAAAAAATTATATTATAAAGAAAAACACAACTGTTTCTTTAATATTTCAAATAAAAAATTATCTTAATAGTTTTAATGATTTAGTCTCATTACGCACATTACATATTTTTGTTGGATTATTGTTGTGTTGGGTATCATTAAAAATATCTACTGCCATATTATGTAATTTTGAATTATGTTTTTTGAGAGATTCATTCTTAATATTTAAGATTTTTAAAATTATTTTCATATAACTTTTTTTCTTATATATTAAAAAATATAAGCGAGACACTCTCTAACGAAATGGAAAATAACACAATTTGTACCATGTGTAATAAATTATTAAATAAAGAAATATTTTACTTCAATAAATAGTCAACAGATAAGTTTAACAACACATGTACAAAGTGCTGCATTGAAAAAAGGTACAAATTATTATGAATTAAATAAAGAGAAGGTATTAAGCGAATGTGGAAAATAAATTTGTAATGCATCTCTAAAAATAATATAACAATTCAAAATTACACAATACGGCACTAGATATTTTAAATGAAACCCAACACGAAAATTATCCAACTAAAACATGTAAAGTGTGTAATGAGACTAAATAATTAAAACTATTTATCATCATAAATATATCAAGGACAAAGATATAACCAAATATAAAACTACTTATAATGAATATTTGAACAAATATATTAAGAAATATAATCATAGCAAGAAGTTAAATAATTTAATAAATGTTGCTATCGATATTAACATTAACTAAAACTTTGTGTTATTTGATAAAAATTCATGGTACCAAATGGTCCATAAAAATTTTAAAAATGTAAAATTTTTTTTCTATGTAAATATAACTATAAAAATGGAGGCTTCTGATATTAGTAGTGTGTTGAGTGAAATGAGAGTTCGTAAGTTGAGAGCTATTGCTAAACTACTTAAAATTACATATTGGAACAATTTAAGGAAAGATGCTTTAATTATGACTATTTATACACAGTGCAATGTTATAGGAGGAGAAAATACAATTTTAAAGTAGTGACTGTAAATATAAATGATTTTAAAGTTATATGATTAAGAACAAAAGCTAAAGCATATTTTTTTAACATACGAAAAACTGAATTAATTACAGCTATTAGAAATGAAGAAACAAAGAATAATTTTACAAATTTTCCTTTATCAGATGTCAATTTCAATTAATTATATACCAAAGATAAAAATAAATTAAATTAAATACTTCCATTCTGTACTAATTTTACTGGTATGCCTTGAAATAAATGTAAGAGGATATCAGAATAGACATCAAAGAATAATTTTACAAATTTACCTTTAGCTGATGCCAATATCAATGAATTATATAAACAAGACAAAAACGATATAAAAGAAATATTCCCCTATTCTACTAACTTCATTGTTAGCTATAGAAATAGAAGAACCAATAAAACTTACTTAGTTAATAAAGCTTTTCAAAGTAGGATATCAACACATAACATTGAGAATAACTTTAATTTAGTAAAGCCAGATCATTTTTTGAATTCAGTATACATTAGATTTTTGAAAAATTACGCTATAATCTTAGAACTGTCGTAAACAAGAAAATTATAAATTAAAATTATTTACATTTCGGTCATTTAATCACACAATATTGAATGACGGAGAAATTAAAGAGATTTATAAAATCATAAAACAGGAAATAATTACACAGTTATCTGAAATTCAAAGAAGAGGTTCAGGTTGGAATTTGGATAGAATAATTTGAATAAAATTACCTATAAATAAGTATAATCCATTAAATAGTGCTTCATATATTGAATTGCCAGAAGAAATAAAAAAAAAGTATGCATAAATTTAAAGAATAATGATTCAAAATGCTTTATTTGGGAAATCAAATCCGCGCTGTAGCCAGTATAAAACGATCCTCAAAGAGTAACTAAATATAAAAATGAGGCCTCTTATATTAACAAAGCAGTAGATAAATATGAATAGCCCACTAAAATGGACGATATACCAAAAACAGAGAATCAAATTGACATCTCTATAAATGGATACTCTGTTGATAAGTTCAATGTGTGTGCATTAAAGCTTACAAAAAAAAAGGAAAAAGATAAATTTACTTTATTTAAAAAATGATACAAACTGGCATTATTGTTGGATTAAAGATTTATCAAGTTTAGTTTCAGCCAAAAAAATTATAAGCAACATAAAACTTATATATGTGATACATGTCTTCAGTTATTTAATTCACAAGAGAGATTAAAAATACGCACACAGAAGACTGTTCTAAAAATTAATCGGTAAGAACAACTTTGCCTTTTAAAGACCAACAAATAAAACTTAAAAATATAAACATACAACGAAAGTTCCTTTCACAATATATGCAGATTTTGAATCAATTCTAAAAAAAATATCAACAACATAACCAAATCCAAAAGAAATAAACAACGTTAACTTAATCAAAAAACATCAAATTTCAACCGAAGATGATGTCGATAATGATCTTTGTAAGGAAATACTTAAGAAATATAAACTTACTGATGAAAAAATTAATAACATTGATTTAAAGATGATTGACGAATATTACGCAATGAAATATCAATTACACGGAGCATCTGGTTTTTGCTATTATATTGTATCAAGTTATGGTGATAATAAGCCACCAGTAGTATATCGAGGCCCAAACGCACAAATGCAAATATATTCACAAATTGAACCAATGCATCCACTAACAAAAGAAGAAAAAATATTATATAGAAAATCAAAAAGATGTACTGTAAGCGAATGAGAATATATATAGGCAATAAAAAAGTACGTCATAATTATCATATAACTGGAAAATGCATTAAGCCAGTACATAAGAATTGTAATCTACAATTAAAATTACACAATTTCGTACCAATTAATTTTCATAATCTGGCTGGATATGATGCGCATTTATTTATTAAAGTCTTAGGATATGATGAAAAAAATATAGATTTAATTGCAAATAATGAAGAAAAGTTTATTAATTTAGGGAAAGAAACAGAAAATTTAAAGATGCGATTTATAGACACATTTAAATTTATGACCTGTAGTTTAGATCAATTGTCATCTAATTTAACCAAAAATCAAATGAAAAACACATGAAGACATTTTCCAAAAGAACAAGTATATTTAGTTATTAGGACTATATGGGTAGTTCGAAGAAATTTGAAGAAATAGAACTTCCACCAAAGAGCGAATTTTACAAAAAATTAAATGAATCTTATATAACGGACGGTGAATATAATCATGCAAAACTTGTATGGGCTCATTTTAATATAAAAAACCTTGGTGAATGCAAACGACTTATATTTAAAAAGGGATGTTACTATTAGCAGATATATTTGGAAATTTTAGAAATACATGTATAAGCGCATATAATTTATATCCCTCGTGGTATTTCACAGCATCAGGATTATATTGGGATGCAATGTTAAAAATGATTAAACAACCACTACATTTATTACATAGCTATGTTATGATTATAATGATTAAAAAAGGAATTTGGGGTGTAATATCGCAATGTTGTAAGCGATTTGTTGAAGCCATAACAAATAAATAGAAGATTTTAATTCAAATAAAGAATAAAATATTTAGCTTATCTCAATTAAAATAATCTTTATGGATGAATTATGTCTCAATATATGCCATATGGTGATTTTGACTGGGTTTATTAAACATTAAATGATTTAGATTATGGGAGTAAAAAAATATTAGATTTGGAGAATGAGTCTGGTTATGGTTATTTATTAGAAGTTGATTTTGAATATTCACAAGAATCGCATAAATTACTTACAGATCTTCCATTTTGTGCAAACAATAAGGTAGTTCCACGAACAAATCAGTCTAAATTATTAACAACTGTATATAAAAAAGAACAGAAGTATGTAATTCACTATCGTAATTTAAAACAATGTTTAAAAAATGGATTAAAACTTTCTCATATACACAGTATATTAGCATTTGATCAGTCTGATTGGCTTAAAAATTATATAGATTTAAATACAGAGTTGAGAACTAATACCAAAACCAATTTCGAAAAAGATTTTTACAAACTAATGAATAATTCTGTTTTTGGTAAAACAATGGGAAATGTAAGGAACATAGTAGATATAAGATTAATATCAGATGCAGAAAAATGTGAAAAATTAATATCAAGACAAAATTTTTAGAAAAGTACTATATTTAATGAGAATCTTTCGGCCTTATCTATGAACAAGATGAATGTATAATTTAACGAGCCTGTTAATGTTGGCCAATCTATATACTGGCTCATACTTTAATAACATAAAAACAGAAATTTTCTTCGAAGATATGAAGTCAATGTTAGATCAATTTGATACAAATGATATATATATATTTTATATATATATATATTTATTTATATATATATTATATATATAACACGCCTCAAATAAATAAGAATGTCTTTTGGGAAAATTAAAAATAAATGTAATGGCAAAATACTAAAAGAATTTGTTGTTTCACATAGAGTTTGGGATAAAGAAAACAAAAAATCGAAAGGTGTAAAGGAATGTGTAGTTATTAAGATAATAGTATTTGACGACTGTAAGAATTGTTTTTTCAAGAGAAAATAAAATATAGAATAATTAATTTGACAAGGAGTGAGGAGCATGGAATATATACAGTAGAAGTTAACAAAATACCATTAAGTACTTGTGATTATTACAGTATAATTCTAGAAAATAGAAAATTTACAATACAGTATGGGTATCAAAATGTATAATTTAATATTATTATACTCTATATTAATATATTCTACATTTTGGAGATATTAAAGGCATCCCTTCAAGATAATACACCTTTAAACTTCCTTATTTATAAATTTATATCGATATCAGCACTGTCAAAATCAATTAGTTTAACATTTCCATCTCTAATTTCCAAAACACTAGGATAACATTGATCATTATTAATTTTATAAAAATTGAGTATGATGGTTCATAGTTAATGTAATCTCTAAAGTCAAACATATTTGTTGGTGGAGAACTAGCAATTATATCAGTTTCTAAATCATTAGGTTCGTCATATTTTGTAAACATTCCATAGGCTAAATTACAATGGACATTTATTATTTTTAATGAATTAAAATTAGGTAGCTTAGTACCTACAACAACTTTATCGTTTTCAATAACCATATTTCTCTCAAAATAAAGCATATCAGATAACTGATCGTCAAGTTTAATATGAAACTTAGATTTAACGACTTCTCTTTTTTTTCCACATTGTCTGATGTCAGTCCATTGTTGTTTGTTGAAAATGCGTCAATTAATTTTATAGTTTCCTTTAAACATTCAATATTGTATTGTCCGTTAGGAATAGTGATAACTTCATATTTATCAATCACAGCACTCATTTTTAAATTATCATTTTAGTATTGTTGTCTATATTAGGAGCTAAATATTTCACATGAAAACTATTCAAAGCAATATTCTTGTCTTAATGAATTATATGATAGTGAAGCTTCTTCCTTAGAATGGAACTGTTATTTGTTAACTTGAACATTTTATTATATACGTTTAAAAGAAAAATTATCATATTAAATTAAAAAAGTTGATTGGGGTGTCGGCATTTTAATTTCTCAAGAAAATTCTAATAATAAAAATAATGGTGAATTATTGCCTACAAACATAAGAGGCTTAATTGTTGGGCTTATTTTTTTTTAAATAACAATGATGAAATGATTCCACTAGATCAATGTGAAAATGAGGTTCTAGTTTTATTTGATGTCAATTTAAAAAACCAATATGTCATCTGCAAATATTTTACTATGGGAAGACAAAAACATTGATGTATTTTACTTAGCACAAACTTATTCAAAAGTACCTAAACTATTAGTAAAATATAATGCAAATTTTCTATGCAAATTCAGACCTGATTACACAAATTTAAAACACATTTATAATGATTTTGTTGGTGGTGATTTGTCTTATGAGAAATTTCAGGAAATTTGTGCAAAATATCAGGATGAAGATTATAATTTTATCACAAAAGTCTTGAATAAAAAAAATGAACAGTGGTAATTATAGAGACCAAATATATCATTTTATATTATTACGCTGTCTAGTTTCTCTTGTATACAAGAATTCTTTATCTACATCATGAAGAGGCACTTCAGTGCAATCTTGCCACCACAGGAAGAAGTTTATCGCGACAGTGCTGTTATCTAGTTGCGATGTAACGAACAGTCACCGTGCAACTGCAATATGAAGCTATCTACATGTGGTGAGGATAACTTGTAGCATTAATACTTTTAATAATTGCCTCGCTTGTCTAGTCCCATTTGGTTCAGTGGCAAAGGTGTTTGATTTTAAATGTGAAGGTCATGGGTTCTATCCTTAGGATGAGCAGATTATTTAATAGTGTGAATATGAGGTGCCCATATTTGCACTATTATATCATCAACTAATCATTCAAAAATTGAGCCAAAAACCTTGCTGTTGCTCATACAGCAATGTATAAGTATTGATTCAAATAAAAATGGTACCCTCAAGCATCAGTTAATGCTCTCCATACTACACTTATAATATTATAGATGTATAAGTGGGAAAAAATATATATATAGGCAGTCCAGTGGAGAGGTGAGCAGTTTCTCCAATTGGATATTCGCAGGTTTTAAATAAGGCCGCAAAATATATAACAGGTCACTTGTAAACTGTAACAACTCTTAAAGGTTTGAGGGGGCTGATGTGTTTTAACAGCCCCTAAACTTTGGTAGTTTTTTTAAATAAAGCTCGCCAAATGTGAAATGTGCATTGGACGAATGAACAATGAATGAACAAATATTGAATGAATGTTGAACGCATGTTATGTATAGTAAATGAGCATTAAAACACATTTTTATGTTGTATTTGAAATAATTAATTCCATAAAAATATTTTATTTCACAAAATATTTAAAATCACAAAACAGCTGCTTTTTAATCCAAGAGATATGCGAGTTATCAAAACCTAACCACTTAACATAAATGTTATCACCTTTTGTTTTTAAGACTTTTAAACCAGATATTAATTTGATTGTCAGTTTTCATAATTTTGTATTCACAAAAACTGCCCTTTATTTCTTCTCCTTTGTCATTTACAGTTTGTAAGTTGGTACATCATTATTTAAAACCTCAAAAATGGTAAAAAATTCTGTTGTCCAATTAGCTGTATAAGCCTTTTCGAAGATTCGTTTACTTTTGCTTATGTGGATAATCTTGCAAATTTTTAATTTTGAGGTTTAGTAATCGTGTCTACAAAATTTGTTTGCATTAAATTTTTTTCATTGGCCTTATTGATTTCAATTGGATTCATACCATTAGTTCTATTTTTAGAATTGTTTTATTCTCGAACTAAATCATCTAATATATTTACCCATTAGTAATTGCCATTTAAAACAAATTTCTTCCACATTTTATTCTTCATTGTATGATTATATATTTCTACAACACTGGCATTAAATTCACTGAATGTACACTAGTGATTGATGTTATATTTATGCATAAGTTCATTACATATTTTATTATTAAATTGAGACCCATTATCGATTTGAATATTATGTGGTTTTCTTTTAACTAATATAGATTCTAAAGCAATTGGTACATTCTTGGCTGTTTTACCTTTAATTGATGTATCAAATGCATATTTTTTAAAAAAATCAGTGATTGTCATGATAAAATTATATCCATTATTTATATGTGATATACCTTTTTAAATTTCCAGTATCCATCCTAACAAGATAGATTTGTCATAAATCAACAATACTATACGAAATTACTTTTCTTTGTAGAAAATATTTCATGCAGGTTTATATAATGCATTGATTATTCCTTCTCTTACATTGAGCTTTTTTTTTATAAATGTTGATTTATTAGAATTACATATAGAACATTTTTATTTCTGAACTAATCGTCCATATTTAGTATTTTCAATTTTTACATTTTTTTTTGTGACTTTTATACACTTCAAGCACCAAGTATTATCCATTTAATAACAATAAAAAACAATTAATCTTTATATTTTACAAATATTCCTATTGTAGTCATTAAACCATCATCATCTTCGGATATTGTAGTTTTTTTTATTTCAAAATTTAAAATATCACCTATGTTAACACCAAAAGACTAACTGTAAATCTATTTTTTGAGATCCCTTTATAACAGTCAGTGTATCATCGATTAATTGGAATTAACAGTAATTATTTTATAAACATTACAATCTATCAAAAAGTAAAGAAAATCTTATTATTATCTAAGTGAGAAATATATTATTAATTTTATTCCACTTTACAGGTAAATAAAATATATGAGAATTTTCTTGAACTTTCAAGTTACCAAGTTTATTAAAATAATTCATAACTAACTGGTCTAAATTTTGTAAATTAACATCCAACTGTTTATTATTGTATCGTGAATTTGTGTCCTTTTTTAATGCTTGTATACCGAATCTACATATGATGTTAATGCATAGTCAGTAGCAATACAATTATATTTTGAATATACATATTTTTTAAATGCATAATCAGCTATTTCTTTATCGAAATATATTTTTTTAACCACATCTTTTCCATCTATAGGATCAACCAAATTATTAATTCTACGATTTTGAAGAGAAGGGTAATATGTTGTGTAAACAAATACTTCACTAAGTTGATCGTGTAAAGCTGTAACAATGATATTGTATTTTTATACTACATATGTTTTAAATCACAGACACTATTATTGTATCTTGTTTTTACATTTTTTTTAAGTGTTGTCAGAAACAATAGTTTTATATTTTGAATCTACGTGCTTTTTAGTGCCTGCTTTGCATTATTTAATCGTTTTATATAATCAGAAATAGTATTACTGAATTCTAAATGTATATCTTCTTTTGAAGCATAATCAGCTATATGTTTATTAAAAAATACATTATTGACTGCGTCTTTGTCGTCTCTAGGGTTATCTATATTAACAATTCTATGCCCTAAAATGGAAACATAAGATTTTGTGCAATCAAAGCAAGTGCTTAGTTTACATTGTAAATCAGAAACACCCGAATTGCATTGTGAATCTACATATTATTTAAAGTGTAATCAGAAGCAGTAGTTGTGTATTTTAAATCACACCTCTTTTTAAAACATAGGCACTAGTGTCAAAAATTGTTCATAAAGATTTGATTAATGGTTTTCCAAGTATATCTTCATTCAATAACAAACAAATTATATCGTTAAACTTAAAATCTTTCGAAAAAATATGGAATACAATTAAAGATACATGTTTACATATAACTGAATTAAAATTCTAAATTCTATCGTCATTGTAACTAACATTTATATTTTTAAAATAGCAAATATAATTATTTTCTTTAAAATAACAAACCCATTGATTTCCTGGATTTGTTGAAATGTTAATTAACCACAGCACATTCATATTTGTGCATACTTTTTGGTCATTCTTCAATCATATAAACATTTCAGAAATTTTTTATATTTAATATTTTTATATATATTTTCAATGTCGATATTAGATAGTGGGAATATATTCAATTTTTTTTTAGTCTTCCCTTCTTTTTTTTAAACCAAACCGCTTCCTGATTTATTTTCCAATGCCAAATTGTGTACCTGTTGTTATTCTAATTATTTTTATTTTTTTCTAGTTTGTTCAACAGAATTGTAAATTGCACTAGCTCCTCCAGCTAATGCACCAGGTGTACCTAAAACAGCAAGTATAAAAGGAATAATTCCGCCATTATGTAAACTACTTCCAGATTTTTCTTTGGCCATCTTTTTGACTGTTGGTAGTGATAAAGTTAATTTGAAACTCTTACCTTATTTTGTTTGTTTTTTTCTCTCAATTTGATCTTTTGTTAAAAATTTATTTGTACCCAAATATATTAATTCTTCAAAGGGAATAACGAAATTTATTTTTGTTATCTTCATTTATAAGCATATATATATAAATATAATAAATAAAACATTTTAATTCCCCAACCTAATTTTCTTGTTTTAAACATAGTTGAGGCAAAGGCAGCATAAGCAAGTTTTTCTCAAATTGGAGTATCTTTATTTAGCATAATTTCTTTTGCATCCTTTTGTAAAATTTTATCAGCATTATGTCTACATTCTGTATCTTTATGGTCTCAATATGCAAAATTATGATATTTGCATGTTTCATGTAATTTATTAATGCCTGTATCTCCTCTTTCTAGTGTTTCGTTTAATTTTATAAATGGTCCACAACAATTATAACCTTGCAAATGCATTTCGGGTGAATTTAAATTGTTTAATGCCCAATTTATGATACCTTTGCCATGATGCTCAGAATTCCAAAATGATTATGGAATTACTTTTAAAACGCTTATTAGATATGTAATTCGTTTTGGATTGCTTATAACAAAATCATAAAATTTATTGTTTCGCATATTCATTATGTTTACTTTTTCAACAATGTAGTAATTTTTATTTCCAGAATTTTTTTCACCGTGAATAACTAATAATCTATCGACCAATTTTCTAACATCATCCATCCAAACATATTCTTTTGGTAAATTATTGTATTTTATTACACCTTCTCCAGATCTAGGAGTTCTCTGAAAAATCGTTCCTTCTGGTGTGTTTGGTACTGCTCTTGAATGCGATTCTTTTATATAGTTATCATAAATTGGTTTAATTATATTTATGTATTTCCAACCTCCACTTGAATATACTTTTTTATAAGACTCATATTCTTGGAATGCAGCATGGGTTGTTTTAACAATTTCTGCGTAATTTTCATAATCCTTGTCATCAAATTTATCCTCAAGGGCTTCTTGATATTTTTCTGTTAACAAATTACTAAGTCGTGCCGTTAATTTATATTCTTTAACCTTAACAAATTGTGTATGATTATTTATCGTTACTTCTGTATCGCCAATCTAAAAAGCTTGCCCAACTCCACACAAGCAAAATTTTTCATCAATAACTTTTTTTTTTTTTAATTTGTATTCCGAGATTTATAGTAAACTCAGACGTGCGCTGCGTCAATTTTTTTATGGGTATAATGTCCATTTGCTCTTCCAAATTACGAGATATTTGTTCTTAAAATAATTCTCTTTCAAATTATGTTTCTTCTGGTGTTGGTGGATAATCTAATTTTTTTGCTACTACATGAACTAGTGTTATTATATTTTTATTTTCTTCACTTACTTTTTCTGCTTTTTTACCAATATTTCGTAATACGTCGATTAATGGTTGCTCTTTCTTCTTATTATTTTCATATTCTTTTCCGTGATTCTTTTTATATTTTTTATGTCTTTCAATGAGTAATTTAACTCGAGAAATTCACTTTGATTCAGTCTTTTATATACATGTTTTTTTTTCTTATAAATGAGTTATAAAAGTATTGATAGTTTAGAGAGACAAACTTTTCCCCCAACTGATCAAACTAGGGAGAATGTAAATGTTTAAAATAGTAGAATTGAATTTGATATTCCTATAGGAGATGGGTTTTCTTTTCCATATGACGCTTATGTTTATGAGCAAGTTAGTCTACAAAAGAGAGATAAGGTTGGATATGAGGCAAAATATGGCGAATCAGATAGTATTAATGTTTGTTCTAATTTTTTCCATTTCAATTTTCTAGAGTAAAAATTTCAAAACATCGAAATATTATTGAAGCTGTTGATAATCCATGCATTACATCTACAATGGAACTTTAGATAAATATAATAATGTTACGATACATCGTCCTGATCCTCGTTAAATTCTTATTAAGAAATTAGAAATTATGTGGCCTATTCTTGAATATGAATCCAACAACACCATTCCAATTAAAGAAAAATATACAAAGATTTTTAAAAAATACCTATTCGTATTGATTATTGGCTATTTTTATTAAAAGAAAACCCTGCTGGAAAAACGGTCTTTAACTTTGATATAAAAGATCATTTCAATAATTTACAATTTAATATGCCTCACTTTATAATTGTAGGTTTTCAACTCAATAGATGAAATCGTGCTGAACAGCATAAACATGCTACTATGTTTGATCACTGTAACGTGAGAAATATTTATGTTAAAAATGGTAGAAATTAAATTTTTCCTAAAGAAAACTGGAATCTAGACATTGAAAACGGTGTTTGTCTTAAACAATTTTTTCGCTTATAGTGATTTTAGAAATTCAAAAACCAAACCAGATACCAACTCTACAAATAATGAACTTAATGATAAACCAACACTAAACTTTGATTGTGATATTAATTACTATTCATTTTGGGGGCGAAGACAGTTATATGTTATAGATTGTATGTATAGAAACACTACTGAAGTTAAAGGAAAAAACAAATATAAGTATTAGTGTTGATTTTAATAAGGCTCTTGAAGCAGGTAGAGTTTGTATTGTTGTTATAATAAGTAAAAGAAATCTTACTTATGATTATTTGAAAAAAAGTATTACAGGGGATACATAAAATTTTAACATTATTAAATGGAAGAATCAACAAAATGTTTCGATATTTTTACAATATTTTAGACTTATAGTTGAGTGGTTACGTTTTAAAGTTCTACAAATTTTTAGAAATATTGATTAATTATATGACCAAATAAAAAAATCGTTTTCATAATTCTAATTAATTTTTTTCATAGTATCACTTTTTACAAAACATACGCAAATTAAAAATATTACAAATGCATCAAATTATAGAACTTTTAGGGGATTGGCCTAATGGATATGAAATTATAAACACAG
Organism: Dryococelus australis; assembly: GCA_029891345.1. NCBI lineage: Eukaryota > Metazoa > Arthropoda > Insecta > Phasmatodea > Phasmatidae > Dryococelus > Dryococelus australis. The sequence continues at coordinate 115,536,763 of CM056998.1, read as the reverse complement.
CAACTGCCATTGATAAAGAATTGGACATTGTTAATTTCAAAATTGTTTTAAAAATCAATAAAAATGATATAAGATCAGATCAATTTTCTAATTTTAAAGAAGATGTTTATGATTCTAATTGTTGTGATTCAGATTTTCTTTATTTTTAGACTTTAAAAAGTCTTATTTGTGTTTTACTTTAGTTGAATAAAATGTATAAATTCTATAAATTATCTTTCCAATATTTCATTTGATTTTAGCTTCAATTTAATTGATTTGGCTTAAATTTGCTTGATGTTTATTACTCGATTGCAAGATTGATATTTCTAAAAAAAAAATTAAAATAGTAGCTTGAAAGCGAGAAATTTGCTTTATTTTAAGTTAAATTTGATTGATTTTGATCGTTTTTTCCATCGAATTTCAGATTTTGAGTTTTTAATTTTTTGTTGTATTTTCGTTAAAAATAACTGGAAATAGTTATGTTAGTTTTTTCTTGTACTTTCGGCGGAAATTGTCGAAAAAAGTGCGCTGGGCTAGAATAGGCCTTTACCATCTACTATCCGTCAATCTTTATCAATCTTTCGCAACCTTTCCATCAGTCAGCACCGCAATTAGCGCCACAATAAGAACTGCAATCAGTTACACAATCAGCAATCCACACAAATCCACACACTAATCTACACATTATTTCACGCACCAATTCACACACATTCACACGCCAATTCGCATACCAATCAACACAAATCCGCACATCAATCCACACACCAAACACACCAGTCCATACCAATCCACACCAATTTTTCACAATTCTCCTCCGCAATCCTCAGCAATATTAAGAGTTAAGATAACGTAAACGTAAATTGTTAAGCGTGACTAAATGAGGATACATAATAGGGAGAAAGAAGGAAATACGCAAATCGTTCCAAAGTTCTTAACAATGAGTCAAATAGAGATTGCTTCGAGCATAGACAGTGGCAACTCCTTCACACTATCTTGTATGATGTATACAGACGTTATTTAAAACCTTTATAAAAATATTTTTCGACAGTTAGTGAACGATATCTTCGCTGCAGCTCAAAATCCTGCTTTACCAAATGCATGAGCAGAGAACGGATAACCACCACATATAAAAACGTATATTAATTAGGAGGTAAAGTAGTCGAAATTGTTGTAAAATTAAAATAAGATTTAATGTAACATTTCTTTAAAAACTTTGGAAGCTATTTGAGATGTCGCCTGAAATATTTGAACAGTTATAAAGAAAAGGGAACTCTTTAACCTGTGGGAAAATTGTGGAGGTATAATCTTTCTTCAGTATGTCAATGGTGTTTGACTTTCATTTGCCTTTAATTTTGAACACTCTACATGATTTAATGTTTCGTTACGATACCTTAATCTGCATGAGTAGACTAATTATTAAAATATTTTCGTGGTGATTCACTTAAGTTAGCCGTTTGCGAGTTATCCTCATGTCTATGTTTAAAGGTGGATCTACTAATGTCTGATAAAAGTGCTGTAACAATTTTGACTTACAAAAACACAAATATACTATTTATACTTCATTTTTCGTATGAAGTCTCCTCCATAAATTAAAATACTCCATTCTGATAACCTTTTATGTACACATACATGCACCAGTAAAAAAGTATATTCAGGCTATAAAATGAACTCAGAATGATGTCCAGCTATCAAATTAAGGAACTAAGGAGCTTACAATATTCACAATTATGCTAACTCCAGTATTTTCAGTGAAAAGTGTGACTGGAGAACCGTACTTCATCTTAAGATGTGAGCTGAAGAAAATATGTTTGGAATTTCGGTTTTATGATGCAATATTTTATTCATATAGGCAAAATTAAAACTTCAAATTTCAGTGAGCTCCGAAGCACTTTCGTTGAAAGTTTTTGTGTTACGAGATTAATATAAGTAACATTTTTTTTTGTACAACTTCTAGATTCTAACAAACATGCAACAAACAAGGGATAAGGAACAATTACATTCAAATCAATCATTTTCCTTCTGACAGCAGCAATTAAAAATAATTGGCCCAGTTAACTGAGTGTTACTGAAAGAAAAGTATGTACAATTATTTTGACCATAAATCCCCCATGCAGAATAAAAAAATTCATAGAAAAGAAAAGGATAAAAATTTTTATTTACGGAGTGCAAAATGTCGAGGTTGTTACTCATCGAGTAGTATGAAGTTCTTTATTCATTATCTGTCCACTTGGAGCTTATTCTGGGGTTATGTGTAGCAGCAGTGATGGTGGCCGCAAGAAATAAACAGGATATTTTATTTTATGGAAATCTGATATTTTCACATTGGGTATAGTGCTGTACGAGAGCAACAGCACTGCTGGGAGTTAGTAAATAATCTTTCTGGCGTGCGTTCGCTAGTATCCTGCTCGACGAGCGTACGTACGGTGGTTATGAAGGTTCAACTAGTCCAGGACATGACGGCATTTGCATCAGAGACTAAGTAGTATAGTAGTTGCGGGACTGTCTAGTTATGCGCAAGCCAGTAGTTTACGATATTCCAGGGGAACTTCCTTGTACCGCGGAATGGGCTCTGGTTGGCATCAAACCAACGTAGGAAACTCCCGGGCAGTCCCCATACCTGTTTTTTCTGAAAGGAGATCCTGCCTTCCAGGTTGAGCTTGAATCACAACCAATCGTGATGTTTCGGTCTGATGGCAGGCTGGTTAACTACATGGCACTTAAACCATTGAAGGATATGGTAGGAATTTTACCACTGAAGAAAACTAGAAAGGTTGTGGCAAACTGCTGCAAATAACTGTTTACACCAACCAATTTTAAATAATATATTGTAATGAGAGTACCATACATAAATTTATGAAAGCTTCAACACAAAATATTAAAACTATCGTGTTACTTGTTCCTTTAAATCTTGTATATGATGGTGCGAAAGCTGGCACCAAAAACAATTAATATTTAAATGTTTTTATTCAAAAACGCATCAGACAATTCCTTTTAAAGCCTGCATCAACTTGAAGCAGGAAAAAACAAACATGAAAGAATCCATTAAAATACAATATTATTTTTAATGCCTTTACATAAAATAATTAATAATAACTTGCTAAAACACATACTAATTATTGCTGAATTCAAAGCATGACTAGATTTCAATAATTCAGAAAGGAAAACTGATGTCGTATTAACAAAATCTTCGTAAAGAACATCAACTGTGAGGAAGGGCAGCCCGTGCGGCCCATCAAAGCCTTACTCTTAAAAGTACATATTTTTTTAAACTTCTTAAAATTTACTTAAAAAATATTTATAATGGTGGCAGTTCCAACGGAACCTGAACACAACACATCAATAATAAAGATATTATTAACAGAGCAATATTAAAAGGCTACTACCCACGAGTGAGTCGTAGATGGATGCATAATTTAAAAGTACAACAAGGCTTGAAGAGCCAAATGGGAAACACCAACATGTTAAAATTGTAGAATACGCACAGCAGCCCGGTTTAGTTAATCTAAACATAATTACGAACAGCTTTCTAAACAGAATTTTTAAACAATCTAGAAATTCCATATCCCGCTAAACACCACAAACTACGCCACACAACATAGTTTAAAACATAAGACAGCCTAATAATTCATACAGGCGCACCCACAAGTCGACATTTACAGACATATCATAACCGGCCACTCAGCCACAGAACACTTTGAAGTCGTTCAAATTTCACGTCCCTATGAAGACTTGACTAACAATTTAATACATGGTGTGTGGAGCAGAAAATTTTGGTGACAATCAGCTTTGTATTGTGAAGGGCTTTTTAACGTCCTCCGGTTTTATTAGCAGGGGACGGCTTACATACTAACTTATATAACCTAACTTAAAATAACACCCATGTCTTACCTGGGATCCGAACCCAGAGCCTCCCGCACCACAGATCGGTGGCGCACCAACCGACTGCACCACGGGAGGTCGGCGGGACGATCAGCTGTTGTGACCCAGAGCACAGGCATAGCTTCGACGTGCAGCACGTAGGGGTACCGAGTTGAATAGGAGGGGAAGTCTTATATGATTCTATATTAACAACCCTTTGATTTAAAAAAAAAACTTTCATGCACTTGGAGGGGAATTGAGGAAGAAGATTGAGGAGTGGAAAAAGGAGGGTAGCCGAGTGGCAACCGAAAATATCACTAGGAGATTGCTGTCAATTAACGATCGAAACTGGCCGACGGCGGCAGCAGCATCACCTTCGCAATATAACAATGGACATTGGGTCTGCTTCGGCTGTGTTCGCTGATTGGTTTATCAGCCGACTGATGAGCGTTGGGTTTAGACACAAGGACACCCGCTAGTGTCATTGAAAGAAAGGAGCGGAACGAGCTGGCCATGATTTGGTAAAACGTCCCATATAGTCCAAGTCACGTGGGCAGGATTTGTGTCAGTAGTGGTGTAAATACTCGCTTGATAGTTGAACAAGGTGTTGGTGGTTGGCGTATCCATGGCCATCAATCAATAAGTGGGAGTACGTAGTTATGACTCTCTGTGGTGTATTGTGCTGTATTCCACATTTGAAAGCTATTGAAGCATGACATGAATACATGTGACATTCTGCGTTTGTCTGTATGTAGCGGGCATAGGGTGGTTGCTGCTTGCGATAGTACCTCGCTCTCAGCAGAGAAACAGTGTCTCCCGGGCTGATGGTATTAGCAAGTTGTTATCCGAGAGGCAGCTGAGCAATTCTCTGTAACCAAGAGGTTTCTTATGAGAACGCCCTGAGGTGGTGTGGTCAGTTCCTGTCTGAGGTGTATCCCGCCATCATAGCTTGGCCGTTCTGGGTGTGGTCTAGTCCGCCATTAATATTGCCTATTGAGGCCACAGCTCCTGCTGTTGATGGTGACACTTATGTGACCCCGAAACTGGCACGAGGCCACGGTGCGGTCGCTCCAGATTTTATCCTGTGGTAATCGTGCTGGACAATGCCGCTGGTCAGTGGGTTTCCTCGATAGCCTCTCTTTTCCCCCGCTCTTTCATTCTGGCACTGCTCCCTAATCACTTCACTTCACTCTCCTCGACTCACACGACCTCAGTGTTAAAAGCCTCCCAAGTCTCCCTACTCCCAATCCGAACAGACGGGGTGTTAGTATTAGCAGTGCATTCCCATATTGTCTTGGGCACGCAGCTGCACTTGCTTAATTTCCATGAGACCTAAAGGATAGGTGGCCTCACGGAGGCCGAGCAGTGGGCACCCAAGCAACTAGGTCGGAGGGAGCCCGCAGTCACTAGGACTACCGAAGTCGTCGACAATGTATAAGGCGATATCACCCTCTAGGTATATTCCACTCTGCCTCGAGTAAGCAGCATTCTAGAGTTTATTCCCCTACTTTGAATGTGTGCTGTCAAGGGTGAGTCGCCTCTGCACAGTACTTTTATTTCAACATGAAGAAATTTAACCAAGTGGGGTTAAAATGCGGAAGTATCTGTTTTATAAACTTATTAGGAATTGTTTATTTTCAGCGACGATAACAAAGTTCAAATGTAAGGTCGTAGTTATCGTACACATAACATGTTAAAGATATGGTAATTCATAGGGTTTGACACTGAATTTATAAATAGTTACGAAAGTAGCAAGAAATTCAGGCTCTGCTGTAATGTCAACAATTTGTACCAGATAGAATGTTAATTTTTGCCATTTGTCAGCTATTTTACTTACTAAGAAATCATCTGAAGTGACCTGATTAATTCCAAAAATTTCTAATCCTATATAATATATAATAATTCGTTATTCGTGTATTTTGAAGGTGTATAATAAGAAGTGTGCCAAACAAAGATGTAATGTCTGTTTTTCGTGTGCAAGAACCTTCTTGTTACACTACTTCAATAATTCCCATTTACATAATAAGTAGAAAGCATATGGACAAGCTGAGATAAGGGGATAAGGGAATAGTTTTGTGATTCGGTCGTCATCTTGGAATTTCCCGTTTTTCTAAAAAAAAATCGCACCTTTTAATCCAAAAAAAGCCTTAAAATCTCCCTTTTTATACCTAGAAATTTTCTGTTTCTCCCTCAAAAAGCACCAAACAATTCTTGAGTCCCGTTTTCTCAAAAACGAGTATATTCAGGTGATTTTCCGGGCTCGTAATTGCTTTTAGACTAAACAATAAGGTATCTGAGAAGCCGATAAAATAAAATAATTTTATAATTTAAAGGTATAAGTATTAAGTGTTATATATCACTGGACTAGTCTGTTCAAGGAGCATACGATCGTGATGTCATACCATCATTGTCTTGTTTTTCCATTCTCTATCATTCCATATCCTCTCTAATTCAATCTCTTCCTCTCTTTCTTTCTCTATCTCTCTGTTTCTCTTGCTTTCTCTCTTGTTTCCCAATTACTCATATTCGCTTTCTCTATTTCCCTACTCTCTTGTATCTCTCATTCCATCTCTTTCTCTATTGTCTTTCTCATTCTATCGCTTTCCTTTCTCTCTTGTCTCTCTATAGTTCCATAACTTTTCTCCAAATTCTCCCCATCTATTTTTCGTTTGTTCTCTCTCTTTCATTCCACATTATATTTCACTCTCCATCTCGTTCTCTCCTGTCTCTCACATTCGCTCGACACCACCATTTACATAGTTCCTTCATCGGCTGCCGAGTATGCGAATCGCCAGTTTGTATATTTTTTACAAATGTAAAAATGTAATTTTCCATACACCAGAAGGTATAGGAAATTTATTCTAAAGAACATTCCGGGCGTGACTTTGTAAAAAGTATTCGAATTTCAATACTTATTTTTGGAAAACCGATTCAATCGATATTTTTTTAATATCATTATTTCCCTAGGATTTTCCTTATTCAGTTTGTTTTTACTGTTGTAAGGAAAAAGAATTTAATTTAAAATGAAGTCGCCTAGACTTGTAACCATGCTCACACGCACACACACACATCATAGTTACTCGAGGCAGACACATGTTGTGAGAGGCCAAGTGTGCTAGCAACGTCCATAGGTAGACACCGTGGTGGTAAAGGAAGCGGGGCTAATGACTTTAATTGCTCGTGCTGCTATGCAGCCTTGTCAATTCATCAGGCATCTAGGAATAGATGCATTTATAAATAATTCGAATTATTAAAAATTTATTTCACTATCATTCGAAAAAAAAAACCCTGTTAAATATATCTAAAATATATTTTAATGCAAAATCGTGTGACGTCTCACCAAAAATTTTATGTCTTTTTGAGCACAGAATTTGCTTAAAAAAATTTTACCACGGAAAAGTTGCAAATTTTTCTACCTTTTCGATTATTTTGTGAAGAAGACGTGGTTTTTACCACATACCAGCTATTTGTATATTGTTACGATGCAGCCCGGGGTGGGCTGCACCATTCGATGGCGTCATTACTGGCGTGGATTTTTGAAGCAGTTCGGGGTATCGACTTTCCACCAGCTCCATGTCAGCATGTATGGTGGGCGCCCGGTAACTTGGTCGTAGGTGCGCGAATACTAACGGCGCTCCGATAAACTAATGCTGGTGTCGTCACAATCAGCTGGCCAATCGGCTGAGCACGTGAGGTTTCGCGTGTTTGTGACATCACTTCCTACAGCCTGCTTGAACGCCGGGAGTTTTGTGACGTGTGAGCAAGTGTGCGATCCATATTAGGTCATGTTGAGGTCCGACGAGACTGGATTGGACAGCAATAAATTAACACATCTAATGAGTAATGCTTGCTTTCAACAAACTTTCTCCGAAATAGACATCTGTACTTATATTGTTTGTGGTATGTGCACACCCCTCTCGGGGATATTGGTTTGTAAATTGTATAAATGGTGGGTGCACCTCTGTCTTGGGGTCGGATTCTGCCACTGCGCCAGGAGGAGTCACCTTACCACCAGTTAAGTAATGATCAGTAAATGATTTATCTGCATAGCCCTTATGGCTTTTGAAACAGGCACACTTGGTGTCCTTAGTAGGAGACAGACGCCATGTTGACGAGAAAACTTTAGAACTTGCTCAAGTTGAGAAAGTTAACACCATGCAGTATTTTTACTTGGCAGCAATTTTAAAATCAATTTTTTAGCTGTTTGCTAGTCATGCACCAAGATTAACCCTTATATAAGATGTTAATTTTTTGTAATGATTTCCCATAAGTTTTATCTGGCAGGATACATTTTTAAATCTTAGCCCAACTAAAAATTTGAAATATGTTCGGAAAGAGCATATAAAGTCATAATTAACTATTTGAAATATTTAGGAAAGATGATTAAAAACAGAAACATTTCCAACTAAATTGGTGTTGCTTTTAATGTTAACCACAAGAAAAGATGAATATTAAATATCTTGTTATCAGTAAAGAATAAAAACATTAACTTTTGTAAATTTTGGGCCTTTGGTTACTTTAGTGGCCTATAAATTAAAAATATATATATATAATTTTGGTGTGTTTTCTCTGATCATTGTGGATAGAGAAAATTATCTAAATATTATATATTTGCCTTAATTGGATAGTAAAAAGTTAGCTTTCTGCCTGCTCTTATGTCTGGAAGTACTTTATGCTAGGACATCAGTAGAAATAAAACTTTCTTATAAAATATAAATTTTGCAATTATAGTGTGAACTGCTGTAGGTATAGAGAATCGCCTTGAAGGGCGGGTTGCTTATGTATTTACTTGAAATATTTTCCTCCAATTAATTAGCATGGAGGCTTATAGACCAATAATATATATATATATATTTTTTTTTGTGGTTTGAGTAATAGTAAAAACTAGAATACACTATGGAATTTTCTACACGATTGTTGCCTTTTGGCTAAACATTTCATTATTTCAATATATTGTTCTAAATCAGCATTGTTGTGTTTATGAATAATTGTGTTTCCAATCAAATATGGCAAGATATGCAAATTGCAATATTTATGAATAAAAAAAAACAAGCGTTACAGAAAATAACCTAAATGAATACTCTTTGAAACCACTCGTGAATTTTACTGGTTATAATATCTTGCTATGTTATAAACATCATGTTCATTTAAGGTTATCAGCAAATGCGAATCTCTGAATTCTTAACTAATGTCTGGATTCGTGTCGTGTTTACACACATAAAAATACAGTAAAACGTGATAGCACACGCGAAAATATTTCTTCTATGTTCTTATATTTCTCAACAGTAAACATAACTCAAGGAGTAAAATCACAAACATTTCCACACTTAAATGAACACTCTCGCACTATCGCTAAATCATTCCCGTGCTTTGGAGAATAAAGTATTTGATATTATCCGCATAATTTTAACTGAGATGAACCATTACATCCATATAAGCTAGCAACAGCACTGGCTGCAGTAAAAAGCAATGCTGTTTTGCACTACTATCATTCTTAAGTACAAGGTATAATTAAAAAACTTGCTGCTTAGCATGCTATTAGCACATTTTTGCTAAAAAGGAAATATTTCAAGAGATGCTTGGGACTAAGAAACTGTAATTGGTTTCTCACAGCAGGTTTCCAGAAGAGTTACAAAGCAGGAAGTAAAAGAATGCAAAGAACAACGTTTCACTCAATTCAACTTTACTAACGGATACGTATTTAACGGAAATTATTTAGAATGCAGAATTTAAAAAAAATGGGTAAACGTAATCATGTTAGCTCTATTACATTTATATTGAAATGTCGTGTTTAAATTCGTTGTACACTGGTAAAAAATGTAAATAGAGCACCACAAAAGCGCTATGGACAGAGTAGGAACTGCGCACTAGATATATCACCGTGAAGTCCAATACCATTGTAGTTGAATCAGTGAATCTGTTGTTTCAAGCATAGGCCTTTGTGTACTAAGCATTGTAGACATGCTACGACAGCATAGCCGACCACCTTCGTGCAGTTAACGGACTTTGAACGAGGTGATCTTGTAGGTGTGAGGGAGACTGGATGGTCCTTCCGAAGAATCACCCAATGCGTAGGACGTGAAGTGTCTGTTGTGCATCATTGATGGTGTCGGTGGTCCAACGATGGTGCACAAGCTTGTCAACCTGGTTCCAGACAGGAGTGGCATACGGAGTCCCGCCTGAACCGCCGCATCAGACGAGCAGCCATTTCTGATCGCATGGCGACCGCCACACAGATTAGGGCCGCTGTTGCACCCAGGGTGTCAGCTTGGACCAACGCCAACAGTTTGCTGAATGCTGGGCTACGAACAAGGGTGGCACGCGTGGCTTCCTCTCACACCTCATCACTGTGCAGCCTGCCTCGGATGGTGTCACGAACGACATAAATATAAGGATGAATGACGTGCAGTTGAACGAGTGATAAGAGTATATTCTGCATTGGTACCAGTGATGGTCGTTTGCGAGTGCGGCGTCGACCAGGAGAGCGGCAACAATCAGAGTGTATACGGCAGCTTCATATGGGATCAACTCCTGGCCTCATGGTCTAGGTGGCAAAAGCCTACAGTGACCATACTCCTGTGGTGTTTGTTGAGGAAACACTGAACAGTGGACACTTAATACCGAACATCATCCGGCCCATTTTGTTGCCGTTCCTACGACATGGAGATGTCCTGTTCTAGCAGGACAATGCCCGTGCACACACCACACACGTCTCGTGTTACCCAACGCGCTCTCGAAGATGTTCGTCAACTCCCTTGGCCAGCACGAACAGTCAACCTGTCTCCCACTGAACATGTGTGGGACATAGTGGAACAGTGTTCGGCACGGTATACAATACCGGAAACAAACCGGCACCCATTACAAATCAGGTGGAATTAGTGTGGAACACTATCACCCAAAATGACATCCGACACCTATATGTTTTTCTCTACCCAAGACTGCAGAACTTCATCGTCGCTAAAGGCGGCTATACAAGATACTGTCAATGTTGTTCGAGACACGCTGTAGCCTCTGTCCGTTAGATATACGACCCTGTGATCATTTTCATATACACTGTAAATCATGTATAATGATTAATTTAAACCTACATTCTTGTGGGACCATTCCGTCCGGGTATTTTCCACCGGTGTATTATTTCGTCTAGTCATTCATCTCTTATTCTACGTTACAAGGCAGTCATGTACTTATTTATTGTCTAAAGGCTGTCCACGATAAAGTGAGCATATTAGAAATGAACCTTAGATAAAAGTCACGGCCCTTCCCTGCATACATTTTAACTGGCGCACTGAGTGGCATTCGCCCAATGAAGTTGGTAACTATGGCTGGATAGTAGTTCCATATTTTAACGTCAAATAAAAAGTGCTAGGTAACCATTTGTTATAACTTAAAAATTATTATTTCCGCTTTCTGTGTTTTTAATGCAACGAAGTGTAAAAATAAACAGATTTGTAAATTATTTGCTTTCTTAATAATTTCACAGTTTCACTTGACCGACGCATGAATAAAGTGATGAAGCTCATTACAATGTTATTCTTTAATAACACGGAATAATGCACAACGTGCATACAAATAGATCTTAACTAGGGCTTTCAAAAGTGCTCGTTTTACTTTGAACAGCCTGTAGACATAACATAATGCTGGGGAAATTGCTTCCGTGCTCCATTTTCGGCGCTTAATTGCGATTACAAGCAAGGAAGTGGTCAGTATTATTTTTTTTCATGCCCACGATTCTTCGTACACATTCTCACTACAGATTAACATGCCACAAATAATAATACTGTATTAATTTTTCGGCAGTAACTGCGTCCAGTTTTAGGAGTGAAATGAATCCCGTTTACTACTAACTCCACGCATTCTCTATCCTTGGTCGCCGATGCTGTTAAACAACATCGAAATCCGTCCGCACGGACAATAGGTTCGCACGTTTGTAGCAAACTTTCCCGCCATTGTGACGTCAGTGCGTGAAGCATTTGTGTTCCACGCTTCCTGCAGTTGAGGCGTGAGACTGGCCGGAAGTAGAATGGCGTAGGAGGTTCACAGATGCGCCGGTGAGAAGGGATCGGAACTACTTCACTGCGCATATTTCGCATTGTGAAGGTAACGGAATACGGTCTAGGATTGAGTTCACAACCTTGCGTGGGGGGTTGTGGTAATAACCGAAATTCAGTGGAAACCATCGCGACATTAGTAACATTCAAGTCTGTAATATTAATTACATTGACATTAATTTCCTTTCGAGTTGTGTTCACTCACGTCATTGATTTGGATAATTTACACTATTTAAGGTTTAGTGCAGTTAATATGCACTTTTCTTGTTCCACCCCCAGTGTTAGTAATCATTCAAAGCAGAATCTTGCTGCACAAAGAAAAATCCCATAAACACCGACTAGGTTGGGGAAGAACACCAGAACATTCTTTATCTGGATTATAAACGTTGAAGACTGTTATAAATAATGTGGAAGACACTAGTAAAAATTAAAAATATATTTTCTGATGTTCATAAGTGTAAGAAATACGTGAGGAATGGTAATGGCAACTTTCGACAAGAGGATTGGAGAGGTTGCAGTTGCTCTCACCATCGAAGTCTCGAGAACCAATGAGTGCGAAGGGAGTTATGAAGCTGCGCCGGAGACGGGAAATCCCCGAGAAAACCTGTCGACGAGTGCCATCGTCCGGCACGATTCCCACGAGCGAAAATCCAGGAGCGGTTCCACCGGAAGTCGAACACTGTTTGCTTTAGGGGAGGCAAGCATCCTAGCTACTGCGCCACCGTGGCCCCTGTCCTACACGCCTCAATGCCTTATTGTAAGGAAGAATCTTGACACGCTGAATGTTGGCACGCTTCACTTCATAATAAAAAAAAATATGGTTCTCGGTACCGGAAGCCATTTTCCCATATTTATACAATCGTAAACCAATGTCAACCAAACATTGTTTACTACGACTACATATTGCTTGCGTTAAGTAAGTTAATTCGCAACCTCCTTTGCCCAAAATTTTCGAAGTTATCCACGTCTGAATAAATGGAGTTCTCACATCATATCTCGATGGCTACTTAAGGACTCACTCCACATTTTCCACACGATTAGCATCTCCAAGACACATGGTTTTCTAGATCCAAATCCATTCGAAATGGTAGCTATATAGGTATTTCAAATTGGTATGCCATATCGTCTGAATACCTAAATAAACTCGAATAAAATCTGATACGTATGAATTTTAGATGACGTCTTTCAACATGGCATACTATATATATATATATATATATATATATATATATATATATATATATATATATATATATGCGTGTGTGTATGTGTGTGTGCGTGTGCGTGCGTGTGTGCGCGTGCGCATTTTGTATTTACAGTTATAAATGTCAACATGCCACGTTGGGTTCAAAATATGTGTGATTGTTCCATGTAATAAATGTTAACTGGCATCTCATTTCGAAAATTAACCTATCAATATAATTTTGATTAATTTATGCCATCAATGATATTCAAGAATTATTCTTAGTTGGTTTCTAACGAAACGATGGCCAATACTACAAATAAGTGAATATATGCTCCGTTAGATAGTGCCACTATACGAATATTGGTTGAAACAAGAAAAGATTTTATTGGACATGACACACACTAAGGTAAAAATACATGATTTTCCATCTTTAAATAAGTCTTTGATTCTGAAAAATGTATGAAACTAGGTTGGCATAACACATCAGTATTTGTATGCCTAATTTGGTGTGACTTGTTTCAGTGATTCCTAAGTAAGTTCCTGGAGCATTTCCTTATGAAGTGGCTCCACCTTACACAACTACACATATTAAAACTATAAAATCAATTAAACTCATAAGTCACACATTAGTTATATTTTTTCTTTTCTCAAATTTTGCATTCAAATTGTACTTGGCCACATTATTCATAAAAGTGGTCTTTAATTCTTAAAGCACGATCGCTATTCTTGTAGTTTTATTCCATATATATATTTATATGTATATATATATTATTATACCGATTTAACTGAAACTTGGTGTAGCCTGCACTAAATTTAATTCAAATATCCGCTCTTTTGCAAGGTTCTGCCACAATTATAGCTGTAGTTTTAAATGATGTATCGATAAATATAACCCTTGTCATATTATTAAAAATTCTTGTATGCGAAATGATAAGAAATGTAAGAGTACTCTTAATGCTGCAGAACCATACATTAAAACACTTACTAACATTATTTGCATTTTGGAATGGACCAAAATAATTCCATATGAATTACACCACCCTATTTTAAATACATGCTTTGGAAACTTACTTAGCTTGACATCTTATTTAGAAACAGTTTCTGTTAATTTTAAGTTTTCCTTCCTATTGTAAAGAATGTAATGTTTTGGGAGACAGAGAGTTTAGAAAATATAAATATTACATCCAAGATATTCGTATGTGAGGATACTTTTTCCCTTGTGTGTAAATGGTTTGGCAATACCGTTTAAGGATACCATATAATTATTATCATATATAACTTAAACTTCTCTGGGACATCTGTCATCTCTGGAACTCTGAAATTGGCATACAAGACACTGGCACTCAAATACACGGAATTATCCTTCAAATACAGAAACACTTCATTTAAAATATACCATTTATTTAAAATAAAATGTGCATGAATCAAAATAAAATAGTAAAAAAAATCAATACTGTCAAAAATATTTTTAATTTAAATCAGAAGAAAAAAAATTAATTATCTGAATATGTTTGGTTCTGTGAAATCAATTAAATAAACTTCTATTCTGCAAGTAGGTTAGAATACTTTAATACTACCACCATTCTAACAGAACATTAATTACTCAAAAATAAAATTAAAATTAAAATATATTTCAAAGCTGCTTTCTGCCATTAAGAATAAAATGAAGTTCAACTAAAATGTTTAAAACTCTGTAATTCAGTCTCTCTTCGCTAAAACTTTATTCCTCAAGATCCATTCAGAAAATTATATCAAAAGTTGAAATTTACTTTTCCACATACTAATTTAAAATTTCAATTACTTGTGAGATATCATTAAGTGTTTTCCAGCAGAAAGTAATGTCAAAGTTCACCAAAAATAAAGGAAGCAGTTATCCATCACTCAAATTTAAGTCAGTCAACGTAAATTAAATTTGCTCCGGACGCTAGCTCAGGTCAGTTCAAGCTGGACCTCTGGGGTAACTTAGAGGTTACAATTTAAATGCTGCAACTCTCTCTTGATCCAAAGCGAAATCCATAATTACGATGTTCAGGGACATCAAAATATTTTATAAAACGCTACTAGGCTCAAGTTTAATGGCCTCAAATTAAACTACGTCACCTTAATTAATGTATAGTAGCATACGCCTGTATCATGGCATCTCTATGTCGTGTAGCGTCCATCGTGGTCGGCAGCATCCACTACTAAAAATAAAATAATAATGCTTGCCTTAGCCCACTTCTTAAAATGGCTAAGTAATCTCTACCTGAAACTAACTTCTGGGACAAATATTATCTCCCTAAGTTATGAGGATGCCAGGGATTTTGCCTCTCGAAATCCCGGCTACAAAATTACGTCCACGGACCTTAAGACCCGTACCAGCACCTAACCTCCGACTACTTTCTACACTCATTACAAAATGGAACTCAGCTACATCCGGTCTATCTATATATAGCTTAAGCTAAAACATAAAAAGAAATGCAAGCTTGCAAACAAGAGAATATAAAAAGGCGTAAAAATTTAAAATATTAAATTTTGAGGCATAAAAAACATAAATAATAAATAATTAACACACTCAGGTTAAGTTAGCAATAATTCAGAATAATGTACGCTCTTGCCATAGAGCAAAATAAATAAACATAAATAAGAATGGTGGATACTACCCCATGTTAAATATTTTAAATAACGAAATTTATATTTAAAAAGTATAGGAGGGCTCAATTTAAATGAAGAATGCCAAATCATATGCAAATGTAAGGTGTCATACAGTTCAAAACGAAATATGTGCTTATTACCATACCAGTATTTATAATATATAAATGAGCGTACTAATATACCACAAGAATAACGTCTAAAGTAAGGCAGTTGCACCAGATTTTTAATGATAATTGTAGAGAAAAATCTATTTTTTGGATTTATCTTTAGGTTCAAGTCTGTTATACTATGTGTATCGTTATCACAGAGGAAGTATACTTTAACTCTGCACTTATCTCATTATTTAAACTGTGTTTCTTTACCATCTCGTAGAAAGGACATATTTTATAAATGCAATTTGCAGGAATTGGACGATTTGCAAGGGTTTGTGTAAATGTTGCATCCATATACATTCATATGCTCTAAAGCAGATAATTTACCTAGAGAATTTATTTTCGCTTAATGTAATCTGTATAGTGTAAACAACCAAAATTAAAGTTTATAGACGTATCACTGGAACTTATAAATACTATAGTGGCATAAAACGACGTTTTTTTTTCTTTTCGGCAGCAGAATTGAAATGATTCAGAGAATGTGTCCGGAGGAATGAAATGGAACAGTGCCAGCGGTCATTACTGTTGCGTCAACTACAATTGCACGAAACAAAGGTTTGCAAGTGACACAATTGTGACTCGCTCCCCAGCACGAACCGAGGATAATTGACAGGTTATACACGCCTTTATCGCGACTGATTGACAACAACGTAGAAGTCTGCAGCACCAGTCGTATTATTTTTCTGACAGAAAACACTGCGACACTGATGGGTAAAGTTCTGCGATCTGGAAATCGCGGCAAGCACACATGTTACAGTGACCATAAAAGTTTTTTTTCTTTTTCGATGATCAAAGGTCATAAACTCACTGTTTTGTGGGTTCTGCCAAAATATTTCACGAACACTACAGAATATTTATATACTTAGATACATATATTGGCGGCATTATTTTCCGAAAAATATTGTGTAGGAAACATTTTTCATTCCGACGTGAAATGCTGAACGTATTCTGAGTCTCGCATCACATCGCCGGAGGGAGAAACATTTAATGAACTTGTGCATGTACTTGTGTCGCGGCTACATTACTGGAGGGAAAACAAAAAAAGATAGCCGGGTCTGGCAATTCAACAATTATCTACATTGTAAATTAGTTTAAGCTGGAAAAAATACAGTTGGTGTAACTTCAACAACAGATGTTTTCCTACAATACATGCGTAGGAGTGTAAGCTGGGGAGAATTTGTTTTTCTTTTCGCCCTGGAAAAGCAAATTTATTGTTAAAATGAATTACTGCTCTCATAATGTGATTGGACACAGAGTTTCACAGACCAGCCAGTTAAACGAATTAACTATGTCAAAAAAATATATAGTTGCAGTGGATAGCCTAGTCCGCATCACTTACTTTACGAGAGCTAAGCTGTTAACCACATTTGCTGTGGCGCAAAGTGTTTACAGTCTGGGCTACACAGCCACTTCCAAGAACACGTCATTTCCCCTTGTTTTTCAATTTATTTTGTTATCTTTTGTAACTTTGGTACGGAAGTTTGCGCTTTGTAGACTTGTTTGTTTTCCGTTGCTTAATATTCTTAAAGGCTTGTCAAATAAACTATACGAAATTACACAATAGGAACAAATGAGTAATAGACTGACGTATAAAGCCTTTAAAAAATAAAATTATTTATAGTGAAATTAGTTAATATTATATACCTACGGTAATTTTACAGAAGTGAGCAAGCTTTGATAAGAGGATAGGGGAGTGGCTCGGGGGGGGGGGGGGGGGGGGGGGGGGGCTCAGCCGCCATCTTGGTATTTCCCGTTTTTCTGTCAAAATCATTAGTTTTTTTTTTTAATCGCACATTTCAACCCAAATGGACTTAAAATTTCCCTTTTCTCCATAAAAATTTCCCGTTTTCCCCTCAAAAAGCACCGAACCACACTTGAGCGCCAGTTTTGCAAAAACGAGCCAATTCAGCTGATTTATTGCTTCTAGACCAAACAATGAGATAACTGAGAAGCCGATATAATAAGATTATTTTAATCATAACTTTTTATATTTAATTATATTTTTGTAATTAAACAATTTGAACACATAAATATTAAGTATTATATTTGTATTAAGTATTATATTATGACACATTGTGTACATTAATCACGAGTTCAGCGAAGATCGTCAAAACCTATTGTTTGTAGTACTATCCATACGGGTACAGCTAGGGATAGAACATTCTCATATGTTCAAAGTGGCCGCGATGTGCAAGTTATGTCGCTGTATGAATGACAACACTGGTTCCCCCAGTGTTGCCTACTGAAGGGCATTACAAGAATGCACAATACATTTGTGCATGTTCTCAGGAATGGTTATCATATCTCAATAGAGAGCGCCTTTGAGGTAATCCCAAAGAAAAAAGTTCAAGAAATTAAGGTCAGGAGACCGAGCCGGCCACTGAACCTGTCATTCACGACAAATCCACCTGCCACGATATTTTTGGTCCACAACACGATGTGCATACACGATATTATGTGCTGTGAATCCATCGTGTTGATGTGATATTACAATTCTGTTACTTAGAGGTCCATGAATGGGATGGAACGTATGACTCTTAAGAATGCGATGTGCATTCGTTTTCGGAATGCCAATGTGTGGATTAACTGAGACTGCAGCGATAACAGTAACCTTAGCGGCTTCATCTGTGCTAGTTCTACGAAGTTTGCGTTGCTGTGGGTTCAAAATGCCCGCTACACAAGCCTTACCAACGAAACTGAAAAACATTAAGCTGGACGGTGGGGGTCTATTCAAGGTATCTTTCTGTGTAGAGTTTCTCGGCCCTTCTAGCATTACGCCAACCTTCAACAGAATGAACGACGTGTAAGCAAACCAAGCTATCGACGAAGGTACTAATAGAACTGTGTGAGTGTTTCAGTACAATCCATTTGAACCTACTACTGTACAGTGTAATGTAAAATAATACGAACACATTCATCTGCTAACTTATTCTGCATAGATAAGCAGCATTTCTACCCTCTCGTTGTAGGAGTACGTTTCCGTTACAACGCTCACCTTGCAGAGTACTGTATTCGACTGCACACGGATGATTGATAGATTAGTCGTCATGTCATGTGTCTTCCTTTTTTTCCTCTTAGCGTCACCTCAGTGGAGTGCGGGACGAAACTCTGGACACCTGCCCTGTTTACATAACATCTACATCAAATGCAGAGTGTCAACGTCATACGGTACCATGTAGGGCAATCGTGCCACAAGGCATCACATAACGGGTCTTCATGAGTCTCAAAGTCTGTGGCGGTTTTTAACGATCTGTTTATTCTACTGGTTCATTGTGATACATTTTCGAATAGGACTTTACTAGCTTCATTGAACTTTTGACAAATAGACACATGGCGTCGTTTAAAATACTGATGTATGTACTTGCACTTCATGAATAAATAATGCTACGAAGCTGACTCCCCAGCAATATTATTTCCTTCTTCCAGTTACACAACCTTTGTGTGAAACTGTTTTTTATTTGGAGTCACATTGCGAAGTTATTGTGGGTGTTTAAGATAGATAGGATATCCTGTATGTACGAGACGATCTGACCTATACTTCTGTGCCGCACTTTGTAGGGGCATTGTCATGATGTTGTAATATTGTAATCGCGCACTTATCTTGTGTGCACTATCCCACTTTAGCATTTCGTTTGAATCTTATGATTTTCTAATGACACTAGAAATATCAAAGCCACCTTCTCGTTAGCAAGGAAATTATTTCACAGCACTTATAGTAGTTTTAAAACTGATGGTACTAGTGTTTACGAATGGAATATTATATACCACTCATATATAGCCATGGTGCATGGATTCATTTCGAGTTCAATTAAGAGAAAAATTAATTATATTGCCTTTTTCCTCGTACTGGGAAATTACCGATTAATATGGTACTGACTTCTGGAAAATATGAAATATCATCCCGTGTAATACATATATGTGAGCTAATCAAAAATTGAAATTTTCCAAGCGGAAATAAAATTTTAATCTCTAATCACTTATAACGGGAGAAAAATGTTTTATGCCTTATAGATTCCAAAACTGTAAAGACGCATCTGCCCTTATTGTATTGTTCTTTGCTTCCTGATTAATGAGGGATCAGTTTATTTACTGGACAACTCAGTCTTGTTGCCTCTAATGAAGGTTAGTAATTTCCCTTCAAATATGTAAAAGTTGTGGAATAAAGACAAGTTAATAGAAGTCGACTTGTTGCTTGAAGTATTTTTAATTAAGTTATACATTCACAGAAAGTTGTTGCTAAATAAATACGTGCTAAAGTTGTTTGAGCACTTTCCAAAGTGTTCTTTAGTTTACTCCTACTGTATCAAAATAATTATTTCAGAGGATTTTATTATGTAATTGTATCCATGCGCTGATAAAGTGAAGCTACAAAAGTCTTGTTAAGATGTACTCTGATACTATGAAACATAGTTAAAACAATTTCGATTGTCAATAATTTAAATATTACCATTACACTATCAATAAACTTTAAGATATCTAAGTTTCATGATTCGTGCCAACAGTTCTTTCTTTACTTCAGTAGTCAATATTCACGTCAAAACATATGCAGTTGAGTGCGAGAAATTTTTTAAAGGATTATTACAGAAGTTTTAATTTAAGTGTTAGCCAGGTGTAAGAAAAAACTATGCTCTTCTTTAGGAAGTAAAACAACAAAATAATATTAAATGCGGACATGAAAGTGACAAACCAACAGAAAATGTGCATGTTATGTGTGGGCGTGAGTGCAATCATTCAAGCCATCGCAGTAATGTAAATACGCTTAAACCATTTATATGCATATATTATCGTTATATCAACATCATTACTGTTACGCTGATTATGAACCACAAAATTGAGTCTGCCGCAGCTTAATGGCAAATTGTCGGCCACTAATCGACGAATTGCGGCTTTGATTTATATGCAGAGCTACGTGATTTAACTTTACTGTACATTTCCTTAAATCTTGATGAACACTATTGAGATCGGTCTATGAAGAATTTTCTTACTATTCAATCCAAACATTTTAATGCCAAAGTGATAGTGAAGCATAAAAAAAAATGTTGCAAATGTGAAAGGGAATAAACCCTATTTAGATCTATTGTTATCGTCTTAATAAACGAGTAATGTTTACAGGGCCTGTTCGTGACGACTGATTTCGAAAAAGTTTTAATAATACTGTAGCAAGAACTTGCAGGATGCAAACGCAAATTTATATATAAGAATATATGGTAGTGTTTGCGCTCAACGCAAAGATAAGTCACTGCGTCTTGGCCAATGTGTAAATATTTACATGTGGCATGCAAAATTGGCAAAAGAATTTGAACATGATTTCGAGGATTGTTGAATAAAAAGTGAACAAACAGAAGATATTTTTCTGCGTCGTTTCATTTCCTCGCTGCGATGTGCCTTCGATGGTCCACTTAATCGGCTCTCCTGTGATACCTGGATTTTACCGTTGGTAAAATAGACTAGAGGCATGTTAGTCTGACAACCTCACGTACGAACTTATTTTTCTATAATTTTAAGTTCTACATAAAAGCGGAATGGATTTGTTCACCATACACATTTGAATTACCGAGAAAAATTTTGTTAGCATTATCTGGTGACATTATTGATGTTTCAGATTTCAGTATTTAAATTGGATAGCTCACTAATTTGAAATTAATTTGTCTGAAAAACTGAAATTGAACTTTTAATTGCTCTGTAAATTTTAATGTCAAAATTAATTCCCTTCTTTTCTTTTTCATTTTTACTGGACCTGTTTGTGATACCATATTATAATAACATGAAATATGTCATAAATGTTTATTTTTATTTTGGACACGCGAAGCTAAAGGCGGGACCACCACATGTTCCACTTAGCCACATAAAAACTTGAAAATAATCGTAGTTTAATGCTAAAAAATATGATAAGAAAGTTAATGATATCGGTAAAATGGCAGTGGAAAACGAGAGAGGAAAACAATACTACAGAGGAAGGAATTATCCAATACATTTCATGGCAATCAGTCAAATAGTTCATGAGAAATTATGTAAGCGTGTAACAATAAGATTGACGATGTCCTCAAAAATGGCAAATAATTGAAGCTACTTCTCGGTGATGTAAGTGCGAAAAACAATATTTAATTCAGAAATTCATGCCACAAAGTTTGAATGGAATCGGCTTTATAGTACCGAAGATATTATGTAAGAAAAGCGAAATCAACAACCTTGGAGCTATGAAAACAAACAAATATTTTTCCTTTTTCATTTTGTCTTGCATAAACCGTTTACTTGCGAAAGGGGCCGGAACTTGTCAACAAGTTATTGAGAAAATATATTTATGACTTAATGAAACCGTATATTTAATGGTAACAATAAGAACTGTCAGCACACCGAGACCAAAAAAGAAATATGTAGAAAATAATGCAATGAGGCAACTGTTTTGAAAATAAGTAGCATACTCATGTCAGTTCCATAATCAATACCGTCTTTAGTAGTACTACTGGTATAATAATGTTTTGAAGTTCACTTTGGTAGACTACCCAATAATTTTTAATATTTCGTGTTTCAGTTGGCACTATCTTACAAAGAACCTAGCAAAAAGCCAGTAAATCAGCATTTTTATCTCCCGAATGCGCTGACAGATTACCCGTTTTGATTTAAAGTGGTTATATGGTTGAAACGTATGGTTATTTTCACATTAAAATATAGCACATATTATTCACGCACTTATAGTATTCATTTTGTGTTTGTTCATTTAACTGCTCACGTAATAAATACAGTAATTTCTGAAGTTGGGATTTTTTTATTTAGTACGAACTACTTATCCGCTGCTTCAACCGGGTGTGCTGCACGAAGCGGCTAACATACGTCATAATAGTATTCCTTTGTAGACCAAAATTGTGGTTATGCCCTCAGGTGCTAAGATTATCAAGATCCTAGGTGAGCTTACTCTGAAGCAGGAAACGTAGAGCTACCTACATGAGAAGCATTTCTCCCTCATGTCCAACCCCGTCATTTTTAGCTAAGTACCTCAGCCTTATTTATAATCGTAGCACAACAGAAAGTAGGGGGAGTTGCAGTCTCTTACATTTGAAAGGATACTCGCGAATGTAATGAGTACTATGTACTGTATAGAAATGATTACCCTCAAATATATCCAGTAAAGATATTACTTCGATTAATTTTTTTGTAGGTGATTATATTCGTGACAGTTCCTCTTACAAGAAAACAATTAAATGTTTGAACGCAAAGATGGTTACTATGCAACTTGAATTCACGCTTCACCGTAGACGACCAAGGAAATTATTAACCGCTGTATAGTATCTGATATAAAACGCATACAGAACCTAATAGGGAAAATACCATTGCACGATGTATTCCACTGACTGGGCAATCTACAAAAAAACTATTTAATTATTGACCCTGCTGAGATCTGACATTTTTCTGCGACAGTAAAGTAAAAGAAATATTCTCAATAAGAGACAGGTTTCATTTCTGTTAATACTTATTCGTTTGGTAAATTTTTATGAAACGTGTTGAAGGTGACAGGAATGTAAAGATGTAATGTATATAACATATCACTAAAAATACATTTGAATTTCGTCCTCCTTCTTAGGGATTTGGATTTGGAATATTCTGAAATGCGTTTTGAGTCGTAGTCTTTTCGCGGTTTCTCACACTTTTCCAATCAAATATTTTAAAAATCACCCCTTGTATAACATTTTTGGTTGTCCCGTAAATATAGCACATATTACAAGCGTTTTATACATGTGTGAATATAATGGTCCCTTATTTTAGTTTACTAGCAGGGCTTCAGAAAAGTTGGCAGTAACCGTGAACAGCCTATATGTATAAATCCAATCTTTTGAAGTAAAGAGAATAGCGATATGTTATCGCGTTATTAAGGATATTTGGGACCAAGATTCTGTTGTTGAGTTCAAGGCGCAGCAGAACTGGCGATAACAACACTCGAGCCCAACAGCGCCCCATCACTTATACACGCAAGGCGCTCAACAGTGCTTCCGTGCTAATCTGCATCCGTAAAAAATGCTGCTTTATTACACGCGACGAAAACCCACAAGTTTATCCACGGCATTACGGGTTTACTTCTGTCCTAGATCTGAATTAAGGAAACTGGGCGGGAAAGCTCTAAAACAATGATTTTCTACCATTTTCACGATTTGTCTCTCTTGGAATAGTCTTAACATTATAAAAACAAAACCTCATGGGCTTATAGGATTGGCTTTTATGTTTTCTGTCATAAGTTGTATTTCCAAGATATTTATTTCCTGAGATACATGTGAACGCGCAAACAACAAATGTATAAAAAAAATACGTACGGTCTACTGCGCTTACTGAGTCCTATAAAACTTGTTAAAGGATGTTCACGGGTAAGTGAGAATTTTTGAAAGCCCTGCTTATGATCTACATATGTGCACTTTGTGTATTCTTCCGCTGTATGTATAATTTACATTGCTATCGGCCTGGTCACTTTATTCATGAGTCAGTCAACTACAACTGTGAAATTAATGAAAAAAACTAAAATTTTACATATGTTCTGATCCTCTACACTTGTAGTGTATTTTGACAGACGGGACGGAAGATAAATAAATTCAGTATTCACAATTGTTTACATAAGAATTTTAATTCAACGTTAAATCATGGAACAACTTTCCTTCCTTTGTTACCAATTTTACTTGGTGCATGATCGTCGGCGTGCCTGTTAACATATACACTGCTACGAGTAGCGCCATTTTTCAAAAGACCATTTCAAAAGTACTCACTTCGCCGTGAACGGCATATATTCCTTTTCACCTTATTGGCTGTGAAATTTCGGGGGAATCCTGAAATTATTTTTTAAGTATTTGTAAACGCAACCTTTTTTTTTTTAGCGCAGGGTACAACGAAATCGTATATGGTTTATGAGATATTGGGAATTACTCGCACAAACACATTTTACTACATTTCACCTTGTTAAGGATTGAATTTCAAAAATCATTCAATCCGTTTATAACTATTTGTATGGGCAACCTTTTGTGGCAAAGCGCACAGTGATATCTCATCGAGTGAATAAGCTATTGGGGAGCTCTTGAGAACACATTAAAACTTTTTAAATCCTCTTAGTGGTCGAATTTCGAAAAATTCTTTCTTAGTGGATTCTCGCGCTGGTCTCAACAGTCTAGTTCAGGTGAGTTTGATCTGAGAAGGCGCGCAAATATTTGAAGGGTACAAAAAAACCTGATCCATCAACTTCTAAGCCCTAAGATAGCTATAAATCGGGTAAATACAGTACACGGGACTGTAGTGAGTCTCAGGAGGGAAGACATCGAGAAGACCCTACCATGTCTTCCAGCTCCAAACCAGTCTTATTGCTACTGCTTGGGGGCCCGCCTACGAACAGTTATGTTTGTGACTACAGAAACGGGAAGCAAATATGCTGCTACATTTTACTATAGACAGAGATAATTTACTGTTCCAGAATCCTAACAAGGTCAACAAATTTTTATACTTGCGGACACTCTGATATGTTAAGAATCACGGCGCTTTATTAATTTCCCTGTTAATAAGCTCCGAAAAGTATTTCTCTCAGCTCAAAGTCAAACGACTATGGAATATTTTACAGTTTCGCTTAAGGCTAGTGTCGTTTGTCGTTTCCTTGCAATTATGTGAAAGTTAAAAATGTTACATTTTTCAGCTACTTTAAATTTTCAACTCATTAAAACTATTGTTTTTCCAGTGCGTTAATGATGTATTTAATTATATTACTTATCGTATTATTTCAATTACTAAACCGCAATTTAGCGTCTCCGCTTGCTATTTCTTTTTAACAGTAGGTTGGCAAATCTGGTCGTGGTTGTTAAGGCATGTTTTCGCCTATTTGGGGAGTAGAGAGTTATGTTATGAATATTATGTTTCTTTCACCAAACCTACTGTTATACTGCTACAAGTCCAGCCACAGAGCAAAAGTCTTGCCGGGCACAACTCTGTCCAGCTCCGATTTTGTTGTTCGTATGTTTCAGTGAAGGCCTAAGGCTATCTAAAACCAAAATATTCAAACTAACGTAATTAAGGAAGTAAAATGACTTACTAAGAATGTGTGTTTATATATGTCTGTGATAGAACTAGTTTAGTAACGAATTTATTACATGTTGGTTGTATGTTTTACGGAGCAATGGCTTAAGAGCTTAGTTTAGTAACGAATTTATTACATGTTGGTTGTATGTTTTACGGAGCAATGGCTTAAGAGCTTAGTTTTCCAGAACGTGCATTGTTCCAAAATGAGGGAATAGAAAAATTTATTTTACTTAATTCGGTACCAATACTTTGAGTTATCAACATGTCGTACTGGATTCAATTGGTTGGATTGTTCACAAGATAATAATATATCAACCAAGTGCATTAAAAACGGCCGGAATTAAAAAAATACTGACAATAACTCGAGAAGTTCGGAGTCTTTTCTTGAAACTATTAGTTTAGAGAGTTAGGTAAAATTTCAGTGGATGGATTCGAAATATTTTGGAGAGCACACACACAAAAACACTGACAGATAGTTATGTCACCCCATAAGCCTCTTCCCGTTGGAAAGTAGTCTAAAAATGTGAAATACCTGTAGGACGAAGATAGACCATGACGTAAGATGGATGTTGCGAATTAAATAATACGCAATATCACCTAAAAACCATATCAACAGAAACTGCAACCTAAACCAGATTATGAGACACATAATTTGCTAAAAGTGAAATATAGAAAAATATTGTGTAGTTACGACAGACGCGCAACTATAAAAAAAAACATTACTGCAAGTAAAACATTTTCTTACAAGGCCGTATAGAGATATTAGATGTAAAATGTGATAACTTCTAACTGCATTTCGATATACAAAGGAAAACGACCAAGTATCAGAGAGTAAAAGGTTTTCTTGTATCAAACTACGTTTGTTTAGCACAACTAAAGTATTTCTTTGTATAGGGGCAAAGAAATATTTGGTTTTTGAAACGGAATTCTTTGTTGTCCTTATTTGGTTACCCCAAACAAAAATGTTGCTCTTGTAACTAAATATTTGGTTTGTTCTACTTACATTAAAAGTTTCTGTTAATACAGAATGTACATTATTTGCACCTGAGCGATACGCCCTAACAACCTGGGTAAAATGACCACTAATGTAACATGAATGTTTTAAATATATTTATTTCGAATAATGGACAACGCACATAAATAAATGTTCCAAGTTTTGCAGCTTTATATTTTAGTTTCCTGTTGAACTTGTTTTATTACGATGTTTATACCATTATCAAGCATCGATAAATGCACTTTCAACTACTGTTACTATCTTGTCACAAAAATACAAACAAACTCTCGAGCTGTATTTTCAAAATAAAGCAATCAAATGAGTGGCTAAACAAATGTGTACAAGTGGTTCAACGAAATTTATTTTGTCGATAAGACACTTTTTTGGCACAACGCAGGCGTTTTGTTAATTAAAGCATATTTTACTACATGAAATAAATTGATATTGTGGATTTTCAAGTTTTGCTTACTCAACAAAATATTTTGTTGAGGCAACAAAATACGTCTTTGGCCCTTGCATACAAACAAAATTTTGTTGCCTTGAACAAACCTCTCTTTGTGTAAACATATTATTTTGTTGACACATAGTAACAATATGTTTGCTTACACTGAATATTCGTTTATCATACTGAAACGACGAAGAAATTTTTGGCACAAACAAAATCGTTTTAAATAAATTATTTGGCTTTGTAAACAAATTTAATTCATTTGGAGGAACTGCGGCTTGGTTGTATCAACAAAATATAGTTTACCAGAAACAAACGCCACACATACAAATATATTTGGTGTACTGAAACACACAGTTTTTCTCGGTGTAAGCTAAGGTACTACATAAAAATCCACAAGATGATTAAAATGCGAAATAATATTTAAGAGTGACCTAAAACGGTTCAGTATCACGTTCAAATATACATTCGTATATTTAACGTCGCACTCTGATCACACTACCATCAACTTTTCAATCACGGCTATGATACGTAGTAGAGAGATGGACTTCTCCAATACATTCGAAGCATATACTATAGGGACCAGAAAATTAACTATAATAGAAGCATGTGCGGAGCCTAAATATTAGCAGAGGCAGATTGGCACACGTTCTACATCCAGCCAGATAGCCTCCTGAGAAGTAGGCCAATAAACAAGATGCCAAGTTAGCGTGCTACCGGAATGAAGAAGCTGCTTTGAAAGGAGGATTAGAGTGGAGTTACAGGAGTGGAAGCATCTTTGTAATCGGCGCTCGCGACCAGCACAGCCCAGCGGCCTGGATATGCCCGTCGTAGCGACGGTCTCGTACCTAATCCTCGGCCTCTCCGATCCGCAGGGAAGCAGTTGCTGGTCTTCTGTCGCGAGATTGCCGTCTCATGCCCCAGTTTCCCTCGATGTTATCCAACCAGCTTCACCCACGCGCTACTTCCTGCTAGCTTCCATTTTCTGCACGTAAGATCTTTAAAGGTTTTTTTTTCTTTTGGCAAAGGGGCTAACATAGCAAGAGAAACATTATTCTTTGCATACTCAATTGCAGTGGGTCTCGTAGAAATTCAGAAAAATGTGTAGAAGCAACGCAGAGGCACAGTTGGACTTTCGACAGTATATATACAAAAAAATGCCAACACACAGAATTACGAACAAGGAATTCAATATGAAAGCAACACGGGGGCATGATGACACAACATAAAACAATAAAAATAACAACTATGGACAATATGAAGAAGCCAGCTCCGACAAACTTACACACATGCACAAAGACTGAACGAGACTGCGAAAACATTATAGACGAAAACAGTGGTATTCTAAGAGTAAATATATGTGACATTTTGGAAACTGTGATCTATTCCTGTCTTCAGGCATACAGAGTGAGGAACACCTTCAAGCTGATTAGACACGTAATTGACCACATACTTAATACCTCATTTTACTTCGTTATTTCAGTTATGTCAATTTTTTTGTCGAGAGTTAGCTTGGTGTCCACTATTATTTTGTTACCTACAGTTATACATTTCACGCTATTAAATATATAAAATGCTTCTGTAATTTTGTTTGAAGAGTACTCGGAAATACTAACAATTGTGCGAATTTCTTGCAGGTAGCAGTTTCTGTGCTCATCACGAGGTTACTAATGAAGTTTAAATATCGAGAAGAAATCTTTTTTAAAAAGTGCAAAATTTTGGACTAATTAGCTATCTCATTTTAACTACGTACTATAGCAAACATTTTGTACGGTGGGTAGAAAAGTAATAAACAAAAAAAAAATCAATATGCTGCAAGCAACAGGGATATGGATCCATTGAACAAACAGTTTGATTAAAAACCATAATGTATCACAATGAAGATTAAGATATTTTGAATCCTTTTCCAAACCTTCATACACAAATTAAATTAGTAATTGTTCCTGCAGTGTACGCAATTATTATTATAAAACGAAAATGTGGTATGATTCACTACCTAACGTAATAGAAAAGCTCAAATGAAAGGTAGTATAAAACATAGAACATTGAGATCGTTCACTATATATAGAAAAAACATGCTCACGCACTTATAAGTGATTTTTATACTTAATTGCATCTTTTTTCATCTCTTGGCCCAACGCGCTACAACACTTTAGCTCCGATTGTAGAGAAACTTTGTGGATGGAAACATCAATCCACTTCGGGTTGCACTCGTGGATGACTACCTGGCAACCGAGTTCATAGATGGGTTTCAATTGCCGGCCAGGTCCCCAGAGCTCAACCTTATAGAACGTGTTTCTGATGCACAAAGGCGTCCTATTGCGGGGGTCCAGTACCTCCACGAATCATCACGAAGCGTCAGGATGTTTTGATTTAGGAATATGACTCAGTACGTCTATAACTCTAAGTTAGACGATCTTTTTTTCAGCATGGGTTTCAGTTTTACTGTTCGTATGTATAGCTGTCAAGGTGACCTCACATCATGCTCGCTCTTTAGGTACCACATTAAATTAAGTGATGGGGCACGGGTCGTGTCGGATGTCAAATATTTAACTTCAGAATGGGAAACAGTCTGACGAATGTCTAATGTTCTGCTGAGCTAATCTTAGATACAGTTTGTTGCTCTTCATGTTGTTATAAATGCATTAACTGACTCTATCCTTGTTTTCTGTACATGATCATTTCCCTTATATTGGTTACGAGATATTCGAAATTTGCTTGGCCCCAATATCGTGACCTTGCCTTTTAATTGAGCTTGTAAACAAATATAAAAATTTGGAAATGAAAGAAATTTAATTTAAGAAAATGAGCCACCACTTCGCCACGTACGTGGTTGTCACCATATACTACAGTGTAAGTGTATGATGTCCGGATTTTTTAAAATAATTTCTAGTAATTTAAGTCGAACGATTGTAGTAGTTCAATCGGTTATTTATTAAAATATCATTCGTATACCACATGAACGCATTTAATTGTAACAAGATGGTGAATTACAGAGACGTAAACTTAAAGCGCATCTCTCACGGCATATTTTGTAGACTGCACACATTTATTGTGCAGTAACAAGAGAAAATTATTAATGCATGTTTAAGAATTTAAAACCAACCATTATTCCAACTAACTCTTAAGATGAAACAGATGACTGTACACAGGCCGTCGCGCGAATAGTGCTTAGTTGCAGTTGCTCAATAAATAATGTTACTTACCACCATAGTGGCGTATCAGTGTTCGTGAACGATGGAGGCCTTAATAAAAAATAAATAATTAATTTTGATTTTTAATTTATTCACACAGCAATTATTTACAACATTAAACTTTCTATCTTCACTATTACTCTTGTTATTCTCAGCGAACGCAATTTTTAATGTATATCTCAATTGTAATTAATGTCCTCTTAATGTCTGTATATTGGCTGCAGTCACTTAATTTACACTTAATATTTCCACGTGTTCAGTCTGCCTGTAGCCATCATGCCAAATGACATACATTCACGCACCCAGCACAGAAGTCCCGCTCGCAAGCTTCGCTCTCCACTGTACTGACACTCTCAGTCCGCAGACTTCACCCCCGCTAGACACTCTCGCCGCCACTTGAGGCTCTGCTTGCTGGCACCCGTCTTTGTACATCTGTTGTGTTCACCACTCGTCCAGACTGTCAGCTCTCAAAACTGTCAGATTCACAAAAACTGTCGACTTGGAAGCCGGTCGCAGCATACATAGAATCGGGGGGCCCGATCTGGAAGGTTCCCCGCTCCCCGAGGCTCACCGAGATAGGCAAGGACAATGAACCGGAACATTCTTTCCAATAGCCGCAGGAATTCAAGCAGCTGAAGGTCAGAAATGCGCGAGTTATGATAGGCTTATAACGGTGGAACTTTGAGGATTACCATTGAAAATCGCCACGGACTTCTTACGTGACTACTCTGTCCTCCTTCGTTCGTTGGTGCAGGACGGATGAAAGGAAGCGTTGCAAAGCAGCGATCACGTAAAAATAATATTACATAGTTGCTGTGAATAGTTGAACATATACAAATAACTTTTTGTTGGACGATTTACGACAATGTAATGTAAATATGTTTATAATTTAGATATAAAAAGATTCAAATTGCAAAGAAATCCGGTTCAATATTATAAGAAATTTTAATAATATTATTATTTAAGAAAATTCCGCTGGAAGCCCAGGAACTTAGTTAATTGTCGCTTGCGGATGAGATAATTAGTGTAGTTACTTTGATAATAGTTTATATTAGATGTATTATAATTTTTACTCTACTTCGTTGATTTTTAGTTTTGTGGTGAAAGTCATCGCCGATGAAGGAGACATTCAGACGAGATGCAAACAAATAAGTGACAGAGCTAAAAATAATAACGAAATTTTTAAACGGTAGTTGTCAGACCGGAAAGAAAGAGTATGAGAACTTAAATATGCGCTAGCAATTTTACAGTATAACTGTCACTGCAGTAGAGTGGCAGGAAATGAACGATTTCTACACTCCGTTCAAATTCATAATCGTCTATTTTCTGTTTAAAATGCATGGCTACTGCAAAACAAAGTACAGAACCGAATGAAACATTTTAGATTTACTCGTGTATTAGATACGTCCATGTTGCAAATGCATGCACTTACTATGTAAACAGTTCTATCTGAAAGAAAATAACAACTATTATAATACCTTTGGAGTTTATTGGTGTATGTGTTCACAAACCTGAAAGGACTAAGTTGACTCAACTTTCGTTACATGGACGTCTGTGATACTGTTAGAAAACCAGCTTTCAATTATGAGTCCTGTGTTTAAATCACTGAAGACATCCTCGTGTATCACACTTCAAATAAATACCATGTATTTGTTCACATAAATAATTGTCAATACGCGGTATTAAATGTAATCAATTAACCACGCGCATTTGCATGCAATGCTCTCAGCAGTTGCGGGGCTGAATTAAGATCAAAGGTTAACATGTCCTTTCAGATGGATTAATTAACTGCTTGAACTGTGATACCATGTAACTCACATAACGAAAGAACAGTAAAAATTTTGCGTCACTTAGTATGTTCCTAAAGATGTAGAATTTACATTTTTAATGGGAAATGATGCAAGCGGAGTTTGACACGACGAAGTAAAGTCCTTGCTTTATTATGTAGTAAACTCCGAAGACTGTTAAGGCGAATAAAGGATATGCCAAAAACCTACTTTTAAATATTATTACAAATATGGTCTAAATGAATGAAGTACTTACAGAAAATTCAAAGATGAAAGGCATTGTATAAGTCTAAAAATGTTGAATTCATATACTTTGGAGTTGGTCATTGCTGAACCGAGGAATAGTGTATATCCTTCTAATATTAAGTGGTAGGGATTGGCCTGAGAATCAAAATATGTAAAATACTAGAAACGTGGCTTCCCGATAAGGTTCTTTTCGAGCATTCCAAGAAAGAGGAATCGAGAGCTGCATTATGAGAGCAATACACAGAAGCGTATGTTTGTTAGCGGAAAGGCCTAATGTAAATATTGAGGAAAGCGAAAAAACTTTAAATTTATCTGCAGCGTATCAGTTTAAAATAAAATTTTAAGTAGTTGAATAGATAAGAGCATTGTGGTTGCAAATTATGAAGCTACAAAGCATCGGTTGATTGAATTATATGTAATAAAATGAAAAGAGTTGAGTGCGGACTTGAAGGAATCGTGGGAAGCTACGCTAAGTATTTCAAGAAGAAATATCACAATTAATATCCGTCGAGTAACGGGTTCATCAAAATTCTACTTAGAGGTAGCGAGAACAACTCACTAATTAAGTACTCGATGATTTGTAATATAATTGAACTAATGATATTAAAATGCGAGACACCGCGGAAAACCCAAAATATTCCATATATCGTTACCAGAATGTGTAAAAGAGTATACTCTTTATTAATAATTGATGTTTTTTTGAGGACGTAGATGTATGCATTTAAGAATAAAAATGAAGACAGATTTCAGGAGAAAGTAAATATTCTAAAGATTTTCTGTTCTCAGATACTGTAAATGGGATTGGTAAAATTGGAATACAGCGTAATCTGCATTTAAAATATGAAAGTTGGGTAAAAGAGGATATGAATATACAATGAATTTGACAAAACCTCAGTAGAAGGGCAAAAATAGCAAAAGTACCCCCAGAGTGTTTCTTCATTACAATACACTGAAAATATATAAATAGATTTTATATTATATATTGCGCATTAAAAATATTAAGATAAATATACTGTCGGAATAAATAACTGTTTGTTTCATCACAATCATGAGAAACTTTGAATATTATGATGAAATCATTCCTTAGCCTGATTTCGAGAACGGACTTCCAACTATAACGACTGCATTGTTTAAATACTGCAAAGATAAGTCATAACTTCTATCTCTTTTATTGCTAGAACGGTAACGAAATTAGCATCGAAGTAAATAGGGTTATTGCGGGTTGCGTGATTAGCCTGAAACATTCGGATGGCCTCTTGAACAACCATGTCTTCAGAGTCGATGAGGGTGAGACTAGATGGGCACGGAGCAGCGCCAGAATGAAAGGGTGGGATAAACGAGAAATATCCCCGAGGAAACGCACCGACCAGCGGCATCGTCCGGCACGACTCCCACATACAAATATCTGAGAATGACCCACGGGGAATGGAGCCCGGTTCGCCTTAGTGGAAAGCGAGTTCTCTAGCCGTTACACCAACCATGATCACCTCCGGCATGTAGCAGCAGCGACATGAGTGCTTGGAGGTATTGCAGATGACTGTCTCCGCAAAAACGTCTACCCAACTAACCGTGCTGTTCAGATGTGTAACGAAAACATTTCAAAAGTAGTAATATTCTGTACAGACTAATTACATTTTTTTGTGATGACAGAAATGAAACTACAGTACCTGTTGTAGTTCTGAACTGTAGGAGGCCGGCAGTGGAAACAAGCCCTGTGATATTGATGTAGCAAGCTTTATCCACCCCCCTTAAAAAATCAACATTTTTTTCCAGCGTGTTGGCAAGTAGAGATCACGTCCGCCCCTTACCCCCTCCTCGAAAGTATGAGCTTTAGTGGGCTATAGTGAAGTCATCGACGTATATTTCATGAAAATGTTTTGCATTACCAGCTGTCTTCTTGGTGAAATCTATATTTATTAACCACTCATTAATTTCATAAACTTTACGGTACATTCGATAGTTTTAATTTTACAAAAATCATATTTTTTCTTTTTAATAACAGGTCATATAACTGGTTTCATTTTGAAAATGTACTACTATTCCAAGTTAGTATTCCATAAAATCTACCCTGCGACACATTTTCGGCCATAACATGTTACAGCATTCGTCTTCTCTTAAAAGCTTTTATATAACTTACTAGTATGTACCGTAGGTGTCTGTCTGGGCGCACCGATACATTAGCAAACTGGTATGCATCTCGCAAAGCGTGCCTGCACGCTGGCAAGTATCGCCCCCGCCTGCAGACTGCAAAGGACTGCCGCCGTTTGTCTCCTACACAATAATGTAACGTCATCTGCGGGAAGCACTGAGTCTATAATGAGCGCGGTAGTTGGCGCTGCGCTGGTGGGTTTGCGGCGTCCTTTCCTCTATAGCACCGCTTCTTAAGGCTCCCGTCTGGTTGAAGGAGTTTTGCGCGTCTCAGGCCTAAAAGCGTGGGAGCGCCAGGGACGGCCGAGACATGCGCATCAACGTTCTCTTCACCTGTACGTGCAAAGCACTAAAATGGCGTGCAGTGTTGCCGTCGATAACACGTCTCTATGAGACGTTAGTATGTTAAAGCTTGGCGCGAATAGTTAAGAGCCTTACGAAAGATATGTGCTTACTACGGGTACGCAAATGGAGTATACATTCTATATAGCGAATATGCGAAATTTTAAGATCCTTACGAAAGATATGTGCGCACTACGCTTATGCAAGTAAAGTCTACGTTCTATGTTGCGAATAGTTAACCATTTCAGTCACAGTGTCCTCTATCTGGGACGTTGCATATGACGTGGCTTGAATGATCTGCGCTGTATACAGCAGAACATGCTGTCCAATGGGAAAGCTTCCCTACGTATGGGAGACATTTGCTGCTGAGACTATGTATGTAGCCTCATAAACCACTGATGCCACTAACATACAGAACATACATATTTCTACTGATCCCAATCTAAGACAAAGCGTCATCTGTATATCAGTACAGTTCCGAACAAAATATTGGTTTGTTGCAACACCTAAAATTATTTATTTATTTTTGATTGAAAACGTTAAGAGCCTTACACACGATATATGCTTACTACGCTTATGCAAATTAGGTATACGTTCCATATTGCGCTAAACTTTTATATACTTAATGTAAATATATACAAACATATTAATTTGCAGTAAGATTTATTATGGCTGTTCGACCACGTCTTAAAAGTTCTCCAATTTTCTGTAACCACTACTATAATTATTTTTCCCGCTTTTGTGCATTTATAAGTAAAAAATTGGTTTTTAAGGGTTTCCTTACAGTTAATTTATTTCAGTGGGATCAGACAAAGTGGCAGTTTACTGGTGTCATTCTAAAAACTGACTGGTTTATAAGCCAGAAAAGTCATTTGTAACAATATGTATGTATCAGATGACAGCATTTACAAGAGAAATTTTCATACCCTGACACCAAATTCAATACTTGTTTACACATCGAATATGTAAAACTGAAAATTACCTGAATTTACGTTACGTTTTTTTTTCTTCCGGAGATATGCAGGATGATAAACGTTTACTAATTGATTTGCAATGGAAAGAAGAGAATTTTAATAGGAAACCTGAATTCAAGAATTATTTTTAATTAACATTACTAAGAGCCATTGAAAAATGTGGATTTTGGAACCTTCAAAATACTCATCTGCCTTTTATCAAGGCACGTAGCAGCAGTAATCCATAAATAATTAGTTGGCTAGAATTTATGTAACTCTAAGGATTTGTTAGTTACAGTCTGTATCCTTTTGGTTTATTAACTCTATACTGCTATTCTATGAGTAAAACCTAGTGGTTTAATGTTTTATAAAAGAAACATTTCACTGACTGTTTTACAAAGAGTAGTTGCCATGTAATTTAAAAGTAAATAACATAAGAGTACAAGCATTGTACCGATAATTAAATACTGAACAAGGACGCTACTAATTAGAATCATTCATTTCATTACAGAACATAAGCTATAGTTTAGGGTTGATATTTCTAAACCTAATTCCGGGAGCGATATCAATACATGCTGGATTTCTTGAGGTTGTACAAGAAAAGTGAGAACATATTTTCAGTTTATGTAACAGAAAGGGAAACTTTCAAGACCTACATAAAATTATATTTTCAGGTGTTACAAACAAAACATATGTAATGAATGCTGTAGTCTACAAGGCCCATTTTTAGTTATAACAACCAATGAACTGTAGGCTTCCTGTTCGTGTATAGCAATATGAAAAATTATCACCTAGACTAGTATGACACTGGGTTAAGAAACATTTACGCGCACAAACGATCCTTGGGTACTGAGCCTCTTAAATGTACAGCGCCGGCCAAAAATAACTTTCATGTTCGTTATATAAACAATTGTGGACGCCGAGTCTGAATGGATCAAAGTCATGGACAGATGGAAAACCATAGTACACGTACTTATTTCATCACTCATCAAACGCAAATGGATAACATTGTGGTTATAATCAATAATATATTTAAATATTTCAAATCAACAAAATATCTCCCTTAACTATATTTATGTGCAAGAATTAATGAGGAATACGTGCACGCATAGTATGGCAGTAAAATTACAACAATTATATCAAACTACGACACGCAAACATTGTAAACTGTGTATTATGAACATGATTGGGTGTGGCAAGTGTAATTTGGAATCGAAAGTAACTTCTGTATTGCTGTGACAAAATTTACTTAGGTACTCTGTCTTCTTTGTGATTTCTGCTTTAAATAATAATATTTGCTACAAAGTAAATAACTGTTAACTAAAAATTAGCTATATCATTGTAACTCTATGCACAAACAGTATTACAGAAGTGTAATGAAGCTAACTGAAAGATAAAAAAAATGGTAGCTGCCACTCTCGTATACGGTTGAAATATTTTGAACCTTTACACACTTTAACAAGGAAATCACGAGAGGTAAAGAGGGACATATAAAAAAATGGGTATTTGTTTTTCATTTTATACGCTTATCACCCATCTCTGTCTTAAAACACACAAGTCTTTTGCTTGCAACCTTTTTTCCTGTGTATATCCAGAAACATAATCAAAACATACCATTGTTTTACCATTATTTAATTATAAAATATATCCAGTAAAAAAAATTATGATAGCATCGTGGTTAGAAAATATAAGTGAATTTGTGAATTTCAAGTCAAATTTTTATAATATTTAACAGGATAGTTTTTGAGTTGCGACGAGTTTAGTTTGAACATTTTTTTTGGCGGCGCGAGGTGAGAACGCAGCGCTGTTGAGTTTCCTATTCCGTTCAGAAGCTGAGGGAGCGTGGAGCATGCGCAGATAAAGGTGGGATTTCTGTGTTTTTTTGCGGCTCGGGTCTGCTCGAGGAATTTGCTGTAGGAGCGACAGACGTGCTCAGCCGCAGTAGAGCACCGAGGCGGTGCGCGCGACGCTAAAAACATGCAAATAATTATCTCTGGCAACAAAATTGAGCACTAATGAGCATAAATTTTGGGTCAGTAATACTTCACATTAAGAAAAGAAGGGATGGAAAATGTGTCGTCACAGATAGGGTAATTTTGTAAAGCGTACAAGATTAAAAGTCAATAAGTAGACACCCAAACATTTTTTACTGAAAAGCATTAATATTAGGAATACAATCTCTAATTAATTTATATGACTTATTTCTGATATTTGCGTTTAACTTCGTTACTGTGTTGCAGACTCTTTAATTAATGTTTTATATCTTATTCCCGTTGCTCTCTGACACTACAAATTACGCCGTAAGACATCCACCAATTCTATACTTTCCCCATGTAATTGTTACGCAGTAAGTGAAACTTAATTTTAAAGTTATCAATCGATTATCGTCGTTTAACGAATACCATATAATGCGTGTTAACAACTTGGCTACTACATTTGAAGGCACTTGTAAAGTGCAATAAGAAATATTTAGTCATTTCTTTCGAAAGAAAGTTACGGCACGTAGAAGTAAAATTGAACAAAGGGGATGAGACTGACCTTTAAGGGGTCCGTCTACCTGGAGCGCTCGAGGCAGAAGACCGGATGCGATGAGGTTGATACTGTCACGCGTATGAAATCGTCATTGTCGCTACCCACAAGGTTTTGAAAAACTGTCCAGTATTCTCGTCGTATTAGGTGTAAAGGCTGTTCACAATAAAGTTAGCACTTTTGAAAAAGTTAGCACTTTTGAAATCAACCTTAGAGAAGTCACTGCCCCTACCTGCATATACTTTAAGTGGCGCACTGAGTGACATGCGCCCAGTAAATTTCGCAATGATGAATGGAGTGTAGCTCGTATCTTGACACGTCGAATAAAAAGTGTTAAGTAACAATTTATGATAACTTAGATTATTTCTTTAGCTTTCTGTTGTATTTAATGTATCGATAAGTAAAAATGAGCAAATTTGTAAAATATTTACTTTTCTATTCATTTCCCCGTTTGACATGACCGACGCATGAATACAATTACTAAGCCTATGACAATGTTAATCTTTCATAAGGCGGAAATAAACAACATACATGCAAGTATATCTTAAGAAGGGCTTTCAAAAGTGCTCATTATACTGTGAATATACTTATTCAATGGTAATTCAAGCGGCAACCCTATTATTTTATTGCAGGGGAGTTAGTAGCAACGTTCAGTGCAGGGCCCTGTATTATAGATTAGTAGAAATCCATACAGAATATAGGAAACCATAACAGTTATAAAATTACTTTTGTTTTTATCCATGTCGAAGAGCTTTAAAATAGTGTTTGCTTTAAGTGCAAAGTGCCGAAAGCGGTATTCCTCCCTTGTCTACAGTGTCATTTATTTTTGTGCTCAAACAGATTGTACAGAGGTGAAATATTTTGATTTAGAAACGTGTATTACAAACATACACTTCAGCGTAGTTCGCGCGCTTGGTAGACAGGCTGCTTATGGGAAATCGGTAGTAAAACATATTTACACCTTCAGGACACATTTAGCAATAAAGATACATTGCGACCGGCCCTACAAAGGCTGCGCAGTGCGTTCCCGTGCAGCTGAACTTCTCACAAATTAGAATTACGACAGTAGTTTATTATTACACGCGATGAAAGTTAGAGGATTAAACTTAAAATGTTATTTTGTATTTCTATCTTATCCTTGAGTAAACTGAGCGGAAAAGCCCTATAAATGCTGTTTTCAGCCATTTTCAGTATTTTAAAAAAATGTATTTAATAGAGTAAAATTAAAATTGGCAGATGAATATAAATTCTTTCACCTTTCCTGGAAACAGCTCGTATATCCAGGCCATTAATTTACTGAGATACGTGTTCAGGTGCAATATCTGGTATTTACGGTAAAATGTTTACGGTAAAATGAGCACATTTGAAAGCCCTGCTTAATATATATTTGTATAGCCTGCATGTTGTGTATTCTTCCGCATTATGCAAAATTATCATTGCCATGAGCCTCCTCACTTCATTCGTGCTTCGGTCTAGAGCAAATGTGAAATTATTACAAAAGCATATGTTTTGCAAATCTGCCCATTTTTACACATTGATGCATTAAAAAATAGAATAGAAAGAAATCATTTAAGTTATCACAAATGGTTACCTAACACTTTTTATTCGACGTTCAGATACGAATCTACTTTCCATCCATCGTTACCAACATTACTGGGTGAATGTCACGCAGTTCACCCATTAAAATATATGCAGGTAGGAACAGCGACTTTTTTTAAGGATTATTTTTAATTGTGCTCACTTTATCGTGAACAGTTTTTCTGAAATGCATTATTTTACTAATAAAACATTTAGGAGGGACTCCTAAATTCCCCGGTTGGGGGCACGGAAAGGCGTGCCGCATCCTAAGCTGGAGATGTTGTTTCGCCGCTGGACGGAAGCTAACGCAGCGGAGCGAGTGCGTGGCGGCTGGGAGCGGGCAGGATAGGGGCGTGTGATCGATGAGGGCGTGGCTGAAATGCAAACTGGCTGTCGGCAGCTCGCATAGGGCGTATCCTCTGGGACACGGCCAGGGCAGGTGGCTGCAGAGACCCCTCATGATTTACCATCCAGCTGCGTGCTGATGTCAACGTGCGAGATACAAACGAGCATCGCATTTTAGGCGAAGACAGTGTGGTACTTCACAGGTCCAGAGCCAGATTATAGTCGAAAAAGAATTCGAACGAAATGATGTCACTGGTGAAAACACTTGATACCCTCCCTCGGATATATTGTCATGGTACAGGCTCGTCTCCTGCTCATTTCCCTGTCCGCAACCCATTAGCGTTTAGAAATCAGCTCTGATGTTACACAAACATAACTATTTAAAGGGGGCATTCTACCAAGAATTCGAGGGGGGGGGGGGTAGCATTATTCAAATTCTCTACTCTAAATATATACATTAAATTATCCTTCGGAGGTCTCTAAAATATAAAATAAGTTATTTGACTCTCAAAAATAATTACCTTATTTATTGTGTATTAAACTGAATTTACTTGTCATAATTTATAAGACAGTTATATGGATAGAACATAACATTAATTAAAACCAAATTCAAGGACTACCCTTCTTAAAACAACACTGAATCAACGTTTAAACTAAGCCTTAGTGCTCTGCTAGAGAAGCACAAATAAAATTAGCTATAAGCTGTTCACAGTAAAGTGGACACTTTTGAGGCCATAGTTACTTATTTCTTATCAACCATATTTTATCTATCCACCAATTCACAAAAGAATATCCCCATGTAAGTTACAAAAACAAACAATGCATATTTCACCGGACTCGAAAGTTAATATCTAAGGCTAAAATAATATGTGTTTATAGACTGTTATATCAAATAAGAGGGCTTCCAAAAGTGCTCACTTTACCATGAATAGACTATAAACATATTTACTTCCCGTATCAACTAACTCAAGGGGTCCTACTTTAATCATCACATT
This sequence comes from Dryococelus australis, assembly GCA_029891345.1. Taxonomy (NCBI): domain Eukaryota; kingdom Metazoa; phylum Arthropoda; class Insecta; order Phasmatodea; family Phasmatidae; genus Dryococelus; species Dryococelus australis. The sequence goes on along the minus strand of CM056998.1, from coordinate 115,495,312 downwards.
TACCACTTTGTGTTTTATATCAATCTAAACTCATCTCGAATGCCCCACTGGTCCCTTGGGGAAGGGGCGGAATCTCCGTTGGCTGGTTTACCTACACATATCACTATCACTCCACTGTACCCAGCAGGTTCCGCACGCCCACATCTTATTTCCGCACTTTCCCGTGGTGCCTAATTTAACGCCATATTTAAAAAAAAACTAATACTAGTCGGGGCCGAAGCACGCCTAGGCGGAACTCTCCCTCTCCGCGAAAATTTGCTACGACTATAATCAAATGACGGCCACTCTCATCGACATTCGGTCAGCGACTCCCCGGCCTCGAAAGTTTGCGTTCTCTCCTCCCCCGCGGGTACTATGGTGGCAACTACTGAGACAACAATACCTTCGGATGATGACCTGGGGTTGGCCAACTCCCCGCCGCCTTCGTGTCTTCGCAACAGGGTGGCCGCCAACCACCAGCGAAACCTGCACATTTCACGGAAGTAGACCTATGGACGACAGCGGCCTTCTGTAAAGCGTCAGCCCAAACCCTCGGGGCATCTCCCTCTGGCTGTAAACCACGGCCTCCTGTAAATCATGGCCTCCCAGTCGCACCAAAGAGAAATTTAACTCAGAAGAGCGAAGCATCCAGATAAAAAGTATCTCTAACCTGATATTTTTCCCTGGTCGACTGTGCCTGTATCCTCACAAGCATCCCTGGATCTCATTGATGTGTTCGTGCTCACAATTCAGACAGAGCAGTGTTACAAATTGTGTTACAAAAGTTTCTTCAGGATGCATGCGGGAAAGAAACTTCAGTCGTGATAAATTCCCAAAATCCCAACAAAACGACCACAACCCGGACTCCACGAACTACGGCACTCATGTTTATCTTTATTCAAATGTCCACAACTCAATATCGGCCACAATAAGTTTATTTAAACATTTATTATTTTCCTTTGGAAAAAAATTATCAAACAGAGCTCGACAACCATGTTACTACGTGCTTCTGTACGACTTCCGAAAGAAGCTGGAGACGCGCTGTTCCGTGAGATACCTCAGAGCAAATAGCTCCAGGGCTGCAGAATGCATCTCCCAGCACATTCCTGCCGAAGTCGCATATTCACCAACAGGAACCACAACTACTTAACTGCAACAAAATAGGTCAAACTTTTTACAGATAAATTATAAAGTGCCTTTCACAGCAGTATACACACAAAATAATTACCACTGGGTGCCATTTCCCAAAATTTTACAAAATCCTGCAAGTGAACAAATGACCCAAAACCACAGAATAATTTTACTTTTAAAATAATCCATAAAATATTTTACTCAAAACAACGACATTTAAACATACCCAACCCAACAATAGGGGGGGGGTCAGTAGGACCTAACGTAAGGGGGGTAGATAAAAATTCCGACGATCAACTCGTCACCACGGTGCACTTCGAACCGGCATCCACATCTACAAACTCCTCCGACCCGAGGTTCGGTCACTCGCTTCATCCTCTGCTATGCGAAGCACGCTAGGCGCAGCCTGGCCGACATGTATTTCTTCATGAATCTGCGCTGAAAAGGAGTTCCCACTGGGCAGTGAACTATATCACTACCGCACACACATCCTCGTCCAGTATTAGCGTCCTCTTCTTCTGCAGCGGTGATCTGGAGCAGAAGGAGGGGGGCATCCTCATCATACACCCCATTCTTAGCAGCTACCGTGGCTACTGCCCTCTTTCCAATCTCTGCGGCAACAAATTTCCATTTCTTCACTACAAACGTATCAAAAGTTGAATTTAAAAAAAAAACTGTCTCAGTAACAGCGAAGTCTTTTCTTGACAGATGGTCCCAAACATATGTTAGTTCACTACTCGTTAATGCACCAACCAGTTCCGAATTTAATCTAAGTTCACCCACCTAAAAAAAAAAAAAAAAAAAAAAACAACTCTCCGTTTACTTCCCAGTCCAAGCGACACTGAATGCCTATCTGCTGGGGAAGGAGGAGACCAGCTACACCAAACAACATCCCTCAATGACAAATAACAAATTTAATTTTTTATCAACTGTTTAAACTTTGCCCTGTAAAAATCAACTCAACCAAGTCTCTCAATAAAAAATTCCCAGTTAACTACTTGGCCATCCAGTACAATGACTACTTTGAAGTCACCTGCTGCCTAACCCTAAAAACACATACATGCATATACACAAAACAAGAAAGACAAGGCACTACTTTTCATGATCGAAATACAATTCTTTTAACTTTCAGTTTATGTAACTTACTACATTTTAAAACTTGGTTACAATTAAATTAATTAAATTCAGAGCTTTATTATACACATAGATTTTCATTAGAAAACAAACAATTCTCTGACTTTTTTTTTTATTAAACACAACAATTAACATGTTTTCCTTTTAAAAGATCGTGTTTGAAACAAAATCAACCTGTCCCCATCATCTCGGCTTGTCATACTTATTTCACCTCCCTTTCTCAAATAAATCTTATTAGAATTCCCTCACAAAAAAAAATAATACACTACCATGGTCGGCACGTCATTTCTCTCTCCACCAGTCATAAAGCTCCTGCAACTCTTAGTAAATTAGTTTACACATTTCCAGGGCACTAGCCCTGTACTAAAACAAAAATAACAATACACTACCATGGTCGGCACGTCGTTTCTCTCTCCACCAGTCATAAAGCTCCTGCAACTCTTAGTAAATTAGCTTACACATTTCCAGGGCACTAGCCCTGTACTAAAACAAAAATAACAATGCACTACCATGGTCGGCACGTCGTTTCTCTCTCCACCAGTCATAAAGCTCCTGCAACTCTTAGTAAATAAGCTTACACATTTCCAGGGCACTAGCCCTGTACTAAAACAAAATAAAAAAAGTCGAATATGAAATTAGTAATTGTTACGATTAACAACAATGTCTAACTAGAAAACTCTAGTTTCTGCCTTCTGCCACCTCTACTGAAGGTACGGAAGTCGCTGGGATCCGGCCAGCGGACCCTAGTACTAGCAACCGTCTTCTAGCTGAAACACATGTTCGCCTGGAATTGACTACAGACTATCATCGCCATCCGTCTACCTCGCTCCAGACAAGAACAAACACTGTTCCCTGTTTCTCGATTATCATGAGGGAGGTTCCTGTGGCCCTTCTGCATCGCTCCGGACAGATCGCGCCTTCTCTCGAGGTAATAAATGTACGTCTGCGAACCTCGCACTCACTAGCCACCTCTCTCTGGATGGCCCAGGCCAGACTCCAGTCTCAACATTGCCGGTTCGTCGTCTCGAACCTAAATAAAACACTACGCCCTGAAAACAACCTACTCGAAGTACACAAAATACAAAAAATAACTGACCACAAATACAAAACATTCTCTCAACTTCTCCTAGGGCAGAAGTACCAATGAACAGTTCCACGTAACTTTGGTTTCGCATCAGGTCCTGGCTAACAGCTGTCCTGGAAACACTGGTGTAGTCCGCCGAAAGAAAACACTATGGCTGGCCGGGGCGGGGGAAGAAACGTCACTCGGATCTGCGCCGTAATTCTGGCAACATACACACGAAGTCTTCTGTCCTTTATCCTGAAGAAATCCCTGTCCTCATTCCCCTCTGTAACAGTAAGTACTTGAGAACCTTATGTTTAAAATCTGACCTTTAAACAATCAACACAAAAACAAATAAATACCTAACACCCTTTTTTTTCACGCAACACATAATCACTATCGCCTTAATCGCAAAACAGATCTCCTACATATATTTTTTTCGTATGCCATTTACCATCCATCTACCCGTGCTTAAAATTGACCAATTTTTTTTCAACAAATTTTCTTCTTTCAGCTATCCTTGGGACTCGAACCCGTGAACCTCTATCTCGGTTATCACGCAAACACGCCTATCTCGGGTGTACTGTAACACCAGGATCTCATTGCATCTCACTATCTTCCAGTGGGATCTCAACTCATTGGTTTACAAATAAGAACGAACCTGAGAGAAGAAAAGTTTTTTTTACGAGTATGTTAGTTTCGCTCTAAAAAGATTTATAGGATGTGCAACGATTTTTTACAATTACATTTATTTTGTGTGAACTTCCTGAGCTACCGTGGTTTTGTAATGGCCTGTCCCTCCTGTTCCACACAATTCCCTAATTTGAGGAACAGTTTGGCATGCTATTTCAAGGAACAGTGATCCAGCTTTCTTTTTCCAACTCGCCTCGATATGTGTTAGCCTACTATGTGATGGAGAGAGACATGAGATCAACGATGTACCTGTGTGTGTATGTGTGTTTGGTGTGTGCCGCTCCGTAAAAACTGAATTCCACCAAACTCGGTAAGCATGTAGTACTTAGAAAGGAGATGGATTTTTTATAGTTTTCAACTATACCAGGTGCTTATTTTCCAAATTGCTGTCATTTTTAAATTTAGCGCGGTATGTCATGTCGTATCTCGGAAACCACTCCTACGATTTACAGCAAATTTTGTAATTTGACAGTGCATTATGTAAGCATCGAAATTATCAATGGATAATGGCTCGTCATTTTGGAAGAGCATATGAAAAAATAAAGATTAACCTCATATTTTGGGAAGTACTAGAATTTTTCTCGTAAAATTTGGAAACTAAAATTTTACTATAGAAGGTCGTGTAAACATATTAAATTTAAATTGATATAGCAATTATTTTCAAAATAGCGACCATACAAATATTTTTGTTTTGAGTGGTATATCTACAATAGCATGTGGTCAAAGTCATCCAGAATTGTATGCTGATAACATATATATTACAAGTATTATATATATTCTAAAGCATAGCCCCTTTTACCCGCCAATGCCACATGAAAAATTAAGACTTTATGCCATATCTCGGGAAACAGTCTACGGATTCCGACCAGATTTCGTAAACAAATAGTACTATGGGAGTCAGTGTAAATTTAGATGTTTTAGGTATCAAGACAGTTTAGTTTTGTGTGATTAATATACTAAAACATGTAGACTACAAATTTCAATCCAATTCTGTATGAAGGTAGTATATAATTACAACAATCAAATCCTTCTACTAGGAACCTGTATATCTGCCATTTTGTATGACAGCACTAAATGAAGAAATGCATTTTTTTTGTATCAAATCTCAGTAAAAATTAAGACACTTATATTATTTGGAAAACAATAAGTTCAATGACAGTCGATGTGACAGGGTATGGTTTAAGTGGGTCAGACAGATATTTTCAAAATGACGACCTTATAGATATTTTAGATAAGTATGCTTTATATATACTATATATTGAAAATGTGACACCAGTTTCAACTTAACTTTATATGCTGGCATTATCTATTTCAACCATAAAATAATCTACATGGTCACTTTTGTGTGCCACTTCACAAGATACCGCCACATGGAAATATTAATTTTTGGTATAATATCTCCAGAAATAATTAACTGATCCCCGCCACATTTTACAAATAATAAGCACTAAAGTAGACCTTATTAATTTATATGATTTAAGAGTATTATAGACTAATATTAAGAATGGCGGCTATATAAATATTTCAGCACAATTTGCGCTCGATATCTACTCTACGAAACCATGAAACCAAATTCCGTAACTAAATGTATAAGTTCGTTTCATGTTTTAAGTGGGTTACACTAGTTTAGAAATGGTGGACATATAATTATTTCTGTTACTGTGCTACATTTAAGAAACTATGAAACCGTTTTCAACCAAACTTTTAATACTGGCAGTAGTATATAAAACAACCTTCAATTGTGTGCATGAAAATATATTGCCCTCCATTTGGTAAGATATCACTATTATAACATAATCTCGGGAAAGTAGGATAATTAGTTATTTTGGTAATTTCTTGTTTATTTCCTTATATAAAGTGTCATGACAGAAGTAAGGTCTAGTTCCTTCTAGACAAGGGTCCACGGACCATAGCCTCGGAGATAAAGGCCACCTCGGATTTGTCCAATTTTGTAAAAAAAAAATCACATATTTTAGCTCAAAAAAGCCTCAAATTTTACCCTTTTCTCTCAAAATTTCCCTTTTATCTCAAAATAAACCTTTCTTTCCTAGAAATTTTCCATTTTTCCCTGAAAATTATAGTAGCCCCTCATGTGCGAAAACAAACTCCAAAATCCAATTTTAACCAATTTTGTTGGTTTCTTTTATACCCTTAAAATCGCATGTTTTAGCCCAAAATCCCTCGAAATCTCACATTTTTACAGGACCACGGTCCATCTCTGGAATCCGACCACAATTTCGTTTTCCAATTACTCACTTTAGTTCGACTGTCATCTAGAATTTTATTTTATCCCGCTCTGACATTCCGATCACACAACCGTCATCTTTGATACAGGCGATTTTGACTTTGACCTTTGACCTTGAAAACAAAACAAAAATCCTTAATATCCCACAAAATCGTTAAAAAATTTAAGATCATGTTACATTAACCTCACACTTATCCCAGCACCCTAAACGTAAACCCCTAACCCTTACCTACTCACTTTACAATACTACGAAACAAAATGACAAAAAATGGAGAAAAATATATACCTAAAATCGCAACTCCAGAATGCCTATCATGGCATTAAAACCATCAGACACCCGCCATATATCATACCACTCATCAAACCACCTAATTATACCAATCATCCATACCAATAAGAATGCTGACCACCACTCCTCAGACATACGAAACAAAATATGAGTAGGAAACCCTACAGACCAGGAAAAGTGAATACTGTACAAAAACATATAATTCGCTCTAACCAAAGCATACCTTAGACATGCTATTAACAATATAGGCCATACCAAATACCATTCCTCAGATTTATTGTTCAATCATAACAGTCAAATATATTTACTACCATTTCAGCACATCTAACTTCACCAGTTACACATTTAAACAAGCTAAACAAACCACAGTAATTCATGCATGACATCTGCTCTACCAACCAACCCCGTAGGAAATATTTTCATCGTTCATTCCCCTTAGTAAACCTCAAGCATACCCCAACCATTCAGTACACACTCATTTACCAAAAATGTAATAACTGCTTATACTTACTGCTCTACTGGACAACAGTCTAATATATACTAGTCACTTTACCACCATACAGAAAAAAACATTTTAACCCAAGTGTACCAAGCAACTATACAGCTGAGGCGAGCTGATAACCTAACACCCATTCTACTTGTTCTTCCTACCAACACTAGTTATACTTACCAACCATAACATCCACTATAACCAGCATAGCTCAATCACGTACACAAAGAACATACAAAAAAAACATACAGCCTATACCAGTGACACAATCAATTTCTTCTCATACCATCCACCATTCCGACTGACACAAGTAAAAAAATGTACTGAAAACCCATACCAAACACTTTAACTCAAACGTGCCTTACCATAACTGGACTCATCGACACACACATAGTGTCCGCGCCATAATATATACACCAACAATCGCAAGACAGATATACTGGAAAACATATCACCCAACATACCAACCACTCCATGCATGTTAACCCAAGTTTACCAAGTAAATTTTTATGCTCCAGACCAATGCGCACCACAAACATTCTTACCATCAGTCAAACTAAAGTAACTTAACCTACGAAAGCCCAAAAATCCTAACCTACCTTAACCTACTAAAGGCTATAAAAAGGATTATACTTATCCTAAGCACACATATGTCCTACACGCCTAGCATTATTTCAGCCTCTCAAGAAAATTTGACATTTCCAGACATAAGAAACGCACTTCAATCAGATTCTAGTCAATCAGCTTTTTGAGTACCATTTTTAACTTATACTTACAAATGAACAGTCGGATCAAGCAGAATTATATTTAAAATCCAATATAGCCGAATAGAAAGTCAGACACCATCATATCGACCTAAGCAACCATAAATTAAAGGCTAACCCATATCACAATATTCCTTGCCATCTGTAGTAGCGATGATGCAGCACACTGTATTCGGAAATAGGCTTCCATGTCGTGATTCGGGGGAGATAGTTTCATTAACATTTCTAATGCATATGGGTAGAGTAATAACTTGCTTGTCGTTCAGTATGTTACCGTTAAAATCTTCTTCAGCATGCGGAGTTAACTGTGGAGCATGTAGAGCTAATTGCGGAGCGGGCGCTGCTAACTGCTGAGTGAACGCAGCTAACTGCGGAGCGAGCAGAGCTAACTGTGGTGCGTGTGGAGCTAACTGTGGAGTGTGCAGAGCTAACTGTGGTGCTGTTGTGCTAACTGCAGGGCGGCGGTGCTAACTGCAGGGCTGCGGTGCTAACAGCGGTTGTGCGGTGCTAACTGAGGGGTTGCAGTGCTAGTTGCAGTGCTGATTGTGATTGTGGTGCTAAGTGCGTGGGTAGGGCGGTGTGTGTGTGTGTGTGTGGGGGGGGGGAGGGAACTCAAGTAAGAAAAATCCATGTATTTTAAAATAAAATGATATAGTCCTATCTCCAAAAGCTGAAATGTAAACATTTTATTTCATAATCTCGCTTTAAAAAATTATATATCCAGGAACCTCGGTATATTTCATCGCTTCTTGGGTAAACTGTTTTTACACTTTGCAATAAAAATGCCCAGAACTACAGCAGGCTCTCGCCACGCTTCGCCATTGGTCGATGCGCACCATGGACTTTGTACTGAACAATGCAGCACCACGAGAGCCCACCACCATGCTTCTCAGTTGGTCGTCGTCACGTGAAACGGACTCTTCGTATGGACTGCCCTCTCATGCCGACATGAATTTTATTTTTGAATATAGGTGAAAACTCGATCACAGAGTCGGCACTGGCGGCAAGCAGTTAGAGATGATGCAGGTTCACGGCTCCATGATAGTCGAGGTCTAAGGCTGGCCTTCGTATTCACAATTTAGCTTTGCGGTATAGAAGCACTCTGAAAAAAAGCAAATACTCATTAGCCCCAGAGGAAACACACAGGTACTTGATTTATTTTATACATAATTATGGATATACCTATTTTATATATACCTATATTGTATATATATATCGTATTTATTTATTTTTATATATAGTAAATGATATATTAATTTCTATCTTGTATATGAGGACTAAATAAAATTATGTATTTATGAAAGATAGGAATATATATATTTATGTATATTTAAAAAATATATATTTTCAAGGCGTAAATATGTATAAGAATATAAGTATGTAATTATGAAACTATTTTCAATATAATTAATACATAATTATATATAGCTATATGTAAATAACTATGTATATATACGTATATAAATATAAAAAATCAATTTTAATATATATAGGTGTAGGTATAGAAGTATGTGTATATAAAATTATTTTCACTTTAATTTATACATATAGTTATGAACATGTAAGTATGTAAACAAATAATATTTTTCAGTTTAGTTTATAAATAATGATATATCAATATGTAAATAACTGATATATACGCATAGGTATATAAGTATAAAAATATTTTTAATTTAATTTATATATAGTTATAGGTATATAAGTATCTAAATACATTATTTTCAATTTAATTTATACATATAGTTATATACATATAAGTATACAAATATAAAATTATTTTCAATTTAATTTAGACTATACATATGTACATATAATTATGACAATATAACATTATATTCAGATTAATATATACATAATTATGTATTGGAATATAAATATGTATGTACATCATTAATTTAAATTTCTTTATTTATATATACATGCACCTACAAGCGTATTTAAATAACGTGTTGTAACATAAGTATCTGCGTGTTTTCTTCCGGGCAAAAGAGTATTTGTGTTTTCTCAGAGTGTTCCCATACCACCAAGAGAAATTGTGAATACGAAGGCCTGCCTTTGACTTCAGCGATCATGGAGCTGTGAACCTGCATAATCATTAACTGGTTGCCGCCAGGGGCAATTCCCCAATCGAATTTTAATCTATGTTCGAAAATGCATGTCGCCATGAGAGAGGCAGTCCGTACGAAGAGTCCTTCTTTTCACGCGACGACCACCAATTTGGAAGCATGGTAGTGGCCTGTCGTGGTGCTGCATTTTTCAGTAGCTTGGGTAATTTTATTGCAAAGTGTAAATAGAGTTTACCTAGGAAGCGATGGATTATACCGAGGGACCTGGATATATGCTTTTTTAAAGCGAGATTATTAAATAAAATGTTCGCATTTCAGCTTTTGGAGAGAGGACGGTATAATTTTTTTTTAAATACATGCCCTGCAGTTAGCACCGCAGTCATCTCCGCATGCGCCGCAGTCATCTCTGTATGCGCCGCAGTCATCTCCGCATGCGCCGCAGTTAGCTCCGCACGCTCTGCAGTTAGCTCGCATGCTCCGCAGTTAGCTCCGCATGCTCCAGAAGACTGTAACTATACAAACAAGATATTACTCTACACATATACATAATTAACGAAGATGAAGCTTTCTCCCTCGAATCGCGACATGAAAACCATTTTCCGAATACAGTACGCTGCATCATCGTGGTTGCAGATGGTAAGAATTGTTGTGATATGGACTCGTCTTGAATGAATGGTTGCTTGGGTAGACATGATGGTGTCTGACTTTCTATTTGGCTATATTAGATTTTAAATATAATTCTGCTTGATCCAACTGTTCATTTGTAAGTGTAAGGTAAATGTTCAAAGTTCTGATTGGCTGTATTCTGTTTGAAGTGCGTTTCCGATGTTTGGACACGTGACATTTTCTTAAGTGGCTGGAATAATGCTAGGTATGTAGGACATATGTATGCTTAGGATAAGTATAATTCTTTTTCTGGCCTTTGGTAGGTTAAGGTAGATTAGGTTTTTTGGGCTTTCATAGGTTAAGTTATGTTAGTTTGGCTGATGGTAAGAATGTTTGTGGTGCGCATTGGTCTGGAGCATTAACATTTGCTTGGTAAATTTGGGTTAACATGTATGGTGTGGTTGGTATGTTGGGTGATATGTTTTCCAGTATATCTGTCTTGAGATTTTTGGTGTATGTATTATGGCGTGGACACTATGTGTGTGTCGATGAGTCCAGTTATGGTAAGGCATGCTAGAGTTAAAGTGTTTGATATCTCTGGTCAGTATATTTTGACTGGTGTCAGTCGGAATGGTGGATGGTATGAGAAGAAATTGATTGTGTCACTGGAATGGGCTGTATTATTTTCTTTGTATGGTCTGTGTGGACGAATGATTGAGCTATGCTAGAGTTATAGAGGCCTGTCTGGTTGGTAGGTATAAGCAGTGTTGGTTGTTAAAACAAGTAGAATGGGTGTAAATTTATGGGCTGGTTTCAGCTGTATAGTCGCCTGGTACACTTGGGTTATAATGATTGGTTGGTATGGTGGTGTAGTGAGTAGTATATCTTTGGCTGGTATTGACAATAGAGAAGAAAGTATGAGCAGTTAGTAAATTTTTGGTGAATCAGTTTGGATTGAATGGTTAAGGTATACTTGAGATATACTAAGAGGTATGAACGATACAATATTTTGTCTGGGGTTGGTTGGTAGAACAAATGTCATGCATGAGTTACTGTAGTTTGTATTTCTGGTTCAAATGTATAACTGGTGAAGTTAGACGGGCTGAAATTGTAGTCAATATATTTGACTGTTACGATTAAACAATCATTAAGTTTGAGGAATGGTGGTTGATATGGCCTATATTGTTAATAGCATGACAGGTATACTTTGGTTAAAGCAAATGGTATGTTTTTGTACAGTATTCAGTACTCCTGGTGAGCAGGGTTGCCTATTCATATTTTGTTTCTTATATCTGAGTAGTGGTGGTCAGCATTCTTATTGGTATGGATGATTGGTATAATCAGGTGGTTTGTTTGATGGTTGGTATGATATATGGCTGCGGTCTGATGGGTTTAATGCCATGCGAGCCATTGTTGAGTTGCGATTTTAGGTATATATTTTTCTTAATTTTTTGTCATTTTGTTTCGTAGTATTGTAAGGTGAGTAGGTAAGGGTAGGGGTTGATTTTTAGGGTGCTGGAATAAGTGTGAGGTTAACGTAATATGTTCTTAGATTTTTTACATTTTTTTTTTTTTTTTGCAATTTTTGGGATATTTAGGCTTTTTTGTTTTCCAGGTCGAAGGTCAAAGTCAAAATCGCATGTATCAAATATGGCGGTCATGTGATCGGAATGACAGTGCGGGAGTAAATAGAATTCTATATGACAGTCGAACTAAAGTGAGTAATTGGAAAACGAGATGGTGGTCGGATTCCAGAGATGGACCCTGGCCCTGTAAAAAGGTGTAATTTCGAACGATTTTGGACTAAAACATACTATTTTGAGGATAAAAAGGAAGGCCCCAAAAATTGGCCGAAATTTGATTTCGGGGTTTGTTTTTGGACATGAGGGTCTATCATTTTCAGAGAAAAATTATATCAATTTCAGAGAAATGGTCAGGGAAAAAAACCTGAGCAAAAAAAGAAAACTTTTTGAGAGAAAAAGGGGAATTTTGAAACTTTTTTGGGCTAAAAAAATGCGATGTTTTGATAAAAACTGGAAATACCCGAAATGGCCGTTGGCTTTGAGGCTCCAGAAATTGGACCCTTGCCTAGAGCCTTAATACAAAATGACGACTATAATAGGAAATAGAATAGCCTATAATAGGAAATAGACTATAATAGGAAATAGAATTACTCACGTTTCCCTCGTGTTCCTTGCCACTAAACGTGGAAGCCGCCTACATATGTACAACTTTTGGCATCGATTGACTAGCGTGATCACAAGAAGCCTCTTATCTCTCGTTCACTTGCTCTCACTTGGCTGCTCTGCATTTGACACGTCCATGAATCGAGAAGTGTCGATTCTGTATGTTCGCAGTTTCCATTTTTCTGATTTCACCATGTAGTAAACTGTAGGGTTATCAGAAGTTCTAAAAGAACATATTGCCTTTGAAAACAAACATATTTTGAAATGCCAGAACAAAGAATGAAGCTCGCATCATGCTGTGTACCACGCTTACTAGGAAGTAATGAGTTGATGAACACAGAGCAGTCTTCAGTGGTGTAGGTACAGTTATCTCCTGAAAAGAAAAATAATTATAATTAACTTTTGGCATATTCTACTAGCGTGGTAGTAATAAGCTATATTTTCTCTGTCGCTTAAAACGATTTTTTTAAACTTAACATCTGAATTTAACAATAAATGTAGCTAGTTTCATTTAATTCAGTATGCTCAAAACCCATATAACGAAATATGTATACAAACATGTATGTAAATTTGCATGTGTATGTACTCGTCTATGGCACTCGACTGGATATGGGTGGACATGGTGAATGCCTCACGAATGGTATTTTCCTGAGTGTGTTGGATCTGCAGTAAATTTAATAGAGGTATTATAATGGTATATTTGTGTTTCTCTTCGTTTGGGCTTTGCCCATTCGTTTTATCCGATGGATAGATGAACCTCGTTATATCAGCACGATATTTCTCATACCCATCAAACCAGGTCAGTTGTGTCATGGTGCTTGACTAGATAGTTCGAATTCTAGCAAAACATCTCTGAGATGAGATAAAGCATCTTTTGAATGCATGAGTCGCTCAAAAAAACGAACTCCAGGTTTACACTATGCTACAAGGAGAAAATAAACAAATTCCATTAATTTTGTAATAGAACTGAAGACAGAGCTTGCCTCGAATAGTTTATGTTGTAATATCAGTAAAGTAACATTTCATGTTTTGATCTTCGTAAACTCCAATAGTGAAGTTCCAATGACTTCTTGCCTCATAAAGTACGTCGTGCAATCTTCAAGTTACAACACTAAAGAGGAGCTACAGGTTTTTTGAAGAAAAAAAAAAGGCATAAATGAATGTGGTGCTAAGCCATTGTCTCAGCTTTGTACGTAAAGGACGATAATTGTGGTGGGCAAAGTGGTGTTTGGATTGTGTAACTTGGAGTGTAAAAGATGGATAGAGAGTGGAGTGTGAGATGTGAACGTTGTGGAGCGTAATTTGAGTGTAAAAAGTAGAATATAGCTAGTGGAGTGCGGGGTGTATAATGTAGAATGGTGAAGAGTCTGGGCGTGTTTTTGCAGGCCTTCGAGGAGCTGGAGGTGTTACTGGGCAAACACAACATCTGCATCGCTGTGAAGGAACGACTGGTGAAGGACTCTGGCGTTGCTGAGGAGATAGTCTACGACAACATCGTGCAGAAACTGCTCACAAAGCCACGCGCCAGAGGTCAGTCCCTCAACCCTGCTCTCTGTACTTCTAACTGTAAACAGAACCACTGAGACCCCACACATGGGGATGGATGGTTGGTACCGTGGTACTGGGTTCCGGGGGTCTGGAGGATCGATCTGGCTGGATTGGGCAGTAGAATTATGATTGTAGAATCGCAAGTTTTCAGACTTTTCCCCTTACTGTAAGTCTACATTATTTGAATCTGATTTCGGTAAAAACAAACTGTTTATTGCTTGAATACTAATACTAGGCATGCAGAAAATAACTCGAAAATCTACAGCTTTTTAAAAGTAGAACTAAATAAGTGAAAAGTAATGGTGGTTATAGTCACGCCATCACTGCCCGTCCATAATAACCCTCCCTTTGACCAACTCGTAGTCCAAGGTTGAATTAACCGGTGGTAGGAGTGGCAAGAGGGCTTTAACTCCCAAGGCCAGGCACTCTCTATCCAGGTGTCACACATGAATCATGGTGTTTCGTTTTTGTTTTTATCTTAAAATAGTTGCTGACCTGTTTATTATTTTTCGTTGATTAAAGTGTTATTGCGTCTTATTTAATCATTTCTGGGGCACAAGAACGGAAAGAAGATGAAAAAGACGCTTCTATAAGCGATTTGTAGGCAAAAGATTAGATTTTTTTTTTAAATCTGAGAAAGCTAGTGAGCAATCTGTTGAACAAGTGGAAGGTAAAATAATCAACATTTCATTTACGCCTAACTCACAGAACCTCCACGAGTGGCAGTGTGGACACAGGATCGTGAGAAGTGTTACAGATGGAAGACAAAAGTGTTAGTGAGTATTCGAAGCCAGTGGTGAAACGTGTACAAAACGACCGGATAATATTCAGTTAGATATTATTATTAACGCTGCTCGGCGACAGCGTGTGTGCTATTCTTAAAAAAACAAATAATTTGTGGAACTTACGAAACCATATCTGAAAGATATTAATCTGAAACTATGTTATTTTTACTTACTCAGTTCAAAATCTACTAAGAACATGGAAACATCACTGAGATTGGCTGGTTTGAAGTCCTCCAAAAACACTGCATGCTCTTACATATAGTTTCTTTTTTAGGTTTAAAATATTTCTGCAAGTTATGTTAGTCGAAGTAATTTCAACAAATTTGGAAGGATTTTATCCAAGCAAGACGCCATGGAAAAAGATACATAATCAATTGCCTGATCGTGAAAACAGGGCTGAACAGATATATTGCTATTCTAAGTGGAAGTCATTGTAACAAATTTGTTCTTTGGAAAGCGATAAATAATGAGCGCCATAAAAAATAGTATGTGAAGTTAATACGGGGAAAGCGATTTTACTATTGCTATCGGATGTTGGGCAACCGTGAAGATAGGTAATTCAGTAAGTCAGTTGACTTGTGTGGCCGCCATACGCTGCAGACCGGTGTAGAACCAGTTGACAAGGCGATGGCACGAGGTACAGAGTTATCAGACTTCGATAAGGACGTGATTGTGAGCTGCCATCTCAGTGGGCTGTCTAGCCGGGGCGATTGCACGGAAGGTAAGCAGGCCCAAATCAACGGTTGCATTCGTCCTGCGTAAGTGGAAGGTCGATGGGCATTGTGCCAATGCTGCACGTTCTGGGCGACCTCCAATCTTGAGCGACAGAAATCACAGAACCCTGAAACGTGGAATTGTCATATTGTCAAAAATAGTTCACAACCCATGTCTACATTCCGACAGGGGTTTCATGCAGCAACAGCAGTATTGGTTTACATTGGAACATTGAGTACAGAGGCCCACCGACTTGGATATTTCGGAAGAGCAGCTGCACATAAGCCCCATATCACGACAAGCAATAAAGCTCGGCGACTCAGGAGGTGTTTGGACCGTCACAACTGTACACTGGAGCAGTGTAAATCGGTTCTGTGGAGTGATGAGTCGTGGTTTACATTCTTCTGGTCCGATGGACGTGTATGGGTATGGCGTCTACCAGGGGAAAGGTTTCTGCCGGAGTGTATAGTGCCACATAGGAAATTCGGTGGTGGTGGAGTGATGGTGCGGTGCTCTTTCGCGGCCTTCGGCGTAGGACCGCTAGTGTTTGTCCGTGGTAGCACGAACACAGATGCGTATTGTAACAATCTGGATAGTGAAATTCTCTCAGCATTGTGGCGTTTTTACGGAATGGACCCGTGTCACTTCTAGGATGACAATGCCAGGTGCCATGTTTCAAGGGCTACTATGCAGTGGTACGCCGACAACAATTTTTGCCGATTGGACTGGACCGCCCAGAGCCCTGACCTCAACCCTATAGAACATCTTTGAACGAATTGGATCGCCGGGTGAGGGCTCGTCATTCTCGGTCAAAATCCATTGCTCAACTCATGGAATGGTTGCAAGAGGAATGGTGAGGAATCCCGTGGATTACCTTCAAACACTCGTAGAGAGCATGCCAGACAGGGCGGCTGCGGTTATAGCCTCAAGAGGTGGCACTACGAGATTCTAGTTAGGTGACAACCGTCGAACAAACATTGGAAACAGGTGCCCAATTACTTTTTGTCGGTAGTTTACTATTGTAGCCTTTCCAAGGGAATAGTAGAGATACTGGAGATATTAAAACGGATAATTTGTGGGAATTTTATAATTGCCGGGGAAATATTATGAGATAACATGTGAACATTGATTAAATTAAATCACCTTTAATTTCTAGCGTAATGCATGAAAGTTTGGGCAATTTATATATCCTGAATGTGTCAGAACGAATTTATTTATTTCTGTGGTGAGAAATCTTTCAACGCCATTCTAAAAATAAATAAGAGGCTATTTACCTACTATTATGCAACTCCTGGTGTTGTCCCCAAGTATAAAATGTTTTTATTTTAACGACACAGATAAATATGTTTTGTTGAATTAAACAAAGTTTGTTTGGTACAATCAAATTTATATTTTGTAAAGGGGCAATTGAAGTTTTTGTTGAAAACAAATTATTTTGTAATTCTTATTTGTTTGCCACAAACAAAAATTTCGTTGGTGCAACTAAAGATTTGTTTGGCTCTACGTACACTAAACAGTTACATTTAATATAAAAAAAGCATTGAGGCTAGACCGGGATTCGTACCTACATCAACTGTGACCGAGCGACATGACTTCGAAACCTTGGCTACAGTGAATGCAAATGAAATTTTCATGTTTTTGAATTTCGAAAAACTGGATAATATGCACAAATAAATGTTTCGAGTTTACCAGGTTTCATTTTAAGTTACCTATTCAACTTGTTTTATTAGGAGGTTCACGCCGTTATTAAGCATCAATAAATGCACTTGCAATAACTGTTACAATTCTGTCGCAAAAAAAGTACAAACAAACTCTCGAGCCGTATTTTCGAACGAATGTAATAAAATAATTAAATTAATAAATATACAAATGAGATTCAATCAAATAGTTTGTGGACAGTCTCATTACTTTCAGCCCACACAGAGGTAGTGTTAATTCAATCACGTATCTTGTTAGAGGAACGAAATTAACTAGGTGTTTTTAATGTTTTATGTACTGAACAAAATATTTTGTTGAGGCAGCTAAATATAATTTTGGACCTATACAAACGAATATTATGTTTGCTTTTCTCTCAATGTGTGTTCATGAATTAAGAAACAGGCAAATTCAAAATGTTTTAACGTTTCGTGGAATTGGTAGTCTTAAATGCAAAAACTAGTGAAAACTTTATTACCGAATGACATCCAGCACTTGCAAACATTGAAACCCGCTTATAGAATGCCAGGCGCAAGGCTACCGTAATGGTTCTAGCATGTGCGGTAAAATGAAAGGAGCTAAAACGAACATTTTGGAGAAAAGTAATTAAGAACTATTTTCCCATGTGGTGCGCAATTGTTTAACCAATTTAATGTCAATGCTGTTAAAATATATCCAGAAGTTGACATTTTTCGGTAACATGGGAAATATGAACTTTTACTTTGGGATAGCCGTACAATATGGGGTATTTTAAAACAACATGCGCAATTAACTTAAAAATTAATCCTAAACTAGGTGGAGTGGACTGGTAGAAGCTATTCTCCACATAGCAAAGCACTACCCAAAGACAATAAAAGTATTGGACTGTATACTGTGAGAAATGACTACAATCTTACAATAAAAACATACATATAATTATTGTAGGCTTGAAAACATACGTTATTTCTGTCGAGGGACTTGTCATGGCAGAATATTTGCATTAAATTCTGTCTTGTTTTGATGAACGTTGGTTTGGTAATCAAACTCAAAAACATATCTTCAGTTTGAAGTCGAACTCGTAAGAGATCTAAATCACAAAATGCAAATGTGGAGAGATACGTGGGCGGAGAAGTATCACGTATAGTTGCACAGAAACTGGAAATGCCACACGTTTCCTCCTAAAAAAAGGAACCGTCTACAGAGCAAAGACATGCCAGACGAAGGCGAACAATTGTCTGTTGAAAAATATGTCCAAAAACGTACGTACTTTACAGGGTATTAGATTTCTTTTACAGGAATTACAATGCATATTTAAAGCGGATGATTTTTCTGTTAGCTCTTGAATTAAGTTCTGAAGTACCTTATAATTGTTAAGAATCAAATGAACTGAAGGCGGAGATTGAAACTGTAGTATGACAAACGGGACTTGTCATGAGATGTAGTGAATATTTTTTCCGTCGTGTTTGAAAATAATATATAAGGCGATCCTTTCAAATCACTAAATTTGATGTATGAGAAATATCTGGATCCAGTATCCATGAATTTTTGCATTGAACTACGAATTTTTCATATGTGCTATTCCCCTCAATGTTTCTTCAGAAGATACGGCAATCAATAAACTTGGTTATATATTTAAGACATGGTAAACTACTTCAATGTTACAGATACGCTTCAATTCACTATCTTGACTCGCGATAAAACATGTACGTAGAGCCATAAACGAATTCGCAAACAGTAAAACTAGAAAAGAATATTGGCTTATTAATTAGATACATTAGGAAAATCAACAGCATTTCCATACTTGCTATATTTATGCACATAATATGTGATATTTATTAATTGACATGTGTTTATTACGTTTATATAAAATTTTACAACTTTTTAACATAATGTTCGCTCATATAAAATTGTCTTGCTTCATAAGCAAACTAAAACTGCATTTATATTGTAAGCAAATATTTATTATTTCTCATTGTATTCTAAGTGATTCCATTCATAAGTTTAGTGTGCGTGTAGAGTTGTTATGGCTAGAAATCTCCGCTGCAGAATATTTACTCTTTCTTTCATGAGCCCTTTTATGTAAAAGTTCTGAAAATGTTAAAAAGGTTACGTTAATTATGCACATGCTTAATTGCGATGTGTGTGAGCAAATGTATGCAAATAATATCTTAAATATCACCTCACATAAGCAAATATTCTACAGTTAAAAAAATATTGTTTTGTGTAGCCTTAATCTGATACAGATGTGTAGTTTGGTTTGCACGTAATATTTCCCAAGTGTAACTGCCACAGTTGAATATTTTGTTATTTGCCCGGATTTATTGGTAGTCAGGAAGATTAACACACCTCATATAATTACCTTAAGCAACTCAGTAACCAACTACACAATTATAGCATGTAAGACCATCATAAAATAATCAACATAACCTGTAAGTAATTACGAAAACACTTGCATGCAGTAGCCCTAGAAACACATCATATAATTGCTACAAATAAGTTAGGCGACCACTGAAGATTAGTTTAAAGTCAAAGGTTATTTTATTGATTTTCTCACTTTTGTTCAATTTTAAGTTTCTATAAATTAACTTGGACTAACTAATTTCTGAAAAACAACCTGATGGCAAACAGCAAATCTAAATATACACGTACCCTCCTAGCGACGAAGAAAATGGCCGTACCTAACTTCCAATGGCTATATGTAGTGGCAAATGTAGTATGCTGACTGTCACTAAAGTTCTTAAGTTTGTACTTCACGATAATTATAAATAACACAAAAATAAATAAATGTTTCTTCTGTATTTAAAATATAAATTTTAATCGTCTAGCTCAGGGTTAAGTAAGGAATCTACTCAGGTTTATACGTTGGCAAAATTCAGCTAAGAAAATTACGTGATAAAAAAATGACGTCTCAATGCTTAAAACGACGCTATCAGAGGAATCATGTACCACATATGAATAATTGTTACTGGACCTGAAGTTAAAATTAGTTGCAGCTCTTGTAGACGCATAATCTCTTCTCGTAGTCGGTCATCAACGACGTCAAAGGACCTCAGCAGTGATGTAGGCGATGGGGCATCCGAGGCATTGCGGAGTCCTAGCTCTAAGGCAAACGTAACTATTTCTACCTCCTGACTTCTGGGGATCCTAGCTGAGGCGTAAAAACCTCGCACACGTCAGCTGGTACGCCGAGAAATGTCAGGGAAATAATTAACACCCTACTCTCTAATCAAAATGCCTACATTCCACCCACTCGCAGGGGAAATTTCTCTCCCTACATCTTACTAGTATTGCGTCGGACGAAGGAGAAGGGAGCTTCTTGCTAAAATGGCTGGAACATGCACAAAGGGCCTAGAGGTTTCAGCCAATGGGAGGCAGGGATCTAACCTGAAGTCCAATGGGATCCTGCAAACTATCAACCAACCCCGTACGTGCCACTTTCTTCGCCCTAGACTAACAAACATAGAATTACTGGTCTCTAAACAAAACATACAATATTTAATCAACAAGAATGACTTACGAATGAGACAAAAGGAAGCTAATAAAATTATTAAAATAAGTAACACAAACATATGAAGACCTAACTAAATCCTATCGTAAACCGAATAAAGTTTGCCACCTTACAACTAAATTTAAATATCCTAACGTGTTTTAAAATTAAAAATAAAAATGAAAATATTAAACTATTACATGTACAGAAAAATTCAAGCCATGTGACATATTACAAGTGCAAAACATATGAAAATGGTATTTACGTATAGGATAATCAAGTGAAAGTGTTAAGTGTGTAATATAAATATTACCATGAAAATATGTTAATGATATTTCTGAGACAATATATTATATTAGCATTACACAGTGTAGTTATATTTATCAGATTTGAGTGAGACTGTGAATGAGGACACCTCAGTAGGGGCATATCACCTGACTGGTACATAGTGCCAATGTAGGGAGCAAGCCCCACTATAACACAGCTTCAACTGTAAACATGTGGTACTTCTCTATCCTAGTTACACAAACCTACTCATTACTGCTTTATCTGAATTTCACTTGTTTAAGTCTGGTTTATACATGTTTCCACTGGTTTAAAATCAATGGCGTATCTTATTTAATCACTGTGTGAATTATTTTTCAAAACTCATGGTAGCTGTGCAGGCCACACATGCTATTATTTCGTATGAAGTGTTACATGTTTTTGAGGGTTGACTAGACAACTGCCAGAGAGCACAGCTTTTTATTGAACCAGTCACTTAGAGAATGCGCAGTGTGTCCTCTAGAGCAAGATAAGGTTTTTTTTTTTTTTTAGGTTGTGCATACACTATAATTTCGCCACTGATTACACTTGTCTCAGGCACTTGTACAGAATCCACTCATATGATCCGGCGACTAGTAGCAGCATAATTAACTTAATTGACAGCACACATCATTACACTGATGTTATTAATTCAACTGTACGATATTAATGCGAGTTTATTGATAATTTACCCAGGCCGGATTTAGTACAGCTTTGCAGTTTACATATTAAGAACTTCAAGCAGTCGATTTATTGAATCAGTTCCGAAATAGCGAGTATCTGACAACTTTAGTTGCTACTACTTAATTTTTCATACTGTTATCTTCTGGGGATCTTTTCGAACCTTACAGTGTGCTGTTCATCAGGTTATCGTAATCTACGGAGTGAAATAATTTCCAAACTAATCTGTAGGTATTTTTGTTACTAATCTTGTTACTAACCTTAATTTGTTTATTTACAATAACTTGTGATGATAAAATAAGCTGGAATAGGCTTTTTTTTTATTACATTTTGAAAATAAATATGAAATCTGTATTTACAGTGCTAAGTTAACTGAAAAAATTGAAGGCTGCTCTTAAAATTGTGTGTAAAATGTCATTACCAAGACTTGAATAATAATAACATAGCATACAGTAATTTCAAAAATGTTTAATATTCTTCCGTCAATATTTTGTCTTTGCTATTTTGTAAATAAATCAATAACCATATAAGATGTTTCGAGGGAATCAGGAAATGCACTATTTTAACTGATCTTACATCAAATATAACTGTAGAGGAAAGTAGACGAATATAGAATAGGGTACTTATATGGAATACCGCTGCACCAACTGACACAAGCATTGCCATCTAGCGGAAACCGGCACAACTTCTTGGTATTGTGCCTCCTGACGGGCTACGTCCATTGGAAGTGTGTTGCAACAGAAAACGCATGTTATTTTGAAGCCTTTGTGAAATTCGAAATATTGAGAAGTCAACAGGTAAGTTTGAATAAATTTATATTTATTAAACCTCACAAAACTTAGCAAAGTACTTGTGTTCTATGTAAAGTACACATTCGCAACTGCCCTTAACATGTAACACATTTCTCTTTACGAAAATTTTAAAACTGTTTCTAAGCGAAGTAGTGCAATATGGCGAGGGCAGTAATATGTAATACCACTGGTGTTACAGGAATACTATTTGTATCCTAGTTTTAATGTTATCCGCTGAATAAAGAAATTCATCTGTAGCCTTTTGTGGTCGATTACTAAATGCATAGCTATGTACGGTGCTATGTTAGCATTTATCTTATCCCTGAATCTCCATTGTTACGGCTCGATGTTATATCACCTTTCAGGGGTGTACAACGAGCCCTTGTGTGGCTTAGTGCACGGCTTTATTGCACACCCTAATGTGTAAATTTACATTTCATTTTTAGTGGCTTTTACGTCTCGTCGACGGCCCTATGTTATATTACCTTCTAGGGGTGGACAACGATCCCTTGTGTGGCCTAAGTGCACATATGGCTTGATGGAGCACCCTAAGGTGTCAATTAATATTTTATTAATTTTTAGTGGGCTTTTACGTCTCGTTAACAGCGAGGTTATAACAGACGATTACACACATTTACTCAAGTAACAAGAACTGGGGAAGGAATCGACCATGCCTTTATTAATAAACTATCCCACCATTTGCCTGGAGTGATTTCGGGAAACCATGGAAAATCCAAATCAGGATGGCTGAACCAATAATCGAGCCCGTTTCCACCGGAATGCGAGTCCAATGTGTTATACCCTTGCGCCACCTTGCTCAGTTTACATTTCAACGTTCAGCAGTACTCGCTATTTATTCATTATCTAAACCTTGCTTATGTAGATCGGCCTCCATGACATAGTCGGTAGCACGCCGGCTTATGGTGCGAGAGGTCCTGGGTTCGAATCCCGACTCGGGCATGGCTGTTTGTATTCTTCCTTAGGTGTCAGTATGTAAACCATCCCTTATGAAGCTTTATAACATAAAACCGGGGGACACCTCCTCTTCCTCTAAACTGTCACACAATATTTGATGTATTCTGCTCACAAATAAAAAAAATATCATCAACCATGTCGAGCAAATGGAAATCAGGTGGAGAAAGAAGGAGGGTGGGGGACCAAGATAAAATGGCCTAAACGATAGTTGCTGTAAGGGAGTAGAAAATGGGGGTTTTGAAAGCATCTCAAGAGTTCGGTGTACCAAGAACAACACTTTTCCGCCTTGCAAGAGACCATTCCAAGGATCACATCCACGACGAGACTAGGTAGGAAGACTATTCTCCCAACACATCTAGAAGTAGAACTAGTAATATACTGTGTAGAAAGGGAACGTAACTTATTTCGGTTGACAAGAAACGATGTGCACAATATGGTCAGTTGGATATGTTAAATAACATTTCGTATTCTTGGCACAGTTAGAAAAGGATGGCTTAAGCTATTTCTTAGACGTCACAAAGGTGTTTTGTCATTCAGGAAGCCTACAGGCATTTCATTTCCAAGAGTCAGTTGATTAATTCTTCACAATGCTGGAGTGTGAAATTGACAGGAAGAAGTATCCCCCAAGTAGAATATACAATGTCGGCGAGACAGGGTTGTCTGTTGTTCAAAGCAAGGTTCCGCGTTTTATTTCTTTTCGAAAGGTAAACGTCAAGTTGGCACGATTGCTTCAGCAGAGAGGGGGTCCTTGACAACAGTAGTTTTGTGTATGAGTGCTGGAGGATCATTTGTTCCACCTCTCATTATATTCCCACGCAAACTGATGAGTCCACTTCTCATGAAGGGTGTACTTCAAGGGCCAATTTAGCACGCCATCCATCTGGATGGATACACTCACACTTGTTCACATCGTGGTTTAGGTGCTTTCTTCAGGATGTGAAATCCACCAATGAGTCTCAAGTTCTTTTAATACTAGATTGGCACAATACCCACACCAGGAATATAGAGGTCATAAATCTGGCAAGAGAAAACCATGTTACAATCTTATGTTTACCTCCTCACACCACTCATAAGATTCAACCACTAGACCACGCATTAATGGGTGCTCTTAAGATATACTAATCCAGTAATTTCGTAGAAAATAAAAAAAAGTTTTGGTGGAGTTTTTATATTTGGTACCTTTATGGTTTTTGGGTAGCTCAATAAGAATCTGAGGTTTTCCATCAAGAATTTTCCCAGGAAAACGTTTCTTTTGTGCAAAAAACGTATAAAAATTGAATTTTCTCTGTTTTTTTCAAAGTAACTACAAAATTATGCATTCTACGTGAAAGTTGACCATACATAAAATTAAAGAGGATAAATTTGCTTAGATTTCACGTGAAAAACTTTTTTCATCTGATCAATGGTTTAGCCGCGATAGTATCGCAAAAATGGGTGTGAAAAGCAAAAAACTCCGAAAAAAAGGGAATTACGGCACTGTACGTCGATGTAACATGAAAACTAGCCATTTTACACAAATATTGACCATTAATGATACTAAAGATTATATGATTAACAACATTTTTTCATCTGAGGTTTTCATCTAAAGGGTATTTCCCATCTCCAGTTCTTCCTGGTTGGTTACAGATGGTGTGAAAGAGCGTTGGCCAAGTGCCCACACCCCCACTCTGCAGCCCATGTCAGTGACAGATTCTATTCCCTCCTCCCAGCAGTCCCGTCCCAGCTAGAGGTAAATGTGGCAACAGGGCACTAGCTTATGAGGAGGCCACATTCCTCTCCGCTTCCCTATCCGATGTTTCATGGCTGACGAAATTTCAAAATGTACTGCTTCCTGGTATGAGCTACAAAACCCCATTAAATTCAATACTTCTAACAACTTCCGGGATCCACTCTTCTTGTACACGAATGATGCCGGCCCAACTTGTGTATTCGACGAAAATGGTTTAGGCATCACAAAGTGATGATGCTGTGAGAAAGAGCATTGTATTTATTTTCCACTTTCGAGTATTACCAGGTTTTCTCTTTACAATCAGAATTACCTAAAAACAGTTGAGAGTTTCAGGAATTCAATGGTCTGGTGGAGGATACTCTCGGATCTCATATACTTGTAATATAATATCTTCACAAATAATGTTTGCTGCTGCTTCAACCACTCGAAGTCTGTATTCTCGATCAGATTTGCATGTTTGCTGATACCATGTGTTAATCAATGTCTTCTCTCCTACATTCTTGAAACACACAACAGGCTTTTTTTTCCTGATTCTTTGTGATCAGTATATCATCTCCTCACTTCTCAATAAGGCGAGCCTTGACAGTTTTCATGTTAGATTGATAACTTCCTGTAATCTGCTTCATCAGCTCTTCCATGGAGAACTGGCACTCGTCATTGCTGTTTTCAAGGTAATCGTAGATACTTTGCAATGCTCTGTTGATTTCCTTGGTAAATGGACCACGTTTCTGCTGTTCTTGGACCTTCGGCCATCCTTAAACATCTTTAAAACACTTATTGTGATACTGAGCATCTGATGCGATAAAATCATTCACTGGCATGATGTGCTGAATTATAGTCCACCCATAATCATCAGTGCGAACTCTTGCTGCGTTCAGAACTGCAGTATTCACTCCCATGTGTCGCACACTCTATATGCGCTCACTTGGTGGAAGTCTGGCTTGTGCTGCAGTGAACTCATGCGAAATGCGCAGCCAACACATAAAACTATTAGTTCGAAAATTAAACTCAAGGATTGATTACATTAGTACTTGAGAAGAACTAGCACCTTGTTCCTCAACCCTCTTCACATAAGCAGTGATCATCCGTCCATTCACATATGCTTTTCTACACTTATCATGCTCATGTACTTTTTTTTCCCCCTAGGTAAATCCCCTTTCCATCCTTTCTTCATGCACTTGCCTTGATTAAGGATTCAATACTTTTACTTTTAACATTAGACACCGAATTTCTATCTTCTAAACAAGAGTCAAAAATAAAACACAGCGACATCACGCAAAACTCACTTTGGATGCTGACTACACATGGAGACACGAACAGTGAATTACTGAACTAACAAGTAAACAGTCGGATAGGGAAGCATAGAGGAATCTGGCCTCCTCATAAGCTAGTGCCATGTTGCCACATCTACCTCTAGCTGGGACGGGACTGTTGCGTAGGTGGGGGGATAGAGTATGTCAGTGACGTGGACTGCAGGGTGGGGGTGCGGGCGCTTGGCCAACACTGTTTCACACCACTTCTAACCAAGCGGGAAGAACTGCAGATGGGAAAAACCCATTAGATGAAAAACTCAGATGCATAAAATGTAGTCTCTCATATAATCTTTAGTGTTATTAATTGTCAACGTTTGCTTAAGATGGTTCGTATTCACGTTACATCATTGTACAGTGCCATTATTCCCTTTTTTTCAGTTTTTTTTTTTTTCTTTTAACACTCATTTTTTGCGGCACTCTCACGGCTAAACCATTGATCATAGAAAAAAATTGAGGCCATATAATGTAGGAAATGTTATCCTCTTTAATTTAATACATGGTCAACTTTCACGTAAAATGCATGATTTTGGTGTTATTTTGCAAAAAAAAAAAAAAACAGAAGTCAGTATTTATGTTTTTCTGCCAAAAAAAGTGTATTTCCCGGGAAAATTCTTGTTGGCAAACCTCGGATTCGTGTTCAGCGATCCAAAAACATAAATGTACCAAATATCAAAACTCCACCAAAACTTTCTTTTATTTGCCATTTTTGAGTACCTGACTATAGCGAAGAAGAGCGCGCCTGGTTGCGACATTATGGCAGGCCTCTGACTCATTTCGATATTGTTGAATTGTTTGGGCGCACATATTTCAAGGATCAATCTGGAAAAATCGCAGTGGACGGTTTTCAGGTAACTGGCCTTTATCCTGTTGACAGGAATATCTTCAGTGGCCATGATTTTCTTGTTAAAGATGAACTAAATGAGCATGCTATTGCCACTCCAGAGGAAAGCCGAACTGATGGCACAGTAGTTCTACAGTGTGCCATAGAAAATGATCTACCATCTAGTAGACATAATCTGAATTAATGTGTACCCCCTTTGCCATGCTCTTCTTGCTGTAACAAAACTAGCCTATAAGACACTTTAACAGAAGATGTTTCTAGGCCAGTTCGATCACTTCTAAGTGCATCTAACATTCAACATATAAGCGCTGAGAGGAACGCTCATATGAAACTAGGGAATCCAGCTTCTTCTACATTCAGGATCATTGTCCCAACTCAGATTTCTCTCATCCCCAACATCACGTCTAGAAAACAACGAACATCTTCGACTTCCAGGCGTGGCAGAAAGCCTGGGACATGCGTGATTATCACTTCATCGCCGTACAATAAACGAATATAGAATGAGTCAGCCAAACGTCTGTTGTCACAAAAGAAGAAAGATGTGAGAAGAGGATGGCACCAAAGAAAGTCTACAGTTAGCAATGGTATTGGAGCCAAATCTCTTGGCACTAAATGTCAGGACATTGTACCAAATTAATCTAGTTCTGCTGAAGAATTATCTGATCACGACGATTCCAGTGACATTGAAGTGGAACACAATGGAATAACCCTGTATAATGATGATGAAGGGTGTACCGTCTGTGAAACAAAGTGTTCAGAGGATAAACAAGATGAAACTTGGATACAGCGTGCTATTTGCCAGCTTTCGGGTCATTCCGAGTGTGCCGGCTATGAAAGTGGAGTCTATGTTTGTTACGATTGTAAATAAAATATATGCCTAACTTGTAAATAGAGTAATTTCAAATCAATGTGCATAGTAGTAAACTTATAAAATGTTTGTCGATAGTGTAACATGATAGACCGCACATTGTGTCATACCATATTTACTATTCCATATTTGTCACCCTTCTTGTGAATTTATGTTTTGTGCAAAAATAGAAACATTTATTTTTAAAAGTTTTGTCTTCCAAGATAGCAGTTTTGTTGTTCATTATAATTAATAAGCAAAAAGTACTTGATTTAATCCTTGTATATTACATCATTGTAACTGGAATACAAAAAAGTTCTTAAATAAAATCGAGTTGGTATTACATATTTGTCTACTTTAAATCCACATTTCAGAAAAACATTAATTTATTTCCTAAAATAAGCAAAATAAGAAAGATTTGATTGTCGTAGGTTTCGATTATGCACAACAAAACATAACAACTGACAAAATATCGGTAAACAAGCTATCGATAAACCAATAATAATTTGCATTAAGTATATTCCTTAATTCTTTCCCCCGTTTCATTTTACTTTACATCCATATATTGCTGTTGAATTATAAGAAATGAACAAATACGTGAATTAAACACTGAATATTGGTGGCCTTTTCTTCCTCCTCCGCTCCGAATTGAGTCTTGGCAGGGACTGTCGGTCTGGCCCTTACTGAAACCAATAGATCTGTGCACTCTGCTCTACTCGCCCCTACACTTCCAACCCTACCACCATAGAAATATTTCCCTTGGCAGACGACATATGGATTGCGATCGTCGACTCGCCACAAGACCACTTCAATTATTCCTATAACTGCAGAATTCCTCGAAGCCACGCGGTAGTGATGACAGAGGCACTGCGAATGTTTGTTGATAAGTTCAGGGAATCTGTTTCTCTTGGGCTGCTATCTTATCTTCATTTAATTTCTTGATGACGAGAAAACAATAGTTTATATTGTCACTTGTTTAAAACAGGTTTCCGAGCGATAATAGCTGGAGGACGTAAACTAACGTGAATTTAGGCCTAATGTTTAGCAAATTCACAAAATATACATATATTTGTTGATAATAATGTATTTTTGAAATTAAATTCCTTAGAAAAATTTTAATCCAACATTTTGTCCTGGTATACTATAAGTTATTTTTCCAAGAAATCCAGTTAGAAATGCGACAGTTCTTCCAGTGCGCCTTATCTAATGTATGTTATCCTTCATGACAAAAAACGAATAAAGTCGATTTCCATATAAATATAAATCAGAAAGAATTATTAGCGCTTTGCGGAAGTATAAATTGTAATGCTAGGAATTTACATCACATTATGAAACACATAAATCGGAATTGCTATGATTTGTTAGTCACTGAGACAGCTTACAAATATAATGCCCACAAATGCGTCATGCGCGAATCACCGCCGGCCTGCCTTCTCAACAGATAAGGCCTACTTATTAATATTTTTTAACGCTTCAAGGTCACGTACGACCTTAAGGAAGCTTTCAGTTGTTGATGGGAAAAAGCATAAATGATTTACACGTGTGTTCTCTTTCCTCAGAACCATAAGCGGTGACTATGGGGTTCAAATAAGCAACATGTTCAAAAATATACAGCATTGTCACTTTAGATTAAAACACAGGTATTGTAAACAGGGGGGTACTATCGGAGATTTCCGCTGACAATGAAACTTTTCAACGACCTTATTTGTGTTTTGAAAACCATAGGCTATTTATGGTAAAGTGAGGATTTTTGAAAGCCCTCCTTGTTTAGGATAATAAAAAAATACATATATTTTATGTTAGTTTTATACGTTAACTTCAGAGTGCTGTGGAATATACACACTGTGTTTATTTCTTACATTGTAGTATTTATTTAAAGGTGTGGTTAAAGGGTAAAACATGGCTGAAAGTAAAAAGTAACTAGGGCCTCAAAGTGCTCACTTTACCATAAACAGCTTATAATTGTATGAATTAGCAACGAAATATCGATTTATGTCAGCTTAGAACAATGCGGAATGGTATTGACGGCGTATTGTCTTGACCGACGATTTCTATGAAAATGAATGAACGCCGTTTCAAAAGTATGGGTGATCACAAATGAGTAGTGCAATACCTAATTCACAACGGCGCAAGTATCCTATTACTGTCGTGATAGTATAAAAAGCAATTACTTATAATCGCCGATTGTTATCGGTAATGATACGAGGATCACAGAACGATCGGCACAGTACACTGAATACATTCTGTAGCGCTTTGCCCAGCAGCCAGTTTCCGGCAAGATAGTGTTCATTCGCATACAACTTTTTTTCCCCAGGAGAGTTTGCGTCAAATTTCAGCACTTCCTAAATACCTGTTTTTTCACCCATCGAGCATTTGCGGGACCAGATGTTGGAGGATTCCGAATATGGTGAACACTTTGTAACGACTTTGAGCATATCTTCTGCACGATAAAATAGAACGACTATTTGATTCCGTATCCATTCGTATCGACGCATATTTCCGGGTGCGAGGCGATCCAGTGATGAACTAAATGTGCCTTTTTTTGTCCGCTAAATGGGCAAAACTATGTCGTAATCAGTGATATCGTATTTATATTGTTCCTTTGTCTGCATCGGCGAACCAATAAAACTTTGTTGTACTTTAATATTTCCTTACTGACGTACAAATTTTATGGCCACGAATAAATATTGTTCGTGTTCATATTTCTCTTTAATTTACTGTGTTTAACTTTATGTCAGAGAAGTTTAAGATTTCTCTGCACTTTTTATGTATAGTATGTCCCAATTTAGTGTTTATACTATTTTAAAGAGAATAACAAGAGAAAGAATTAAAAAAAAAAATTTGATTGGACTGCTTGTATTTGACGCTATAAGGACAACGTTGGGTGTGAGCGAATATTAATAAGACTTACAAATGTTCACAATTTCCGCAGTCAGCAGCAATACATCGTATACATCGTCTGCAAAGTTGTAGAACAGAATTACCAACAGTTATGGTTTCCATAGGAGTGGATTTGCAGGTGGTCAGAATCGCGTCTCTCATGACATCCAATGTCCATGGCATGACTTTGCGGCGTGTACAGTGTTTCTCAGATTTCCCCGCGAATATAATTCAAACTGTGTTATTAAATCTGGAGATCTGGATGGATACTCAAGACTCCCCTTACAAATGTTTCATCCAGGCGCGACCGTATGTCTCAATGATAGTGTTGCAATGCGCCATCCTGCCAGAAAAAGCAATCGTTATCTGGGAAGAGTTGGTAAATACGTCGAACAATGTTTTCCTGCAACATTGTACGGTAACATTCACCTGCCGCAATTCTGTGATAGCTTAATGGCCTCAGAGGTCTTCTATGATCGATGTACAGCAGCCACACTGTTTACCCAGGAAGATTAACTACTCGCTCGTTCACAATGTGGGTAATTTCATCAGCCCCAAACGCACAGTGTTTGCGACTGACAGTTCGATTCAATTTAAATGTAGTCTCATCGAACCAAACAATCAAGTCAACAAAATGTTGGTTGTCATTGCACATTTGATTCACTGAAACATGACCCACGCGCAGCTTGCAGTACGGACTTAGGCTTCCCGGGGGACGTGTGGATGTGTTCTAACTTCGTCCAGTGGCGTTCTCTTCCTGCTTCTCCGTCCATTCTTCACATCACGCGCAGTTCTGTTAATTTCGCCTGGACGTTCTCGGTATATTATTCTGGCATTGACAATGATCTGTTAGCATCTTCGGCACCTACTCTGCGAATTCTAGTAAAGCTTCTGACAAAATTTCCAATATATATTGAAAAACGTAACTTGGGTTGAGACAACGAATATTTCAACTGACTACCTGCGTCTTCGTCAAATTTGTATTTGACACTAATAATTTATTCCCTCGGTTCAATGTACTTAATCCTCCTTTTTCTTTGAATGTGCCATAATTTACTCTACCCTAGCGCAACTGAATCCAGCTCTAGGCTGACTGGCAGTGACCTGTGTTTGTCAGGAAGCACAAGTAAAGAAATGGGGAGGTTTTAAGGTTCTACCCTCCACTCCTCTATGCATCTTATCCGTCTCATGAGCTCCCTTATATAGTTGATCAACGAATAATGCTGTTCTTAGGCATATTATTCTGACGTAACAAATGAGGGACTTCGTGAAGTCAAAAATATATTTACTACAAGAAGAGTATCAATTGTGTCCGAGTTCGAATTTTGCGTTACCAACTAATATATTGTACATAAGCCAACCAAATTGTTAAGCTCTACCAACTATTGTAATTTTTGTCTAAATCTCGTTTATATGCAAGTGTTATAGAAGGCAACACTTTGTTAGGTGAGAGTGGCCTTTCAGTCAACACTCGCCGGGTCCAGCCAAGGTGCCTCAAACTCCAACTAGAGCTATCACCATCGCCCTCTCTCGACTCCGAGCACGTTCGGCCTCTTCCCAACTTCCACTAATTAATTAGCGGAAGTTAAATCAGGGGCCGCGCAGCCAGCCAAGTTAGGTCCGAGAGGCGGAGTGAGACGGCACGCTAGCCAACGCAGTGTAATCCGTCTCGCTCGCTAACGAAACAAGCTATTAATTATCGTCCAAATAATGGCCCTGTTGCTATCGCACGTGAATCGCTACTTACCTCCGGATGTAACTCCACGACAATAGCCAAACACGTCGTTACCATGTTCCTCGAAAGATAGCCCTAGTTTTCGAAAAATAAATACTCCAGGTTTTTTTTCATCAACGACCACAGTGGTACCATGAGGGGGGGGGGGGGAGGTCGGCGTAAACAATCTGAGGTAGGTACTAGCAAGTGTGTCTTAACTTTTTATCGACAGCGAGGTCATTAGAGATGGAGCAAATAGCTCAGGGAGTAGCGAGTATGGGTGAGAAATCAGTTTTGGCCTGTACTAAGGAATTATCTCATCATTCACACTGAGTGATTTCGGAAAACCATGGAAAACCGAATTAAGGTTGGCCAGGCCCGGGATTCAAGCCTGTATCCTCCGTAATCCGAGCCCAGTTGATTTACTACTTCATTGCATCTCTTGGTAAACAAACTAAGGCGTGCTTATACACACCAAGTGCTTGGTGAATAGCGAACATCTATATTACGCTTTGTTGATCCACATCTGA
The DNA here is from genome assembly GCA_029891345.1 of Dryococelus australis. Lineage (NCBI taxonomy): Eukaryota > Metazoa > Arthropoda > Insecta > Phasmatodea > Phasmatidae > Dryococelus > Dryococelus australis. The sequence goes on along the minus strand of CM056998.1, from coordinate 115,461,854 downwards.
CACGCAGGTCCATTCGGACACTTAATGACAGGGATTCCACTAAGTGATGATTTTACCCCAAGGGTCCTTGATGTATCCTTGATGGTAATCCATTTGGACCGACCAACGTCAAGACAGATGCTCTGTGGAATTAAGATCGGAGGAATTATGAGGGCAGTCCATACAGTGCATCTCGGTAGAATGTTCCCCTACCATTCGAGACCAGTTCTTCCTCGGTGGCACAACGTGTTGTCATCCTGGAAGATGCGATCGTGGTCTGGATTCACGTGTTACATATTGTGGCGTGTACATGGTCTCCTAAGATAAGGCGATACACATAATATGACACATGGATGTCCAGACACTCAATAATTCCCATTTTAGGCCAACAGAATGTCCCTCTCCACCCTCCTTCCCCTACCGCGTAGACTTCCCGATCAGCCCATAGAGTACTTAGCCTCGTGCTGTTGACGCCAAACACGTACACGTCCAATGACTTGGTGTAGCGAATGCCTTTATTTATGGGATTAACATGCCTTCTTCCAGCTTTGGAAGGTCCAATCACCTTGCTTGCAGATTCCAAGTGAGACGTAGTTGACGATGATGCATCGTATATTTATAACGAGTGTGTCGTCTGCTGGGGAACTTCATGAGCGCCAATGTGTTCCACACCATCAAGTAGGCTGTTGTGCTTTCAGAGTTGCCTATGTTGTGTAACTCGTGCAAGTTGAAGTGTCGTTCAGTTTTTACCAGCCGTTTACTTGACACTCCCCCATTGTTTCACCTTCCGTACTCAGAGCTGTTACACCTCTCGAGGTTTGTAGCGGGCCCCAGGGGGCCACACATTACGAGTTAAGTTTCTACAGCGTATATATTCCTTTGCGGGCCCCCTGTTTAATCAACAAGCCTGGCTGACCCACTTATGCTAGGATATTTAAGATCGGATCTCGCATCCCCCCCTGTAGGTGGCAGTGAGGGCTCATACAGTGTCGACGTCAGTGCCGGAGTGGCACGAAGCAGAAGACTACAGTTTTCGGAGGAGCTCCGGCTATCTGCATTATGCACAACGGTTCTGTTACGGGAATGCCGCCCATTAGTAGGGCGGCATTCCCGATCTCGAGGCCCCGTCATAAATACTTAAACATACATGGCAAAGTTAGGCATTTAGAGCATTTCGTATCCTTGTGTATGAGAAGAGATTCTGAGCAAAGTAAAAGTATTGTGTTTAGTATTGTAACGAAATCCAAGTGGAGTAGCGTAACTGTAGTTAAGGTTATATTGTCATTTGTATTCTTACATTATATTTTTCCATCGTAATCAAGTTATTGTAATTAAGTGTTTTATAGAAGCCCCTTTCTCTCATTGAATATTATTAGCAGTTAGCTACCCCCCCCCCCCCCGTTGGCCCCAGCCTAGCAGGAGTTATAGGTGCTAGGAAGGGAGTCACTACAGGTTGTTGAATCATTTTGGTGCTACACGCCTTCATAACTCTAAAATAGGGTCACCCAACCGGTTTTGCTATCTGGGTTATTGATGCACCATCAATTGTACCCCTTTAAAGACTTTTAAGAAACTGGCCAACGTCACATATGTACTTCTACCATTTGACTAATATATTGTATTGTTTTACGTTCAGCTGTATTCGAGGTGGTCATGTAATAAGGCTAGCTGAGCGAAACATTAAATGTAGTTCGCATGGACGATTGCAATTTATTGGGCACTCGGCTTAATGTCTTATTTCTCAAAATTTGATAGTTTTTGTAAGCCTTCAAAATTGATCTAAACAACTAATAAACATAAACTAATGCAGAAATTGAGAGGTAAGTCAATAGACCACTTAGAGAATCTTTCATCTCATTTCAAGCGACAATGGAAAATCTATAAATCTCCGCCAATATAACTTCTGCCATGACGAATCTTAATTTCATTTTGCTATACCCAATTCCGACATACCCGTGATTTCTGCTGACTACGAGTGAGTTTATTTTTGTTGCACCATTCTCGGAGATTTTTAGCTCTTTACACAGACCATAGCCTATAATAAAGAAATTTTACAACGTAGTGCATAATGTATAACACCCTTAGACTACACTAAGGTTTTCTCTCAGTGTTCAGTGATGGGAAAATATCATAAATTTGACGACATTCTTGACTTCCCATTCGCGTGGTTCTGAGTTACAGTTTAAAATACCAAGCCTTTAAAGACTTTGAACAGAATAATAAATTTGAAAGGGGAAAAGAGACCAAATTCCATATTACCTGACTTGGGGTAAAACTTGCTACCCACAGAGGTGACAGCGGACAGAGAGATGAGATTCAAATATGGACAGGCCTGTGTATTGTAGTCTACATGATAACAGACAGTGAAATAGTCCTGTTTTCAGCCTACTTCCCGAAGGACATGAAGGCTGATCAGAGGTATTTCCTATCTGTGTGTGAATATAGGCGTGTGTCTCTGCACGTGTATGTGTCACCTTTCAACTTTTGATGGCGTGAACCAAATTTCACCAAAATCGGTACACTTTAGTAACAAGTAAGGACACATTACAGTTCTAGACAACGCCGACCACTTACTTTCGAAATGGTGAGCATTTAAAAATTTTGTTGAAATATGATATTTCGGAAACCATTCAACCAATTAAAATAAAATGTTGCATACTGGCAGCATAAGGTGAACGCATAGAATTCAGAGGCGAATATTTTTGTTTCCACGCCATTAGCACAATAGCACTACGTGAAAAATAAAGCTCTTACATTATATCTCGAAGACTGTTTAAACAATCATCGTCAAATTTGTCACGTAAGTAAACCTACGACAGGTCAGGTAAATAAAAGTAAATGAACATTATTAGGCACGTATTTTCAAAATGACGGCCATACAAATATTTAAGGCCTATTCGGTATAACTATTATAATGTTTGACGAATTAAAAAAAAAATGTACACTGGCAGTATCAATTACATGCGTCATGTAAGCATAAAATAACTACTTTTGTCTGCCATTTTGTAAGATAGCACTGCATATATTAATAAAGTATTTGTATAACATTTCGGGAAACAATTAACAGATTGCTGCCGAATTTGTCAAACAAGTAGTACTGCTGCAGTTGATATACACAACTTTGTTTTAATATGTTAAGATACCTATTTTCAAAATACCGGCCATCTAGCCACTTTAAAATTTTAGCATGGCATGCAATATCTTCGAAACCATGTATTCCATTTCAACTTAACTTTGTATGCTAGGAGTATATAAAACAAACATCAAATTTTTCTACACGGGGGTCTTTTGTCCTCCAGTTTGTAAGAGAGCACTACAGGCATTAATAAAGTTTTTGTGTAGTATCTCGAGAAACAATTGACAAATGGCTACCAAATTTGGTAAACAGGTAGTATTGCGTCATTTGATATGAACAACTATGTTTTAAGTGTGTAAGACACGGGTTTTCAAAATGGCGACAATCTAGCCATTTTAGCATCGTATGATATATCTTCGATACCATGTAATCCATTGGAACTTTGTATGATGGTTGTGTATATTAAAATCATCGCATTTGTATGCACAAAAAATATTTTTTCGCCATTTTAAAATTGTATTACATGGAAAATTTAAATGATGCATTATCTCTGGACAAACAATTGATGTCTATTAAATTTGGGGAACAAGTAGCACTATGGCTGGTCGTATAAAATGATGAACTTTCAGTGGGTCAGTCATGTATATTTTCAAAATGGCGGTCATATAAACATTTCAGCTCCGAATATTTATCTACGAAATTAAAAAAGAAATTTCAATTTAATGTTGCATTCTGGCAGTATCTATTTTTATATACATCTAATATGTCTATGCAATAACTAATTTCTCCGCCATTTTGTAAGATAGCCCTACATCAAGTAAAACCGTGTTTATGTCGTATCTCGAGAAATAATAAACCGATTACTTTCAAATTTGGCGAAGATATACTCTGGGAGACCATATTTATTTATATGTTTTAATTGTGCAAGTTTATCAGTCCATGAATGGCCCCAAATCAACAATTTAGTTTACTCTGCTATATATACCAAAACTATGAACCATATTTAGTTTATTTTTGTAAATTGTATTTATTACAATAATCGAATGTGCTAATATATAATTTTTCTGTCTGCCATTTATTAATATCGTCACATGAACAGTGAAGATTTTATGCCAAATATCGAGGATCAATCAACTTATTCATACAATAATTTCACGCAAGTAGTGCTATGGTAGGGTATGAAAATAAACATATATTTTGTGTCACAGGCATTTTTAGTGGAGTTTATACTTCATATTACTATGTTATATGTATAATGCATTTCAACAAAAGTCAACCAAAATTTTACGCTAACAGTATTAATAAGAAGTATCATCTAAACATACAGAAATTCTCTTTGCCAGATTTTTTTGCAAAATTGTGTCAGGTGAGAAAATGGAACATTTTGCCATATTTTAGAAACATTTCAAATAATTTACAAAAAGTTTTGCACGCCTACAGAAGGCCACGTAAAGTTCCTTGATTTAAATCGGGTCAGACACTGATATTCAAAATGGCAGCCATAAATATTTGGATATATTTGGCATATCTATATAACAATTTAACCAAATTCAGTCAAACTTTTTATACTAGCAGTATCTATTAGACTCATAGTGTTAAGAACCATTTTTTTTTTGGCAATTTTGTAAGATAGCAGCGATTAAGAAAATAAAGTTTTTATGCTTTATAACGGGTACCAACCAACCTATTTCCACCAAATTTTTCACACAAGTAGAGTTATGGTAGGCCATGTCTACTTATGTATTTTTAGTGGCTCAGGCACTTATTTTCAAAATAATGGCCATGGAAATATTTCAAGATAGTAAATCCTATTATTCAAAACTTTATAATTATTACAACCGATGTTGATACTCCGAATCCTACTTCCATGATGCAGTAGTTGCACGGTAGCTTAATTTTACGAGTTTTTTTTTTTCTGAATTCGAATTCTGGTTAAGTCTCTCGTATATTTTATATGTCTTGGTACTGTTTCACAAGGTTTTGGTTTCATCTTTAATTATATTTGTATTAGTGATACGTCAACACCTGCCTACGACATACGCTTTTAGGAAGTTAACTAAAAATATTTTCACCCAGATAGAGGAAAATAGACTCATTAGCGATCCATCAATAAACAAGACGTTACTGGTGAACGTCTTGTTTATTAATGTATCACCCACGAACATGTAATGAGGCGAAAAGTTCAAGCTATCGGTTGCATGCTTCCTATACTTCGTAACCATTAGTAAATTTTCGGTCAAAGCACTATCATAGCAAAAATTTGTTTTTGTTAGTGTATTGAAACAGTTTTACTCTTCCTCCAAACTAGTTTTAACGCATCTAGTAAGTAATTAAGTTGTTGAAATGTTTTTTTTTTTACACAAAAAGTGTGGGTCTTTTGGAAAACCAAACGTAAACAGTATCAATGCTAACCATGCAATTTTGACATTTGTATTGGTGATAGGAGAAGCCGAAAATTGATCTACTTCATCTTTAGTCTAAGTTTCCAACACGGCTCTCTGCAATGCGAGTGGTTTACCCTATGTAGATTTCAGTGCCCATTCCAAACTGGACAATCGCAGTCCTCGCACATAAAAATTATGACTAGAATCTGGGCATGGAAGAAAACAAATACTATAGTAAGTGCATCTTAACTCAGAAGGTGTCATTAAAATAAATAATGGTAAAAATATATTGCTTTCGATTTCAGTAAAATTTTGTAATACTGCGTGATTCAGTAGATTTTTTTTCTGATTTACTTTTTGACATACGACTACTTAGCTTAAAAATTAAATATAATGACTGCTAAGCATTAACAATGGGCGCAAAATTGCTCAACTAAATATTTTATTGCGATTTTCAGCTAAGGCTGACAGTGCAATGTGTATTGTGTAATGTGTATTACAGAGAACCAGGAATTTCACTTATTCACCTGGCAGTACGCTAAGCTACATTACCATTAATCAGCGACGCTGCTACTTTCGTTCACCTACTGCACTTCAAAAAAATATTTCACTAAATTTCCTATACTGTTGTGGAAATTTTTTATCTCTACACAATATAGGAAATAAACGACATATTATGCTGCATTTATAGAAATACTACTTTAGAAATTTGGGATCATTGCTACGCATTTGGCGCTACTTTTAACGAATGTCGGAAATCTGTGGTGAGAATAGAAGGGGGCAGGATTTACAGTTTGTGGTTTCTCAAATAACTTGTAAAATGTTGCAAATCTAGGAGAAATTACTTAGCAAGCTGGCTTAATCAGAGCGTCTTCTTCGTCAGCTTGTTTTGTACAATACCCTCACTGCATCTCCACCTGTTCATTGTTGGCTCAGAGACTCCCGCAGGAATGTAGTATAAAAGACGAAAACAATGAAAATATACACGAGTGCTGGGAATCTATAATGTGGGATCAAATGGATTCGCGACATGTGAGGGTATGTAAGGACAGCAGCAGTTTCCGCGATCGTGGCAGGCGAACGTGATGGTCCTGGTGCTCCGAACAGAGAAAGAAACTGGGCCCTTTGTGAAGGGCTCGTCCAGTCCACTGGTGGGTTTGCAGTGCGCCCTCTGCCGCTAACACACACACTCACACACACACACAACTTTCATCACGACTCAGTCAGCTGTTTCTCGCGCCGTCACAACTTTTCCGCTGCGAAGGTTGGTGCGATCCGGCGGCGAGTGTGCACATTTCCATGCGAACCCGGCAGCCGTCAGCTGCGGAACTACTGCTGCAGTGTTGAGCAACGCCGATCCCTCGTTTGTCCCCAGAAAAAAGCGGTCTCCTGAGAAAGAGCATCACAGCTCTCGCAGATCCCTAGTTTATTTTAACATAACACGCCCATACACACGTCGTGGGATCGGCTACGGTACGGATGTTCATTTGGCACACGTGTCGGTTGTAGCAGCGGAGAAAGACACATGTGGTTTTGAGCTGTAATTACACCTCCCCCCCTCCCACTTCCACCTTTTCAGAGATGTCTATGCCTAACCATTTATTTTTCAGGTTCAGTATTTATATAGTAACGTATTAGACAAAAATAAGGCCTTAAAAGTAATTTTTAACGTCATCACGTTCATCCGATGTTACTGTTGACCACAAGGTAAAGTAAGCACATCAGTAATTATTTTTATCTCGCATGAAAAATGCGATCGAAGACACTGTAGGAATGCAGAAATTTTTATGCACAGGGACGCACACCATAGAAATATTCAAATAGCTGTTATAATATTCAGACAAGTCTATATGTGCACATATAACCTAGATAAGCGTGTCTAACCATCATTGCCACGTAACATAAAGTCCAGAAAATACTAATTTAATATGCTTTTTCGAAAGAAATATATGTCTGGTAAGAATTTGCCGCTTATACCGCCAGTTTCCTGGCTGTGGGTACTTCACTTAGACACATAGTAGTACCTCTAATTTTTCACCCGCTAAACATTAAAAACATAAGTTATTTCATTTGACGCACTTGGAGAATTCTCAGCAAATAACGAAATTCTTAAGACGAGGTGACCAATCATTAACCAGCACGATAAAGGCGAAACGTTTTCTGACTTAGGCTGCAGCCAAAGGACCGCACCGATTTTTAGATAGCTGTAGAGTAAATTAAATCTATGTCAAATGAATTAGTGTAATTAAAAAAATTATGATATATATAATATTGGCAATTGCTGACATTCATCAATTATAGAACTGGCTGATGCTAATGCAACAGAAATACTTCTAACTGGTTCCTCAGAGTAAGATAATCATGTGTATTTAATTGTGAAACTCAACAAGGTTTTCTCAGGTGGGACTTAAAAGGAATATTGAAGTAAAATGATAATACCGCAGCAAGGAGAGACTGTCCTATATAAATTGTTGAAAAGCGAGATGATAATTTCTACGCTACGGACGCCTCGTCGCATGAGTGATTGACTTGCTGGTCTCCCCATCACAGCGCGCCGAGTAGAGTTCCTGTCCTTTTTTTCTTGTAGGTGACTAGAACGGTGTAGATGGCTGGGTGTTTCCACGCTGTTTCCTCCGCCGTTATCCTTCTCCACCACTCGTCACAGTCACAGCTGTGGGTGCGGAATAGGTATATAGTCCATTCACTGTTACTTCCATCTTTTCTGACGCCCTGCTAAAGTTCTACTTCCAGGATATTCCTCCGCCTCATGAAAACCGAACATAACAGAGTCTAGGTAACTACACCAAAGGGACAGTGCAGCGCATTCTGTATAAAAAAATTGGCATAAAAACTATTTCTTATCAGGTATTACGATACGGACCCACTTATTTTCTCGCTATTATTCATATTAATTATGAATGAAATAATATAGTTCACAAATAATATATTAATAAAAGTTCGATTTAATAAATGGTCAGTTTTTTATATTAATACAAGCTTAAAGCGTTTGTAATACACGACATATTTAAGAAACAACTAAACTAAGCACGCCATACATGGTATAATTTTTCAAAGGTTTGATTCAAAAAGTGTGAATAAACCGTGAATAGTCTATATTGGGTACGCCCCTTTCAAGTTTCTCATGCAAATGATACGCACTTGTGAGGACTAGATTCCTGTAGGTGCGACTGCTAAATGTGTCTAAGTAAGAGTAACCAGCGCATGAAGTCGGTGGTCCGCGGTAAACATAATTTAGTTTTTCCTTTTCACATCCGAATTCCTTTGAAATGTTTTCGAAATGGTGCACAGATTTTAAATGTACGAAAGAACCACTATTTCTCTAAGTTCACAATTAAAAACTTTAGATAACCCTGCTTGTTCTCTTCTTTCTACTCGTCGTGGATCTTCCCATGATACAAAAAATTTGGTTCTTTTTACAATAATGAATAATAGTAAGCAGTAAACACAATTCGTATTGACGTAACCATTGTCGTCTCAGTTTGCAGTTCACAATGCAGGTGGCGATTATTTTCTCCAGCTGAAACAAAAAAAACCTGACAACATATCTCGTCTCTTTTAATTATATTGTAAACAAAATGAAACCTACACTCACATAATCCAATATGTACCTGCCACGACATTCTTTAAGATTTACTTCTCTACGTCATGGCGACTGGCCACCAAAATATCCATTATTTTCTATTTGTACTGTCGCCGTCTGCCCTTCACCGGCCGGCAAGTAGCGGCGACCTGCGATCGGGGAAATCGTTGCATGAAGGATGGGTTGGTGTGGATGCTCTCTGAGGTGCCCTTGAGCTCCACTCAGCTGAGAAGAGTGAGCCTCGTCTGAAGGCGTGTAGGGTTCGTGGCGGTTCCCCCATTTACAACTACAACAAACAACAAAGAAATTGCCAATTTTATCAGTGCTCGACCATTGGCCATAACTAAATTCCATTATATTTTTAATATTAAAGGTAATTAATGTACTTTGTATAACATTATTAATTTCTCTTATCATGTAGTAGCCGGAAAGGGGATCGTTGGACAATTTTTTAATCCCCCCCTCCTCCACATTCATCCCAATTAAAAGTCGTGAACTTTGTTATATAACCAGTTAAATTAAATAAAAATTTGGTGTTATTGTGGGGAGGGTGTGTTTAATTTCGAAGGAAGTTTTTAAAATAATTTTTTTAAAGATTTGAAACTTTTTCAACTACGGCATCTTGAAGATGCTGGAGGCTCAACACGCCGTCGGAGGACATACTTACTCTTTCTCTCTATGCCCCGTTGTTGGCCAGCGGTTACGTCAGCTCCCTAGAGCCGAGATGCGCCTTGCCTGCTCTTGTCAAGGACCTCGCTGTAGTAGCGTACCCTGTGAAACAGAGTAGCTGGTGGCTTGCTGATCGCCTGCCATAACCACCACACCTTACCGGAGTCGGCCCGATCCGTGCAAACGTCAAGAGGAAGTTTTACTTACATAGTCCGCCGGCAACACGGGTTCGGCTCAGACTGCCCGACCAGCATTGCCGCCGTGGAGACACAACCCCGCTTGGAGAATTCAAGTGCCCTCGAACCAACTGAAAACTACGTACAACTGGCTGCCCTCGTGAGCATAATGTTTTATTATTCATGGAACGATTTTTGGCGCATGAAAAACATTGTGTTATAATTGTTCAATTTAACAACAATATTTATTTCTCAGCCAAGCCTAGACGTCACTTCGCCTCGAGCCTACTGCCTAAGTCAAACGATGCGAAAATATATTGACTGTGCCTTACGCCTTGTGCAGTCAAATAAATCACTTCAGAGGAACGCGATTGCACCCGGCACAGCACAAAGTACAAAAGAAATTGAAGATGTGGTCACGAAAAACACTACGCAAATGCAATATCTGCCAGGTGTACCACCACACACGCCTACTCTAAGCAACTTCGTCACCTATGTTCTTGCACGTTGCAGGAAATAAGAATAGTTCGTTTCGAAACTGGTGTAGTATAGAGGCTCGTCTCGTCCTGTCTCCTTCTGCAAGGAAGTATATGTAAAAGGCTGATTCTGGCTCATCACCACTAAAATCGACAATTTTCCTTAAAAATATAGGAAAAAAACTAACATAACTCTTCCGGCTATTTGTAAGTAAAGTGTAAGGGAAAAATAACTCAAAATCTGAAATCCGATGAAAAAAAACTATGAAAATCAAGAGAATTAAACCCAAAATCAAAGTATCTGAGGGCTAAATTTTAGCTCTAAATGTTTTTAAAAAGGAGCTCTCAAAAATAAGCAATATTAAGCCAAAATCAAGCGATTTTAAGTAAAAAACAAGCAAAATTATGCAAAAAAAAAAAACAAGCAAATTTCTCGTTTTTCAAGCAATTTTCATGTTTTCTAGAAACGTAAAAAAATATTTTTTCTTTATAAAAATTTATATCTTATAAGTAGACGTTTAAAAAATTCAAAATGAATGGAAATGGCATATAGCGATTCTGATTTTGAATCTGATAAAGAGATATTTTCATATTTTGATGTATATTACTATTCTGATCCTGATTACGAAGCTGAATACGAAGCTTTTTTTCAATGTGGACGATTCTGATTAATATTAATTTGTTTCAGATCATTTAGAAAACCGAGAAATTTTAGACGATTTAGAAAATTCAGATGATGAATCTGATTCAAAACGTTCTATTGATGAAGAATCTTGTTACAATACAGATAATGAATCTGATTGAGAAACGAAATAAATTCAGTGAAGTCTTCGTTATCGAAGTTCTACTAATGTTTTAAATACTTGTTCAATTTGCTCTAGATTTTTACCAATTTCTGGAAGGTCATATTTACCGTCAATCTTTTCTAAAATGGTAAATTTTTAGTTTTGTAAATATGAATTAAATTTATAAACTATATATTTAAGATTTTCAGATGCATTATCTAATCTATAGGAAGGAATTTTTGACCCACTATCGCTTTTTAAAATTTTTGTCAAACTGTAAGGTAAGACAGGCATTTTTGTTTTCAAAGAAAAATATTAATTAGAATTATGAAAATGTTTTTTTTTTTTTTTATCAAATCACTCGTTTATATTTCTATAAATTCGTAAAACTTTTAAATGCGACCACTCAACTATGAGCCTAAAATATTTTATTAAAATATCGAAATATTTTTATGATTCCTCCATTTAATAAAGCAAAAAATATATAAATCATGAGTAATTCTTTCTTTCAAATAATTGTAAGTAAGATTCCTTCGACTAACTAAAACAACATTACAAATGGTACCTGCTGCTTAAATTTTTTTTATTAAAATCAACACAAAATTTATATTTGTTTTTTCTTTAACTACAGTTGTTTTTCTGTATGAACAATCAATAACATATAAAGGCCTTCGCCCCCAAAATGAATAGTAATAAATTTCACCATCAAAGTTTACAGATGGTTTAAAATAAAGTTCATTATTTCTATAGCTGGCATCTAGTTTGGTTTTTGAATTTCTAAAATCATTATAAGCAACGTCTAGATTCCAGTTTTCTTTAGGAAAAATTCAATTTCTACCATTTTTAATATTAATGTTTCTCACTTTACAATGATCAAACATAGTACTGCGTATATACGGTTCAGCACGATTTGAAAACCTACAATTACAAAATCAGGCATATCAAATTGTAAATTATTAAACTGGTCTTTTATATCAAAGCTAAAAACATTATTTTCTTTAGGAACTTATTTTTTTTAAATATTGCCAATAATCAAAACTAATAGGTATTTTAGGTTCTTTATATATTTTTCCTTTAATTGCAATGGCCGTGTTCGATTCATATTCAACACTAGGCCACATAATTTCTAATTTGTCAATAGCATAACTTTATCATCTTTATCTAAAGTTCCATAGAGAAATAAACATTTGTTACTAGACATTTTATTACTAGAAACAGTTTTAACCTTCTAAATAATCTTGTTCACTTAATAAATCACCCATCATTGTTAACGTTATACCTGAATTATTAACAGCTTCAATAATATTTCCATGTTTTGAGATTTCTACTCTAGAAAACTGGAAATGAGAAAAGTTTGAATAAACATTAATATTGTCTTCATCATATTTTGCATCAGTTCCGACCTTATCTCTTTGTAGTAAGCTTAATTGCTCATAAACATAAGCGAAATTAGGAAAAGAAAAGCCATCTCCTATAGAAATATAATTCCAATTGTATAATTGTAAACATTTAAATTCCCCCTAGTATGATCATTTGGAGGAAAAATCTGCATTCCAAAACTCTCAGTAATTTTCTAACGCATTTATAAGTAAAATATTCATATATAAATGGCAGAATCGAAGGGAGTTTCTAGAGTTAAATTACTCATTGAAAGATATAAAAAATATAGTGTCATGAAAAAGAATATGAAAAATAAGAAGAAAGAGCAACTTTTATTCGACGAAGTACGAAATATTGGTAAAAAGTATAACAAGTGAAGAAAAAAATTTAATAACTCTAGTCCCTGCAGCAGTAAAAAATTAAATTTATCCACCAATACCAGAAGAAACATCATTCGAAAGAGAATTATTTGCAGAACAAGAAACTCCTAATTTCGAACAGCAAATGGGTATTATTCCATTAAAATATTGGCTACCTATAGCAGATATTTCTACTATAAATCTCGGAATAGAAATTGCAAAAAAAAAAAAAAATGTTATTAATGCAAAGTTTGTTTTACATGAAGTTGGGGAAAAAATTTACATTGGTGTTATAAAACAACGATAAATAATGTTAAATTATTTATTTAGGATAAAGAATATAAATTAACTCCAGGACTTTGTAATTAGTTAACAGAAAATTCACAAGAAGCTCTTGAAAATAAATTTGATGAAGAGGGTTATGAAAATTATGCAGAAATCGTTAAAACAACCAATGCTGCATTCCAACAATATAATCCCATTAAAAAGGTAGCTTGGAGTGGAGGTTGGAAGTACACAAATATAATTAAACCAATTTATGATAATTATATAGAACCTCAATCAAGATCAGCACCAAACACACCAGAAAAAAAGATTTCTCCAAGAACTCCTAAATCTCGAGAAGGTATAAAAGAATACAATAGTTTGCCAAAATGATATGTTAGGATGGATGATTTTAGACAATAAATTAATCGATTATTAGTTATTCACTGCGAAGAAAATACTGGAAATGCAAATTATTACAATGAAAAAGTTAGCATAATGAATATGTTAAACAATAAATTTTCTGATTTTGTTATAAATAATGTGAAAGGAACTCCTTTTATAATAAGCAATTAAAATGTAGTTCCTCATTCATTTTGGAACTCTAAACATCATGGCAAAGGCATTATATATAGGGCATTAAATAATTTAAATTTACCCGAAATGCATTAGCCCAATTATAATTATTGTGGACCATTTACAAAATTAAATAAAAGATTAGAAAGAGGAGATAGAGGAATAAATAAATTAATTGAAGTTTGTAAATTTCACGATATCGCTTACAGAGATCATAAAGATATATAATCTAGACATAATGCTGATAAAATTGTACAAAAAGAAGCAAAATTAATCATGTTAGATAAAAATACACCAATTGGTGAAAAAATTGCTTCTGTCGCTGTTGCCTCAACTGTGTTTACATAAAGAAAATTAGGATGAGGAATTAAAATGTTTTATTAATCATATATATTACTTATAAATGATAACAAATATAACTTTAGATATTCCCTTTGAGGAATTAAAAGATTTAGGTATAGATCAAGTTTTAACCAATAATCAAATTGAGAGAAAAAATAAAAAATTTAAAGAAGGCAAAAGTTTCTTATTTACTTTATCATTGCCGACACTTAAAAAGATGGCCAAAGAAAAAACTGGCAGTGGTTTACATCATGGAGAAATTATTCCAATTATAGTGCCTGCTTTAGTTTGCACTTGGTGGTTTAGATGGAAGTGCTAGTTAAAATTATTATTCTGTTGAACAAACTAAAAAAATAAAAACAGAATTAGAAGAACAGACACAATTTAGCAATGGAAAATAAATCTGGAAGTGGATTAAAAAGAGGACGGCCAAAAAAATTAAATATATATCAACTATCTAATGTCAATATTAAAAATTATGTAAAATTATTAAATATTAAATGTCATAGATGTTTATATGATTGATGAGTTATCAAGAAATATTCACAAAAATTAATGTGCTGTGGTTAATTTTGACATTTCATCAAATCCGGGAACTCATTTGGTTATTTAAATTCAAGAAAATAATGAAGTTTACTATTTTGATACATTTGGAGGCAATATTCCTAATAATTTAATTAATTATTTTAAAAACAGAAATGTCTATTACAATGATGATCGAATTAAGAATTTTGATTCAGTTATTTGTGGACATCTGTGTTTAATTGTATTACATCTTTTTTCGAGAGAATTTAAGTTTAATGATATAATTTCTATATTATTAAATGAAGGATATATTTGGGAAACAATTTATGAAATCTTCAAATAAAGAATTTTGACACTAATGCTTATGCTTTTAAATCATATGTAGATTCACAGTGCAATTCGAGTGTTTCCACTTTGCAAAGTAAACTAACTACATGTTTTGATTTTTTAAAATCATTTTTCATTTTTAGATCAAAAAGTTGTTAATATAGCTGCAACCATTGATGGAAAATATGCTGCCAATAAAAGATATTTCGATCAAACTATAACTGTTAAATTGCAAAATTTAAACCAATCAGTTTTCAATTACTGTGATACACTTCTTAACTCGAAAACTGAAAAAAGCAAAGAAGCTGTTGATAAAGATATGATGTTAAGTTACAAAATGTAAGCCAAATAGTTTTGACTTATTGTGATAAACATATTGATTTGAAATTTGAAAAAGTAAAGAAGATTTTGATAAAGAATTATATGTTAAATTATAAAATTTAAATCAATCACACATATTTTATTTATCCGTAAAGTGGAATAAAACCTATAATATTTTTCACTTAGATAATAATCAGCTTTTCCTTTTTTTATGGATTGTACCGTTTATAAAATAGTTATTACTAACTTTATTTCACATAATGATGTAGTTATTATTAAGGGGTCTACAAAAATAGATCACAGCGAGTCTTGCGATGGTGGCAAAGACGATACTTTATCTTTTAAAATAATTTTAAAAAAATTATCGGTATATAATTATGATTTTAAGACTACAATAGGACTATTCGTAAAATAAAAAGATTAATTATTTATTTTACTACTAAATGAATAACACTTGGTGCTTGAAGTGTAAGAAGGCCACCAAAGATAATAATATAAAAACTGAAAATACTAAAAATGGGCAAATAGTTCAGAAAAGTATCTGTTCAATATGCAATTATAAAAAATGGACATTTCTAAGAAAAAATTGTTCAATGTTAGCGAAGGAATAATCAATGAATTATATAAACCTGCACAAAAAAATCCAAGGAGAAAACAAATTTTGTATAGTATTGATAATTTATTGCAAAAAGATCTTTTTGAAATGGATACTGGCTGTTAGAAAGACATATCGCAAATAAATAATGGATACAAGAATATTATGACAATTATCAATTTTTTTCTAAATTTGCATTTGCTACACCAATTAAAAGGCAAAACAACAAAAAAATTGTAGTAAATACTTTAAAATCTATATTGATGAAAAAGAAACCACACAATATACTAAGCGACAATGAGTCCGAATTTAATAATAAATCATTTAAAGAACGTATTCAAAAATATAATATTAATCATAATTCTTCTTTTAGCGAATTGAAAGCAAGTGTTGTATGAAGATGTAATTGAACTTTGAAAAATATAATGTGGAAGAGATTTGCCTTGAATGGAAACTATAAATGGACAAAAATACTAGACGATATGGTGAAAGAATACAACACAAAACACAGAAGTATCGGCATGAAACCCATTGATGTTAATATGACCAGAGAAAAAAATTTTATGTAAACAAATTTTGTAGACATGATTGCTAAACTTAAATACAAAGTTGGAGATGTCATCAGCGTGCGCAAACTAAATTTTTTTTAAAGGGCAGTACTGCTAATTGGTCAACAGAGTTGTTTACTATTTGTAAAGTTTTAAATTATGAAGTGCCTCCTTACAAATTAAAAGATACTGAAGGAGAAGAAATAGAAGGTAGTTTTTATGAATTTGAAATTATTAAAACAGACTATCCCAATAAATGTTTGGTCAAAAGAGTCTGAAAAACTAAAGGCGATAAAATTTTATGTAAAAGGTTAGGTTCTGATAATTCGCATAACTCTTGGGTAATAAAACAGCTATTTTGTAAAATTTAAATACTCTTTTACAATCAACTAATTCAAAATTCAAAAATTTAACACACAGTGTTTTAACTGTCATTTATACATCAAGTTTAATGTTTGTTTTAACGTTCATTTCAACATTTGTTTTAATGTTCATTTTCAAAAAAAATTTCATTTAATAAAATATTTTATCTTAATCCCGTACTTTCCATTATTAATTTTTCGACTCAAATCTAAAGTTATAAATCCATAGTCTTCCTCCAAATACTTGGCACAAATATCTTTAAATTTCTCATAAGGCATGACTCCCACAACAAAATCATTATAAGTGTGTTTTAAATTAGTATCATCTTGTCTAAATACATACAGGAAATTAGTGTTATCTGATACCAACTGTTTTGAAATTTTCGAATATGTTTGTGCTAAATAAGATATGTCAATGTTTTTATGCCTTCCCATAGTAAAGTACTCGTGAACTATGTCTTAGATTGTCTAAAATAACATCATCAAATACAATTATAGATTCTTCTTCACATTGCCCTAAAGACACCATTTCCGCAGTATTATTTAAAAAGTATGTCATTTTTCTTTAACTTTTAATTTTTTAAATACATCATCAAAATATTTATGTATCAGAATATATTTGGGTTGGTTCAAACTTTTTGAGCAAACACGCAGTTTATTAAAATTTAACCATTGTAACTTATAAATAAAATTAATATTAAATTGGTTTTCCCAAAATTTCTCAGCCCTACAATTACCCCTCATATACCATCAGGCAATAATTCACAATTCTTTTTATTCTTAGAGTTTTCTTCAGAAATCAAAACACTAACATCCCAATTAACTTTGCGCAGCATAGGTTACTTTTAATGCTGCTTTTTCATTCAATACTAATTATGTTTAATATTAAATGGATAATATATTCAAGCTAACAAATAATACTTCTGTACCGAAGAACCTTCATTATGATATCGTCCATAGTGAGAAATCGATTGCATTAGTTAGTTTTCATACACAATTTTTGACTCCAAATATAGACAATAATAATATAGCAACAATAAAAAAATTGAGTGCTGTCGTTGATAAAAATTAAGTTATCACAATTTTTAAAGGACAATACCATATTGAATATTTAAAGGAAACTAAAAATTCGATTGACCCATTTTCAACAAATTATATTGAATTGATAGCAGACAATGTGAAAAATAGAATATCTATTAAATATAAGTTTAAGGTATTAAGTTACACAATTTTAATCCACTTGAAACAATAAATATTCATTGCAATTTAGCCTATTAAGTGTTCATAAAGTATGACGAATCTAATCATTTAGATACAGATATAATTGCTCATTTCCCACCAAAAACTATGTTTGGCTTTAGAGATTATATTAGTTATGAGCCCGCATATACAATTTTTTGGCATCACTCATGAATGTTTTAATCATAATGCTTTAGAAATTAGGAATGAAAATGGTAAACTGATTTATTTTGATGGTTCTGATATTGACATTGTTTTGGATATTAAAGAAGTTTAAAATATTATACTATTTGATTACAAACATGAATAAAAACAATATGTTTTTTAATCCATATGGCCTTGTATCGGATTTATTTTCTAGTATAATTATTTTGTTATTATAAGAACTTAATGCAATTTTACTAACTTCGATTGTATATGTTTAATGCTTTTCGCTTATTATTATATTTGTTGTTCTATATTGTATTTTCGATTTAAACGAACAGTTTTTATAGCCCCTGAAATGTTATTCGCTTCTTAACAACTCATTTCTTTACTCTTCGATTCTTTATTTTTTTATTGTAAACCTAATAAGCATATGTTTTTTATTGTAAACCAAATATTCTTTCATTGTTTTACCATTACATTCATCTTTCATTTTTTCTAAAAATGTTTAATTTATTTGAGGTATGTAATAAATATTGTCATTTGGATAATCACTTGTATCAAATTTTTCTATCAACAACTTCATGTCTTCGTAAAAATCTTCTGTTTTTATGTTATAAATGTACGAATTGGTATCTTGATAACATAGTTCGATGTTATCTCCATATTTCGGTTACATAATTTTATAATGAAAATAATACATTAATTATTTCGATATGTCTAAGATTGACACACCAAAATAATTAGGCTTATTAAATTTTACATTTGTTTTATTTATGTGTATAGCTGCAAGATTCTCGTTAAATATAGTACTTCTTATGAAATTTTGTTTTGCTACTAATTTTTCACACTTTCTGCATCTGATATTACTTTCATATCTACTCTGTTTCTAATGTTTTCCATTGCCTTGCCAAACACAGAATTATTCATCAGTTTTAAAAAATCCTTTTCAAAATTATTTTTAGTGTTATTTCGAATCTGTGTATTCAAATTTATATACTTCTTGAACCCATCGGACTTATCACACGTCATATTATACATATGTTGTAAGTTTTAGACCATTATTTGGACACTGTTTTAAATTACGATATTGAATTACATACTTTTATTTTTTATGTAAAGTTGTTAACAATTGAGATTGATTTGTTCCTGGAACTATCTTATTTTCTCGGAATAATGGTAGATCTTTATGTAAATTATGCAGTTATTGGGGATATTAAATCAACTTCTAATATATAACCATACTAACAACCATCCCCCTGATATAATATTTCTTCACTCCAGTAATATGAATCATTTAATGTATTATAAACCCAGTCAAAACCGCCATATGGTAAATATTGTGACACTGCCCAACCATATAAATTATTAGCATCTAGATATGCTAAATAATTGGACTCTTGATTTGGATTAAAATCTTCTAAATATTTGTTATTGGCTTAAACATATCGCTTACAACATTGTGATATTCCACCCCTAATTCCTTTTTCAACCATTAAAATCATATAATTGTTATGTAATAAATGTAATGGTTGTTCATTCATTTTTAACATTGCTTCCCATGATAATCCTTGTGCAGTAGGCAGGATCTAAGTCATATGCGTTTATACATGTTTTGTAAATTTTTCAAACACATCTGCTACTAATAACACGTCACTTTTTCTATATAAATCGTGATATTCACCAAGGTTTTTAGTATTAAATTGATTCCATGCGAGTTTCACATGTCCATAATCGATGTTGGTTATATCAGATTCACTTAATTTATTGTAAAATTCGCTCTTTGGTGGAAGTTCAGTTTTTTCGAACTTCTTCCAGTTGTCCGTATAATCGTATGGATAAACACCTTTTTCAGTAACTTAATCTACCTTATCTTTAGGAAAATATTTTTGAGGACGTTTCATTTGTTATCTAAACTACTTGCCATATATTCAAATGTTTCTATAAACCTCATTTTTTTATTTTCTCTTGCTTTCCCAAAAGTAATAAACTTTTCTTCATTATTTGCTTTTAAATCTATGTTTTTATCATCGTATCCTAGCTCTTTAATAAATGAATGAGCATCATACCTAGCTAAATTATGATGATAAATTGGGACAAAATTAGGTAATTTTAATTGTAGATTACAATTATTACATACTGGATCAATGCATTTTCCACTTATATGATCGTGATGATGTACTATCTTACTGTCCTCTGTATATTAACATTCACATATAGTACATTCGTTTCATTTCCTATATAATATTTTTTCTTCTTTGGCAAGTGGATGCATAGGTTCAATTTGCGAATATATTTAACCAATTTATTCTACTTCTCTTTTAATTGATTTTATAAAAAATTTAATGTGCATTTGGACCTCTATACGTAACTGGTGGCTTATCACCATAAGCAGGTACAATATATAGCAAAAACCAGATGCCTCGTGTAACTGATATTTCATTATCTATGATTCGTCGTTTAGCTTTAAATCAATGTTATGTATTTGTTCATTAGTAATATTTTGTCTTTCTTTAAGTATCTCCTTATAAAGGCCGTTAACGATATCATATTCTGTTAAAGCAGAGTATTTTTGGACTAAATTAAATTTATATGTTTCCCTTGGATATGGCTTAGTTGTTAATATTTTCTTTAGAATTGACTCGAAATCGGCATTAATTGCAAAAGGAACCTTCATTGTCGGTTTATAGTTTTTGAAAAATATTTGCTCTCCTTTCGAAGGTAAGTGAATTTTTACCGCTTCATTTTTAGAGCAGTCTTCTTCGTGTTTATTTAATTTCTCTTGAGAGGTAAAGCATTGAAGACACACATCGTATAAATATGTTTTACGTTGCTTATTATTTTTTTGTGCTGAAACTAACTTTGCTAAATCCTTTTTGATCATTATTTTTAACATTTATGAATACTTTCTTATTCTTAAATTCTTCTGGTAATTCTATATATGATGAGCCATTTAATAGATTATACTTATTTATAGCTTATTGTTTTCCCATTATTCTACCTAATGTCCATCCTGAGCCTCTTCTTTTACTGAAGTCAAAAAATGAATTGCCTGTACTAAATTTAATGTTTTTTCGATGTCATATGTTGATATACTACTTTTAAAGTCTTTAGTAACTAAATAATTTTTGTTGATTCTTCGTTTACTTCTTTTAGCAAATAAATTATTGTAGAATGGAAATATTTCTTCTAATCCTTTTTTATCTTTGGGATATCATTCATTGATATCGACATCAGCTAAAGGTAATTTTGTAAAATTATTATTTGGTGTCCGTTGTGATATCCTCTTACTTTTATTTTTAGGCTTGTCAAATATCTGATTAGAAAAGGCGAGTATTTGTTTTCATTCCTATTTCTCTTGTTTATATATATTTTTGACTTTTGAAAATGGTAAATTTGCGATTTTTCATTTTCGCTGCTTGTCTAATTTTGCAATGTTTCTTTTTCTCAGAATTATTTTTCTCCTCTCGTATATAAGCCATTGCATAATAAATAGTATAAGAATTCTAATCAGATCTTTTTTCGTTAGTCTGTTTATAGGTGTTATTTTTAAATATCTAGCCATATCTCTAAACTCCCTCGCTCCCGCATCGTTCAAGTAAGCTGTTATATACGCTTCCATTTTTATGGTTGAATTTATAAGAGAAAAAATTTATAAAGAAAGATTAAAATAATGATATTTGGATAGCTCGAAAAGTGTTTAAATTATTGGGAAACCGTATGTAACTTCTTGTTAAGACGATAATTCTTAAAATATTCGCTTAAATTTTTTTTACATATATTTGCGTGTTTATCCTTAGTCGTGTTATTAGGAGAAAATAACTTTATAGATTTATTATCATTACACACTTTATATGTTTTTGTTGGATAATTATCGTGGTGAATTTCGTTTAATTTATCTAATGCTGTATTGTGCGATTTACAACTATTTTTATACTTTTTGAGAAATGCATTATAAACTTATTTATCACATTCACATATTACGTTCCCTTTTTTAAACACATAACGGATACTACCATATTCACTATAACATTTTTCACAGATGTTAAAATGTTTATCTTTTGTGCGTTTATGTAGTGCAAAATTTTCTATGTTTAATACTTCATCACATATTTTACATTACTTGGATATGGTATTATTTTCCATTTCAAGCATAATTTATTTATATTTATTAAGAAAATTTATTTTTGGAGAGAATGAAAAAAAAAATTCTTTAATAATTTGTTTCTTTGTAAATAACAAAAATTTTTTGAAAAACCTGCTAAAAATTTGCTTGTTTTTGTTTATAATTGCTTGCTTTTGGCTTAAAATTGTTTGTTATTGATAACTCCTTTTAAAAAGCTTTTAGAGCTAAAATTTTCCCCTCAAATACCTTGGTTTTGGCTTTAATTTACTTGATTTTCATAATTTTTTCATCGAATTACAGATTCTGAGTTTTTATTTTTTTCTTACACTTTCGTTAAAATTTACAGAAAAAACTATGTTAGTTTTTTCCAATAGTATTAAGGAAAATTGTCGGTGTTAGTGGTGGTGAGCCAGAATCGGCCTTTTACATCTAATCAATTGTAATTAGCTTCCAATTGAGATACCATCAAGTGTACAAACATTAAATCTGTAAACTCCAGCACGGCGATTGGCGAAGATAATGCAGACCGCACAACATATGACAACTGCGAAAATATTTCCCAACTCACCCACTCGTTTTATGACATGGAGAATGGTTGGTTATGTCCAAACCAGTAGCTATTCCGAACATGAACCCACGACCATCCACAAGTACATATGACAGCCCACTTCCTGCTCCAGCCAAGCTCCCTTTTACCTCACCCCGTTTTCTTTCTTCTTATCCGTAGTTGATTTTTCGCCTTTCGAGCTCTAAAACATTGCCATGACCAGTAAAGCAAAAATTCAATACATGAGAGTTAAATGTAGCCTATGTGACTTTAAAAATTAATTTTTGCCAAGGTGGTGTTCAGTAGTTGCGTTGCTACCGCTTATTTTATGACTAGTATCTGCCGGACGCATTATCGAGTGACTATAGAACTATTATAGATACAGTTTATGCCCAGACTAAGTATTCTAGTCCAACCTAGTTGAAACGGGTCCTATTAATTGCTGGGTCTCTCCCGGATTTTCGCATGTAGAACTCGGGGGCCGGACGATGCCGCTGGTCGGCTGGTTTTCTCGGAGATCTCCCGTTTCCCTCGTCCCTGCATTCCGGCGCTGCTAGATACTCACCTCACTTCATCTTCATCGGCTCTCAAGACTTCGATGTTAAGAGCCACCCAAATCTCTCCACTCCACTCAGTATTCTCGTGCAGATAATTTGAAGTAGTAAAAGGAAAAATTCTCGACGATCAAGATAGTATTTTTACTTGCAAACGTCGGTTTTGTACTAACTTTACCATCTCTGAGTAAAATTAATATGTATGGCCAAGTTGCAGAAAAATTGTAACGGCCATAACCACATCTTGACTACTCTAGGATTTCCTGAGTAGGAGTTGTAGTGAACGCATTGTTTACGCTCTGTTGATTTCTTCTCCGGAGTACTGCATCAAGGTAAAAACGAATGCGCCGCTTCAAGACGTCAAACCGGCTTTTTAATTCAACCATATGTACGCGAATCCCGTTATGGATGTTATATTATACACGGACCAAAGAATTACGAATGAAAATGTGAAGGAACGAGAAGAAAAATCCGTTTCCCCCTTTGAGAGAAGAGTTGCCAAAGGCAAGATTCATTCATTAACTGCAAAAAACTGAGGGGGGTGGAGGGGGCAGCAACACGATTGTGCAATTCATTCATATCCTGCCGCAGACACTTCTCTAACAATATATAAATATATTTATAACTATATATAGAGAGAGAAAGCGAGAGAGAAACAGACAGAGAGCGGAATATAGAATGGAAAATTTGTACGTCTATGTGTAATAAATTAACGAAGTAATCGTAATTCATTTTGTAAATTAGATTACTTTAATTTAAAAAAAATTAATCCTGTCGTTCATTTCACGTAGAAGTGAAAAATTTGTCAGCTGGATTTCGGGTTTTAAAGAATAAAATTCTTAATATCTGACTCTATTTCCTTAGTAGAAATAGTAACACTTTGAATACTATTTCGTTCAAAAAATGTTTTCTATCGACAGATATGAACTCTTAAAGGCTGTTTACGGTAAAGTGAGCACTTTTGAAATCAAGCTTTGAAAATATCACTTCCTTTACCTACGTGTATTTTGAACGGGCGAACTCACTGGCATGCGCTCAGTAAATTTGGTAATGATGGAAGGAACGCAGTTTTCATTTTAGCGTTTAATTAAAAGTGTTAGATAACAAGTTGTTAATACTGAAATAATGCTTTTTATTTGTTGTTTTTCAAATTCATATAAGTGTAAAAATAAGCAAATTAGTAACAATTTTCTAATAATTTCACAGCTTCATTTGACCGACGCATTACTAAAGTGATCGAACCCAAGTACATGTGGTGGAATAATACAGAATGTGCATGCATATAGAACCTAAGCAGGGCTTTCAAAGTTTCAGTTTACCGTAAACAGCATATACGATTTAATTTAACATAAATATTCATATATATATAAACGTATATGCTTTCACACTATAATTGATCTAAATATTTCGGAAATATAGAATAAACCAAAACCAAATTGCCGGGGATCGTTGAGGCTCTGTGGTATAGGCAGGCCATACTGTGAGGAAGGGAGCTACACAACCTTATTACTTTACGCCACTGCTTTAATGACTGATGATTACAGTACATTATTAAGATGTAGACACCTCGGAGAAGTCCATTCGACAGCCTCTACATCGGGTACTATAGCAATGTTCGGGTCATACTCTGGAGGATGGGCGTCTTCAGCATACGACATTCTTTTCATACAAAGGGTGTACAACTGAAAGTTGAAAATAATACTGTTAGGGAGTCACACTTAAAGCATTATTTTTAGTGGGATACGAAAACTAATATAATTTCTTTTTAACTACACCATCTATCTATTCGTGACTCGTCAAGTTTTATTTAAACAAGTAGTACAACGAACACTTCCATAGCAAAAACATTATGTACGACACATAAAGTGGCATATCACTGCCCGTTTGTAGTACTGTCCATACGGGTACTGCGATAAGTCGAACAGTCACATTAAATTATCATAGGGATGACAATTTGCAGCGATACACATGTGCTGGACGAATGTCAACACTGATTCCTCTAGTGTTGCCTACTGAAAAGTATTACAAGCACGCACATTGTGTTCCGGCATGTTCTGTGGAGTTGATGTAATACCTCGATAGACAGTGCCTTTGAGGTAACCCCAAAGAAACATTCCAAGGGGTTGAGGTCAGGAAACTGAGCAGGCCACTGAACTGGTCCTCCGCAACGAATCAACCTACCAAGATATTTTCGGTCCATAACACGACGTGCATACACGGCATT
Organism: Dryococelus australis; assembly: GCA_029891345.1. Classification (NCBI taxonomy): domain Eukaryota; kingdom Metazoa; phylum Arthropoda; class Insecta; order Phasmatodea; family Phasmatidae; genus Dryococelus; species Dryococelus australis. The sequence continues at coordinate 115,436,275 of CM056998.1, read as the reverse complement.
ATGTGCTGGGCATACATCGTACTGTTACCACATTATAATTCTGTTCTTTAGATATATCTCCTCCAGAAGACCAGGAAGAATGGTTAGTATGAAGGTAGCATACCCCATGCCGTTTGGGTTAACATCCATGAAATATAGCCCTATAACCTTATTGCCAACCATCCCACGCCTCATTTCACAAAGTTTTACGAGACGGGAAAACATCTGTCTGGATGGCGGGATCTTGTCAGTGCGTCGCTCTCTGTAAGGTTGCTCCGCCTGACTAGCATTACGTCAACCGAATTAACGACGAGTGAATAAACCAAGGTATTGATAATAGTAATAACAGAACTGTGTGTGTGTGTGTGTTTGTGTTTTGGTACAACTCACTTGAACGTACTATACTGTACTGTAAAATAATAGCAACATATTCATCTGCTAACGTACATTCTCCATAGATGAGCAGCATTTCTACCTTCTCGTTATTGGAGTACTCTCACCTTGCAGTGTACTGCATTTAACTTCATCGGATGATTGGTTTAGTAGTCGTCACGTCATGTGTGTTCGTTTGTTTCTTCTAAGCACAACGTCTGTGGAATGGGGCACGCAACTCTGGGTACCTGCACCGTTTACATCACCGCTACATCAAATGCAGAGCGTCAACGTCGTACTGTACTGTACCATGCAGCGCAATCATGTCGGTAGACATCACATAACGTGTATTCATGAAACCCAATATCTTTGGTGGTTTTTAACGATCTGTTTATTAGACTGGTACATTGTAATACATTTTTCAATAGGTCTTGACGAGCTTCATTGAACATTTGACGTGTGTGTGTGTGCGTGTGTGTATATATATATATATATATATATATATATATATATATATATATATATATATATATATATATATAGTCATTTAAAGAACTAATGTTAGTACTCTTATCTCACTATTAATAATGCTATAAGGGCAACTCTCCAGCAGTATTATTTCCCTGCCCAAGTTGTACACTCTCTGAGTGAAACACGTTTTCATTTGAAGCCCCAGTATGGAATTGTTGCAGTTGGTCAAGATAAATAGGACCACCTGTATATAAAAAGTGTTAAAGGATTCGAAATTCGAACCACGACATATATGAACTAATATAAACGAAAAAAAAACCCAGTAACAACATTTCTGAAAACGCCATACGTATTATTTTTAAATTCAAGTTGAAGTTACCAAAATAGCACCGGAAGTCCGCAACTTCACGTATGTGCGTGGAAAACAGGTTGCATAACACGAAGGCAAAAGGAAGTGGTACGTCATGCGGAGAGCGCCAGCACATTTTGCTCCATAACCTCGAGGTACATCAGCGCCGCTAGTGAATGATTGTTTGTACACGTGTGTTAAACTAAATCCTAATAGATACTGTGAAACTAAGAAATGTCGTTGGATTGTGTAAAACTTATAAATAGATACGACAATCTTATCAAAATATTTATATAGCTGTCATTTTGAATACCAATGTCTCATCCCACTTAAAATTACGTAAGTTTATATGGCCTTTACTAATGGTGTGCAAAATTGTGCAAAAATAGTTGAGTTGTTCCGGAAATATAGAAAAATGGTCCATTTTTTCATCTGGCATTATTTTGTAAAATACCTGTATAAGATATGTATATGATATGTTTTATCTTATTCAGACACTTAATTACAAAATGGCAATCACACATCCATCTTAGTGTAGTAAGCTATATGGTCGAAACAATGTAACCAATTCCTCATACCCAGCTGGCTTCAACTGCCGTCAGATTTGTTAATGCATGTAATGCCTAAATGCGAAGCTGGTTAACGCTTGTAATGCATATTCTACTGACGAACTACAGAAAACAAAACCACGTCATCCATGGAAGGATTAAAGTAGTAAATCATTAGTCATCGTTTTTGGAGCTCAAAGCCACAATTCTATAAAGATTTAACAGAATACTGAAGACAAACTATTCATTGTATTTCATGGCTATTGTAATCTACACGAGGCTTGACAAGACACCAGATCTCTTTCACAATTTTAACGAAATTATTCGCACCACCATGTACAAGGATCCTAAAGACGTCACTATAATTTCCCTGCTTCGAATCACGTACTCCGACCTCAGGAGACTTGACATTAGGAAGTTTTAAAGCACGCACTGGTGTCCTAGTGACAATCGTCCGGCAGCGCAGAACCTTCTGAATAGGCTCCCATTACTAATGATTTGCCGAACTGTGGAGAGTAATCCGAACATGACACACGTAGGTAGCTCACAATGTATTACCTCGAAAATATGGATGGAAAGCCAACATTCGGTGGTTTCCGGTTCAGAAGAAATAATCCCTACCGGTTGCGACAATCTCTAATTGGTCAGAAATTGAGGAAGTAAAGCTATTCGTCAGGCAGGGTGAGGGTAGTTGAGTTATTTCAACTAATGTCGATCATAAGTATGTTAAATTAGAAAAGTGAGGTAATGGTCCTGGGTATATGTCGAGGGAGAATGTGATGGAACAGTCGGCGAGTAAATTGAAAAAGGTGCGAAGAAGATGGAGTCGAGAATTATAAAAAGAAAGTTGGCAGAAAAACGAGAGATGCGATGTCTACAACAGCTCCAGACAGAAATTTTGTCGGTTACGTTTTATTAAAACTTGTATCCAACACAACAGTCGCCAGAGGGAAACCAGTTTTCAAGAATAAAGTTGTTATTCATCGCAAGTATAGCAAGGCAGTTAAATAGCTCCTCTCATTTCCATCTGGTTCTCTTTGTCTAACCGGTGACTGATCCGCATTTCTCACTAAGATTCAATCCGTCTAACAACGAAATCAAATAAAGTTATAACGCATGTTTTCATTGCCATTTCGTTCTCGTATCATAAACATTTAAGTATTGTACACAATTTTCCCAATCAAGCAAATTCCATTTGAAACTTTAACAAACGTTTACAAGATAAGAAACTAGGCCACAAAGACTAAACAGGTATTTAAAGAAAAAAGGGCCTTTGACCAATTTAGAACCTAACTAGTGTACTTGTCACTTTAGTTTTCAACTGATAATTTTAAAGCACGTGCTATTATAGATAATTTTGTCATCATGAGTTCCATTCATTAAATTCTAGAGGCTAGAATATTATTCGACCAAGGACGGTTTAATTAATTTTGTTTACATTGAATTAGCGTTTTGTAACAAACCACCTTTATAAATACTGTTCACAATCAAATGTTATTCAAAAAATATATTTTTCGGTCAAATGGGTAGCAGATTATACAAGATTTTCCATGTCTGAGCGTTATTTTTAAGGCGTAATTTTGTATTGCTTGTCACTGATTTACAGTATATCTGTTGGTATATATACTCGTTAGAGTAATAATAAAAGTATTATCCAAATAGTTCGTTTTTCTAGAAGTTTGCCTAAGTTACTTAATAGATGTATGGAAACCAGTCGTTATGTGTATGCATTGTTCGTGTTTATATCTGACGGAAGGAAACGCTACGTGCAACACCAAAGAACATAAGAACACTCAAAAAATAGCTCAATTGCCGTTAAAACTATAGTCGTTTTAAACACTCACAAAGGCAAAACGATTGAATGAGTAGTTTACATGTGCATATTGCGCTGGGATAGCCCTCAGAACATCCACCGAGAGCAACTGACTGACGGTTTAAAGGGCAGATGTGACCTTTGAACTTTGATGACCCCGCGCGACCTTTACTGTTAACAACTTCACCTTTCTCCCTCTCCATTTACGATTTATAGAGACGCACATGGCTTTTTGAAAATAAATTATTATCGTGTTTGGCCACGTGGAAGCGTATCTGACATACATTCGGAAGGTTGTCGATTTCATTCCGGCCGTGGCAACAGGGGTGCTTACTCCCTCGACATTTTCTGCCTACGCTCAAAGTAAATGGAAATGTTTCTAATTAAAATGTGAACATTCCTTATGACATACTAAGCCAGTATGGTCGCTTCCTATTTGTGTGGTCACCCGTGAAGGAAATAATTTCTTACTCATCACAATAATTTCGGGAGAAAGAGACTAATGCATTTGTACACATACTACCATGTATAATTTTTAATTTATATCGTTCTCAAAAATAAGAAATCTCATGTTTCCAAGGGATCACCGTATAACTGAGTACTTAGGATACAGAAGTGGAAAATACGCTCATTCAGCGATCTCTAGCCACACTCGCTAGAAATATCAGGACGCTGTTCTTCGCTAATCATAGCCTGGTAAATTACTTGCCAGCCATAAACCCAGAGAATGGTTTGCACCGTCCGGGATTTGAATCCTAAATTCGTCAGTTGTAGCCGTACACTTTAAAAGTTGCGCTCACATTAATTGAGAAACGACTAAACTGTGGTGGTATCCTAGTTTTCAGATAAACTATCATATCGCGACTTATAACGGTCTGGACGCGTCGTATTGTTTATGGATGTTCGTCACGCTATTGGCTCTGGCAAAATGTTACGCGTTCTGCGCATGAGGAGGACTCGTTTGTGGCAACGTTAAATCACCAAAATCAGAGCCCTAATATTAAGGCTTCTCCCGTGGCTTAACAAACGACTTAGCTGGCTTTATAACATTCTGCAATATTGATCAAGCCTGAACATGAATTAAGCTGTCCCTAAACCTGTGTAAAATAATTCTGGAATACCTGCCTAAGGCTAATAACTCTGCCATTTTTACTATGATACCAGCTGAGCTTTTTCCCCCATAACTGTAGAATAGTTATAAATTGTAAAAAATTTCTAGAACTTGCCATTATTGTAAGCTTTTCATTTTTCAACATACGAATATAATTTAGTGATAAAATTCAGTGAAACAACACTTACTGCAAATTCGCTTAATATGCTGTCACTGACTGCACTTTATTAAAACTGCCTCAAAAATACCACAACTTCCCTTTGTCTCAGTATGTAATAATAATCGTTGTGGTTACAATGCTCACTGGTATATAGATTAAATGCGCTGGTAGCAGAATAATTACGAGTACAGACTTAATTGGCTTTTTTTTCTGTTATTCGGTCCTAATTACACGCTAACAAGTAATTTCATTTGCCTCCAGGGTAACGTAAATAGATAATGTGCCACCATTCTAAATTTTCAAAATTGTTTCTTTATGCCAAATGAGTGAGTGAAGAGATTTGGGCGGCTTTCAAAAACGAGGACTTGAGAGCCGATGAGGGTGATGAGGTGAGTATGGAGCAATGTCGGAATGAAAATGCGGGGGAAACTGAAGATCCCCAAGAATACCCGCGAACAGCGACCTCGTCCGGAACGATTTCCACATGCGAATTTCAGGGGGTCCCAGCTGGAGATCGAACGCGGTTCGTCTTAGTGGGAGGCGAACTGGCTAACCGCTCAGCCACGGCGGCAAAATTAAATAATTCAAACATAGTAGAAAGCTACTCGATAAGTTCAAGTAAGAGTTCCTAAGATACGCGCAACAATAGTATTTTCAAACCCCTCCTCCTGTAAAAAAGGTCGAGAGAAGAAGAAATAATTGACTGAATATGATGCATTGTGACCCTCAAAATTATTCATATTTACAAATGTTAGATTTTTTCTGGCCGCAGTTAAATCTCCACAAACGACTTACCAGTTAAGCATAAACACTTTCACTAAGAAACCACCGAGACAGTAAACCTTGTTTTCACTAGACTGAATAAACAGATTAGGAAGCATTGGGGAGTACAGGAAAATTTTGAACTTTAACTAGTATGTCGTCGGTCAGATCATTGTATATCACATATCTTTTGCTGTCGGTTCTACTCGTGAAAAATATGAGAAAATATAATAGAATATTATTTATTAACATAATTTCGCAAAAAAAAAATTATCAGGTAAATTGTACCATATACCATACCCGTTTAATGAGAAATCCACATCACTTAAGGGTTTATTATTTCACGCTTAGCTGAGTATTTTTCAGGGCCTGTTCAACTACGTCTTTCTACTTGTATACCGTATCGCCACATCTCATAATTCAGAACTGTCACGGACATGAAATATTAATACTTGAATTTGCAGAACAAAATTCTCACAAAAATTAATGTGTAAACTTTACGTCAGTAGAATGATTACCTGCGTTTGGGCACAATGGCGTGGGTGTGCGGAGCGTTTGAGCTGTTCATCTTCTGTCATTCCGATCCCCTGGCGACGATTTTCCCAACAAAATTCTCCTTTTCCCCTCAAAATCGACCATTATCCCTCAATAATCCCCTTTCTTCTTTAAAATACCCCTTTTTTTCTCAAAAATTTCCCTTCTTTCACACAAAATTTCTCAATTTTCCTTAATAAGCACCGATCAATCCAGTGGCAAAAACGACCCGCAGAAAAGCATTTAACGATCCAGCGGAAATATTTTGGAGCCTCGCTTCTCGAGGGTAGAGCAGTGGCGGCCATATTGGTTCTATAGGTATAGGGTATGCCAAATCGATACAGAAGGTCCAGGGTCCGGAGTCAGATCTGACCGTCAGCCATCTTGGTTTTGTTAGCCACTTTAACCGCCATGTTGTTGATCTTGACCTTTACCCCCAGTGACGTTTGACAACAAACCCAAATTTTTCCAAAAAATTTCCCAAAATCTAAAAAAAAAATAAAAAAATAAAAAATAATCCCCAAATATTAATTTAAAATTATTACAAAATTTGTTTAAAAAATTATAAAGTTAAAGTGTTAAATCTTGTATTTAGAGGGGACGAGGGACTGGACCTGACAAACCACCATGTTATGACATCACCCAACAGCGATGATGGACCCAGGTGACCTTCACCTTGACTCATGACCTTGATAACCAAAATTTGAGAAAAATTTTAAAAAATAATGAATTTATAAGTCGGCGAGAATATTACATGACTGATTACTACCACCATATTGGATCCAGGTTACCTGGATATTTAACCTTGACCCCGATGAACTTTGACCTCGAACCCAAAAATCCCATGGATTTCCTAATAATATATAAAAAAAATTAATAAAAAATCATATTAGAATTATTTTTTTTAAATATGGGTAAATGCTTACATTTCAGGATGTCCCAGACAGAACCACATCCAGCAGATGACTGATCCTCCGTCACCCTTTTGCCATTCAGTCACATAGTATTAACATTCCCCTACCCTTTCCAATGTTTCTCATTTGGTAATTAGCCAGCGCCAGCATGCTCCCCCCCCCCCCCCCGGGTTGGCTCAATCTGTCTGATGCACTACACCCGCCATGTAGGATTTTTCGTTTGTCATTTGTTTATATTTTCAGCACCTAGGTGGCACTGATGACTCCGACCAACATGATAGATCTGGATGACTTTCACTTTGACCTTACATCTATGACCTTGACATCGTACCAATGACTTTGACAACCTTGCACACCAAAATAAATTATAAAACATTTTATAAAATCCAAAAAATGCCAAAAAAAAATAATTAATTGAATCAATTTTTAAAAACTTGGTTTTTTAATCTATCTTTCGATCAATTTGCAGCCTTTCCATCACTTAGAACTGCAATCAGCACTACAATCAACACCGCAATCAGCAACGCAATTAGCAACATAATCAGCAATCCATACCAGTCTACACACCACTCCACACACCAACCCAAGCCAATCCACACACTTATCCACACATCAATCCACGCCAATCCACTTACCAATCCACACCAATCCACATGCAAATCCTCACCAATCCCCACAAATCCACGTACCAATCAACACCAGTACACAGACCAATCCACATACCAATCAACACACCTATTCACACACCAGTCCACACACCTATCCACACACCAGTCCACACAAATCCGTGCCAACCCATACCAATCCACACCACTCCTTAGCAATATGCTCCACTATACGCACCGCAATCATCCTCTGCCATCCACAACAACCCATGCCAATCATTTAATCCATCCGAATCCTTGAATAAATCCCAATACTTCGGTCAATCCGAATCCTTAGCAATACTGTTCCGCAATCCACAGCAATTCATGCCAATCCTTCGATGAATCCTGGTCCTTCGATCAATCCCAATCCTTTGATCGATCCTTCTATCAATCCTTAGGTTTTGTCCCCCACCCATTCGTATAGGCCTATAAATAACATTTGTTCGCCAACTGTCTCTAAATGTGTACAAGTCGACAAAATGAATGTTTTGTATGTAGTCAACTATCCATTCATTTTTATACTAAAGTTTTATGATCATCCTATATGCAGATCTTTCCGGTAACAGTCGACTGTTTATAGCAACACATTAAAGTTGTGAGGTAAAAAAGGATATGGCACACAAAAATTAGGGAAAACCAATTAGTTTATTATAATAATTGAATACTATTTTATAATTTCTATTTCAGAAGAAAGCATTTCAATACGTCATGCGATATATCCCGTGTAGTTAAATTTATTAATGATTGAAAATATCTCGTTAATGTGCGTGAGATCCCTATGTTTTTTAAGGTTAATCAAACATCTGAGTCTATAAACAAGTTCATTCAGGTCTTCGGAGAATAGGTAGTCAGGATTTTATGCGTCTTCTGCAGTCATGTCGCTCGTTGCAGCAAACGTGTTGAAGGGGTGTTTCCGTAGTGTATTGAGAAAATCGTTATCATCGTCTTCAGCAATAAAACTGTCTTCATGTTCATTTCTTTAATGCTGTCGTAATGGCCATCTTCACCTTCTGCTTTACACTCTATATAAAATTTGATATACGTTGTAGCAGGGAATGTATGCGCATAAGTACTGAGGTTGTGAGCTTCATTAACGTGCTATTTTATCCCTTGGCTTCTGCTTCAACAATGCAATTGAATATTGCCCGCCTGCACAACCGTAAAACTATATCCGCAGGGGTGGGACGAGTTATGACATGTTGCCACGACTGACGACATGGCTTGTTGATTGTTAATGCTGGGTGCTAGGAGTACCTTCTACCCCATGGCAAACTCAAAAGTACGATATAATTATAGCATACGTTGTGTTTTAAACTATTTGCATGAGTTACAAAGTTGTGTTTTCAATGTTTCGACGTTTCAGAGGAGGCTTACTTCAGAGTGTATCGTGTCGATTGTAAAATTGATGTGCGTGTGTAAGAAATAGCGTTCACCCACGGGGTAACCTTTTGTTTCATACGTGACAGCGTAAACTGCAGTAACAACGTTTACAACCGTGAACAGCTGTTTCGACTGTAGTCAATTTTTAAAGGTCACGTTTGCGTGTATAAATCACAACTTTGTAACGTTTCCCTGCAGATGTGAAACACAAATTTAATTGATTTTTCTTGGCGTATCTATGATTCGATCATTTTCCGCGGCTCAACAACTTGCAAACATGCTGAATTCCAACGAGTAAAACTCATTAAATAATAATACATTAAAACTGACGTATGCTGACAAATGGAACGATTCTACTGACTTGCGTGCATGAAATGTTGGCAATACTGACCGTAGTTCCTTCTATACCCTGGAACGCCGTAGTGTCGTAGTTAGTCTACTAGCCTCCCACCTAGGCAAACCAGGTTCAATTCCCGGCGGGGTCGCTCCCGGATTTTCGCACGTAGGAATCCCACCGGACGATGCCGCTGGTTTGAGGGTTTTCTGGCGGATATCCTGTTTCCCCTGCCGTACATTCCGGTGCTACTCCACTCTCCCCACCTCACCCTTGTCGGCTCTAAATAACTCGATGTTAAGAACCACCCAAATCTCTCCACTCGTACTCCCCCCTTTAAATAATCTTACGTATTCTGTACCCTAGCATGTTAAAATTCGAGAGCGGTAATCACTGTTAAATATTTTTTCGTATTTGTACAAGATGTACTCTCGAAACTAGTTGCCGAAGATATTTTTGTAATACGGCAAATAAAATAGACTAAATTTCTCAAACCGTTAGTGTGGAATGTGTAAAATTAATGTTGAGTTTCAATAAGCAAGTATTGTAAACTTCAAGTTCATTATGAAGAATGAGCTACATAAACAATTTTGTATGTTTTCTCCAATTCTGTGTGGTAAATATACAATATTTCACCCGTAGAGTTGCAAGAAAACCTTCGGCAAACAGTTTCCAAAGAATTCTTTGCAACAACTACAGAATATTTTTACTATGTACGTATACATATGTGTTCCGACGATAGGGTAAAAGCCCCCGAGGGAGAAGTTATGCGAGGAAGATATTGAATTTCCCTACCGCGAGCGTCTTGCTGATCAGGGGACGCATTGTTCGGGAACAATTGCCGCTAGATCCCGCTCCCCTCGGGTCCCCGGGTCACCGTGCGCGCGGTAAATTGATGAAATTAGCGGAGATGATAGATGACGGTGGGAAGAGAAAGAAGGGGAAGGGTCCGTTGTGAGACGGTCAAAGAATTGCGTCTGTCAGCCCGAGTTGACAAGTGTCGGTAAAACATGTGGGCTGCGAGCACTTAGGGTTGTGTACGTCACATTCCGGACAATTGTGCTGGCCGTATAGTGATTACGGATAGAGAGAACATTCCAGGCGCCCCGTAAACACTTTTCGTGTTATAGCATTGGACAGTTTTTTTTTGCCAGTAGCACTAACGTACACAACTTGGATAGTATTTGAAATCAGAACATTGTTTATTTATGTAAGAGCTTTAGGATGCCTTGACACTTTTTATAAACTCATTTTAATATAATTATTATAATATATTGGAGCTCGTAAATATATTTTGTTCGTGTAGACGTGTAGGTCTGTCTAGAGCTCGAGCATTAACCAACATCTAAACTATAATACATTCACGCCACTTCACACTTTTCTTAAGCTGCTAAAGTTTTACTTCCGGGATATTCCTCCGCCTCGTGGAAACTAAGCTTGACTAAGTCTGTGTAAAATTACACCAAGGGACATCGCACCGAATTCGTGCACACTCAGTTGTAATGGTATTTTGCATGAGAACTATTTGTTACTAGGTGCCACCAACCCACATGTTTTTCACTGTTTTTGTTCGTATTTATTATAAATTAAATATTTTAATTTATAAACAAAATATAGGTACAACTTCAAACTATCGAAAAATAGGAAGATTTATGTTAACAGCTGTACAAAATGGCTGTGATACACGGCATAGTCAGGAGTTAACTAAGCACGTTATACATCGGGTAATTTTTCAAACGTTTCATTCGAAAAGTGCGAAGAAACCGTGAATAGATTGTGCTGTTGTTCGTGTGACTTTCGTTGCTTTCAAACGGGATAAAGAACTACTTCATTTAAAACGTTTTCAACTCTCTACATGGCTACGTCCATTCTGCTGATGGTGAACAGTTACCACCATTTTTTCCTCCATCTATTTTGTAGTTCAGTTCCGGTATTTACATCCAACCCATTTTCTATAGTAAAAGCTGTCGAACATTTTGAAATTGCCCATTTACTATATATCTCTTAAGTTTAGTCGTTCAGCCAGAGTTCACACTTGAGCCTGTTTGTAATGGCAGGATGTCGCTAAGGAACTGGCTTAACCATTTCGTACCGGCCAGGCATTTACTATGGTCGAAACACATGAATATGTTTTTTGTAGTACAATACAGTTCGTCGTCGTAGGAGTTTAGTTGTGAGTGGCATGCCAATAGGCCCTGTCACACAGGCGAAGATCTCAATCACGAATTTAATTTTCTTTAGCTGTTGACAGGTACGTTTTCCCACCAATATATCTGACAGCTAAGCCCGTTTTCAAATGATTACATGATGTCCTTTTTGGAACGTGGAATACAAAAGCAGCCATATTCATACTTAGTGTTCTATTGTTGACATTGCCGTTTGCTTCTTTCAATTGCTCTTCAATCCATGCAGCTCACTTCGGTTTCGCCCGCCGCTCTTCAGTCGTTGTAGCTTTCCGTGACACCATATCCACCTAAAAAATATATAGGTGTTGGCAAATAAGGCCAGTTGCTATTAATATGATCCCAATATGCCCAACTAGATTCAATGGACTATACCCTTTCAGTTACTCCTTGGCCTTAATGAGAACATCTACACTATGAACCATTTTACCATATGTGTTTTCGATACTTACCAAATAGATTAATATTAATACCGTATTCGAATTAATAAGTATTGTGCTTGAAGAATATTTATACTACTTTTTTAGTTTGGTGTAATAGTGGCGTTGTTTGAAGCAAAAATCACTCACTAAGAAATTACGGCACGCACATTGCTTCTTAACATTAAGGCTACTGGCGCTAGTATAATCGCTGCTAAACACAATACCAAACTCCGTGAACTTGTTTCGCCACATGATGGCAGTGGCCTACAAAGACACGACACTAGTTTCGTACCGCACTCATGTGGCTTTATTAGCCTACCTTGTGAAGGAAAGATAGGCTTATACATTCACCCGAACGTGTGCCTGGAATGTATGCTCCCATTCCCCAATATCTTTTAAACAAGACAATTGAATTTCGCCCAAATATATCCATATATAGTGTTTGGTAAGGACATCAGACTTGTACAGTTTACGATTACGCCTGGTAGGGCCGTCGACAAAAGGGGTCGTAGGGGTGGCCACGGGGGGGGGGGGGGGGGGCAAATGCGTAGGGGCCCGGCACCAAAAGGGCCCGGCGTCGGTGGTTGGATTTTAAGAATTTTATTTGTGTATCTTTATGTAAACACACAAAAAATTGCGTTTATTAATCAGCTGTGTTAAGTGTTAAACAGAGTCGAGCATAGTGAAAATGTAAAACAATTCAGTGTGCCAGATCTCATAAACATGTCATTGTCTGGTTAGTATGAGAAAGCGAGAGACTAGGGCAGGAGGAAGTTTACCAACCTTACGCGGTGCGCGAGTGTGACTCATTCCTAGGCAGGTAGACAGACTTTACCCTTCCGCCGCCCTCTCTAGGTCCCCTACCAGTTGAACTCGCCAGGTCTTAGCACACTAGTTTATGTGGTATGTTGTCATTCAGCCCCAGTCGTCATATTGTCGAGTGTGTGTGTGTGTGTGGTCAGTGGTCGTATGTGTGAAGAAGGTAAAATTTTGAGTGGTAAATTCACTGGTAAGTGTCTTCTAGGTATCTTTCCTTCACTAAAGAGCAAAATCTATTTCACACGTCCGCCAAGCAACGCCAAGCTAATATTTCGGCACATGGACATAGCATAGATCTCAGATTTTTCCCAGAGTTCGATGCTTTAACATTTATTATTCAAACAGAACAGTGTGATGTATTTTAAAAATATTGTATCACCATATACTCAACAACTCGTTATAGAAATCGTAAATTGGACATAAGTTTTATTCCGGTCAATTTGTTCGGAAGTGGTAGATAGATGGCAGCATTTGTCTATTGTCTAAATACGGAACTTAACTTCTACTCTTTTATTTCGTTTGCTGAGTGCAGGGAATAATTCACTATTTATCCACATTCAAATGTGTCTTGATGACTACTCTGTAGTTAAAAATCTTAGTTTCTATTGACATTAAAAATAAAGTGCTGCAAGCAAGACACACGACTCTTGATGTAGAGGTTGCAAATGTCGAAAGCCCACTAGATGATCTGAAAGCTCTAAGAAAGCAGTGGAATAAACTACTATCGGAAGCAAAGCTGGTGGCAGATAACATTTGTTCAGATTTGCTTTGTAATTCATGTCATTTCGAAAACAAATATTAGTTACTTGGAAAACCAAAAAGGGAAAAAAAAGGGGGGTTGGATTTGGGATGGTATGGGGCCCCGAAGACTTACTTGTATAGGGGCCTGGAAATCCTGCGGGCGGCTCTGACGCCTGGTACTTATTTTCAAAATTGCTGGAATTTTAAAATGAAATAAATATTTTGTGTCATATCTCGGGAATCAGTTATCCGATTCAAACCAAATTTGGTACGTCAACAGTGGAAGATATAACAATTTAATTTAGAAAGCAGTAATGTTTTTGGTATGCAATTTTGAAATATGGTCCAAATTGAAGTAATAAAGTTTTCCGTCATATCTCGGGAACCATTTAACCGATTAAAACCCAGTGTGTTAGGTTCATAGTGCATTATTTAATCATTGAATCTATAAATAAAACATATTTACGTTATATCTTGTGAACACAATTTAACCGATTGAAGATGAATTGGGTACTTTAACAGTGCATGATGTAAGTATTGAAAAAAGAAAGTGATAATCTTAATAATTCACCATTTTGAAAGATAGTACAACATGAAAAAAAAAATTTTTATATTATATCTCTGTAACTACACAACGGATTACTGCCAATTTCTGGCATGGACATATAACTATTGTAAGCCAGTTTCATATACATTTGTAATTTTAATATGTAAGTCACTGATTGTCAAAATAATGACAGTACAAATATTTTAGGTTCATTTGCAATATATCTACCGTATTGTTTAACAAATTTCCAAGAAAAATAAATTGATGCCTAAACTATCCTTCACATGCAACAAATGTGCCAATACATGGACTCTTTTTCCGTCCCTGAAAATAAAGTTTTGATGTCATATCTCGGTAAACCATCTATACCCTACCAAATATGGCATTCATGTAATTCTACCCTATGTCATGTAAACTGACATGTTTTATTGGGTCAAAAAATTATTTCCAGAATGGCTGCGATATAAGCATTTTAGCATGTATCTACGAAACGTAAAAAATTTCAACTTAACTTTGTATGCTGGCAGTATCTATTACAATCACAAATGCGTCCACCCACAGCATATTTTGCCCCCTACCTTGTAGGACGGTCAAACACAAATAAATAAAGTTCCGCCCTTTCTCGGGAAGCAATCGAATGATTCGTACCAAATTTGGCAAACAAAAATTGCAACAGTAGGCCGTGTAAACGGATATGTTTTAGGCGAGTCCGACAATGATGTTAAAAATGGCGCACATAAAGATAATTTACTTTAATATGCCATATCTACTATATAAAGAAATTAATTTCTACATAAATTTGTATGCCGACAGTGTATATTACAACAATCAAATGTGTCTGCACAGGTCTTTCTTGTCATCTATTTCATAAGAGTGCCACATAATGAAATAAAAATTTTTCATATCTAGGTAAACAATCAACCGATCCCAACCTAAGATGGCAAACAAATAATATTGTGGTAGGCCATATAAACTGAGAAACTATGTTTTAAGAGTGTCGGGTATTATTTTTAAAATTGTGCCCAAATAAATATTGTATAATGACATGCTACATCTACGAATGTAACCAATTTCAACTTAAATTCGTATGCTGGCAGTTTATATTCAGGTATTAAATGAGCCCATACATCAACTCATGTGTACGCCATTTTGTAAGATAGCAACACATGAGAAATTGAGCATTCGTGTCATATCTCGTGAAAGGACTGATACCCACCAAATATAGGCGACTATTTATACTGTTGTATTCCTTCTAAATTCATATATACTTTTTTTGCTTAAGGAGGTAGTCACATATTTCAAACAAATGCCATGAAAATATTTTGTGTTAGTACGCTATATGTGACAAACAATTTCAACTGACTTTAATATGCACCAGTAGCTATGACAAACATATGTGCCATACATCACCGATTTGTACCACAGTAATAAATATAGCACCACATGACGAAGCTTTTATGTCATACGGCCAGGGTAATTAAACCAGTTCCCGCAGTAGTGCTACATTAAACCATGTTTTAAGTTTATTTGGATTTATTTACACTATGGATGCTACATAATTAATTTAGAAAAGTTTGCCACATATATTAAACAAATTAACCAATTGCAATTATACTTTGTATGAGGAAAGTATCCATTAGAAAAATAAAATATGCTTATATAGATCATGTACTTCCACCTTTCTGTATGATAGTGCCAGGTGATACAATGAAACACTTATGCCATATCTCAGTTTCAAATTGTCTAATTCCCACCAAATTTATCACACAAGTGATACGACACTAGACCACGTTAATTATATAACAATCTAGATAAGACTTTCTTTTTCAAAGTTGTGCAATATTAAATATTTATATAAGCTTATCATGTTGTTACAATGTCTCAAAAGTCAGTAAGCTTAGTTAGGTTTGCTAACGGATGGAGGTTTTCATAAAATAAAATAGATGAATATAATTTCTTCATTTATTTACAATAACTACTAATAAAACATTCTCCACTCAGTATCTCACGTTATATTCCTAACACCTTATATTTCCAATAAGTAGATTCAATCAATGTTATTTATAATTAACTCAAAGAAAGTAATGCAACTCAAGAACTACAATCAGTCCCAATAAATTGTGTTTCGAAACCTTTAGCGTTACTTTACAAATTATATGTCCATATCGACTATTTCAATATTTGTAATGAAGTCCATATCACATGTTCTTAATGTTCCATTTCGTTCAGCCCAGATCCAACCAGTCCGTAATGTTCTAGAGATTTCCGACCGCCCTCAAGCATATTAGCCTTCAACTCGTGTTATACCACGCCCTCCCGTCTTTCCACGCACAAGAAATACTCGTCGACCGTCACCTCGTATTATCCGCCGTAGTCCGTCCTCTCCGTTGATGTCAGTCACTGCTCCAGACTTTATAGTGTCGGCGGCCATAGCCGACATATTTCTCCAGATGCCGTGTTGCGCCCAGGATCCTTGTTTCCCTGATCATTCTTGCGCATCCTCTAACCTCGTCGTATCATCCGTCATTCTGGGGGGAACGGGCTGTGACGCCAGCCAGGTGTACTGTAAATCATTCTCCGGCCGCCGGGCGATGGGGAAGCGAGTGCAGGTCTACCTGTTGAGAAGTAAGTGTTTATGTGGGTCACCCCCTACAGCGCCCACCCCGCGCATAATCAGATAGCCCGCTGCAGAGGTCTGCGCACGTAACACTCCCCCCTCCTTAAGACAGATCGCCCCGAAAAGACTCTACAGCATCCAGAACTTCGTACAGCGTCAGTCGGTCGATGTCAACAACCTTAGACGTTTCCTACAGTGAGTCGTAATGTCAGACATGGATGTAGGTATCACTTACTCGCTTCAAAATTTGGTAATGGCCTTCCCAACATCCTTGACACTGAGATGTATTGCCTCCAAGGTGTTTTCTTTCGCACAGCCACACCAGCCACCCTTCCCTGAATACACCGCCTGCAACGCTCGGATCACGTCGAGTGTTCCTCTTGATACCAGTAGACACTGGTGTATACTTTTCTCCTGCCCCCTAGCTGTCGTCCTTCTCAGGAAGACGTACATCTGCAGCTTCATCTGTCAACTGGACTTCTCTTGTAGCCTCGCCTGCGTTAACTGTGGGATGATTTCTTAGGCGGTCCGACTCAATTATCCTTGTTAGTATTTACCACCATATTTCGAACTTTAGTCGTTTCCTCAGATAGGATGTTGCCAGTAGTTTTTTATGGTGCTGTTATTTGGATAGGCATTCCTGTGACTGAATGTTTCACTTGTTGGTGCAGCTGACCTTTGGTCCGTTCCTCGATGACTTGTCCCCTAAGGCATCCCCGAACACCTGGCTCGTGCGTGTCTTTCCTTTTCAACAGTTCCAGAATTATCGGCGCCTTTGTTAACGAGGGAGCGGTGTCGCTTCTTCTACGGAGTTAAGAATTTCCCCTACCGCCACCTCCTGTCTTCTCAAGACGTTCTGGCAGGGTCTGCAGTATGAACAGTGTAGATGTTTCTGTAATTAAATAACTATAATCAGTCCCAATAATTAGTGTTTCAAAATATATTGCGTTATTTTACGAATTATATGTCCATATTCGATGGTTTCAATATTTACAATTTTGTCTGTATCACATGTTCGTACAGTCTCACCTTAATCCAGTCAAGATCCAATCATTCCGCAATGTTCTAGAGATCTCCGAGTGCCCTCACGCATATTAGCCTTCAACTCGTATTATACCACGCCCTCCTGTCTTTCCACACACAAGAAATACTCGTCGGCCGTCGCCTCGTATTCTCCGTCGTGGTCCGTCCTCTCCGCTGATGCCCGCCGCTGCACTAGACTTCGCACCATTACCGCACATCAGCTAGAAGGTTTAGGTATATTAAGTAATGCTGATCCTCCAGCCGCGGTGGAATATACAGTGTCCGCGGCCATAGCCGAGATATTTCTTCAAATGCCGTGTTGCGCCGAAGGTCCTAGTTTCCCAGAATATTCTTGTGCGTCCTTTAATGTCGTCGACTCCTCTCCGTCATTGGAGGAGGATGACTTTGACGCCCGCTAGGACAACTGTTAATCATTCTCCCAGCCACCGGGCGACGGAGAAGCTAGCGTGGGGTCTGCTTGTTAAGAGAGGAGGATCGAGGTTGGTCATCCACTACAGCGCCGAACCACGAATAACCAGGTAACCCAGTGTAGGAGTCCAAGCACGTAACAGTACGTATTAGATAAATTGACAAATTTCAAAAGCACTTTTTATGCTGACAGACGCCTACATTTGGAGCATCAGGTTTGCCCACACAGAGCCTATTTCAAGCCTTTATTGTATTAAAACGCCGAATGAGTATATAGAAGTTTTATTTCTAATCTCGGGAACCAGTAAATCTATTTCCATCAAATTTGGCACACACATAGTGCTACGGTAGGTCATGCAAACTTGTATTATTTAAGGGACTTACGCACTCCTTTTCAAATAGTTGCTCCTGTGAATATTTGAAGTAGCCAAACCTAGTCTACCAAAACTTTTGAGCGATTGCTACCGAAGTTGATGCTCCGAGCCCCAGTTCCAAATCGTAGTGTCTTGCCCGCCGGCTGACTGTACGAGGCGTTCTGTGTTCGAGTCCTATGTAAGGCACGAGTGTATTGATAATTATTTCACTAGTATTGCATTTGTTTCTGGTTGTCTCTCTAATGATATCGCTATCAAAAACGAGAATCTGTCACTCCTAACATCTAACCTTTCAAGAACTTCATCAAAATTATCTGTATCCATGTAGAGGAAAGTAGGCTCATTCGTTACATCGATAACTTCCTGTTGTACGTCATCTTGTTTGGTCCAGGTACCTATTTCCATTTCTACTCCTTCGAATAACTTAAGCAAACTATGCTAATAATTTATTATATTTTTCTAATCTTAACATTGCTCAATTCCTATAACACCATCCTCTATTACAACTTTTAGCTATTTTTTTATTTACTTCCAAACCATAGAACAAAGTTTTTATAAACGAATGTTTGTCTTCTGAGCATGGCTAGTCGTAATGCTACTGGAATATATTCAAGTCTCATTAAATATTATTGTAGTGAAAAAGCTCATGTGCAGTATATTGGAAAACTAAATGTAAACAAAAGCCAGCCTTTCCATGGCTATAACATGTAATTTTGACAGTTCTATGCGTGATTCGAAGTTTATGGTTATGTAAATTGTTTCCAAGAAAACAATTAATTGTAGTAACTCATTATATTGTTACAGTGCGGTTGGAATAGATACTATATCCCTATTCAGTTGCGAATGAGTTGTGAAATTTGGGCTGTTCTTATCCACGCGGTCTTGAGAGCCAATGAGTGTGAAATGAGGGGGGAATGGAACAAATCCGGAATTCAAGGGTGAGGAAAACAGGAGATCCTCGAGAAAACCCGCAGATCAGCGGTATTATCTGGCACGATTCGCACTTGCGAAGATCCGGAGTGACCCGGCCAGGGATTAAGCCCGGGTTGCCTTGGTGTATATCCCAATTCACTATTCATCGAAAATTGCGTATGATATTAACAATCTCTACATAAAATTTGAGCTAAACACGTATGTAACCTCGTAAGGAAAAATAACTTAGCTTGACGTATTTAACTGACTATATCATTATTGTTGCTGCTTAGTTCTAAGAAATTTTTTCTGTGACTGTAAGAGAAGTGATTTTTTTTTTTTTTCAGTAAGAGATAGATTTCATTTATATTCATATGTACTTCTTTCGTTTTTGCAAAACATGATTCGAATGTTACAGCTGTGGAAACAATGTTTTGTGTGTAACATATTATCGAAAACCAATTCAAAATTGATGGTCTGTGGCCTACAGCAGCACACTGCGTTTCTACAACAAGAGTCCGGTCACACAACGGGTGCCATGGCATAGCTCGCATAGGCCGTAACTCCAGACGAGATTCCAAGTTCGAGGCCCTGGCGAGTCATGTACACAAATGCGTTGTACGGTAAGTCCGAGTTAGATTAGCATGTGAGTATACTTACCCTTCCACTGTGTAATACTACCAGAACAACTTGTAATGAAATAGCGAAAATGAACCCAAAGGAATAAAACCTGTTAATATGGCTCCACTTAAAATTAGTAGCAACTTACTGATTGTAACGATGGCTAAATTTCACTTATTTACTTTGTCGTGTTGTAAAATGACGCATATATGTAAAATGCTTGCACAATACGAATTTGTTACCGAAGTGTGAAGTATTTTTACGTGGTGAAACGATTGCTATTCTTTTGCATCTGTAATGACTTGCTCAACTTAAAGTTTATTAACAGAGTAATGAGAAAATTGTAAGCCTTGTGAACGTGTGGCATAGCATAACTTTTGGGCCAAGTAAAATCACACCCCATTTCAAAATTAATTATGGATTATAAATATTTTTTTAAAAATCTATACGGATATTTTTATGTAATTTATTGTTTACAAGAAATTGATCAAATTCTTCTTCTCACCCATGAGAGAACTATACAAATTAAAATCTCGCCTTATGTCATATCTCCAGACAAGACAGCGTATATAGCTCCGTGACACAGAATCCTCATCCATTCGAATGATTTGCCAATCTGCAAAAGACTATTATTAACTGTGACTTTGAGCGACTATTATTCCACTCGCTAATATCACTGATGGGTGTTTCGAGTGTACTATTCCATTTTATAGTAATAATCCATTGACAGCACAGCGTTTCATAAATATTAATTTAATATTTTGTATTAAATTTTTGGCATAACAGTACGTACAAGAATATTAAAAGAGCTTGGTGAATTTTCTAAAAACGTATTCCCATACCTGTTTCTATAACAGTAGTAATCAGGAAATACATTGCATCTTGTATTGTTTACAAACAGAAAAGGAAAATAATTAATTAAACTCGTATGTGGGGTCCATATATCTGAAATTATGGTATATATTACCGTTTGCCGTACTGTGCAAACTCTTTAAAACCGTAATCCTGATTTATTTTGAGGTAAATAATTTAGAAATACGAGATTACATCTGCTAGTGGTTGTTAATCGTTAACCTCCCCCCACCATTAAACTTTTTTTGAACACGGGCATTCCTTTTTCTTTTCTTGTGGTGCAGGCAGAGGAAAGGTTAACAGCCGACCTCATGAATTTCGACCACGGACAAGTGGTTGTGTGGGTGGGAGGAGGGGGAATATCAATAAGCCAGCTTCTAGGTAAAGACTGCAGCTACCTAGCGTACGTGGGGCGAGTTGGTCGCTTTTCCTCCATCCGCTCGCACAATAAAGGAGTTGCGCAGCAATTTGTAACTAATGAAGAGCGGGCACTTTTATTCTACCTCCCTACCTTCTGGCCTTGCTACACTCGCGAACTGTGTGTCGTTGAAGCACTTTAAATTGTGAATTTGTCAATGTTATTTCTGCAGAAAAAAAACATTAGCTCTTGTGACTGGTACCTTCTGCGTAAAAGTTCTATATAGAACACCAGTTTTTTTTTTAAATAAAGCTTTAATGGAACCCGTTTTATATTAACTACCATGTACATACGTCAGTAATGAACTATTTTTAAAGGAGCATGTCCCATTATTTCTAACTACAGGTTGCGATAAATTTCTACGAAGTGAAACTCCACTGACTTTCTAGACAAAATGCTCTACCACACATCTCATTAAAAATATAAGGAAGTTCAATATAATCACCGCAACATACAGATACACAAACGTTTATCTTAGTTGCTCGACTACTATATTGCTACGTTGCATTCCACAGTGAATATTTTCGGTACACTAGAGAGAATAGTTAGCGCGTGGCAGTGTGCTCACAATATAATTTATGTGATTGACGTGGGACAGTTCAAGAAACTTTATCGAGTGACTGTAACTCGTGAAAATGGGCAGAATTGATCTCATTTTAGTAACACCGGTAACGACTTGCAACACTTCTCCTTCCTCCTATAATCAGCTGTACTCTAGTTTCTGTAATTCCTACTCAATATCTTATTAAACACCTGAACTTGTAAAAGGAGGCAAGGGGTGTCACGGGGGGAGCTCACAACGGTATATAAATAAAGAAGATCGTTTATAAAAATATATAATTTAATATAACTAACTTTAGCTATAACAAGAAGATACATTTACTCATACAACTATAGAATAGTTATACGTTTACGTTAATATCACAAGAACTGAATACAATCTAAGTAGCACGCAGCTAGTCCCTAGTCTTTCTGTAATTATTATTTTAAAGGAGGAGTGGATGATGGCTAGATACAAGTTATGACGCCCTACCGTAAACGCGATTATGCTCATCCGAAGTGTAGAAAAGATAGGCCTCAGAGCTCCTCTGGGCTTGTGGTTGTCTGCTGCCTTCTGCTTTAGCCTCAATCACTCACAAATATACTTCGCCGAGACCTGGTGCCTTCTGGGGGGGGGGAGAGGGGTGCAGCCATGGAGGGACGCCTTTATAGTCGGCCTAAGTAGTTCATGTTATGCAAACAATTGCGGCCGGCCACCAGCTATATCACACGTGACCTTAGGCGGTGTGGTGACGCCAGGTTGTCGCTACTAACTGCGTTTTATAATACGTAATTTTATGAGTAGTTTTCCGAAGAAGCGTATATTTTATCATGTTAGTAATTTTGTTCTGAAATTCACAATGAGTCAGTTTGGTTATGATATATTTATTTTTGTAGAGTAACAAATATTACTATTAATTTTTTTTTAGAATTACGTAAGTTATGTTTTTTGCATAAAGAAATTCCGTGTAATGGTTTATATAGGCTATTCGCGGTAAAATGAGTCCTTTTGAAATCCCTGCTTAAATATATACTTGTATACAAGTTGTATATTTAGGTATCTTATGTAAAATTAAAATTGCCATGGGCCTCTTCACCTTATTCATGCGTCGGTCAAATTACACTGTGAAATGATTAAGTAAGTAAATACCTTAGAAATCTGATCATTTTTAAACTTCGATGCATTATAATAACAAAAAGATTTTTAAAATATTTTAAGTTATCACAAATCGTTACCTAACCCATTTTTATTCGACCTTCATTTATGGAACTACTTTCCATCCATCGTTACCAACTTAGTTGGGCGAATGTAACTCAGAGTGCGCGTTAATATATAGCGCACAGGAGCAGTGACTTTTTTGTAAAGTTCATTTCTAAAGTGCTCACTTGATCGTGAAGATCATTTAGCAGGCGAAACTCCAAGCAAGGACTCCCTCCCACCTGCCGTACCACCGTCGTCTGTTTCCTTTCCCGGGGAGACGTGGCCCATCTCGGCAGAACTCCCAAGTCCTAAGTTACACGCGGCGCTGCTAGCAACTGTAATTGGTGTGTTAGGAAGAACTTAGTCACTCTTTAGCATGAAAACAAACATGAAAGCTGGAAAATGAAGACCCTTTAAATGGCTTCAATTGTGTTTGCTGTAGATATTATGGTTTGGCAAAATAATACGACCATCAGTACATGAAGTTGAGCCATCAGAAGTTCCAGAAGCAATTTGTTATGAACTTCATGAAAACGCTCAGAAAATCTTTCAAAACTAAGTAGCAATTGAATGCTTTAATACTGCTTTTTGTGTGTGATAATAAACATCAAGGATGACTATAGGATAGCATTCAAATGAAGAATATTTAAGCAAATTTAATAAGTGTTTATAGGTATATGGTTCGCGTGGGTTACGTCACCATTGTAACCACCAAGAATTACTGCTGGATTAAAGGTCAATTAAAAGTCAGCTATATATTTTATAAGCAGGGAATGTACATGATACATTATTTTATATTAAATTTCTACCCTACTTACTTATAATACAAGTAGCATCTAGCATTTACGTTCTTTACAAACAAATTTCGAATTTTTATATGATTAATTATCCAAACAAAGAGCATAGTGTAGCATAGTGACGGTTACACTGGGAATTAGAAGTAAAGGATAAACAGCACAGCTAACGATATCGAAATTAAGCTCAGTATTTGGGGTAAAATTAGACATCAATTACGCAACACGCTGCTGAAATTGTAAGTTAGCGTTTGCTCAGGGACTGCGAGAGGACAACTCTCTCGGGCATCTTCTGGTGAAGTAAAAGTTAGCCGCTGGGGTTAGCAATGCCACAGATTGCTCTTTATCTCTTCTTTTCAGGATCTCTTCCGCACTGCTTCAGGAGGAGAGAATGGGACAGGGTTTCCATCACGACATTGCACCTTCAATGACGACGCTCCCGTCTGGTATTGATGTTTTTCTACCATGAAGAGAAATTGGAGAGGAGGAGTTTGAGGCTCTTGCCCGATGTCGTCGTGGCAGTGGTATTCGCCGGTCAACTGACGCTCTTCGTCGGGTCGGGGAGGTGCGCCTAACTCAAGCACATTTTGCCGCTGTGTTGGAGCAGCTTTGTATATGTCCGCTTGTCTGCGTTGATAGTAGAGCGTTGGTTAGAGTGTGCAGAGGAGAATGGAGAGTATGCAGTGTTTATATTTATGAGCGCGACGAGCGGCATAGTCAGTTTATCGAGGCAATATCCGCCGCACATCTACGACTGTCAAAGCTGACCGGGGAGCTGAGTTGCTGAAAAGAGTGTCAGGATTTCTATCTTAGAAACGGAGGTGGATTTATTTATATACTACTGCTGCTAAGTGTTATATTTTAGTATCTAAAAAGAACGTAAGACGGGAAGAAATAAACAGAAGGCGTGTAGTTCCTATAAAAATTAAAACAGATTTCTCCCGAGACCTTGAATAACAAAGAATTACACAATTTGAAACAAAGTATAATCTTGACCCTTAGTTAATATTATAACCTTAATATAATCTTAATAAACATTAACAATACATATTTATCAAAATTTACAACGGAGGAAAACCATACACAATTTAATAAATGTTAAACTTTTTTGACCTCGGAAATTTTTTAGTCGGAATTCCAATGAAAACTAAATAAAACTCAAGTGCTTGTATGGGAAATCTGCACATTTCGCAACATACTAAAACAGACGGGAAAATTCTGTTTAATAGATAGAAAATTAAACTTAAATAACGTTAATTCTACATGGCGGAGTACTTAACGATTCGACGTTCGCCTTCGTCCACCAGCCACTGTAAGTCTCTCATCATCACGTATCTGCGGCCAACATTCCCTATGACTTGACCGGACATCGGATCTTGGAACACTTCCCTTCTGGAGTCGACAACCGAGGCAGACCACAAGGTATCGATCTTTATCTACCCACAACCACTTCCAGCTCTATAAAAGGGCCGAATCTCTGTCCCTAGCTCACAGCCCGCTTCTCGCGAATCCGCCAGCACTCTTTGACGACAGGACAACTTTACGCAAATCGAAAGAACCCGGGTAGGCCCGGTGTTCCGCCTAGGTGAAACTCACATCACTCGTGAAAACCGACTGCCTATAACCTTGTCTGGGCAACTACCCTCCGACCTAAAAACAGAGTACGTAACGCCCGTGGCACGACTGCTGAGCCAAGGCGATAGCTCGCTTGGTGAAACTGGGCATGGCCGCTCCCCAGTCTACGCGTTTCGCAACAAATGTCTGCCGATCGCCAGGAGAAAACTGCATAATTGCCGGCAGCACAACACTATGCCGGCAGCGTTCTTCCATGAAATGTTAGCACAGCCCAACTTGGAGACGACTGCCTGCCATGGATTCCTGAGCCTCGCGGCTTCCCACTAGCACCAAAGAAAAATATCAAAAGCATATATCACGATCAAGTACAGAAATAGATTTTTCTGTGTAACAATTTGAAAAAATTTTGTGTGTAGTTATGTACACAATAATTAATTTTAGAAAACTTAACAGGAAATATTTACATAGCCTAAATCACTCGCAACTTACTATTACTTTGGTAGGATGCCGAAAGAAGTTGCACTATATATTTCCTTAGAGTTCCATTTTACGGTTTACACTTTTCTTACTTTTTATTTCCTGTTAAATAGCACAGTAGTTTTTTTTTATTTGATCCTATGTTTACAACAGCCCGGAACAAAACTAAATGATGGGGAATCCTTGATTTCAAAATATTATGATACAAGATAAGTAAATAAACACGCATGAGTGATTCTGGTAGTTGTGAAGTTAGCAATAATTAGTGGGAATCATATAATAACTTACGAGGTTTGTGAAGACCCAATTCATATCAATATGAAAACCGGGCCAGCCTGTGGCTTATTACCGTAGATCGAAAAGTTGGTCAGGTGTGAAAACTATGCAGTGAGAACTTATCTTGAGCATGAAGAACTACGGCAGTGTGTTAATGGAGAAAAATAGGAAGTCAATAAAAATACGTGTGCTAGGGCAAGGACTATTTTATCAATCTGTTACGTGAACTGTGTGCATGTTCAAGATACTAATACAGCAAAAAAAAATGGTCCATTGGTGGTTTCCAGTCGGATGCCAAGCCGGCAAACAGTTGGCCAACAGCTGGCATGCACCCGGCACCATTGCTGGTCCTGAAGTGGCGCCACTAACTAGCCATACTGTGCCCATAACTGGCCCAGGTGTGGTGAACACAAATTGGCCGAGAATGGCTCATATGCTTACAACAGCAATAGCTCATTGATGTATCATTTCAGTCATCATATGGCTTACTATAACTACAGTAGATGCCTAAGTGTATCTCTTAAAAATAATTATTTGACAATCAATATCAACATTTCTTTGTTTTTAACTTCCTTTACTCTTAAACACATTATAAGACATGAAAATATCATGCTTACCATTGCAATAGAGGGGGTGCGAACGTACACTCCTTGCACTGACAGCCCAACATGCTAACCATTTCTCCACTGGTTATTCGTATGTCCAGATGAATTAATTGAAAATATACTAGCTGTTCCCGTGACCTCGAACGCGTGGACTTACGGATTCCTTTACATATTTTAAATATACAAATAGAACATTGAAATAAGGTGTGAATAGTGTCACTCGAAATTTACACATAATAATTTCCATAATAATATAAATTTTAAATATTTAAGTATTAATCAAAAAAATAATTTAAAATTTTTTTTTTTATGTTTATATGAAAATTAATGCAGTGCCTGTGAATTCGTTCGCATGGACTTTAGGATTTGTTTACATATTTTTCAAAAATTAATTTCGCTTCCCTTATGTGTTATAAAGTTATTAATATACAGTCCGCCATCGCTTCGCCCAGGTTTTATGGCGTTGTTGAAATACATACCTATATAATTGGTTTGAAAGATTGTTATATTATTATCGGAAATAGTAGTTTTATTGCCGTGTTAGTATTGTTTTTTGAAATGTTATTTTACTAAGTTTTTCTAAAGCATAATAAATCTTTTCCAATAATGCGTATTACATCAATTATTATTTTTAAACAACTTCTAATTTCAACAATGACGTCACTTAATGCCGTCTTATAAATTCTTCCCCGTGAATAATTAAAACCTTAATTATAATGACAAAATGTGCTATCTTAATGGTTAGTAGCTTACTTTATATATTCCCTAAGAAACTGTTCGATTTTCCAGGACGAAAAGTACTCTACGTGGTAATCCAGAATATAATCTACCCCTGTACCAAATTGCATCCAAATATGTCTAGTCACTGGGCCTGTGTGGTCCCACCTCATATATTTCTTTCCACTGAGCCACTGCAGTCCCACTTGAGAGTGCTGTAGCCACTGAGCCACTACGGCCCTGTTTGGGATCGCTTTAGCTACTGGGCCATTGTGGCACAACTTGATATATTTCTATCCACTGAACTACTGCAGCCCCACTTGAGAGTGCTCTAGCCACTGAGTCACTATGTCCCCACTTGGGATCGCCCTAGCTACTGAACCACTGTGGCCCCACTTGATTTATTCCTATCCACTGATCTACTGCGGCCCCTCTTGGTATCGCTCTATCTGCTGAGCCATTATGGCCTCACTTGGAATCGCTCGAACCACTGAGCCACTAAGGCCCCATTTTTATTCGCTCTAGCCACTGGGCCACTACGGCTCTTGGAAAGGAAAAGAGAGCAGCCCATAGACAAAAAATAAAGGATAAATGAGGAACTCTTGGATTAACAATGCTTTTTTATGCAGTAATCGTGTTGTGTACTTATGTATATCACTGATCACCATCATATCTACGGAACCGTTTGAGATATCACGATGAAACGAAGAAAGACTAAGTTAGTACGGGGATTATTATCTATATACTTTGTTAATTCAATTCCAATACGTTGAGTGGTTTCTGAGATAAATCAGGTCGTACCGACAGACAGACACACGAAAAAATTCAACAATAGATATAACTTAGTAATCGATTATCCTATATAAAAAAAATAATTCAAAGTGGAAAATTCGAAAATCACACACACACTTCTATTTTATTTATTTGTATAGATTCGGACTTTAATTTAACAAACACTAATATAATATAAATTACACCAGTTATTCCATAAACTTAAAATTTACCATTCGAACAAATCAGTTTTTAAAAAGATGCAGACAAAAAATACTCTCGCTGAGAGAAATCTTACTACATGAATCGCAATATTAACCCAAAGACTTGCCTTTAATGTAATCTTTCTCAGTATGTATGTCACCTGGTTGCTATTCATCTGTTTTGAAATTCAGTCGCCAGTTATGAATAATTTAGCTATGTGAAACAACAGAAGCCCTTCGATGTATATTTTCTAAGGGTGGTTATATATTGGTTTTTTTTAACTTCTCATTGCAATTATATACAGTCATACATGGAAAACATTACATATGTCAAATTATTCAATACCAGTCACTGTGTGTACAGCATTTTGCAATATGTGTTTCGATCACTACATATTTACCAGTAATCTATAAATATTATTAGACACACACATATACATATGTGTAGTTTGAAGAAGCTATCTGCGAAAAGTGGGAGCCATAAAAATTCTCATAAGCCAAATTGCACCAGCAATGGTATATCGACGTACCACTTTACAGCCCTCAAATGGTCTATCGATGGCGACCCATAATTTTTCCAGCAATAAGTATAGGTTATGTGCGGTCATTGCTGAAAATAGTTGGCAAGTCATTCATCTACTCTCATCCATCAGTTTCATTTCCATCAACATTCCATCAGTCGGCCATAAATGGCATGTCAAGTGTTTTGTTGCCAGAAGTCAGCCATAATAGGGCCATTAGTGGAACCCATAAGTATTCAGTCATCCAGCAGTGCCAGCGGTAGAAACAGTGTCGGCCGACTATGGCTTACTACATAGGAGACCAATCTTTGCACCAATCTGCTGTCAATAAGCAGGATTGTTAACCACGGACATGCTGTATTGTTTCATGAGAAATGGTGTCACATAAATGATATTAACAGGGAGGTATTGCCCGACGCCCTAAGTCAATGACGTGTTGTACCAGTTGTGTTGGCACTTATTTTTATGTCTTTGTAATTCCATTAATGTCTTTCTTATTCAATTGGTATTTCACAAAGTAATTTTTTATATTGAAACAAGCTCTCTCTAAACTTAATTATTTCGTCTCTTCTATTTGTAGATGTAAAACGAAACTTATTAGCAAAAAAAGTGTACTCTTTACATAATTACTAGATATTTTTCCATGCTTTTATTTAAATTAATGGTTGTCTTAATGTTTATTAATTATTTACGTAGATAATATTTAATATGCTTCAATTTCAGTTAGCAATATAATAACCGCCATTTGTGAATAATTATAACTCTTTCTCGACATACGAGTTATGTATCGATTAGCCGTCCGAGACTGTGAAGTCCAGAGCATACGCTGGCATATAAAGGTTTCTGCTCAAGGTTACGTTCTTCTTCACAATCTCAAAATACAACATTTAGTCAGCTAACGTTTTTATCGCGAATAATCTGTCGACATCCTTGTGATGTTATAGTATTTTCATCCGCCGCTTAGGCGGTTCCACGTTCCAAGTGATGGCTTAACCTCGTGGCCTTTTCATCCTATTTGGGATGTGAGCTGCACACCAAATCGTGGCGTGATCGTTTTGGACCATAATTCCACTTCGTTGGTCAGTACCGCACTAACATCTAAAATGTATTTGGCATCAAGTTACATAATTTTTTTTTCCCTGCTGAATGCACTTAAGAGTGCTCCGAACTTTTGTCTTCGTCTTGACGACTTTCTGTTGTGAACCTTTCGGAATTTTTTCAACAGTGAATTTATTTTATGTATTTTAAACTTAACTAAATGAACAAAATAATATATATATAATAGGCCTATATTACGATGCTCAAAAGCGTAATTGCAAATCAAACGATAGCGATTATCCGACAATAAATTTATGGCCATTTAATTAAAATGAATACTTCCCCAATTTAACTCACATATATGACCAAAAAAAAAATGTAATTATAATATAATACTCCGTTCTCATTGAGGGCGATTTATTTATTTATTAAGACATATTTTTGTTATATGTTGCAAGGATAGAGATATAGAAAAAGATTATATAACATCTCTTATAAAGATGATGATGATCTTTTTAAGTCATCGTCTGAATAACAAACTGTTTTATTACTACCATGTTGAGATAAATAATATTGAATACGCCTTAATTGTATCTTATATATATATATCTTTTTGTAATAAGTAAACCAGGATCACGCCCACAATTCAAGCTTTCAGTAGTAAACCCTACTCCACACTAGAATCTAGATACCACCTTCCATTTATGTGCCATCTTTGAGTTGTAACAGAGTACCTTTATGTGCTCAAGTTTAAGACGCGAAGGTGCTACATAATATTTGGTAGCAGTGCCTGGTGGAGCCTCTTACGGATATTAATTTTTTTTTGTATTTTTTATGCTTGTCGAGTGTGTCCCCTTGAGACTTGGATATGCAAACGGTGTTGTTAAGAGCGATGTGCTGTTGCATTTAAGTATATTCCTTTTCTTGTTGTCTGTGTAATTTTGTGGTAGTCTGACAACATGACTTTCTGTATTGCGTAAAGAACTCCGCTTAAAGGATTAGTGTCAATATGAGTGCATCACAGATGTGTACAAGAACCGGAAAAAACAGAAGTTTTTAGAAATGCATTGCGTGCTGCTTGGAATGCATATGTCCCTACTTCTTTAGACATGTAATCTGATAGTTATTTAGAAGCAGAGAATAATAACTGCACTAGTAAGCGTATTTTACTACAAGAATTGTTTGATAACTTTACTGAAGATGATAGATCTTTCTCATGCGCTAAGGCAAAAAATCGTTTAGCACACCTTAAAAGACGTGCTCAAAACCATTTAACAAAGTTTGCTGGACATTTGTCAGACTAAGATGGTGTATCCAACACCCCAAATTATATTGTTTCACGTAGAGGCTATATTATTTCACTGAAAATTGCATAAAAATTATATATTACCAATTAGTATATGTAAATATCCAGACAAAAAGATTGAAGTAACTACCTAATCTGTTTTACTTTTCGTGAACTTTGTAACACACGAGGGAAGAAAATATCATATTTGAAATCCATCGCCTGGGAAATTATACATTTCATAAGATCTATCATGCAACCTTAAAAATATTTATGCAAAACTCTTTAAAAAAATGTTTCCATGTGCATATTACATACAAGAAATAAACTATATTTATGGTTTGCTCGAGTAACATGTGACAGCAAAAACTATATTTATACCCGTATTCGGAAGGACGTGGGTTCGACTGCCAAACAGAGCATTTAGATTTCTAGATTTCTTTCTATTGCTCCGATGGTTTTCCAATTCACTCCAGGCGAATGCTGGCCATTACCTTATTTATTCCGGCCAGGTAACGTTTTCGAGACAAGGCTCTTTATCACAAGATGTCTTTTTGCCGACAAACTTTTGGAAAGTGTTTTAAATAGGCAAGATATTAGCTAGTTGTTAATGGCATGATGTTTTTTTGAGACCGTGTGTTAACCGTTAGCATGTTTTTTTCATGATTATATATGTGTCACGTGGTAGGCCATGGCATTTGTTGACTTTGAATTTTTTTTCATTGTACAACAATCCAACAGATGTATTAAAATCTAACAAAACTATTTTGTTTGCAAACCTCTGAAGAAATAGTTTTTAAATAATGCGTTTAAAAATTATTGGTTATATTGGCACGGAATATATATATATATATATATATATATATATATATATATATATATATATATATATATATATATATATATATAACTTAATATTAATTTGTGTCATGGTATATTCTTAATTACTGGAGAGTACCAGCAACTTACCCCTTGGTGTGTAGGGAATGGCCTACCTCCATAGCTCAGGGATAGTGTGGCCGTCTTGAAGTCGGAGGGTGGTGGGTTCGCGGCCCGGTGCCTCTGAGGCGGCAGATCTTCAGCTCACTTGTCGCACTGGGAATTTGTCAACAAGTCAGTCTTACTTGAGCTCAAGAACGACAACTACACCAACAACTACAACGGCAAAAAAAAAAAGGTAGTAGCGTGTCGAGGACATGTAAAGAAGAAATTTCTATTACTAAAATTTTAAATGGAAAAGTTAAGATTTTTTTTTCATTGCTATACTACTTATTTCTGGACATCATGCTGCTGCAGGCCCGGTATCATAATGACATCAAGCCGCCGTAGGCCCGGCATCGTAACGACACCCAGCCATCGCAGGCCCGGAATCGTAACGACATCCAGCCGTCGCAGGCCCGGCATCGTAACAACACCCAGCCATCGCAGGCCCGGCATCGTAACGATATCCAGCTGTCGCAGGTCCGTCATCGTAGCGACACCCAGCCATCGCAGGACTGGCATCGTAGCGACATTCAGCCGTCGCAGGCCCGATACTGTCGGCCAACAGTTAACCGCCAGTCCATATTTAGATAGGGCTGCTTACGCCATAAGACAGCGAGGCAGTATCGGCTGGCCGAAGTTTGTCTGCTAACTTTTACCGGCCCGAGTCTGGCCTGTTTTTCCATGTTTGCTTGAAAGCCACAGTCGGCCTACTATGGTTCTACTGCTGGCACTGCTGGATGACTTTTGGCACTGAATAATTATGGATTTACACTAATGGCCCTGTTATGGCCGACTGCTGGCCACAGGACACTTGACATGTCATTTATGTCACACTGATGGAACGTTCATGTAAATGAAATTGATGGCTGAGAGTAGGTTACCTATTAATGGCCCATAAAAGGCTTGCCAACTGTATTCCAGCACTGGCAGCACTTAACTTGTTCATTTTTGGGCCATTGATGGCACTTGACTATAGTTTTCGCGCACTTAAGAGACACTCGGCTGACTGTGGTTTTACTGATGGCATTGCTGGATTACTGCTGCCCTGAAAAAATATGGGTCTACACAACTGGCCCTGCTATGGTTAACTGCTGGTATCAAGACACTTGCCATGCCATTTATGGCCCACTGATGGAATGTTGATGGAAATGAATCTAATGGTTAACAGTATGTGATCTATTAATGGCCCATAAATTGCTTGCCAACTATATTCCAGCAATGGCAACACATAACCTATACTTATTGCTGGTAAAATCATGGGTAGCCATCTATAGGCAGTTTGATGGCTGTGAAGTGGTACATTGATGGACCATTGCTGGTGCAATTTTGCCTGTTATGGGAATATTGGTCATACTTATTATTTATTGGTCATATTTATTGGTCACACTTTTCGCAGATAGCTTCTTCAAACTACGTGTACACACTTATATGTATATGTGTTTGTGTCCAACATAATTATAGATTATTTGTAAATATATATGGTGAAATGCTGTGAATACAGTGATTGGTATGGAATAATTTAACATACGTAATGTTTTCCAAGTATGACTGTAAATAATTAAAATGAGAAGTTAAATATATATATATATAACCACCTTTAGAAAATTAACATTGAAGGGCTATTTGTTGATTTGCATCACTGAATTATTCATAATTGGTGACTGCATTTCAAAACATATGAATAACATCCAGGTGACAGACATAATGCGAAATATTACAGTAAAGGCAGTTTTTTGGGCCATTATCGCGATTCATGTCGGAATATTTCTCTCAACGGCATTATTTTTTTAACTGCTTCGTTTTAAAAATGGATTTGTTTGAATGATAAACTTTAAGGCTATGGAATAACTGATGTAATTTATATTATACAAGTGTTTGTTAATAATTCAAGTCACAATATATTCCAAATTAGTTCATCTAAATGTAAAAATCTACAATGGTGTAATGGTTAGCATGCTGGGTTGTCAATGCAAGGGGTGTAGTTTCGCACCACCTCACCAGCAATGGTAAGCATAAGATGTTCATGTCGTATAATGAGTTTAATACTAAAGTTCTGGATATTAAAAACACAGAAAAGTTGAAATTGATGGCCAAAATAATAATTTTTAAGAGATACAGTTAGACATATGGTGAAAGTATGGCTAGCCATCAGTAGGCCATCTGATGGCTGCGAAATGGTACATCAATGGGCCATTGCTGTTGTATGCACATGGGCCATAATTAGGCCATTAGTGTTCGCCACACCTGGGCCAATAATGGGCAGAGTATGGCCAGTTAGTGGTGGCCACTTCAGGACCAGCTATGGTGCCTGGTGCATGCCAGCTGTTGGCCAATTTTTTACTGGCTTGGCATCCGACTGTTGACCATCAATGGGTCATATGTGGTTTGCTACATGGGTTTGTTTCCTTAAGCAACAATAACATCATTGTAAAATAAATTAAGATCGAAATTTAACACTCGACTCACACTAATCAAAATTTCCCCCCATTCTGCTTAGAAAACCAATGCACAATTACTCGTCAATATTAAAAACAAAATATTTCATGTTATCCTCCACTAAACTGAAATAAAATGAAGCTAGACCATTAAAAGAGTACTCCACACTTCCCTTACCGGTAGTTACGGACACTTATGGGTTGGCCGAATGAAAGAAAGTCATGTTCACACTACACAAACCAAACTGATACTGAGAAGTGAAGTGAAGAGATTTGGGTGGCTTTTA
Organism: Dryococelus australis; assembly: GCA_029891345.1. NCBI lineage: Eukaryota > Metazoa > Arthropoda > Insecta > Phasmatodea > Phasmatidae > Dryococelus > Dryococelus australis. The sequence continues at coordinate 115,401,234 of CM056998.1, read as the reverse complement.
ACAGCTAGGTTTTGAAAGCCGATGAGGGTGATTGAAGTGAGTATGAAGTGGCGCCAGAATGAAGGAGCAGGGGAAACGGGAGTTCCCCGAGAGTACCCACCAACCAACTGCATCGTCCGGCATAATTCCCACTTGCGAAAATCCGGTAACACAGACAGGGATTGAACCCGGTTCGCCTTCGTGAGAGGCGAGCATGCTAATCGCTCAGCCACTGTGGCCATCTATGATAATGAGACAAAACCACAATCTCTCCCTTATAAAACAAGATCGAAACAGCTTTGAATGCAATAACTGCCTAAAGAACTTGGTCATGTTAATTTTACAACTTGACTTTTCCACACAAATTCATGAAAAATTCACTTCATCAGTATTTTTCTGTTCCATTTTACTCTAGTGCAAGAAAGAATTTAAAGTTGAACCTTGCTCTTCCCCATTTAATTTTTCTATTCATAAAACAATTAGCTGAAACACATCCACTGATCAGTATATAGTCAATGACTGCTTTCAAAACATGGAGATCCACTCCTCACCCCTCTCTCCTTACCTCATAGGCATTGCTAACCACTGAAGTATTGTCCTTACATAATCAAATAAGCATTCCTCCTCTTCCTCCTTCCATTCACCCCAATCTGTTATCAGTGACCATTTGTACAATAATTTTGAATGTTCACTTGCTGAAATGAAGGGTGATGTGTAACCAAACATTTGTTGTAACTTTTTTAACAAGGGACAATTATAGACTTTTTGCAAATCAAAAATTTTTCCCTTCAACACACTTGATACAATGCATTTTTTATCCTGGTCAGACACAAATACTTCCTCATTTTTCAGGTAGTTCTTGCAAATACCCTCTATATTCTAATAGTCAATACAGTCACTCTCCCAAACCAAACCATGGTAATATTTTTGTAACACATTTGATTGTTCTCTTGTACTTTGGACTTAAATATTTCCAGTTGAAATGTGATTTGAAACTGAACACTATTGTGTGGATGTTTAAGACTGTAACAGCCATTTCCTTCATAACAAATCTGCACAGAAACTGAAATTCATGTATATTGCAAAACATGTTGACTCAACTGATCATGAGTGACTGATCCATGTTAATACTATAACAAATTTATCTCGAACACTATATGAAACTAATCTGTCATGTATTGTTAGTCCATAAGCTTGGTTATTTGCAGGAATGGGTGTGTTTGCAATTATTTCAACACATGAATCAATGACATTAATGCTTATTGCGTCATTTTGTTTACTTACATCAAACACAAATAAATTCCCTCTGGTCTTAAATGATTCGGGCTCTAAGATTGGTGCACTATCTTTACCATAATATGTTTCCTGGTACTTTGTGTACATATTGTAACACATGAGGTATTCTTCATTTCCGAAATGCATGTCAAAATCTGTATAGGAATAGGTTTGCCAGTTTAGATCAAGTTTAATATTTCAATATTGCAATGGTCAAACATTGCTCTGTCTGCTCTTACATTGTTTTGTCAATTTGTTTGAATACTATTAATGACATATCTCGGTTTTTCATTTGAGAAACTTGATTTTACATTCCATGTGATTTTCTCTGATGCTTGCAATGAAGGAAACGTCTTCAGACTCCACGACATGAATGCAAGGTCTAGGTTCTTCCCTTTTTCAATATACCTTAGAAACCTTGTGCATTCAGAAGCTTTAATTTCTATATGTGGCATCAATTATTCTACACTGCTTAATTCAAATGTTACACCTTCCGTGTCATTGGTCATGTCACATATAGCATTCAAGTGCATATTACCTAATAGAATAACTAATTCTTGTTTGGCATTTGCTATAACATGGCTATAGTTTTCCGCAAATCCAAGTATCATACTCTATAGTATTACAACTTCATATTTCCCATCAGGGTTTATTTCTAGTTTGTAATTGATAGAATCGTGTCTCTCTGCTGTAAGGTTTGTTTAGACATTGTTTGTAGTATGCAAGAGATAGTTTTTTTATGGTAGATGTGGTTCCAAAAACTCTGTTTTGATCAATTCCAACCCAATCAAGTAAATTTGAAATTCTGTCAATCAAATGAAGTATCCTGTTTCTCACTATTACTATAGTTACTGGATTACTTGCATCAACTGTCTTTTTAATTGCACCTCTGAATCTCAAACTTGTTTTCAATGGTAAAATACAAATGTCATGATTTTGAATACTTATTCTTATTTCTGATGGGAATGTATATTGCCCTGCTCTGAATAGCTCGTATACATGTATCTCAGCATTGGTGATAGCATCCTCATAACTTACAGGCTGCTCAACATTAAGTATGTCTTCCATCTCTATTTACTTTATAATGCAAGTCTCTTAAATACAATTTGTTCCCTCATGTTAACCTCATGGGCTTCCCAACTTACTACTTTAAGACTGCATGTACATATTTTTTATAATTTTTTCTTTGAAGCATAGTTCTTAACTGAACCCCTCGCTTTCTTAACTGAACTACCTACTTTACATCAATAATGACTATGATACACAAGCCCCATTTTAATTATGTTTCACACAATGCAAGTGCTTATATATTATTCACTCTTTTTAAAGTGTAAACACATGGTAACTACTTAATTTCTAAAGTTTATAAGTTTACTCTTTTGGTCAGCAGTTATAACAATTGATTCATTTAAACAATTAACTATTACCCAAGATAAATTAACATACTTGGTTTTTCAATTATTTTGATACATGGTGCTACTGAACATGTAAATTCATGTAGCATGTCTGTTTCTTTTCCTTTCAAATACAAACCCACAAACGATATTTACGTTTATATGACAGATTAACGGCTAGAATGTTAACTTAAGTGGATGATTCATGGAGTTGGTTTGCTGGTTAAATTGCCTTTTCATAACCTAACATTGATATAATTTTATAATTGTGCGTGAAATCAATATCAACATTACTGTACATTAGAGACCTTAATGTGTTTGGATTGCCTTGTTTGTAACACAAACTTGAAATTTTCAGGAACACTACTCTTTATGTAATGTTCCAAGTCTTTGAGTTTGTATGACCAAACAGGTACAATTTTTGTGTTTCCCATCACCAATAATTAATGTGAACGATTAGTTGTGTGTGTCCATGTTTGGAATACTGTAATATGTTACAAACGCAATTAAACTGATTTGCCACTTGCCATCTAAATTCAATGGTGGAAAATGAACTGAGCACAGTTGCGACGAGTTGCCACTTACAGTTAATGTAATTGACATTTAATGAACACATTTTACTACTGCGGTTTTATGTCGCCAAAACTGTCATAATAATCTGCATTGTATCCGTTTTAATTATTGCAAACCCAATGTGTTCGTTCGATTTTTTTTAGTCTAAATTAACTACCATATATTCACAAGTGTGTTGTTTTAATGGTAACCATTAAAACAATACACTTGTGAATATATGGTAGTTAATCTCTCATGTAATCAACTCTCATGAAAACTCAGCGAAAGTACGTAAACTTAGGTTTCTTTACAAATACAATAATGTCTCTGTCTGTGAATGCACGTTATGGAAGCTTATTTATTATTTTCTCCACTTCTTCCATCGATTGGAGTTTTTTCGCCCACTTCCATCTTTATGTGGTTTAAGAAACATTCCCTTCCCACTTGATTTAACTGCTCCATTAATTGCCGAAGCTCCACCCAGGAGTGATCAGAGAGCTGAGAGTACTGGAAATATGAATGGCAAAACCACCACCTTTTTTTTTTTCCTTTGCGTTTTAGTCTGTATTTCGATTTGCCAAGTCCCATACCTCTTTCACTTTTGTGTACATTACTTTGTCAACAACTCAAGATCCTAACTTTTCACCTGTGGATGTTTTCTGTTCATGCCTAGAACACAAATAAGGAAGACATGTATGTGTACATATTTCCTATTTACTCCGTTATATGTAGAACGGCACACTGGAAAAAAAATGATGGGTAGGTCACCATGCCAAAAAAAGTTTTGTGGTATACGCAAAGTTATTTGATATTGATCACAAAAGTTTTGCGAGGTTATTTACATAATTTTGTATACACCACATTAAATATTTGGAAGTGTGAATTTCATAAAAGTAATTTGTAGCTGACACAGTATCATTCTTGTAGTGCTCTCACCTGGGCTATTAACATCCATAATTGTTTTAATGGATAACCAGAAATGGATCCCACGGAATCCACGTGCTAAGCCACCGTCGGTAAAGCAGGTAACCGTACGAAGTAGTATTTTCAGTACAATGTCCTCTAGAAACTCCGGCACGTGCTTGCTCATGCATTACGGCACTCGCTAGCAAATCTCGTCCTACAATTGCAAACTTAAGACTTAAGATTGGGAAATTTTGAATGTGGGGGTTGAAGTTTCGAAGGGCCTAACCTCGTATGAAGACATAACCTGTTTTAGGGGGGGGGGGATATAGGATTTAAAAATGACGCAAAATACCAAATAAAGAAAAAGATTATAAAAAATGAGCCAGCCATGGAACACTTTCCAGAGACGAGAAATTGGGGGAGGGGTAGACATTTTGAGTGTGGGTTGTGAAGTTTTGAAGGGCCGAACTTCCCATTGGAGAGGGTAGGGTATAGCAAGGCAACACTCTCCAAAATCCCACGGAAACCGGTCGAAAATTGCGTCTTCCAGGCAGAAAATAAGATACAAACAGTGGATAACAAACAACTCTCCCCCAGTAGCGGAAGTTACCCAAGGCGCCTAGCCTGTTTCGGGGGGAGTGGTTCGAAATGTTAAAAAGAAGGAATGTATGAAATTTCAACAAAATACAGTAAAAAAATTAGCCATATATCACTTTCCGGTGTTGCAAAAGGGGGTAGAGGGAAAAATTTTGAGGATGGGGTAGGTCCGAAGGGCTCTGGCAAACTTTCGTTCTGTTATACACGGATCTTAAGCCTGGGGCACAAAATCCACTTCCCCTCCTGGAAGTTGGTTAAAAAGGGGGGGGGGGGGTGTTGCCAACCATTACTCACTCCCTACCCCATGGGGCACTATTGATCCCCCCTAGGCCCATTCCTCCTCCTTATCGTTTTTTGGGGGTAAAGTGTTTGATGCAGCAAATTTTCGTATTTTATTAATAGTATAGAGATCCTTGTCGGGTGATAAATCAAGGACTGAGCGAGTTCTCATCACTCCTTATGGAATCCTACAGTCTCCTTTCATCGTTCTATAGCACATCCCGCTATCCTAACATCCCTGAAGAAATTTTAACTTTTCCAAATATTAATAAGGTTTCTTAATTTACCATAAATATATCTTAAACAGATAATAATTAATCACCGTATTCTTCAGAAGGATACGAGAAATTGTAATCATTTCGCAACATACCCTCACACGAGCCCTCGACTTGAAGCGCTCAGAGTGAATTATATTGCGGGATTGTCCTACTGACAGGTGCTGTTGAACTTTCAAAGTATATTAACAATGGATAATGATGCTACTAGGTAAAATATTCACACTGAGTGATGCAATTCGGACGAAATCTAAACAGACTGATTCCTAAATTATAACAGCATTTTTTTATGCAATTCCGTGTTGTACAATAATGCTATTTATCGTATTTGCATCAAACTGACTAATGTAATTCGCACGAATCGAAACTGAGTGGTTTCAAAAGTATAGTAGGACTTTTTAAAATAAAATATAATTTTATTTATATGTTAGTTAGCTCTTCCGGTGTGGCCTATAGTAATCCGTCTCACGTGTGCCGTAATTTTTGACTAACCTTATTGACTAACATTTACACATTTTGTGAGGAAATTTAAGAAAATTGATAACACGACTTGTTGAGTGAAAAAATGTAAGTGATAATCCAAGAAGAAGTATGGTTAAAACGAATTGGAGGGTGGACGAAAACTTCACATTTGCAGGGGAAGTACGTGAGAGAGAAAAAGAGGTAGAGAGAAAGAGAAATGGCCGTCAGCTGATGCTTACTCGCGGCGGAAATACAAACTATTTATTCCAGCGGAGTAGTGCCTCTGTATACGAAAGAGGGTGATCCGAGCAGGTGACAAAGGCATATTTGTCTATCTCCCCTGTTTCTGTTGCACATGCTGGCTTTGTTGGCGAAGCATCGGGGTTGTTTGGAGGTGTTTGGTTCTTCGTTTCATCAGGCTAACGGCTTGTATTTCTGCGAAAATTTAAAATTTAATTAGGAAAGGAATATTAGAAACTTGTTGAAATTATTTCGGGCCGAGACGATCGCTGCTCTAGTAGTAGGGGGCAGGGTTGATGTGCAGCGCTGTGAGTCGGACAATTGGAGATGTAGTTCGGCGCTCGCGGATACTCCATTTGACTTTTCCTTGTATTAGCCACTTTGAAACCCCCCAGCGCCCTCACGAGTTAGTCATATGAGGAATAATTTCCTGACACAGTGAGAAACAATAATTACATGCAAATTCACGTAATGCGCATCATTAAACTATATTTTCAAATACTATGTTATGAGGTGACAAAATTAACTTACACAGAGCTTTGGGGTTAAGTTTTAACACTACATATCCACAGAAATGGTTGGAAATAACGTACCTAAGTATAATATGTTCTACAGGTGGGGTAGCAAATACTGCGGGTAGGGAGTTCGCTTGGTAGACAGAAGTAGTGTAATGCGTGGTAGCTGAGCGGTGTGCAGGTGGCGTGCATGGCTGGTCGGAGATGTCAGCTTATTGGCGAGCGGCAATGGTGGCGAGCGGGCGTGTAATTCGTGCTTACTTGTGCAATTGGTAATTGGTAACTGTGTAGTTTATAATTACTCTTGTTACACATATTCAGTGTGTAATTAGTATTGGAAATTGTGCAATTGCTAATTAGCATAGGTATTTATAAAATGTACATACTGTGTAATTAATATAGGTACGTATTTATTGTAATTAATTGCCAATATCTCATTACAATGACTTAGTGATTACTTATTATGCAATTATTCATTAGACAATTTAAAAAATGTAATGACCCCAGGCGGGTATTAAAGCATGAACCGACACCTCAACCATTCCGCTCCAATCCTAGAATTTCCCTAAACCCTCTCCTTAAATTTTTTTTAATACCCTGACCAAGTCTCGAACCAAGGATCTATCTCATCCCTACACTCTCCCCTTGCCACTCACCAACACATATACCCTACACACCCCCTCCATTATCCTCAGAACGTACAACACCTCTGAAACAGCCACCCCCTCCCCTTCTCCCCTTCCACCATTCCCCGTCAGAGCTCATCATGCACCGGCCATTTAAGTATGAACATCTATTCTTCCAAATGTGTCTTGTGGCAAAACGAGGGGAAAGGAGCAATGGTGAGGGGAGGGGGAAAGGGCATTTGCCTTTGTCCAATCACAGCACCAGTGACGATGAGAGGAGGGTTGGGAGGGACTACACGCACCCGCGAGAGTTTGAATGGTGAGAGGGACACGGCATAACCACAAATTTATGAAATGGCACTTATGCCACTCTTGCAATTTCTGTCATCGCAGCCCCATGCTCATTGTACTAATGTCATCCATGGTTACAAGCACGAAGTACTAGTCAAGGGTTAAAAAGGATCCTCCCAAACCCTTCCAATGGATAATTTTTCAACTAAGGGGATTGTTCTTTTCAAATGGACGATCGGTGCTCTTTGAGGGCAAAGGGGACCTTATAAGGGGAACAGGGAACAAAGGACAATTCCAAGATGGCGGCATACGGCTCTGTCTCCGGTCCTGCATCCTCTTATACCTAAACAGAGATTATTATACTGATGTCCCTTCTCCGACTGCCGGAAAATTACTTGGAACTCAGTTTATACCATGGAAATTTTTTTAGAAAACGTTGCCATGCTCGGCAAAATTAAATAATCGCCTTACGAAGCGTCTTTTTCACGCGATGAAACGTTACGACAATGGCAACATGCTGTTCATGCAAGGCGAAACATTGAAGGAACACAACGAGATCTGCAAAGGTTCGTCTACTGGGAGCCAGCAAGTGATGTCGCCAATACCCCATGCTACATCGATTGTTACTGATCCCATAGACAATTATGACGATACAGTTAATGGTAATGACAGAATGACAGACCTACGAAGAGCGGTGAAGTTGGTCCGTGTGGAATGTCCGCTTGCAAGACGTTCGCGTGAGATCGACGAACTTCAAAATAAACTGTCGTCGGCTATAGATACTGATGATGTCATGCGACTCCTACATAGAAATGTTATCTTTATATAGAGGATGAAAAAGGAAGTGAAGACGTCCAGGAAACAGCATTGATGATAATTACTAAAAAGACAGTGTTGATGAAGTATCTAATGAGAAGATTGATGAGTCTACCGATATTCCCACCCTTTTCTCCATCGAGTTTCCTTCAACAAGTTGCGTGAAGAACGCAGAAGGCGTCATGAAACGCTCGTCACATATTTCATTTTGGCTTCTATCTATGATCTGTAAACATCTGGAAAATGTAAAGTTAAATTCTACAAAATAATTAAAAATAGAGAATGTTAATAACAATAGATTAAATTTATGTATATATTAATGTGAGTTTATCTTCTTATACAGCCACTTTCTGCTTCTCTGAAAGACATATTAATTCAGTGTTGTAAGCATTCGATTGCGAGTGTCCATTAGATATTAATGTGGAAGTAAGAGGGCTGTGGGTTATTTTTCTTTTAAAGGCAATTACGATTAAAACTACTTGTTTTACTATATATATATATATATATATATATATATATATATATATATATATATATATATATATATATATACACACGTTTCAAAATTTTACATTGAAAATCAAACCAGAACCAAACATGTCAATTTACGTACTTTTTGGGTATGGACCTCGTCACCATTCGGTACAGGTTGATAGCAGGCGGCGAAATCGAGAAATTAATATCAACTAAGCAATGAAAACAGAATTTAATATGGAGGGGGTGCCGACAGCAATACCTACCTATACGTTAAAAACATAAACAAATATGGCTGCCACCTGGTGGCTAAATCGACAGCTCGTTTGGTAGGTAAATCGATAATTGATACTCTAGCACCACCCACGGGGGTTATACTGAAAACATGAAATCCAAATATAGCAGCCTCCAACAATGTATAAAAAATGACAACCGAAAAAACCAATATGGCTGAATGTGGTTGGATGAGCATCGGTGAGGTGGTGGGGTGAGGGGAATGTTAACCAATGTGATTTATTGGAGGAAGGGTAAGTCGTCTGCTGGACGTGGTGTTGGGAGGATAAAGAATGTAAGTTCTAAATATTAGTTTTAATAAAAGTTTAATTTTTTTTAATAACTTTGACAATAAAGCTTTTAATAAATATTTATTACAAACGGTTCCATTCTTTAATTTTTTATTAGTTTTTAAAAAGATGTTATAATATTTTGGAATTTTTTGGATGATTTTGCCATTTTTGTGTTTAACGACATGGAATGTCAAGGTAACTTGGATCCAATAGTGTTGTCGGGTGGTCATAATATCGTCGGTAATCGGCACTGGTCCTCACTCGCCTCTGAGCTAGAACAGTACAAATTTTAATTTTATAATTTTTTTAAAATACGTGTTTAAATAATTTTTGTAAATATTTTGAATTAAATTTTTATAAATTTTGGAAACTTTTTTCTATTTCCTGAGTCAAGATTATTCAAGGTCATGGGGTCAAGGTCAAAGATCAATCTCACGGTCACCTGGATTCAAAATTCCAGCTTAAATGGTTGCCAGAACCAAGATGGCTGATGGTTGGATCTGAATCCGCTCCCCTGGCACTATGTATCGATATAGAGTACCAACAGATAGGTAAAGGCTGAGGTGAAGAGGCGCAATGTGCTATTTTCAATTTCCCATTCTTCCTTAACAATTTCCCATTTTTCTCACAAATTGCTGGTTTTAACCTAAGAATCACTTCAGAAATCAATTATTTTCTCCAGAAGTTAATTTTTTTCCCTAAAAATGTCCCTTTCTTCCCTAAAAATGTCCCGTTTTTTCCTCAAAAAAAACCATGCCCTAGTACATGCAGTAACAAGCCCAAAAATCCAATATTCGAGCAATTTAAAACATTTTTGGGGCTTCCTTCATACTTGTGGGCTATCATGCTCACTCATTCCATGTATTCTCCCTCTCTCTCTCCCTCTCTCTCTCCCTCTCTCTCTCTCTCTCTCTCTCGTTCTCTCTTATGCCTGATTCTGTCTCTTTCTCTCTTTAATTTTTCTCTCTGCTTTTCTCTCTTTCCTTCTCTCTCCTTTCCTTCTCTCTTCTTTCCTTCTCTTTCCTTTCCTTCTCTTTCCTTTCCCTCTCTCTCTTCTTCTCTTTCTCTTTTTCCTCTCTTTCTTGTCTCTCTCTCACTCCATCTCTTTCTTTTCTCTAATGTCTGTCATTTCAGCTACTTCATTTCTCTAATGAATCTTCCATTCAATATATTTCCTTTCTCTAATATCTCTCACATTCCATCTCTTCCATTTCTTTAATGTCTCTCATTTTATCCCTTCTTCTCTTTTAATTTGTCACTTGCCTCTCTCATTTCATCTATTTCTCTTTCCTTTCTCTCTTATCGCATTCTTCGCCCACCATCTACGTAGTTTTTTTTATCGCTTCTTCGAGTGCATGACTCGCCAGTGTGTGTACTTATTTACGAATTTGAAGATGTAATTTTCCATATACAAGAAGTTTAACAAGAATTTATTGTAAAGTTGATTCCAGGGAAGGAATTCGCAAAAAAATATTCGAATTTCAATACCTTAATTTTTCAATGGATATTATTTTCATATTTTACTTGGTTCAATTAGTTTTTACTGTTGTACAAAAAATTTAATTCACACACACACACACACCGGCAGGTACGCGAGGCAGATTCACCTGTTATGACAGGCGGCCAGTGTAAATAGCCCCTCCCCCCGTCCCATCAAAGGTAGGTGTGCGCGAAATAGCTGTGATCGCAATACGGCCTTGTACAACCTTGTCAAAACTATCATACATCTAGGAATCGAAGCATTCATAAGACATAATTATTTTATATAAATTTATTTTATTTATCATATAAAAATGCCAAAATCCTTGAAAAATAAAAATAAATCGAAAATTTATCTTTAATATAAAATCGGTTTAAAACATTTTAAATGTGTAAATTTCAAACTTTGCAACGACACATGATAGCATTTAAAAAAGAAAAAATTCTCATCTAGTGATGTGCTTCGAACCCACGACTTCTTGCATAGGAATACAATATGCTAACCACTGGACCATCGAGCTCATGTCAAGGCGGGTGGTTACATTTGGTATTAAATACAGTTATTATTTTCTGAATATCATTTACCGAAGCCCACATAACTTTCAAAAAAATTTTAATAATAATTTAGCAAGTCGGGCTGTAAGCAAACGAATATTTATAGTCACCCCTGAATATCAGTTGCAATCCCTTAAGGCCAGGCTTGTAAAATTCAGTTTGCAATCATCAGTTCTATCTCCAGGTATACATATTTGTCTGTATTTACATATGTATGTGAAAGCCTTTTATGAGCACTGACAATTTGCTTTATACTGATATGAATAATAAGAACAGAAGTGTTTGTTTTACAAACGTATTAGAATATTTTACAACAAACAAACACTGCATACACAAAATACCTGCATATGTTTCTGGTAACCGCATTACTTTTTATAGGCTTAGGGTATGTCAAATAAAATATCTGTATATATTATTCGATTTTAAAATTTATTTAATTTACCTTTTTTAAATTGTACGTTTATTGTACTTAGTGTTTTAGTACTTTGAACTATACATACGTCTATCATTAACTTACTACATTTCAGGTCTCCTAGCTTCAAGACTAAGTACTATACAGTGTCAGAATCTGAAAATTATTCACTACCTCGCCTGTTTTGTAGGCATAACTATAGCACTCGGCTTTTGTTAAATGAATGTATGTGTGCCTGAACCAAGCGCTATAATGTTCTCTATATCAGGGGATGTAGGCAGGATAAAACACAAGGGATAAATTAAACACTTTTTTTTATTTATATCGTATATACTTATTTATGTAATTCAGACCGCAAACATAAAGTCAGAATTCTTCAATTTTCCACACCATTCACCTAGCGCCTTTACAGCAGCGCGCTCACTTTTCATTATTATTCATATTATTTCATATTCTTCTTTATCTATACGTGAAAGTTTCATGACTGCCACTGTCAAACAAATCTTCCTAACTGGAGCCCAGATTTTTTGTATACTCACAAGCACGCATAACAACAATTTACAGAAACTATAGAGTTCAAACCAGCCACAACACAAACATCCCTGCCATCGGCTCTACCAACCAAAATCAGACGAAATATACTCGTCATTCATACCTCTTACTATAACTGAAGCATACCTCAACATTCAGTCCACACTGACCTTACCTAAAATTTACTTACTGCACATAATTTATGCTCTACTGGTCGACACCAGCCAAATATATACTAGTCACTAAACCAACGAAGCATCCATTATAACTCAAGTAATATTAGACGACCCGACAACACCATCTCCAATAACCAAAGAAAAATTCAATTAATCTACACCACCCAATACACCAAGTACAGTATCCATCATAACTCAAGTGTACCAAGCAACTATACAGCTAAGGCCAGCCCATAATCTAACAGCCATTCCACTTGCTCTACAAACCAACACCGCTTATACCTACCAACCATACTGCCTACTATATTCTAGCATACCTCAAACATTCGTCAGCACAGACCAGACAAAGCAAATATATAGCCCATACCAGTGACACAATCAAGTTCTTCCCATACCATCCACCATGCCGACTGACACCAGTCAAAAATTTACTGATCACCCATACTAAACACTATAACTCAAGAAGGCATTAGTATTACAGGTGGTTTTGTAGAAATTTTCTATACTTTTTCAATGTTATTTTTTATTTTTATTTTTGTTTTTATTAATCTCAATAATATTATAAATGCGAAAGTTTGTATGCCTGTTTGTTACCCTATCACGTTATAACAGCTCGACGGATTTGTATTAAATTTGGTACAGGGATAGATTATAATCTGGATTAGCACTAGGGTACTTTTCATTCCGGAAAAACGAACAGTTTCTTAGGAAATATAAAATATGGCACCAAACATTAATTTAGAGCACTTGGTCATTATAACTTAGGTTTGATTTTTTCACATAGTTGAAACTGCGGGTAACAGCTAGTATATTTTTATAACTTTTTGGAATTTTTAGATTTTTGAACGTTTTAAATTTTTATGATTTTTTGGGGATTCTTAGGATGTAAGGTCAAGGTAAAGGTCACCAGAATCCAACATGTTGGTTGGGTGACCAGAATTACAGAGCATGAAGTCAGGGATCCAAGATGATAGTCGAACTAAGGTAAGTTATTTGGAGATGAGATGGTGGTCGGAGCCCCGAGCCAGACCCTGGTCCTGTAAAAATAGGACATTTTAAGAACAAAGAGAAATGTTAAAGGAAAAAAAGGGAAATGTTTGAAAGAATGCCCTAAATACCTCTCCCCTAACTCCAATGTCACCTGAGTCACTGATCCCTGTCCCCTACTCTGGCTGAAAATTGACTTTTCTGGGGAGTCCGTTTTGCAGCGGGAAAAATGGAAATTTTTAAGGGAAAAAGTGGAATTTTTTGGGAGAAAAGGTAAAATTTGAGGCTTTCTTTGGGTTATAACATGTGATATTTTTGAGATAAACAAGTGATTTTATACGAAATTGGGATTTTTTTTTAGGGGAACGCAGGAAAATTCCAAAATGGCGATCATTGATTACTCTGGCTCTGGGCTCCGAATCATGAATCCACCTACCATGGCCTACTACTGGTGTTAGGTTATGGGCTGATCTCAGCTGTCTATTTTCTTGGTACACTTCAGTTATGATGGATATCGTGCTTGGTGTAGTGGGTGGTGCGGTTGATTAATATGACTGAATTTTTCTTTGGTTGTAGGATATGGAACTTTGGGTGTTCTAGTATAACTTGAGTTATATAATGTGTGGTTGGTTGGTATGTCTTACTAGTGTGTATTTGGTTGGTGTCGACTAGTAGTGCAGAAAGTATGAGCAGTAAGTCAATTTTGGGTAATGTCTGTGTGGACTGCATAGTTGAGGTATGCTTGAGTTATTGTAGGAGGTTTGGGTGGTCAGTGTATTTTGACTGGTGTCAGTCGGCATGGTGGATGTATGAGAAGAAGTTGAATGTGTCACTGGTATGGGCTGTATGATTGCTTCGTATGGTCTGTGTAGACGAATGATTGGGGTATGCTAGAGTTATAGTGGGTTGTATGGTTGGTACATAAAGCAGTGTTGGTTGGTTTAACAAGAGAGATGAGTGCTAGGTTATGGCCTTGCTCAGCTATACAGTTGCTTGGTACACTTGTGTTATGGAAATTGTGCTTCGTTTATTGTGTGGTGCGGTTTAATAGAATTTTTCTTTTGTTTAAGTAGATAGGGATGTTGGGTGGTCTAGTATATCTTGGGTTATAATGGATTTTGACTAGTATATATTTGGCTAGTGTCGACCAGTAGAGCAGGAAGTAGGGGCAGTAAGAAAAATGTTGGTAAGGTCAGTGTGGACTGAATGGTTGAGGTATTCGTGAGTTATAGTAAGAGGTATTAACGATGCGTATTTTTCGTCTTGTGTTGGTTGGTAGAGCAGATGGCACGGATCTTTGTATTGTGGCTGGTTTAAATTCTATAGTTTCTCTAAATTTGTGTTATGGTAGATGGAACGTCGAGTGCCAACGTGCCTGCTTGCGAGTACATAAATAACTGGGTTCCATTTAGGGAGCTTTGTTTTACAATGACCGCCGTAAAACTTTGTGTTGAATAAGAAACTTTGTCTTGAGCTGCGCATTAAGCAGATTGATTTTACTACATGAAAAAAGGCGAGTATTCTGTTGTAAAGACACTACATGAATAGCGTGGAAAATATAAGGATTCTATTTTATATTTGTAGTGTGTATTATAGAAATAAACTTACATGATATCAATAAAAAAAATATTCACTATCCCTTGTGTTGTATCCTGTCTACTTCTTTTGATATAGTACGAGGACACTTGGTTTAATCACATATACATACACTGAATAAAAGCCAAGTAGGATAGTTATACCTACAAAACAGGCGAGGCAGTAAAAAATCTGCAGGTTCTGACATTGCGTATTATTTAATCTTGCAGATAGGAGACCTGAAATGTAGTAAGTTAATGATAGACTATTGCGTAGTTTCGCATTACTCTAAATACAATTTAAGTACAACTTAGAAAAATTATTATATTAATTTTAAAATCGATTAATGAATACAGATGTTTTATTTGACATACCCTACGCCTATGAAAAGTAATGTGAGTTCATTTTTTGAGTGTCCGTTTGTTGTAATATATTTTAATAAGTTTGGAAAACAAAAATAATTGAATATTTTATTTCTTACTAAACATATAGCGTAAGGTAACTAGTCTGTTATTAACTATTTTCGTTCAAAATATCACTATGGTTATAAAGGGCTTTTATGCACATACGATCATATATACCAGAGGATATAACTGTTGCTTAAAAACAGAATTTCACGAGCCTGGCCTTAAGAGATTGCAAATGATATTCACTTGTGAGTATGATTATTCTTTCTTTTGCATTCCGACTTACTAAATTATATTTATTAATGATAATAAAAAATGTTACGTGCGCTTAGGTACACGAGATTCAGAACGTAATGAAATGAGTTTAATACAACATTTAAGCACTTAATTTAACAAGAGCTTGGTGGTCCCATGCTTAGCACACCGGACTTCTATTAAAGTGGTCGTAGATTCGAATCCCTTGACATGACAATTTTTTAATTTTTTTAAATGCTGTCAGCTGTTATGGTAAAGTGCGAAATTTACATAATTTAAATTTTTTAAACCTGTTATATATTAGAAATAGATTTCCATAGATTTTACTGTGTTTTTCAAATATTTCGGCATTTTCCAAGTGATAAGTAAAATAAATTTATAAAAAATTATTCTACTTATTTATAAATGCACAAGGCTCATTTGCGATCACAACTAGTTTGCGTACACCTAACTGGAGGGTTATTTACACTGGGCGCCTGTCATAACAGGTGCATCTGCCTGGCGTGCCTGCCGCTGTGTGTGTGCGTGCGTGGTTACAAGGCTAGACGACTTAATTTTAAATTAAATCATTTGTTCGTTCAACAGTTAAACAAATTGAATAAAGTAAATATTACAAAATATCGATTTGTAAAAAATTATTAAAATTCGAATAGTTTCTATAAATTCCTGTCTGGAATCTACTTTACCATAATTGTTTATATATATTATCGTTAATGGAGAATTACATCCTTAAATTTCGTAAATAAATATGCACACTGGCTATTCACGCACTATAGCAGGGGATGAAAGAACTACGCAGACGGCGGGCGAAGAATGCGATAAGAGAGGAAGGAAAGAGAGAAATAGATGAAATGAGAGAGACAAGAGAGTAAGGCAAGAGATAAAGAGATGGAATGAGAGAAAGCGACAAGAGAGAAGGGAAACAGATGGAATGAGTGAGAAAAGAGAGAAAGGAAAGAAGTGAGAGAATAGAGAGAAAGAAAGGAGGGAGAAAGGAAAGAGGGGAAGACAGAGAAGTATAGAGAGAAAGGAAAGAGAAAAATCGAAGGAATGAGATACAAGAGCGTAAGAGAGGAAGAGACAGCACGGATTGAGAAAGTATGAAAAAACAAGACAGATTGATAGTCTACAAAAATTAAGGAAGCCCCCAAAATTTTAAAAACTGCTTGGAAATTGGATTTTGGTGTTTGCTACTGCATGTTCTAGGGCGCAACTTTTTTTGAAGGAAAAACGCGAATTTTTAGGGAAAAAAAGCGAAATTTCTCAGGGAAGAAATTGGTAAAATAATTTGTTTCTGAAGTTAATTTTTGGTGGTAACAAGCGATTCTTCGAAAAAATGGAAATTGCTATGGATAAATGGGATATTCAATATGGCACCGTGCGCCTCTGCGGCTCAGTCCTAAGCCTCAATGTCCTGGAGTCTACTATGTCTATCTACTCGTACCCTATACCAATAAAACCAATATTTCCACTGCTGTTCTGCCTCGAAAACGACTCCTCCCAAAACCTTCTAATGGATAGAAAAGTACCTTTTGGCGGATCGGGTTTTGCAACTGGGGATTGGGTTTTTAGGATGAAAAATACATTTTCTTTGGAGAAAGGGGATATTCTGAAGGGAAAAGGAAAAATTTTAAGAAAAATGAACGTTCTAAGGGAATATTGGTCGATTTTGAGGGAAAATGGGGAATTTTGAGGAAAATTGGCCACTGGACGAGCGGAATGACAGAGAATGTACCACTGCGAGCTCCGCCACACCCTGCTTTTAGTTCAAACTTACCTTTTACATTCTACTTTTCAGACTGTGGCGTAACAACTATTGGCGTATAACGGTAACCTCTTTCTTTTGTATAGGTCGCAGCTTGACAGATTGCAGCATGACCGCAGTTATGAGTGGTCCCTGTTTCAAAGCGGGAAGCCGGGCTGGTGGACTGCGCAGTTTCACGCTCTGCAGATCTTCAATTGTCACACGTGGCTGCTTCAATTGAATAAATGGCTGTCCTGCTGAAGGCTGTGATTGAAATGGTGGGGGTGGTGGTGGTGGAGCTGGAGGAGGAGGTGTATGTGACAATGTGTATGGCTGCTGTCTGATTTGTGTACTTAATTGTTTAACTTGACTCTGAACTTCATCCAATTTCAAATTTGTTATTGCATCACGTTTTTCGAAATCTGTCTTCAATGTGTACAGTGTCTCGCACACATATTTCAGTTTATTCAGGCACTCTGAGTTCGTTGAACACATGCAGTGACAGCAAGAAACGGGAATTGGTGCTTCCTGTTTATCCGATAACATTATCGGTACAAAACTTTCTTGGAATGTTTTGGCAACAGTGCTCGGTTTGTTAATGCAGTCTAGTAAGCAATGAGCACATTTGAAGAACTCTCCGACATAATTCTTCATCCTTGATATCATTGGATTGCCGCTCTGAAAAAGTTTGTAATCATGGTCATGTTCCTTAAAACCTATGTCAGTTTCCACATATTCGTGACACACATCTGAAGCATCGAAGAATTCATCTTCAGAGGTTATGTACTCAGGTGGTTTCGAAAATAAATGTGCATTTTTCGTCATTTTTTGTGAATTATCGCTTCCTTCATATCCAGTACATATTCTTTTGTTTATTAAGGTGTCATTGTGGCACACATCTGAAGCATCGAAGAATTCATCTTCAGAGGTTATGTACTCAGGTTGATTTAAAAATAAATTTGCAATTTTTATCACTTTTTGTAAATTATCTCTTCCTTCGTATCCAATAGATATTATTTTATTTATTATGGTGTACTTGAGCCACTTGTAAGTGCATCTGCCTGTTTTACTTACAGCAAGAACAATATAGTGTATACACTTTGTAATCGTAGAAAATTTTGACATAAATTGAGCTATGCGATTCGATTCGTGAGCATTATGGTCAGTGGGAGCTTTGAAAATGTTTTCTTTGTTGTCGAAAAATTCATCTTGAGAAGATGAGCTATCTGTTTCTGAAATTGAAACTGTGCTTGAGATAACAGTTGTTGATTTCCTTCTTCTTGTTTCGTGTTCAAATGGTGATGAGTTGGAAGAAACATGAGAAGCCCTTACATGATGATGTGCCTTGTGATTGTTCTGGCCGCCACTTCTTAGACCACCGTCATCAAACGCCTGGTGAAATTTGGGATATGACCTGGAACTTCGTTTGACATTATTTGGACCAAATTTAGATTTTGTGCCATGTTTGACCACTATTTTTGAGCTACCATTTGACGAATCAGATCTTATTACGATATGAAAACTGTTATCAGACTTATGAATGAGAGTAAATCTACTGCCATTCTGCAATGTAATTTCAGGATCTTTGTGACTCGATTCAGATACGGTGGGAAAATTAGTAGTCCGCATTTCAGTTACAGAGTCATATCTTCTTATTTTCAGTTACGAATTTGGAACTCTTGCGAGTAGTAAGGATGTGTGATGTAGTACATATTTTTTTTGTAAAACTCTTGAATAAAATAAGGTGAATGATATGCATACTTTCCGTTAGTTCCATTAAAACATAAAATTTGATCTTCAGAAAATTGCCAAACAAAACCAATCTCCCTGGAAACGATTCTCAACAAAGATAAATAAATAATTATGTATTATTATACGTACGCCTATCTCAAATTTAACAAATGCTGCAATACAAAATAATCTCTTAGACGACATGGCCAGTCGGACAGGCTTAAGAATTTCCTCAGAAAAATATTACAAACATTAAAAATACTGCAAATTCTTAGTAACTGATTTTGGTAGGCCAGGAGTTAAAATATTTTTTGTGTATAGGGGAAATATTTAAATCGAATGATTTAGAAAAATCCGTTACGTTATAGAAAAAAGGATACGTAGAATGGAAAGAGCATATAACTAAATATGTGTACAATAAAATAATTTACAGTAATGGTTTCATTACAGCTGGTATTTGTTTTAGTTTAATTTCTTTTTAATTATGTGTTTTAAATCAAACTCATATGCCACTCTAACAGCCAATGTAATGTCTAACTCAAATGTGACCATTTATATTTATCTTTTTCTCTAGAAAGTTTTATTGGGTCAGCTTTGTCAGGAGATTTGAAACGAAATTTATTTTAAAATTGTGCAGTGGGGTTGTTAATATAAGACTGATACTTAAGCTATATGGTTGTTGGACTTGGCATGCGTAAACGATACACAAAGTGAGGTGTGAAAATGACGATGTAACGAAACGCAATGATGGACTGGGTAATGTGAGAGACAAAGGGGACCCTTGTACTTCGGTGTATAGGAGTGTGGCTTTGCGACAAATGCAGTACGTGTAACAGCTTTTGTGGGTTGAGTGTCAGCCTTAAGATGCGCAGTCACGATCGTCCAAAATGAGTACGAGATTAGTGTGCTTATTGAAAATCAGAAATATTGACTCTTTTACTCTTTGGTAACACAAAACCAGTGTGGAAACTGGGAATTAAATTCACTGTAATGACGCATGAACGTAGCCCGACGAGTTACTTTACCCGGCCCCGCCCAGACTGTAAACAGGAATAGGCTACACACACACACACCGGATCTTACCAATCTGAAGTAATGTACCATTTGCACTCACAGCAACACTGCAGTCTGGTAGCAAAAGTATTTGTGGACAGGATAAACATATATAAAAATAGAAACACTTTGAGAAAACTTGCTACGACTACTTAATGACAACAATAGGCGACTGTTCAAAAAAATACCTGGAAGTTTAATTTTTCTCAGAATGACTTGTCTTCTACCAGAAAATTAAAATTTTTTGTCAAGATGGCCGTACCTATTAGTAAATTATCAGTGGCTCTGACAACATTGGCAATTTAGTTGAAAAATTCTGCTTTCGGTAGTGGCCTTTGAAACGGTCGTGCCCTCATAATGATTACGGATTAGTACATAACATATTTTAATAACGCCAAAATTATTATTATTTTTTTCAAAAATATTTACTTAAATAAAAATTGATCAATTATCTAGCGGCAGAGTAGAATTCAGTTCAGTTTTGCCGTGGTAAATGTCGAAAAAGTCGTGTACGTAAGAAACAACATGGCGGCGTGAAGAATGTTCTAGAAGGTTTACTACCGGTATTGTGCGAGAAACTTCCCGTGAGATTTCTAAACTGAAAACAGCAATCAAAACGTAGAACTTTGAAAGTCTAGAATGTCCCGATGTTCAGGTACGCCGACGGGGCATATCTCCGGATGCACGGCAGCCCTGGGTGACGTCTTCACTGTATGTAAGCGCACGGCTTGCGGTGCTAACATACAGTTCAGTGGTATCTTAACGGACGTCTCACGAGTACTACTCTGAAAGCTCTCTGAAAGCTACGTGGAGGGGAGCGACATAGGCCTACTTCTTAATTAAAATATCTCGTGTCTCTGTCTTTGTTCGATGGCCTGCAATTTCAGGGGTGCGAACTATGGTTTCCCTATGAAAAAGTAATTTTTAAAATCTAGTGCGCAGCCCACCCGATCTGGCTTCCTAACGCCGCGTGGCAAAATGTCCGTCTTCCTTCTCGAAAACTTAACTTAAGAATGTTCTTTAAAAACTGGCTAATCACGAGGGTTACAATTCAAAACCATTCGTACTGCCACTTAAAATAACCCCTAAGATAAAAAATGCGAAGTCGTATGGCCTTGTAAGTACATGTAGGCCTACACAATATAAAAACAGATAATATGCGGCCAGGTAAAATGCTGTCTAAAGAAGATAAATATTAAGGACTGTTTTAAAAAAAATCATTTCTTGCCACAAAACAAAATTAATATAGTGAAAAATAAATAATATTGGGCCTGTTCAACATACAAGTTATGTATTACCGGTCATTTATTCTTAAAGCTCAAACAAGCGTGTGTTACAGACTGATATAGGCTGATCGTGATAAAAAGAGCACTTTTGAAATCAACCTTTGGAAAACGTCAATGCCTCTATCTGCGTATATTTCAACGGTCACACTGACTGGCACCTATCTGGTTAAGTTGGTAACGACGGTGGGAAAATAGTCCCATGTTTAAAATCGAATTAAATGTGTTAGCTAAACATTTGCGAATATCGAAATAGCAAATTTGGTTTTGTGTTTTCTTTAAATACATATAAGTGTAAGAAATAGAAATTTGTAAGGTATTGAATTTTCTCATAATTTCACATTTTCACTTGGTCGATGTATGAATAAAGTGATGAGCCACACAGAAATTTTAATTTTATATAATGTGGAATAATACGCAACGTGCATACAAGTAGATTCTAAGCAGTCCTCAAACTCTATATAGGGTCGTCCACTGAAACTATAAATTAATTCTGACGAAGGATTGGGATAATGCGTACTGGAAGTAGAGGAACTAAATAGTAGGGAAATTGCGATTAAGAAACATGGGGATCCGTGGTCGCAGCCGGAGCCATGGGGTCCACCATGTTGTGACGTCACCCCCCCCCCCCCACCATTTTCCCCCCTTTTCCATCAAAATACATTTCCCTAAAAATTTTCTTTTTCTCTATAAATTTCCCATTTTTCCCAGAGCAGGTGAGACGGATTATCAACTAAGAGCCAGAAGAACCGGACTCAGGAACTTTGACCTTTGACCTTTAATCCCAAAATTAAATAAAAATCCTTAAAAATGCAACAAAAAATCCCAAAACATTATAAAAAATTGATAAATAAATTATAAGTAAAAATTATTAAAGATAATTTTTTTAATATTTCAAAAAATTCTGTTTACTGAGCTTCCTCCTCACCCCCATCATAAAACAAATTAGTCAGCCGGCCTCCACCCCCCTCGCCAATACGCAGTATGCCATTTAGGTGCTAACAGTCATCGTTCGAACAATATCACATGTAGGTGTCTTGGACCATGACTCCATTATGTTAAATTACCTTGAAAACAAAAACTCGAGAAAAATACAAAAAAGAGCAAGCATATTACATTACAGACTACTACCACCATATTGGATGCAGGTGACGCCGACTTTGACCCCATGACCTTGAAAACAAAAACTCGATAGAAAATCCATAGAAGTCAGCAAGCATATTATGTTGCTGACTAGATACGTTAATCTCTCGATTTCACTGTCAAGCGAGCTGACAGCACTTATATTTCTAGACATAAAACCTGTAGTTTTTCCGTCCTACTAAAAAAAAAGATATTTCGAATCACCGGAATAGCTACACGCATAATGCAGGACTTTGACTACATGAATAATTTATTAAATGAATATTTTTTTTAAATTAAATTTAAAGTTGTGCACTTTTAATAACAATTATTTATTTAATTGTATAATTGAACATATTGTAAAATCGTACTTTATAAAATAATTTTCAGTTAAATTTATCCTATATTTGTTCCTTTACAAATGTTAATTATACTCTGACAAATTAAGTAAACTGGAAATAAAACATACTTCTTTTTTACACACAATTTTTTATTCAATTGATTTATTACAGTCGTTTATGTATTCGAAAAAAAAAACTATTCTTAAATATGTATGGATTTCAATTTGGGCAAATTTGTTAACAGTTATAGTAATTTATGCAACACACTTTCACACTTATTTTGTACGAAACTATCATGACAACTATCACACCGACACACTGTGCAGGGCAGGTTATGTAGGTAACTACACTTTTGAGACATGTACCGAAGTTACAATATACCTGCTTGCAGAAAACCTGGTACCAAGTAACTGATGAGAAATTCACTTCGCCTTTACAGGTCTTTGCATGGTAAGTAAACTGTCAGTATGGCTGGTCTACTTGCCTCACATATCAAACAAATATGACATGTGACAGAGAGTCTTGACACAATTAAAGCTCTCATGTCGCCGTACTTTGCGGCCGACAGTAAAAGCCTTACCACAAAAGTGACACTGATGACGTAGTGAGTGAGTGAAGAGATATGATGGCTCTTAACATGGAGGCCTTAAGAGCCGATGAGGAGGATTGAGGTGAGTATGAAGCAGCGCTGGAGTGAAAGGGGGGGAAATGGGAGATACCCGAGAAAACACGACAACCAACAGCATCGCCGGTACGATTCCCACATGCGAAAATGCGGAGTGACCCGGCGGGGGATTGAACCTGGATCGCCTTGGTGGGATGCAAGACTACGTAGTGGTACAGGCAAACAATCGGACGGACCTGTTGAAGATGTATGTGATGGAGGTAAAGAAGTAGGCAACACCTACAATGGTGTTCTAGGTACCTCGGCCGAAAAGTTTGATGGTTCCATTGAATATTTCTTAGATGTAACAGCTGAAGAGTCGTTGGGACTGTTATATCTGTATATTATCATGTTGCACTGGTGCAGTAGATGCTGACGGTGATGCAGCCATCACAGCTGAAAAAGTCAATACCACAACACTAATCTGAAACGATGGTAGTCCACTGTTGGAAATAGATGTTGCTAGTGATGTAGCCATCGCAGCTGAAGAAATCGATGGCATTGGTAAAAGGAGGCATCTCATTCTGAGAAGAAATAGATGGTGAGAAGTCATTAGCGGCCCATATCAAGTCCATTTTAATGTAACCAGCCATTGAATACCAGGTATAGAAGCTAGCCGAAAAAAAATATATTTTGAGGCAGCCAATGCCAAACTAAGCCTCTCAGCTGACCTCCCTACTGCTTATAATATACGAGTATATAAGCCGTATGATGTCATATTGACTTAGAACCATATTGTACAATTACTACATTGTGTGGATACCGACCAGACAATCGCAGAGCTGCCACGTGATTGCAGCTGGTCAATCACGTGAAAAAGTGGCAGTGGTAGTCAGCAAATTCTAATAGTTCAGGCTCTTTGTGTTGGTGTGTGTGGGCGGCAAGATAAAATTGAATTCCCCTATTTTAAAATAAAATTGTCCTACCTCCAAAAGCTGAATGGTGAAAATTGTGTGTAATAATCTAGCTTTAAAAGCATATACCTAGCTACCTTGGTATATTTCACCAAATCCTAGGTAAACTATATTTGGTCGATGCACAACTTGGACTTTGTACTTAACAATGCAGCACCACGGTAGGTCACCACAATGCTTCCCAATTGGTCGTTACGCGAAAAGGACTTTTCGTACAGACCATCCTCTCATACTGAAGAGCATTTTGAACATAGGCGAAAACTCGAACACAGAATCTGCGCTGGCCACAACCAGTTAGTGATGATGGAGTTTTCGGCTCCATTATCATCCGGTCAAAGGCAGCCCTTTGTATTGTCAATTAATCTTGGTAGTATGGAGAACTCTGAGAAAACCCAAATACCCGTTCGGCGGAGAATAAAACACACAGGTGCTATTGTATAAATATATTATATGAAATACATCATTATGTATAGAATACATAACTACAAACATATTAAAATAATATATATATGGATTTATATAAGTAAGGAATAAAAATATTAATTAATAGAGAAAATTAAGCATTCCAAAAGCAGCACACACCCCCTCTTCAATCAGAGCTGTAGGATTCAGAGTCCCCATCAGAACACTGACACACGCACTCAAAACCCCAAAAGGCTACGCAGTAACACTAAAAAAGGGATGACTAATAAAAAAAAGGGTAACATACAATAAAATTATTGGAGATGCATAAAAAACTTATAGTGATGCAATTAAGGTGGCACACACTCTTGTCCTGAAATCCCTGCAATCCCTAGACCACATACCAAAAAAAGAAATTTAACTGAACAAAATTGCCTTGAAGATATGTGTATAAATGACAACTTAAAAAATTTAATGAAGATAAAAATAGATTCAATTACCAAAGAGAAATTACAACTATGACACATCAATATTGGAGGTAGAAAAACCCAAGACCACCAGTCAAAAACTAAACAAACATGTTAACAGAAAACCTAGGACAAGACTCGACAATAAAACCGGGTGTCAAGGAAATTCCCACGAGTGCGAAGAACATTTAAGTCCAAAGTGCCAAAGAAGGAAATAAATGAGTTGGTTCACCTACCACAAACACCACTCCAAAACAAAAGGCAACCATAAAAGGACAAAGAGCCCACCCTACTGCTGACACATAACTAAGCAAAGGTCCTGACAGCCACTAGCTAGACTAGGCGTTAGTGTGTGTCCTGAACTGCCGATGGGTGGCCAGCCCACCAAAAACCAAGAAAAATTACGTTAGGCAAGTTCCATACTGAAACTGACACAAAGACACACAGAAAAATTCAATAGCAACCTACAGAACTAAAAGGAATCTTGAAACAAGAAGTAAGATTAGGTTGCCTTCCATAACTCCGATAAGACCCCATGACAGTAGCACCATCCTATACCATTACTACAACACAAAGCCCACGGAAACAAAACAAAACTTATAAATTGCCCAGGATCAGAGACAAGGAAAAAATAAAAAATAAAAAACAACAAGCTTGCCACAAAAATGAAGCACGAGCCCAAAGAGCCGAAACGAAACCAAAACCTAACCTTGAACCAAAATATCAAAATATTTCAAAACAAAGTTATACCAGTAAATTAAAAATGTTCGTAAAATAATTTAAAAATATGTAAATATATATCCAATCAAGAAGTAAGATTAAGTAACAATGAAAAATTCGACAAGGGACGATGCACCAATACGTCCCATATCGCACTACTAGGCTATCCTCACCAAAAAGTAGAAAAACTGTGAAAATTAAACATACCTGAAAGGAAAAAATTTCAGAAATGTGTCCAGGCTCAGGGACAACTAAGAGCCAAAATGTGATACGAACCCTTTATTAAAAAAAAAAAAAAAAAAACTGCAGTCTGTAGTCTTGAAAATAATAAAAGCTTTTGTAGTCCATCACCACTCAAACAGTAGAAGGTATGCAGCATGGACCCCACCAAAAGCAGCTGTGATGGAAACAGTGCAGCAATCCCCCCAAAGCCTCACTGAAAGGCAGCTAACTTGGTGAACTCCACGCCGAAGAGTTTCCACCAATAACAGTCTTCTTAGTGCCCTAGTCTAGATTTACTAACATTTCTTTCCAGGTTTGTATGCCATTCCGGTATTACTGTTCGTTTTGATTTTCGTAAAATAGGGACACATTTGTCTTATTAAATGAAGTGCACCTTGTCAGGCTTAGCTTGTCCAATGGAAAGTTCTGGGTTGCGCTTCATGAAAGCAGTAAACAAATCAGAACCAGCACACTTGTTAGATTCTCATGAATCGGGAACATTTACACCAAAGGACATACCACATTCATAGGCAAACTTTTGCGCCTTTTTTTGTGGCATGAGGCCAAACATAATTTGAAAACTTCACTTGAGGTATTCACACATTGGCTTTCTTATTTTGCCGTAAAAACACGACGCGGTTGCTGGTAACCGATGCTAACAGGGTTGTGTTTTTCCTAATTTGCCATAAGTTCATTTTGTTAAGTTTCTATATATATATTGACAATGTAGAAAAATGTACCCTATATTAAATTCCTTTGCAATTTTCGGACTGAAAACTCACTTGAATCAGGATTCTCCATGACGATTTTGGCTGCTGTCTCCATTACATCTGGCGGAGTCTTTCCTCTTTCTGTTTGTACGTCCGCATTCTCGCTGAAACAGCAGTAAATTATATAGATGATTTGTTTGTGTTTACCTCTTCTTTTCACAATGTAATATTCCTAGTCTACTAAACATTATCAGGCCTATTTTAAAAGGAGATTATTGTTTTGTTGTTTACATAATAAAACAATATGAGTAATATTACAACATCCAGTAATATGTTAGGCGATACAGCTCTTTAGAATGCAAGAGAAAATACGTACAGGCACTTGGGGTAATTTGCAACACAGTTGGGGCGATTTACAACAGACTGTTTCAACTTGCCCCAAAGCAGTACTTGTAGAAAAATAACAGAATTTTCGACTCATACCTTTGAAGGTACGTAATCGCTGTACATCACACAAGTATGAAGGTTTGCACTGTTCGTTATAATAAAAGTTGTATTACTTACCTCACGCCATTAAAAACCATAACAACTTTAGTTGAACACTGCACAAATAACTTTTATGTACAAAAAGAGGTTATTCCTCGCTGCGCTCCGAACCGGTCTGTTGACGCGCCCGGGAGTTTTGCACAAGATGGCTGCAACTTAGTACTACTACCCTGCCGAATGGCGCCACTATCTCATCGACGAGTGCGTGGTTATGAGCAGTGTTGCAACCTACCCCTGTTGCATTTAGCCCTGGTCTCCCCTACTTACATGAGGATTTTATTTTATTTTTTAAATGTTAGCACCGGCAATGGCAAAGTATGAAATTTACATAATTTTAATTTTTTAAACCGATTTTACATTAAAAATGTATTTAAGATATATATTTCTGTATTTTTTTACTCCTTCATATTTCAGTGATAAATAAAATTAATTTATGTAAAATATTTCTACGTTTTATAAATGCATCGAGTCCTAGATGTCTAATAGTTACACGATTGTTTTGTAAAGGCTGCACAGCAGCGCCAGCGATTGTGGTCATTGGCCACCATTCCAGTGGCGTCATACAGACGTCACCAGCACTTTTGACCTATCACAACAGGTGCATCTGCTTCGCGTACCTATCGGTGCATGCGTGCGTGAGTGGCTACAAGGCTAGACGAGTTAATTTGTTATACTTAACTTAACAAATAAGTTGTAAATATTTAAAAAAAAATTCAGATTGAAATTATTTAAAAAAATTAAGTATTGAAATTCGAAGGTTTTTTTTTCAAAGTTCTGAATAGAATGTACTTTACAATAATTTTATATATACCTTCTGGTGTATTAAAAATTACATCTTTAAATTCATAAATAAATATACACACTGGCGATTCGTGCACTCTAGCAAGCGATGACGGAATTATGTAGATGGTGATGACGAACGAATGTAAGAGACACAAGAGAAAGAGATGGAATGAGAGAGAAAGACAACAAGACAGACTGAAAGAGAGAGAACAAGATAAAAAAGGGGATAACGCGGAGAAAACCTAGGGAATGATAGAGATACAGGAGAGAAAGGAAAGAAATAAAATGAGAGAGAGACAAGAGTGATAAAGATGGAATGAGAGAGAGACAAGAGAGAAAGGAAAGAAATAATGGATAAAGAGAAAGTATATATAAGTAATTGTGAAACAAGAGAGAAAGAGAGAAAGAATGATAAAGGAAAGGGAGAAGGAGAATGCATGAGAGAGTCGGAGAGAAAGTAAAGAGATAAAGAGAGAGAGAAACAGATAAAGGAAAGAAAAAACGAGATAGGGACATCATGTAATGATAAAGCATGAAAAAACAAGATAGAATGATAGCCTACAAGTATGAAGCAAGCCCCAAAAATATTTCAAATTCCTCGAAAATTATATATTGGGTTATCCTACTGCATAATCTGGCACATGGCTTGGCTTCAGGGGAAAATGGAAATTTTGAGTGAAAATTGCCGATTTTGTAGGTAAAACGGGAAATTTCAAAATGGCTCTTCGCTTCTCAGATCCTCACAGTGCAGTCTGTGCACCCGAACATTCATATTATATATATATACTGATGCGTTCTTGTTGTGTTTTAATTTTTCATTTACCTTTCACGTAGTCACTCTAGGTGATTGAAGTCCAATCAGATTTCGAATACAAGTCACGTTTGTAAAAAATTATGAGCATATGTCTTATTAAGTAGTTTTTGAACCATACTGTAGAATAAAAAATTTCAAGATGTTTTCGAGGGGTGAGAAGTAATATTGAGATATTTATGCTTAAATTAGAATAGCGTCTCGATATTCGGAACGTTTTGGCGATATGTGCTTGAATTTCTGACTGCGCGTGTATTTATGTAACAGTTAAAAATAATTTCGAGCAATATTCAAAACAGCAGGGGGTTGGGTCCTGACTTTAAATATATGAACTATAATACAAATATTTTTCCTACTCTTACATAAAATCTTGCAGCCAATTCTACGATGTGAGAACATATAGAAACATGCTTTAAATTTACGTACCAAAATAGGAAACTGGGGAATAGAACAAACAGTATAAAATGTGAATTATTTTATGCCACAGCAGAGAAGCATGGAGAGGTAACCTAATATATCTCCGGCTCAAAATTTAAAATAGTTTTGAAACAAGCAATTCAAATAAATGTAGAAGATAAGTCTACATTGCAAAGTAGAAAGGACGTATAGATCTGGAGTACCTCTTGGCTTCTCTAAGTAAATAATTTTCTCAGCTGAAATGAAACTGAAACTGCCGCCGGCAAAAACTCTGAGACCCTCCTCGAGGTAAACGAAAAGTGTATCGAAACACCGAGAAGAGCCGAGCTCTTCCGTGTAGATCCGAAACCTCCCAGCCGCTGTTCCCCATTCAAAATACATCACCATATGAACCTTATAAGAATCTCTGGAAATACTTCCAATCATTTTTCTTGCCAAAACCACGCACATTTCAGAACAGTTTCCAATACAACGTCTGATATTCCGCGGTGTAAATTTGTTTTCTCTATAAGAAATTGAGGCGATCCTTAACTCTCCCCCACAGTCGGTGCCTTTGCACGAAGATCGTCTGCAGGCTTACGTTAGTGTGTTCAACTAGAATGAAACTGCTAAGAATTGAACTGAAAGTGGTTACTGAGGGAAACAATATGCTAGATGAAATTTATAGTGATGCGTAACATGAAAATGTTTTCGCTTTCTTATTTCGCAGGAAAATAAAAATATATTCATGGCATCTATATTTATATATGCGTTGGTAAATTTTCGAGTGATGTACGTTTGTCTAATTATTTTCTTGTCTCAACAGAACACGTTTGTCTCAACAGAACAAACCTCGAAATTATTTATACAGGTTTTTTTTATAACAGAATAGACTGACTTTAAGTTTTTCTGCCCTATCAAATGGGTTATCCAGCTCACATAATGGGGTTTTTTTATAGGAACAAATATTTTACTTCGTCACGGTCTGTGTACACATCTCCAGTTTTACATTATTTTGTTAGAGGTGTACATCACAGGCTTCTTACTAGTTAGCAGCCCACATCATGTCGCTCAGTTGCTGTTTTTTGTATGATGTTGATTTTTCGCGTATTTACATTTTCTATCATGACATTGCTGTCCTATTGTTTTAGAGCTAATATTCGCTACTATAGTTCTGATTTTACATTAGTAAATATTTTAACTCGATGAACAGCATACATTATTAAATAAAACGTCTTGAAATGTAAATATTATTCCTCAGTGCTACAGTATTAGTTATAACTATATTATTTAAGAAATAATATGTCACTGCTATAACTGAACGTCCCCAAAAAAACTAATAACTTATCTCAAATTGCAAACATGATCTGATGGCAATGTTTCACAAATAATAAGATATGAATAACGTATCTCCAACATAGATGGATATGAAAGCTTTCTTAAGAGAACTTTAATCTCTTTACCCATTCGCCAGTCGCAGGGTTACGCTCTTTCATAAACTTAGAGTTCCGGATATTATGTTACTATCTCAGCAAATAAAGTAAATATTTTCGTTTGGATTATTTTAATGTTTGGTACTAATTTGTCACAAGCTATTTTCATGCAATTGTGCACTTTAAACATGAAATAGTCGAAATGGCTCAAAATCAATTAAACATGTGCAAAATACTCATCTGAAAATTATTGACAGCTTACCAAATATGTCTCATTTAATTGTGATCCTACTGTAATTTCTGTTAATCTCACATTTACAACTTGTTTGCCAATTGGTAACAATTCATAAACTGGCATTTATTTACTATTATTTCAGTGGTTGATATGACTATTAAGGCTATATTTTCAAGAGTAAAGTCTAAAACACTTTATACTTAGATTTTATCTGCTCTTTTGCCTTTGTCCAAGAGCTTAGAAGGAGACCTGTTGAAAATTTGTGTTACTTTCGTCAAAATGTAGAGTTATCCTGAACTACACTCACCAGCGGTGTGAAATGATTCGTTATGCAATAACAGGTTCAAAACATAGTACGACATATGATCAAAGGTGAATGGTTAATGAGAAACATTCTTGGAAAATTAGGAATTAAAATTAGATGTTTGCAAATAGGAATAAAATGTGCGTGATGAAAGAACAGGTTCGTAAACGGTGTAATCCGGATTTGAAAGCTGCCGTCTGTAAACATTTTGCAGGTAAAAACGTCACCCACTCTTATGGAACTAAAGGACGCCATTCTATTAACGAACAAAAAAGTATAACCCGTAGATATTTATCGATTGTTGTGGCGTAATAATCATGTGCACATTAAAGGAACATGAAACGTTGCCTTGCTGCAACACTATTAGTCGAGCGGTTCTTGAGAAAACATTAGTTTGATTTGTTCGCAGATAACTTATTTCAAATCCGGATTTTCATGGTAGAGTGGGATGGAGCGGCGATTCCAAAGTCAAAAAGCGAGGGAGCGATACTACGGCGCTAACACGCACGCCTAGTACCTTATCGCTCCTACGTGCAAGGCGTGCAGTGTTTCAGTAGTGAAGCTGAACTGCGTAAATTAGACCTGTAACAGTGGGACTTTATTAAACGAGATGAAAGCCCACGTATTAAACTACGCCCGTATCTGTACTTTTCTCCTGCCGCTTACGGAAACTGCATACGCAATCTTTAAAAATTCAATATTTGACCATATTCACGATTTTTTTTTTCTCCAAGTATACACTTAATATGACAAAAGTAAAAAATTTGGGACATCGATAGTTGTTGGGTTTTTTTTTTTTTTTCCCCTGACAGAGTTGTGTCTGCAGAACATTTATTTACAGAGATAGGTGTATTCGCGAAAACAATTATTTCACAGAAAATGTTTCAGTCCGTCCTTCTCTTAATAACCCCGTTAGGTCATTGGTAGATCCCCGAGTATTTCGCGAATTGATTTGGTGGCGAGCTAGACTTTGAACACACCTGTCTTTTCTACTTCCATTGAGATTGGACGGATGTTGTTTAAAGGCGCCTCGTTTATCTGCGAACCAGTAGTAGGCAGGAAGCAGTAGTCTGAGCGAGGGCTGAACAGTGCTGTAGGAGAGCTCACCTTATCGCAGCAACCAATGAGCGAAAGATAGTTTCTGAGGTGTACATCGTAGTGTGAAGTGTAGCCTGCCGCTATATAGTTCCAAAGTACTCGGCGATCTAGTCGTAGGTTATATTATGTTATTACTTCACTTTCCACGGCGAATCATCGCACAATGTACCTATGTACACAGTGTTTGGGATCTTATTGTAGAGAACGTGGCGTCACAGATAAATTATATTGATGGAATGATTTTTAAAATTTATTCTAAAATCTCCCAATTTTTTTGACATTATAAGTAAAAATTAAGAAATTTGTTACCCGAGAAGAGTTAGGGCGGGTTCTGCAGTGGAAGCAGTGGCGTGTGGTGAAGTGTTGCAAGGTAAGCTGGTGCTTTCTCAGTGCTGTGCATAATCGGCGCACGTAGCAGGAACCAGTGACCAGAATGGAGCCTGCAGAAACTGAAGGTATTGCGGCCACTCACGAGAGAGAGGCGAGGCACCCAATAAACGCGTTCTGTGACGTCAACTGCATTCCTACGTTTAAGTGGCCGATGCGTAAACTAGCAAACGATTAGGTATATCACAGAGCAAAATACAGCTTACCTTGCGGCAGTTCACCACACGCCACTGCGTGGAAATTAGTATTTTTATGATTTAACGTAGTCGGTAATCCGACGTTATTTTAGAAGCACCGAACCAAGCCGGCCTTACCTTAGCTTCCTGAATGTCTTGCATTTTCTTCTCTGAAAACCATTCCACTTGTTGCCGTCTCGGTGCTGGCCTTGTATCGATCAGACTCGCTGTGGATTTTTAAGGGGGTGTGCCCTCCCACCCCACAACAGGTCGCCACCGCTTCGTTGCCGCCACTTTTAGCTTTCTTTTTCTAAACCTTTCAGACTTACAGCCAAGTTTTACATTTTTCACCACTCACGCCCATCCCCTCGCCTGCCCAGTGTCGAATCATCTGAAATTTTATTCAGTGCTCACAGTCGTTCCGTTCCCTGTTTCTTATCCGTGTCTCCCCACTACATTTCGCAGTCGTTTCAAATATAAATAGCTATTACAATTTCCCGCTTTAGGCTCTCCCGTTTTTTGAGCAAATTCTTATTGCTGGCAAATAAACCTAGTATTCTACTTGAAATTAATAATTTCTCATTTAAGATCCTCTTTAAATACCCCGTGCCACTGACTTTGCTAGTAAATACTTCCGTTACTTCCAAGCTACCACTTTTCTTCGGTGCTTCACTTTTACGCACTAATAACTGAGTTGCTTGAAGATCTCCATTCGAATATTGTGATTTTCTTTCTACATATATTTTTTTAAATTTATATATAGAGACCATTAATTTTCCCATTGTAGTAGTACTGTTCTTTAATACTTTCTTTACAATTCCATACCGAGCAAGGTGGTGCAGTAGTTAAATTTCTGACTCGCATTCGGCAATACCTGGAATCGAAACCGGGTCCGGCTTTTTTGATTTCGGTTTTCCGTGGTTTCCCGAATTCACTCCAGGCGATTGCTGTCACGGTTCCCTACTACAGGACATGGTCGATTCCACCCCGTTCCTGCGTGTCTGAGCAACTTGTTCAGTGTCTAATGACCTCGCTGTCGACCAACCTATCTGCCTACCTAAATACCTACCTATATATTCCATGTATTATATGTATTATCGCACTAAAACTTCCTTTCAAAGCGGCACGTATTTGCCACTCACTGTCGTATTTTTAAACATTTACATTACAAACTATTTGCTTTCTCTACCAAACTTCACCATATGCTTCTCTTTTATTAGATTCCCTTCCAAATATACATATCCATCGCCGCAGAGGATTTGGGAGAGCCATAGTTTCAACTAGAGTAATGCTTGTTGGGGAATGTGGTCCATTTCTCTTTCATTGAAATTCCAAAACTGCCTTCTGAGGAACTCATTCGATACTAGTTAAATCCCTGTATAAAATCTAATGTGAACGCGGGACCAGTTGTATCTACATTGTACTATATCAATTTTGTAATGTAACAGTGTACGAAAACCTTAAAGTTTTATTTAAATGAACATGCTTATAATTATTACTTTTCTACTTCCGTATATGAAATGAAATTTTTAATTATGAAAAAACAGTAAAAGAACGTTTTCTCAACTCTTTGCATATCCTTCATTATAAGGGAATTAACTCAATTAATACGAGTCTAAAAATTTAAATTGTAATAGATAATTCACTACTTTTCCTCATTCAAGGCCAACCTTGTCATGAGTGCTCTAATAAACTTCACGTTAAGTAAAAGTATACACAGATGCGGGAAGATGATGTAGGCGCTTATTGAAATTAATATATACTCTTCTAGGTCATTGTTTTCAAAATTCTCTTCAAGTTGAACAGAAAACATTTTTTGCTAGATTCAAATAAAAGTGTAGAAAATGTGTGGAAAATTGAAATAAGTTAGCGTCGTTGTAACGTCTCGGCGAACATCTGGTAATTACACGCCACATCCCATTTATGGAATTCAACCAATCCCGGCGTCACTGAACGCTAACATAACAAATACCGAACAATTCACAACATAACTTCAATTGATGATGCTAAATTTTTCAAACAGTAAAGATAGGCAGAGGAGTCGCCAGCAGTACAAATATGATGAGTTGGGGGCGTATGGCGTCTGGCGTTGGAACTCAAACTAATCATACTCCGTCATTCTGGTCTGCCGGCAGAATTCTAACTTCAAAAGTTCCCTTTACCATAAAAAAAAATCAACCAATTTTCAATCGGAATTTATATTTTTCCCTTGACATTTATTGCCCCCCCCCCCCCCGCCTACAAACAAAAAAAAAGAATCCCTTTCTTTCCACAAAAAATTCCCTTTATTTCATAAAAATTTCCTGTCTTCCCTGGAAAATGTAGCAGCACCCCATGTCCAGTAAGAAGCTCCCCAAAAGCCCAAAACGTTATTTTTATACAATTCGAGAGGGGGCGGGGGTAGGTCTTCTTTTCGAGGACAAAGCAGTGGAGGTGATATTGGCTTTACAATCGTAGGTTATGCCAAATCGATACATAGGGTCCAGGGTCCGGAGTCAGAGTTAACCGTCCATCATCTTGGTTCTTTCAGCCATATTAGCCGCCATATTAGGTACAGGTGACCTTTACCTGTGGCCTTGACCCCGTGAACATGAATTATCTTCAAATAAAAATATTCAAAAATTATAAAATTCCACAAAATTATAAAAACTTCGAAATAATTATTTTAAATATTTTTAAAAATTTAATTTAAAGTAGTTTAAAGAAAAAACAAAATTGCAATTTTAAATTTTTGGGCTTAGAAAGGATGGGGGACCAGAGTCGATCAGCTACCATGTTATGACGTCACCCGCCCACTATATCGATTACAAGTGGTCTTGACTTCTACGCCATGCCCATGAGCTTCAACCGAAAAAAATCACCAAATTCTCCAAAAAATTTCCAAAAAAGTCTAGAATTTCTGGAAAAAAAAATTCAATAATCAATTGAAAACATTTATTTAAAAAATTTATTTCAAAAACTATTCAAAAGAACACATTTCCAGCGATTTCCCAGCACCATATCCAGCAAATGACTGACCCCTTCCAATCATTCCTCTACACTACCCCCTCACCAATTCTCATTCCGTCGTATGCAGCCACATGGTTATTTTCGTCTGTCATTTGTTTTTATTTTAAACACCTAGGTGGCGTAGTGCATCAATTACCAAGTTAATTTTAATTGTTTTCATATGTCATTTGTTTACATCACTATTGTTTTTCTCTCGCTTATGCTCAACACGCCATCTTGGATTTCATAAGTTGAATTTTTCCTCACCTAAGTGAAACTAGTGTATTAACTACCCAGTTAGTTTTGATTTTTTTGTTTGTCATTTGTTTATAATGCTGTTTGTCTGTCGCCTATGATCGTCACACCATCTTTGATTTCATGTATTCACTTTTTCATCACCCATTTGACGCTAGCGAACTAATATTCGATTTCACCACAAGAAGAGCTGTCGTTCTCCCTCGCCTATGTTCGACATATCATCTTTTTTTTTTCATTTGTTATTTGTTTACATTCCTAGTGTTCGTCTCTCACCTTCGTTCTCCTGATATCTTGTTTTTCGTTCGTAATTTGTTTGCATGTATTTCGGTGGTCATCTCGGTCCAGATTTAAAGCTTATGCGGTGCTAGTGCATTATTGATCGATTTAGCCCTATGCGGCACTCATATTCGATTCTGTTTTTAATAAGTAGCACTAGTGTATTAATTTTCGATTAAGTGCCCTGGCGAGCTATCGAATTAGCCGCCCGGTGGCAACCATATTTGTTTTTTTTTTTTTTTAAGTATGGGTGGCGCTGTCTGCGCCTGACATATTTTCTTATTTCTCAATTTACCCACAAGGCAAGTTTTAATATTTTATTTTACTAAAGGTTAATGTCGCGCATGAAAAACGCAACATGTAAGTAGTTGTCTTTTATTACTCTGATCAGTCCAAAGCTTTCAAAGAAAGTGCAGCTTTTTAGTATGACATAGATTATACTCTAATACAAGAAATTAATATCAACACACCCACTAAATCTTAAATTGGGGTTTAAACTTATAATTGTAAATTTAAGAAAATGAAAATTAAATTAAATTACGTAATCAATAAAAACTCAGATAAGATTCAATTTATTCCTAAAGTCTTTGTTTCTGAGCTGACATTGGTTTCGTAAAACCGTCTGAAATATTGTAATCCGTTGGGTCATAAGAGATTGAAACCATTATCTTTGATACTGGATCTTTAATAAAACTAGTACGAATGTCTATGTGTTTGGTACTATTCCTGTTTTAAAATTTTTTGATAAAGAAAATTGCACCTAGACTGTCGTCGAATAAACAAGAGTTGGAAATTTTGGGGCCTAAATCTGACACCAAACAACTTGTGTGCATAAGTTCTGTTACTGCCAAGACTGATGCATAGTATTCAGGCTCTCCTGTACTCAAGACTACGACACTTTGCTTCTTTAACATATATGAGACCAGGTTACCACAAAAGTAGACCGAAACTTCTGAAACACTATTTCTGTCTGTTGGATCTCTGGCCCAATCTGCATCTGAATAGCATGAAGACATTCATCTTGAGTTTTCTTGTAGATTAACTTCAGATCATAAGTCGCATTTAAATAGCGCAACACTCGTTTTCTAGCTTTCTATAGTTGGTTTGAAATTTTAAGAAATATGCTCGAGTAGGAGACTGAAAAAGATATATAGTCCATTCCCGACTTATGAAAATCAACCTTTGAAAAAACACTCTAGGAATAACATGTCAAGCTGTTTTTTTTTTAATAACCAGCATTCCACGAATATATAACACTGTGGTTAATTTTAGAGTACTGTATTATTGAATAAATTAAACTTTACCTTAATATCATCTATAATTTGTAATATTTATTTCTTTTTAAATATTAATTAACAACAGCGAAAGCAGCAACATGTTGGCAACGACTGGTGAGAAATAGTTCACACTTAAAATATTATTTTAACCTAGTTTTTTAGTATAATATTTGTAAATTAAATGGTGCCTATTTAAATATTTAGGTAGCCCCGATAGCAATATATCTCATCTTTACAGTTTAAAATAACAGCATAAAATATCGTGAGTAGGCCGTAATGGTACGCTGTTGTTTTATCGAGCGAGAATGTAACTGAAAACAACTGCCTGCTGGACGAGGCTTATATATATATATATATATATATATATATATATATATATATATATCTTTCGTCATCTCTTACACACTCGGGAAGTTTCACTTCGCTTGTAAGCAACGAAATTATACATGTTTTCAATTGTATCATATTTCATACTTATTACAGCAAAATAAATATTTTTAAATTTGTAATTTACAACTGAAAAGATATTTTAATGTTTGAATACTTAATATATTTAGGTGTGATGACGGGGCAGTTACCAAGTGAAGTTGGCAGACGTGGCGAGCCATGACATGGTGTGTTGCTTTTTGTCAAACAAAGCGTAAATTATTCTTACTCTGAAAAATACTTCAGAATACCACATCACGTTTGTAGACGTGTTTTTTAAAACTTACCTAGGTAAGTTACGATGTTGTGGTAAATCTGAATTTCCACTGCAGTAATAAATATACTGTGATGCGTGTTTCGGTAATCATTGCGTCTGTGAAATGGCGTGCCTTTGTGCATGGTGGTTGATACGCTGGCCCAGTGTGTGCGTGATTTCAAATATTTTATTACTACTATTTATACGTTTTAACTGTGAACTGTTTTATGATGAAGTTAATTATTTACGTCCATGTCTGTTTATTTATCACAACGTTGTACCTTTGCCCTAAGGGGTTTGAAACACAGTCGTGTAACGCACTTTGCCACAATCCCAGAAGAAAAATCTAAGCCCAGCCAGATAAATTTTAATAAACCTAATAAACAGTAAGTAGCAATACATAGAAACATGAGCGGAATAAAAGTTACTGTAGGCTTATTTGTGTGCATTTTCACTGCTATCTTTTAAGTTTGTGTGACAAAAATGAGCAACTCCAGTTGCGTTTTTGACTTTAATA
This sequence comes from Dryococelus australis, assembly GCA_029891345.1. Lineage (NCBI taxonomy): Eukaryota > Metazoa > Arthropoda > Insecta > Phasmatodea > Phasmatidae > Dryococelus > Dryococelus australis. The sequence goes on along the minus strand of CM056998.1, from coordinate 115,362,070 downwards.
TGCCTTTTTCGTTTGACTGGTTGTTCCTTCGTTTTAATATTTATTTCAACTGAGGTCGTTCTTTTAACTATTTAACCCAACATGTCAATAACAAAAGGATGCATAGTACAGCCCTTTACCTCGCAGTTGTAACAGTGGTAAGCACAGTCGTGGCAAAATACTAACGTGCATTACATATATTGTGCTATGTCGTGGAAAACAAATTTGTTAATTTAAAATAACTGTAAGAACTGTCCTCAATATAGGCATTTTTAAAATGTCATAGAGCTGACCCAGATTATGTTAGAGGCCTAAACTGTGAATGTTCATACGGAATGGTTTTTGGAATATAACAGAATTCTTTTAAAAGCTGTAAACAGTATACAACACATTTGACAGGTATAAAAGTAGACGTCACATTTCAATGTTTATGTTTAGGTGTAGCGAAAGTATACGAACACATGTACACACACAATGAGCATTGATTTTTGACAGATGCTACATTACAGTCACATGGCAATTTTTTTTTTACATTTGGCGGAAAGATACGAAATGGGCCTGCAAGCATATATTTAGCAGCGCTACGAGAAAGTTGCTTCCAATAGAGAATGGACTATAGTTATTCTACTACACAAGGACAAGTACATCAAACTCTCTAAAAGTTCTCGGTATGGCTCTTCTGCTGTGTTTCCATCATCTTCTGCTTGAAAACCTGTTTCTATGGGGGTACTTACGTTCTTTCAGTCTTCCATTCTAAATTTGTTGAGTATCTTCCACATAATGCCAGACTGTGAAATATAAATAGCATCTTGTTTTCTTTCTATACTCAGACCTAAAAACACGTTGGATTTACCCAGATCCTTGGCCTTGAATTCTTCTGCCAGAGCTTTTACAATATTACATCCATTGCCCACAATCAGACAGTCATACACAAATATCAACACCCACACATCAGTCCAAATGTACAGACAGAAGTTATTCATAGACTTACTAAAATTGTGTACTCTATTATTCCAATAACGAAGAGCTTCCTGCTAGCTTTACAAAGCCTTCTTCAACTTCAGTACACCTCTCTTAATGTTTATTCCTTCAAGTGGTTTAATGTACACTGGGTTCTGTATGTCTCCGTTCAGGAATGCTGTAGGAATGTCAAGATTCTCCTGAACGCCTTTCCACAGCATCATTGTTACTGTCGACAACCTTGCCACTGGTGAAGATTTTGTCGCTGCAATGGTTTACTTGTTATAGCTTTGCTACAAGTCGAGCAAGCTTAACGCCATCTTGTTTAGTCTTGAACACCCATCTAGTTTCAATAGCTTTCTCACTAATGGGCAATTCACACAGAGTCCACACATTTAAGTTTTCCAATGCATTCAGCTCCTTTTGTACATTTCATGCCATCCCTCATCTTGCATTACTTCACTGAAATCTACTGGATCATCTGCACACAAACAGTATGCTGTATTCATTATCGAATGATAAATTTCATAGTCTTGGAATCTAGCAGGTTGGTTACCTTGTCTTTTTTATTCTTGGTTCTTCTGTTCTGTCTTCCTTAATTCTGTTCTTTCTTGGCATTGTTTGCGTTCTGGCTACTCGATTTCCTTTGTATCTTCTGGCTGCTGTAAATGTTTGACCCACATTTGAAATCATTATCATCGAAGATTACAATCAGAAAAACTGCTATTTTTCCTGTTTTGGGGTCCCAAAGTCTGTATTCATTGGCATTGTACCCAACCAGATGAACATCTTTGGCTCTTGGATCCAGTTTGCTACCCTTCGGCAGAACTCGTGCTTTACTTCCAAAAACTTTAAGTTTGGTTAAGTCCAGTTTTCCGTGGCAAAATTTTGATGGAATTTTACCAAACATCTATTTAATTGGTAGGCGGTAGTTCGGACTGTCTCTCTTCATAAATATTTTGGTAGTCCTGTTTCAACAAGCAATGTGCGTACTCTGTCTGTGAGGGTCCGTATCATTCGTTCATTACTCCATTCATAGACAGGCTGTGACTTACTGTATATTCTAATGTAATACAACATTTTTGACAAAGTTTTTGAAATTATCTGACGAGTACACACCGCCGTTGTCACATCTTACACGAGTTGTTTGTTTGGTACCAAATCTTGCTTCCAATCTTGAAATGTATTCCATTAAATTTTCTACTGCCTTATCTTTTGATTTCAATAGATAAACACTGCATAAATGTGAGTAATCATCAACAATGACTTGAAAATACCTTTCACTATTTATGTTCGAAGGAGTTGAGGGACCAGCAACATCGGTGTGAATGTATTCACCTAATTTATTAGATCTTGGCAACTGTAGTTTCTGAAATGGTAAAAAAAAATGTGGCTTCTCCTTGATGACATGGTCCACATACTTCTTCAATGCCGCCAAATTAATTTTCTTCAAACTGAAATGATTCAAATAACCTAAGCATCTGTGCCACAAATTGTCATCTTGTGATATGTTACAATGATCATTTTTGTCAAGAAACAAGTGAGCAACATACAATTTGCTCGTTATGTTACACTCCTTACAAATGTCACTACCCTTCGAGATTGTGGCTTTGTTCCCCAAAAATAAGACATTCAAACCTCTTTTATTCATTTTACTAATAGATATTAAACTAAGATACAGTACTTGAACTATCAGTGCTTCTAGAGTAATTTTTTAAATTCTAGTATACAGCCTCAAGGCACCGTTTTGATTTACCTGCAAAATGTCACAATTTGCAATTTTGATGTCTACTGTTATTTTCAATTCTTCAGCATTTTCCATATGTTCAAGCAGGTCTGATTTCACCAGGTGATCGCTGGCACAACTCTCTGTAATGAATTGCGCACTTGAAGAAGAATCGTTGGAAAGTAAAACATATTCAGGCTCAAATGAAGTAACATACACAGTGTCGATGCTCTCACTAAGATGTGCTTTACTTTGGCTACGATTCTTACCTCCATAATTGTTGGCCATGCCAACCTCTTAACGAACCATTTGCTGTATTTTCCTTTGTAAAAACTGCTACGAAATTATCAGTACTGTTGCATCCATACCACCTTTCTATTTTCTAACTTATTTTCGAAACCTGATGTCTTGAATGAGCATTCGCGAAAGTCTTTGTTGTCTGTACTGTGCTACCTTTCGTGGCGCCACCCCTTTTGTATTTGGAATGTGTCATATTTGGTATTCCTTTGAGGGAATATTCTCGTCTAATAATTTTGCAAAACCCTCATGTGGTTTCCAACATCTAATTAAATTATTATTAATATTGTCATTCACTGTTACCTGTTTTTTGTCACTATTTCTGGTCAGTGTTTCATGCATGTATTTGTTTTAAGAAAAATGATAAGGTTATAAGCTTGTCAATTTGCATATAAAAAAAACATTCGCTCAACCAAAATATTGCGTGCTTTCCAAAAGCATGATTTGAAGAAAACAAAATATAGTTTATTCCTTCAAGTAAGTCATATTTTATTTTTATAAACGGAGAGATAGTTTACCATTTTATAATATTCTAGTAATTGATTCAACCAAATATTTCTGTTCGTTTGCTGAGTTGTGTACTCGAGCATGTTTGTTTTAGTTTTTTGACATTTGCCGATGGCAATCTTAGATTAAATATATTTTTCCCGACACTAATAAGCAAAGGTTAAATGATATATGTGTCGTTTCTTTAATTGAATTACAATTTTGTAAAGAATGTATTAATTGTTCAAGCTATTGTGTTTATCAACGTAAATCAACCAAAACAGTTTCGAAGTTCATATTTACAGTTTTGAAAGTACCGTAATATTTTGCATATTGATTGTACGCGAATGTGTTACTCTGATTCTCTTTTTAACTCTGCAAGACTCTTCAACCTTTAATGTAACTTTGGTATTCTGACCGCCGCGGGTGATTATTTTTGCTTATATATCCCTCATGTTTTGCATTATGTTTTATGACCCGCAACTTATGTCTTGTGCCTTTAATTTTGTGTAGCGGTCCCCGATTTCTGCGTACCTTTCACCACACCTAACATGGGTGTATAGTCGTCACTGTTTTAGAGCGACCAGTTTGGTTCTGGCTTGGAATTTGCCACTTCCGAGCCTGATTTTTGGGACAAGAACTACTGAAGCCCTTTCAGATCATGCTGCCTTCGGTCTGGCATCAAGCCTCACCCCGTTATTCAGGCCATAAACTTTCACTAAAATGTTCTCTTTTTGCTTGCGCCTTTGAGCATATTATCTGTGGCCCCGAACCTGTAATTCAATTATCGTTTTGCCAGTTCTGCGTCAGTACAAGACAAACACATTATCGTCGTGAAATTCTGAACAAAATTTTTTTAACCTATATGATGTATCAGTAGGCTTGCTGTACAAGGTCAAGCGGCCATGTTGGCCGAGTAAATAGTTTGTTTCGGTGTCAGTCGAGGGTCGCGGATCGGCGTATTTTCCATTATTCATGGGATCCTTAGTTAGTATTTGTTTTAAACTAATTAAAATTATGTAACAAACATAATATGTATAAGTGATTTATGCACTTATGAAAGTCAAGAAATTAAGAAAAAAAAAACAAGAAAAAGTTAACCTAAACCGAACGAATGAGTTTACGTACTTGTTATATTTCTAAAGTTTATTTTTGTTGTTGAGTTAGTGTCTTGAGTTGATGTCTTGTTAACATTTGTTATTTGGTCGTGGGTTAAGTTTGGGTTTGAGACGAATAAAAGATTTTGCTGTTGCCCTGAAAATTTGTGTTTGTTCACTTAACCTCTTTCAATATTACATAATTTTCAGTCTTTTTTAACTCTTTAAAGTATAACCAGTAAACATAAACATATTATTTTTTATTTATATAATTTCTGTCTTGACTGAATATAAAGTGGCAAACGAAAATATAAATTATTTCATTGTACAGATGTTGGAAAACAAATATCTAGGATTGGCTTGGCTACTTCAATTGTTGGCAAGTATGCATGTTGGACACAACTAGATCCACGTTTTATGTTGCTTTTACTGTGTGGGTATTTCGGGGGCGTTTGGTTCTTGTGGACCATTTTTATTGCGCTTGATATCGGCACAGTACGTGTAATTTCCATTTTGAATTCTGCATCCAGTAAGCGGGATTTCACAAAGTCCAAGGTTAATTCTGTGCCCATTACCGTTATAATATTACTATCATACCTTGTCATGTTGAGTTAACGTTGCTCCCATACTTCTAGGTCACATATCAGTCTATAAAATTTCATGATGTGTTCCTGAAATAGCGATACGCATTTTAAAATACGTAGTTTTTATTCTAATGAATAACTTGTATATAGTACTTTTCCTCTCGAAGATTTTCCCCAAGGCATCTAAACATTTCTCTGGATGTTTGTGTGTCCCGCACATACTCGATATGCCTATCAGAGATACACTGCAGTATATTACTCTTTGCCTTTGTTTCTGCTGAAATGTATGCTTTACTTTCTTTATCATTCATTTCCGACTGTGGTTTATGATCATCAAGAACCCACTCAATACCTCTATCATCTAATAAATATTACTCTATATTTCCAAGTTGAAAAATTCGTGTGTGTTAACTGTGGAAGTGTCGGTAATGCCATTCTGTTCTCGTTTCCAGTTTTTTTGACTGTGGATACACTACAACTTTTAATAAATATGTTATTGCACACATCACGGCACAGCTATGCACATAAATCTTTATTTCACAGGGCAAACATTACATTTTTTTCTTTCACATCCATACTTGTCCCATAAACTTTTAATCATTTATTTTATTAACGATTTATGTCGCACATGAAAAGAAACACAAGTAAGCAGTTGTTTGGTATTTATGTGATCAGTCCGAAAAACTCAACAGAAGAAGTTGAAGAAGGCCCCAAATAAATATAATGTTAAATTGGAGTGTGCCTACTAAAAGCCACAACGTTTGGATGAACTCATCAGTTGGCGAGGATTCAAAACTGTGAACATAGCACTGTGCAATTTTCACAGCATTCCAGAAGCTGTAGAAGTATTGAAAAAAAAAATTTGTCGTTTAGAAGAATATATGAGCAAGGGTTCTGTTTGGACACTTGCTAGCATAGACTTTATTGATCTGCTTATAAGCAGATTGTATTCACTGTGTGAAAAGTGATCATGCTGCTGTAAAAACTTTACACAAATGAATGGAATCTATAGAGATTCTATTTTATATGTTTGTTGCCTGAATTGTGTGTGTTGTGTGTGTATATATATATATATATATATATATATATATATAAAGGTTTAAATGAAAAAAAAATATTTCTCGCTGCTGATGTATCCTGCCAACTTCCCTGATATATGGAATACGATTGCCTTGGTTTTCAGATCTGTCATTACCTAATGGTACTCCGAAACGCGTGACTGGGATATGATAAATCCTTATATTGACCGTGTGAGTGAAAGCCGAGCACGGAATGTGAAAGAAGCAATATCTTAGCGAATTTTATCGTGGCCGGATCGTTAGGGCTAGACGTATGAAGCACTCCATCTCCGACACCGTGTAGGCACTGGGAAATTCCACGGGCCATCGCATAGAGGCGATAAGGTGTAACTACAGCTAAACAGTGCACCAGCCCAATGCTCCCGAATTGTGAACAGGTGCCTGTAAGAACACTCCACAAACTTGAGGTTCCTGGCGTGACCCTCCCCCCCCCCCTTTTAACCGAGATCACCCTCAACTTCGATCTTATAGAGCACATCCTGGGACGCTGTTGAAAGGAATGTGCGCGCCCAGAATTTTGCTCCAACCGACTTCCGTGCATTTTGGGAGGCTGTGCAGCCTGGACCATGGGTCAGTACGGCTTTCTACAACTTCCGGTGCTCTGTGGAGTCCAAGCTATGCCTCATCACCGCATCGGGGCGAAACAACTGGTATCTTAAATTCATATCTTCATGAGTGTATACTTGACTTTCGGTTGAGGTTCATAACCATTTATTGTGAGAAAAATCTCAAAACTATCTAAAAGTACATTTAAAAAAATATTTACTCATAAATTGTAAAGAAGTGCAGATTGTGTGATTTAAAAATTGCACTGCTTAAAATACTATATATATATATATATATATATATATATATATATATATATATATATATATATATATATAAAGATTATCTATTATTCAAATAAATTGCAATGATAAGAATACTTGAATGAATATTTTTCTAAGATACTACCATAGCTAAATTTTGATTTTATTAGTAAAGGCTGTCCACTGTAAACTGAGCACTTCTAGAAGCCCTGTTAACATCTGATTGTATGCACAATGTGTATTCTTGTACCGTGTATAAAATTATTACTGCTACAAGCCTGCTCACTTTAGGCATTAGTCGGTCAAGTAAAACAGCAAACTTGTTAAGAAAGAAAATATTTTGTAAACTTTTTAATTCTGCCACTTACATATGCACTAGAAACAGAAATTAAAAGAATAAATTTCAACGTTTGCAAATATTAACCGTACACTTTTAATGAAACTCTAAGACGTGAGACTAATTTCTCTTCGTCGTTGCCAACTTCACTGGGTGCGTGCCTGGCAGTGTCCCCGGCTTTAGGATATATGCAGGTAGGGGCAGTGACTTTTTCAAAGGTTGGTTTCAAAAGTGATCATTTAAACTCCAACATCATGTATAATATAATGTTCATAATTAAATATCACATTCTAGTGTAGATTTATGAGAAAATAATATCGGTGTATGTAATAAATCACAATGTACATTGTTCATGTTGTGCTTAAGGTCTCCATCTAAACACCTAGGTGTACGGAAGTGTCAAAGACCTGTTAATTTTCTCAACATAGAAGCCGACCTTTATTACAGGCATGAATGTATAACTACGCCTGCACACAGTCTGCGCCCTAGGGCTTCCTCACCTGAGTTCGATACATGCTGAAGTAAATAATAGTAGCGTACTGTTGAATACATACTCCTGGCCTACGTTGAGGGCGATAACAAACCCTGTTCGCCCAGATTTGGTTCTGAAGAAATCATTAAATACCAGATGTTCCTTTGGGGTCTCATTTGATAATGGTAACGTGCGTATTAGCTACCATGTGACGTAGCTTCTAAGTCAAGAAACGTGTTTTCAATGTTACTTCAGCATAAAATACTCATTCTTCCACTGCTCTGCCTTGAAAGGAAAAGTTCAGCTCATTTTATCAATAATCTCTGCTCCAGATTCCGCGCGGGTCGTTTATTGCAAAGAACGAAAATTCACATTAAAACTTTGAATAGACATTCAGTTCCCAAAAGAACGTGCCCTGCATATAAAGCCGCTCCTATCAGCACAGGCGCTCACCCTGGAGCAGAATAATTCATAAGCTTTTATGGTTCTGAATATATGTAGGCAACCAAGAAAAAAGAGCAGCTATTATTTCTGCCACTGGAAACGACGCCTTGCACGTTATTACAAAGAAGCGCATGAGAATATGTCAGTTCCACACCAAGAAATAAGAGACCCAGTGTAGGCTTTCGAAAAATTTGGCGTCATTATTCTCGGAGTACCAAAGTTTCGTGCACAATTGCTTCATAATCCCTTCGTCACCCGGATTTTCACTTGTAGGAAACGTGACAGGCGTTGTCGTTTGCAAGTGGGTTTTCTCGTTTCACTCCGGTTTTCCCCACCTCTTGCATTCTTTCACTGCTCACCGAAGCTCAAAATCTCACTATTAAAGGCAGACCAAAATCTATCCAGTCTATTTTTCTTTTTCTGTACTACTGGTCTTCAGGCAGCCTACTGGACCCAAAGTTGAGAACGCGCTGAAAGGCAGTCTATTGATAGCAGTTCGCTGCCTTCTAGCGACTGTTGCAGAAAACATCGGAAAACTTCGGTAAAAACGCCCACAGCCTCGGTTTCCGGCGTTAATTCCGGGTTCGGATCACCAGCTGCAGATATCTCCAGGCATGACTGATACTCGAAACACCGAAAGAAAAAAAGTTCAGTGTACTTGGGGAGCTCCTTCATTGGACACGTATTCAGACACAAACACGACAGAGGCGGAAAGGGACGTGTGTTTATGGCCATACCAAACGAGTTTGTTTCGAAATAAACGACGGCCCCCTGCCATTACCTATCTATCGTCTCTTATTAATTATAATTCGGTTAATCAGTGGAACGATACCTTAGAGTAGTCTGTAGTTTTTCTTCTGGGATCATGCATTTCCTGAAATAGAGCTGTTGCATAAGGTCGTTATTGATGGATTTTATAATGTAGTCAACTGTTTTAAAGTTAATTATTTAATACTGACTGAACTTTTTAGGGAACTGGTGTAATCTGTATCTCGTTACATGATCGCGCTCCCTTTTGTCATAATTATTACTGATAATCCATTTTCATTTTATTGGTTTCAAAAGAAAGTTATCATATAAAATCCTACTAAGACTTTTTTCCTCGTATTCACACAACTGAACAAAGCTGTAGTCAGAAGTAATCCGTGTCCATAAAGCACCTTTAACACTGTCAAATTTTTCCATCAAACGGCTTCCAGTAAGTTTGGTCAAGTGAAGTTAGACAGTTATGACGTCAATGAAACGTCATAAACGCCAACTTTGCCTGAGAAAGTTTGATAGCTTCAATGTCCATCGAACATTTAATGATTGGACCGGTTCTAAAATTTCTTTCATGTTTCACGGTTTCTGCCAATCAGAATCGGGCACGACAAAAATTGATGTCAAGAAACTTTAAAACAATGGACAATTGCTCTGGAAACTAAGTAGGTTATGAAGAAAATTTATATAAAAGTGTCTGGGTGGGAATGCTATTTTAAGTGAGTATTGCACATAATATTAAGAACTTAGAGGCATTAAATTTCATGAGGGAAACATTTCTTATAAATAAAATTTGAAATTTGTAAAGAAACGAAAAAAAAAAAACTTGCTTTACATTTCTTCCGATTATTGAATGCATGGAAAAATAACAGCAATATTTCATTATAAAAATAATATAAAAATAATAATTCAATTTAGATTCTCCCAGTATATAAATTTGGCAGTGTGAAACATTTTCAAACATTCGAGATCATTTGATAAAAAAATTTGTTGGATCGAAACATTTGATGGCCGTATTTTGTCTTCAAATTTTATTGTCAAATTTAGTTGAAGGTGAAAATTTGACAGTATGGCAGGGGCTTAAGAGATGGACGTGAGTGATAGCTAGTACTTAAGTATTTTCTAAGTTTCGCACGATCATGTACTGTACAAAAATTCTGCACTGAAAAAAATATTTGTTTGTGGTTACAAAAGTTTTCTTGTTGTTGCTTCCGAATGCGAAATATTATTGCCAATAAAAATGATATAATTGTATGCGCCCAACGCGTAGTTTTCCAAATGCTACAGCCACATATTGCTAGTCAAAAACCCTCCCCAGACCACGCAATTAGGAAATAAATTGTTTTCAAGTAAACTATTTTATGTATTTCAAACATAAAATATTTTATAGTATTCTTTAAAAATTTCATTCTACTATATTTGTGCCGCAACCCACCGTAGGGTTTCACGTGCAATTCTTCTACAGTAACATATGTGTGAATAGCCTTAGAGGAAAAACAGTAAAGAAATCTGCTATGAAAACTGGCAGATAACATTGATGAAGATTCTACAGAATCTACCCGTGTTGCCACTTGGCAACTATGGGTGTGATTCAAAGAGATGACATGTAGTAAATAAAATGACACCATACGTTAGTTTATTGCCAAGATATTTATGGAAACTTTTGTAGTAATAATAACATATTTGCAATAAAATATTTAGTTGACGGCGAAAGCAGTCAGATTATAAACGACTTAATATTTGCAACCGCTTCAAAACTACAAGATATAGGCTGTTCACGGTAAAGTGAGCACTTTAGAGGCGCTAGTTACTTTTTCTTTTCAGTTTTTTTTTATCATTTAACTACCTTTTTAAATAAATATTGTCTTGTAAGTAATATAAGATATAATTACGTATATTCCAGACCACTCGGAAGTTAACGCCTAAAGCTAAATAAAGTATATTTATTGATTGTTATTCCAAATGAGAGGGCTTTTAAAAGTGCTCACTTTACTGTGAATAGCCAATACCTGCTTTGTCATGCGTTTGGCCACGACGCCATAGTTTTCCGTGTCCGTCTCTTTGCAACAAGTTACGAACAAATTCACGAATGAAATTCTTAAAACATTTGGGATGTATCACATTACCACTTTATTCCAAGTAAGTAATTTTTGTGCAAGAATTATACCAGAAAAAAAGGTGTCCTTGGCGCGTACAACTTGTAAGGTTTAAAATAATTTAATGCTCAAATCAAAGCCAACAACTTATTTTTGTGAACCCCACGAATCAATACTGCTGCCAGCAACTAACATTTTTCCTGGGACTAGCTTACGTATTCTTTCCTTACAATACACTGAATTTTTGTGACTTCAAAAGGGATATTGTGATTTACAATAAGCATTGCTGTGGGGGAAAATATTTCGTTCATGTTATAAAATATATTGTTCCACATTGATCAAACAATTTTATGGTCGCCAATAGAAGTATTTTTGTCGCTATTTTTTCCAGTTAAAAATAGACTCCAAGCAATGTCGCAACTCCGACTCGGTGCTCATATGTTCAATGATGCCGAAGACTGGTAGCAGATCGTCACAGGCTGACCTCATAATCATGTGAGCACGATACCTTTGCGAGCAGAGTAACTGAGGAACCTGATACGGCAGTAAGCTTAGTTGTAACTAAGTGGCGCTCCTCAACCGTTACCGCACTAGCACAGAGGATTAGAAGCTGAGGTGTTAGCAGCCACGCGAAGGCAGCTCAAATTTAATTCATCCTTTTGGAATGCCCAGCTTAGGAACTACATACTTTTACTTCTCGTTTTGTATTCTTCTGGGTTATTATGTAAATGTAACACTACCGTGGGACTGATCACTTTATCCTTGAGCCTTACGCGTAAAACCCTGGAAATATTAAGAATATAAACTTGTTATACATACGCATATTCGTACTCTAATTTCCATAAAAGCAGAAGCACTAACTGCATTAGTTATTCACGTCAACATTACACTCGCGGTAAGTAATTTATTTACCAACTTAACTAGAAACATGAATACTAGTATGTGTAGTAAATAGGATAATTCAGCCAAGATGTTCACCTCAAATATCTTCCTAACTACTGAATGTTTCAAAATTTTCATTTCGAATACGTAAATGGCACTATGGGGATCAGAAGACACCGTTTTTGTCTGTTCCGAGATGCAATTAATTACTGAGATAGCGATGAAAACTTTTTTTTTTTTTTTTTTTTTTCCCAAGGACATATACTAATTTCTCCTAATAGCCAAGCATGATATTAAGGGACGATTTCAGTGACGTGGTCATTTTGAAAATCCGATGAGCACTTTTTGAGTTATAAGGGGGTTTACATAGGTGTACGCATTTGACTTTAGCTGTGGCGGGGTAGGTTGAGTCATCGTCTGGGGGATGTCGCATCGACGTGGACTGCGAAAGAGAGAGGATTGCTCGGTGAATTAATTGTAATCGAGTTATGAACATCAATTTCAACACACGTCTTATTTATCTGTAACATCATCTCCACCAACAAACAACCTTCCGAATGCGTTCAATACCAGTGTTACTGTATCGCTAGCGCGTGCGCCACCAACTTACATCTCGGAACAGACATGGACGGTGACTTGTTAGCCCAATAGTCCCATTTCCGAATTTTAAATCAAAATTGCGATACCTTCAGCGTTTCGGAAGATATTCAGTATGAACATCTTAGCTGAATAACCCAATATAGGATGATCCTGAACAGCAGGTACAAACTCTGTGAGATGAATTTGTTATTGAATATGTGCTAGAATAAACGTGATTATTAAATGAAAGAAGCGCCCTTGAAGAGTGTGAATTCAAAGTATTTATTTGCACCGTTATGGAAACTGCGTGAGATAGTGTTGCCCTGATTTGACATCTGCTATCTGCGAATACTCGGCGGGTGATGAAATCGCTGGTCATTAGTAAATTAGCGCGTAACGGAGGGGGTTTATCGATTGCTGTGACGTAATAATCACACATTTGTTTGACGCTATTCACGAATGTGATGTTTCAACCCCACGCAGTTTATAACATTTCGCAAATAACTATTTTTAATTCAAATTTTACAAGGGCGAGCCTCTCTTTTAATAATCACGTTTTATACCTCATTTCTCTATTGCGAATTATCACACAAAAATAGTACCTCCAGTTCACTAACACCCTCTGTGTACAGTTATGATGAGCAGTGACTGTTTTTCAAAAATTTGTATCAGAAGTGCTGAATTAACTGCGATCATTCTGTACAGATCAAAACTGAAAAAGTATTATTATTGCAGGTTTTTTCACACAACAACTAGATTAAATAACTGACCTAGAGTAGTAAATAACCTCACACAAACAAACTGCACTAACGTAATCAGAAACACAACTTACAATCTTATACAATGTTAACGTTGCAAATCATACAGATATACCGAGCATAAAGAACTCTCTAATATACCCGAGTTAATGCTTTAAACCATCTAACTCTTTCTTAAGCAAGTGATGTATGTTATAAAAATTATTTAACAAAGCAAATGCGATATGCAAGATACATGATTAACAGTTTTACTGGTAGTGGAAACATATTAACCGTAATTTAAAATTTTTTGGAGTTGAGGTATTCATCGTTAACCACTACGCTTTCAAACAGCAGCAAAATAACCGCCGGTTTTACTAACACAGAATTTGCTCGCTCCCAGAAAATTGATAACGTAATTTTAAAATACCTCTGTTACAGGCATTCAAAAAAGGCCATTTCAATAGTCATTAATTAAATGAGGACAATTAATAAATGGGCTGCTTAATGAAGCAACCGTATGGTGTTTTATTTGATAGTAATGAGTTATGGAAACATGACTTAATGACCCACTCAAAATAGCACAGGAAAAAGTATTCGATTTTCCGCCCAAAAGATATAGTTTTTATTCTCGTTGTGGATCTTTTTGATATATGAGCAAATCCTAACAAATAATTCGGTTTATGATGTAATATTTAAGCTTCACAGCTGTACTAATGCATTCAAGCACCACCTTTCAGGACCAACCATTGTGGGATGCGTGTGGAAGAGAAAAAAGGAAACTTTAATACCATTTATATTACTAATTCAGTCAAGTCCGTGTTACAGATGTGGGAATTGCGTACATTAATAAAAATGAGGTTATGTTCCTAATGTATTGAATAAATGATTCCTTCATTTGTGAATCATTTCTGATGGATGTCGTGAGGTAGTGGTTTATTGTAGATCTCCTTTCGAAATCATTCCTTTAGTTGTTTATTTTTAACATGGAAATACATTAGCGGTGGATAAAAGGGCTTCCCTCGTTTGCGCGCGTTACAATAGTCGCTAATCCTGCCAACATGTCTATTGCCTTGCTTTGACAAAACGATTGCCATATTTAGTCCATACTAAGCTCTCTGAAATAAAAATAGTTACACTATCAAACACGCACTTCAGAAGGTCACGTTAAAGGAAAATATATCATTTATTAAAAATTTCCACTGCAGCAAAATAATTAGGCCTACAATTCGTACTCAATCATATGTAGTCTTTGAGAGTCTCAGCCTCTTATTGCCGGCTTTTCCCATTTCACGGAAAAGGATTTGGAATGCTATTTCGATACCCCAGCTTAGTTAGTAGTCGTTTCACGTCACTCCTTTAAACTCACCGTTCTGTATTGGTTGGAAAAACTAGAGTTCTTCTAAGTGCAGTCTTCACTGTGTTCTTGGGTTCGGTAACCATCAGTCAATACTGTCTGAACAAAATATATCCAGATACGTTTAATTATTCGACAGCTTTTGAAGCCCCAGTTTCTTTCTTTTTACGTAAATAACTGAACTTTCTGTGTCATTTGTGGCTCGTTTCCTTATGTTTAGATATTTTTAAGTGTTTTGAAAATAAAGTATTTTCGCTAATGAATTCATTGGGATTAAGTGAAATAAAATTAGGGGACAATATGACAAGCTATTCCATATTATTCAACATATGTGCAGGGTGGTCCGCTTAAGGAAAATACCTCCAAAATATCCGTAACGGTTGTAGATGACGAAATGCGGTTTCCGCTAAATGGAATTTCGTACGGGGGTTAGTAATTTGCCGCAAACTTACTATTCGTAACACGTGTATGGACAGAACTAATTAAACCACATATGATTGTCCCCCTGGAAACATACATTTATTTCAACGCCATTTGAAAGTACGTGCAAAGAGGAACTCAGTGATATAGCATATGCAATAGAAAGTAACAAAGAAACACCAAGAAATAATGCGCAAATATTATTAAGTTAGGTGGGCCGGTAGCATGAGGCAGTGGATCTGTGCTCACTGTTGTAAGCGAACAACACGCGTCATGACTCATCCTGTCCCCGTAATCTGTTCAGGTAAGTGGTATTGCAGTGTATGGTCGCACGCACACAATGAAGTTCACAGATGAGGAGACACTAGACGCTCTACTTATTAACGATGAGTGTGGCAAAAATGCCAAGCAAGCCGTCCAAATGTATGGTGAAAGGTATCACAACGACGCCCATCTCACGGCAAACGATACTAAGTATTTTCACACGTCTCTGGTCACGAAGTGATTCGAATTCCACAACAGGAGAGTGACGAAAGACTTCTAAGCGAGAGATTCATTAGCACTATGTGTAGGCAAGTGTCGATGCAAATGGGTACGCGAGAACTTTCCAGGTTCGTAGGAATAAGTAAAACAAGTGCGTTGCGGATACTGCGCTGACGAAAATTCCATTCATATCACATGGCTCCTCATCAGACATTACCTGAAGGTGATTTCCAGCAGCGTGTTCAGTTTTGTAGGTTTGCCCTGAAGTATGTGAGGGAGGACAGCAATTGTCTGAATAACATACTATTATTGATGAAGCGACCTTCACAAACGAAATATGCACTACTGGGCTACGGAGAATCCCCATTGGGTACGGCACGTGGAGCATCAGTGACAGCGAGTGGAATGTGAACATGTAGTGTGGAATCGTTGTAGACTACACCATAGCGTCATACCTTATTCAAGGGACAACGACTGGCTCTACGTGCGCCTATTTCCTCAGAGAGACCTCACCGTCACTTCTGGAAGATATACCGCTCGACATTCTTTCAGCGTGCTGGTTTTCATGCGCATTTTGCTATGGTGGCAAGGCAAGTGTTTAATGAAACGTTTCTAAACCAGTGTTTAGGGTGTAGTGGTGTTGTAAGATGACCAGCTCGCTCCCCCTATCTCACACCTCTAGATGTTTTCCTGTGGGAAACATATAGGGTGTAAAACACGGTGTCTACGACGCCAGAAGACATGCAGTAACGCATTTTGCCAGCTTCCAGAGACATCACGCCAGAAACAAGTCATGCCGCTCGTCGCTCGCTAGACGTGCGTTTACAGATGTATATTGTTGTCGATGGTATACAAATCGAGCACGTTCTGTGAAAACGTGTAATGTGAAACGTTTCATTCATAACTGTGCTTATTTATACTATGCATGTGGATGCGATTGCGTTTCTCCTTAGGTTGGTTTGTTCTTTTTCTGTTGCGTATGTGTACGCACTCGTTACTCAATACAGTTAACGACTAGGAAACTAATCTCCTGAATTGCGTTAGTATCTGAATGAAATATAATGTATTGACATCAGACGTCACTCACATTACTTGTCATCACTCCTTTGCAGTGATCTCCTTTGTCCGATATCGCATTCCGTGTCCCTTGCACCATTACGGTAAGCGCTACGCTGTTGTAAGTTCTGAGTTACGACGCGTGTTGCTTGCTTACAGTTGTGAGTACAGTTCCACTGCCTCGTGCTACCGACCCACTAACTTAATCATAATTGCACGTTACTTATTGGCGTTTCTGTGTTACCTTCCATTATATATACAATATCACTGAACTCCTCTTTGCACGTACAGAACTTTGAGATGCCGTTGAAATAAATGTATGTTTCCAGGGAAAAAATTATATGTAGTTTAATTATTTCTGTCTATACACGTGTTGCGAATAGTCACTTTGTGGCAAGTTACTTGCCCTCGTACATAATTTCGTTTAGCGAAAACTGCATTTCGTGATCTGCAATCTTTTCAAAACTTTTGGAGTTGTCCACGTTAGGCGGTCCATCCTGTATGTGTACAAATTTAATCCTAAGAATATACTCTAACACAAGACAATCAGAGGGAATTTAGGGAATTCAGAGTTATCAGCAACATTGTTGCGATACTTCCTGTATTCCTTTACAGGCAATTGTTCCATTTATAGAGAATTTCCATCGAAATGTTTTTGTGTAATTTCTTAAGCATAGTAAACAACATTACTTTGGGCAATAAGCATGTAAAAAAGCTGTCCAAGACACACATTTTTGTCAAAAAAATGTTATGGATACTTTAAAAAACAGTTATTACATGTCTATGACGCAGAAGAATATTTCGTCGAAATGTTTTAAACTGGGCATTTTATTGATAGTCAATGTGTGTAACTATGTTTGTTCTCTAAACAATTGTACACTGTTTTATGGATGTGGACCTTTGGCAGGGATGCCCTTAATTACTATTTTATAATACTTCGGAGGTTCCCTCTTAGGCCAGAAACTCTTCAAACGTCGCCATGTATATCTGAACACCAAAGGCCCTGAAATCCATGAGACGGGGTCGTGAACCTCTCGTAACCCTCTTACACTCGGCAACAGTTTTTAGTTCAGCTAGTAAATTATGTACGTACTTAGTAAAATCGAAATATTAACGATTCTATATGACGTACATTTTTAATGCGAGGCGTATTTTCTCAGTTAATGTGAAGTTGAAAATATAGGCAACTACTTGGTAAGGTAAAGTGCAGGGCCTGCAGGATAATAATGTGGTAGTTTTGTACTACCTTCCACTGTGTAGATCGACCCCAAAGACTACGATGTTAAGAGACGCACACATCGCTCACTGCACTCCACTGTGCAGAGATGAACTGCCTGCGCCGACCACTTGAAAAATTCCAAGGGTTGATACCAGGAATCATCGAAATCGACTCTCTTCTATGAAGAGTGTTATAAAAATAACGTTTTCGCAACAGTATATTATAAATGGGTAATGATGGTCGGTAGTTCGCCTGCTTCGGTTCGAATCGGAATTGATTGGCTATTCTCAGTTTTTCGGCAGGTAGGTGTTCATAATTTTTTTGGGTGTGTCCAGTTTGCATTCATAACTTTTTTCACTAGAGTAAATTATCAATCAGGAGGAGCCAACAGATAGTTTGAATCTGAAGGTTCTATCCTCTCTGCGAGATGAAAATTAAATTTGAATGTAATACAGTTTCTTTGGGCGACACTGTTCCAGATTTCGAACCTTGGATGTTGTATATTTTGCCTCTCCACAGTTACCTGTTGTAACAGCAAAGTAACGATTCTACTTTATTCAGTATTCTATTTTCGTCTATCTAATTCATATCCACTGATATTCTAAAGCACAATTTCAAACATTGCTATATTCCACAGATAATCACATATTCACACACAGACTTTTCTCAAAACGGTTCCAAAATTTGGGTCGTTATTCTGAGGACAACTAATTTCTGCATTACTCGTCTGCAACACGTATTTTATCTTTATTCCGCTTTCCAAAAACCACATACATATAAGGTACTTTTGTTTTGCATCTTCCCCAAGTTGTCTCATAGGTGATTCTTTCATTAAGTACGTGGCGACATGGCTAGAGCGCTCGCCACAAAGACGAACCGGGTTCGATTCCCGGCGAGGTGGCTCCCATATTTTCGCACGTGGGAATCGTGTTGGAAGACGCCGCTGGTCGGTGGGTTTTCTCAGAGATATGCCATTTCCCACACCCTTCCTTTCCGGCGCTGCTCCATACTTACGTTTCTCCATCCTCATCAGCTCTGAAGATCTCGATGTTAAAAGCTTCTCAAACCTCTACACTCCATTCCATGGGACACGATTAAGTCAGAGTAGTAAGAGAATGAGCGAAGATGTAGTAGCCAAGGTGTTCATGTGCGCTCGTTCCAGTTGGGAGACAATCATGATGTACAAACCGAAATCTCAACCTTGCCATCTCGACGATACTGTCTCCAAAAATTCGAGATAAACTTTGGAAAATTACCAATACACAAGACAATGTTTGAAAATCTTGCCGGGCCAGTTGTAAGAAGGGGGCGGGAGGGAACACGTTAACAATGAAGTTTATAAAAACCCTCATAAAATCTTATCTTGTATAAGCAATTCAGTTTTCTTGCTGTGTACATCGTATTTGATTTATAATATATACTTGTTTCTTAATTTATTTTATTTACTTAACGATCCTAAATTGAATTTTAATAGTATTTTCGATAAAAAAAAAATAGGTTTCAGGAATTTTAACGACTTTTCAAATTATATTTTAGAATTTTGAAATGAAAAGACAGCACAGTTGAATAAAAATTGAATAAAACTCCATAAATCTCTCCCAGGCTCTATTCTCTCGTTCCTTTTTTTGTTTCCACCGTATGTCTCTTTAATCATTGAAGAAAGAAATTAATTTTCATGTTCGAAGATTCCACATCGCTTTCTCGTGTTTGGCTGATGCTCAGTTAACATCTCGGCTCTGTGAGAATATAAGGCGACAAAATTCCCTCGACATCAAAATACTTTATCTGAAGTGTCAGGTGATGGATGGTCTTATCTACTCTAGACTTCTTAACTATCATTCTCGTATGTTATATTCGCTGTAGTGTCATGCAATTCACATCTCTTCCATCACAGTCTACATTTTTTTATCGTGTGATCTTATAATCATGAGTATATCTATTTACTACCAAGGTGCAATATCGGCCCAATTTTAAAGTAGATTTTGTTGGTCAGAAATTTGTTACAAGGAAAACCTTTTAAATATTGCACACGACACTAGTAGTTTTTAATTAGCTTAGCCTCCACAATACTTTGCAGAACTTCATTAATTTATTCTAGCCAATCAAGCCAGATCTCTCTACCTACAGTACGGAAATAAAGCCACAATTGGAAAGATGGTCGGCATGTACATAAATGAGCCAGAACTAGTCAGGATATTCGGTATGGATTGTATAGAAAGTTTAATTTTGTTTATATATATTGCTGTACAAGTTTTTTTTTTTTTGCACTAGGATACGTAGAGCGAGTGTGTAATAGCCAATATGTTTTTATTTTTCTGTGCTTTTTTTCTGCTGCCCTATTGTGTAAACGGTTACATTAAAACATTTAACTTGTCTTTTTGTTCCCACACATACACACACACATATATGTGTGTATATATATATATATATATATATATATATATATATATATATATATATATATAGGATAGAGTCGCAGGAGCTGATACAAAGAATGCTATCGCTACAGACGTAAGTAGATCAGCTGAGGTGAGCGATAGCACGTGTTGCCAGGCTTAATGATGAGGCTTTAGTTGTGGGCATACCAGCAATCAAATATTTAATACAGCTTATATATATATACAGCTATATATATATACACAGCTCTCTCTCTCTATATATATATAGAGCTGTATTAAATATTTGATTGCTGGTATGCCCACAACTAAAGCCTCATCATTAAGCCTGGCAACACGTGCTATCGCTCACCTCAGCTGATCTACTTACGTCTGTAGCGATAGCATTCTTTGTATCAGCTCCTGCGACTCTATCCTCCGCTTCGCCATTAGAGGAATTATTTATTGTACATTCGACCATTTCTGCAGAGTCGATACCTGAAGTCCAGTGATGCTACTGTGGTGCATCTTTTCAATTAAACAAAGTGCACGAGGCTACTAAAAGAATGTATGTGCGAAGTACACTGCCCTACCCCGGCAACTGGGGCGCAAAGCATCCCGGAGCATAAAAGTTATCTGTGCTCTGGACTGCCCGCCCACAGCCGGGGTGAGGAGGTCCTAAGCGTGGATCCCTGATTACCCAGATGTGCTTGAGGAGGAGCATGTCAAAAAACATAAACCAAACCACAAAATTTTTGGGTTCTTCACAATGTGTAAAAGAAAAAATATTAATTGAACAAGCAGAGTAATTTATATGAAATTACTGTAAACAGGGTAAATATATAGAAATAATTTTTTTTTCTTTCAATATAAAGTACATATATATTTTGTTTAAGTAACCTAAGTAACTTTATAGTATTTTTTTAAATAAAATTAGTAGGGCCCATAGACTAACGATGAGGTAGACCTGTAACTCGTATTCTACACAGTAGGCCAAAATTGATCTGCCCCAAAGTAACGCAAGTGTAAATGTCATATGATCAGCAATGACGAACCTGTTTGTTTATATCTTAATTTTTATATGACAAGCACCGTTATATTAAAAGAATATTTGTTTTCTTTCGACTTAATCAAACTGCATTACAAAATGCTTAGAGGAAATACAAAAACATCTTAAATCACTTGTTTACTAAACAGTTTTCGAACCTCAAATCCAAACCACGTCGTTATTGCTAGTCGTATTGACAGAAAAACTGCTCAATGTTGGGACACACGGAGATTGGTTGTGCGCAGCTAGCGAGATCGGTCTACCTCACGTTCAATCTATGGTAGGACCTTGGAGTTATTATAATTTTTTTTATATTTGTTAATACAGAGTTATTTTTACATTTCAGGCAATAATCGGAAACACACAGGCAGAAACAAGCAATGTAACGCGCACAGTTAAGCTTGCTGGATCAATATATGTTAGGTTTGCTGCGCCCTTTGAAGAAACTGATAGAATCACCGAGCAGAAATTGTATATATATATATATATATATATATATATATATATATATATATATATAATATATATATATATATATATTTGCAAAAACAAGGTAACTGAGAACGCATAAATAAATCAAAATCTTTATGAATTACTTACCGAAGATGGTATTCTGGATAAATCACCTCATGAGAAATAAAATTAACCCAACTTTATAAGAGATAATTTCATCTGAAGATTCTATAATTATTTTGAAGAAAGGCCTAAGAATATCGGCTCAACAAATTCCAAGATGGCCACGTATGTGCTTGGCAATTTTAACTATGCGATTATCGTGCGGCAAACCATACATAACATAGCAAAATTTTACTTGAATATATTTTTCTGTTAATTAAAAATATTAGGGTTCAAATATAACAATCATTCTAATTTAAAAATTATTATTTGCCTTTAATTACGACAATACATCGTTAGTTTTTCACGAAAATAGCCGAAAGAAAGCGCCAGCAAAGAAGTCATAATTTATGATCACACAATCAAAACTGACCAAGAGCAATGTTTTGTCAATTCAATTAGAGAACTTTCTGTAGCATATTTTGACTGGAAGGTGACAGCTTCTGTCCCTTCTGGTTTTATCTTAACCGAACCTAAGTTTCTCAATAGTGACTGACATTTTATAGTGTAAATAAAATAGTTGAAAATGGTTTTCAAACAGTACACTATATAAGACAGTGGAAACCAGAAACAAAAAGCTTTCCCTAAAACAAGGAATAGAACTTATCATACAGTAAGAAAACGACATAAGTTAATTATAAAAAAACAATACGTGTCAAAAATTAAATGAGCACAGAACTATACCGACTGAAGGGGAACAAAAGGGCGAGAAATATGGTGAATCGTTACACGAAGTGACAGCTTGTTGAGACGTGCGAAAACTTGTAAGGCTTAAGGTTCTTCACATTATTAGATTTGACATATTAAATCTTCATTGTGACAGCAACGACTGGATTTCTGCATTTCTCGTTGCAGAAAGAGTTCACGATAATTTTCTGCCATTCTTTTAGAGAATATCACACCTCATAAATGTGGCAGGTTCTGGAATGATTAATGAAAATACGTTCGTTAAGGCTAAGACTGCAAACTGGCACAACCGAATACGTATTTTGCGCAAATACCCCATTACTACCAAGGACTTTTGCAAATAATTAGCCAGAATAGGTACAGAAACATGTGAAATGATTAAAATAATACCAGATCATTTACTCATAAATCTCAGAATTGTTATCGATTGCAAATATTCTAAGCTACTGGAAGAGGTGACACGTTGCCATGCCTTCGAGGTAACAAATATTCCCAAGCCACGCGATATTTAGGAGCACTGTAGATATATGTATAAAGAACATTTATTCTGCAGGAAATGCATTTATAAAATTGCAGCTGGAGACTTATTATTGTGAACAGACAGCGGCTGCACATCAAAAAGGTGTATCTGCTAGTCATATCCTCTTTCATCGACATGCCCGTATCTCACAGAATAATCAGCAACAATAAACATGCAGAAATGTTATTGTGACTACGGCTAATTCACGTGAACGATTTGACGAGATTTGGTGAAAGACTACCTTCCTGAGAGTATAAACGGCTAGTACGCCACGTTGGAAGCAGTATTATACTTTTCGGCCTGAATTTTTTTCAATTCACTGCATCTTCTTAAAGTGTTCGATAATAACCTTATAGTCTCACTGAATATCAATGTACTATAATAGGATATAGAAATCATGCTTGTACATGTGATAAGGAAATAGAAATCTGAACAGTACGATTGGCTGCTCTTTGCAGCCATACATAATGGGAACTACGATTACATTGAACACCCGTCCCGGTTTATGAGCTCTCAACAGTCAGCCCGCACACAAACACAAACACATACCAAACACATACTTGCAAGTAGGTTTTCACCCATTTTTATTACCTAACCATATTTGAGAGCAGTGCCCAGAATAGTACAAAATGTACTGCATGCAAAATGCTCCAGTGAGAATCAATATTCTACAAATAGGAATAGATGAAAAATATTGTGAACTAAAATATAAAAAAATGGGGTGTGGCTATGTTGGGGACACAGCCGTTTGTTTTTCGTGAATACGTCTACGTTGATGCGCTCGGACTCCTCGGTGTTTTATTTACGATCCTGGTGGTGCTTCACTCGATCATATGGGGTTTTATGTGTATCATTGGATTTCTTTTGAGATGCTCTTTCCAACCGTATACGATTTCTGTATCTCGACTTGGCTTTTGGACGAGTACAGGCCAACATTTTGTTAAGTTTTCTTAATTTTTTACATTTAACTCATACTATTTCATCATTACCACCCCACACTTAGAATTTTTATACACAAAATCGATTGATCTTGACGAGAGTTATCGATTGATACTTTAAACGAACGCAGTAGTTTTTCCTAATCAAAAGTTATACTACGCGGAAGTTATGAGACGCGGCGAAACGAACTCAAATTTGCGGCACCCTCCAGCACCGTTTTCCGCCGCGCACGATGATTTGCAAGTTGATAGTAAACCCTGACCCTAGCGCAGTACACTAAAAATAGGGTTATTTTCTCCTAAAATAACAAGAAATAACATTTTTATGCCGATAGGGATATTTTTTTTACAAAATAACAAGAAACAGAAAAATTCCAAAATTTTAAATCCGATTTAAAAACAGATAATATCAATCAAATTTAATATAAAATCAATTAAATTTTAAGTTAAAATCAATCGAAATATGATTTTAAAATAATTAAATTTATCTAAATGTGCGAGTTAAATAATGTCATTTAAAGCTGAAATCAAATGTAATATTATGTTATTATACCTAATAGTTTATAGTCGAAGATCTACTAATTTTCTAAACACTTATTCTATATGTTCAAATTCTTCACCTATTTTTCGAAGTTTATATTTGTCTTCAAAATTTTCTAAGAGTAATAATTTTAAACTTTGTAGATTTCGATGGAATTTAAAAACAACTACTCTGAGTTTGTCAGACGCTTTATATAAGTAATAAAATTGGGTATTTGACTCATCACCATCTTTAAAATTTTAGTTAAAATACAAGGTAGAACAAACGATTCCATTTTTATTTATAAAGAAAGAAATTTATTAAGAGGAAAAGTAGATACTACAATTAAAAATTACTCACAAATCCTGCACAAATAAAAATGTTAGAAATAAAATTGACACTAGGAGAAAAATTTCATTCAGGTTTAACAAAATTATTTTTTTATTCAATTTAACCATTTAACTATACATCTAAAAATTTATATTAATCTGTCGAAACATTTTGTTGTTTCCGTAAAATCGTTTACATCATCCATTTATTAATTTAAAAAATCTATAGATCTTCAGTAATTCTTTCTTTCAAATAATCATAAGTTATATTACTTCGAATAATCACAACAACATTGTAAATTGTCCCAGCTTCAACATCTTTATTAAAATCAACACTAATTTTTGTGATTGTTTTATCTTTACGTACAACCGGTATTCTATATAAACAATAACAAATAATTGTCTTCGCCCCCAAAATGAATAATAATTTATATAACCTTGAGGGTTTATAGATGGTTTATAATAAAGTTCATTATTTCTATATAGAGTATCTAGTTTTGATTTTGGGTTTCTTAAATCGTTATAAGTAAGAAACATTTTATTACAAAGGCCATTTTCAATATTTATATTCCAATTTTCTTTTGGAAAAAATTAATTTCTTCCGTTTTTAAAATAAATACAAAATTAGGCATATCAAATTGTAAATTATTAAATTGATATTTTATATCAAAGTTAAAAACAGTTGTTCCAACAGGAACTTCTTTTCCTAAAAATTATCAATAGTTAAAATTAATAAGTATTTCATGATTTAGTATATTTTGTCTTTAATTGCAATGGCTATGTTAGATCCATAGTAAACAATAGGCCACATAATTTCTAATTTTTGAATAACAATTTTACTTGGATCAGCATAACTTTTCTGAACTCCACCATCCCCATTCTTAGTTTCATAAACATATAAACAATTGTTATCAGACGAAATTAGAATAAAAGTATTTTTATAATCGCCTTTACAGTAAATCTCATTGTTATTACGAATAAAGCTAAACTGATATCTCAGTGGATGGGTTAAATCATTTGTTTTATCACTACGAACAGATTTTACTCGATATTTATTATCAACACCAGAAAATTCTAAATGATTTTGTTTATTTGGGGATCTTAATACATTAACCATAATTGTTGAAGTTATACGTGGATAATCAGCAGCCCCAATAATATGCCCATGTTTTGAGATTTGTACTCTAGAAAATTGAAACGGGAAAAAGTTAGAATAAACATCAATATTATCTCATTTATCATGTTTCCTCATTTCCTTCTTTATCTTTTTTTAGCTATCTAAATTGCTCATAAACAAAAGCATCATTTGGAAAATAAAAGCCATCACCTATAGGAATATCAAATCCAATTCTATTATTGTAAACATTTCAATTCCCCCTAGTTTGATCAATTGGGGGAAAAGTTTATCTATCAAAACTCTCAATATTTTTATAACTCATTTATAAGAAAAAAAGTAAACATAAATGTAAGGTTTTTCAAAGGACGTTTCTCGAGTTAAATTACCCAGTGAAAAATACAGAAATTTAAAAAAGAATCATGAAGCAGAATATAAAAAAATAAGAAAAAAGAACTTCCGGTAATTGAAGAATTACGAAATATTGGTTAAAAAGAGTAGAAAAATTAGGTGAAGAAAATATAAATTTAATGGCTTTAATAATTATGCTAGTTCCAGTATTAGCAAAAAATTTTGATTATCCACCAACACCAGAAGAATCATCAATCACAAAAATCTCCTATTTTGGAAGAGAAAATGGGAATTGTACCCGTAAAAAATTTGGCGTATCCTGCTTCTACTACAAATATCGGAAAATAAATTTCAAAAACAATAAATGTGATTAAAACACAATATGGTTTACGAAGAGACGAGCATAATTTTTACATTGGAGATACGAAAATAACGATATATAACGATAAAATTACTGTTAAAGGTAAAGAAAATAAATTAACAGAAGGGCTTTCCAATTTGTTAACAAAAATAAACAGTCAGATCTTGAAGATGAATACACAGGCAATAACTTTAAAAAATACAGATATGACATTTTTATCAAACAATGCTGCATTCCAAGAATATAATCCAAAAATGAATGTAAACTCGAATAAAAGTTGGAAGTACAAATATATAATTTAACCAATTTATGATGATAATAATAAGAGAATCAAGATCGGAGCCTAACACACCAGCAAGAATAGTTTTTACAAATTCTCCTAGATCTGGAGAAGATATTAAAAAAAATACAATAGTTTACCAAAAGAATACATTTGGATGAGTGATGTAAGAAAATTAATTGATAGATTATTAGTTATTTATGGTTAAGAAAATGTCGGAAACAATAATTATTACAATGAAAAAGTTATTATGGTAAATATGTTAAACAATAACTTTTCTAAATTTGTTATTAATATTCCAAAAGGAATACCTTACCTAATAAGAGTTTTAAATGTAATTCCACATTTATTTTGGAACTCTGATGAACATCATAGTAAAGTCAAATTTACCTTAAATGCATCTGCCAGGTTATAATTATTGTGGCTCCTTTACCAAATTAAACAAAAGATTAGAAAGAGGAGACGTTGGTATGATTAAATTAGATGAAGTATGCTAATATCACGACATTGCTTATAGAGATCATAAGCATTTAGATTCTAGACATGAAGCAGACAAAATTTTACAAAATAAGCAAAAGAATTTATGTAAGATAATATACTCCAATTGGTGAAAAAATTGCTTCTGCAGCAGAGCTTCAACTTTGTTTTAAAGAAAAATTAGGTTCTGGTATTAAAATGTATTAATTATGAATATTTTTTAACTTGCAAATGAAGGTAACTAATATAACTTTTGATCAATTAAGAGATTTGGGTATATATAAATTTTTAACAAAAGAACAACATGAGAGGAAAAATAACATTGAAAGAAGGAAAAGTTTTCTTATTAACTTTGTCAATACAAATACTCCAAAAATATTTTTTTTTTAAATCTGGAAGTGGTTTACATCATGGAGGAGCTACTGAAATTTATAATTCTGTTGAACAAACCAGAAACAATAAAAAAGAATTAGAAGGACAACATAGACATAATTTAGCAATAGAAAATAAATCAGGAAGTGGCGAAGTTGCAAAAAGAGGATGACCAAATAAATTTGAATATATCACCATTATTTAATATAGATATAGAAAAAATATGTAAAATTATTAAATATTAAATATTTCAGAAATGTTTATATGATTGATGAATTACCGAAAATAAAACACAAAAATCAATGTGCTATAGTTAATTTTGACATTTCAACAACTCATGGTACTCATTTGGTTTGTTATTTGAAAGAAAATAATGATGTTTACGTGCTATTTTGACTCATTTGCAGGAAATATTCCTGATAATTTAATTTACTACTTTAAAAGAAGAAATGTTTATTATAATGATAATTGAATTCATAATTTCAATTCATTATTCAAATGTTTAAATAAAAACTTTGACAAATGCTTTTAAAAACAGATGTTGATTCAACATACGAAAAAATTGTTTCTGATTTTAAAAAAGATGTAGATTCAAGATTCAATACTATTGCTTCTGACTATGCTTAAAAAAGGGGTAAATTTAAAATTCGATACCATTGCTTCTGCTTTAAAAAACGATGTAAATTCAGGATTCGATACTATTTCTTCTGCTTTACAAGGTAAAAGAAGTAAAGTTTTTAGTTATACAAAAAAATTATGTTTCTCTTCAAAATATTAGAATCGCTAGTTTAGTTGACCCTATAAACAAAAAAGATGCAGTCAATTAATTTTTTTTGATAATAATATAGTTAATTATTAATTTTAAAAAGATGTAGATTCAATATACAATAATATTGCTTCTGATTATGCATTTAACACATACATAGTTTCAAAATATAATATTATGATTTCTACTTTAGAAGATCAAATAAGTAAAATTTTCATTTATACAAAAGATTATATTTCTATTGAAAACCGTAGAATTAGTATTTGCAAAAGGTGTGGTTAGTGAAAGTTTTTTTATAAAGAAATATCCGATAAAGTACGAAACTTAAACAAATCAGTTGTAAATTATTGGGATACACTTGTTAACTTGAAAATTAAAAATGTAAAAAGCTCATATATTTTATTTACCTGTAAAGCAGAATAAAAATAACAGAATTTTTCACTCAGATAATAATAACATTTTCTTTACTTTTTTGATGGATTGTACCGTTTATAAAATAATTTCCGCTAATCTAAATTTAACTGACGATACTATAACTGTTGTTAGGAGATCTACAAAAATATATTGTTGTAAACCTTTTGATGTTTAGAGAGGCAATATTTTAACTTTTAAAATAAAAATTAATAAATTATCTGAATATGATGATGGATTGATGACTACAATAGGAATATTTGTGAAATATAAAGAATAAATGTAATGAATAAATACAAAGAACAAATATAAAGAATAAATATATTTTTAACTATTAAATGGATAATACTTGGTGTTTGACGTGTAAGAAAATTACAAAAAATAATAATATAAAAAATTTAAATACTAAAAATGGATGATTAGTTCAGAAAAGTAAATGTTCAGTATGTAATTCTAATAAATCAGCATTTAAAATTGCCCAATGTAAGAGAAGGAATAATAAATGAATTATATAAACCAGCAAGAAGAAAAGTTATGACATATGGAATTGATGATTTATGGCAAATTGATCTTGTTGAAATGGACACTGGTAATTTAAAAAGCATATAATATATAAAAACGGATATAAATATATTATGACTATTATTGATGTTTTTTTTTAAATAAGCATTTGCTATACCTATAAAAGATAAAACAGCTAAAAATGTAACAAATACTTTAGTTAGAATGTATATTGATTAAAAGAAAATCACTTAATGTTCAAAGCGATAATGTTTTAGAATTTTATAATAAAACATTTAAAGAACTTATGCAAAAATATAACATCAATCATTATTCTACATTCAGCAAAGTTAAAGCAAGTGTTGTAGTAAGATATAATCGTACAATAAAGAATAAAATCTGAAAAAAAATTCCTTTAAAGGCAATTATAAATGGGTAAATGTATTAGATGATTTAGTAAAAGAATACAACAATACGACACATAGAACTATTGGCATGAAACCATGGACGTTATTTAAAAAAATGAAAATATTTATATCAAACATATATATGTTTACTAAACCGAAATATAAAGTTCACAATGTTGTCCGTCTTAGCAAAATTTAACAATTTTTTTTTAATCGTTGTACTCCTAATTGGACAACACAATTATTTAATATTTATAAAATTTTAAAATGTGATGTTCCTACTTACTAACTAAAGGATACTACAGGAGAAGAAATAAAAGGGTGTTTTCATGAGTATGAAAACTAACTAATCAAATAAATATATATTTGAAAATTTTTTAAAAACCAAAGGTGATAAACTTTATGTCAAACGGTTATGTTTTTAAAATTTTCATAATTCTTGTATTAATAAAACATGTTTTGTGAATTTTAAATATTTTTTTGTTATTATATATTTCAAATGCGACATCATAGTCAAATTAAACAATTTCATACTATGACACAGTGATCTCAAAAAAGGTCATGTTCACTAGTGAAATACAAATTAATCTGAGTATGGACATTGAGTGCGCTGAAGAACAACTACAGACTCAATACGGCCAATGACGTATAGTAAAAGGACAGTAATGCATGGAAAGATAGCCTTCCAAAACAAACGAAAGAATATTCGTTCTTATAATCTGCTCGCAATATGTTTAACAAATGCTTTGATGCACTCGTCAATTAATGTGACAAAACAGTGTGTTATAAATTCTGTATGAATATTATAACTTGTATGTTGAAAAATAATTGCATTACCAAATTCTTTAAAGAGTACATTATTACTCACATTTGCATCAGACCATTATAGATACACACCAACATGCTGTTTTTTATTAATGAAATGATTGTAACGCAACCTTACTAAACTTTAAATTAGAAGATGCATGATAACAATATACCCAACACTACGATGGGAAAAATTGGAAATGAACTCTTCAATAGGTAAATATTTCATTTACATATGTAAATATTTTAATCTATTGATTCAATACTTATAAGAATAATTGTATCATGCAATTCGGCCATCATGATAATGGCCTTAACAGTGTACTATGATTTATGGACTTTAAAGTGTGTGTTCAAAACCTTATATATAATTGTAAATTATTTTCAAGTGTTAATCTCACATATGTGAATTTCATACATTTCTTAGCCTTTAGTGATATTTATTTTAAACTTCAAACAACTGCCATTACCAAATCAACTCCACGTAGTGGTTTAGTAGTACTAAATAATATTATCATTATGTATTTATTTGGTTAATTGTTTCAACTATATGCTACCAATTAGTTACTTCAGGCAACGCCCTACAGAACACTCCTAGCAAGGACGTTCACCTAACAGAATGTTAGGTTAGTGTTATGAGAAATGTGTATATAAATATCGATTTCCTGTTCATGTAAGAAAATTCTGTTGACAATTTTATAATAGGTTTTCACAGCACAGTATAATTTTCTTAGAACTCTTAGGTATAATAAACTAAAATATGTACTATTTGTGTTCAAATTATGGCTTAAATTTGACATATTTTAGAAGAAATATCCAACAAAACGTTTACCTCACAAAGCGTATTTTATATTACAGTATTTCTTACTTACATGGTTCAGTTCTTTAATGAAAACTAGGATTGTCGACACTAAAGATTCCTTTTACAGGTAGGGCAATTGAATATCGAACAGTTCACTACGTACAGATAACAAATTGTAATTTCAAAAAAAAAAATATTGTAATGGTTGGACGCGGCCAATATCCCCTACCCTCCTACCAACTCCTTGCTCACCAAAGCGTCGCGCGACACCGAGGAGGAGTTACCCCGCCGCCTGTTGTTAGCACATCCCACAGTCAACCCCCGTGTGTTCAGTTCAGCAACCTGCACTTCAGTGCCTGTATGGCCAACACACTATTGTTACTGCTGTGACACAAAATTCTCCTACTACACTAATTGACCTTTTAAAGTGTGGACCCACTTTTAGTTACAATTCTGCTTCAATCTCAGCTTCTGCTTCATGCCATCTCTCTTTCTCTCCCAGTGATTTTCTGTATTTTTCTCTATTGTCAGTCATTTTATTCTGCATCCCCTAGAGGTGAGTACACCACTTCTCATGGCTCTAGGGGAGATGTTTTGAAAGCCCCGCCGTGCACACGTTTCACTAAGTTTCAAACAAGGAAGAAACAGTAAAAATGACAAAGTTAGTTTAGGAAACATAGAAGCCAAACACTCGACCAAAAGTGCAACCTGTAAACAGTTAAAGAAATGCGCCGAACATAACACAGTATATGGGTCCAGCAAAGTCAGTAGTTTCGCCGGTAAGCATAACATCCCTTCGACAAGACTCCACCCACAGAGCACGGTGGGGGCCAATCGGAATCCATTACGACAACAACCTGGTTGGGTGCGGGGGGGGGGAGAAGTGTGGACGGAGCTGCGAGGACCGGAGAAGACGCAGTCGGTGACTCGCGGGCAGAGACGACTCGGCAGCAGGGTCAGGCGGAGACGGTAGCAGCTTGTCCAGGTTCTAGACATGGTGGGTTCCTTTACCAAGTTTCTTCTCCCGCCTCATTAACTCAGCCTTGTTTCCTTATCCCTTCTCTCCTCTTGACCAGATCTCTTATTATTCTTGTCAGTTTGTGATGGACATCTAATGTTATATTAAATGGCTCTGGTCGACCCATCAGTTAATTAGTCTTCTTTATTTATTCTACTATGTACAATTCCCGTCAGTAGTAGTAAATAGATGAGTTGTGGACAAGGGGTTGGGGAGTCGGAGCTGGAGCCGGGGATCCGCCATCTTTTTACGTCACTGTCTGCCATTATGGATGTAATTGACCTTGACCTTTTACCCGTGACTTATACCTTGACCCAGAGGACCTTTGACCCCAAAAACCACTAAAAAAAACTTTTAAAATCCTCAAACAATTATAAAATATTCAGAAAAAATATATTTTTGAAAATTAATAATAATTATTTATAATGTTAATAAAAGGAACCTAATAAAATACCCTTTTTTAGAAATTCTGCCAGCAATAAACGACTCTGGTGACTGGTATCAGTGAATCCGAGCCAGGCGACCGGTATCAGGACCTATGACCTTGACCTTTAACCTTGAAAATTCAAAAATCCAGAAGAATATTTAAAAATTTCAAATAATTCACAAAAGAATTAAAATATCGATTAAAAATTTATTAAGAATTTATCATTTATTATTTAAATTTGTTTAAAAAATAAAAAATCGTTAGAATATTATTTTTTATAAAGTTTTATTTTACAAATTTCTTTATTAGAAATTTGGCCGGCTTTAAACCAGGCGGCCATTCTTCCCTTTTCCCTCGGAAGTTCTCTTTTTTCGATAAAAAGTCTCCCTTAAAAATTTATAAGAAATTTAATTTAAAAATTTGCATTTCCTGAAGTCTCCCCCCACACCACCAATTACTTACCACTGTTCGAATCCAGCAGACGACTGACTCCCTCGCACCCACTCTCCTCACCAATGCTCATTTTGCATTCTTGTTTTTTTTCGTTCGTCATTGTTTACATGCTACTGGATGCCACCACATTTATTTTTCGTTCGTCATTTGTTAATCATTACAGGAGGCCACCATCTTGGCCAGCGGCCACCATCTTAGTGGGTGACCACCATCATGGTAGGTGACAACCATCTTGGTAGGCATCACCCATCCTCTATAATGGGTGCAGACTACCTTTACCTTAGCCCCATGACCCTGAACGACCTTGAAAACGAAAACTCGTGAATATATTCCTAAAAGTAAGCATGCTGGAATCCAAGCGAACTGTCGGCCCTTATATTAAAAGGCATAAAAAGACTTGAAAATTGACATCCTATATTAAAACAGATGTTTCCTATCAGCAGTATTCCTACAAGCATAATGAGAGATTTTTACGACATACTTAATGTATTAAATATATATTTGGTATTTAATATTTAAAGTTATTTGGTTTTAAAAACGTCTTATATAATAATATAGTGGTACATACAGTACAATACTTATTTTATAAAATTTATTTCATTTCTTTACATTTTTTAAATTTAATTATTTTCTGTCAAAGTAGGGAAGCATGACATAAAACACAATCTTATTCACAGGAATTTCTATATTCAATTAAATTATTACTGTCGCTAACACCCTCAAAAAATTACAATATTCTTTAATATTGACATTGAACCATATTGACATTGAACCAATTATATTACACCATTAATATATTTTGTAGACACCAACCAGCCATTCACCGAGTTACCACATTATTGCAGCTGACCAATCACATGCAGGCATTGAGACATCACACACATATACACAGGCAGGTAGGTAGGCTTTAGATGCTAGTTCCTTGATCACATTACCATGCAGTTATATTTTCAACAGTTTCTTTCAGACAAATTCTTAGCTCACCTATAAATCATGGTCACACTTAAAGTAGACAACTGACACCTGTTGTCAGACCGACCCCTTACAAGACTGACTCCATCGACCCTATTGACCCCATCGACCCCATTGATCCCTAACGATCCCTGATTGCTGCGACAGTGGTTGCGGTGGTGGCGCCGACGGTGGTTGCGGTGGTGGTGGTGATTGCTAAAGATTGATCGAAGGATTGGGATTAAGATTGGGATTGGTGTGCGTGTGTGCATCTTTATGGGTTGTGAGCTTGATGGAAATATTGCGATTGCGACTGATGGAAAGACTGACTCCAGCAGACAGAACGCATGAAAAGGACTCTTTGTACAAACCGTTCTCTCATGCCAGAAAGCATTGCTTGAACATAGGTGAAAACACGATCACAGAATATTAACTAGCAACAACCCGTTGGTGATGAGCAACAACCAGTTGGTGATGATCCAGGTTCACGACTCCATGTTCATCGAGGTCAAAAGACGGCACTTCATATTCGCAAGTCATCTTCGTGGTATTGGAGCTCTCTGAGAAAACCCAAATACTTGTTCTCCCCGAAAGAAAACACGTAGTTACTATTATACATATCATAGGACTATATATTACATGTATTTATATACGATAGGAATATAAATATTATGTATGAGTATATAAATATGTAAATATAAATTTATTTTCTACCCATTTTATACATAAATATGTATGGTATATGTAAGTAACTATATACATATATAGGAATATAATTATGCAAATATAAGAATACTTTCTATTCATTTTATACATCACTATATATATATGTAAATATAGAATTATTTTCAATTTACATTATGCATAATTATGTATAGCTATATATGAGTATGTAAATATAAAATTAATTACAATTTAATTTATATGTATAGGTATAGAACTATTTAAATATAAAATTATTTTAAATTAAAATTATATATAGTTATAGGTATATTACTATTTAACAATGTAATTGTTTTCAATTTAATATATATAGGTATTGGTATATATCTATGTAAATATAAAATTTAATTAAATATCTGCATATAAGTATGTAGATATTAATATGCGAACATCTAATTTATTTAAATATCCATACATATGTATGTACATACAAATATTGGAAAATTAATTATTTGAAATGTACATAAGAATTTACATATAAATATGGAATCGTAGAATTAATTTATATATATATATATATCAATGTACATATAAATATTGAAATATAAAATGATTTTCAATTTGTATTCATAATTATGTATAGGTATATATACATATTCCTACAAGCATATTTACATAACATATTGTTATGTAAGTACCTGCGTGTTTTCTTTCGGGGCGAACGAGAACACCGCCACCGCCACCACCGCCGAAATCAGGGATCATTAGGTGTAATTAGGGGTCAATGGTGTAGATGAGGTCGATGTGGTCAGTCTTGTAAGGGGTCAATCCGACAACAGGATTCAGTTGTCTACTTTAAGTGTGACCATGATTTATAGGTGAGTGAAGAACTTGTCTGGAAGAAACTGTTGAAAATATAACTGCATGGTAATGTGATCAAGGAACTACCATCTAAAGCCTACCTACCTGCCTGTGTATATGTGTGTGATGTCTCAATGCCTGCATGTGATTGGTCAGCTGCAATAATGTGGTAACTCGGTGAATGGCTGGTTGGTGTCTGCACAATGTATTAATGGTGTAATATAATTGGTTCAATGTCAATATGACGTCATAGGGCTTTCATACTCGTATATAAGCGGTAGGGAGGTCAGTTGAGAGGTACAGATTGACAGCGGCTGTCGTGAATGGTGGATTGTCTTGGTTAGATTATACGCCAGGTCATACATGGCTAGTTACGTTATAGTTGAGTGGATATTTCCAACCTATGGTTTCTCACCACCAACTTCTTCAACTGCGATGGCTACGTCACAAGCAGCATCCGCTTCCACCAGTGCAGTATCATCGACGTCTTCAGGCATGACGTCGACAGTACCAACGACTTCTACGAGCAGACTACCTACGGCAGCTCCATTGGCATTGCCAACTGGACCATCGGCCTTTGTTCCAGCAGCATCTGTATGGTCAACCACATCTGCTGAACCATTCCGACATTATAAGTGTCGCTTCTGTGAAAAGACCTTCATGCGCAGCACCAATGCTCCGCGATATGAGCTCTCTAGTTGTACTAAAAATCTATGTTGCGTACCATATTTGTGTGACAGGTGCGGTAAATTGATCAGCCGTAGCGACAATTTACTTAGACACATTAAATAATATTGTAATTTTTTGAGGGTGTCAGAGACCAAAAATTTAATTGAATAAAATTGTGGTTTCTTTCATGGTTTCCTACTTAGATGGAATATAACTAAAATTTAAAAAGGTAGAGAAATAAAGTAAATTTTGTTTAAAAATGTTGTACTATATGTACAATTATATGATTAAAAAAGAAATATTTAGAATATAATATTTTTAATTTTTCCATACAATTTATATATTTATTAAATTATTCGTGTCATCAAAGTCTCGCATTATGCTTGTAGGTATACTGCTGATTGGAAACATCAGTTTTAAATAGTGTGGAAAATATTCAAGTCTTTTTTGCCTGTAAATATAAGGGTCGACTGTTCGTTTGGCTTCCGGCGTGCTTACTTTTAGGGATATATTTTCGAGCTTTTGTTTTCGAGGTCATCAAGTTCATCTGGCTAAGGTAAAGTTAGTCTGCGTGATATATGGTGGATGGGTGATGCCTACCAAGATGGAGGTCGTCTACCAATGTGGTGGCCGCCTACCAAGATGTTTGCCTCCAGTAACGTATGAACAAATGACGAACGAAAAACAAATATGTCTGCATTCAGTAACATAAAACCAATGACGAACGAAAAAAATATGGAGGAGTGAGTATAGGTAAGGGGAGTGGGTGCGAGAGAGTCAGTCGTCTGCTGGATTCGAACAGAGGTGAGTAATTTGTGGTGTGTGGGAAATTTTTTTATGGAAAAAGGGAAATTCCTAGGGAAAAAGGCAAAAAATAGCCGCTGGGGTTAATGACTTTTTAATTAAGAATTTTTTTTAAATAAAATTTTGCAATGAATTTTTTAACTATTTTTAAAATTTTTAAAACCATTTTATTAAGTTTTTTAATTTTAAATTCTTCATAAGTTTTTCAATTGATTTTTAATTCTTGTGATTTTTTAAAGAATTTCTCGGATATTTTATTTTTCAAGGTCAAGGGTTAAAGGTCAATGTCAAAGGTTAAAGGTCAAGGTCGTGTGTCCTGATACCGGTCACTTGGCTCGGAGTTACTGATCTTAATTTCATGGGGGAAATTGGTATTTTCTGAGGATCCCTTTAATATTTTTTAAATAATTTTTAATAATTTTCAATAATAAATTTCTTCGGAACTTATTTAGAATTTTTTTGGAATGTTAAAGGTTTTTTAGTGGTTTTTAGAGTCAGGTCCTCTGGGTCAAGGTCATAGGTCAAAGGTCAAGGTCAAATATCAAGGTCAATAACATCCAAGATGACGGATAGTGACTTAACAAGATGGCAGCTCCCCCGGCTGCGGCTCTAACTCCCTAATCCCTTGCCCCCAACTCATATATCTCTCATTACTCCCGTCCTTCATCCTTCCAGTCTTTCTCTTAAATGAGATTATAACAACATGCACCCGACACTGAAGTATAATACATAAGTTGGTTATATGCCATTCTGCCATGCGCCGTCTCTTGTTTATTACTCTGCGAAAAGGTCTAGCAACTGGAAATTTTCAATAACTTACTAGTGAAGCCACGACGGGCTCTTTTAAATAGAGGATGTTGAGCAGTATACATTTGTTTTTGCCCAGCTCAAGAATTCTTCATTTATCATTATTCCCCCTCCCCCTCCCCCCAACCAATCGAATATTATATAATTTTGTCCTGTGGGAGATAAGTTGTTTAACTAAGGCCACCACTGCAGCGATAGAGTGGTCCAACTATCACGAGGTTTTCCAAATAAGGGCATTTAAGCTCCGATGAACTTTATCGCAAGATGTTCATAATATCAGTTAACTGAATTTAATTTCCGTAAGCAGGTAATTGATTTCGTTAAAGGATTCCTGCAAATGGAAATTGTAGGAATGGGACTTTTTTTTTATGTTTCTTTTGATGAATTGTCAATTACTGAATAAGTTACTGCAATGTTTATTAGATAACTAAAGCTCGTTAATTTTAGATATTTTCCTTTGATTAATATTGCCTGCAGATATTTTTATTGTATTTCAGGTAATTTTTCCCGCTTCATTATACTATCAGAGTATTTTAGAGCAATAGAATATGTGTATGATTTATAAAATACTTTTAGTTTTTGTAGATTTGTTAGTTTTAAATTAATTTTTGCAGCTTTTTAAAAAAAATAATTTTTTTTATTTGTAAATTGTGAAATCATGTTGAAAATAACTCTTTTACAGACCTAGAGTTCTTGGGCGTAGTTTTGATTGTTATCGAATCGAGCCAGCCTAGTTTATTTAAAAATTTCGGGGAAAAAATAGATTCTAAACAAGCACAGGTAATTTACCAAAGCTGCCGTTAATTTTTTTGCCTGGCATTTCTTTAAATCAGGTATTTTTGACCAAGTACCAAAACTGATTTCCTTTTCCCCAGCTAGTGTGTGCATTGCTTCAGACTTTAAAACTGAGCACCTTTTGAGTAATTTTTAACACATGCAAAAAAATCCAAAAACGAGCTCACCGATTCTTATATTTTAATAAACAAAATCCCATGATATTATTTTCAAGGCAGTCTATAAACATACATACAAAAAAAAATCCAAAACCTTATTTCATTAGTTCATCTTCAATAACATGAGTTTGCCGTCTTATTTTTGAGCCTGGGTTAAAATATCTCTGCTTTTCATACGCATTTAATTGTTGCTACATAAACAACAATACAAACGTTGGTTTTTCAAAACATTTACCATTTGATATCATTTGGTATTTTGGGTGGTTTTTGGAAAAAGTAATTAACATTTTTCTGAGTGCCTGTAGGCCAAGTTAATTAGCGCCCCAACGCTTACTGTAACCTTAAACTATCAATGAGCTTAGTGGCACTTACTGTATGGGGAGAAAATTGCTTACTTGACAATAAATACTATAAAATGAAAATATGCCCTTAAGTTAGATGGGAATTCTGCTGCCTGGCGTGTACGTATCATTGTTTTCGTTTACCAGTATATAGTGTTTTGTATAACTGCCATAATTTTACTGATTTACGATGACATGATTTTCTATAACAATAGTATTTGCATGAATAAAATTTTAGGCGTCAGACGGGTAGATGCCATATATTGAAAAAAGATTGTAATAAATGACTTTAAAATATAACATATTTTTTATAACAACCAGCTTATCAAACGCTGGAGAATTACAGTGTCTAACTCAATCAAGCGATTGGTAATATAGACTGCTCGTTATATTTTTTAATTATTAGAATACGATTTGCGAGTTTTGATGACAAACTTAGAAATGAATGTGCTCGTGGAGGATTAACTTTCGAGCGAACCACACATTCGTAGTAACCACTACATTGCCAGTGGAGATATC
Organism: Dryococelus australis; assembly: GCA_029891345.1. NCBI lineage: Eukaryota > Metazoa > Arthropoda > Insecta > Phasmatodea > Phasmatidae > Dryococelus > Dryococelus australis. Next base: position 115,322,065 of record CM056998.1, on the reverse strand, counting down.
CAGGTGGTTTGCCAAAGTTCTGTCATGACAGACTTTACGATGAGTTTCTCCGAGGTTGCTTAAACCTGTCACGTGCCTATAAATCCTGAAGTTTTGCTGTTACTTTGGAATATTGCGGTACAAAAAAAATTATCTTCTTTAGCTTGCATACAAAACTATTTCAATACTGTATTTTCTAGTGAATGATTAAATGTTATTACTTTAATTTAACTGGAACACTGCGTAATAGCTGTAACGTAAAGAAAATGTTGGAAACTTTAAAATACAAGTTAACAATTACAAATTGAAGTTTGCCGGTATCCACCCCACCTGTGCTCCACCAGAGTATTCTGATAAAATCGGTTCCATTCATATGTTGTTTGCCAAGGTGAAGGAGCGGACCACCAACCAATGGGAAAGAAGGCCATCTAACTGAGCACCATGGATCCCTTTTCTTTACGTAGAAAACATAATGTCATCCCGAAGCTGTCACGAAGGAGTGAGTGGTAATGCACGTATGGCTCCCTCTTCTACGACTCTCAGAGTTAAACTAGTAGCCATCCTCATGCCACATCTACCTCAAGCTGAGCTGGTCCAGGGCGCTACGGCCAGAACACGATACTATACACGCGCTCTGAGGGTGCAGGGACGGGGGACAGAATCTGCTGGCCATATGTGGGGTGCTGCCAGAGACCCAGCCGCGGCCACGAACATTCTCGCGACCTGTTTCTCTTCTCACATGTGCTGCCCAGAAATCAGCGTAGTCGTGTGCTTCTGTTTCAAGGAAAACGACATAATGTTACGGCTGTAAGCTTTGAGAGCGTAATATTCTTCTGTTTGTTGCTGTGCGCGTGCTGTAGTCAGTAAATTATCATTGCCATGTTTAAGCTCGTATCACAGACATATTATATTCTCGTTTATCATGAGTATTCTGGAGACAGTGGGTTCAATCCAGCAGCACTGGAGATTGCCTCCCCGTTGAATTTTTCAGCTCCATCTCAGGCGATTGCTGGATGATTTATGCAATGTAGACTTACGCAGTCCCAACACTTTATATTGAGATCACGATTAGAGGTTGTTCACGGTAAAACGAGCGCTTCCTAGAACCTTGCTTAGGATAATATTTTATTCTCAGTTTGTATTCTTCTGCCATACGTAAAATTAACACTGCTAGTGTCATCGGCCTTATTACATTTTTCATGGGTCGACCATGAGACACCGCGGAATAGATAGAAATGCGAACGTGTTCGCTCCATGCAGATTCTGGAGTAATGTGTATAATAGAAGAAACGCTAGCTTTAGTAAACATAAATTTAAACGCTAGTTTCATAATACAACGTCCAGTCTTAGAACTATACTTATAAATTTCATCGCAACTAAACAAGAAGCCTGCAGGCCAATGCATGTAGTTATGGGCAGATATTTTTTTTTCGAACCTCTAACCCCAATGCATAAATGAATTGAATCGTTGTTATTATTATTATCTCCTCATCTCCTTCACATAAACACGCGGAAAGCTTCCCGGGAGAGAACACCCGCATAAATGCCTTTGATCGTCGGACTACTGGGCACTTCGAACAGGTATCGCCGAACAAAGTTTCCCTTTCAACGTCCCCATACACTGCAACTTTCAGCAGCCTTTTCAGAAAATATTTGAAATAGTTTAATTTTAAGTTTCTCCAGTACTAAAAAAAAAAAGTAAACCTTCGCCATTGTAACATCTCCAGAAGCAACTCTCCTGTATTTTATCGTCATTCCTTTCATTTATTCTGATCCTGTTTTTTTTTTTTTCCTTCAAATGTCCAGAATTCCTTCCCCTTTTCTTCTTCTCTCTCCTTCCGTTCGAATTTCCCTCCAGTAACATCTCGAATAATGTTACATTCCCTCAATGCATGGAAGATCCAATAAATTTTTATGTATTTCGGGGAGCGAGGACCAGTTTTCTTTGAATGGTATTTTACAGCAGCGTCTCTTCGTTCCCTATTTCATGTGCTCTTTTCTTCCTTGCCTTAATTTTTCTAAAACAAACTCTGAAGTATCTGTTTCATATCATTTGCAGAGTTCGAGTTCCCTCTACGTGAGTTACTGGAGTTAAATCGTTCTCTAATCGTTCGCTAAAATCAAGGCACCTTCTGCCCGCTTGACTATAATTTTTCCCTGTTATAAAGTGGATAGTGTCATTTTCCTCTCTTTTCATTTAAAATAAATGTATGTCGCATTTTTCAACATTTTACAGGCGTGTATTGTTTCGTGGTAGCATACATTACTTGGATTCAGAAAGCCGCGAGCTTGATCTTTAACCGCTGCATTAGGAGCTGCATTTTCCCGCGTTGTTTTGTTTTACAACTACTAAAAACCATTGAAACTCGTAATAAGAATCTTGCCAATTATTCCTCATTAACTTCACTGAAATCCCGATTATCCTTTTTGCGTGGATTGTGATAACGATGAAGGTAGTTGTATTATTTCACGGTCGCATGGCTGTAAAGAATATTACAGCAAACTCTCCAAACTGTAACAGAATCTAAATATAGTATGGGAAATTTACCTTATATATCAAGTTACTGTACACAGCAGGGAACTTCACAGCGCATTTTACTCTTTCTTTTGACATATTCATGCCCTTATGAAAAAAAAAAAGCTTTCGGCTCGTCATATATGGATGCGGATCTTCCGCCCTCTGCGATCCACGCGTGGAGGGCGGATCAAGCTTGGCGTGCTTTCACATGTGTGCGGACTCTAACGTGGAGAGTTGCAATCAATCCCTAGAGACAGTCAGGTTCACATCAAAAATGGCTGCACATGTATGTGCATCCAAAAAGTAGAAAAGCGAATGACGGTGGTTCAGGCTGCATCCACTAATTGCGCAATGTAAAATAAAATATACTATTGTGATACTTTACACACACCTCACAAAAACGCAAGAAAATATTTCTGACTATTTTTCTCTGTCTGTGCAGTCATTTTATAAATAAACACATAAATTAAATTATATAAATGAATGTTAGTATAAAACTTGTTTTATTGTTTAAAATCACCAATTTATATAAGTTTATAAGTATAGTATTTGTTTAATTTATATAATGCATTTATGTAAATAAACATGAGAAAATTAAATACATAATTATATTATAATTAAATACATACATATAATATTTATGATATAAATAAATTGTATAAATAATTGATATTTTATATTAAATATATATTGTGAAAATGAATTATAAACGTATATAAAAATAATAAATACATAAAGACATTATTTCATAATAAATGTTATTTTCAAAGTATGTTGAACGTCCGTTTTTCCAATCTGCTATTACTCTCGCCATATGGAATAACAATAACACAGTGACAAGATGCAACATTTTAGTCACTTACAAATAACATTGATTATCTAATGTATTCGGCTTACCTGTGAAATAAATTTAAGTTGTACGCCAAATACTTTGAGCCATTAGATTAATGATTAAAACGGGTAAAATTGAATAATTATCTGCCCAGTAAATATGCCTATTGTATTAATAGGTATTCCCTCGTCATTAACAAACATATTTTTTAAAACTGAATGGCATATTTATTTGTAAATGTTCAGAATTTTTATAAGTTATTAACACTTTGTCAAAGCAGTAAAATTTTGCAAGGCTTGGAGTTTGCAAGAAAAGGGGGTGGGCTAATACACATTCGTCAATGGTGTGTTATTGCTACATCTGTATATTGTACTGAAAGGAAAAATATGTTGATATGACAAATAAATATTTTCATAATTGGTTTTTTGTGATTTTCCGGGAAGTGAAGAGACACGAAACTTTTATGAGGGCATTAAGTTTTTCACATGCCCTTCTCTTCGCAACGTCCGTGAACATAAAGTGAAATAGTGGTACTTAAAATATTTCAGTAGCAGAACTACTCGACGTTGCCCGAGCATAAGAGAGCAATGAGATATACACGAACCCGTTTAATGGTTTCCGGGCTCGATAGCGGTCCTGAGATAAACGACACCGTTTCGAGGTTTTTGGCCCTATGTGGGAGCGGAGTCGGTTTTGGCGTACACAGAATTTTAAGTTTGGTACTGAACGATATCCAAGCCGAGTAGTGCATAATTTTACAGAGAAAATACACGCATAAATACAAATAAAATTTAATTTTTGTATACACACATAGAAATCTGCATACGTTTGTATATACAGTATACATTCAAAACTGCTTACATACTCCCACATCTATATAAAAACTATTTAACAGGTTAATAATAGATGCAAGCATTTATTTATTTATTACGTCATCTTTTTCCATAAAGCCGTCTACCACGAAGCAACATCCTACCATGCCTACAGACTCTTATCCCTGTTGGGGCCGCGGTGATTTAGTGGTTAGACCACTCGAATCCTGCCTAAGCGAACTGCTTTCGATTCCCTACGAAGTTACTCCCGTATTTTCGAATACGGGAATCGTGCGGGACGAAGCCGCTGGCCGGTGGGTTTTCTCGGGGATATCCCGTTTCCTCGGCCCTTTCAGTACAGCGCTGCACCATACTCACCTCGTTTCGCCCGCATCGGCTCTCAAGACCCCGATTTTAAGAGCCGCTCAAATGTTTCCACTCCACTATTATTCCTGTTTTTCTACTCTTCGTTCGATACATCCTATAAACATTGCCACAAATCCACTGGCATCATTAACGATTGCGTGTAGCTGTGCGTACCTGTAGACACGTGTACGCACTGCAAGGACATGACGGTGACTGTACAGCAAGTGCAGCAGTGTTCCGCGCAGAAAGTTGAGTCTCACGTGCTAGCGGTAACTTGAGCCAGTGGAAACAACGATGCGACGCGGATAGTCCGCGCGGTGTAAGGACTGCATGGATGGCTCTTACGCGTGCGAACAATATGCGTGCATCTGAACACCCGCATTTGCCGCCTTTAATGGGCGTTCGCGATCAAGTGAAAACTTTTGAAATCAACCTTAGAAAAAATCACGGCTCATACCTGGGAGCGTTTGACATGCGTCCAGTAAAGTTAGTAACAATGGAGGGAAAGTAATTCCATATCTTAACGTAGAATAACAAGTGCTTGTTAACCATTTTTTATAACTTAAAATATGTCTTTCGCTTTCTTTGTTTTTTTTTTATACAGCCAAGTGTCAAAATGAGCAGATTCTAACTATTTACATTTCTAATGATTTCAAAGTTTGACTTGACCAACGCATGAATAAAGCGATCAGACCGATTGCAATGTTAATTTTACACAAGGTGGAAGAATACATAATATGCATACAAGTATATCTTAAAGGAGACCACAGCACAAACACACATCAGCAGTTAAGGTTTTGAATGATTTAAAAGAAAAAATTATAAACACAGCACTGTTTATTCAACGTAGTTATCTTCAGTGAGCAGCGCGTGACGTCACTGCGCCATGTCGTCAGCCGGCTAACTGCCGCCACGCGCAAAGCCGTGGTTACCTCGGCACTTGTATTACGTTGACGGTAAGTGTGCGGTTGTCGCCGTGTTCAAATAGATTCAACAAACACTCGTCCTTACCAGTTTGAGCCAGAGGAAACATGTGCTGATCTCGAGTTGGACGGTGATAGTCACAGTCATCCGCTAAACACTTCAGGGCGAACGGGAACGTTATTTTGGTGTGTGCGTGTGCGTGCGTGCGCGCGCGTGTCCATGAACACTGACGTAGAAAGGGTCTGCTGCTGTGAGTTGGAAAATGTAAGAACTGTGAAATCTGATTTATTCGTGTGTGTAACTAAAAATCCTTCTGTTTCAAAGTTGATTTTGGACCCGGAAGTACTGACAATGGTGAGAGACAATTTGAGTTTAAAAACAAAGAGTAAGTATAAGAAACGTTTGTTAACTGCTGCCAATCCGGCGAATAAAACTTGACGTTACACCAGTTAACAGTTTACGTCGTGGGTAAATTCATGGACTGCGATCGGCTGCAGGAATACAGATATTTTACCACATTGTGCCGTTAATGTCGTAAGGAAGACATTTCCGGAGGCCAATGGAAACTACGTAGGTTTCAAACTGTAGTTAGAAAACTGAACAACGTCATTGTATTTTTGTAATACGTGACATTTAAAATCTGTTGGTAAATATGTAATTAGAATAATACATCATTTTTACGAACGAAATGTTATTCATACCGCTGTTATAATTACACCTTGAATGGCCGCTATCGACAAATTTAAAGTCTTGTTATAGATGTAAGTTAGTCATAGCGTGAGAACAGTTACTAATAGTAAATTAAAAATTTATTATTTAAAAACAAAATGGAAATGCCATTTTATAGCAATGTATAGGCATGCATATGACATAAACACACACTGAATGTTGTATGTAATAATTTCGCCTACCTTTTTAATTTGGCCGACTAAATCGTTAGAAGCGCTTCGTTTTAGAAAGATCAACGGAAGGGCAGGGCGTTGGAGCAATGTTCTTGGGCAGCGACAGATCAAGAACTTCCGGTTCTGCAGATATTCTTCTACTGCCTGATTCCAGGCGGTTCCTGATAATTCTCATTATTTCTTTCTTCCACCCATCATTTGAAACTTGATATTTATTTTTAATCACCCAACTACGCGATGACTTCGAGAACTGAGTTTTAACACCAACTCTGTCTTTATTTATACTCCAGTTATGGTCCCGTACAGCAAAGTTCTAAACCACTGTATGAAAAATGCACTCTTTTTGGAGCGTATTTCAGAAGAAGATTGTGGTAATTCTCTTAGCTTCCCGTATGCACATACATAATGTTTTATGTGTTCTACGTATTTAAAAAACAGAAAACTTTTATCTAAAATGATTTTCTTTTGGGCTTGATCTGCTCTTGAAGTCCATTCAACCACAATTTAATTTTTTTCTCGTCTTCTAATAGTTCGTTATGTTCGCAGGACTTGTATTCCCCATTTCTAGCCACTAATGTTCATTTTTTATGTGATGTAGTATTGACATAAATTTATCAACTAAAACAGATCTGTCACAATTACATGTTTATGCGGACCACCATAAATGATTATTTATGCTGGCTTTCCAGGCCTGAATTTCTGGGTGCTTTTTATCTAGTGCCATGATTTTTTTTTCATACGGCTCTTAGAAACATGCCACACATCAAATGTGTTCAATATTCGGAAACCGCGTTTTTAATAAATATCTTATTCCTCTGTGTCTGTCTGAAAGGAATAGCTTTACATCACAGTTTTTCTTAATTTACAAACTTTTCCATTAGGTTTTCGCAGGCAGCTCTTTCTAATTCACCCTTTACGATTCCTTTTTGTACAAGTTCGAGATCAACAACAAGGCCTATATCCAAATCCATAAGTGAATACACCAGATATTTGGCAGAAAAACCGGGAGAGTCGTATTGGCCATCTCCAGCTAACCACACGGGTTTATTTCTATTTATCAGTACAAATATATGTTTTGGTTTTTATTCTTTCCAAAAATGTTTGAATACTGGCCTAGTTACTGTACTAATAATCCTGTCTAATAATTTACGTGAAAACATATGTAATTTAATTGCTTTGTAGAAAGACAGGAATGTTTCAAATAGAATGCCAGACAACAACAATGCTGACTCTATTAGAGCATTTCCTTGTGGTTTTTTTCCATTCATTGGCTGCAAATATCAAGCCGATTCATTACCGTACTCGCAAATAGATTTTACACACAACATAGTCCCTTTAAAATAACGTGAAATACTTATGGCTTTGGCTTTACACACGTAACAAATCTAAAAAAAAGATCTAGTAAACATGCCCATTAAACAAATACACTCACGTTCTGTCTGTTTCACCAACTTCACTTTCTCCATTGCCCTCTGCAATTTCACTATCTGTATCAATAATGTTACTAACTGTATTCGACATATTATCTGGTTCATAAAAACTGTCATTCAAATCACCACATTCACAGGCTGATTCACATGCTGTAGATTCTAAGACTAAATATTTTCTAACAACTTCACAGCTTAGTTCGGACTGTGTTTCGATGCAATGTAGTTGCATATTTGCAATAAGTTTCATTTTCACCACGTACATTACAGTTCTCATCGTGATTCAATACTGGATCGCTATTATCGATTAATGCATCCACGACCTCTCTACGTTTCTCGATAGCGTATATTTTAGCTCTATCGTTATATTCTAAAGTATCCTTCCCCGCTATTGAACTACATTTTCCAAGCGACTTTTCAATTGTTGTAACTGTAAGAATGGTTCCAGGGTTAAGTTTAGGTCTTTGCAGTTTTTCTTCGGGCAGCAACTTCATTTTTAACATTTCAGTTTCATCATAGTCTGTAAGTTTGAAATACGCTGAACACAATGTAGAACTCTTACCCGGAGAAAAATTCTTCCGCTTACAAAATTCAACCCTTTTGGCGAACCTTTTCGATGATTTGCTGCGGTTTGGAAATGTACGGAAATGTATCCCTTGCTGCTTACAGATTTCACTCTTATTGGTCGTATTACTACAGCCGTAGTCACTTCACGCAGACATTTTCCAGCCTTCGCGAATCGCGAGACAACCGGCAGACTGAGATAACACGCGTCAGGCACGGCAGACAGGCGACTCGCGGAGTGGAATGGCGTAGTGACGTCACAGCTCCTCGCGTAGCGGCTGTACAAAGCGGCGCGCTGGAAATGTAAATACACCCTTGAATTCGTCAAAATGTCTTCTTTATTAATAAAACATGATTTTTGTGGTGTGGTCTCCTTTAACCAGGCTTTCAAAAGTGTTCAGTTTACTGTAAACAGCCTATAGGTAATTCTTAGCGGGTTTTCTTGGCACTTTTTGAATCTAACCTTTGAAAAATCATCGCATGTAAAACGTGTTTGGTGATTTCCTAAATATGTCGTGTATCAAGAGCATTTTGCAATTGTTTTAACGTAGAAGTTCCTTATTTTTAGTTAAATTGATCTTTTACTTAGTTTTTATTTATAAATAGTAATTTTTCATATACAATTAATAAGTTTAAAAACAGGGAGAAGTGTGTTAGTGTGTTGGTAACGCCTGATAATAAATAGTTCTAATGCAAATTATTATTTAGCTGAGTGCTCACGAATGCGTTGCCCCTCTGGTGTAATTTTCTAGACTTGGTTAATATTTGTTTGCATGAGGTGGAGGAATATCCTGGAAGTAGATCATTAGCAGGGCTTCGGAAAAGTTGAAAGTAGCCGTGAACGGACTATACAATTCCTGCTTTCACAAAACTCGTATATAATGATGTAAATTTACGAACAATCTTTTAACTTGTGGATTTCCAGCTCAAAACTAACGCGTCGTAGCTCTAAACATCACTTCTTTCGGTGGCTTACCAATAAAAAAAATTAACGTTTTTACCGAAAATGTTTAAGTTATTTTTAAGTTGTAGAACATCTTATCTCTACAAAACGGTTACGATTAAACGGTTGAAGATGAAACTATAAATTTGTATGTGCTTCCCGTGTTCATAAAAGGACAGAATGTATGACAGAAGTCTGGCGCCAAGCGAAGCCGGCTGCGCCCTATCCTAGGGACAGACGTGTCGTTCCGGCCAGCCAGAATATTGGACGAGGTGAAGATTGAGGTCTGGATAAACTGCAGAATGGGTACGGAGGGGGAAATGAGACAACACGGAGGAAAAATCCACTCCGAAATAGTGTATGCCATACTCCCCAAGGAAGAAAACTTCCCAGAATTTTCCCACCCGCCAGGACCTCGGATCGAATCGCGGTCTCTTTCGCAGGGAGGCCAGACTCTAAAGCCGATATTACACGATACCTGCAGCAGTGCTTGGTTCTTGTACAAGCTTCTATAAGCCCTGGTGCACGAGCCAGTATACCAGCCGCTATACGAGCCACCATGCAAGATTCATATTACACGGCAGCAGTTCGCGTACTAGCATTCAGCACCCTCGGTGGATGCGCAGTGTGTAGTAAATATGAACCTCGTTAATGGAACAGCTACCAGACCAGTTAATAACTTGCGTAGGCCTATAAAAAAACTTGCCATCTCATCTTAATATTGCTGTTCGTTTTTTTACATAAATTGATTGCTTACTAGTATCGTTGCATTCATTTGATTGAAAATACGTGAAATCACTTGAGTACAAGTGTGTTATTTTTAATTTTAACGCAAATTACTGACCGGTTGCAAAATATGGTTTTCTTTTTTACTTACTGGGATATTATCCGCATGTAAAATTTAATGGTAAAAGAAATTTGGGCCCGACGGAGTTTTGAACTCACGCCCAAAACATACGCTTTTGTAGCGGACACCGCGACTTTACCACTGTGCTACCAGTTCATTAACAGAAGGTTTAGAGTTTATATGGAATATATAGGATAAATATTTCGATTTAATATTTTCATTGAGTAGGTAATGTTTTAAGTATTTAGAACGGTTTTAATCTGTAATTAAAAGTTTTCATAGCCAATATTATTAACCGTTGTCATATTTTTAATATATTTAAACGAGAGTTTCAATCTCACGGGTGCATAATCAAAACGGAGGCGTCCTTTTCGGTTTCTTCATCAATTCGTTTCAAAGTAGCCACGGGGAGCGCCCTACGTTCTGAAACTGCGATGTGATTGGCCAGGTACGAAAACCGGTGTGGAATCTGCCACGATAAATAGGACGTGCCTAATCACCAAACCTGGTACGGAATGTGGCCATACAAGGCGCGAAAAGCCATGACGGGTGCCACACTGGCCCGTATACCAGCCTCTATGGTGAACCTTGCTTAAGCTTTTACGAAATATGGTATCGTCTAATATCGCCTTAACTCGTTGAGCCAACTATGGGTTGCCTCAGATTTAGTATGTCAATGCACGGAATAACACGCTAAAGATAATGGTAGGTGATATCATCGACAGTGCCGAATTGAAAATTCTGAAACTAATATCAGTTGTGATCTGACGGCTCTTGAGTAAGTCTGAACGCCATCTAGAATCTTCATGGCCATTAAAGTTCAGAAGAGCCCTCAGAAAGGGTACCGCAAGGACCGGACACTTCGTTTCCGAACTTATGCAGAAGTATTATATATATATATATATATATATATATATATATATATATATATGTAACACAATACATAACGTACAGTGTATGACTCGCGGGCTGGACCATGTTACTGTGGAATGCCATCGTAGTGTTCGTTTGCATGATACACGACACCTCACACTACGACACTACACTTAGAATAGTAGGAACTGCACAGGAATCAGTTACACGTGTGTGAAAGCTTATCGTCGACACTAAAAGATATGTTCAAAATTCCCTCCATCAGCTCGGACACATGCATCAATCCGCCATTGCATGGACACCCGAATGTATTGATGAATCTCTGATAATGCCTGATTGTTTCGCAACCCACTACAATTTGGGTTACGGAGGGTGCCCACATCGTCCACTGGGGCTGCATACACAAGTGTCTTTAAATGTACACACAAACAAATGTATAGTGGATACAAATCATGGCTCCTCGGGGTCTGGTATGGGGCTGTCAATTACAGTTGCGATGTTTTTGTTTTGTTTTGTTTTATTGCATCCGTAAGATCTTTTTTCAATACATAGCTGTACAAAGATATTGGACAAGTCAAATTACAGTATACAAAATTTATACACTGGACGTAACAAACACACACACACCACACATATATATGTCAGATTACATGTACACACATCATATCATTTCTTCATAATTTGACTAATCTTCTTCCAACATTCTGTGGGGCGTGATCGTTTTGCTGAAACAGAAGAAAAGGAAACGAGGAAAACCGGAACAAGAAATGCGTACAATGACATGTTATACAGTAATTTCTTAATTTTTGTACTTTGGGTATTCATCTACACTATAAAATGCACGTTTAGTAAAAAATTATTTCAGCTGTTGTAATACTGCATGACAATACTTTGGGAAACATTCACCACATCTGGAGGATGATAAAACTTTATGTGAACATAGGTCCGCAAACGCTTTGTTTCTTTACTACAGACCGTAATACATAACGTACAGTGTATATATGGGCCGCGGACTGGATCATATTACTATAGACTGCCATAGCAGCGTTCGTTGCATGATACACACCTCAAACTACGTCACTACAGCTATATGCTGTTCACGATAAAGTGAGCATATTTGAAAGCCTTGCCAAAGTTCTACTTTCTTGCCCGTTAAGTATCCTTCCGCCTCATGTAAACAAACATTGCCATGGGACTGCTATGTAATTGCCACATGTTAAATTAATGTTTACATTTCAGGACTGGCTAAATGTTTTGGACTCTAAGTGATGATTATTTATAACTAATTACATAATAATTTCAGTAAAAATACCCTTGAAGTGTGTAAATGAATGTTTATGTATATGCATATTTTAAAAAAACATTAAAAATTATACGGTATATATAAAACATGTAACATACACAAAATATGTAAAACATGTAACATATATAATATTATATATATAAAACATATAGCATATATGATTTATATAATACATGAAATATATATAATATGTAAAATATACAATATTTAAAAATAAGCGTGTATATTATTTAAATCTAAGTGAATTACCGATCCGGTGATGGCCACATTTCCGGTGTCTCTTGTGGCCCAAATGGGTGTGACATTTCCTTTTTTTTCAAACCCACATAGACCTCAAGAAACCCATTTTACCGGTAATGTGTATGGACTGTCATAATTTTTATGGTTCCTTCATTGTAATGAATGCAGCAGAACTGAAAATTTAAATGAGAACATTATTTAAGGAAAACTACTATACTTAGAAAAATTATCCATGCTTGCACACACAAAGCTGAAAGAAATGGCATATTGTTAATGTAAAACCAATACATATCCACAAATGACAGCAAAATTATAATGCAAAGGACAAATTATAAAAGTAATATTAACAGGCAAGTTACTTTTATAAAGTGTACGACCGACACACACAACAAAATTACATATTAATATACAACTTAAGTTCTAAGATGTAAAACTATCATGACACATAATCAAAGGTTCCAATTATGTTAACATGTTACAATGACATTTATGTTAACAAGTAACTAATATGCATGAACTTATCGTATCATGAAACACAAATTTGAACAAATTTTACAAGGACTGTATATATTATGCAAAAAAAAAATGCTAACATTTGTTTATTACTAGACAGTATCTACAAATAACATATTTTATCAAACAACATAACAAATACATAAATATATGTGGACTCCAATAACAAATACTACACATAAATAACTTTGGGACTGGTACAGTTATAGGCTGTTCACGATAAAGTGAGCACTTTTTAAGACCCTCCCATAATGCATTAACCACTAATAAATATGTTTTATTACAGTATCAGACATTAACTTTTGAAAGTGATGAAAACATACACCGTATTTATTAGCTACATGACCATACTGATATTGAAATGTGGCTTAAACATAAAAAATGGCTTAAATGAAAAATTTGGTAGGACCATAAAACGTGCTCACTTTACCGTGAACGGCCTATAACGCCGGAATATAATTGCTGTAAGCATATCACTAACACACCACAGTGATATAGGCCTATATACGAGTTAAAAGGTTTGTTTTCAGTTAGACTGGCTACAACCGCGTATAGCGATAAGCACTTGGTTTAACTTTCCTTGTTAATATCGCTGTGCGTCAATATGCAGCAATCAGAAGCTCCGACACTTATACTATTACGAATTAAGAAAGTGTGCGTTTTGACTTCATTCCACGTGAAGATTTTTCTTTGTTTTATTTCTGGATGAGCACAACCACGGGAGTTTTATAACGCTGTTAGGTGACGTTTATAGTAAAAATTTTAATGTAAATAGTTTATCATTTTAAAAATGTCTCGGATCAATCGAAAAAATTTATTTTTGAAAAAACCCGCTACCAACTATATCTACAGACCTTAATTGCTTCGGTACAAATGTAGCAACATGAACTGACTAATATGATTATTATTATATTAATTGTAGCCTGGACACTGTGCTTTTGTGTTGTGTATGTGCTAATCGCTTTAACTGTGAATGTTTTAGGTATATGTAAATTGTAGCCCGGCTCTTACTGAAAGCTAGCTCATAGAGATTCTTTACAAATCATTAATTTAACACATACACTGCGTAATGTAATCTAACCTATATAAAATATGCTTTCGCAAGTAAACAGTAGCTCTGGAAATCTGGGGTGTGGATGCTGTGTAATTTACAGTTACATTAATTTTCAATGCCTACAATATTTTTTTGCGACCAATGTGGCAGATATAATATAAAGATTAAGCCTATTAAATAACGCATAATCTCTTCGTTGACATTTCTGAACAGGTAGTAAGTTGTCTTGTGTAACATCCATTACGAAATTTAAACATGGAATTATTTTATATCCGTAGACAAATAATAGTAAATACTTTATAATTTTTCTTACGGCAAGTATTACCAAATAAAAGAATTACACTTGCCTCAAGCAAGAATGTTGCCAACCTATAGATGAATAACTACATGAACACAAGTTTGCGGTTAGGCCTACATTACAAAACAACGCAGTGATTTAAAAATGTGTCAAATTAACGTATAATTATTGACTGCAAAATTTTCACTTTTTATTCAGACAGATTTCACAGAAAGGTTAAACAGATGGGCTTAGATATATGGGTAAAGATACCTTTTTCTATTATTTGTCAAACTCAGGACATAACGTGTACTTCGCAAACTCACATGAATATAATAATGCCGCGTTTCTGCTATTGTTCACTTACTTTAATTATTGTTATTTAACTTTCTATTTATAATACCATGTACCAACTGTCGATTTCTACTCTGTTATTTTTAAAGATTTACTTCACTACCGTACTGGGGATAGGCGGGAAATACCTGTTTCGGGAAACATGTCGTAAAAACACATTTACGCTTACCTCCGGACAGTTGCAGTTGAAATTTTCATCATTTCTGCAACTCGTTCGATGACCTTGCACGGTTTCGTCTCTCCTTGACGAATTAAAGAATAAATACTTTCGGCAAGATTTACAATGTATTCCTGACGCTCACTATTCATACGTTGTTTGCTAGAACTCATGACTTTACACAAACACACTAGCAAAAATTAAACACTATACGACCTACAATAAAACAAAGCAGATTGCAGATAAGCTGAAAAAGAAATGAGAAATAATAAAACACAAGTTATAGCTCCCATATTTACAGCTTACCTCGCAACCACTCCACACACACAAAGCCAAGCAACAAGCATGAAGGAACCACGACAACGGGCAGTTGGTTTTCACCGTTGCGCCGATCACGTGACACAATATAGTTATGAGTTACTGTATATACATTATCTTCACGCCAACAATTATCTTAAAGTGTATCAAATAAGCCTCAAACAACCTAAGCAGTCATAAATTTAAACATTACAATTGCATTACTGCGTTATTTCATAGGATTACTTTCCAAATTTCACTGCCAACATAACTGGGTGTGTCCATCCCCAGTGTCTGCGTTCACATACGGTTATACATACGCAGTTGCGGGTGGTGGATTTTTTTTTTCAAAGGTTGATTTCTAGAGTGCTCACTTTATCGTGAACGACCTTTAGAACAGTAGGAACTGCACGGGTAATAGCTATACATGTGTGAAAGCTTATCGTGGGCAGTAAAGGAAATGTTTGAAATGCCTTCCATCAGCACGAATACATGCATCATCCCGCCGTTGTATGGACACCCGGATGCGTTGATGAATCCCTGGAAAATTCCCGATTGTTTCGCAATCCGCTACAATGCGGTTACTGGGGGGTGCCCACGTTGTCCACTGGAGTTGCAGAGACAAGTGCCTTTAAATGTCCCTACAAATAAAAGTCCAATGCGTTCAAATCATATCTCCTCGGGGGCTGGCATGGGGGCGGATACCAGAAGTGTAGTCAGGACCCAGGGCGAGGAATAGTGAACAGTCGGCGACGGGACACGACGAGGCGCTGCCGTCTGATACTGCGATCTGGAGATACGTGTCTAAACGCTGTTCACCATAAAGTGAGCACTTTTGAAATCAACCTTTGAAAAATATCACTACTCCTACCTGCATATATTTTACCGATCGCACTGAGAGATAGGCGCCCAGTAAAGTTGTTAACTGTGGAGCGAAAGTAGTTGTATGACTTAACATAGAATTAAAAGTGTAAAGTAAACATCTGTAAAAACGAAAGTTATTCCTTTTGCATTCAGTCTTTTTTAATACACCTAAGTGTAAAAATTAGTAGATTTGTAAAACATTTACTTTTCTGAAAACTTCACAGTTTCAATTGACCGACGCATTTATGAAGTGATCAAGCCAATGAGGATATTAGTTTTGCGTATGGTGAAAGAATACACAATGTTAATACAAGTAGATCTTATGCAGGGTTTTGAAAAGTACTCAAGTTACTGTGATCAGCATGTACCTGCTAGGATGTGAGAGCGAACGAATGCAACTCATTTCTCACACCCGCCCCTACTATCACTTCCTTAGGAATGAGTTAGCTGAGCATAAGCGTGGTAATCAGTCTGTAACCACATCTCCCGGAAGTATTGCTTTTTGGTAGGAATAATTTTAGAAAAAGGCTTGATGAAGATGATATTATGATCACTTAGTTATGATAACATCCCTTCGTTACACTGTTAGGTTAACCCTATCAGGTATATAACACCCCCAATGGACGCTAAAGCCGATTTTATCCGCGCTCAAAATTAATCTACTCTCCTCTTCCCCAAATCATGTTTAGATGATTCAGTCCCAATCAGGGGCGAATTGTCGCACTTTTTCTGAATCCATCCGGTTACGAAGAGAGGGCAAAGTGAGCTGCAGTCCTCTGTTACCCATAACAAGTTAGAAAATCTGTTAAAAATTTCCGTATAATTACGCATATTATGAGTGGAAATGTAGGTAAATATGCGAAAACGCAATCCGTAATTTCGAAAAATGTAACTGAAATCTGTACATACAAAAGAGGGTAAGTGTCAATTTTTCCCGTAGCTCCTGGTTTCGCAAACGAACAATGCTGTGTCTGTAACGAAGCTTCGTTCGCCACTGCAGCCAGGTTATTGCCGTTTCTGCGGCAGTTACGATATCGATGTAATTTAGACGTACTCTTTCAAACCTCAAAACATTACATATTACATCAAATATATGTAACAGTTCAAACTGTTAAAAAACACAAACATTACTAGAAACTAAGTGTGTTAAGTAGATAACAGTTATAAATACATAAATACTAATGTTAAAGTCCGATCTGGTATGGGAAGGTTGTAGTTAAGTGGTACGAATCCCATCTTTAAATTTGTGATTCTGGTTCAAATCTTACTCCAGTACGAAAAATGCTAACCTCTTTGAGTCTCCTTTTCTTTCTACGTTCATAGAAAAACATTCGTATAAAGAAGATGATATATTGTTTCATAACTATTTTTTTTTAACCAGGACTACAGAAAAACGGTTTAGCAATTTTACAGACATTTTCCTTGAATTTATGTAAAATTGTGTGAAATTTATTGAAAGTCCGTTTCCGAAAACAACGTGTCCGTGATTTCGTGGAGAGTTCTGGAGAATTTTTTGCCACCAGAAAGTTTCCATAAAATAAAATAATATTTGTTCAAATGTGTATCGAGTTACAGCAGACCTTGTAACGGGATGTTCGCTCAACATTCTCCAGGCCCTCAGGAGGCCATCGTCCCACTGTCATCGTCTCGAAAGAGGGCTAGACCGTTCAACTAATATCTTTGGGTAAAAAATATGAGAGACAGAGAGAGAGAGAGAAAGAAAACAAAACCATCAACTTAGCTGCGATACTTAGTGGCCCTCGCAACTAACTTAGGGCGACATCCGTTCCCTTTGTTTCTCTGCGCTGGCCGTAGTTACGGTTCCGAAAATTTCGTTATTGCTTGTTGTGGTAGGATGAACTTTGTACACTCAAACATTCCAGATCATGTTGTTACTGAATCACTGGTTCTCTGGCAATCGCCGTAGGACGCTTAACGGATAATAAAAAGAATGAGCGAATGAAATAAGTACTACATGGTTCGCTATGAAAGCTAAACGTGTGCATACAGTGTAAAAAAATTTGTTGAAAATTCTAATCTTGTGAGTGAAGATGCATAACTCAGAGTTAGTGACGTCAGTTTAAACTGCAAAAATTAAATTTTTCGCGCTTCTAAGGTAATTCCAATATTCACTTAACTTTTTCATAAATGGGCGAGATCTCGTAGATGCAAGAGAAACAACTTTAATATTAAGTGTTTTTATATTGTGTATTTCTTAACATGAATTTTACAGAATGAAACAAAACAAGCACAAAAAGACATATACAACATACCAGCCCTAATTATATGGTTCTTATATCATCCATGAAACAATCAACCACATAGTGTCGTGTAGATGGCAAACAATAACTGTAATAAACGAGGGGCATTTATAAGAAAAGGGGAAACAAGCCAAAACGGACAGTAAATTTATATTTTGCCTACAGCTTGGAGTGGGATATATAAAAACAAGTTGTAATAGTGCAGCAGTCAACTAGCAAATGATATTGAACGCAAGTCTCTCCAGTATTGACAAAACCAACATTTTTCTAAGGTGGCATCTTTAAAATTTCTTACCTTAAATTATCTATGTGCCAGTTTACTGGCTACTGCAGTGAAGCTGTCAGCCATTACAACATATACATTGAAATAAATTTTAATAATGCTCATTTTGTGGATACCATTTGGCATCACACAGAAGCTGTATATTGTTCAAAAACAGCGTAGCAGCAGTTACCGCCTGACATCTCTCGCAAAATAAAAACCGTGAAATATTTGTAACATATATTAAAAAGAAGCCACATTTTTCACTCTCGCTGACAGCTCAACCAGCAACGGGGAAATATATGTCACGCTACAAAATAATTTTCTGTGCCACTTGGAGGTTTACAAACTATCGTCGTCAGGCTTAACAAAATAATTCAACTGACATGGTTGTTGTTCGCTTCTAGGGCCCAAAGCACTCTCATGTGTGTGTGTGTGTGTGTGTGTGTGTGTGTGTATATATATATATATATATTAGTATATGGGGGTAGAAATTAAAATAAAATAACGCTTTATTAAAACAGGTATTTCAAAATGTTCTGTATTAGTGTTGAGAATAATCATGAAGTTTACTTCGGCATCGCGCTCACGACTTCAAAATCATAATTACTTATTTAAATTACGCAAACGAATATGTCTACGGCCCTCACAACAGTAGTATTGTTAGAACTGATATTTAGCAACTGTGAATGACAGAGATAAATTGTGATTGTTTTTGTCTTACTGCAGGTACACGGGTAATTATATTTGAAAAATATCTTAACTTTGTGGCTTGTGTACGCTAGTAAAAATATCTTAACTTTGTGGCTTGTGTACGCTAGTAAAAATCTTCTGACACACTCGAGTTATCTTTATTCATCAAGAACCAACAGTGATCTCAGCCTCGTTCATCTTAAGATAACCGAAATTATTTTCTGGCCTCGGGTTCAACACGCCAACATCTGCTCGGTGTTGACACTGGGTCTACTGAATACTGGACTGGGGAGATGGGTCGACGAGTGACTCGTGTAGCACGGCTGTGACAGTAGG
The DNA here is from genome assembly GCA_029891345.1 of Dryococelus australis. Lineage (NCBI taxonomy): Eukaryota > Metazoa > Arthropoda > Insecta > Phasmatodea > Phasmatidae > Dryococelus > Dryococelus australis. Next base: position 115,302,467 of record CM056998.1, on the reverse strand, counting down.
GGATCGACTGGACACAAGGAAATTTTGTACGCCGATATTTTCAGAACAAATAGGAAGGGAGGTGGAGTGTAAAACATCTAACATCAAACATATCGAGAGTTGGAGGGAGGAGTGACTACCAAAGAGAGTCAAACTAATGATGCTGTCTTGTCGATGGCGGAGACGATCAGTATGTCGCAGTACCAGAGACCGCAAACACAGAATGGTATAAGTTGCCTAGAGTTCAAAAAAGCAATATTTAAGGCACTTGATAATACCGCATCTTCTTAAAGTAAAGTATGATGTTTTTTTTTTCAGGTTGTTTCTCGGATTTTTTGCTTTAATAATTAAAATATACAAAATAATACACAGCCAACTGTCTTATCAATACGATGCTATTGATGAATAATTGCAAAATGAGAGTTTAGACAAATTTAATTTTTAATTCCAGTGATACTGCTGTTTTCAAATAAAGTCGATTCAATAAACTTATCGCTTATTTTTAGCATGATGTTACACTGTGGAGTAAAATAAAATGTTTTGAAATTGGACAACTTGGTTTTTAATAAGTTATAACGTACCTAAAAATAAATATCTCAGAATATTTATTTCAGAAATAACTTTTTGTATAAAATTACATGCAGTGTTGTTTTAGAAAATGTAAGCATAAAAATGTTAGCTAGCTATTATCTAATTTAAAAATGCAGAAATGTTTATAAATATTGTACTCTTTTTATCTGGTCAAGGATTATTTCTCCTCAATCTGAATGTTTGTGTAGTAATTTAAAATTTATTTTATATAATTGTGACCACTATCTTGTCATAATTTCTGCCTACATATTTTCTAAAACATTTTTTTTAAGCATGATTATTTTCATTTTTTTTTAAGTAATTTTTTCTGGCCACATAATTTATGAGTCTTGGATATAGGCCTGGTCTCAAACGTGTTAAGATTTGAAATTTTAAGTCGTTGGATGTATGACCATTCCTCTTGTAAACAAAGTAGATGATATGAAGACCATAATTAATTAATTATAATTTTAAATTAATTTCTACCACATTTATTCAAAAATAGTTTTTTTGATCTGTGTTACATTTTTCGGTTAAAAATTTCCTGTTAAAGTATTACTTTACACAGATTAACACATTTATAATTTTTTATTTAATTAAAAGTTTTGTATTCAAGACATTAATTAAAATTTACCTCTAATGCAGTAAGTAAACGTAAGTAAGTAAACCTCACTGTTAAGCTGCTAAACCAAACGAAAAGTATTAATAAGGTAATAAATATTTCAAAATGAACTTTTAAAAAACAAAAAAAAATTGTATTTAAAAATATTTTGTAAATGTCTTCTTACATTGTCATAATAGTATTAGGGTAATAGTGAAGGCTGGCACAGGATCCTAGGAGCGGTAACCGGTATCCGGCCGCCATATTGGATTCTTTTTTCAAAAATCGCTCAGTTTCACCCAAAATCGAAAGTTTTAGCCCAAAAATACCTTCAAATTTCCCTTTTTTGGTGAAAATTCTCCGTTTTCCCCTAAACATATCCCATTTTTCCCTAAAAGAGCACCGAATCCCTCCTGTGCAAAAACCAGTCCCATTTCAGCAAAACCGAGCCAATTCAGGTGATTAGGGGGGCTCGCTTCATACTTCTAGCCTACATCGATAAAATATAATTATTTTAAAAAATATTAACTTTTAAATTTTAATATATTTTTTTAATTGAAACATTTCAAAGCATAATTATTAAGAGTTACGACTGGACTCGTCTTTTCAAGGCGCATACAATCGCTATATATATTTTAATTATTTTTTTAATTAAAATAATTTTATAATTAAAAAATTGAAGGCGTAAGTATTGAATGTTATAATCGGCCTTGTATTTTCGATGCACATACGATCGTGATGTTATAACACAATTCTATCTCGTATTTTCATGCTCAATCATACCATGCTGTCTTACACTGTCTTTCCCTCTTGTCTCTCTCATTCCATCTCATTCTATCAGTCCATAGGTTTTTTCCAAGTGCACCCATTTTGTCGTTTCATTCTCTTTCCTTTTTCTCTTGTCTCACATTCGCCCGACACAACTACACACCTTGTTCGATTAATCATATTTGTTCCACTGAAAATTTATACATGTTCGACCCCACCATCTGCATTGTTCCTTCATCGTCTGGTAGAGTGCGCGAATCGTCAGTGCTTGTATTTATTTACGAATCTAAAGATGTAATTCTCCTTACATAAGAAGGCATATAAAAAGTGTCAAGTACATTCTAGGCAGGACTTTGTAAAACAGATTCGATATTCAATACTTTATATTTTTAAAAGCAATATTTTTTTTTTTCATAATATTTTACTATATTTAGTTTGTTTTAACATTTGTCACCGACCCTTGTAAGCACATATGCATCATTACGCCGACAGGTCCACCAGAGCCAGACGGCCTGCAGTGACCCGCCAAGCGTGACGTCATCGACATTCACTAGCAGTGAAATCATCAACAAACGTCGCGTGTGGAAAAGACAACAGCTTGCGAATTTAAGAGATCACTCGCGCTACTGTGTGGCCTTGCCGAGCAGACATCTAGGAATCGATGCATTAATAAATAAGTATAATAATATAAATTTATTTAAATTTTTTATTTGAATAATGCCGAAAAAGTATTCTTAGAAAATGTAGTAAAAATGTATGAAAAAAAAAAATTTTGCAAAGTAAATTCAGTTCAGAGAGCTTAGATTTTGAAAATTTCACTCTTTCCCATGACAGCTGGTAACATTTAAGAAAAGAAAAAATTATAATGTTTGGAAGGGGAATCAAACCCGGAAACTTTAGATTAAAAGTTCGACATGCTAAGCACAAGTATACCACAAACTCAAATCGATTAAAGTACTTAAATCTTGTATATAAGTTTCAAACATAGAATCTACATTCCCATACAATTACTGAAATATTGTCAAAGTATTTTCAATTTACTTCAGCCACTACTTATATGACTTATGACTAATATATTTCAGAACAGTTTCAGTTTATGTAAAGCCATGCGATGTGCTGTATTTTAACATCTCGTAACTTGTTATGTAGCAAGTCGGACTGTAAGGAAGTGAATATGTACAGGCATTTAGGTAAACAAATTTAATTTGCAAGTTTTTAGAAGGTTAGCAGTCTCGCGACATTTTTAATTTGCAAGTAACATTTCTAGCGCCAGGAATGTATGTTAAAGCAATTTTTATAACCATAATAGTAATTAGCTTGAAATAATATTTTGCTATTCTTAAAGAAGTCTAAAATACTGGTTACGATACAGGATTGTTATAAGAAATTAAATATTCAAATATTTTTTATTTTTCAAATTTTACTGAAATTTGTTACTACAAAAACACTTTAAAAAGTATTCATGTTCGTCTACATTCTTGTACAAATCTCAGTCATTCGTTAAACACGAAGCCTACTATTCTGACACTTATAAACTTCATGTCGTCGTGCAGTAAGCTTGAAGCCAAAGTCCTTCCAGCAAAAGCGGCACCGATTAGCCACTGAAAGTTCTGTAGATGATACACAAGTAGGCCAGATGGTTCGACTGTCGAAATGTCGGAAGGAGCAGGAACTAGGTACGAATTGTTGTCGATCACGCCGATGATGACACTTCCAGCATTGACACTTTTCACATAAGGAATATAATCAGCTTATACACAGCTCAAGGCAGTTTACACCAACAAGTGTCCAGGCAGAACCCACGGCCATACATATTCTTCTTCTTCACGACAAAGTTTTTCTTTCAAGGCCTCTACAGCCTCTGGGATACTATCAATATTGTACAGTGTTTGTCCAAACACTTTAACTCAAGCATGCCTTAGCATTACACTCATACATACTGTCCACACCATTCGACATACACCAACAATTGCAAGACAGATGTGCTGGAATAACATATCACCCAACATATCATCTATGTCAACCCAAGTGAACAAAGTAAATTTTATAGTATATACCAACACTGCAGCACAAACATTCTTACCATCTGTCAAACTAACATAACTTAATTTACTAAAGCTCCAACAATCCTAACCTACGTTAACGTCCCAAAGACGAAAAATGCATATGACCTTGACCTTTGACCTTGATCTGATGCTCTTCCACCTTGAAAATGCAAAAAATTCTATAAACTCTTACATAATTCCAAAAAAATTAAGAAATTATCTAAAGACTTGTCTTTCATCATGGGTAATTAAGGTGTCCTTTGGCAAAGGTCGTGGCAGTGGTGGTGGTGCTGATCATTCCGCAGGTCGTTCTCTCATGTCGACGGGCACGGCAGCTTTTGCTGAAGCTCTTACCACGGTAGCAACACTGTTTTCCATGTAATTTTCCAGCAGTGGGAGAAGGTACATCTGTGGAGGTATGCTCTACAGAATATTTCGTTCAATCATTGGCTTGCATAATATTAATGAAAAAACCGAAGTGCTTCCCACAGTGGCGACATATGTATCTACTTTGTCAAGCTACTGCTCTCTCGATATAAAAAATTACTAACACATTTCGTCAGTGAGATTTAAGCATTATTTGACAACTGACTCATGTTGTCAGACCGATCCCTCACAAGATTGACCCATTGACCATTAACCCATGAACCATGACACATGACCCATTGATCCATACGCCCATTATGACCCATGGGTCAAGGGTCAATGGTTTAAATGGGCCAGTCTTTTGAGGGGTCGGTCTGACAATGGGAGTCAGTTGTGAAATAATCCTTATATCTCACTGACGAACCTTGTTGGTAAGTTTATTTATATAGAGAGTAGTAGCTAAGCAAAGTAAATACAGATGATGCCATTGTGGGAAAGACTGGTTTTTTTCATGAGTATGATGCAAGCCAATGAGTAGTAGGAAATAGATGAATCAGGTGCAAGGGATTGTGGAGCCAGAGCCGGGAGAGTCGTCAACTTGATACGTCACCCGATCGCCATCATGAATGTAATTTACCATTCACCCCTGGCCCGTGTGACCTTGAACTTGACACCGATGATATTCAACCTTAGGAAAACACTTAAAAAACTTAAAAAATTACAAAACTCCTAAAAAAATAAAAATAAAAATTGAAAAAATTGAAAAAATCCAAAAAATTATCATTAAAAATTATTGAAAACTAATAAAAATTATTAAAAAGGATCCTCAGAAATGACCCATTGTTTTCAGAAAATCTGACAGGGATCAGCGACTCCGGTGACTGGCATCATTGACTCCAAGCCAGGTGATTGGGATCAGTACCTACGACTTTTAACCTTGTCCTTTCACCTTGCCCTTTCACCTTTGACCTTGAAAAAGGAAAAAAATTCTAAAAAAAATCTTTAAAAAATATGTATAACAGAAAATTGAATTGAAAATTCGATTTAAAATTAAAAAAAATCGTTTTAAAAATTAATTAAAAAATTTCGTATTAAAATTGAATAAGTAATCGTTTTAGATTTTTTTAATTGTTAAAAAAAGTTAAAAAATAGCTCTGAAATTTATTTTAATATATAATTTTCTTTTAAAAAATTCTTCATTAAAAGCATTTGACCCCGGTTGTAATTTCCCCCTTTTTCTCTGTCGAAATTTCCCATTTTCCTTAAAAAAAATTCCCTTGAAATATTATAAAACATTTAATTAAGGAACTTGCATTTCCTGAGGTCTCCCCCCACACCATCAATAACTCACCTCTGTTCGAATCCAGCAGACGACTAACTCCTTCACACCCACTGCCCTCGCCTATACTTATTCCGCCATCTTGTTTTTTTCGTTCGCCACTTGTTTACATGCTACTGGAGATTGAGACTCGCACAAGCTCGACTGCCATCTTTGTTTACATGCTACTGGGTGCGGCCATATTTGTTTTCTCGTTCGTCATTTTTTATACAATAATGGAGGCCCCTATCTTGGTAGGCATCTCCCATGTGCTATATTGGATGCCGACTATGTTTACCTAGGCCCCATGACCTTGAGCGACCTGGAAAACCAAAGATCGAGACAAATGCATAAAGGTCAGCAAACATAATACATAACAGGCTACCACAACCATATTCGGTGCAGACTACATTTACCTTAGCCCCATGAGCTTGAATGATCTTATAAACCAAAATTCAAGAAAAATGCACAAAAGTCAGTATGAATAATACATAACAGGCTACTACCGCTATATTAGATACAGACTAACAAGATCTTGACCCCATGACCTTGAATGACCTCGAAAACAAATCGAGAAAAATACATAAAAGTCAGCAAGCACAATATATTACCGACTACCGCCGCCATATTAGATGCAGACTACATCTACTTTGACCTTATGACCTTAAATGACCTTGAAAACAAATCTCGAGAAAAATACACAAATGTTAGCAAGCACAATGCATTACAGACTATCACCGCCATATTTGATGCAGACCAACTCAAACTTGACCCCATATCATAATACATTAGTCTACCACCATATTAGATTCACACTACCTTGACCTTGACCCCATGACCTTGAATAACCTAAAAATAAAATCTTGAGAAAAATCTATGTGAAGTTGCAGTAGCCAAGACTATCCACCTTCCACACAGCTGCCGACACACTAAACCCCTCAACTTACCTCCCTACTGCTTATAATATACAAGTGTGCAAGCCCTATGGCGTCATATTTACTTTGAACCTATCGTACTACACCATTAATACATTGTGCAGACACCGACCAACCAATCACCAAGTTACCACATGATTACAGCTAACCAATCACATGGTAGCATTTAGACATCACACACAGGCAGGTAGGCAGGCTTTAGTTGGTAGCATTGAGAAATCACACACACGCAGGTAGGCAGGCTTTAGATGCTAGTTCCTTGATCATATTACCATGTAGTTATATCTTTAACAATTTTTTCCAGACAAGTTCTTAGTTCACGTATAAATCATGGTCACACTTAAAGTAAACATCTGACTCCTGTTTTCGGACCGACCCCCTCACAAAACTGACCCATTGACCCAAAGGCACCATTACCTATTGATCCTATGACCCCATGGCCCATTGATCCATTGACCCCATGACACCATGACTTATTGACCCCATGACCCACTGAGTGATACAGCGATGGAATATCCAATCCAGTAAGCGATGATGCAGGTCACAGCCCCATGCACGTCGAGGTCAAAAGACAGCCCTTCGTATTCGAAATTCAACTTCGTGATATGGGAACACTCCGAGAAACCCCAAATACTTGTTCGCCCCAGAAGAAAACACGCATGTACAACATAACAATATGGTATTTAATTATGCTTGTAGGCATATGTACATACCTAAATATAGACATGTGAATTCATTTAATATTCCCATATTTATATGAACATACTTACATAAAAATATTTATATTAATTATATTTTCCTATTCTTAAATGTAGATACTTATATACAATAAAAGTACATTAATATATATTCTCATGTTTATATGCACATTCTTATATATACATTACAATTAATTATATAGTCCTATATTTATATGTACTTACTTATATAAAATAAAATAACTTTAATATTCTCATATTTATATGTAAATACTTATATAGACATAAATAATTATTTTTATGTTCACATATTTATATGTACATATTTATATACCTATTAAGACATAATTATTTATACATTAAATTGCAAGAATTTTGTATTTATATACCTATGCATACTTATATACCTATACATACATATATATTAAATTGAAAATAATTTTATATTTATATACTTATATACCTATTACTAAACATGCATATTAAATTGAAAATAATTTTATTTTTATATACTCATACCTATCCATATAAATTAAATTGAAAATAATTTAATATTAACATTTTTACATTAACATACTTACATTAATATATTTATGTACATATACCTATAAGTAAAATAAAATTAAAAATAATTTTATATTTACATAATTATATACCTATTCTTATACAAAACTATTTATAAAATAAACTGAGAAAATGTGTATTTCCATTATATTTTCATTACATTATATCTAAATTGAAATAAAAATAATTTTATATTTGTATACTTATATGTTTTTAAACATATTTATACAACTATACATAACTATGTATAGTCATATATATATAATAGGACCCACTTGTTTTCTTCAGGAGCGAACAAGTATTTGGGTTCTATCAGAGTGCTCCCATACCATGAAGATGAATTGCGAATATGAAGGGGCTCCTTTTGACCTCTATGACCATTGAGTTGTGACCATCATCGCTAACTGGATTGGATGCTCCATCGTTCCATTGCTCAATGGGTCATGGGATCCATGGGCCATGGGGTCATGTGGTAAATGGGTCATGGTGCCATGGGGTCAGTGAGTCAGTCTTGTGAGGGGGTCGGTCCGACAACAGGAGTCTGTTGTTTACTAAGTGTGACCATGATTTATAGGTGAGCTAAGAACTTGTCTGAAAGAAACTGTTGAATATATAAATACATGATAATGTGATCAAGAAATTAGCATATAAAGCCTGCCTACCTGCCTGTGTGTGATGTCTCAATGCTAGCATGTGATTGGTTAGCTGCAATCATGTGGTAACTTGGCGATTGGCTGACCGGTGTCTGCACAATGTATTAATGGTGCAGTACGATAGGTTAAAAGTCAATATGATGCCATAGGGCTTGCACACTTGTATATTATAAGAAGTAGGGAGATAAACTGAGAGGTTTAGTGTGTCGGTAACTGTGTGGAATGTGGATCGTCTCGGCTAGCTTCTGCTGTCAGGAAGCTAGCCGAGTCCCAAAGTCACAGACTTTTCTCGAGTTTTAATTTTTCGGTCATTCAAGTTCATGGGGTCAAGGTCAAGGTAATGTGCATCTAATATGGTGGTGGTAGTCTGTAATGTAGTATGTTTGTTAAATTTTTGAATTTTTCTCAATTTTTTTCTTTAAGGTCATTCAAGGTCATGGGGTCAAGATTGAGATGGTTTGCATCTAATATGGCGGTGGAAGTCTGTAATGTATTATGCTTGCTGACTTTTGTGTATTTTTCCCGAATTATGGTTTTCAAGGACATTCAAGGTCATGGGACTAAGTTAATGGTAGGTTGCATACAATATGGTGGCGGTAGCCTGTAATGTATTATGCTTGCTAACTTCTATGCATTTGTCTCCAATTTTGATTTTAAAGATCATTCAAAAAACACGGGGCCAAGGTAAGGGTATTCTGCATTCAATATGGCAGATGGGGGATTACTACCAAGATGGTGGCCTCCAGTAATGTGTAAACAAATGATGAACGAAAAAATCAATATGGCCGCTTAGAGTAGCATGTTAACAAATATGGCATTCAAGCGAATGCGAGAGTCAATATCCAGTAGCATGTAAACAAATGGCGAACGAAAAGACCAAGATGGCGGAACAAGTAAAGGGAAGGGGAGTAGGTGCGAGGGAGTCAGTCATTTGCTGGATACGAAGAGAGGTGCGTAATTGGTGGTTTGTGGGAGACCTCAGGAAATATGAGTTTTTTCATTGAGTTGTTAATTAAATAATTTTCAAGGGAAATTTAACGGAAAAGGGGAATTCCAAGGGAAAAGGGGGAAAAAAGGAAGCGGATGTAAAAGACTATTCAATTGAAATTTTTTTTTTAAATAAGATTTTATAAAAGTATTTTTTCAATTTTTAAACTATTCTTATTAAATTTTTTGCTAAACATTTCTAGCATTTTTTTTTGTATTTTCAAGGTCAAAGTTCAAAGGTCACATCGAAGGTCATATACTGATCCCAGTCACCATGTTCATAGTAACTGATCCCAGTCACTGGTGTATCTGATCCCTTTCAACTTTTCTAAAAAAAAAAAAATAAAAGGGATCATTTCGGAGGATTCTTGTAATAATTATAAAATAACTTTTAACACTAATTTTTCGTTGTATTTTTTCAGAACTTTTTTGAATATTTTCTGGAGTTTTTTTTGGAATTCTTTGAGGAGTTTTTGGAATTTTTAAAGGTTTCTAAACTCTTATTTTGGTAAAAGGTCCTCGGGGTCAAGGTCAAGGTCAAAGGGTGCACAAATCAGGGGTGAAAGGTCAATGACATTCAATATGGCGGTCGGGTAACATTACAAGATGGCGGCACCCCTGGCTCCGGCTCCGACTCCCCAATACACTGCGTCAGAATCATATATTTCCTACTTCTACAATGATTGAACGAAATATTCTGTAGAGCATACCTCCACAGATGTACCTTCTCCCACTGCTGGAAAATTACATGGAAAACAGTGTTGCTACCGTGGTAAGAGCTTCAGCAAAATCTGCCGTGCCCGTCGACATGAGAGAACGACCTGCGGAATGATCAGCACCACCACCACTGCCACGACCTTTGCCAAAGGACACCTTAATTACCCATGATGAAAGACAAGTCTTTAGATAATTTCTTAATTTTTTTGGAATTATGTAAGAGTTTATAGAATTTTTTGCATTTTCAAGGTGGAAGAGCATCAGATCAAGGTCAAAGGTCAAGGTCATATGCATTTTTCGTCTTTGGGACGTTAACGTAGGTTAGGATTGTTGGAGCTTTAGTAAATTAAGTTATGTTAGTTTGACAGATGGTAAGAATGTTTGTGCTGCAGTGTTGGTATATACTATAAAATTTACTTTGTTCACTTGGGTTGACATAGATGATATGTTGGGTGATATGTTATTCCAGCACATCTGTCTTGCAATTGTTGGTGTATGTCGAATGGTGTGGACAGTATGTATGAGTGTAATGCTAAGGCATGCTTGAGTTAAAGTGTTTGGACAAACACTGTACAATATTGATAGTATCCCAGAGGCTGTAGAGGCCTTGAAAGAAAAACTTTGTCGTGAAGAAGAAGAATATGTATGGCCGTGGGTTCTGCCTGGACACTTGTTGGTGTAAACTGCCTTGAGCTGTGTATAAGCTGATTATATTCCTTATGTGAAAAGTGTCAATGCTGGAAGTGTCATCATCGGCGTGATCGACAACAATTCGTACCTAGTTCCTGCTCCTTCCGACATTTCGACAGTCGAACCATCTGGCCTACTTGTGTATCATCTACAGAACTTTCAGTGGCTAATCGGTGCCGCTTTTGCTGGAAGGACTTTGGCTTCAAGCTTACTGCACGACGACATGAAGTTTATAAGTGTCAGAATAGTAGGCTTCGTGTTTAACGAATGACTGAGATTTGTACAAGAATGTAGACGAACATGAATACTTTTTAAAGTGTTTTTGTAGTAACAAATTTAAGTAAAATTTGAAAAATAAAAAATATTTGAATATTTAATTTCTTATAACAATCCTGTATCGTAACCAGTATTTTAGACTTCTTTAAGAATAGCAAAATATTATTTCAAGCTAATTACTATTATGGTTATAAAAATTGCTTTAACATACATTCCTGGCGCTAGAAATGTTACTTGCAAATTAAAAATGTCGCGAGACTGCTAACCTTCTAAAAACTTGCAAATTAAATTTGTTTACCTAAATGCCTGTACATATTCACTTCCTTACAGTCCGACTTGCTACATAACAAGTTACGAGATGTTAAAATACAGCACATCGCATGGCTTTACATAAACTGAAACTGTTCTGAAATATATTAGTCATAAGTCATATAAGTAGTGGCTGAAGTAAATTGAAAATACTTTGACAATATTTCAGTAATTGTATGGGAATGTAGATTCTATGTTTGAAACTTATATACAAGATTTAAGTACTTTAATCGATTTGAGTTTGTGGTATACTTGTGCTTAGCATGTCGAACTTTTAATCTAAAGTTTCCGGGTTTGATTCCCCTTCCAAACATTATAATTTTTTCTTTTCTTAAATGTTACCAGCTGTCATGGGAAAGAGTGAAATTTTCAAAATCTAAGCTCTCTGAACTGAATTTACTTTGCAAAATTTTTTTTTTCATACATTTTTACTACATTTTCTAAGAATACTTTTTCGGCATTATTCAAATAAAAAATTTAAATAAATTTATATTATTATACTTATTTATTAATGCATCGATTCCTAGATGTCTGCTCGGCAAGGCCACACAGTAGCGCGAGTGATCTCTTAAATTCGCAAGCTGTTGTCTTTTCCACACGCGACGTTTGTTGATGATTTCACTGCTAGTGAATGTCGATGACGTCACGCTTGGCGGGTCACTGCAGGCCGTCTGGCTCTGGTGGACCTGTCGGCGTAATGATGCATATGTGCTTACAAGGGTCGGTGACAAATGTTAAAACAAACTAAATATAGTAAAATATTATGAAAAAAAAAAATATTGCTTTTAAAAATATAAAGTATTGAATATCGAATCTGTTTTACAAAGTCCTGCCTAGAATGTACTTGACACTTTTTATATGCCTTCTTATGTAAGGAGAATTACATCTTTAGATTCGTAAATAAATACAAGCACTGACGATTCGCGCACTCTACCAGACGATGAAGGAACAATGCAGATGGTGGGGTCGAACATGTATAAATTTTCAGTGGAACAAATATGATTAATCGAACAAGGTGTGTAGTTGCGTCGGGCGAATGTGAGACAATAGAGACAGGAAATAAAATGAAACAACAAAAAATGGGAACACTCGGAATAACCTCTGAAAGGAAGAGAGAAATGAATGAGAGACAGAAAGAGACAAGAGAGAGAGCGAGTTAGAGATGGAATGAGAGATATAAAGAGTGATGAGAGAACGGGAGATAACGAGAGAGTGAAAGAGACATGAAAGAATGAAAAATGAGACAGGAGTGAAAGGAAAGAGAATGACACAACAAAATACTAGGAAGACTCTTCGAATACATATGGTCTGATAGAGACAGAAATAGATGGAATAAGAGAGACAAGAGAGAAAGAGAGATAGTGAGACAGCACGAAATGATAGAGCATCAAAATACGAGACATAATTTTCGTATGACATTACGATCGTATGTGCCTTGAAAAGACGATTCGGTTTTTATATAACAATTAATACTTACGACTTTAATCTTTTTTAATTTTAAAGACATAATTAAATTTAAGAACTAATTTATTAAAAATTGTATTATTTTATTGATGTAGGCTAGAATTATTACGCGAGCCTTCCAAATCACCTGAATTGGCTCGTTTTTCAAGAAATGGGGCTGGTTTTTGCGTTTGAATGGTTTGGTGTTTTTTTTTAGGGATAAATGGAGTATTTTTTTTATAGGGAAAAACGGGAATTTTTTTAAGGAAAAAGGGACATTTTAAGGCATTTTTGGGCTGAAACGTACGATATTCTGCGAAAATGAACGAATTTTGGAGAAAAAAAGTCCAATATGTCGGCCGGCTCCCGGCTCCCGCCGCTAGGCTCCTGTGCCAGCCTTCCCATTACCCTGCTACTCGTAATCAATTCATTAACATATGTTTACTAACATAAACAAATTAAGATAATATAAAGAGGCACTAAGTGTTTCTAACTTATCCTCTTCAGTCACGGTATGTATAAAACAGAGAGTGATTCTTACGTTTAGGTGTAACACCAGCACATTTTGTGTGCATATATCGCACACGTTTTTTGCACTGTGTCATTTTATCTTGAAGATCCTCCTCCCATAAATAGCAATAACAGGATTCTTCATGAATTACTTGCTACAAAGTGGCGACATTTGCTATGTTTTGTACTTTATTTTTTTAATTCAATTCTTATTCCTTGATGGTTTATCTATGATTATTGTTTGTTTGCTTGGTCGTTTAATGTTTTTCTTTGAAGCCAAAGCCGCTTCTTGAGCTGCTTCGCAGTCTTTGAACAGAGTAATCTTTAAGCACTGACTCTCGTAGGTTAAAGCTTTCTAGCACGACTATCTCGGTAGGCGCCAAATTCTACTAGTGACCTGAAACTGGACGAGCGCCTTCACATTTGTCATGAATAGACATCATCCAATATCCTTCGGCAAGGCGCAAGGGTCTTGATAGTCAAATGTACAGAAGTATGTATAGCAGCACAGATATGGAGCTGATTTCACACCATTTTCCAGGGAAATACTATTAATCTACCCTACTTACTGTATTTAAATGTAGTAGATTGAATTTTCATTTCTTCGTCAACCATACACGGAACAAACCGGATCAAAAACTAGCTGGTGTTAAACAGTGTAATTCACACATCTGCTGAATTGGAGAGCTCTATTTAAGGATTCCCTACAACCCGATATTACCATTTAAATAAGGGAAAAATGAACACCACTTGATTTACTTATATTGCATTTATAAGAATAAATATCTGTTAAAATTGAAATTTTCAGAAATAAATTGCTACTAAATTAATTAATTTTCGCTACAACTCTGTTCAGTTGTATTATTTTTGCAATAAATAGGTGGTATTCGGAAATAATTTCCTGTGTCGCATTAAAACAATTTTGTAACCATTCGCAAGAAACTGGGGCGAAATGACATTTTCTTTCGTAAATTTCACGCCTGTTCAATAACTTATGTTTAAGTCATTTACAATCAAGTTTCCCTTTGCCTGTAATCCCGATTAACTCTACGCTGAGAATTATACTATTTTATATTATTGATTTACAGTGTATCGAAAACTTAATACCAATACTAATACCAAATTGCTCTGCGATAATTTAGTTTCGCAAACAAGGGAACAGAAAACTTTGCTGTAGGAATTGTATTTGCAGTTATAAATGCTGTTGGTGTTACTGCCTGTCGTGGCGATATTGAGAGAGAACGAGCAGTTCCTCTGACTGCAGCTCCCGGGGGAACAGTGTTGGCAGGTTGGTGAGCACGTGTCTCCTCCAATCTCCAAGCTTCAGGACGCTGCGTCCTAATGGAGACGAGCAGCTGTGACCCGCTGTGCCCGTAGGAAACTCTGTCCAGCGCACTGATCAATCGGAATGAGAAAATACGGTTTCCCCACAACCCCTTCGCTAGAGGGCCAATCCCTTTCACAAACCCTTTTCAACAACCCTTCTAAAGGTCCCCGTTATAAACCTCAAGACATGTGTGACTACAAACCTGAACGCCGGAAGATTCACAGAACTATGAATGGGCTCACGCTCGAGCGATGGTGTTTGGAAGCTCACCATAAATGTATATATTCTCTCTTTCATACGTCATGGACAGCCTTCTAAACGCGGACCAGCCAAGCATACCGCTGATACGAATTCGATGTTGAAGGCAGCAAAAGAATTCCAATACACGTTGAGGAATGACGTCAGAAAATTAAAAAAACATAGACGTGAGACAGCTAATTCCACCGTGAAGGGGCCGCGGTGGTGTATTCGTTAGACTGCTCGCCTCCATCTAGGCGAACCGAGTTCGATTCCCGGCGGGGTCGCTCCAGGATTTTCGCATCTCGGAATCGTGCTGGACGATGATGCTACTCGTCGGCGGGTTTTCTCGGGGATCGTCCATTTCCTCCGCACTTTCATTATGGCGCTGCTCAATACTTATCTCGCATCACCCTCATCAGCCCCAAGACGTCGATGTTACGAGCCGCCCAAATCTCATTCAGTCACGAACTTCAGCCTCGCATGCCGGAAAAATGACGTCACTGGTCAACATGACTAAACGCCATTCGCCAATCAGAGCCTTTTAGCATACTTGTCAGCCAGCAGCACAGACAGTAGGCAAACTTCCGTAAGATGTAGGAGCCAATCTGACACTAGGACCGTTCCAGAGCCTCGCACAGCCAATCAGCGAAAGTGTACGCCTACATTTCGTTTCTGTAAACGTAACTTTTGCAGCATGACGGTGAATATATTACACCAACACGACAGAGATGCTCCTTTGTATGTGGCGCTGAATTTGGGACATCAAGCGGCCATAAAACTCACTAACAGCTTACACGATGTCTTCTGCTGCTGTCAAGGTCGACTGACAAGATGTCAGCACAGCTAAGCGTGCCAACCACCAATTCGACATTTATGTCAGCCTTCGGCGTCGAAAGGAACGGTTAACCTAGGGTTATACGTTTCTCGAAAACGTGTGGCCCGTAAAACATTGTAAGTTCCTTTCTCCGCGATAAATTATCATCGTTCTCTTCTTGAGCGATTGTCCAATTTAATTACAGTGAAAAGCTTTTCTTCCATAACTATTTTTATTTAATCTTAAGATTTTCCAGTCATTAGATTTACAGTAATTAATTAGAATTATATATAGTAGTGTATTAATACATTATAAGTTTAAGCATCACAAATCAGTTTATTCATATCAGCTGTCCACGTCCTAATAATACTGTCACCGACATCGCCAATTCTATATTCTTACATATTGTCAACCTAGTAACTACGGTCAAACTGTAAGTGACACAAGTGCCTACTACTCTTAAACCCTGCACATACAACTTTTTCTAATAGAAATACTAATGTAAAAAACAAGTAATGTGAAGGTAGTAATTATAATACACAACCACATAAATATCATGTCTTGGGCCTCGCTCTCTTACTAGCTTTACGGCCAGCGATATTTTCTTTCTTTTCACTTGCCTAATTTTTGCAAAGACGTAACTCTCAAAACCACACTTTCACATTCTAAAATTTTTTAAAATACCTTTAACTAAAAAGGATTTTTATACGCCTTGTATTCCTCCTCTTAATTCCACCATCTTCATCCTTCAATAAATATGAACGAAAAGTACAATGTGTAGTAATAATACTTGCTGGGACCAAAATATCTTTCTTTATATACACTACAATTTTGGTTTTTGTTGAAATATAAACATTTTTCTTTTGCTGTGTTATCGTGATACCAAAATTTATTCGCTGCTAGTACACTGAACTATTAAAATATTTAAAACAAATTTTATTTGCAAAAATGTGTCAGTTATAGGAAGTTTGGTTCCAGTAGGATGACTAAATATCAATTCAGTAGATGTCGCATATGAGTTTAAGACACTTATATTTCGATACTCTAATAACACGGAATCTATATCACTGGCGTGATATTTCTTAAAAAAATCTTTGTATTCCAGCTTCAGATTTACTACGATCTGTTTGTGTAATAATCTGCACATTTGGATAAAATTTTGAAACTACAGAAGTTTTCTTAAGTTCTTTTACAGACTTACCATGCGTGTTATTTAGCCGAATAGAATCGACATGTTTTTAAATATCTACTATGGTTTGTTACTCGACGAATTAAAAATTTGCAACCACTCATGTAGAGACGTAGCGACTTCTACCACGAAGTTCACAAAAAATACCTTCAAAATCCTGGAAACACCAGAGAAATACACACGAGTAGGTCTCGAATGAGTAACCAGAACGGAATCAACATAAAAATATAAAGTAGCACACATACAAGGTGTGTTTAAACTACTCGTCAAAATTTAAACCACGCCATCCATGTGAAAATATAAAACAAAACATCCTAGTAGCAAAATTTTTGAAACATTCATGAAGTACTACAAAATTCTAACAGAATGTAGCAAAACAGCGCCGGGTGTACGCAACATCACGAACCCGCGTGCCAACCCAGTTGCGTATAACGAAGGCGAACGGGACTGGTGCGTTATTAGGTGACTGCAGGCCAAACTGAAAATACGAGCATGTATTTTGGACACTATTAAAGTTTAGTTTCCTCGACTATTGCACAGTCGAAATGGTGATATAATTTCGGTTCATATTATTAACTGCTCAAACGTATCGCGTTAATATATCCTAAGTGTGGCTGTCTGATCGGTATGACGTGAAAATTTTCTGCGTGCGCTGTGTAATACCGCCGCTAGTAACATGGCGAGGTGTCTCATTGTGGCAGCAGAAAGAGCAGCCTATTTGCAGGGTGGATGGCCCGTGTTTACTCCCGACGCTCTGTTGTGACGTGTGGAGTCACCTATGAAATATTCTCTTTCATAGGTTCCTCCACCGCGAGAAACGACACTGAATTAAAAACAGCTCTTTCCTCCCGCAAGCACTGTTTGTTTTTACGGTCTTTCCAACCAGCCTTTCCTCCACCGAGAATATCCCTCACAAAATATTCCCTGTGTTCTCGCCGCGACAAAAACGTCACCTTTACACTTCTGCGAGAGAGATCACTCTTTTCAAAACAGCCTTTTACGAAATTGAATTTGCAATCCGTTTATACTCCGAGATTGAAACAAAAGAACGCTCTAAAATGACTTGCTTCCCATCCAACTCTGCCTGCGTTTTAAGGAACCTTCCGAACTTGGAAGTAAATTACGCAGCCTCGCCTCGGCATTTTCTGCGTCAGAAGTAATATTTGACCTCGCATAAATTAATTTCGGGAAGCTTGTTTCCCCGCCGTGCCTCAAAGGCAGCTACGTGAAATGTTTCACTCCCGGTACGACGAGGAATATAAATTTCCGTGCAGAGTGTTCAGTGTTGGCCCTTTTTTGCTGGAAATTTCGCTACACAACATGCCACTCTCTTTCCTCTCACCCCTGCCCACCAACACTGATTGATACAGGTTGCTCACGCTTAATTGAACACTTGTACTTACGATCTACTTTAAGTTCAATTGTGTATCCGTCTATTTATAAAGTTAATGTAATGGACCTTGTAACATTATACATACATCACCCAGTGAAACCTTAAAATTGTAACGTACAGGAATGTGTTAATAATATTCTTATTCTTTCTCTAATTCGTATAAAATTTAGGAACATTTACTTACGTGCCTATAAATCTATAAATTACACCCCCAGTATCACAGCCAAAGTGGGTGCGTCCCAAGCACTGCTTCCCATTTCGTTAATAACCCTTGTAATTTCTCTAAACTCTTCCATCCTTATGTGTTCTCCAGCAGTCGAGGCATCAAATTAATGACTTATCCAGCGAAGCTCTAGTACTTGCGTCACCACGGAAATTGGCTAAACTTCCGGATCGTCATACTGCTTGAATTAGATGGTAATAATTTAATCCCGTATTGCGTATTGGCATTTTGTCACGGTTATCACGTAAGGCGACACCACAGCTTGAAGGTTGATAGGAGAGAGAATGTCGCTACCGTAACAATTTACTCGAGGGAAGTGCGTGAAGATTTTCTCAATATAGAACACATTACTTTATTACAGTCAGCTATAAAGCAGGCATTGGGAGTTAGGGAAGTAGCGTGAATAAAGACGCGTTTATTAAACACGGTGGCGCACTCAGGCACGTGGCAGTGCTGACAAGTGCTGCGGGTTGGGGGGGGGGGGGGGGGGGTCATGTTCCAACTGCAATACTTCATAACTGGATCGTGCTGCGTCAATCTTGCTTCATAATTCCGTGAGGCAACATTTTTAAACATACGTCTTCTGAGCCTTTAAATATTTTGAAACCCAATACACGAAATAAACACTTGCTAAATAAAGTAATTAGACATGTTAACAGTAGATAGAAATTATATGAAACACGAAACAATATATTATAATGTAATATTAAACCACTATATCTTAATAACATTAATTTATCCTCGCGCATCATAAATTCTTATGTATTGACTTATAAGTAATGTTGATATTTTATTTAACTTGGTGATGCACGCAAATGTGTTACGAATTTTTATTTATTATTTATGCTACACTCCGGTATGGTTTATTTTTCTCTGTCAAGTTAACTATTTTAGCCAGTGTGATATATATTTTCATGCGTCATAAAGACATCTGTATTATTTTTTTAATAAATTTTTTGTTTTGCGCACACAGACGATCTCAGTTTCTATATTAATTCAATAGTTTAGAATTCATTCAAATTATTTATAATTATACGAACATAAATGCAAAACGTGCAAGTGTATATATATATATATATATATATATATATATATATATATATATATATATATATTCTCATGATCTATCAGACTAAGATGATTCCGGGCGAGACCGCCCCAACGGGAGAGATGCCTCAGTCGACGTAGATTCCAAAGTACTCGCTAGATCGTTCTTGTCTCCAGTACGCCAAGTTGGCTGAAGCGAATAGGAGCCACGGTAAAAGTTTCGTCGGTTAAAAAGTTTTTGCACGTGTTTTACAACACGAAGTGTGTTATGTGGCAGCATTTTACTCACTTGTTATAAGACAAAAGTTTAAACATTTGCGTGGGCTTTGTTTCCTTGAGTATAAATTGGTTTGTAGTTCATCATAACGCACAATGGGGATTTCGTAGTTACTGTTGGTGTTATGACAGCCATGTTTGTAACCATATTATCCAGATCTCCCGCTGGGGCATCTCTCCCGGACAAAAGGACAGATACCCTATTTATACTTGGCAGAGGTGTCCCACCAATATATATATATATATATATATATTAACTTTTTTTCTGGAAATACACAAGTAGTAGATTTTTATTTTGAAGAAGTGCATTTTGGTGTGTTGTAATAATATAGGCCTGCCTAATAAGTATGTAACTTTTTACCTATTTATTATAAGATAATTTGTATTGCTTTCTTTTGGTTACATTTATGCCAACCGAATACAAACGTCAGAAAACTGGAGCAGCCCGAGGGACATGGGGGACATGGAACGAAGATAATTTGAAAGAAGCCATCGCTAGACTACAAAAACGAGAAATCGGAGTGAATGAAGCTACAAGGTATTATGACATTCCCTCTCAAACTCTTGGACGCCGGAAACAATCTGCCAACATGGAGAAGCTTCCTCTTGGACCACGAGGTGTGCTTGGAACCGAAAATGAGAAATATCTTGTTAGGAATATTCAACACCTGGAAAAAGCTGGTTTCGCACCTACTCGGGAAAACATCAGATCTTTAGCTAATAAATTTTCTAACACGCTTGGATTGCATCATCGATTCAATTCAGAGACTTGAATGGCTGACTATGATTGGTTACAGTCTTTTTTAAGGTGGAATCCGGAACTGAGTATCAGGCAATCTCAAGGAATATCTGTAGCAAGAAGCAACGGTTTGAACAGAGAAGCTGTTGACAAGTTTTTTCAACTTTTGTCAGAAGTTTATGAAGAATACGGCTTCTACACAAAACCAGGACATGTGTTCAACATGGACGAGACAGGCCTCCAACTCAACAATTTCGCAGGCAAGGTTATTGTCACGAAATGTTCTAAGGATGTGCACGTATTGACATCTAGTGAAAGAGGAGAAAATGTGACAGTAATAGCTTGTTGCAATGTTGAAGAGCAATTTATTCCTCCTGCAATAATTGACAAGGTGTTCGAGAAAAGAAGGAATTTTCTGATGGACTTTCCCCTGTGTCTTTGGTTTTTATGAATGAAAAATCGTCGTGTATCAGAACTGAGATTTTTTTCAAATGGTTACAAAACCTTTTTTTCGGCCGGAAACCTGTTGGAATGACTCTCCTGCTTCTCGATGGACATTCTTCTCGTGTAAATTGTTATGAGTTGCTTGAATTTGCTAACCAGCATGACATTATTATTTTATATCTTCCGAGTCACACCACGCCAGCTCTTCAGCCACTCGACCGCTCTTTCTTTAAGCCTTTGAAACACTACTTCAAAGAAGAAGCCAGCAAGTGGATTCTCCATCTTCCAAGACGGACGATTTCTCGGATTCAGGTTGGTGGTTAGATTGGCAGGGCTTGAGACAAAGCCGCTTCAGTAAATACCACGGTTAATGGATTCAGAAAAACATGGGTGTTTCCTCTTGACCAAGATGCTATTCCTGAACACTTCTTTAGCATAAGCGATGAAATGAACAGCATTACAAATACTTCCATAAATTTATCACAGTGCTGTGATCAACAGCCAACAGCTGAAATGTCTAAAGAAACCCCAGTAATGAAACCTAGGTACCGAAAAGGAAGAAAACAAACTGCTACAGTTCTCACAGCTGAAGACCACATTTAAAAGCGTAAACAACGGAGAACTGCAGCGTTGTCTAAGTTTGCAGCAATAAATTTGACTACTGAACTTTAAAAGGGAAAGTCAACAGAGAAAACACGCAAAAATAAATCTCTTCGAGTTCCAGATGATGAAGACGACAACGGCAGCTGCCGTGAAGATGACAACTGCATCGAGTGCGATGAAAACTATTACAAACAAAGGAAAAGTATAGACTGGATAATGTGCTCCATTTGTGCGAAGTGGTTGCATGCATCGTGCATAATGTAAGGCAACATGTGTAACATTCGTGGTAGGAAAGAAAAGAGAGCAAAAAACTAGTCAGGAACTAATTAAATTGTTTTTTTCTTATAATGCAGTTTGATACAGGTTTTTTATATTATTATTAGTTTATACATTTTTATCATTTTGATGTGTCAACTTCAATATTTTACAATGTTTTTAATTGATAACTTTAAATAATTCTCATATTTTATTTTTTAAAGCACTTTTCGATTTGGCAATAACAATATAAGTTACATTTACATATCAAACTAATATTTGATGCGTGTACTTTGCTTAAGTAAACATTTTCCTAATATTTGGTAATTCATACACACTAACCCTGTGATTATTTTCTAAGAATTCAACAGTACATCTGTCCCGAAGACGTGGGGCAACTCCACCGGGCACACGGGAGAGAGAGCGATTTTACAAAGTGTAAAATTTTTATATTTAAAAGTGACCATTTTTTATTTGCGAGAGCTTTGTTGTTATGAGACAAAAAATTGATTCAATTTCCTATATTTTCATGTGAAATAACATTTGTTTACATTAACCTGAAAAATTTTACAACCCATTTTCCCTCAGATGGGCATCTAACCCGGAATTACTTTATTACTTGAATTGCTTAACGTGTACTTTGAAGAGGAATTTAATTATTTAAGTAATTTAAACATTTCTACATTGCTAGGTTTAAGATTTATGATTTATATTGGTTTTATCTTTTTAATGATAGTGGTAATAAATTTAAATTTTTAGCCTTGGTTTGAAATTTTAGTTTTGGTTATAAAATTATTGAGCTTTGCCCTTCTATTTAGTCGGAGGATGTGGTAATTTATTTATCTCTGACCATAAGAGTGGAAACGAAAAGCTCCTCCACCATTGTTATATTGTATGTCTAGTTTGAACTGTACATTTAATAACATGGGGAATCCGTAGTCCTGAGAGATACAGTAAATTAAGTATGTTTGCAATTTTTGGTATTTGCACCATATTAGTTACAACTCGTTACATGAAATATAAGTTAAATCGGAGGAGTTCAGAGAAATAGTAAAAGTTAAGTATAATTCAACTAAACCATGGAACATTATTTAGTTTGGTTGATATTTAATTAGTACGTCTTCACCTGGTCCACAGCTCCGGAGGCTGAGGACTGTAGATGTATTACGGCGGTCGGCACACTCCAACTCCTGGCGTCTTCATCTCGACGATCGAGGTTTAAAGACCGTTTCCGCCAAGATTCCAGCCTTAATATTGGGCGCGTGTTGACTAACAAACTGCAAGGTCTTCCGCCACGTTGGAGAGATTCCTTGTGTTGTGGTTCGGACGCTCGGCTCATGTCCCCATTACCGGTGTTATGTTTGTGAGAATGCGATCGCCTGACTGCAAGCTTATAACACCATTATCCCTAGTTACCAATATTGTGAGAAGATTTTAGTTTTACAAATTTTTGACTGTTACGTGAAGGAGGAAAATTAATCTGTTTAAATTTCGAGGTATTTAATCTCCTTGCGTTTTCATTGATAAAGGTTAAGTCAAGCCTGAAGCGCAGTTGGTAAGCTGTGTGTTCCATCATGCAGAATGCAATTGGATATTTTAACCAAGTAGTAGTCCGTGGTCTATGTAGTTCTTTAACTCTGTCACGGTATGTTTCGTATTCTTCTAAAAAAAAAACTGCTGGTGGTAACATGAAATATATTTCAACTGTAAAAATACAACAAAACAATTTTATATGTATAGTTAAAAATAAAAATCGTCATATTTACGACTGTAAAATGTAGCTGAAATGGAACGTTGTTTTGAAGTGAAACATGATAGGAATACATAATATATATGCATATGAGCACGCGCGTTATTTTATTGCGGGGCAGACACAAAAAATAATTAACTGTAAAGAATTGCTGCTTTGATTTGTTATATTTTTTTCCTGTGGAAAATGGTATGAAATTCCTGAAGTCTGCTTAACTGAAGTTGTGTAGTGTACATTGGTAGTGAATTGCATGTGTAATAAATAAATAAGCATAAAAATAGTTAATAACATTTATGTGCTAAATGTGGGTGTGTTAACTTCTACGATAGAATAAATATGTTTATATATACACGTTGTACGCATGAAAATATACACGATTGACTTCAAGAAACAAACTGCGGTTGTATGTTCCTTACTAAAGTAAACATGTATAGTGTGTGATAAGAGGTTATTTCAATGCAGAGATCAAGTCCTGGAGTTTACAAGTCAACAAATATTCCTTTTTTTTCACAAGTATCGTAGAAAGTTCTTAAAAGTGAAAACACTGCGTTTTTATATAATATTTATAACGAATATTTGCAACCATTGCAAAATTTGTTAGAGCAATTAAATTATTTCATACACACAATTGCGATGGTTTCACTCTTTTCAGTTAAAATTTCCGACAATAAAGTGTAATTGGTTTTAAAGCCCGATAGTTAATGTCCATGTCAATAGGAATGAAAAAGCACGTTATTCCTGTTACCCTAAATCTCAGTGTTTGACCAATACACGCACCATATTCATAATCGGGTTTTTCTAGGCTTAAAGGTTTGCTAACACACAGAACCATCAATGTGCTAAATACCCGTAATGCTGATAAATGTGAAAATGTCGGTGAGAAATATTTTTAATTAAAAATAACTCGTATTTATATACATATACAGCTCTCAGTTTTTAATTTTCATTTAAAGATACACGTGAAAACTGTATAAACTGTGCCTGTCATCAAACAACATGCCGACCTCCCGTGGCGCAGTCGGTTGGTGCGCCGCCGGTCTGGGTGCGGGAGGCTCTGGGTTCGAATCCTATGTAAGGCATGAGCGTTAGTTTAAGTTAGGATGTAAGTTAGTTTATGAGCCGTCCCTCAATAAGCTATCAGGCGTAACACCGGGGACGTTAATGAGCCATTTCCAATCCAATCAAGCCACATCACTAAAAATCAAGTTTTACCACCTTAATTGGCACGTGAATGTGTTGGCTCAAACAAATCGCTGAAAATTAAACAGTATTATTGATATTCCCACAATATGCCCAATCTCCCTCGTTCGAAACCATCGGTCCACAGAAACAGATACTATGACTGTATGTCTACCGTCTGTTTAAGCATGATCGCATCCTGAATATTCACTTGAAGCTCGAAATATTTTGTCTATTTTCCGTTGTAAAATATTCGACAAAGTCAGCTGGGAACATGTAATTTCACCAACATGTTCTGTGGCATAAGTGTTCAGGCGGTAAATACAACAAAATACAGGGGAGAAGCACTGCGGTATACATTTCGAAATTGTTTCAAACGAAACATTATTTTGAATATACTTCATTGCAGTTGCCCTCGTAAACGAGACCAACTGCATTGGATTATATTTCGTTGGACTTGTTAGCCGTATTGCAAACATCATTCTAAGAACATGTTTGAAATTGTTGTCGTTTTTTCCAAACTTTCAATACCACCCTAATTTTTTTTAATATGTATTTGGCTTACAAACGGAGAAGATGAGTACGTCTCATCGACAATAACATTCTTTTTAAATAAGGTATGAGAATCGCTGGCTTAAGTATAAATAATTTGTTGGGTATAAAAAGGTACTTTACCAATCAAAGTGGAGTTCCTTGTTTTGTCAGTGTGATTGCTAATATTATATATCTCAAAAGCTTTGGCTCCAATATTTTGATTGCTTAGAGTTCAAAATATATATTATAACTAATAAAATTAAAATATCATGATTCTGACAAATCAAATCGATTTCAGTAGTCAAGAGATAAAGTAATCTACATTTTTTTTTTTTTTTTTTTTACATGGCTGTAAGCCATTGGAATTTTCCAAATGGAGTTGAGTAACTGCCACACAAATTTAGAGTTTTAGCAAGTGAAGCTGTCCCCTCGTACCGCAAACAGGTCTATGCAATATAGTTGATATTGGGAGATATTTCAGTTTCTAAGACCCTGCTACATAATTAAGGCATATTTTTAGTCGTTTCAAGCGAATATCATAGAAGCGTATGCTGTTTATAACAAAATAAAATCGTTTCTTTACTTGGCAAGCAACTCCCATTGTAATGTATGTCGATCCAGGAGGGACGGGGATGTTTCTGAGCTTCATACATCCAGAAATACGTATTTAATCATTTAAAAAAATTTGACCGTTTTCAAGCTAAGGTAGCGAATTAGAGCGGTTCGCTAGCGTCATGACTCATGGGAGCACAGCTGAACACAGTCATTCAGACTGTACTAATCAAATAAAGATCCTGCAAAAAAATACCACTGGTGCATATTGTAACATTTAAATCATAGGCTATAGTTCTCGAAGGAGAAAACCAGTTGATCAGTGGTATTGGGCTAAAAGTGTACCAAGGGCTGGAGTCTGATAATAAGGATTTGTACTTGGTTTAAAAAATTATTATTATTTTAAACTTTTTTACAGGCCGAAAACTAAATGTTTGCTTTATTTTCATTTACTAAATGAACCAAGACTACTTAATTTTTTTCCCTTCGTATTTACATATCAATGCATTTCAAAATGCACGAATATCTAACCCGACCATAGTGACTTTTCTCCTTAAAATGCATATTTTCGTGAAACACTTGTGATAGTTGAATAGATAGTTTTCCATTTTGCACTGCAGGTTTGTTTAAACTTTTTATTGAACGAGTTGTATATTTTATAAAAACCAAGTACATAGTATTGCAGGAGGTAAACTAGGCCCAGAAAACTCCGTTCCAGTTTATATTTAGTCCCCCGAGTAGTAATGATGACAAGTTTTCAAATTTGTCACCTTTATTGCCCTACATACTACAATAGGGCGTGATTACAGTCATGCTTTTTATGTTATTTGCATATCATCATGCGTGGAACTAAGTATTAAGAGATATAGTTCCATTTGCAATTGGCTTAGTTCTGCTCAAAATAATCAACTCCTAAATACTTTATTTTTTGGCATTGAATTTTTTCAAATTATTTCTTAAAATACTGTATGTTTTACACGAAAAAGGACAAACCCACTTCCTTTCACGTTTCGCGGTAAAATATGGCTTAGCCACGACCCACTTTCAAACTTTATCGACAAAAGTTTGTAAAGAAGAGCCGCGAGACTTGGTTCCACCTTACATAAATTTGAGTGTTGTTATACTGCGCGCCATATATATGCGAGGTCTAGATAACTTTTCTGCTTTTGGCCACTATCTCTTGTAATAGGCTATGACGAAGGACCAGGTAACCTGAGAGCACAGTGTCGAATTATTCTAACTAACTGATCGGAAAATATTATTATTCTTAATAAGTTTAGCCCTGAGGAAGTATATAAGTTTCGAAGTTCAAAGTATATGTGAAATAATAGTAAATCTATGGAGTGTAAATAGCGAAAGCAAAGACAATGATGGCGATATTAGTGTACTCTCGTCTACAGTACAGAATGACCGAATAGTAGTCAACATGGAGTACATTTTTTGTTACTCAGTACATAATGCGATCTGGTTTTATAAATTCGTGCTCTGACTCATGGATTCTAGGAATTGTTAGAACCCTCTTGTTTCCTTGTGACGTTGCTCAAGCTAGCGGCTATCTGGTGCGCAGTATAAAATGTAAATAAGAATAAAACAATAAAAAAATTTATGAGATATTAACTACAAATAATGGCTTAAGTATGAGGCGAATTTTTGACACTGAATTTTTTTTATTGGTTCACATGTACTGTGGTGTATTTTTGGCGTAACTGCGTCCAAGTTTTTGAGATGCTTAGTACACTGAAATCTTTCTCGGTAATACTTTCACGGAAGGACACCTTCCTTTAGGTATCAGCATTTTATCATTGCAACACACGCAAATGTGCGTGTTTTTGTACGCGTTGCCCACCTGCAACTATTGAAAAACTTTATTTTGAAAATAATGAACTCCTCAAACGGTGGAATGGTAAAGTAAAATTACGTGTCATTTTCATATTATTAATGATGACAGATTAAGAAACTATCAACAAACACTAGTTATGTTTTTTCTTTTAGAAGTTCATTTATAAAACTTATAATTAATAGTAGGATAAAGGAAACTCGGACACAGGTATCATGCATTAGGATTCAGGATTCGGCCGCCACCTCGGTTGACGAGGCGGTCGCGGCCGGCGGCCTAGGGCAGCCATGTTGTGGTACCCGATTATCATATTGGAACTTGGTTACTTTGACTTTAACCATGTGCTCGTGAACTTGATTTACCTTTAACCCCAAAAAATTTCA
The DNA here is from genome assembly GCA_029891345.1 of Dryococelus australis. Lineage (NCBI taxonomy): Eukaryota > Metazoa > Arthropoda > Insecta > Phasmatodea > Phasmatidae > Dryococelus > Dryococelus australis. The sequence goes on along the minus strand of CM056998.1, from coordinate 115,274,253 downwards.
AAATCGTTCAAATCTAAAAAAAATAAAATAAATAAATAAATAATAAATAAAAATCAAGGAACAACTCGCTTACAAAACCAACTTTAACCAAAATCTAAAAAAAAAAAACTATATAAAAATTGAGGAACATACGACATTAACCTCACACTCATCCCACTGCCCTCACCTCACAACCTCTCAAACAACTTCACCTTTTTTGCAATCTTAAAATTCAAGAAAATTTGCAAAAAAGTCTTTAAATTCGAGTAACATATAATGTTGCTAAAACCTGACCTTCCACTCTCCCCCCACCCTCAACCAAAATAACACCTTCCCACTATCTGTTTGCAACACTGTCATAATGAAAACTGAGAAAAATGGTAAGAAATCGGGGGAAAAAAAAAAATAAAAAAAATAAAAAAAATACTAATGAAAGTTTAGGAACAAATTACTTCACTTATTCCAACATTGTATGTTGAGGATCTAGTCCACAATAACCTTGAACTCGAAATACAGAGAAAAAATTTAAATGATCAAATAAAACTAATAAGTTATTAGGAAACATATTACATCACTTAATCCGACCTATATATTGAATGTTGGCGACCTTACCCTTGGCCCAATGATCCTCCTCAACACCTTCGGCAAAAAAAAAGTTATAACTATTCCATAAAACTATTTCATAATATAAAAAAAAATAACATTAACCTCACACTCACGATAACGAACTACCCCAACCCTCCCAATGCCCGCTCATCTAATTCTCTCTCCCACGCCAAAGGCTCACGAAGACAGTAATTAATTATATCGAGAAAATAAAAAAAAAAGAAACGAGTAACATATAACATTAGACTTTCTTCCCTTTTCACCCGTACATCCCTACCATTTATCTCCTTATCGACACAAATTAGTAATTGTGCTTACGTAACTAAACATCACTCTAACCACGCCAATCAATCGCGTATACACATTGGCCGCGAACTTGCTACTAAAATGACTTTTTTTTATTTTCTTGTAATGGACACTAATGTCTCTACTAGTTTTTTTTTTTTCGACCCCAAGAGTTCCCATGTCATACATATTCAAGCCCATATAACTGCCAATAGAAGTCAGCTGATAATCGCACGTGGAAGAACAGTGGAGCCAAGTTTGGGGTGCAGAACATATCAGTTACGAGCTAAATACGGTAGGTCGCCTTGATTAAAATAGATGGATAGTGCATTGTAATGGCGTCCAGCACGCCACCATCCTGGACCGTGGGAAGATGGTATGGCAGACCTTGTGCTCACCACTCATGTTTGACGCCCATCTAGCAACGAAATCGTGAGCAGGCAGCCATCTTGGAAAGTCTTTGATTATTCAAGCAGCGGCAGCCAGCCCGATCGCAAGTTCTCAGCCTCACCAGCAAGCATGTCATGCAGTCTTCATATGCGATGGTTGCAAGAAGTTTACCGGTCTTGTGACTACCAGCCGCCACAGCCAGCAGAGTACCAGTTCGAAGTCATTGACTATAGCAGATCTGAAGGAGGGGAAATCGACCTGCTCTCAGATCCTCGCCAGTGGAATATGTCGGCTTCTCCTTGTTCGATCCTAATTCCGGATATGTTAACGTATATACAAGAACAACACTGTGTAGAATATGGGAATCTATTTTTAAAATGAGTGTGGTCTGATTCGCAGCTTGACTTATTTTGAAATGTACAATGGGAATATTCATATTCGGCTCAGGCGCAATATATGTTCGCCGTTATACGCCTCTCAAGGTTTAGTAAGCTTCCTGTGTGAATATGACGAGTTCTACGTTCACCTTTGCAGTTCGCCTTGGCCGGAAGAAATAACTGAAAGCTGTAAGGGTATGTGACATGAAAGTCATGGTAGTAAACACAGGGGTGGGTGGATGCCGACATTAGACACGCCCTGTGCATTACATTTGTGTTCTGTGTACAAAGACGAATTGAATCTTAATGCTAAATTCTAGCCTTCAGTTATTATTTCTCGCCAATGCGGCATGTACACGAAACGGATTAATATTCTGTTATATGTATGTAACTGAAAGAGCACTGGCTTGTATTCGGAGCACACATGTGAGTTGTCCATATACGACGACGATATAGACAGTGTGGTCATGGAAGCGAAATTACCTGCGGCACTGTAAATGTTTCCTTCCTTTTTTTTTTTTTTTTTTTTTTTTTTTGCGAGACAGTCTGAAGGTTCCTGTTACTGCTTGCCGAGACCGTGGAATGAACTCATTACCAACTTCCGACATAGTGACAACCTTGCCACTATCGAACTACCCCTATAAAAAAACAGACCCGCTAAGTCAACGAGCATCCAGTTCCCGGCAGATAGATAACATGGCTGGCTTCCATCCGAAAACCTGGACTAAGTTGCTTTGATTGTAGTTAATAATCCGTTAGAAATCTCAACATGCACGAAGAGGAGTGCGACGGTAATTTGTATTGGATCAGTGCTAGAAATCCCGACTGGTTCGAATCTTGTCAGCAGCTGATCGACTGTACCCTAGGCTATGGCAAGTATTGTGTTTTTGTTTTATTCGCAAATACACCAAAATTCCGTGCTTGCCTGACGACGTGGTAGCAGCTGCAATGTGACGAGACAACTCACTTCTGCTTGCACCTGTCATTAATATCGGATCTGCAAACCTCGAACGCCGCCATGGCAGATCCATCTACGTCGAATTTCGTGGTCTCAGCCACCGCAGTACAGCAATCTGTCACCTCGTATCAACGAGCAACCTCTCAGAGACCCCATTGCCAACACAATACTGCACCCGAACCAAACTCGTCCCAGATTGGAAAACACTGAGGAACATCTGAACCTGTCCACATCATCGATGGTGCGAACAATTTGCTGTTTCCAGAGGCAGTAGGTACGGTTCCGGACGTGAGTGATTTTATTTCCAAAGCAGAAATGTAGCAGATTTTTTAATCCGTCCTCGGTCAGTTAGTAGATGTTCTGTGAATTTTGTGCATTTACGCTACTGCTGGACGAATGTAAGGTACCATTGTTATAAACACCAAATACAGTTATGTTTACATGTAATTATTTTTTGTTAATATGTACTCTAACTAATTGACATGAAATAACTGCAAGCTGCAAATACATGTTGGTAGTGTGTGATTGTGTAAAAATTTATGATATGAAAATAAACTGCATGGATTAAACTTACTAAAATATTTTATTTTGATCAATCCTTGTGTTGCAAGTTATAGTATGCTGATATAAGTTTACATGCATTAACGTATACGTATTTAGACAAAATAGATAATTTACTATAAATATAATGCGATTCCAACAAAAATGTCAGTGAAATATGCTACATTAACATAAAAAGTTTCCTACAACATGTAGTTATAATGGCCACCAAATACCTTCATAGTCAAATACATATAACACATTGATTAAATATATCAACATTTAAAAAAATTCAAGATATATTTTTGTGTAAGAATGCATACCAATGTATGTGTAAAACATGTAATTAATTTCATGCAAAAGATTTTTAAAATATATGTTTTAATTGTGGCAAATACAGTGATCTGGATGAAACTGAGAATTATTATCGCAATGATGGTTAAAGAGTAATAAGTATTTCAAAGTGTGAAGGAGTTACACTTTATCACTGCTTATACTAGAAGATTTACACCTCAGAAGGAGACTAATCCCTCACAAGAAAATTAATCCAAAGCAAGACTGACTCCTCATTGCGGAGAGTGTATCTTCAACAGTTTTTTTCCAGACAAGTTCTTCCCTCAGTTTGAACTCATGGTCACACTTAAAGCAGACAAATGACTACTGCATGACTGACCACTCACAAGACTGTCCCCCTTCTGCTCCCCAAATAACCCATAAATGTCTCCTAATGACCCCTACATGAACTCTAAATTACTCCAAAGTTACCCCAAAATGATCTCCAAAAGACCCCCAAAAGACCTTTAAATGGTGGCGCATTTAGTGCTAAATGTGGTGCATGTAGTGCTAAGTGTAGTGCATGTGGTGCTAAGTGTGGTGTATGTGGTGGCAAGTGAATTGCATGCAGTGCATGGGGTGCTTAGTGCGGTGCATGGGGTACTAAGTGCGGTGCTTGAGGGGTCAGTTGCGGTGCGTGAGGGGTCATGCGGTGCATGCGGTGCTAACTGCAGTGTGTGCAGTCCTAACTGTTGTGTTGATTGCAGTTTACTCGAAGTCATAACTGTATTTGGTGTTTATAACAATGGTACCTTACATTCGTCCAGCAGTAGCGTAAATGCACAAAATTCACAGAACATCGACTAACTGACCGAGGACGGATTAAAAAATCTGCTACATTTCTGCTTTGGAAATAAAATCACTCACATCCGGAACCGTACCTACTGCCTCTGGAAACAGCAAATTGTTCGCGCCATCGATGATGTGGACAGGTTCAGATGTTCCTCAGTGTTTTCCAATCTGGGACGAGTTTGGTTCGGGTGCAGTATTGTGTTGGCAATGGGGTCTCTGAGAAGTTGCTCGTTGATACGAGGTGACAGATTGCTGTACTGCGGTGGCTGAGACCACGAAATTCGACATAGATGGATCTGCCATGGCGGCGTTCGAGGTATACAGATCCGATATCAATGACTAGTGTATACAGAATTGATTTGTCTCGTCATATTGCAGCTGCTACCACGTTGTCAGGCAAGCACGGAATTTTGGTGTATTTGCGAATAAAACAAAAACACAATACTTGCCATAGCCTAGGGTACAGTCGATCAGCTGCTGACAAGATTCGAACCAGTCGGGATTTCTAGCACTGATCCAATACAAATTACCGTCGCACTCCTCTTCGTGCATGTTGAGATTTCTAACGGATTATTAACTACAATCAAAGCAACTTAGTCCAGGTTTTCGGATGGAAGCCAGCCATGTTATCTATCTGCCGGGAACTGGATGCTCGTTGACTTAGCGGGTCTGTTTTTTTATAGGGGTAGTTCGATAGTGGCAAGGTTGTCACTATGTCGGAAGTTGGTAATGAGTTCATTCCACGGTCTCGGCAAGCAGTAACAGGAACCTTCAGACTGTCTCGCAAAAAAAAAAAAAAAAAAAAAAAAAAAAGGAAGGAAACATTTACAGTGCCGCAGGTAATTTCGCTTCCATGACCACACTGTCTATATCGTCGTCGTATATGGACAACTCACATGTGTGCTCCGAATACAAGCCAGTGCTCTTTCAGTTACATACATATAACAGAATATTAATCCGTTTCGTGTACATGCCGCATTGGCGAGAAATAATAACTGAAGGCTAGAATTTAGCATTAAGATTCAATTCGTCTTTGTACACAGAACACAAATGTAATGCACAGGGCGTGTCTAATGTCGGCATCCACCCACCCCTGTGTTTACTACCATGACTTTCATGTCACATACCCTTACAGCTTTCAGTTATTTCTTCCGGCCAAGGCGAACTGCAAAGGTGAACGTAGAACTCGTCATATTCACACAGGAAGCTTACTAAACCTTGAGAGGCGTATAACGGCGAACATATATTGCGCCTGAGCCGAATATGAATATTCCCATTGTACATTTCAAAATAAGTCAAGCTGCGAATCAGACCACACTCATTTTAAAAATAGATTCCCATATTCTACACAGTGTTGTTCTTGTATATACGTTAACATATCCGGAATTAGGATCGAACAAGGAGAAGCCGACATATTCCACTGGCGAGGATCTGAGAGCAGGTCGATTTCCCCTCCTTCAGATCTGCTATAGTCAATGACTTCGAACTGGTACTCTGCTGGCTGTGGCGGCTGGTAGTCACAAGACCGGTAAACTTCTTGCAACCATCGCATATGAAGACTGCATGACATGCTTGCTGGTGAGGCTGAGAACTTGCGATCGGGCTGGCTGCCGCTGCTTGAATAATCAAAGACTTTCCAAGATGGCTGCCTGCTCACGATTTCGTTGCTAGATGGGCGTCAAACATGAGTGGTGAGCACAAGGTCTGCCATACCATCTTCCCACGGTCCAGGATGGTGGCGTGCTGGACGCCATTACAATGCACTATCCATCTATTTTAATCAAGGCGACCTACCGTATTTAGCTCGTAACTGATATGTTCTGCACCCCAAACTTGACTCCACGGTTCTTCTTTCACGCCAATATCAGCTGACTTATAGTGAAGAGTATCGATACCGATATCAAGTTCGCCTGGGCAAGGCCGGTCAGGACGATGAATGCATGTGTTGTCACCGAGGCCATGGGTTTGGAAATGTATGACAAAGGAGCTCGCTTATGGGAAATAAATAAAGGTATATTTCTATATAGTGTCCAATACTGGAAAATAAAAAAATATATATGTTAAAGGTGTAATTTCGTGGCCAATGTGCAGATACGATTGATTTATTGGTATGGATAAAGGGATGATGTGTTACATAAGGACAATGATGAAATTGTTACGTGGAGACTGTTGAGGTTTGGGCGTGTAGGGGTGAGCTGGGTGGTGTTATCAGTTTCTCGATTTTAAGAATATATTTTTTGCTATTTTCTAGATTTTGTTAATGATAGCGCGCGGGTGATTTTTAGTGGTGAATTCGTATGTGGTGGGAGTTAATATTTATTGTGAGTGTGAAGATAACTTTAAATTTTCCTCGACTTTATAGTTTTTTCTATATTTGTCATAATAGTTTTTTTTTTGGGGGGGGGGGGTCATTAGGGCCAAGGTTTAGGTCTCCAACTTTCCACATAGTGGTCGGAGTCAGTGATGTTATATGTTCGTCGATTTTAACAAGTGTTTTTAATTCGATTTGTTTTCATTTTCTCGATTTTTGCTTTTAATGTCATTGCGGTCAATGTCTTGGCCTCCGGCATCCAACATGGCTGCCTAAGTCATTGATGTAAATTGTTCCTATACTTTAATGTGTTTCTTTTTATCTGTTTTTCCAGTTCCAACATTGGGTTTAAGGCCAAGGTTACCAACGTCCAACATGGGTGTTGTAATCAGTGATGTAATTTGTTCCCAAATATGTATTAGTTATTTTAATTTTTTTAGCAATTTTTTCTCGATTATTTTATGATTGTGTGGCGATTTGGTAAGGGGCTCAGGGGTATTTGTTATGGCGGGGTGAGGGTTGTGAGTGGAGGGGAAGTGTGTAGTAACATTATATATTGCTCTTAGGGGGTGAGGTGAGTGTGGTGGGTTTAGTGTAATGTTAATGTTGTAGGTTTCTCGATTTTTTTATATTTTTTTAATATTTTGCGATTTCTTATTATTGGTTGGATGGGTGTGCGGGTTGGGGTTGTTGGCTGATTTTTTTGGGGGGGGAGGGGAGTGGCTACCGAGAGGCAGTGTAGTGTAACATTATAGTGTAACATTATGTGTTCCTTGATTTTTAAAAATTTTTAGGTTTTTGAATTTTTTTTTTGGGTTCAAGGTCACGACCACAGGGATAAGTTCAAGGTTACCAAGATTTAATACGTTGATAGGGTGTCATCACAACATGGCTGCCCCAGGCCGGCCGCCACCGACTCGTTAACCGTGGTGGCGGGGGATTCCTGAATCCTGATGCATTATACATGTGCCCGATATCTCTCTCTCTCTCTCTCTCTCTCTCTCTCTCTCTCTCTCTCTCTCTCTCTCTCTCTCTCTCTCTCTCTGTCCTATTACTGTAATGGTTATATTAGTTATTTAAATGATCATTTGATAATACAAATATATATTACATTGGTTTCATTTCTTCTTTCAATTGCACGTTATTCATGCAATCGAAGTTGCTCCTTGCAGTCAGTTCTTGCGACTTATGTCTCATTTTCGAATAATTTTTGTAGAGGGTCAATACTATTAATAGGTAATTATAATGACTTAAATTCTTATGAACACTTTAATTTTTTTCGTCTAATTTAACTCTTGATGTTTGTCGCATTAATGAAAGGGTTGATACCTAAAGACAAATTTTTAACTTTACCGTAATAATTCGTTAGCCATTTAGATGCTGTCTGTAATATAATGGTGAAGTGAATAGGCACGACTTTACAAATACAGGTTTGTATTTTTTTTCTTTGCGAATTTTTAAGTAGCAAGAATGAGAGAATCCATGTTAATAGTCATAATTAAACTTAAATAGCTTTATTTTAATTTGGAAAATAATCTTTTCAGCTTTATCTTCAAAGGCGTACACCGTCAATACGAATAACCTTGAACTCGAATCGTTAATATAGTTATATATTTTTTTACCCGCGAAGGAACAGCCGCAGTAGTTTTTTTGCAAAATCCGTGTTCTACAGGAAGAGGGCATGTCTGCAAAGAGACGTTAGAGTGGGTGACCAGAGATGGCATAACTATTTTATAGTAAAGCACAGTGTCTATAAATGTAATTATAATTCGTGACTGCGACTTATGCACTCCCTTTGTAAGCCAGCCTGTATGCATCGGCCTTCAGACTCCTGATGGGAGATGCAATTTGGGGAGGTGTGCGTGTTCCCCCTCCACATGCCCATTGGCCGTGACATCGGCAAAAGACGAGAAGTCAGGACACGTCGTTTTTGGCAACGAACGAACACTCTCTCAGATCGCCGATATTCTTTATGAGGTGCACTGCAATCTATTCACAGTTTCTAACTCTACCATGGGTGAATGTAAAAATACTTACAAAGATTAGATGTGGACTATTTTGATTGTATTTTTTTTCTTAGTTAGGAGAATTTTCTGAGAAGTAGGAAGACGCTTCCACATTAAACCATACATTTTACATAAGGATTTAAATTTTCTTTTTCGAACTTTCGTGTTTGTATGTTCGTGTTTAATAGTGACTTTGTTTATTTTTTAAAAAATCGTACCTTTATGGGAAATATATATAACGAAAAGACACACCCCCCTTTGCCTTGATAATTAATTCATATTTCGTGTGACTACTTGAATTTATAATTTAATCGAGTTATTATTATCTCACTGATTATGCTTGTTACTTCTACACACTTGTTACTTCTACACACTTTCTGACACATTGAAAAGGGCTAAATTAAGTCATATTCCAATACAGTATGTAAATATCAAGGCAATTATATTTTTGGGGAAAGGAATTTGGTAGTACAGGTATTAGCAACATCCTTCTCAGTGGGCTTCATATTTTACAGAGAAAGGTTTTTCACATAATTATTGCGAATCATACTTCTAAATTATTCTTTGGCAGAAGAGAACTTTTTATTTGTTTATAGTACTATATGACTTCGCAGAATGTATGAGATCAAGCTAATAATGTCGCGTCTCGCGTTTGCGTAACTAGTGTCGGGGCATCGGGTGCGATGTTTTGACATTTTTACAAGCTTTTATTTGACTTCATTTGTTTTATATGTACGGTAGGTGTCTGTGAGGTGTCTGTTCGGCACCCACCGAATCACTAGCAATCACAATGTACAAGTTGTCGATTACTGGTGGCGTGTAGAATTTCAGTGTCCGAGGAAGTTCTCATTTACACATGGATGTGTGAGTAAAAGATAATCTAAAATTTGAAACACAAGATGGAATTCAAATGATGGACAGAGAGAGAGAGAGAGAGAGAGAGAGAGAGAGAGAGACAGTGAGTGAGTGTGTGTGTGTGTGTGTTAGTGTGTTTGTATGTGTGTGTGTTTTACCATTTGAAGATTCCGATCTACGTGAGCTAGTATTGAAATGTCAAATACATCGACGTACACGCACGTGTAAGATGAATAAAGAATATTCAGCATGCCTGTTCAACTTACCCAAGAAAATCATGCACTAAAACTCGCCTGATCCCAAGCGATTCCGATGACGCACGAATCTGTGAAGGTATAAATTGTCTAACTATATAGTAAAAAAATAAGGTGGGACTTAAATGTAAAAACTATAACAACTATAAAAAATCTTTTAAACCAAGCTTTTATTAATAAATGAACTAAAAAGATACAAATAATTATAGGAGTAGTTACACAATAAGTAGAATTTTAAGTCGTTGTCCATCGGTCGTAATAAACTTTACTACAAATTAATATTTTTGTATCAATTCATATTTAGTATATAAAAGCTTGGCGCTAATAATTAAGAGCCTTACGCAAAATATATGCTTGTTATGTTTACGAAAATTAGGCATATATTCTATATTGCGAATAGTTAAGAGACTTACGCAAGAATATTCTTACTACGCGTACGCTAATGAGGTGTACGTTCTATATTGCGCCTAGTTTTTATATACTAAATATAGGCCTAAATTGATACGAAAATATTAATTTGTAGTGAAATTTATTACGACTGATGGACAACGACTTTAAATTCTACTTATTTTGTAGAAGTTCTACAAGTACTTAGAAGTTCTACAATCTGTGTAACTACTCCTAAACGGTAATTGCTTTAATTTTTTTTTGATAATTTATTAATAAAAAAATTGGTTTTAAAAGTTTTTTTACAGTTAGTAGTAAGAAATAGGGGAATTGGGCATAAGGGGATCAGGGATCAGAGCCACAGCCGGGGGAACCACCATCTTGTGACGTCACCCGACCGCCATCTTGGATGTCATTGACCTTTCTCCTCCAACCCGTTGGACCTTTGACCTCAAAAACCACTTAAAAAAACCTTATGCCCAACTCCCCTATTTCTTACTACTACAGTTTATTATTTTTTTTTTTTGCTTGTCGTGCCGAGCGCGGCAGAAAAGTGTGTTGGTTTTCGCAAATCGAAAGGCCGAGTCGTGTGAAATACTGACAACTATCAACACCTGCGGCCCGATTACTCTCGAGGATCGTGCCGTTTTGTTTTGATGGCTGACAAGATTCACGCTGTGAAGTCGCCTCCCTTTTGCGGAAATGTCTGAACATCCAGCAATGGCCGGCACTAGATAGTTGACAAACGCATATAATCCATTCATGGTTATGTCAAACTTTTCTGAAGCCCTGATAAGTTCTACTTCCAAGATATTCCTCAGCCTCGTGCAAACTAAGCTTAGCTATGTCTTGAAAATTACACCAAAGGACAACGCACCGCATTCGTGCGCACTTAGTTGTAATAATATATTGCGTAAGAACTATTTCTTATTAGGCGCTACCGCCACACATGTTTTCTCACTGTTTTTTATTCATACTTATCTTAAATGAAACATTATTTACAAATCAAATATAATGAAACTTCAAATTAATAAGAAATGAGATACCTTTATGTTAACAGAGGTTTAAAACGGTTGTGATACATTGCGTGTTAAGAAAATAACCAAACGCGTCATACATGGAGTAATTTTTCAAAGGTTTGATTCAAAAAGTGTGAAGAAACATCAAATAGTCTATACTTTGTTGACCACGGTAGTGGGGTCCGGCGGCCATCAAATACCCGAATTTTCGGGTGGATTGGAGAGTTACGTATTGTCAAGGAAGGACTGGGAAGAAGAACATCTCCAGGGGAGTCCTACCTGGGCCTTTGCCCCGCTGGGGCGTTACGTCGGCAGCCAGGAACATCTTACGGTTGGTGTGTTCCGAGCTGGGATTAAAGTCTGGAAGTTTCAGTAGCGTAAATGGCAGACGGCTCGCGAATTAGAATTTGATGTTAAATTTTGTTACAGACTGTAAGATTTGAGTTATGCGTGACGAGTTGAAATTTAAATTTTTTTATTGAAAACGATATCTAAATTCAGTGTCCTCTGAGAATGAAGATTTCGAACATTTTAATTATTTTATAACTGACTTATCTAAAATATTTTTGTTATTTATTTATTTAATTCGTTCTTTTAATTTTTCGTTGTTGGGAAAAATCGGGGTACGGGAACGTTACCATTTTTTATGTATTTTTTTAGTATTTAATTTAAAGTGCCTATTTCTATAATTAATAACAGATTTTTTATATAAGTACTGGAATTCGGAACTCTCGGTAGGCATTCCTTTTAATCAATTAATCAGTTTGTGAGAGTAGGACTATTTGGTTGATAATCATAGGATTTAACTTGTACCCACAACAAACCCTGTATGGGGCTCATCATACGTTTATATTATTTAGTATCTTACCCTTATTGTAAGTTTTTATGATACAGTAGAGAACGCCAAGCGAGTATACTGTAGGAGGTGCGGTAAAGACGATAGCGTTGCATAGTTTTAGACGACTATTTATGCTCCGAGTCACCGCACCGTAACAATATGAAAGTGGCATCTGTCATCGATGACGCTGTGTCCTCGGTTATTTTTGTCCCTTTTCATAAATGTCATAAAAAGGTACTTTAAATTAAACAACGATAAAGATGCCAACTTACATATCTTACCATGTTGTTAATAAATATTTATGTTAATGTCATCATTATATAATCGTTAACCAGGTAAAATATATTTGAGAACTTTATATATTAAATGGTTTTGCAGTTTTTGGTCTGTTTGGCTTATGAGTTTTTCACAAAAGTGAATGTCTATATAGTGATATCTCGAAGTGTGTTACAATGTTTGAGTGGTGATTTCATAAGAAAAATCAAGTCGAAAATATATTTACGACTAGTGGACTAAAGTAATTAATAATAATGTGTTTCACATGTAAAACCAGAAAAATAATAAACAAATAGTTAAAATACGTCAGAAAAGTTTTGATATTAAAAAATATATTCAACAATTTATCAGCAAACGGTGATCACAACCTCTGTAAAGGTAATGGTAAATACTTAACATCCCCAATTAGAAACAAAATAGGGGTTGCTACTCTGACATCACAGTAAATGTTGTAGCCGTGAGTACTTGTTAAACTTCCAAAAGAGATTATTACTGTTATACACAATATATAAGCTTACGTTGCAAACAGTAACATAAGTTATTCATTTTACATATTAAAATTTATTCCACATAATACAAGTGATTAAAAACAACTTCGTATGTACCTGTGCGTAAGCTAATCATTTTACAGGGTGTTTTGATAATGCGACAGCGTATGTGACTTCCATTTCAAATACCGTAGTTCCAATACTGGCCAGCTACAATGGAGATTCATTTTCCTAATTGTTTATCATCTGCATTCCAGGAAATGCTAATGTATTCCCATAGTATGTGTCCTCTCAGTTTCTTATATTTCATATTAATTTTCTAGTTGGCAATCAGTGTTTAAAATGCAATAAAAAATATATCTCGCAATAGCAGCAACATTTTGTGCGGTGTGTGTCTAAAGTTTTCGTAAACGGTATTATTTTCAGGCTTATCAATCGAATGATGTGAAAAATAATTCACTAAATTCATCAGTTATAGCCAAAAATTTTTAATAAGAATTTTACATACAAAAGCATTTTTTAATAGCTGTGACAGCATTTTTTGATGAGTTTATCTCTGCCATACTCTGTTGCCGGGCCGGCTTCTGGAAACACATCCAATATGTACAGTGGAAGGTAAGATGACCATAACGATTTCTTTATTTATACGGCCATACAGTAGCATCATTTTAGTTATAATCCTATACCACGTAAATGACCACGATATTAAGAGCCATCGAAACCTCTCCACTCTCTGTACCGACTAATTTAAATTTTGGCTTTACGTGTGTATGTAAATATCCGTTTAATTAATATGCCTCTTGAAACCTTAAACCAACAGTTATCAATCAGTCCTCGAGTGGCCGAATCGCGAATGGCAATGGGGAGTGTAGTGGAGAGATTCCAGCGGCTATTAACGAGGACTTCAAAACCGATGAGGGTGAAGCGAGGTGGAAATTGAGCAGCGCAGGAATGCACGGAGCGTGGTAAATGGGAGATCCCCGAGAAAACCCGCCGACCGGCGACATGGCCCGCCACGATTCCCACATGCGAAAATCCGCGAGCGACCCCGCCGGAAATCGAAGTCGGTTCACCTTGGTGGGACGAGGCCGCTGTAGCCGATGCGTCCGTCACCGCGGGCCCGTAGCAACTCCGGTATCAGCAGATTCCGTCCTCATCCTTCGCCTTTCTCTCCAGTACTCTGTGACTAGATATACTAAATGTTACTTACGGTTTGCTGCTTGCCTCCTGACTAAAGCACGTTGTTCACACAGTTAGTTACACACACTAGTGTAATGATGTGTCCACCGATGTCCTACGAAAGCAAAATATCATTTCTTTTTAAACATGTTTGAATGCTAAATATTAAAGAAAATCAAATATGCATTTAAAAGTTTTACTACTCTTTTCATGCAGATTAGTTACTTGATTTCGGAAGTCACAATAAAAATTTGACAGATTTTAAATTTAATATTTATATTATAAATATTTCTATTATGAGGAAGATATTGCCCCGAAATGCAACTAGAAAGTGAGAATAATATGATAGCGATGCAAAAAGAGTAAGCCTTCTTGTGCTCCTTCCATCTTTCAAACACACACACATATGCCCTTTTTCTGAACGTACTTTGTAAACACTGCTAATTATGTGAAGCACAAAGTTTTTCTGCTTTGATTTTAAGAAACAATCTTAATTTGCCCAATATACTTAGTATAGCCTCTCTTCAAGCCACGAAGCTCGTGCAGTCCGCTCACCAGCGTTTTGTCCCTGCTCGCCATATATCGCGCCATACAGGGACAAAGAGCTGGTGAGTGGACTGTACATATTCCAACTTGTCTGCGAGTCTATCGTTCTGTGAGTTTGTTTCTAGCTCGAGTTTTCCGGACCACCTTGAAATAAACCGGTCCAACTGCAACAGTAAAACAAATCTATAAGTGTTTCAGAGCACTCTACTCACAATGGCCGTTCCACGATTTTTTCCGATTAAGCTGTAAAAAGTTACTCCACTCCATCGTTTCTCGCTCAATTTTTCTTCTCGAAGAGAATACAGAACATAAGATAGTCCACTAGAGACAAATCGTAAATGGGAAAACACGATGTATATTTAAAAGGGAAGTCATATATTCTGGAGATACATTCTTCTACTAGTGTTCGGTTTTTTTATACTCGGGAAGTTTGTAGATATACATAACCGTTATTTTATTATTTCCGGCGGCATGGTAATGCAGCCGCGTGCGAGTGTGTTTGAGCATGCAAATGCAGAGAAATGGAAAACAAATTCAAAGCAACGGAAGGATTACAAAGCAGGAGAAGAATCAAAGGGCATGCTGATGCGAAATTCGAACTCGGAAAACTGGGTTATACTATAAATTCGTGTGCCATTCTCGTAGGCAGCCGGGTTGGTATGGACTAACCATAGCAACTATACGTGCAATCGGAGTTGCCCTAATGACCTCAAATGTGAGGTAATTCACTACGGCCAACAAAATGAAGTCACCGGACAGCAACGTGTAAGGGCGCCGTTCGCCAATCAGCGTATGGTGACTCACTTGTCATCCGAAGCCCCGCCAATAAGGAATTTTCCGCAGTATAGTCCATTCAAGCTTACTTCCAACTTTTATGAAGCCCTGCCAAAGTTCTATATTCAATATATTCCTCCGCCTCACGCTTAGGCTTAACTAAGCCTGTATAATTACACCAAAGGGACGATGCACCGCATTCTTGGGCACTCATTTGAATAATATTTTGCATAAGAATTATTTCTTACTACGAATTACCAACATGCCTACTTTCTCCCTGTTCTCATTCATATCAATAAGAAATCATATATTATAATTCAAATATAAATTATAATCTAAATTCAATTTAATGCAAAATTAGATACTTTTATGTTAGTACAAGTATAATACGCTTATGAAACGTCATACATGGGGTGATTTTTCAAAGGTTTGTTCAGAAAGTGTGAAAATACTGCGAATAGGCTAGGCTAATGCATTGGGCATATGTAGAGTACCACAAAAAAATTACCTTTCTGTGCATATGTACACAGTTGTGTACACTGGCTCAGAATGAGTTAGAGCCATCTTGATAAAGGCTGTTCACGATATAGTGAGAACTTTACAAACTAACCTTAGAAAATAGTATCTGCCCCTGCCTGCATATATTTTAATGGATACACTTTGTGAGATACGCCCAGTCAAGTTCGTCACAATTGATGGAAAGTAGTTCCATGTCATAACGTCGGATAAAAAGTTTTACGAAACTATTTGTGATAACTTATTAACATTAATTGCTTCACTTTCTATTTTTTAATGCAACCAGGTGTCAAATGAGCAGGTTTGTAAAGAGTGGTAGGGTATGGTATGCCCGAGGACATCAGGCTTTAGGTAGAGGCTTGGTGGCTCGACCTTGGATGACGTCACGCCAAGGTCACGCGGCCGTCATGTTGGATTCCGGACTTCCTGCTCTATCTTTCTGGTCACGTGTCCACCATCTTGAATTCCTCAATGTTGCGAGCCAGTACATCATCATCTTTTAAGCCAGTACACTACGATCTTGGGCCGCCATCTTTGTAGCCGGTACCCCGCAATCTTGGACTGCCATATTGCTCACCAGTAATTTTTTCATGCTCTTGCATTCCGAGGGTTTTCTCCGAGTGCTCTCTCTTCTCTTTTGCATTGTTTTTTTTCTTTCTCTTCCTTCCGTTCCTTCTCCCTTCTTCCCCTCTCTCTCTTCTTCTTTCATTTATCTCTTATTCTCTCTTTCTCTCTCCTTCTTTGTTTACATTCGCTGTTACTGGAACACACCATCTTTGTTTTTATTTTCATGGAGGCTGCCATCTTGGTTTTTCGTTTGTCATTTGTTCCCCCCGTTAGTTCTGGCTTTGGTCACTAGGGGCGCCACCATATTGGTTCTGGAATTAGTCACTAGGAGTGCTGGAGTCGCTCTCGTCCGATTAGACGATTTCGCATCTGCCGCATGCACTCCACTGATTGCTCACCTTTGTTCGACTGCCATATTGGTTCTGAAAATGGCCACTAGGAGCACTGCTTTTTTTTTTATAATTCAAAATACCATCTGGAATAGTGCGCGATGGAAATGCCGGACGTTGCGTCGCCAGACATATGCCACAGACCACTCGGGTATCGCGACATGCGCTGGGACAAGAGTTTATAAGTAGTATATAGCTTGTAGCCGAATATATAATATATTGCCTTTCATTTAAGACATATTTGGATTTTTACTATATGATTTTTAAGTATCACCGATTCATAAGAATAATTTTTTAAATTTATATATTAATCAATAATTTTTTATGGGTGTATAATATATATTACACAATTTTTTTTCTTATATGAAGACTTACATATATATTATTTTGATTTTACTTATATAATTTTATTTGTATTAATTTTTTATGTATAATTTTAAATTTTATTTTTTATTATTTCGGTTTAACTTGCATATATATTATTTAGATTTAACTAGTATAATTTTTAAAAGTATTTTTAATTAAACTTTAAAGTGTATCGATTGACGAGTCTACAGATTCGTATTTGTCAGGCAGATGAGAATATGTCAGTATAACTATGATTACGTAACTATGACAATCGTCACATTGGATTTTTATAAGCATATATAAAAACTGTTTTAGTAAATATATTCAAAGTGTTTTATGTTGTGAACGTTGATTATTCGCACATTTAATATTTATATTTACATAAAATAGTTTTTTAATATTCCAGACTAAACTATGTACATGTAGGAACTACTATGTTTAACTTAGAAAAATATTTCCTACTCTTAATGAAATGCTTGTAAATTGTTTCCAAAACAACATCCCATAATCAAAACTGTTCAGTATCCACTTCGCTTAACCTAAGATAGCCTGTAATACTACACCTAACCTGACTTTACCTAACCTAAGATAACTTAACGTAATCATTGCGTAAGAACTCTGAATACATATTTTTTATTTCTTTCGGCGTTCAACCATCACACTCTAGTCATCGCCAGACCCATCTTCACCTCCCCTCCTTCCAGCCTTACTTAACAGCCATATCGAATTGTACTGAATACCAAAACAGATATAGTACCTTTCACCATGACGTTAGCTTTCCTCATTCATGCTATTAACAATACAGTCCATATCCACCACCATACTTGAGACTTATTGATGGAAAAAAGTCAACTATATTGACTACCATTTCAGTCCCATCTAACATTGCCAGTTACACATATAAACAAGCCATTTTAGCTACCGAACCCATAGAATATTCCATCCATGCTATCATAAGATCAATACTATTAATTTAGCCATCTACGGCATCCATATCGTCTTAATTCCCATCAAACCATTCCACTCATACTAACCGACCATACTACCAACTAAGCATTCTGCCCCTCCCATTTAACTAGCTAAAATCAATAAAATACTCATAAAATTAAAACATTCTCCTCCCAACATCTAAACTACACTTTTACATACTGTCAAAATAACCGAACATGTGATCAGGTCATACCAATCAACCCTGAAAGCAAACTAATTATATAACCAAGTCATACTTGTGTGCGTTCCGCCCCATGTCAGGACTTTGAATACCTATATTTTATTTATCTTGACATTCACCTAACCTAACCAGTAGTCCAAGTAAACTTTCAATTTAGTTACTTCAACTTTTTGTCATATGCACTCCACACAATTGTCTAGGACTTAGAATGTATGTATTTCCATATTGTGTAGATCACGAAATATTTTTAACTTAGTCATACCCATTCTACTCTCCATGTCAGGACTTTGTAAATATTTTATTGTTCTCGACATCCACCTAAGCTAACCTCCAGCACATTTATTCATGTACGTAAAAACTTAGAATATATTTTCATATGGTGTAGAAGACGGAATATTTTTAACTTAGTGACATCCATTATACCAATGTCAGGACATTTGAAAGACATGTTAACCTAACCTAACTTGACCTAACGTAACATATCCACCTCCACCACCACCACCACCACCACATTTTACCATTAATAAGAACTTGGCATTGATGATTATGTAACAGCTATGGTTGGAAATTTTAGAACGAGTACTATAACCCTGTTACGACCTGTACTCCAATAAATTTTGATTTAAACTGAATTAATAAGAATTTCAGAGAAGAAGATACACATATTACTATGAATTTATATAAAATTGTTATTCACGTATACAAATATTCAATAGATAGATCACCACATTATTTTGCAGAACATCTGCTCTAGTAACCAACACCAGGCTAAATAGTCTAATACCTGAAACTATTAGACCACAGCCCACAGTTCAGACATGTTGAACCCACCATTGCTATATTTAAACTCACCAAGCCCCCTTCATATTATCCGAGGACCAGCTGACATTGTAAATGTCAAGAGCGAGTCTGTATCTGCACGGTAACGTTTTCCTGTCTAATAAATAAACTTAACTGAGTTTGGGCAATTCAAAGGCCCTCCCCAGATGCAACGACTTCCGGCAACTTCCTTAAAACCTGATCTTATTGGAAAGAAACTACTTCTGGTAAAACGAAATGGAAATAAAATTAAACATTTATTCTCTTTCCACATAACAAATAAAATTAATGATTATGTTTTAATGTAAAAGAAAATAATTATACAATCATGTAAATAAACAAAATATGTTGAAATTATGTTTAGATCATTGCCTCTTATCTCAGAATTCATATCAGTATGCCATAGAATAACAAAAATTAAAATTAACTTTAGTTTGCTGGAATACAAATAAAAATACTACATGGTTTTAGTGAAAGGACTTCGTACAGGACGTTCTCTCAAGCTGACAGGCATTTTGAACATAGGCGATAACTCAATCGCAGAATCGGCACTGGAGACAAACAGATAGCGATAATGTGGGTAGTGGCTCCATGGTAGTTGAGGTCAAAATGCAACCCTTCATATTCGCAATTCAACTTGTTCCTATAGCGAGAGATAATATTTCCAAATAGATCTTAACTTCCCCTGACACTAAGGTATCACCATGCACTATATTAAATTCTGTCACAACTCGGAAAAACATTGTCCGATATTTTCTAAGTCTGAAAGTGATATAATAATTTTTTTATATTTTCGGGCTGCGAACTCAGGCCCCTCCGCCATGCATCCCCTCGTTAAATTGCTTCAATTTTTTAAATTTACAGATGCACTTCTAGAGCTTTACACTTCCGCTACGGAGTTCGAGTCCTAGAGAATGCAGTTCTTGAAAATCTCTATTTTAATTTTAATACATACACTTCTAATGCAATACACTTACGAGAGCTGTTCTGTAGATGTGACCTCGCCAACGTCCCTCGCCCAGCTAATGTGATACACTCGTCACAGCTCGACTGATGACGAGTAATGACGTAATCGTATAATTATTAATTAATTTCTGTATTTAGTGATATAAAAAAATCCAAAAAATTTAAAAGAAATCTAAGAACATATCACATTAACCTCACACTTATCCCAGCACCCTAAACATCAACCCCCCACCCTTGCCTACCTACCTTCCAATACTACACAGCAAAGGAAAATCACAAAATTTTTTAGGAAAACATACCAAAAAATCTTAACTCCATCATGTCTGCTTACCATCAGACACCAGCGAAAACCATATTACCCTTCAAACAAACCACCTGATTATACCAATCATCCATACCAATATAAATGCTGACCACCACTCTTCATACGTTCCAAACTATGAATATTACAATTTGAAAAAAAATTAATGTATAAAAATTACTAAAAAAATTTCAAAACTCAGGTCGCTAGTCGAATTGAGAACCTCTTATCTTACCATGATTCCTATATCTGGTGCCTAAAACTTATATTTCCCGTTTGTTATATATTGCTAAAGCAGTCTCTGAAACATTGAGCAAACATTGCGAAATTTTTAAGTGCAACAGAGAAAAAATAATTTTTTAAATAGTTTCAGGGTCTCGAACCCAGATCCCTATGCCATGCCTAGCCGGTAGATATTGCTTAGGCATTTATAATGAGTGTACGCAATCAGCCAGACGTTCGCACACAGACCTCGCTAATAAGCTTCGAAAACTCACATCAATAATCGAATAACGAACCACTTATCCAATAGTTAAAACCGTCGTTTCGCCTTTATTTTAAGTTCCTATAATATTCAGAGAACAATGGGAAAAATTTTCGAATTTTTTTCTAAGTCCGATAGAAAAAAATTAATATTTCTATGGTTTTGGGCTTCGAACTGGATGCCCTATACTACTCCTGGCCAATGGATATTGCTGAAACATTTATATAAGGTACATTTAAGCATGTAAACAGACAGAAAATCACGTATAAAATTTCGTTTAAAAACGATCCAATGTACAGGTCGGCATTCGAACTGGGGTCTCTAAATCGTGTTTTTTTTTTGTCTAATAGCATGTTTCATACACCATACAATTATCTGAATTTCATTCCAGCGATTTTTTAATAAAGTACAAGTTAGGTAACACTGGAAAAAGTCTTTCTCAATTATTATCAAACTAATTTAATTTTTCCTGAAATCATAATTTTAAAAAATTATTATGTACAAGCGCGAGGTAGATTTGTGGGCTTAATGCCTCGTCGACAGCGAGGTCATTAAGGACAGTGCAAAGAACAGCCTTTAGTGACGAAGCATTTCAGCATTTGTCTGGAGAGATTTCGGGAAACCATGGAAGGCCGAAATAAGGATGGCCGGATCAGGAATCGAACCCAGGTCCTCCCGAATTCGAGTCCAGTAAGTTACCACTGCCCCACCTCGGTCGGTTACAGGCGTGAACGATTATAAAATTATCTGTCGGCCATCGTCAAGCCGTGAGACACTGATAGTGCATGTGAAAAATGGTTTGACACAGCGGCGTGCTTCAGCAGTGACGTCACTGCCAGCCCGCGAGGACAGGCGATGGCTGGCATATTATTGTGCTGCGTGGGAGCCCGATGTGAAGGCGTACGTACGTGCTCAAATAACGCTGACCTCCTGCTGGTTTCTCTAGCACTATCTGTGTGTGGGAGAGGTGGTGGGTCGCACCAGGTGAGATCATTGCCTTATCCAGCAATTACCCCATGATGCGGGCTGCCTCCCGCCACCCCTCTCATAACATCTTGGCATGAAATAAGCAGTTCTTAAAACAATGATGTATTTGCTTAGTAATGTATAATATCACATGCTTACAGTTATTCTATAAAAATATGCACACGACAGTGGATAGCTGTCTCCCTTTGGCGTAATTTTCTAAACTTGTTTAAGCTTTGTTTGCATGAGGGGGAGGAATATCCTGGAAGTTGAACTTTAGCAGGGCTTCAGAAAAAGTTTGAAGTAACAGTGAACGTACACGTAATATTCGCGGACGAGTAAGATTTTATGTGTTGAATAATAAAAAAAGCGTGCTTTACACTTTCAAGCCATAAAATTTAGCCCGTAACTTCCCCCTACATAAGACACTAAAACCCACTTTTCACGAGTCTTTCAGTTCCATTTAGGATTAACCATTAATAATTATAAAATATGTCTGAAGAAGTTGTGTAGATCTTGAAATATTATCCCGAGTAAATTCATTCTAGTTTGACATACTGGAGAATACTAATGATTGGCGCTAGAGAATACCATATAATTTGTAAGTTAACAAGGTCTTGAGAGCTGATGAGGATGTACGGTGAGAGTGGAGCAGTGCCGGAATGAAAGGGCGGGGGAAACGAGAAAACCCGCTGACCAGTGAAATCGTCAGACACAATTCTCACATGCGAAAATCTGAGGAGCCACTGCGTCGGGAATTGCACCTGTTTCGCATAGATGGAAGGTGAGTAGTCTAACCACTTCACCATCGCGGCCCCATTTTACGCACCGAGATACCGTTAAGGCACGTATCTGTATGTTGATATCTGTATAATTTATGAAAATTTATGAAAATCTAGAAGTGGATCTGTTGCATCGATCACTACGGAACCGTCAACGCTGTTGGTCCACATTAACAAACTGTTCTATTTGACGATAGTTATTAGTTGGACGTAAGTTAGCGGAAGAGTGAATTAAATATTAAGTATCCTTTTATGCGAAACGTGATATACAGTATGCTGGGGTGTTCGCTTAATTAATTTTACAATGGTATTTGTATTGATGGAAATCAATGTTGTTATAAGTATTGTAGTAATATCGGAATAAGACTAGCGAAATTGGTGTGTCTTTTTTCAAGAAAAATAATTGTTCATGTTAGCCTGGTTCGAGCACAAGACTGCTGAGCATTCAGAAGTGGAATTACGTGGTGTGAATTGGCATCTACAGGATGGAGACCCAGCTCATTTTTGCACAAAATACAAAGAATAACTAATGTCTTCTTCTATTGTTAGATATTCGGTGAATTTATTATTCTCGGAGTAGTAACGGATGATAAAACGGTAAGTGGAAGTGTAAGAGAAATATTGGGCGTAGTCGTCATATGATCTTGTGTAAAATTCCAAGCATATAATGTTCACTGTGTAAGAAAGTGCTCACATCAATATGAAGCTAGGTCCTCGGACAATGTGCTTACTTCTAAGTTTGTATTTCAACACAAATGTGCAGGAAACCTGGACGTCACGCCTCCACATCCATGGACTGGCAGATGTGAGCCTTTTCCGTGGCTGCCACCCTCACCAGATCTTACGCTACTCGACTATTTTGTTTGTGGTGCTAGAAAAAAAAATGATGTGTGAGACTCAGTAATATCTGAGGAAGATCTTACCGCACAAGTAAACGCTGCGGCTGAAATATACAGCTGTACTGAGCACACAACTATAGCCTATTCACGGTAAAGTGAGCACTTTATAAAACCGTCTCATTTCGAATAATGCACTATAAAATGAGAAAATACTGGACAAGTGTAAGATAATATTCGCAAACTTGTGGGGGAAACATAGTTTTGCTTACAAATAAGGTAAAATTATCACTGTCTGGAATAAAATTCATGTACATGGTAGTGGAAAATCCAATATATGGATGGGCAAATTACCTTAAGGTGCGCGCATCTCTTCAGCGTTCTTAACAGCAAAGTGGGGGGACGCTGTTAGCATAATTAATATGTACTCTACTCCCATGCTGTTCTCTTGGAATAATATTAAGTTTGAGATTCAGATTCAAATGTGGTTATATCAGAAGTTGGTAATACTGGAAATATGCATGTACTGGCCTGTACCGAAATTATGATATGATTCATGAGTAATAAATATATATTGGTCATGATATTTAAAATATTTATATTTACAATATGCATAATTAAAATATTTATATTCAGAATAATTATTTTTAAAATATTTATTATTATTATCATATATTTTTTGTCATAGGTATTTTCGTAGATAGACATATACCCCACTGATTAACCAGACATACATGCACTACACTGATTAACCCACACCCCTGTGACAATCGACAGTGATACAAATTCCCAGAGGGAGCTCGCTAGTGGCATATCACCCTAGCGGTGGCATGCGTGTGTAATTGGACAGTTGATTTAAGATCCATAATGCAGGCAAAAAAACCTGCATTTTGGCCATAAATACTTAGACAAGACAGATGTAATTATGCGAAAATGAGTACTATTTTTTTTCTTCTACGCCAGTAACCACTCACCTCGATACAGTAATTTGCAAATGGTGGTGGAGGAGTTAGTTTACCTTTGAGTCATTAAGTAACAAACACCTGTTCGCTTTTTCTTCTTTTTTTTCTGAAAACAAATTATTATATTACATGGACAACATACCACAAGGTTGTATTGTCCCAACGATTCACCTTATAGGTGAATAAATTTTGCTGTCAGTGGTCAGTATTTTTACGTGTGTGTGACTATACCTTGATTCGTCTATATTTTTCCTTTAAAAAAACTATTAAATTACGACAACACACCACAAGGGCGTATTGTCCGAACAGTTAACCTTATAGGTGAAAAATTTTTGCTGTCAATGGTCACAGAGAGAGAGTGCGCGTGTGCGTGCGTGCGTGCGTCACTATATCTTGATAGGGTAATGCGTCTGGAATAGTAATTCTGAGAACATCGAGAATTAATTGCAAAATATGCGTTTCCTTAAAGCCAAGAAAACCTTCTACTTCATACTGCTCGGAAATCCGGGGGAAAAAGGGGGGGGGGGGGTGATGGAGCTACCCCGGAAAATATGATTTTTATTAACTTAAATAAAAAAATTAAAGTAATTAAAATAATTATAAAAAATAATTATTTTTTTATTATAAAGAAATAATTTACAAGAAATTAAAATGTATTATATTGCAAAGAAATTATTGCGAAGAAGAAATAAATTAAACACTCAAATACATTTTCATGCACTATTTATTCAGTACACGTTCGGACGCGGTAACAAAACATTTATCTAACTAAGCATACATGTCGGAAGGGGATGCGGTATCTGACACTGCTGGCCGAGACGTTAAGAGGAAATGTAATTTTGGTGGCGATTAGCCATCGTATGTGAGTTTCTGCCATTACAAGTATGGTTATTTGAACTGTCGATAACACCTTCGCGTATGAAACCAGTCTCGTTAACTACACGAGAACAGTGCGCGGATAGTCAGATGTGTCAGAAACAGCAAATTATGTCTACTCATCGCTGGAAATAATCTAACTACGTTTTGACGACTATACGAGTGAAACGGTTACTCGTTCAGAACCTACGCCACAGTTTGCTAACTGGCGTGGAATGTGTCAGTGATCGTGTACTGTGGCGCGTCACTGATTCTCTCCAGTTATTTTCTCTAAAACGTCAGTGTTCTGTAGTTTCACATCATGCCGCTTGTCATACCTGTTTACTGTGAACGAACCCGTCTCGTGCAATCGTCTGTCCAGTGTGGTAAACAGCTAATGACTTAGATTATGTCTTTTTTGGAATACTTATACTCAAACATTCAAGATGATACACTTGCGCTATCACCGGTGAATAACGCATAAACGCAATTACAAAAATGTGGGATTCCAAGGGCTTAGAAAGCTTATTTTCCCAGTGGGAGTGCTAATTTTTTTTATTTTTTTTTTTTTGTTTACCATATATCT
Organism: Dryococelus australis; assembly: GCA_029891345.1. Taxonomy (NCBI): domain Eukaryota; kingdom Metazoa; phylum Arthropoda; class Insecta; order Phasmatodea; family Phasmatidae; genus Dryococelus; species Dryococelus australis. The sequence continues at coordinate 115,248,512 of CM056998.1, read as the reverse complement.
AAGCTTCTACGTCGGCACACATAAGGATGCGAAGTAAACCTTGGTGGCCAAGCTTTCATTTCAGATTTACATGTATATATTTTCGTTAGGACACACATTATAATTTTATTGATCCCCGAAGATTGCTAATGTTAGATTGTTGATACTGTTATTATACTTAGTGAATCTTAGCAAGTAATTAATAATTTTTGTCACTGATTCTACGTGGTAAACTTTTAAAAGCACTTCATTATTATTTGATTACATTTTACTTTTCTATTAAAATGTACTAATTAAAAATTTTAAGAAAAATTCATGAGGTACGGAATAGCTAACCACTATGCCTAACTTAGTTGTTTAATTCAATTCAGTGTAGAAATTAAATTAGTACTACATTATTCTCGATAAATTACATTGTTGTTTATTCACAGAAATGTTTTTTAAAAAAGGCCTATTACTCTGTGTCTTGTGAGGATATAACTTATTCTTATGATCGTCTTGGCAGACAGTTAAATGTTTCCGCTTCGGGTTGTAGCGTACTTCCCATAATTTGCATTGTCTTGTGAAGCTCGCCTCATCTCGAATGCAAGCCTACCTTAAAATATGTTTGATATGGAAGTTTAAATTAAGAATATAAACTTAACCTAATGCTATTTTAAGAGATGGTAATAAATTTCCAGTAAACGAGTAATTCATGTATAAATACGATTCGGGGGCCAATTGGAGCCATCGTAAATCCAGTGGGTGTTCTTATAACTCAATGGGGGGTCCGGACCACAATAATCCTATGGCTTCTCGCCCATGTTTAATGCCTCTTAATGTTGAGAGCTAATAGTAATCCACCACTATGCTACATACGCCAGTATAATCTACTAGCTGTACATCTACCCAGCGTGGTGGTCCACCCTGTTTACCAATACACAGTACAGTTTATATATTTGACTGGCGAACATTGGCGCCCTTCCAGACTTGTAGATCTTTCCTTGAGAAACGTTCGTCTGAACACGTTCACGTTTCAAGCATGATAATTCTTACCTAAAGCCATACGACTGATGCCAGCTTAGGGTTACTGGTTTCATGACTTTGTACGATAAAGCTTGGGACCACATATAGGATTAATGTAAAGGATGACGTGACCGAAATTATATTTACACATTTTAGATCTCACTTCAACAATTCTCCATGGGAAAAATTTGCTTTATTCCTTGAATTTTATAGTAAATTGAGTATTATATCACTTGAAATCTTTGTTTTCGAAAACGCATACTTACCTTAAAAATGAGTGAGTGAGTGAACAGATTTGGGTGGCTCTTATCATCCAGGTATTGAAAGCCGATGAGGATGATTAAGATGAGTAAAGAGCAGTGCTAGTATGAAGGGGTGGGAGAAAGGGGAGATCCCCGAGAAAACCCGCCGACCAACGGTGTCGTCCGGCACGATTCCCACATGCAAAAGTCTGGAAGTAACCCGGTCGGGGATTGAGTCCGATTGGTCTTGGTGGCAGGCGGGCAGGCTAACCACTCAGCCAACGTGGCTTCCTTAAAAATGACTTGAGAGAAGTCCTTTTAAGTTTTTTAACAAAGTCTGCACAAAACCTTATTATATTTTAATATCCATTGTTATACAAATTAATTAAACGGGTTATTCAAATAAGCGAATGTGACGGAATATCTGCCTAATAAAAGCAGATAAAACCAACATTTTACATTATTTTGTTCTCATCATGCAAAGTAAATGTGTCTGCTTAGAGAAACTTTCAATGTCCAACAACTTGCATTGAACTAATTTATCAAGTGGAATTTGAAAGTCAAAACGAAGTTTGAAACCGAATCCATCACAATGCTATGGTTTTTTTTACATATGAATATGACACTCAGCGTGTCTGTTAGCGGACGAAATTAATTTAATTCAATATCTCTAAACTTTCTAGTTGCTAAAAGCGAAATAAGATGTCTATATTCATTCTAATATCCATTCATATGTAACAATTGCATTCGTGCTATTTGAAACTGGTACAGGCGGAGTGAAATTTTGTTTGAATCTGTAGATAATTTAATCACAAATGAATAATAATTATCTAAATAATAATAATGACTCGAAAAATCTCTTAATGTCGTTCATAAAGCGTTTCTTCCTATTTGAAATATTGAAGCATATGTGTCATATATTATTAAATGTAGAATATGGGCTTCTTATATGACGACACTTATATGTACCCCTATGGATGTCTCATTGTCGGCACTGCGGCGAAGTGTGTTTTCAAAAATATGCAATTCTAGACAACATGAGAAAAGCAAGTGAGAGATTAGTCCTTACCACTTGCCTTTAGATGCCGAGAATTTCACTCTGAGTAACAACTCTGAGTCATTCAATTATTAGTAATTTACTACCTTCTCCAGTTAAGAAGGGTATACAATAATTTAACTCGAAACACGTTAGCTGAAACTCACGGGTTTTAGAAGCCAGCGCTGAGAAACTAAGCAGGGGACAGTCCTAGATAACGGCTTTTGCTCAATATGTGAGTAACTGTTTTAACATACAGGCGCATTAGTTTTGCAATACCATCTTGTACCGCAGTTACATATTCCTTTTTTACCGCGTCATAAGTATATCGTCAAAAAATGTCACTCAGGAGAAATATTTGCTCACGAAGTTAAACTAGAACATCCGTTTTTTATTTTTGCCTACTCTCCGTTGGAAAGATAGACTTATGAAATCACTTCCTGTCTGTGTTTCTGTGCGACTGTGTAAATGTATGTCTTTAGATGTGTGTGTCTCCCCTCCCCCTCCCCTCTAAAAACTTTTGAATGCGAGAACCGGATTCCACCAAATTCGGTACAAATGCTTAGTAAGGACATCCGTATTTTACAGTTTTCGACCACTCCAGGTGCTTACTTTCAAAAAGGTGGTCATTAAAATATTTAGAGTGCTTATCTCGTATCTTGGAAACCAGTCAATTGATTTAAAAGAAATTTAATCTGCTGACAATGCGTCATGTAATCATTGAATTTATATATTGATATTGTAGTTGGTCGGACATTTTGGATGATTAGTACTACATGGAAAAATAAAGATTTTACATTATATATCTAAAACCACTCAGCCAATTCTCTCCAAATTTTGAACGCATGTAATAATACAATAGGCCATGTAAACATATGCAATTTAAATTGATACGCACTTAACAAAATTGCGGTCACACAAATTTGTAAGATATATTAGTTTTATATACCATACTGTTCGGCCAATTACCACCATATTTGTACGCTGAAAGTATTTCTTAGAAGCATCCTATTCATGCCAAAAAATAGTAATTTTTGTGTGGCGTTTTGTAAGATAGCACCACGTTAACAAAAAAAAGATTTGATGTCATGTTTTGCGAAACAGTTAACCTATTCCTACCTAATTTGGCAGACAAATAGTACTACGACAGGTGATGGAAACTGGTATGTTTTAAATTGGTCACACACTTATTTTCAAAGTGGTGGCCATGTAGACATTTTGGATTAGTATGCTATACCATGAAACCATGTAATCAATTCTAACTTAAAATTGTAAGGTGACAATATACATGTAACAACCAACAAATTTAGTTATAGACCGACACAGCCTCATTTCTCCACCATTTCATAATATAGCACCACAAGAAAAATAAATTTTGGTATCATGTATCAGGAAACAATTGTTTCATTCCCACAAAATGTATGTGATAAGGCATGCTTTTCTATGCCGTATAACTGGTTATGATAGTAATCACATATTTTAAAATAACAGCCATGTAAATTATTTCATCGCTATGCCATATGTCCGTAACACCATTTTGTTCGATTCTGGAACTTACTTAAACAACATGTGAAACGCATTAGCCGTAATAGATTCAAGCCTTGTTTCGTTCGTGAATTCAGTGGCCAGCAAATGAATTCCGTCTTCATGGAGTTGACAGCGTCTGGAAGAACATATACCTACATATACAACTGCCTACCTGCAGCTTTATCCGCGCTTGAAACCGATAAGCGCGGGAGCGATAAGGACGATACTACCACGCTCATCAAGTGCGTCATCGCCACTAAGCGCAAGGCTCTGATCTGAACTGGCATACAGGGTTCTGATCGTATTGCGTGTGCCTATGGGGCTTTCAGCAGTGACTATATTATTTTATTGGTGGAAAGTCTGTAGAAATGTAAAATGCAAGGGCCCTTCAGAAGTGTTATATGTATCTTACGCGTATACGTAATATGAGCTGCGGCGCTTTGAAAAAGCCGTTTTTACCCGTTTTGAAGTACTCTGAAATGGTTTTTCTAATGTGCGTGAAATTTTGAAAGTACTCAACGGCCTTCGTCTGAAGGACGTGTTATATTCGTAAATCAGCGCATTGGACAGGCGTTTAATAGTTTCGTAAAAAAAAAAAAAACTTGTATTTCAAACAATCTGCACCAGATTTACGGGAGCTATAGTAAGTAAAATGTGTAACATCCATCTCTTCCACATTTTGCGAGTTCGTTGCTATGTCTTCTTCTAAAGATAATGTTGAACAAATCCTGAGCATTACCTCGAAAGCATATTCCATGAAAATGAAACATAAATTTGTGGGAATATCTTACACTGTCACAGTGTCACTGTGAAATAAATTAAAATCTGCAATGTACTAGGTGCAGACGAAGTAAGTGGAGATTATTGTTACCATCAGCAGGCAACAATAGTTTTATTGAGGTACTAAACTAACAGCTTCTCTTCCTACACCTAAACATGAAATATTTTATCGAGTTATAGTTAGCTGTAACTGTAAAAGATCTTTGGAAATATTTTCTTTTTCCCCGTCCTTACCTTTCCTTGCAAACATGAAATATTTCCAACTCATCGCTGCAAAAATAATTGTGGTTTTTCCTGTCCGAAAGTTGCAATACTGATCAATTTTCTTACATTTGAGTAAAGGCTATTTACGATAAACTGAGCACTTTTGAAACCCCCTTTAAAAAAAATAGTCACTGCTCCTACCAGCGCATAATTTAATGGACGCACAGAGTGGCATGCACTCAGTAAAGTTGGTAACGATGGAGAAAAGTAGCTACATGTCTTGACATCGAACTAAAAATGTTAGTTGAATATTTGCAAAAACTTACATTATTTCTTCCTCTTTCTTTTTCTTTAATGCATCTAGATATGTGTAAGAATTCTAAGATACGTAAAATATTACCTTTATAATAATTTTACAGGTTTACTTGAGCGACGTACGAATAACGCAATGAGGCCCATGGTAGTGTTAATTTTAAATATGGCGGGAGAATTCACAATGCACATGCAAGCAGGTCTTAATCAGGGCTTTCAAAAGTCCTCAGTTGACCACGAACAGTATATACCAATGGCGCAATTAGCGTAAAACAAGTGCGCAGTAACGTCTGTCCACAACAACTAAGCTCAGTGTCTCGAAAGCACGAAGACTCGTCCGACCACCACGATAGAAATCCGCGTACTGGAGCGCGCTCGCTTCCGTGACGTGCAAGTCTCGCCATAACCTTGCGGCTTTGCCATGATTGGCTGGCCGTAGGGTAGTGACAACGCCGATGCCATACTTCCAGGTTTCTTCATTGTCCGTGGAGGGAATAATTTAAGATTTTTATTTTCTCAGGCTTTGTTTAGTGCATTCGAAAGTATCAAAAATTGCTGAGTAAACATGTTTACCTTGTGTAATTTCAGCAACATATGACGGTGGCAAGAAGAGATTCTTTGCTATAAAATGAGTGGAATGGAGAGATTTGGGAGGCTCGTAACATCGAGGTCTTGAGATCCGATGAGGGTGAAACGAGGTAAGTACGGAACAACGACGGAACGCAAGGGTGTGAGAAATGGGAGACCCTGAGAAAACACACCGACCAGCGGCATCGTCCGGCACGATTCCCACATGCGAAACTCTTGGAGTGGCCCCGCTGGGAATTGAACCCAGTTGACCTTGGTGGAATGCGAGAACTCTAGCCACTGCACTACTGCGGTTTCTGCTACGAATGGGGTTTTATATCTAGGTCTGTTGTGATTTCAGTTCCTAGACCGAGCCAGCCAATTGGTTCAGAATAGTATGCGTTACTTATCCTTCTGGATACCCTAGAGCGGGCTTCTTTGCCCTAGATTTTAGTAGATCTTAATTATTTACTGTTTGGCAGTTTTGGATAATTTTACGTGACAAAAATATTGAATCATCAGTTATTGTATACTTCGAAAAATTACATATTCCTCATATGACTTCATGTCATGGCAAGTCATTCTGAAAGCGTAATTTTCTGCAGGTATATAAGTTTTTCTAATACTGTTGTAAATTTATCGTTAAAAAACATTAAAATGTGTTGCATGCCACTAGGTATTCTTGTGAGAATGACCAAATAACGAGTTTTGGTGAAACATTTGCAATGTAGCCTCGTACCAGGTCGTAAATGTGAATGGAGGCCATTCCGATGTAAATTGCAATAAGTGCAAAAGGTGGTTTGGGTATGACTCCATCTTCACTTGTGGTTTGTATCATTGTATTTTTGTCAGTATAAGTAATATTGTATCGAACTTAGTTTTGTTGAATTATTAAAACATATTATTCATATTGCATTTAAGTATTGAAATTAAGTATGTAGATGTTTATTAAGGTTCTAAATATTTTTTCTAGATTGCCTATTGTGTTAATAAAATTATTTTTAAAATTTTAGAGAAAATATTATTTACTAATTAAAAGAAAATAAAATACATTTTCGGTAAGGTTAGGTGGGGTAGATTGCTGTGGTAATCAAAGGATAAAAAATAAATACAATACCAAAAAAAAACACAAATTCGATTAAAATGTGTTAATATTTTATCATTTAATATGAAACATTATACAGTAAAACACACAAATATTTCAACATTGCTGTTAGATTTAAATAATTATTCTTATTCGCAAATAAAACACGCACTAAATTTGGCTAGACTTGTGACCACCACCTAGCCTACAAAGCACATGCTCATAGTGACGCACTACCACACGCTATTTAACCATACGAAGACATGTTGTACCCGACAGCATATATGAAGGCCAATCTTCAAAATCGCTATAATCCAGGTCTAAAGTCTTTCTCTCTCTCTTTCTCTCTCATACTGTGGAGGAAAGTCGTGACGTTCACAGTTGGAAGGAACTGCTAGGCGAGGACAATCTTCACCAGATGGACCAGCTACAGCGAACACATCTGACGTTGGCTCCTGCAACATGTCTTATATAGATGTTGACGACTTGCTACTATTACTGGAGATAGAAATCACTTCAGATTCATCAACACCCTCGCCAATCATGAAAGGCCTCCTTTGAGTTGAGTTAGGCTGAGAAATTTGAATGGCTAATAACGACGAGGTCTTGAGAGCCAATTAGAGTGAAATAACGTGAATATGGAGCAGCGACGGAATGCAAGGGCGGGGAAAACGAGACATCCGTGAGGAAAGCCGTCGACCAGCAACATCGTCCGTCACTATTCCCACTTGCGAAAATCCGGGAGTGACACGGCCGAGGAGTGAACACGGTTTGCCCTGGTGGGAGGCGAGCAGTTTAACCGCCCAGCCCCAGCTACCTCCCGCAGGCCTCCGTTCCCATTCCAGTAAGAACGACTGGCCTCAACTACTGTCTGTCTGCTAAGGAATCAGTTTTTATTAGGGGGTGGGGTTAGTGTGTCATAAATCATAAATATGTATATGTGGCAGTTTAAAATAGTTTTTTTAGGACAAATGTTTGTGTAAAATTAACATAGTGAATTCAGAAGATTGGCAGAGCTAACAGCGGTTTTGAGCGCCTGTAACTTCGAGACATTCGACAGTTTGTTTTCGAGTCCGTGACACTTCAAGAGGTTATGTGTGGTAGATGAAACCAATGTGCAGAACCACACTCAGCTAACTGTGTAGTGCATAGGTGCAATTTTATGTAATTTATTTCTTCTAAAACTCAAGAAGCTCGTTTATATACTTCATAATGTCTCATACAGTGGAAACCTTATCACCAGGCCAGTGAACTTTAATAATAAAACATTAATTCTCATGTCACCCGAAGAAAAATAATTATTTCCCTATAGTCTTTCGGAATTTTTTACTTCCTGTGACACAAGAAACCTAATCTTATGAATTTTACTTCATTCTCTAGACAAATTAGTGATGAAATTTAGGCGAGACTCAAGTTTATTAACATCGGCATGGCTTCCCTGGTAGCGTGCCATTAATCAATAGCCGCTTGTTGTCACGCACATAATTTTATCCGATATGACTATTCAGATAAACAGCCATGCTTAAATATAATCAATTTTTTTTTTAAGAAAACACTTTATAAACTCTTTGCCGACTGTGACATCACCTAGAAGTATACGCAACGGTAGTAACTTTACTGGATGACCACAGTAAAATATTTCAGATAAAACATCGATTTTAAGCAGGGGCGTAAGCTGTGTGTGAGGGGGAGTGATACATCTTCCCTCCTGGGTCCAGAAACCCTAACCCATCTAGAATTTCCATAAAAAAATAAAACACAAAACAAAATTAGTCGTAATATCGATTTGAGTAGCTATTTTCGTCCCCCCCCCCCTTTTTTTTGAGGGAGGGGAAAGGTCAATTGTCCCAAATCATGCTCAGACCTTCCCCTGCGGGCTTACTATCATTTTCCCATACTGGTTTCACCATAGAGGCTGAAAAATGTGAAATATGGGACCCAGAAAATGGAAAGCATATCCCCCCTTGTCCCACTAACTCCTCCCAGAGAGGAAGGGATGCCCTTTAAGGGGAGAGTATCAAAGAGGAAGGATGTGGGATCAGTGAGGAGGAGTCGGCTTTTCCTCCCTCCCTTCCGTTTGCCCACAGTGGCCCTCCAAAATCAGCGTTTTTGTGCAAAACCTCCCGTTCTTGATTAATTGATATTATCCATTGTTTACATACGTACAACTGTTGAGCTTTTACACAGCAATGCCTTTTTAGAAATGGTAGCCGGATATGCACCACTACTGCCAATGCTGGTCGTACAGTTTCTAAGGAAAATGGCCAAAAAACTATGTATCCAGGATTTCACTTCGAGGCAAGTGGTCGCTTGAGGAGGAGGGGGGGGGGGTGGATACAATTTGAAAACGAGTAATCCAGAAACATTAAATATTAATCAGCTATCAGGATCAGGAAATGCTGTACACTAAACAGAAAAAAATTATAAACTAACCAACTGCAACTGTTTTCAGTACCACTGAAGCATGTAACAGAGGATAGATATCCCCTAGGCATATCCTTGTTTCATTGGAATACCCGAGAACATCCAATCCCCCCGACCCATGCAAACTCACCATCATCCCACATATGATGTACATAAGTTGCAGTGACTATTCTGCTCATAAAGGTACAGCATTTTATAGTTTTTTCCCATTAATTTCTAGAATGCCACTTTGAAAGTGTATTATATTTATTTTTCCAAAACACCGCTCAATAAAAATGCAGACATTCGGAATACAAACAAAAATGAGATACCATTTAAAAATTATATTAGCTTAGAAAAAAACCTCCCTCTTGAATAAAACTTTAAAAACCTATCAGAAATGTTACTCAATACACGTATTTGAGAATTAAAACTTTCAGGAAAAGGTACATAAAGGGTTCCATTACAAAACGTTTTAAACCCCATATAGTTACAAAAAATTACTTACCTTCGGCACCTTTAAACATATTCCTTCTAAAACCTCTACATTTACATATTCAAAATTTACATTGCATGGTAACAGATTTCCCTCTTTTTCAAAAAAGTTACAAAAAATTTCCATATGGATTTCCCATAGAGATTCACTAGCCTATCCAAGAGAATCCCTTCTCGAGATCCTTCCACTGTGATGCTCGATCATTCGTCGGGCAAGGGTATTTTGCAGTCGTGGACAGCCATCGCCTTCGATGTAGAAGGACATGTTCGAAGCTACCACAGCGACACCATCAATCAATTCAAAAATAGTCGATGACGTGAAGCGTGCCGACAACGCAGCGACTCCTAGATCAGGTGCTCGGCAACGAATACGAAGAGGAGATAAAAAGACATCCACACGCTCAGTCAGACCATTGAATATACACTATCTACCAAAAAGTAATTGGGCACTGTGAAGATAGGTAATTCAGTACGTCAGTTGACTTGTGTTTCACGGCTTTCGGTGTAGGACCACTGGTGTTTGTCCGTGGTAGCATGAACACAGAGGCATATTGTAACATTCTGGCGTTTTTACGGAATCGACTTGTGTTACTTCCAGGATGACAATTCCAGGTGCCATGTTTCAAGGGCTACTATGCAGTGGTACGCCGACAACAATGTTCGCCGATTGGAGCGGCCAGCCCAGAGCCCCGACCTCAACCCTATAGAACATCTTTGGGACGAATTGGATCGCCGTGTGGGGGCTCGTCAAGAGCGGCCAAAATCCATTGCTCAACTCGTAGAGAGCATACCAGACAGGGTGGCTGCTGTTATAGCCGCAAGAGGTGGCCCTGCGAGATTCTAAAGGGGTGACAACCACCGAGCAAACATTGCGGACAGGAGCCCAATTACTTTTTGGTAGATAGTGTATATGTATATTCAATTGTGAGACACATGCCGCGACACCAACTGCAGCGCACTACGGGCTGAGGCGACGAAAAGCCCTGTCCATCGCCGTCCACGGCAAGCTCAGCAGATCGGCGGCACATAACTTCATGGTAGCTGTCCACTGTGCGTGGCAGGTACGACGCGACGAGAAACAGGCAACTCTGTTAATGGCTGTTCACGGTAAAATGGGTACTCTAGAAAGCCCTGCTTAAGATCTATTTGTATGCACGTTGTGTATTCTTCCACCTTATGGGAAGTTAACATTGCTATGGGCCTCATCACTTTATCAATGCGACGGTTACATGAAAATGTCAAGTTATTATAAATGTAAATATTACACATATCTGCTCATTTTTTCAGTTCGATATATAAAAAGGACAGAAAGTGAAAGACAAAATGGAAGTTGTCAAAAATGATTACCTAACACTTTTTATTCGACGTTAAGTTATGGAACTACTTTCCATCTATCGTTACCAACTTTTCTGGGTGCATGTTACTCAGTGAGCCCATTAAAATATATGTAGGGAGGGGCAGTGACATATTTCTAAGGTTCATTTCAAAAGTTCTCACTTTATCGTGAACAGCCTTTACAAGCATTTCGGCGTGGGACAGCAACTCAAAACTTTCTTATGTTGGAGGGTACAGGAAGTGGCCTGTCCTGTCTTTAACTGTGGGGGGTTGTATGTGGTTTGTGGATATTTGACTCCCGAAATCAGTGTGATCGGTGTTATCCCTGGAGTCTGTGTACATGCGACAATTTTGGTCAGTGACAAAAGCCCTCCTTGGGGGGGGGGGGGAGGCCATGGGCAATTGCCCATTTTTCGACAGATTTTCTTCCAATTAGGGGGAGAGTTGCCTTTCCGTGCCCCGCCCTCCCCCGATGGGCAGTTAGGCCCTTCGTAGGCCTTACGCCTTAGGTCTTAAATCTTACGTCTTAAGTCTTAAAGTTTAAGTCTTAAGTTTCAAGGATTAAGTCTTAATTCGGATTCTTGCCATTATTGCTACTGCACGTCGGGATGTGCGAGCGAGCGCCGATAGGTGAGAGCGAACACGCGCCGAAGTTCCCAGACGTCATGGCACTGTAAATATTAATTTGTACGGTTATCTGCTTCATCTTTGGTGCCTCAGCCCGCGGTTTCCTCTGGCCCGATTTCTGGGTGTATTTATTAATGAAAAAATAAGTTGTTGCTAAAAATTCAAAGTTTGGGGCGTGCAGCACCCGTCCCCTTCAAGGGTTCTTAGGATGCCTTCCCTCAGTACTTATTTCTATCCTTCCTCTTTTCATCTTCACCCCTCCCTCTAACCACCACAAACCTCCCCCTTCCCCCTGAGGAGATCGTTTGATACAGGAGGTACGCTTTACCACTTCCGATATTCGTTTGTGCGTCGCTTCCGCCCTGTTCGTGCTAGGGACTTGCAATTTGACATCGGAGTCATCTCTTATTGAGGAGTTTCATGCAACATAAGGAACTATGAAAATTTCGAGTGTTTAGGGTTCAACCTACGAAGTTCCTGATTGGCACGCTTCTTAGCCCAATCAGTTCCATCGCCTCATGGTGTACTGTCGACTTCGCCTTAACTGTAAGATTATAATTATGGTGTTTCGAATTTCAAATAATTTGTCTTAAATGGTTTGAGCTACGACGACGATACTAGGTAGGCGTGCTTAGGTGCTCGCGATCTTTAAACCATTAAGACAACGTGCACCTCCGATGCTCAATTTTTTATTTAGCAAATTGAGGGAAGGTAGGGGATGGAGTGATATTTCAAAACGTTTTCCCTGCTCGCCGCAACTTTTGTCGTGAGTTATTTTTCCCATCCATCCTCGAATCCTGTGTACTAATTTCCCAGATTATGCTTATTATACTAATCCCATTTTCCAAGATTGTTCAGCTTTCGTGCCCCTTGCGTAACGAAATTTGTGCATCAAAAAATGTTACTTTCGATGCCTATTTCGATGCCCTACCATTAGTGGAATATTTTAAAACCCCACCCTCCTTCTCCATTACCTTAACCCCCCCCCCCCCTCTTGCCATCCGTCACATGAGGCTACCCCAAAAACCCTAGGAGGAAGCTATGTTTGTGGCGAGGGGAGGTTTTGCTGCATCCTACATTTGATAACTAACGGTTTCCGTGTGTTTCGGCCTACGAGCATGAAATTTAACTTTCTCATATACGAGGGATTTTGCAAGATTGTCAGTTTTGTAAAGTGGTGGGAGTAATTCCTATTCCCAATATTTCCGAAACTATTTTACGTACGACATTATAATTTGGCATGCTCCTTAGATCTACCACTTTTCCATTTCCTCAGGTTGTAATGTCGACCTCATTTTTTGAACTGTACAATATTAATGGGGTCAGATTTCCTGATATATCTACTCAACGGTTTGAACCATGGCAACGGGACTCGGTAAGCATACTCAGACTCTGCATAGATTTAGGTATTTATGGTGATCGGTACTTTTCACCATTTTTAATTTTTTAGAATTTTAGAGAGGAGGGGTGGGATTTTTTATTTTTTTTTTCTTACCTAAACTTATTTTTTGGATTCTTCCTCATTCGTTCTCGAATGGCGTGTAATAATTTCACTTCTTACGTTTACTTTTTAGCTTACTTTCTGAAGGAAGGAAGAAAGGCTTATTAAATCGCTGTTCTGTGTGTGTGTATGTCTGCACATATGTCCCCCCTTTGAATTTTTGAACTCGGGAATGTAATTTCACAAAACTCGGTACACATATAGTACTAAGTAAGGACACCTGACTTTTATAGTTTTCGACCACGCTGAGCACTTATTTTCATAATGGCGGCCATGTAAAATTGATTGTGATATGTCCTTTTTTCTCGGAAACCAACGGATTTAAATCAAATTTTGTATGCTGACATCACAAGTTGTAAGCATTGAATTTGTAGATGAATATTGTTGTTGGTCCATCATTTTGGAATATATGAAAAAAAAAAAATTTACGTTATATCACGAAAAATACTTCACCATTTTGGAATATAGAGCCACATGAAAAATTGTGTTTCATAGTATATCTCGAATACGACCTATTTTCGCCAAGTTTGGGACGTAAGTAACAGTATGGTACGCCAGCTACACGTAAGTAATTGAACATAATTAGACACTTATTTTCAAAATAGCAGCTATACAGATATTTTAGGCTTATTTCGTATAACTACCATACCGTTTATCCAATTGCAGCCAAATTTTCTACCCTGGCAGTTACTATTATAAGAATCATGTAATCCAAAAGACAAACACTTTTGTCCGCCATTTTGTAGACAGAGCTACATGGATTAATAAAGTTTTCGTACAACATCTCCGGAACAATTGACAAATTGCTACCAAATTTGGCAAACATGTAGCAATGTGGTAGGCCATGTAAACTGATAAACTTTAAGAGGGTCAGACACACAAACTAGCAAAATGGCGGCCAAAGAATAATATAAAGTCAGAATTTTGATCTTACAATCTACAAAACAAATTTCAACTTAACTTTGTATGCTGACAGTATTAATTATATCCATGAAAATTGGCTATACAAAGCCTCATTTCTCCACAATTTTGTAAGATAGCCACACATTGGAGACGCAGTTGTCCTTTGGTAGGCCATATGAATTTACATGTGTGTTTCAAGTGTGTTTCTTATTTTCCGAATGACGCCTGCACAAATAATTTAGCTTAATATACTATCTATACGGAACTATATAATATATTAAAATTTAACTTTTTACATTATATCTATGACAATCATCGAATGTGCTAATACATAAAATGTTTGTCCTCCATTTATGATGATTGTCACATGAACAATGGACATTTATGCTTTATCTCGATGACCAATAAACCGATCCATGCCAAAATTTCACGAAGTATTGCTACAGTAGGGTATGTAAATAAACATGTGTTATGTGCTGCAGGTATATTTTAATATGGTTCATATAAATAATTTATATTATTTGATATAACTTTTAAGCGGTTCAATAAAATTAAACCAAATTTTGTGAGCAAATAGTACTAATTAGAAGCATCATATATACATACATATATCCTCTTTTGCAGGATTTTTACAAAAATATTCAGGTGAGTAAATTGAACAGTTTCCCACATTTCCGGAACAAATAAACCAATTTCCACCAGATTTTTACACACCTACAGAAGGACATGTAAAGATACATGACGTAAATTGTGTCAGATCATTATTTTCAAAATGATGGCCATATAAATATTTTGAGGTTTTTGGTATATCTGTTTAACAATTCGACTAATACAATCAAACTTTTCATGCTTAAAGTATCTGTTAGAAACAATGTGTACAAAGCCTCTTTTTAGGCAGTTTCCCTTTTAAGGAAATAAGTTTTTATGCCCTATCCACCCCTTTAAAGGAAATGATGTTTTATGCCTTATCTCGGAGACCAATCAAGAAATTTCCACCAAATTTCCACACAAGTGGCGTTATGGTAGGCCATGTAAACTTATGTGTTATAGTGGCTCAGGCACTCATTTTCAAAATGACGGCCATGTAAATATTTGATTAGACTGATTACATCCGAAGTTGGAGTTACAAATCCTACCTCCGTAATGCAGATGATTGCATGCCAGCTTAATTGAGGTGAATTTCTGAATTCTAATTCCGGGTAAGTCACTCGTGGAATTTGTCATGTTACTGTTTCACATGATTATAGTTTCACCTCTAATGATATTGCT
Source organism: Dryococelus australis (assembly GCA_029891345.1). Classification (NCBI taxonomy): domain Eukaryota; kingdom Metazoa; phylum Arthropoda; class Insecta; order Phasmatodea; family Phasmatidae; genus Dryococelus; species Dryococelus australis. Next base: position 115,233,243 of record CM056998.1, on the reverse strand, counting down.
ATAACTGAGACGTCATTGCCTTCAAATTACCTTCTAAGATTTTAGGAACCCACTAAAATTTATTTGCACTTATGTAAAGGAAAGTACGTTCAATAGTTTTCAATAACGTCTTGTTCTATTTTGCGTTTACGAGGTTGAAACAGTGAATTACAAACAGTTTGAAGGTCAAAAAACTTTCAATATCACAATCAATTTTCTCATAAACAAGTGATTGTCAAGGAGATGGCGTTCACTAGTAAAGCATGGGAATTAAATAGTGTATTTAAGTACAGAAACATTTAATGAATAATATTCCTGAGCTTTGTACCATCCTTTATCATATTAAGTACTGCGTTTATATTATTTCTACTTTTCTCTTATTGGATTTACTGTCTACAATAAAGGACTGAAATTATGATAGTAGTCGTAGTTGTTGCCCTGGATTGATTTCCACCAGCCATTTTAAAAACAATTATTTTAAATCCTGAGAGTTAAAATAAGTAATTCAAAACCGTATAGGCTGTTCAAGGTAAACTGAGCATTACTGAAAGCCCTGCTTAAGCTCTATGTGTACGTATGTAGTGTATTTGTCCACAATATCAAAAATTTACATTATACTGGCCTGATCACTTCATTCAAGTGCCGGTAAAGTGAAACTGTGAAATTATTAGAAAAATAATTATTTTTAAAATCTGACCGTGCTTACAGTTAGATGCATTGGAGAAAGAAAGCAAAATTAATTATTTAAATTTTCACAAATGTTTAACTAACACATTTAATCCAACGTTAAGAATTGGAACTACTTTTCCTCCGTTATTACCCACTTTACTGGGCGCATGTCACTCAGTGCGTGAGTTAAAATATATGCAGGTAGCAACAGTGGCTTTCTTCTAAGGTTGATTTCCGAAGTGCTCACTTTATTGTTAACAGCCTTTAGCAGCATACACCCTCTACAATATTATAAGCAGGCTGGTTCAGTACTATAAGTGATTATGTATCTGTGTTTGCCCAGGAGTGATCATCTTCGGGTCGGACCAGGAGGTGGCGGGTGTGATGAGAGCAGTGCGACGCAGCAACGCCACAGGCAGCTTCTCGTGGATCGGCTCTGACGGCTGGAGCGCCCGCTCGCTCGTCTCTGACGGCAACGAGGCCGAGGTGGAGGGCACCCTGTCCGTCCAGCCGCAGGCCAACCCCGTGAGAGGCTTCGAGGAATACTTCCTCAACCTCACCGTCGAGAACAACAGACGCAACCCCTGGTTCGTCGGTGAGTAGCTCCGCACACACTTTGCACACACCATATGTTGATTCAGTAAAATTTGCTTTATTGTTTTAGGATAATATATTTAATTTAAGTGAGATGACATTCGCGATACTTTACAGGGAATGTTCTCTCATATCCTCAATGGTAGTTTTTCCCAAGGTGTCGGTCGTTTTGCGATGAGACCGGACCGATGATGATTTGACGCCCATCTGTTTCACGATTCGTAACTAAGCTTACGATAGCTATTATTTTTGCATATAAAAATGAGATTAAATATTTGCTGTAATTTTTCTCTGTAAAGTGCATATTTAAAGTATTTCTCTAGATAGCGCCTATTTGCAGTGTTTTGATAGTATTATAGGAAAATAAAGCATTTATTTTACGAATATAACACCTACATGTGCTTGAGTCACGTTCCTTTGGCCCCTGTGTGACGTGTTTTAATACAAAAATTAGTTTTAAAACCATAGAAAGAATGGGTTGTCCCTATATGCCAACACTGTAATTTGACGAAGTGGCTCAACATTCACTACAATTTTAATAACGTAAGATTTCTCTGAAAAAAAATAGCTAAGGTATTTTTAAAAACGCCTATATTTGCCAACTGAAAAACATTTAAAGTTTTCTCCAAGGCAAAGAAAGACTCGTCAGTGTGTGTATATTATAAGTCCTTGATATGGCTGAAGTGAAGTATCATGTGGCGAAGAGAGAGTTTTTAAGAGTACAAGAACGTTTTGTGTGAAAATAAACGGAAATTTGTGTTCGAGCACTTGTTGCATCATATGGTAATTAAATGCTTCCATGATTTGAGAATTTCTTAGAAACTCAGTAATTCAATTCCCTATTGTATTTTGTTTATTTATTTTTTCTTTTAGTTAAGGCCACTCCAGACGACCTGACTGTGTCAACCCGACAATCGACGTGACTAGATCAGGAACTGAATTCGAACGATCTGATGAGCGCCTGATGTGGCCAGTTGACTTTGGTTCTTGAACATGCCTTATATTTTACAGAAAAAAAATAGAAGTTTGGGATAGCGCTTGCAGCGTTATTGCCAATTGCGAAGAAGAAGAAAAAGTGGGCAAATAAATGGTAAGTGGAACGAAAAAAATATATTCCTATGATGCTACTAAAAGAACTAGATTGGGAAGAGTTTGTAATAATTTGAGAATGGACTACGAAAGTTTCAGTACAGTGTTAAATTTAGCGCAATACATTGTTGCATTTAGTTCGCCCACTGATAACGTAACAAGATACAGTCATGGGAGAAGCGGTCACTGCTGAGGAGCGACTGGTTGCAACGGTCCGATATTTGGCAATCGGTAGAGATTATGCAGATCTGAAATACAGCACTGCACTATCACCACAATTACTATCGGAAATCGTTCCAGAAACGTGTTGAACTATCTATAAGGTCCTGCGGAACATCATACAGGTAAGATATAACATTAACTTGAAATAGAAACGCTTTATTGATGCGAATACGTCTTTAAATTTGCGACCATAGTGGGAGACAATCCAGAAAATCCGATGATAACAAAATCGGGGAATACAGTTTGGCATTGCAGCTCCAAATCTATCGTCTACATTCAAAATTTAATTACACAACTCGATTGCCAAAGGAGACTGTGAAACATCGCGCTTGGAAAGGAGAAGGGGGGCGGGGGGTTGTTGCGCCGCAATTTTCAGTTGGTTTCGCTGCGTTTCATAACTTACGCGTAGTTTAACATTTGGCTAGGAGAAGATACGACGCTCGTTTGTGTTTCAATCGATATCTATCATCAAGATCAATCGATTGCGTGTATAAAAACATTTGTGTGGCGTGGTTATGGTGAAATTGTATGCGTTTAATATAAAAAGGTTTAAAAAACTTAACACAATTTCGGCCTATACTCGTCAAAAAGTCAAGCCGAAATTCAGAAATAGTATACGGTTGAAAAGAGCATGTTTGTAGCAATCCAGTGATAATAAAAAAAAAAACCATATGATCGAGTGAAGCAGTGCCGGAACGTAAAAAACATCAAGGCGTCCGAGCGTATCAACCGTAGACGTATTCACGCAAAACAAGCGGTAGTGTCCCCAACACAGCCAATTTCAATTTTATTTTTATTGAAATGTGTTAAAAATCAGATATACAAAATGCTTCTTTCAATTGTTCTGTTTTCACAAATGACTGAATACCATGAAATTTGCCAGGTTGTAGGAACTGGACGGATAGTGAATAGTTGGTTGCTGATACATTCGTAGCCCCTTAGAAATTTGTACAGTTTCATTTGTTGGGGAAATAGTGGTGCTGGGTATTGTTGTGTGCGGAAATGATGAATTACTCTGTGAATTACGAGAACAGGTATGGGACGTGGCAGATGAACAAGGTGATAGTTAAGATACAGGATGTTGACTGAGTATTCAGTTTACCTAATTTATCATAAAACATTATTTCTGAAATTAATTTTTCTGCAAGAAAACGCTGTATTTCGGTAATTTCTTTCAACTGCAGTCCGTCCGTATGACTAAGCTGGGGTTTTTTCTCTGCAAAGTAATTTGTCAGCACCTTCAATTAATTGTTCCTGTATCTTCATAATATTTGTATCTCGCTGTTTGCAGACTAGTAGTCGATGTGCTTGAGATAATGTGGCAGTTTACAAATTATGTCGGCATTATGGACAGAAAGCACGTGTTACTTAACAAACCACTAGGAAGTAAATCGCTATTTTATGATTATAAACCAACTTTCAGCGTGAGTTTATTTGCAGTCGCCAATGCTAATTATAGATTTTTATATCTCCATTCGGGTGTAAATGGGGGCGTATCTGATGGTGAGTTTTGAAATACACAAACTTTTATGAGAATTTAACGTCTAGGAAACTGAATTTACCACGGTCATCATTACTGCCTGGTACAGATACATTAACTCCTTACGTTTTCTTGGGTGATAGGGCGTTCGCAATCAGCGAACATGTATTGCAATCATTTCTCCAGAAAAATATGACACGTTAAAAGAGGATTTTTAACTACAGGTTATCACGGGCGAGAAGAGTTGTGGAGAACATGTTTGGTATATTGTCTTCACGGTTCCGTTTATTCCAGAATCCCATATTGTTGGGCATTGACAATGTAGATAAGATTGTGTTAGCTAGCTGTTTTCTGCATAATGATTGAGAACAAATTCCATTCGCTATATTAGAAATAGTGTAGACTACGAAGACATCGAGAATGGAGCTTTCCTGGAAGGCGATTGGCGGCGAGGAAATGCATAGCTCAATATTGAACGAAACAATTGAATACAACAATCTCAGATTGGGAACAATGTTCGAAATATATTTACCAAGTATTTTAGTGATACGAGGAGTGTGCATTTTTAGAACAGAACGATCAGTGTTTTGGGTGAGCCACATAATGTTATTTGAGAACGTTGAAACGTGTACGTACCTCGTCTTCATCTTTATCGCCACAAGAGGTGTAATAGTTTCCATTCCATTTCTGTGTACCGAGCCCTTTTCACTCAGAAAGGTTAAATATTTGTAGTGCCATAATGCAGGTACATGTGCATCTTCTGTGCCTTCTACCGTGCTTTTACCTTCTTGCACCTGAAATAAACATAACATTTTATATAGTATTTATAATGTTATAGTTTTTTGGTATAGTAATACTTAAATTTTGTACGTAAAAAACTACATTAATAAACTGTGTTTTACTTACTTTCATCCGTTCCCTTTTGTAGGCAGCTCTCGTATTTTATATTTTATTTCTTACGGTCGCAATCGTTATATCACCTTCAATAACTTTTAGTTTTTTCCTACAAGATCTCAGGAGCCTGATATCTAGCTTCCTTGTTACACCACTGCTTCTTGGGCACGCCCCGTGAAGGACCAAACCCCTTATACGTCTCCAAATCTCCCCAGTGACTTCCCGCTCAATAGTCAAAGCTGCCATGTCTGCTCGCTGCGATGTTCAACGCTTGACTGACCAGCCCACCCGCCTGACAACGCTACAGATAACCTGATACGGTCAGGTGGTCAGATGACGCCTCCACCTGATCTCAACTGACAAGAGTTTCGTCAGACGACATAGTTATACACTACCTGATAATACGCCTGTATCTTGCCAAATCCACCTGACCGTCTGTAGGGCCTTATAATCTTTTGGGAATATTTGAAGTGTACCTTCATTATTTTGCAATATATAGTGTAATTTCCGTTTGTTTTCTATGCATATCCCCAAAATTTAAGTGCATATTTAACCTTATTTTGTGCATTTTTGCATGCATATCTTAAGCTTGTTCATATAATTTGCTACTAGTTGATACATAAGAATATCTGAACCCACTTAAATCATAATTTCCTTTAAATTTTATTCTTCCGTGAAAGATCTAGGAAGGTAAAACTTGAAGCAGAGAAATGAGAATCTAGTAATTCCATAATAAATAGCTTCCTTTTATTTCTTAAGGGAAATGAAAACTGACAACGCTGTAAAAGCCCTTTGGCTAAGAAATTAGTACGAACATTATAATTTAAGCCGTCCACAGTAACCATCACAAATCCTCCCTCCTTTCATTAGCCGTTACTTTCACGTCTCCACAGGAAAACTATTATATGTACCACAAAATCGGCACACACTTATTATTATGTGTTCCATGTGATATTAATTTAAAGAGGATTTATTTATGACAAATCGTTTGGATACTCTATTATTGTCATCATTTTGCTTATTTTTCTTGTAGTGATTTTGTTCATTTTATTAAAAGTACAGATTAATTTTATTAAGTCACCCTTCCTCGATTTCGAATAGTTTCAGAAACCAAATGATTTTTCCCCATTTCATTATTTATGCTAACTAATAATATTCAAGTCTAAATAGTCTACTATTTCTCTGTTTACTAGACAAGTATTTTTTAAATTTAGAAAATATATTTTGGTACAACTTTAATCACGTATTTTATATGCCGCTTATTACATTTATATATATTTTTAATTCGTTAATGGTATTTAATACAGGCTCGTTTTTCGACTTTCTCTTGTTTTATGTTATCAGAATGATAATACTCTCATATATTCTTCCTACAGCTACAAAAATATTCAATGCATGTCTTTCTCCGATAAAAATAAATTTATGTCAAATTATCCTTACAAATTTAACACGACTTCGTTAAATACATTATGTACTACATATTTTTCATAAAAATATTCTTTATTTGAAATATTTCTGAATTATTAGTTTCACATAAACTCCAAATATTTACGTAAGACTTTTAACAATTTATTGAAGACCACCAGACGATATCAAGCAAGCGTACTGAGTGAAGAAGAATGCCAGAAAGACCCAAAAAACGTCGCTTTAGGCAACTAACGAACATCAAGAGAGGACACATAATTGGGCTAAAAAGAAAAAGTTGGTCGTTCCACCGCATAGCCTACCATGTGGCATCATACTCACCGATAATGTTGGTAGCAGTGGAAACGCGAGAGCACACACATACACGGACAGTTAGTCGAGAGAATCGCGTGATGGTGCGCCGGGCGCTGAGGGACCCCATGACGACCCGCTCCACGATGCTGGCCGTGTTGGAGCTCCTGTGCCCTCACGAACCACTTCCGACGCCTTACGTAGCGGAATATGTGATCCCAGAGTCCATTACATGTGCTGACATTAACTCTGCAAAAGTGGCAGATCCGTTCGCGGCGTTGCCAGACAAGAGCATAGTGTCGAACGCCACAGATTGGGGGTGTGGGGTGTTTAGTGATGACAACACCTTCGTTTTGGGGACTGGATATGATCACGCCAAGGCATGGAGGACCTCTGGCGAACGCCAAAATCGAAATTTCGCTAGCGAGTGGCACGCTTCCCTCATGGCAGGCATTATAATCTCAAGAGCCATGCGCCCTCGTTGTATTACGTAGAACATTGACGGCCCGAGCGGTATGTGAATAAGACCCTACGTTCTATCTGCGCCCATGTTTGGCCGGTAATTTAGGTTCAATATTCCAGTAGGACAACCCCTGACTGCACGCGGCACGGGTCACCCAGGTCTGCTTCTGTCGTGTCTAAGACAGTACCGTGGCCTGCGCGCTCCCCTGACACGTCCCCAGTCGAGCATGTGTGTGATACCAGTTGAAACGCTAGCTGCCACTGTGCTACAGTATCTGGGATGTGAACACACCGTCCAACAATTGTAGGCGTATCTACCTTAGGGCAGCATACGGTGTATGCTGGACTCCATTCCAGACCGAGCTGCAGCGTGTATCGCAATGCGAAGGGATGATATACACTACTGAAGATACCCGGACGGCCTACTACACATCCATATGTAATTTATTATCCTGCTGCCCTGTTTTTGTGATCATGTGTTTGAATCAAACCTTAGAAAAATCACCCAATTATGTATTTTTATTTATTTCCTAAATATACCATGAATCACAAGTGTTTTATACTTGTGATCATAAAAAGTAACAAATTTTTTGGGTGAAATTGTAATCTGAAATGTTATTTATATCCTCTCATTAAATTTCAATATTTAATTTATAGTTAACACGAATATTACACAGTGAGAAAACACTTAGGTTTGTAACACCTAGTAATAGCTAATTCTCATAAAAAATATTATTACAACTGAGTGCGCAAGAATGCGGTACGTTGTCCTCTGGTGTAATTTTCTAGACTCAGTTAATATTGATTTGCACGAGGTGGAGGAATATTCTGGGAGTGGAACTTTTGCAGGGCTTCATAAAAGTACGCAGTAACCGCGAATGGACCATAGCTATCTATATGACTACTTCTATAAAGTTTCAGTGCCATCCAATACATCCTTCTGTGTGCGCAATTGTTATTAGCTGGCTGTGTATCTTAACATTTGTAACTATATTGCTAATCTGCGGGTGTTACTTAAATCCATATACTCGTTTATCGTGACCTTTTTTTAATATTTGTTTGCTAAGTTATGCCCCAGTACGTTCTTTTTTACAGCATTTTTTTACACATTTACAGAAGAAAATGCATTGTGAAACATACTGGATGAATCGGCCTTCTCTATTAATATGTATAAATGCAAACCAAAGACAAATCTATCCTCAAAGTAATTTCCTTCCGTAATAGCACTGATTTTAATTACTTTTCTTGTGTGAGGTATGGCAAAGGTAGTTCAATTAGAGATTTAAGGTATGTGTAGCGTGCGTAAAAATTACAATATCCTTTCAAAGCAGTTAGGACGTAAGCGAGAACAGTTGATAATTCGTCTATGTGTTCGGAAAGGATCTAATTATTGCAGAATAACGTCATAGCCCTTGATTACTTCGTATACTGACAATTGGAACGTTATTTTGTGTATACTTCCGTAAACGTGTACAGATAGGGAAGGGTCCAGACGGGGTTCACAGGAGACATCACCTCCCGCCTTCCAAATCAAAATAACCCTCACATTGACGTGAAACTGTCCTGTGAATGTTTTAAAATTGGAATGAAATTATATCATAATTTTTATAAATGTTGATTTTATTTTCATATTTTATTATTGATTCCGAAAATTATTATAAGTATCTGCCTACGTCGTATGTCACGAATCAATAATACAGACCTCTACCTGCACAATAGGAAGATGACTCCTGAAAACCTGTAGGAATATATTTTTAAATCTCAGCAAATACCTCACTTTGACGAATTATCAGGGGCAAATATTTCATCCGAAAAATTCGCCATTTCAGAACACTATATGCTTAGTTTTATGAGGCAACTGAGACACCAATGTTAACGTTGCTTACTTTCGCGATAAATAGTGGCTATAGTGTGTCGTCACTCCCGAGGGTCGCTGTGTTGGCCCCACTCACCCTCTTTCCATGTTTGTTCAGCAATCGGTGTCTGCCCAACGTGTCCTGCTTGCCTTGAGTGCCCAAAAAATTTATAATTCTATATTTGTACCAAACATTGTTCAACCCGTACGCATTGCATATCATTACATTTTCCTCGAATAAAATTTCTTCGCACGTTGTACATTTTTAAATAATTGATGTCAAATAAAAAATTCTTCGTTTTCATTGCAGCAATAATAACAAATACCAACTATGTTGTACATATTAAATATTTACTAATTAAACTAATCCCATAACATACCGCGTGACACACATGTAATCATCTAATAACAAGAAACTTTTCCGAATTATTTATATTTTTTCGATTGTATGAATTTTTAATTAGTGATTACATATATGTCAAGCGGTAGCCCACGGCATTGGTTTATGGTGTACATTTTTTCATCTGTACTGCTTACTTGGTATTTGTTATTACAGCTGCAAAAAAAAAGAAGAATTTTGTATTTTACACCAAATTGTTCAAAAAACATAGTGTTTTTTATGTTTCTTTTATAGAACGCATACAAGTTGAACAATGTTTGGTAGAATTATAAAAGCATCAATTTTTTGTGGTCCTACTCCTTTCGAGTCGAGAGAGATTTTGGTAAGCGCTTGAGCACCGGTGGGGGTGAACCGAAGTGAAGATGGAGCAGTGGTGTAATGCGAGGACGGAGGGAAAACCCTGGATAACACTGAGGAAACCCAACGGTCAATGTCAACGTCAACCACGTTTTCCACAACAGGTTTGATGTCTCAAGAACTAACGATTTCCTTGCTGCACGACATTGAGAATTTCAAGGCTTGAGGGGGCGGCTCACGCCAGAAAAATAATCGTCCCTTACAAATCGTATTCTCCTGATATTATATAGTAGAGGGCCTCGAAATTATGTCCCCCGCCACTCCGCAGGCCTGTATATAAGCCGGGCGACTTCCAGAAGGCTTTCAGCCTCTATAGCCGCTATGCATACGTCCCTTTTGAAGATAATAAACCCGACCTAAGGCATAAAGGGCTTACCCTGAGACGCATCGCATTCTCTCCAATCGTTTTAGTACTAACATGCATGCCGGAGGGCTCATAGGGCTGTGTAGGAGCTCACATTGGAGTAGCGGGATTTGGGGGCTCGCCAGAAAAAAAAAAAGAAGCTTTCAGTCGTGAGAGAGCTGTGTAACGAGGAGAGTGCGATACCTTGCTCCGTGAGGGCTCCTATCCACTCACGCGATCGTGAGAGCCTCCTGCCAGTGCCCGCATCCAGGACTGCCAACTTGCCGCAGCAATGTTGCCAGACTTCTCTGCCCTTCAGGGCCTGTCTACATTTGGACTACCCCAACCTGTGTCTTAAGACAAGGACCCGCTGATTGGTGCACGTGGCCCTCTGACGTCATTACGCTGTCCCACGCTGCCGTGTCCCGAGTCAACCTGTATACCAAGTTGAAGTATTCGGAAAACTGAACTTTTGTCCGGAGTTGTGTCCTAAGCTGATGGAAAAAGAAGAAGATTGCAAATACTTTCGCACACATTCGTGAAATGTTTACGCTATTAATGTAAACAATGGATGTGAAAGGTGAACTTTCTTAAAACAAATATAATGAAATGGTAATAAATAATTAGGGATGTCTTCGTTCGGTTTAAAAAATGTTATTTGAATGCTAACAAATTTTAAAACATAAGTTTAAAAATTAAATTTGGATGCAAATTGGCGAAATTATTTAAAATAAAACCGTAAATGCGTTTATTGTAAATTGATATTCAAATCAACCCTTTCGTAAACTATAATAAACAATAATACAGCAAATATAAACATCACTACGCAGTAACAAATAATTTGCCGAATTTAGTGCGATCTAGTGTCAGATTCTGAAAGCTCACTTCGGACAATGCATTTGTAAACCATATTCGGACCGCGTCAATGTGAAGTCACTTGACGCCGAGTTTCGGACATATCCACGTCCAGGAACCGCTGATTGTGGACACGGCTTATCTGTCGTCCTCTGCTTCCCGCTCAGGTAGGCTGGGCTCTTGTAACCGACCAGCTGTGACACTCCCCGCTGCGCGTGCCGCCACAACTCTCACTCATATAGGCGGTTCACGGTAAAGTCAGCACTTTTTGAAGCTGTTTCATCAGACATAATAACCAATAAATACATTTCATTATGGCCTCGGACATTTGGTTTTGGGTATGGTGAATGTATACACTATGTTTATTACTGACATGGTAGGATTTACATTAACAAGTGGTGGAAGGATATAAATTGGTTGAAAGAAAAAAGTAACTAGGGCTTCAAAAGTGCTCACTTTATCGTGAACGGCCTATAGTCGAGCTGCCTCGTTATTGTACGTTCACCGTCTCTTCACATGTTTCTGAAGCTCTACTACACTCCTACTTTCAGGTGCCGATATCGTATCCTTCTACCACACGTAAACAAAAACATCGCCATGTGGCTTCTCTGTTTAAGCTGTCGGATGATTTGCCTAGATTACATTTTTTTTTAACTTCCTATCAATGTTGTATTTAAAATAGCCTGACGTAAGTGTTTTCAATTTTAGACCATATTTAGGTATGTTTTATAACTTAACTGCGCTTTGACAATGCCGTGATTGGTAATTATTTTACAGGTTATTGAAAGAAATTGGTCACGATTTAGCACGTTATGCACATTACTACTTAATATGTTGTCTTATAGGCTATTCACGGTGAATTGAGCACTTTTTAAGGCCCTCCCAACATACGCGAAACACTAATAAACGTATTTTAGTGCATCCCCAGACTTTAACATTTGAGAATGGTGAATTGTATACACTGTGTTTACTGATCACATAGCAATGTTTATATTAAAAAGTGGCGAAAAAATAGAAATTGCCTGAAAGGACAAAATAAGCAGAGCCCTAAACAGTGCTCACTTTACCATAAATATCATATATAGGATATTCACGGTAAAGTGAGCACTTCCTGAAGCCCTCTCATTTAGAATAATATTCAATAAATAGATTTTATTGTAATTTTAGACGTTAACTTTCAATTCCGGTAAAATGTGTACATTGTGTTTATTATTTGCATGGCAATATTTATTTTAAAATTTGGCGGAAGGATAAAAGTGGCTGATAGGAAAAAGCAACTGGAGCCTCAAAAGTGCTCACTTTATCATGGACAGCCCATAACTGTGTTTAACGCTGTGGGGAAACTGTACAAAAGGTATTCAACTTATCGTTATTGACGCAGGACATCTCGGTGAAGAACAAGATGGCCTTGTCACTTCCTTCTGAAACTTTACCTGCTGCTTTATACTCGGAAAAAAACACAATAATTCCAATATTCCACAAAAGTAATAAAATAATTCATTTTTTTTACAATTCTTATGATACACCTGCAATTTCTGTTTTTGTAATGTCATTTTGACTGTTACAAACATTTGTATAACGCTCTAAACAAAAAAAAATTGTTATGCAATTGATGTCGATAAAACATTTTGTGTTCGCATTCCTGCGGTTTCATATTTCGTTTCCTTTCAAGAAATCTTTTAAAATAATTGCCTGAAAACAAATTGTTTAGTAAAAGTTTGTAAAAATGTTGTAGAAAATACTCAAAACTGAACTCTTTGTGATTCAGGATTCGACTCCTGGCGAGTAAAAATTTTTGGCGATAAGCCCTGATGTTGGCTAACCAACAACATACAAACTGACATCCCCTTAACATTCTGTAATACATACATGTTACGCCTTCTCCTCAATCCCGTACGTTTCAACCTCTATCGCTCGCCTCCCCTGAGAGTCATGGTGTTGCTTAGTAAAACCAAATATATATGTTGGAGGAGTACTTATTTATGCAGACAGCAGTCCGCTGTCAAATCGGGCCTCTCGTTCATATTTTGCACTCTCCGGTATTTGAACCGAGGACAATAATAAACTTTTTTTTTTTAAGTTCTATAAATTTATACACGATAATTACAGAAGTATATAAAAGGTTCCTGAAGTAAACGTAACTCAAGCCAGCGACCGGATATCAGGGATGATAGAACACAATAATGTTTGTTATTTATAGAAATGCATTGAAAGTTTTTAGAGAAATACATGCAATAAATATTTATTTTTAAAAAATTCTTGAAGTGGTTTTATTAAAAGTATTTTGAAATAAAGTGTTTTGATGTAACTGTAAATGACTGGTGTAGACATTTTCTTTTATTTATTTATTTGTTCAACCTTTAAGTACAAGTACTGTGTTGTAATTTCTTTTTACTTCCCATTAGGATTATTTTTATATAAATTATCATCGCATTATCGACTAAACATGTCACAAATACAAGTTATTTTGTGAAATAAATATACACGGTGATCAATTAACTGAGTTATTATGTTCCGCTTAGCCATAGAGTTATTTGTTTTCCAACTTAATTGTTCATCCTTACTATATAATATATTATATAAATATATATATATAAAATATAAATGCGAAAGTGTGTTGGTTTGTTTGTCCTTATTTCACGTCAAAACTGAGCAACGTATTGACGTGATTTTTTGCACATATATAGTTGGAGGGTCGGAGAGTGACATAGGCTACTTTTTATTACAGGAAAATATCTCATTCCTTAAGGAAAATTATTATTGATATTTTATATCATTCTTTCAGGAAAATCCTTATTGTAATTTTACTGCATAAAAAAGCATTGTTAAAAAAATAGTTCCGTCGTATCTCAAGAGCCGTAGAGCCCAATGGCTAGAGCTATTCCAAGTGGGGCAGTAGTGGCTTAGTGGATATAAATAAATCGAGTGGGGCTGCAGTGGCTCAGTGGCTAGAGCGATTCGAAGTGGGACAGCAGTGTCTTAGAGAATAGAAATATATCAAGCAGGGCCGCAGTAGCCCAGTGGCTAGAGAACTCATTAGTGGGGCCGCAGTTGGTCAGAGGCTAGAGCACCCAATAGTTGGGGCCGCACCTGGTCAGGGGCTAGAGCACAAAATAGTGGGGCTGTAATAACTCAGTAGGTATAGAACTAAATAGTAGTGCCGCACAGTAACTCAGTGGGTAGAGAACCCAATTGTGGCTTAGTGTCACAAAACTTCATTATTTATCCCCATAAATACGCGCGTGAAGCCGAGGATAAACGCTAGTTGTTTATAAAAACAGCGTTTATTTAATGTTACGATGAACTGTTATTACATATTAATCAGTTATGAATTCTATCATATTTCAATTATATTCGTCTGCGTAGAAGTCAGATTATGTTTATACTCGTATATATTGCCTTAATAGTTTAACGTTGAAGTATTAACTATTTTACAGATATTTGTAAATATATAGTCTACAAGATAAATAAAATATTCATTATATGGAATTTAACCATTCGAAATTCTGCGACTGTCAAAACTATGCTTGCAAACTTATCAGTCAGACGTTACTATCCAGTCGTTGAGCGATTTTTAAAATTTATATCCCTACAAAGAATCGAACTCACGCCATTCGAGTACAATTGTGAACTCGATACCTGATAATTCACGTTGACCATAATATCCTCTAAACTCATCACCCTGTTATGTGAAATCCTGGCAATTCACAACAATCCCGCAACCTTCACCTAATATCTCGTTCCTTTCTCAACATTTCCTGCTTTTTCATCATTCGTATATCTCTCCAAATAGAAATCTTAAAAGCAAATTACTTTTTTCCCTGCAACTTTTCCGGAATTTTGCGTAAACATCTAGATTTTTTTTCTTAAATTGTCTTTTATTATTTATCAAATTTGTCCAGTCCGTGATGACAAGGAAGAAACTGTGTATTACTTCTTAAATTATGAAACTATTTAAATTCGCGATTTCGGAGAAATGACATGATATGTTTAGAGGTTTTTCGCCCACTTGAAGCGACACTTTACTTTCGAGAATAAGTCCCCCCCCCCCCCCTGGCTACAGCCGGCACTACAAGCGGCATGGTAGCACAGCCTCTCCAGACGTATACTGTATATAACCTTGGCTGGGAAATACACGTATCCAGAAGTCTCGAGTTCACTAAAATAAAATAAATATCCGTTCTTCCCAAACCAAAAAATTTAATTCGCACCATGGGCGTCGGTGTCATATAGGTGTCAGTTCATACTGCTGTTAAGCTTGCGCGATACGGCATCTGAAGCACATGATACGATGAAAAGACGCTCAAAGCTATACACGAAAAAAGCAATAGGAACGGTGAAGAATGGCCACGAGGACCAATATTCCCTCCTCCTCACTGACTGGTGTTTACTGCCGCTGCTGTTATTGGCATGCCATATATATATATATATATATATATATATATATATATATATATATATATATATATATATATATATATATATGTGTGTGTGATTGTTTTTTACTGCACAGTTCCTTGTAATAGACCTTCAGCTTTTATAGTTCTTCCGTTCCAGCTGTGCGTCATCTCGGTTTGTGTTAAATAACGAAAAAAATCTTAAATAAAGATACAGAGCGAACATAAAGTGCCTTTGCAGCTCATATTGATGTTTGCTTATGAACAGAGGCTAAAGAACAAATGGTAAATATCGGAAGTTTAACTGCTTTACATGTTTCTATATGAGCATGAGAGTGCTTCCCCATTAGGTATAGATAAGACATATTGTATAAGACTGTCCATTAGTATTTTGTATTGCGTACCTTTAATAGAGAAAATGGCTTCAAATAAAGTCATTCTGGAAGCTTTCATTTGGGTGCCAGTAATTGGCAGCTTACTAATCATTACAGTGGCTGAATTTCCTTGATTTATTGCAGACTTATGATTAATCCCAGTCAATTCCACTGATTGGCCGAGCTATAGTTGCTTATTAATTGCCTTTCAGTGACAAGTATTTCAATGAGCGTTGTTTGATGTATCTGCTCAAAATTAAAGCGGTGACCTCTAACTGATTGTGGAAATGCGAGTAGTTCTACAACTGCTCACAATTTAAGAAAAGGCCTCGTATTTTGTGCTCCTCCTCCGTGGACGAAAACACAGAATTGTTAGCTGGCATGAATTATTAAAACCAGATTTGAAAGTGAAATAAACAGGTATTTATTTCAAACTGTTCCATACATATTCATACACCATTCAAAGTGTTTCTGGTGGTATCAAACGAACGACTATATAGGCCTACTTGTGCCTCCATATTTTTTTGAATTAGAAAGATTCTTAAAAATTATGCCATGTTATATTTCGATGAAGTGTTATTTAACTACGCACATAAAAGTGTACTAATTGTTTCGTTGGTGAATGCGATCTTTTAGCTTTGCTGGAAAAGTTGAACTTCTATCGGCGAATTATCGTTGGATTTCTTCTTAGATACATGAGGCGGTTGGCGTCACGGATTTATTAATTTAATAGCAGGTCTCCGCACTGCGCAGCTGTTGTGACCTCTGTAAAGCAGTGTTACAACCAGCGAGCAAATATATTTTCTTCAAAAAAAAAGGGGGGGGGGGATATTGTACCACTCATTAATATTTTTCCTTGGCTTATTTATGTAAGAAGAGTCATTCCCCTGCCAGGGGGAATTATTCCCCTCCGTGAGAAGCGTAATATGCCTAGTTATTGAGACACACAGCTCACACGTACAAACAATAACTGCGAAGCTTGATGCCTACTTCGGATGGAAAGCGCTGGATAGAAAACACGTCACGCCACAGACGACTAAAGTATATTAATTTGCAAAAAAAAAAAAAAAAACAGATCTTCGGTGTAGTGCAAAATTTCGTGTCGGCATTGGTGCAGTTAGTTTCACACCAACAAAAGATTGGAGAGACATATAACACAGCAGTTTGTTTGTAATCTATTATCTAGTACATATTTCCGCCACCAGTTATCAGACACTTTGCAGGAAGACGCAAAATTCCAAACTACTCGTGCTCCCTAAAAAAAGTCTCCCCACTTACAGCTCAGCGAAAATGTAATTGGCGCGTTGGTTACATCCCAAAATAAGCTGTTTTTCAGGAGCGGTACTGTTTCATAAACGAAGCGCCTTAATCCGGCAGTGACCGCGGTGGTTCAGTGGTGAGACTGCTCTCCTCCTACCAAGGCGAACCGGGTTCAATCCTCGGCCGCGCCACTCCCGGATTTTCGCAAGTGGGAATCGTGCCAGACGGTGCCGCTGGTCGGCGGGTTTTCTCGGGGATCTCCCATCTTCCCTGCCCTTGCATTCCGGCCCTGCTCCATTCTCAGCTCATTCACCCTCATCGGTGCTCAAGGCCTCGTTGTTAATAGCCGCCAAAATATCTCAACTCAAATTAATCTAGCACATTTTACGCAAAACTATCCAAAATAAAGGTTTAAGCAGTAGTAACTAATTCCATTACACTTAATAGAGATTTTTATATTAAATATTGTAGGGTCATTAAGTCAAAAGTCTGATTTCTGAGTTGAAACGTTGTCGTGAGTTATATATGATTTTGGCGTTGGTAAAAGATCGTTTGTTTCTGAGTGAATACTGACAATTTCTCGATGTAGTGGCAATACATTTGACGAGTTTTAGCATTTTGCTGTAGGCCTAATGATTACTTCAATTTATAGTTTTGTTGTTTTAAAAATTAAAAATTCTAGTTATATTTTGAATATTACATTATTGCGTTTGTGTCAATTACAGCTCGGTTACTATGTTTATACTGCAGATCTCTAATGTCGTGATTTAAATATATGTTTATAATTATAAATCAAAATAAATTATTTCTAGGTTGAGCCGGGAGAGATTTTATATACATGAATAATTTTACAACGGGCACAAAATAAAGTATAGTGAAGGATGTCGCCCAATAATAATTATTCCACAACATCAGAAAATTAAACCGAATATTAATCATAGAAACATTTCTCATGATGGGGCCTTTAACACAACATACATAATTAAAATATGAGTGGCTTGTTTGCACTAAAGAGATTAATCGTTGAACAAATAACCGTACGTCAAGAGTACATCTTTATATAAATATTCATGCTCTAAGTAAATGTTTTCGATTTTGTATGGTTCACTACAAGCAACCTAGCCATTAAACTTTTAAGCGGCTTATTTGTAGAGCAATTTAATAGCCTATCTTTTTGATATGAGGGGCTGCATAACAGAAGTGCTGTACGTCCATAATTTACATTTTCTGGATCATTGCATTTCTGTATACAACATGCAGTCCTTTTTTTTTTTTTTTTTTTTTTTTAAAAAAAAGAGGTATCGTTAAGTAAGTCCACGGAACTCTCATTCGTTCACAATTGACAGCACCGTTCTACAATTTCCCTCATTTTATCAGTTCATTAGTATCGGAAGTCCACGCATGTTAAATAATGGATTGTAACGGTGAATATAGTGTTATTGAGAGTTGGGAAGATTCAGAATGCGATCCAAGCAGTCAGGATACATCAGAACTTGAAAAACATGAAGGTAAGATGTAAATATATTTAAGTAACTATTCTTGTTGACCTTAAAAATGGTGAAATATGTTAGTTTAGAAAACAAAAATGAAGTTAAAAGCCTATTTTTATTTACGAATCCGTGATATGTTAATATGGTTATATATGCAAATAGGCTTAGTGTTGAACCTTAAACTGCATAAAAACGTGCAAAATAGAACAGACTGGTTGTAGTCATGTTTCACGTGAATCCATTAGTAGTGAACCACGCGGCCATACAAGAAGTAGGAATGAAGGGGTATGGAAGAGAAATATCATGAAGACGTGTCGAAATTCTGGCAAGCCTTACGCAAGTGGAAAAGGAAGCAAAGTACCTGGTTAGAATATTCAATAATAAATACTTGTGTAGCATCAAGTGTTTGTCTGAAATTAGTTTTGAGCAGAGAGAAACTATTTTCAGATGTTTTGGCGAAATGTGCGATTTCTCTACGCAGTTTTTATAAGATGACTGGTTCAAATGAAAAGTGTTAATCACGTGAGAAAAATGGATGGGTCGATATATGTGAAAGCAGGTATGTGTTTATAATTCTTGAGAGTCCAAGAGACAACTGTGAGGTTGTGTAAGAAATATTTTTGAACACATTTCAAATTAGCGATGGACGAATGTACCAATGTGTGTCTAAAAGTTAAATTCTTGCTGTTTGTGATATCGGAGGTCGAAATGTTATTGGAAATAACATTTATGAAATCCATGTAGTTCGATACACTGCATCATTTCCGTGTCACGACAGCCACTACTCGAGGGCCGACAATCCGGATAG
The DNA here is from genome assembly GCA_029891345.1 of Dryococelus australis. NCBI lineage: Eukaryota > Metazoa > Arthropoda > Insecta > Phasmatodea > Phasmatidae > Dryococelus > Dryococelus australis. The sequence continues at coordinate 115,213,999 of CM056998.1, read as the reverse complement.
GAAATATCTTCAACCTGAGTACAACGTTAAATAAATGTACAATTGGTATGCTAAATGGTGTAAAGTAAATGAAACGAATGCAGTGTAGGAAAAATACTACTACAATATATTTCAGCCCAAGTTCAATTTTCATTTTAAGCAACATGTCAGAATTGTGACAAACTGCAACAGCTTACTTGCGTAGAATAGTAATCTATGATAAGAAAGGAGTATGAATCGCAGAACGAAGTGCACTTAAGAACCGCAGAGAAAGCAAGAGAGAGCTTAAAACGCGATGAAACTTTAGCTGACTATACATGTTATGTATTAACTTTTGATCTAGAAAAGGCATTAACATTTCCAAAATTGGCAACATGTGTAACTAGCATACTTAAAGAAAAACATGTATGTATACAATTTCGGTTGTCACTCAATTTAACACGAATAATGGAGGCATGTTTAAGTGGGATGAGACAGAATGGTGGAGTGCACAAAAATTGGCTACTTGTTTAGTAAAACATTCTAACGCGCATGTCAATGACCATGAAAGTGATATTTTGTACTCAGCTTGCTGTGGCGGACAAAACCACAATATAAAAATGGCTTTAAGTCTCCTGAAGTACTCCAAAAACTCAAACAGCGAGACTTAAGTCACTGATCACAAATTTTTTGAATCTGGACATTCGTATTTTCCTAATGATACTAATTTCAGCTTAGTTGAAAAGAAAGTACACATGCGCAGAGAAATTGTTTCTTTTGATGATCGGGCGGATGGAGAGAAAACTACAGGGGGAAGAAGTGATTCTAGTGAATGTGATGCAACATGAAGATTTCTCGTCTACTCAGTCACTTGAACATTCTGTAACAAAACTCAAGAGCAGTGTTGATGGCAATGCTCCAAAGCTGTGAACTGGGTGAAAATAAAGTGTTTGCTATTTGAGAGGGGGCACAAGTTACCATTAAATTTAAAGAAACACACAACTCTTACTAAGATTGTTTTTCGTTAAGCCTCACACAAAATCTGCGTCGTCCATTGTATTCTCTTGCAGTTGTTGGGCAAGAGAAACTGTATGCAACCAAAAGGCCAATAGCAAAGCAGAAGATAAAGGATTCGATAAATGAATTACCTTTTATTTCTCAGAGTCGGCATGCTTACTTCAAACACTTGCCTGTTGCTGTAAACACCAGATCAGAGCAAAACCAACAGGATTGTAACAACACGGTTGACGACGAAGATGATGAACCACTCTATGACATGTAATTAGTTAATCACGCTTAAATTTATCTGTACTTCCCCCCCCCCCTCCCCGCCAAGTTTTCACAAATTCCCCTTTTCTTTCTCGCTGTCATGTTTCTGGGCCTACACCACTTCTGCTCACCCATTATATGTCCTTTGTTACGATGGGGTGGACAGGTCGTACTTCAACGGCCCGCCTGAACGCGCAATCACACTTGAGCAGAATATAGGACAGCAGTTGCCGCAATCGGAGCTCTCATTATCAAACCCCGGTAAGCAGGAATTCCCTCTACCAGTAAGGGAATCAGGCCAAGTTGCGATATGCGACGCCGATATGAGGGCAATGTAGAATGGCGGAAGGCGTCTTTCTCCATGTGAAGCAGGCAGAGATGGACACCCCAAGAAGCCTGCTGTGCCGACCGCCGTAACCAGCCATATGTCAACAGCTTCCGGGTACTTCTCAAGGTGCGACAGTACAATAACATGGCTCTTAATTAATGCAGTTAAAGTAGTTACAATGACAATGCTCCACCAACCTTTCAGTACTTTAGGTAATCTCAGGATGCTCAATTATACAACCAGATAGTAACCTTAGCTTTTTATATTCATTTACCCCATATTGCTCTACCACAATGAGTTACCCCCTAATTTAATAGCTTCATGTGATTTCCCTCCCAACCTTAACGACAAATATCGTCTTAACAGTCCCATTAAAACAAAATAAAACAATTATATCAGTTTGTACATCTGTTTGATGTGAATGTTGAGCAGGTTCATGTTGTGCTAGGTGAAAGCAAAGGAAATAGTTATCCAGAATACACATGCAGACACTGCCCTGGTGGGGGTTGTAAGAATCAATTCAATCACTCGATTCATTCTGGTCAGTTTGGTGTAACGATTCGTTCAAAATAATCTTTAACATTGTTCATTCGTTTTCACACGCATTGCAGTATTTTGGTGTTGTAATTCACTCAACATTTCGAATGTTTGTTATCTCAACGTTTCTTTCTCGGCTTTCACTGCACCATTGAAAACAACCGGGGGGGGGGGGAGGTATGTGAATAAGTCGAGTGAAATACTGATCTAAAAAATGAGCGAGCTTGACATAGATAGGTACAGCGCATATTAGTTTATAAACACCTAAAACATGTTTGCACCACCCGTATTAGTGCGTTTATTAGGTTGCTTATGGCCCAAGCGAAAAGTATGGGTTAAATGTAGATTACCGTATATACAGAATATTACATCTGTCAATCCTATGACTCTCTGTAGTTCCCATACTGTCCCAGCGGACATACTACATGAACAATGGAATTACACAAGTTATGCAAAACTGTTTTTGAGGAATTTGTTTTTACTTAAATTTTAGTTGCAACGTTGTAAGAGATTGTTTTATTTTATTATTTTCATGGGAGTTTGTAGGCGCTTGAGAAGCGTGGCACTCCAGGCTATAGGCTGACCACTATAAAGTGAGCACTTCTGAGGCCCTATTTACTTTTTTCCTTTCAGCCGTTTCTTAACCTTTGAGCACCTTTTAAAATAAATATTGCCATGTAAGCAATGAACATAGTGTGTATATTTTACCGCACTCAGAGGTTTACACTAGGTATAAAATAGAATATACTTATTGACTATTATTCCAAATAAAGAGGGCTTTCAAAAGTACCCACTTTAATGTGAATAGCTTCTGAGTTTTCGCATGGCCAGGGGTCTGATTACAGTAAAACAAAGGACGTTTATTGATATAGTCTGTTCACGGTTTCTTCACACTTTTTGAAACAAACCTTTAGAAAATTCACCCTATGTCTTATGTGTGTGGTTGTTTCCTGTATATGACATGTATCACAAGCGTTTTAAACATGTTATAAAATCCCTAATTTTTGTTTTACTCATATTTTATCTACAATTTATAATATTTCATCTATTATTAATACTAAAAAAAATCGTGAGGAATTGTTGTGTTTGTAATCTCTAGTAAGAAATAGCTCTTATGAAAAATGTTATTACATTGAGTGAACATGAATTCTGTGTGCGATGTCCCTTTCGTGTAGTTATTTAAACTCGGTTAAGCTTTGTTTGCATGAAGCCGAGTAATATTCTCGAAGTATAACTTTAGCAGGACTCGATAAAAGTTGGAAGTAATCATGAATTGGCTATAGTTAATACGCGATATTAGCACAATACGTGTTGTAAAGGTAACCCTTTCTAAACACTGTCATACAAACTTCGATGACTGGCCACGCCCGGCCTGACTCTTGATTCACTTTATGAATGAATCAGAAAGACCGGTTCTCTAGTCGCTTCTACCTTCCACATTATTCTGACTCGCGTAATCGATTAATTTTGTATAGGGAACGCATCGTATATTTTCGTTCACACAGTTGGCGTTTGGTAAACTGTTGCAAGGAAAGCTGGAGTTAGTTGTGTGATGTACCCTGCCTGTTGCTTGCTAGTTTACACTACCGCCACTAAAACGTAGCTCGGCAGCTGACAGCTACAAAACGCGTGTGATAGGTCCTCTTCTGCTCGCTTGTTAGTGAACGATACACATTGTTTCCTCAGGCTGCAAGGTGGTTACTGACTCCTGCTGCGAGGACCGAGAGACTGTTCATCACACGCCACTGGTTCGCACAATGACTAGAATCGTGTACGAGCGCCCCGTCACTGGACTGTATCGCGAGGACGCATGCTGTGCTGAAGTGAGACGTTTACAGCATGCTGTTCGGCCGCAACCAGAGCATATTTTTTGGCTCTCGTTCCCCAATTTAAAATACAATTATTGGAAATGAAAATATCCTCCTAAGAAGTCGCCGTTTCATTTATTTTCTTTTAAAAGCTACGGATCAGTGGGCTTCGTTAATGTAAATCCTGAAAAATATCGGGTGGATGTTACTTGCAATAACAACTTAAATATCGTTCTAAACCAAATGCAAACGAGTCATCTTCATTAGAATAGCGAATTTTGTGGTGCAATTAATGAAAATTAGTTTGCTGTAGTTGGTTCGCTGCTATTTAACCAATTTCTCAGATAAACTCTTGAAAAAATTATCTTGGCCGTGATTTTACTCGTATTAACGTAAAAATTATTGCAATACTTTACAACAATATTGTTAGGGGCTTATAGAATGAACACATAAAAATAAGTACTTTTGATATCAAAGTTTAAAAAAAACTGTCCGTTAACTGCGTTTACGTTACAGCGCACACAGGCATACTGGCTCCCAGTTACGTTTGCAATGATTTAAGTAAAATAGTTCATCGTCTGGAACTTTTGCTAGTGTAACATTTAAGTTAGTGTTAATAGAATTGGTGTTTCTTTCTTTGTACAGTTTATTGAAACCTACAAATAGGGATATTAATAACACATTTCCCTAACAATTGTACGTTTTTATTTCACACCGAGTGAGTTGGCGCAGTGGTAACTCACTGCACTCGCATTCGAGAGAGCCCGGGTTCTATTCCCGGTCCGGACATCCTGATTTCGGTTTCCCATGATTTTCAAAATAATTCCAGGCGAATGCTGGGATGGGTCCCTAACAAAGACTATGGCCGATTTCTTCTCAATCCTTACCCATTATCTCATCCATGTGCAACTTGCACCGTCTCTAATGACCACGCTGCCGACGAAACGTTAAGAGCCCAACTACCTACCTGCCTTTCATTTGACTGACGAATGGGTAAAGTGATGAGGCCTACGGCAATATTAATTTTACTTTTGGCGGAAGAACATGAGGGGAAAAGTAGATGTTGAACAAGGGCTTTCAAAAGTGCCTAGTAAACCGCGAAAAATTTGCTAGTAAAATGCCAGATTTAGTTTCACATGTTGATGTCATCAAAAACATTTAATGTACACGTTAGCGAGAACGGAGTTTGCTTTATTTTTGTTGCATACAGAGTTGGGTCAAGTTACCTAAAATAGCACAAAATCTTTTGCTAATAATTTCATGTTAGTCAAATAACCCGAAAAGTAATTAGTGTAGTGGAGAGATTTCGGCGGGTCTTAACATTGAAGCTTTCAAAGCCAATGAGGGTGAAGTGAGGTGACTATGAAGCATCGCCGAAATGTAAGGGCGTGTAGGGGGGGGGCGGGAAATCCCCGAGAAAAACCACCGGCCATTAACATCGTCTGACACTATTCCCACGTGTGAAAATCTGGGAGCGACCCCGCCGAGAATTGAACCCTGATCGCCTAGGTGGAAGGTGAGTTGTCTGACCACTACACGACCGCGGCTTCTTAAAAACAAAAGAATATTAAGCATTAAGTTCGTTACTTACACCCCGGAAATGTTGAAACACAAACTAAAACCCAATTTTCATACCAAAATCTCTAAATATGTTAATCTTAAATAAAGAAGAAATTAATCTGTGTTAGTTTTTCTACTATATTAATATTTACACGGCGACTGTGGGACCATATGATTTCTGTGTCAATTATTTGTTTACTCTACTATTCCAGCTGAGACGCGGCCGTCGGGGATTCCTTTCAAATATCATTATGTTTCCATTTGTTTTAATGAAAATATCAACACGCTTATTATTTCTACCTACATAATCAGTTTCATCAATTTACAATATTGTAACATGTCACCCGAGGCGTATTCGAGATCGTGAGGGATGGAATTCTTATTAAAACTAAAAGAAATACATTTAATTCCTTAATTTATTTACAATGATATGAAATACACGCCTATTAAGCAACTTTCAACTGTCTATTTATACTCATTATCGTATCATCCAATCATTGAGCACGATATTTAACACTAATAGAAATTCTAGTCAAAGTCTCTACCGCTGTCTTTATATGAGCTACAGTCACTTAAACCTTTTTTAATATTTCCACATACAGGATCAAAATGTACATTGACATAATTTAACATCATTGCAATTGTAGTCTCACGCATCTAGTCTCTCTTTATCGCTATTTATCTCTCTGCTCTCTCGATGCTCGCAGACGACACTTGCTGATCGCTGCGATGTCGCTTATTCTAGCTGCGCCACTGACCTGGCGCTCATAGCCGTGCAAGGCTCCACACTGCCGATTCTGTGGCACTCCGCGGCTTATATAGTTGAGCCGACCCGAACCAGAATGTTCTTTGCCCCACAGTTCGCGCTGAACGGTAAGGGAAGCGACAATTGGGAAATTCGTGCATAAACTACTCCAAGTCGTTCAGTTCTCCAAGGTCGGGAGCGCCATCAGTTCCCGTAGCCTTTCCGCGACACGCGTCATTATACCGCGGCGATACGTTTTGTAATGTTGCCTACCTTTATTTTCATGTTACCGTGACGTCATCGCGCCCCCGACGGGGGAGGTTACAAAGGCGTGTGGCCGCATGTGAAAACATAATAAAATATAGGACTGCATATGCAGTCTTTACTATATGGTGCTGGTCAATATAGAATTCATTATTCCATATTTGTACGAAATAGTTTTCACCCAGTAAACATTAATACACCTACGATTTCCTTGCACAAAAAATTAACTTCATATGGCATATATTTTACACATTGGCATGTCAAATTCACAATTATAATGTTTCTCGGACCTACAAATAAGAAACACTAACTCACTTACCGAAATGAGTTGGTTCACATTAAAATGAGATACCATGAGTTACTTAAATGAATCTTTAAAATCCCGTTATTAAATGTATTCGCAATTTTATAATGATAACTCAAAATTGGGAAATGATTGCGTATAGTTTATTTGTAGCTGCCTATTAGCATTTGTTAAAATATGGTTTGATAAGCATGCATTACAATTAATTAGGAAATGACTTTTCAGTCACCCTTACTAAACGTTCTGTAAATTATTTTCTTGATTTTATTCATCTGTCTAAAAAACACAAAATCTGTGATATAGACATGCTACGATGCGAAAACTATGCTGAATAAAAAGTTTTTATGTTAGGAAAGAGTACTTTGTAAATAATGTCTGCAAGTTGAACGTTGTTTCGTACAATAATGAAATAATGAATATGTTGGTTATCGGCACTCTACTGTAGCATAGAAAAGTTATAAATTGTAATATACTACAACGTGTATTCAGTAATATTCCTTTGAAATAATCATACGTTAGGTTTTTTTTTTTTTACTTATTAAAATAACATTACAAATTGATCCTGTAATATCTCCATTGTTAATATCAACACTGCGTTCGTAATTGCTGGCACAATAATACCTACAAATATCAAAAAGTTAATTAAAACTTAAATTTTACTTCTACGTTGATTAATTTTTCAACCTACTTTAACTATGTTCTCGAGGTTAATAAACCGTTACAATATTTCCCCAGAACACCATGTTACTCTAGCTAACTCTAACAGAAGAGTAAGTACCCATAAAAAATAATAAATCATGCCAAATTATTAAACAATATTGAACAGAATACATGCAAGCGAAACGTAAGTAATCTTAAAAAATTGTATGCAATAAATGTAGAGAATTTTAACAGCTCTACTTAATATATTGCTATGGTTTTTTGTTAAAGAGACATCTCCAATCAAGGGTATCTGAATAAATACTATCACTTCGTAATATTGTTCATCTTAATCTCAAAATACAAAGTTTTCCTCATTGTCGTACAAAATACATGCAGCCTGTAATATGATGTTGTAACGTGTACTCTTCCGAACACTCGAAGGACCTCACAAATAAATTTTCATTTTCTTGTAGATATGGCTAGGGTTAACTCAGCCATTGTATCACACTACTATCAAACTGAAAAAGTAACAGTACGTGACATTACATACAGTCAAACTTCCGTTTTACCTGATCAGTCGTACACATAAAGTATTCATATATGTACATACGTAACGGCTTATATTTTACAAAAAATACATAAGCATACTAAAACATCTGGTATGTCTTAACCAAAAATGTAACTAATAATTTAAATGTGAATTGGAAACATTTAAATTGTGCGAAGCTTCGTAATCTTCCTTCCCTATGTAATGCAAAACACGTAGTCTGTTTTTTTGTTTAAAAAAATAGTGGTAAATAATGTTGACTTCCTTAATAGGTACTTTGTACATTGTAAATATAAACTTTTTTTTTTTTTTTTTTTTTTTTTTTTTAGAACACTTGTAAAATTGTTGGTAATGAATCGAAATGTTTGAATGTTGCAATAGAGTTTCCGAGTAACTGGCACAAAAATTGTGCAGTATACGATCACTTCCGTACCTTCTATGTCATGCAGTCATGCAACCTCCGCATCAAATTTTATCGCCAGTTATCATTCACTATTCTGATATGAAATATTATGCATATCTGCCTTGATGTGAGTAAATTATATTTACTAAACTTTTATACGTGCGAATGGCAGGTGATTTATTGCGTAGGCTGTTCGCGGTGAACTAAAAACTTTTGAAAGCCCTGCTTATGATCTAATTGAATTCACATTGTGTATCATTCTACCGTATGTGACATTAACGTAACTATGGGCATTATGACTTGATTAATGCATCGATCAAGTAAAACTGTAGAATTATTCAAAAGGATAATGTTTTTAAATTCTTTAATATTTACTGTCATGGACACTAGAAATAACAGAAAGCAAAATATATAATTTCAGTATTCACAAAATTTTAAGTAACAATTGTGACTCAATATTATGACATGGAACTGCTTTCTCTTAGTCTTCGACTTTACTGGGCGATATCCAGTCAGTGCACCCATTGAAATACTTGCAACTAGGGAAAGTGGTCATTTTCAAAGGTTTGTTTCGAAAGTGCTCAATTAATTGTGAAAAACTCATACCTAAAAGTGTTCTGTAGCCAGCGAGTGGTTTCAAGGCAGCCCTGGAGTGAAGAGCCCTAGAGCACAGACGACTTATATAGGAGTCTCTTACCTAATCGACGTGATGAGGGCTGGCACGTACATATATACAACGTGGACCAGGATGCACGTGTCCAACTCCAGGAGGAGATTACATGTGGAAAGTAAGGTGGGGTTTACATTGTCAAAGCTATCATGTGGTGAATATCAAGTGAGATACGCGTTGCTGAAAATCGAATTTTGGAATGCGTAAAAGTAAACATTGCAGGAAGTTCTTAAGATGGAGCGGCCAGAATCGGAGTGGTGTTTCACGAATAGGAGATCATGAATCGGTAAATTTGGTTGGTTAAATCCTCCTCCTTCATTACCTAAATAGGGGTAGTCACCCTCTTTCCGCAGGGAACTTTGGAGAACTAGGTGGTAAAAAAAACGTTGCGGCACATTATTACCCACCATGGCACAATGAAGACAAAGTTCCTAGTTCCCGAACTCGCTCCAGTAAAGCGATTTCGAGAAATCGCCACTAAAATTTTTGAATGCTCGGTGTAGCCCTATGGGGGTAGGAAATACACCTGTCACCCGCGCCACGATATGTGGATGTACATCCAAATGTAATGGTTAATGTAAATGAGGACAAGTGTAGAGGACCAGGAAAGGAGTGCAAACAGGAACATTGTGTGACACATGTATAAACAGTGCGTATTTATTAATGGCAGCATTTACAGCAACTGTTCGAACTTTCACCGCCCAACTTCAGTACACAAATGGTAATGGCAGATCAGGTTGGCCTGGACCCGCGCATTAATTCTGGTATGGAACGTACATAAGCTAATGCGGCTATCACACATGTGACGAGATCCTCCTCAGTAGCTAAATGCGTCCCGTATACCAGGGAGGTGACATGGGCCCATAAAAAGGAAAACCAGCAGAGTCGGGTCTGGAGATCCGACTGGCCAATGGTTGGGCCCATCTCTGACAATCCAACTGCCTGGATATGTGACCTCAAGATGGCTGCGTATGGCAGCAGGAAAATTTGGTGGTGCCCCAGCATGCGCCTTGTCCCTGGTGCTCTAGCATTCGGCTTCATCTTTATCGTAGAGCCTTCATCCCGCAATCCCTGCAAATGAAGGTGACTACAACTACTAACGCAATAAATTGGGGAGGAGGGGCGATTTTAACAACCACATATAAAGATATTTTGGATCTCCGATTCGTGAGACACCACGTTCTTTACTTAATATTCACCACATGATGTTTTAAATGTTTACCCTACGTTATTTTCAACATGGAATCACCTCCTGGAGATTGGCGTATGAATTATAGTTTACGTTGTATAGCAAAATATTGTGAATATTGTTCTATGTTTGAGGACTCTTCTGGGGGGATAATTCGAAATGGAGTGGTGCAATGAAATATATTATAAGTATTTAATAAAATGGTGGTAAAGAAATTTTGTAACAACCACGAAATAAATAATAATTATCTATACAGGTATTTATATAACTAGATAAAAGTAAAATTAATATAATAATTTGGACTTAACTGAATCATAAGAAAATAACTTGGATACATTTTAAGAATGCTCCCTGTTTTTTAAATGAAAATTAATATACGTTGTTTTATTTATAAGGTAAAAAGTAAAATTGTCTACTTTTTTATGGCAAGGTGTCAGAGTATAAATAATTTTTGGCTCATGTAAATAATTTAAATAACAAACAAATTATGAATACATCAAAAAAGTACTGAAAGTAATGTAGTAGAACAATCTGGGGGGGGGGGGGTTTAAAACAAGTGGCACGCGGTATGGGATCCGAAGCCGACTTGCTGCCAGTAACTTCACTTTGTACTGCCACAGCCTTCAAAATAACGCGATTTGATTCTACATTGCCGAACCCCCCCTCCCATTTACCAAATTTCTCATTTGCTTGACTCCATAAATCAGGAAGGGGGATTCTAAGTTTTTGGAAGCGATTCCTTCAAAATGCACTTAAATCAGTAAGTTAAATTTGAACAAGACGTTACTGAGATAGCAAATGACCTTGCATCCCTTTACATGGGAGCAAATCTTTCTTAATTAACTTTTTAAAAGCATAGATGGTAATAGTTACAAATACACACATGCCTTATCCGGGACTCGAACCCAGAAATCCTCGTACCATACGTTAACGTACAATCAACTGTTTTATGGAGATAGGGTTCTGAGCATAAACATAGAATAGAATAAGCCTAATATTTGAACACTAGGGTTTTCTAACCTGGAATATTTATAGGATCGTCATTAAAAAAAATTGTCCGCACCACTTAAAACATGTAAGCTTGCATGTCCTACCGTATCGCTACTTGTATGAAGAATTTGGTGGGAATTGGTTGTTTGGTTCACGAGATATTGCACAAAAAATTTAGTTCCTCTTGCTGATCCCTTACATAACTGCCTAAAAGTTTGTCCTGTATACTATGCTTCTAATAGATACTGCCAACTTTAAATTCTGGCTGTGTTTGGTTAAATTGTTTAAAATGTCAACAGCGTATTCGAGGCTCTTGGATGTGTGAGCCAAAATGTCCACATATCATAAATACGGACTAAAGGCACCGAGTCAAGCCCAGCGGATGAAGAGGGACGTCGGCCATGATAGTTTACATTATTAACCTCTAACGCCATTTCGGATTTTCGGATTTTGACTTAACCCCGAGTTACCTTAATCCCGAAAAATTAACAAAATTACAAATATTTGTTTCAAACAAATTTAGAAATTGTGAAAAATATTATTCTTGTTCCCGACTTCCATCTTGGATATCAGTAACTTTTATATCGACCCCATACGAACTTAAACACAAAGAAATCGAGGAAAGTCACAAAAATTCGAAAAAAAAAAAAAAAAATTAAAGTTGGAAGGAAAACGTTATTAGTAACCCCGGCCATAATATTGGATTTCCATGACCTTTGCCAACTCTAAGTAAATATTAACTCAAAACAATTATAAAAAATACCAAATTTAAATCGTTCGAAAATAGTAAAAAATTACCAAAACCATTAAAAGGTTTTTAAACGAATAGCTAAATTTATAAGACAAATTTGAAAACTTAGCAATTTTTTTTAATTTCGGAAAACTAGCATTTATTTACAAAGACTTGCATATTGCCCATGGCTCGATTCTCGTAAAAAAATGGCTAAGCTAACATACTCCCGACATGCCGACGAGCAGGCGACTGATCCCCACAACTATATTTCACTGGCTATTTAGTCGGCCCCCAACCAACAATCCTTTTTCAACGAATCGTTGACTTTATTAACGTTTATTCTACTCAGGTTAGAACGCTCAATGCTTTTAGTTTGGCAACAAAAAAATTTAGCCACTAGGTAAGCGCTAGTGTCGCATTGTGTACCGGATTTTTTTCTATATTCTACATTGCAAACAAAATCATTGCAATAATCATAAATCAAATATAGAATAACTACTTAACTTAGTGAAATATTTCTCTTTTGACATTCACGTAACTTAAAATTTTAACTAGTTACCTCTTTCGAATAATAGCGCTTACCTAGAGGCGGAAAATTTTTCCTATCCCAGACTCTCCCATAAGGAAACTCGATTTGTTCCTAACCTGAGTAGAATTGACCTTAACAATACGTTACCCCCGACCTCCTCACCGTCTCACTCAATTTTTCCACTATTGCGACAACCCTGCCACTACCTTAGACTAGTGATTTATTGACGTCACATTGCTCACTCGCGATTGGTTGTTGACCAAGTGACATCTAGACCCCTGCAGATAATTAATGTGGTCAAAATCGCGCCACATTGCAGTTCGTCGTCTGATGCGAGAGGTGATATTTCGCTCTCTCGTTCGTGATGCTTTTGCCATTCCAATTGGGTAAGTTATTTTATGTTCGACTTTTTCATCACAGTTTGTTTGATATTATCTGCCGTGCTCACAGTTACGCATTATATTTTCTACCAAAATGAATCGGCTCAAATTTCAAGCTCATGTTCTTACCAGCGAGCTAATGGAGTTTAGTAATCAAATTGACGTGTTCGTTTAATGGCGGGCGTGCCTACGACCAGCTCCCCGACTTCATCTTTGCTCGTGTCATTGCTGACTCAAGCTGGATAGTATATAATGTTGGCGATGCCATTCACAAACTTGGAATGTACGAGGCCAACTGCCTGTGCCTTTTTTATGCCGTCAATCCACTATTCCATCAAACTTTCGACGAGTCTTTCCATCTATCTTCAAATCAATCTTCTAATATTTTTTTCAATCTCTCAACCTTTTAATTAGTCTTTCAGTCTTTCAATTGTTTCATAAGTCTTTCAATCTTTCAATCAGTTTTTCAATCATTCGATGTATCTTTCAATATTTCGAAATTTTTCTCACTATTTCATTTATTGTTCAATATTTTTATATTTCAATAAATTATTCTATATTTCAATCAATTTTCCAATATTTTCATCAATATTTCAATATTTCGATTAGTCTCTCAATCAATCTTTTAATATTGCGATTAATCTCTCGATCAGTATTTCGATAAATCATTCGTTCTGTCTTCTTATTTTACCATTATTCAAACTTTTGAACAATTTTTCATTCTACCGTCCATCCATTGTCTATCCATCGCCTTTTTTTCTGGCCCTCATCTATATGTATAGAAATGCATTCATTAACCGACTGTTTCTAAATTTGTATTAGACAGCTGCATTAATATTTTTGTGCAATTCCCTTTTCATGCAATTATACTAAGTAATTTTTCATTAATATGTATGTGCATAACATTGATGTACTAACAACGCCAGACAAATTAACGAGTCAACAAGACTGGTCATACCAAACGACAATCAGGGCCCACCAATCACACAGACCGGCCATATGACTGACTGGGTTTACGATATATGAAAGCATAAAATCATTTCTTGCCTCTCATGCTCGTTTTTTAATTGAACGCACGTGGAATAGAATTCTTTTCTACTATGTCAAAGGCTAATGTTAGGGTAACCTTTATGGTTAACCCGAACGACATTTCTTAACATTTCGGAATGTAAGATGTTAGTTAATCTTCCATCTCCTTAGAGAATTTTACCGGCCTCCCAAATGATTTCACCTCATTTGCGTAAACATTATTACTGTTGGCATTACGTTTAGCGGTTGCCTTAGGCACTCCATGAACACGAGCACATTCATTCAGACCGCAGTCTCCATTCTTGTGAGCTGCAAAAGCTAACTGCAATTCTACTTCTCTGCAATTTCCGTATCGCCCTAGCTTAGCCGTTACAGCTACCTGCAATGATAGGAACCACAAAATTGTAGGCTGAATTAATCGCAAAACAAAATTATTTGTTAATGATAGGACACTTAATTTTCCTCTTGCACTATTTGAATGTAATGTATGTGTGCCATTCCTGCACTGTACAAATAGGTATACAATAACTGTCTGAAAAGAGAGAACTTAGACGAATTCTGCTTTTCTGAAAGATATTATCACTATGAAGGACTTACTACCAGTCGTCATTTTCACTCCCTCTGCTCGTGCTACATTCCTCTTTATTGTTGGTTTATTTTATTGTTCTTGCAGATTTATAGGGCCTATCATTATGGGTGACACCAGAGCACACAAATTAAATACAAGAACATAATTCTAATTGTGGCTTAACTGCATTCAGAATTTTAGAGAACGTAACAATAAATTCTATATTTATATCTCAAGTCTGACACTTAACAATTCTAGTGGAGAAAAAAATAGGCTATTTGCCTTATCACTATGTACGAAGTTTTTATTTGCGGGTCATGTACATAGTTAACATTGCCCTTTTCTTCATTCCTCCGTACATTTATTTTAGATTACGGCTACCAGGTGCAATGGGTGTATTTATCAAAAACAGATTAAGTTTCTTAATTCTGGTAACCCCAATTCCAGAAACTACTAAAAGGCCAACTTCAGCAACAGCACAGATAATTTTTTTTTATATAAATGTGATATTAAATTTGGAATAATGATAGTTATTAATATGATTTTGTATTTGTAGGCAACAGAATATAGGTTCCAATAAAATAACATTGCATTTGTTTACTTTCCGAGAGGCACTGTAAATCCTTACACGCGGGCGCACTAACTTTATACACACTAATACGGAAAAACGTACAGTCACTCGGCGCGCCGGCAAGAGTCGCGCCAGACACTCCAACGTCACGCAACGAGCACATAGAATAGCAGGAACCAAATAGCTCCGACAAACCCGACGAACAATGTCACCATGACACAACAATTAAAGTTTCACTGTAACTGCTTGAATTGCAGCACAACACGGCCGAACAGACGCAACGCTCTCGGCATTTTACATAACTATTTATATTACGTGGATAGGCTATGCTAGTTTCAAAGGCGGTGGACAATAGGGAAATTTGGAATACATGGTGTTGAAAAAGTGCTATCGCTAATGCATACAAACGTAAAATTATTATTTAAAGAGTTAAATACGGTATTTTTCAATTTATTTACTTTTAAGCTGCGCATTTGCTATTGTAGGGAAAGCTTGCAATACAATTTCATTTTGCTACGTTGTACACTCTGTGCGTCGTGCCGCACGGCACGACGAAAATAGAAATAATTTCTAATCCATAATTGCTGGTCAGACAACTGAATCTGTCGGGCTTACGTCAGATCTGTCTTGTATTTCATTGGCTGTTTATTTTTAAGTGTCGTGTCAGGTCTGTCGAGTCGTACTTATTGTTGCTATGTGATTCCAGCATAACACAGCGTGCCAGCCAGATAGTTGTGTCACCAGATGGGCGGAAAATTCAATGGTCGAACTTAGGCGGCGGTTAAAAATCGGCTACATTCCCATGCAAAATTCACCACTCAAACTTCCAGGAATGTGAAAGGAAACAAAAACAGATAGGTTTTTTTATTAAATAACCATAGGTCGGTGACTGATAATCGAAGATACAGTTTGAAGTGATTGAGAATAAGACTTAAAACTTTGTATTTCAATTAAATTGTAATACTTTACGAAAAAAAAACTGTTCAATAGTGTTGCCTCCTTCTTCATTACAAGCTCTGCCACGAATTGCCTTTGCCTGCCATACATGTTGCAAGACCCCAGGCATGCGCTGTATAGAGTAAGCAGCTTAAAGGCCCCTAGTGACGAGCTCTTCCTCCTATTCAATTGGCGTCTCATGCATCAGGCTCTTCAAGTGTCCCTTACACAAAATAGTTAAGTCGAGTGAGGTAGGGGGAACGAGCAAGCCATTCAGTGGGTCCACCACAGCCAATCCATCGCTCACCAAATCTGCGGTTCAAATTCTCTCGGACGTCACAAGAGAAATGAGGACTTACACCGTCATGTTGAAACCACAGCCATCGTTGTATATCAAGAGTAACTTGTTCGAGGAGCTGAGGCAGTGTGTTCTTCAATAACTGCAGATACAGGTCGCAAATGAAACTGGACTTCAGAATGAAAGACCCGCTTAAATTATCCCCAATAATACTTCTTTGAAAGTGTAAATCGTGCCAGACGATACAACTGGTCGGCGGGTTTTCTCGGGCATCTCCCGATTCCCCCGTTCTTGCATTCCGGCGCTGCTCCATTCTCACCTCATTTCACCCTCCTCGGCTCTCAATAACTCGTTATTAAGAACCGCCCAAATCTCTCAACTCAACTCAACCCGACGAGAATAGTCGTCCGGTTGGAGTGTTTGCAACCATTACGGGGGAAATATGAGCAGCTGTTGTTCATGTCACACACACCAAATTGCCATGTAGTCAACACGCAATTGCTGTGCAACATGTCGTGAGCTTCTTGGGGGACAGTTCTAGTCTTTCTCAAAACATCTTCTTTAATCTCGGTCGAAGGTTCCGTGAACCGAAAAACGAACATTACTGAATTTATGCTATGCAGTTAAAAAGGCGGTAATAAATAACTCATCAACACGAGCATCTGTTTTGACACACTTGTATGAAATAAACCAGTTTCGCGCAAGCTGCGATCAGCCGCAAGAAACGTTCTCTAGTTCTGCACAAGCCTTCTAAGATATCGCTTCGCATAAAGACGTGAGCAGCTCTTGAATTACCATTGCACGCACCATAAACCAAGTGAATGTATTTCAATTCAGTCCATATATACTAGAAAATAAGAATTGGCATGATGTGTTTGGAAGCGCCATCTGTGTGTGTGTGTAATGAGGATTTGTTAATCTTATAATCGGCGTTCTTCCCTTACTAACAGTGAAGTAAAGTCATCCCCCTTGTCGCAGGTTATGCGTCCTTGTTCCAGGTTTTTGATGGCGTGGCACCTGTTCCCAAGTATCCTCTCGGCGTGGCGAGGCGATGTGTTCGTGTGTGCAATTTGCGGGAATCAAGCTCCGCACGTCTGATTTGAGGGGGGGGGGGGGGTTGAGGTGGCGCCCGCAGCCCGCAATTAGTGGGTGCCGGCCCCGACGACGGACCGCCGCAACCTCTCGTTTCTAATGCGACAGCGACACGCCAGCCAGGCCAGCCAGGTCAGAGAAGGGATCTTCATTAACAGGCCCTTGGCGAATGCAGTGGCAGGCGCCGCTGCAGACTGCCAGACCGCTCCCTTTCGGCGTGTTACGTCACTCTACCGACAAATGTCGAAACTATTTAGTGCGAGGAGGAAATCCACAGTTGTCGCTCAAATACAATTAGTGCGAGGAGTAGTCGTTTTTGCAGCAGTCAAAATAATCTTGCCTTGTTAAGTTCGTGACCACACGCACCGGGCAGATCATTTTCGAGTATAACTGTACATAGAAGCTAGTGGCAAGTGGAAATGTTTTCCAAGAAACCCACGAGATGTATCTCATTGACCACTGTCAAAATACATGGGGACAGAACTACAGTCTTAAATGGAAGAACCACTTATGAGACAAATTTTGGAAAATTCAGGAATAAAGTTTAGGCTAGGTAAGTGTTTTTTTGAATAAATAATTAAAGACTATAAGAAAAAATGTTGACGAACATGAAAGTTATAATGAGATCTAATGTTTGTTGTTCGAATACGGACAGGAGTTTCTGAACATTTGTGTAGCGATGTTTGTATGTAGATTTCTTACCGTGTAGGTATTTGTACGCAACTGAATGTCCAAAGCTATCCCACATGAACAAGGAACGTGTAAGGGCCTCGGTTAGAAACCATTAAAGTATAATTTTTCCTTCAACTTACATTAAATCCAGTAAATACTCTGAGCGATAGGATTGTGTGTATAAATGTGCTTACAAGTATGTAAAGGCGAATAAAATATGTGAAAATGAATCTAAGTATAAACATATGTTCGCTAGTTTGACACCGTATCAAATAATGATGCAAGAAGCAAGAAAGAAAATTATCCCAAGCTCGATCTCTGGAATAATGTTCAAACGTATAAATGAAGTAATTTTGAATAATAAATACTTCTTCGTCGAATTCGAAGGACCTTTTGATTTGTGATACCTGATGGCTACATCAGGTCGGTAATGTAATAGAACGAAATGAAGCTGGGTTTGCCACGGATGAAAACACTTGGTCACCCTATCCAAAAATATTTCGATACCCTATCCAAATTCACATGAAGAACCTGCCGAACACTACCAAGCCAAACAGTGGCCCTTAAGGACACTCACCGTCACATTTAAAATACACTTCCCAAAACTGGCTTTTAATAAAACGAATTAAAAACGTAAACAAATCCATTACCCATACAATAGTGGAGAAATTAACACCAACTATGCACAGCATGTGATTGATTTAATAACTGTGCTACATGTACCTCCATTATGTTACTTAAATAATGTTTATATATTATTCAATTTGCTCTAGCACATTTGCTCGCTAAAAATTTACATTCTCTGCAATTAAAATTTTTTTTTTTTATAATTCTGGAGTATAATAATAATGCAGTATTCAACGCATATAATATGACGACATACAACCGCATTTCTAACTATCTAATTTAAACTATCCATATTCTATAAATTTATAGCTAAACAGGCAGCTTATAAATGCTTTGTGTTACTACAACTCATACTGCTCAGGATTTATTACAAGTGAGTGACTTGCCAGAGCTGGTTTTTTCGTCGGCAGGTTTAATTCAGGTTCCATATGTTTGTCACGATAACTTGGAAGTAGCATACAGTGGATCTGAAGAGTTATACGTTTCTGCTGTTTAATATTTAACAGCCATCATGGTCCAAAATAAAACTGATGTATTTAATGATGATCGAATACAGTCTGGGTTTTTGTTGGCCTTCTCTAACCAAATGTTCAAATTTAATATTTTTTAATTTGCAAATTTATTAGAAGTTGATCGAATTTCTTTAGTGCCACTATTTTGTTGGTCTTCTCTAACCACATGTTAAAATAAAAAATACTTTAATGCGTCGTGGGGTCACGGTAGTGTAGTAGTTATACTTGCCTCCCGCCTAGGCGAACCGGGTTCGATTCCCGTAGGGGTCTCTTTTGGATTTTCGCATGCGGGAATCGTGCTAGACGATGCCGCTGGTCGGCGGGTTATCTCGGCGATCTCCCGTTTCCCCCGCCCCTTCATTCAGGCGCTGCTCCCTACTCATCTTGCCTCACCCTCATCGGCTCAGAAGACCTTTCCACGTAATTTAATGCTTCGGGCTGTAAAATAGGCGACCTCGGCTACAAACGAAACAGGTGCTTCGAAGACGCCGGTGCGCTGACCGAAGTTTAACCTCTCGGCGTGGGCCGCGACGGAATCAATCTAGTATGGAAAACTTTCGTAAGCGGAACATGTTAAAGGAGTGGAAATCAACACGGGGTTGAGGAGACGTGCTCGGAATACGGAGGTGCCACCAAGCGCGCGCGGTAAGCGTGGTGGAGTGGAATCAATAAACAGCCAGAGACTCCAATTCAGGTTGAACTGAGTCGAGGAACGTCACTTGCTGAGGAAACACACGCCGTGGCAATGGCGCTGTTAATAGAGCCGCCTGGCAGGAGGTAAGTTGTGCGTCTGAGGCCTAGAAGTGCGTGGGCGCTAAGAACGGGACTAGTGTGAGCGACACACGCCTCGACGCCTCTACGCCCAAAGCACTGGACTCGAGTGTAGTCTTTCTTTATGCAACTCTTCTCTCTGAAATTTTCCGCTCAGATTCTTGCCATACTTTGACATAATAGTAAAGCCATGTATATGCTGCATATTTCTGCATTATATTCAATATGATGCCATATAAGGTATCATATTATAAAAGTTATAATGCAAACGCACGTTTCAGCAATTTTTTTTTTAAAGAAATTCGCAGTAGTAGAGATGGAAATATAGAATAAATTAAACTTATCTTCGGAAATGAAGTTTTTAACATGCTAACCGTAGACCAAACTTACTCAAAAATAAGGTGATTCCTTATTTAAACGCTTTTTACAGATCTCTGTTCACTATAGGCTGCAGAGGCAAGCAGTGGCGGACTCGCGGGAGATATATTAGATCTGTAAACCTCTCCAACATCTACACTGTTAAAAAACCAACACTGCGATATTCTTCAGTATCTGTGCTCTTGCTCTTACGCCTACAACGAACAATATTACGTAATTGAAAATTACACTCACTTTTATGCGTTTAATTCGAAATCAAAATTCCAAGACAAATGTTTACGTAGAAAAAATTTCGGAACGCAAACTGTTCGAAACGACTCTGCATGCTTAGCTGACTGCTGTAATATGAGCTCCCTTCATCCTTTCGAGCAAAAGTTTAGAACTAATTTGCAATATTATACTTTATATTGCTGGAACAGATGGCTGAGTATGACACTTTCTTGATTCATAGTGCTCATTCTTTGGGAGTGTTGGAAGTTTCTACGTATTTATAGCTATATTTGCATATCTGAGATATCATAAGAAATGGTTGTATGACGGATTAACAAAGTACTTATGAGTCAACCAATTCCAAACACCACTTTATCCTGTATAAGTAATTTTCTACAGAAGAGAAGAAACGTTTATATTTACTCTGAATAGTTTCTGGAGGAATAAATGTTTACCTAGCTGTTTAGTTTTAACAAGTAGTTATTAGTTGCATATAAGATAAAATAAATCATCCAGTTTTTGAGGAAAT
Organism: Dryococelus australis; assembly: GCA_029891345.1. Lineage (NCBI taxonomy): Eukaryota > Metazoa > Arthropoda > Insecta > Phasmatodea > Phasmatidae > Dryococelus > Dryococelus australis. The sequence goes on along the minus strand of CM056998.1, from coordinate 115,192,950 downwards.
ATAATTTAAATATTGGACAAAGTGGATTTTGGAAATATGCAAGGGATAAAGTGAGATTTCGAACAATACACATCAAAGTGAACTATTGAAACAAATCTTGTCACAAGGTAATTTGTGTCTTATATTACTATGGAAGTTTTGTCCCAACAACAATTCAAGAAACGACAATTTTCCACAAAAAATAAAACAAAAGTAAAAGCCCTGTTTTGAAGTAATTTTCACGAAGATATTGAAACATTTATTAATACTGGAAGTTGTATCCTTTACCTGTATTCGTAGTTCTTTGGATTATTCCGAAGGTTCATCATCTGCATCACTTTCACATTCATTGATTGTAGATACACAGTCATCACTTCCAAACTGAAATAAATGCAAGTAGAAGTTAAGGATTTTTATTTTATTTTTTCGGTTTCATTCCATTTGCTCCAGAATGTTTACACAAAAGACTGTTGATATCCTTCAGCTTACTGACTTTCATCTGTGCTCCAGATTGTAAAACCGTGGGCGTAACGTCTTCTGAGTGCAAAACCACATTTCAAAACACGTCTACCTTATCCTAGATCTGTTCTGTAAAATCATCTCCAACAAGAATGGAGAATGGACTCTCGTCAAGATAAATCTCTTAAACTGAGCAATTCTGAAATGCCATTAATGTGTTGATTTTATCACAATAGATAAATCATTTATGCGTTTGATTCGATGTCCAGACAAATGGTTACGTAGAAAAAAATTAGGAACTCGAACGGTTTTAAACGACTCTGCATGTTTGGTTGACTGCTATATGAGCCCTCTTAATTCTCCCAAGCATGAAATCATGAAATTGAAAATGTTGAAAATGTTTGTAGGACGAAGCAAAGTTCTATGATTACTACATAGGATGAAATATATACGAGGAAGCACTACTGTGTCAAGTTTCTTCAATTCTTTCTCAATCCTACCTATAGACTGTTCACGGAAAACTGAGCACTTTAAATTACATGCAGGTAGGAGCAGTGAATTTTTCTAAGGTTTATTTCAAAAGTGCTCACTTTATCAGGAACATTTTTAACATTCTGTGTGGTCGAATGTAAGCGTGACAATAGAACTTGCCGAATTTTTGTTGGAACCATTTACATGCCATTCCAATAAGAGTAGAATGTTTATTTTGACCACTGCAGCCGTCCACGAACAAACGAACTGTAGTAATAATATATGTAGCTGTGAATCTATTGAATACGGCACAAACAATCTGATTGGAAGCTTTCGGAAACTCATTCTCAGACAGTGAATGAATTGTGTACATTTGGTTATGTGGCGGTATTGAGGTTCCTTCACAGATTGTAAAATTTTACACATACATTGATCAGGAAGTTTCGGTAAGATCAAGCTTTTTCGGCAGTCAAATGAAAATGTTAGTTCACCCCCTTTACTTCTCTGACTAGTTGACAAAATGACTTGGCTCGTAGCTTATGGGCTCTCCTTGATATGATAAAAAAATTCACTTCTTTGGATTTCCCATATAGCCAAGGTGCGTATTATATTTTAATCAAATAATATATAGGCAATAAGAGCAAATATCCGTTGCTGGTGTTTTAAAAGTTATGTCAACATCCTCAACAAATATTTTTCTGGTAAATACGTACTTTTCTTTAAGATTGCAGATACTATTGTCACTTCGCCAGAGTTTCTTGATACTGATCCTACGAGAACGATGAAATCGTCGCGAGTTCTTCGAACCTACAATGATGTGACTGAACAGCGTGCAATTACAGTATACATTTTGTAACCAAATTTATTTTTTCAGTGTATTTATGTGAACGTGTATCACCACCTCTATTTTCAATAGGAGCCATTCCTATAGGTAAGAACATATTTGTTAACCATTTGACTCTGTCTTTTCCTGTGTCGAGAATGTGCAAAAAAAAACAGTTCTAACAAGCCCTTAACAAAGTTACAGCTTTTTCTTATTTAAAATGAGGAATAAAATACTTCGAACATACTTGTTTGTTCTTGTACTTATTACCTTCTGGACTAAATCATTGGTTTGGCGTTTCACCAGAACAGTAGTTCAATATCAACATATCCTGGTATACCTTGTTACTTTAGGAATAGAAACGTTGAAGAAACCTCCGAGGATAACTTAAGAAACACACACTTTCATTTAGAAGGGACAGAACAAAGCGCAATTCTGTGCCGTTTTCTTTATAGTTTCATAGCGGCAAATACACGAGGGCAGGGCAACGTGTTTTCCGGAACACGTAAAAACAATGAGGACAGAGGGTTATATGTAAATAAAACATTAGTGGACAAAGTTGTTATTGGTAACTTACCAAGATTTTGACATACATTTAATAAGGGATAAACTGCACTTAGGAACAGTTCGGGTGTGAAACATATTAGACTTTAACTCAAACAATAATATCATGACCTTAACTTTTTTGTTGGACAAAGTGGTGTTTGGAATTGGTCGACGCTCTGATATTTCATCAGATTAGAGAAGAAACCAGAAACGTGTGAAAATGTACCGAGACAATTAAAATACACGAGTGACTTAACCGTGATTTGAATTCAGAAACACTCGTAAAATCCAGCTAGCTTGCAATCAATTGCATCACGTAAGTATGATTTGGAGCATCGTTTTCCGATGTAATCAGTTTAATGTTTAGAATAGTAAGGTTCACTTATTTGAAATGTTTTCACACCCATCATTTTGAAAATAAGTGCCTGGGCCACTAAAAACCCGTAAGTTTACATGGCCTACCATAACGCGACTTGTGTAAAAAAAATGATTGGTTATCGTTTGTGTGGTACCCGAGATAAGGAAGCCTAGTAATATTATTTATACTTTACGTCTAATAGATACTGTCATCATAACAAGTTTGGTTTGAGCTTGGTTAAATTGTTTAAAGGTTTGCCTAAAATATCGAAATATTTATATGTCCGCCATTTTGGAAATCGTTGTCTGACCCCACTAAGTCATGTAACTTTACATGGCCTTCTGTGGGTGTGCAAAATTTTGTGGAATTTTGTTTAATTATTCCGGTAAAATGTCAAAATGTTTATTTTACTCATCTGACACTACTTTTCAAAAAATACTGCAAAAAATTATCTCTATAAATAAATGATGTTTCTAATTAATATTGTTCGCGTACAAGATTTAGTTGAATTTTCATTAAAGTTTTGCATAGATACAACAATTAAATCGAAAGATTAATATATAACCCCCATTAAAACTTGCCTGCTGCATATAACACATGTTGATTTGCATATCGTACTGTAGCAATACTTGCATGAAATTTGGGTATGAATCGGTTTATTTATCCTTGAAATATGGCATAAAACCTCCATTGTTTATGTGACGATCTTCATAAATGGAGGACAAAAAGTCATGTATTAGCACATTCCATGATTGCCATAGATACCATATAAAATGGTAATTTTAAATATATGCATAGTTACATAGATATGACACTAAGCCAAAAATTTTTGTATGGGTGCCATTCACAAACTTAAACATATAAACTAACTAATGCCTACCACAGTACAACTTCTTCGCCACGTTTGAAGGAAATCGTTTGATTGTTCCCGAAATACATAATAAAAACCGTTTTATTTCATGTGGCGCTACCTTCCAAAATGGCGAATAAATGAGGCTTTGCATAGGAAATTTTGATAGACATAACTGATACCGTCAGCAGTAAAATGTAAGTTGGAAAAATTTTGCAGTATAGTAGATAAAAAACTTGAAGGTAAAATTATTATTTGGCCACCATTTTTTAAACATGTGTTTCTGATTTTCTCAAATTTTAACAGTAGCCATAGTGCTACTTTTTTGCCATATTTATTATAAATTGGGTGGTTTCCGGAGATATCACGTAATTTTAATTTTTCATGTGATACTAGTTTACAAAATGGTGGACAGAAGAGATTTTGTGCCGACAGGTTCTATACAGCCTGTATAGAAAGTTTCATTGGAATTAATTACATTTATTCGAAGATCTAACATATAAACCTAAAATAGCTATATGGACACCAGTTTGAAAATATGTATCTGACATACCTAAAACATGTCAGTTAATATTACTTACCGCAGTACTTCTTGTTTGCCATATTTGGTAGAAAACAGTCAATTTTGTCCTCGAGATGTTAAAAAAAATCTTTATTACTTAATGTAGTGCTATCTTACAAAATGGCTTACAAAATTGGTTGTTATTTGGGATTTATGATGCTTGTTATATATGTCAGCATACAAAATTTGATTGAAAATGGTCAGCGGTATGGTAGTTATACAAAATATACCTAAACTATTTGTATAGATACCATTTTTAAAATAAGTGAGCAATAAAATAATTACTTATATTTACCTGACCTATCATAATAGTATTACTTACGTGCTAAATTTGGCAAAAATTGATAGAGTAGTTTTCGAGGTATAACGTAAATGCTTAATTTTATCATGTGGCGGTATTTTTCAAAATGGCGGGTGAGAGAACTCTGTGTAAACACATTTGATGTTTATGACATATACTCTTACAATACAAAGTTATGTTGGAATTGATTAAGTGGTTTCTAAGACATTGCATACTGTGCTAAAAATAGCTAGCTGGCTACCATTTTGAAAATGTCTGACATACTTGAAACATATTTGTACAAATCAACTGCCGCAGTATCACTGGTTTGCCAAATTCAGTAGCAATCTGTCAAATGTTTCCTGAAATATTAACCAAAAATTGTATTATATCATGTAGTGCTATTTTACAAAATGGTGGGCAAAAGTTGTTATTTGGCTTATATGATACGTGTAACATATACCTACTGTCAGTGTACAAACTTTTGTTAAAATTGGTCAACAAACATTATGGTAGTTATACCAAATAAACTTAAAATACTATTGGTCATCTATTTTGGAAGATAGTGGGGGAAAAATAAGGCAAAATTTTGTCTGTTGACAATGCATTAAGCAAACATTTAATTATTTAGAAATCAATAATGCTATTTGTCCGCCATTTTTGAAAGAGCAAATTGAAGTAATTTTCTTTTCCCTCATTTCTCGGGAACCATTTTACTGACTTAAATAACATATTGTGCTTTGAAAGTGCATTACGTATTCATTAACTTTTGAAGTGATGTTGTTAATCCGTATTTTGTAAGATAGTGCAACATGAAATACAAAACATCTACTTTATAACTCGGTAACTACAAGACTGATCCCTGCCATATTTGACATATAGCCAAATATTACTATTTTGGACCATTTTAATATATGCAATTTAAATGACTAAAACTTTTGTTTTAAAAATGGCGGCAATTTAGATATTTTATAATAATTTACTTTATCTGCAATACCATTTAACCAGTTTCGACCAAATTTTTTTATGCTGAAAATATCTTTCATATGCATCGAATTGTCTGAACATAGTTTTTTCGCCATTTTGTAAGATAGTACCATGTGAAAAATACAGTTCTTAATTTTATATTTTGGGAAACAATCAACCGATTCGTACTAAATTTAAGACTCAAGAAATAATACAGTACATTATGTAAACTGACATGTTTTAGTGGGTAAGAATATATATATATATATATATATATATATATATATATATATATATATATATATATATATATACATATATATATATTATGATCACATAAACGTTATAAGACTACTATGCTATACCTATGAAACCATATACCCAGTTCCAACATAACTTTGTATGCCGGCAGTATCTGAGGAAGTATATGATAAGTTAATATATAAACTAATATGTTGGATTTTCGAATATAGCATCACAAAAATCTGGTGTAAATAAAGCCATACACAGTTGAAAAATGGCCTACTGTAACACACAGTAGTTGTAGTTCTAACTCTGTCTGGTTTTATTTACAGTATTGCTGTCATATAGATGTTTTAGATAAGTTTGTCATATATATTAAACAAATTTACCACTTTCAATAAAACTAAGTTCGCTGAGAGTAGACTACAGAAGCATGAAATATGCCGAGTTTTTGTAAGATAGCGTCAGGTGATAAAATTCAACATTTATGCCATATCTCGGGAAACAATAATAGAATTCCCACTAAAATGTGCAGTTACATAGCACTACAGTGGACCATGTAAACCTACATAATGTTACGCGCTCGATGCTTTGTAGGCGCGAGCAGAAGAGGACAATAGAGAAGTGATATGATAGCTGGCGGTGAGTGACTAAGGAAAGTTTGAATGACAGGAGAGCGATAATAATATCAGCACTTTTAGTTTCAAAGTGTGCAGCAACGCATTCTTCCGCCTGGTACCGTGATAAACCATTTGTGTCTCGCACGCTCCTGACCTTCAGCAGATTGAATTTCTGAATTTGTCTGAAGAACTTTCTAGTGGTTTGATGTCCTAGTTTCTCTCAGCATAGCTCGGGGTGCGGCGAACCTTCCAGGTCAAGACCTGCGACTATAAAAGCGCGTCGGGCCTTCGAGCAGGGAGTTGAAGAGTTTACGAGATTTAGGAATCTGGACGATTGTGAGACGTTAAGAAGAGCAACGAGTAGCACCGGAAGTGACCAGCGAGAGAAAAATGTGCGACTGCATGCATCAGATCAGTGAAGAGTGCGACTAGCAAGCTGGACTATTGGACCGGATACGTGAATGCAAGACATTACAAGTGATTGCATCAGACAGACAGAACGTGTTAATGATGAGTATGAGTTATTTGACTATAACCAAACGAGGAATTGAAAAGGACGTTGATTAGAGTTGAAAAAGACATTAAATATTGCGCTCACTGAGAAATAAAAAGAGTAATTTTGGAGACACATAATTTAATGTTGTAATTAAAAATGGTGTGAATAAACTGTAAATCAAATTTAGTTATTTTATTTGTATTATGACCTCCAACCCTCACGAACTCGGATACATCCCTCAGGGGTTCTTATAATGATAATTTAAGTGTCAGGAATTTTTCAAAATGGTGTAACATAAATTATTTAGATATTTTATCAATTCTATTAAATAAAGTGACAAATTTTAACCAAACCTTTTATATATTGACATTATCTATTAGATACTTCAGATATACCTATACAAGATTGTTTGTATGCATTTTTTAAGGTCGTGCCAAATGAGAAACTGAAACTTTTATGACATATCTTAAGCAGTCAAGTTGTTTCCACCGAATTCTGCACACAAGTTGTATTTCTGTAGGTCATATAAACCCAAATGATTTAAGAGAGTCACTCACTCAAAATGATGCTCCTGTAGATATGTCAATTTGCAAACCAGAGTCGCCCGAAATTTTAGACTGACTACTACCGAAGTTGATGCTCCGAATCCTACCTATCTAATGTAGTTTTCTGCACGTCATCTTAAATACGGGCGATCCTCTATTCGATTCCTTGGTAAGGCACGTGTGCATTTGTAACTGGCGCATTAGTATTGCATTTTTATGGTTGTATCTCTAACGATATCGCTATCAACTAAATGTCAAAACCCAAATACCATCTAGTATTTTTAAAACTTCATCAAAATGATTTCCATCCATGTAGAGGAAAGCAGCATATTATATCACCCAGATGGTTAAGTAAATGTTATATCAATGGAGGATATTTGTTCATTTACCTTGTGGAATAAATGAAAACACATTTCCGGTTACCTTCTGAGTGTGACAATAGAAGTGATAATAGTGCAAGAATTCAAACGATTAATATGACTTAAGTGTCCGGATGTAAACCGTGGTAAGTAAATATTTATATTAAATGTACCTATTTAATGTAAACAATAACAAGTGCAGATACAAAGCGGTGTTTGTAATTAGCTTACAAATTCGCCTATGGGTAGTAAAGGAACGAAATGTTGTATCAACGGTAACTTTAATATGCATCGCACGTGATTAATACAGTTATGAAAATAAAACTATTACTATGTTGTGTCTCCAGTTCCGGAGAACAATATGGCAGAGATAAGTGGATGTAAGTGAAAGTGAGGTAGGATATGATTCCGACAAAAATCTGGAATATGTGCCTGAGACTATGCAAGAAGGAAATGCCCCTCTTGGAAGTTTGGAGGTGAGTAGGAAAAGTTCCTAACCTCACAATTCAATATTTCCACGTAAACAGTGGTATCTAGTGTACATAACATGTACTTCTAATAGTAGCGATTTTCATGCACTTTGAAATGAAACACTCTTGTTTGTGTCGGAGTAGTTATGTAAGGAAGCCGTGAGTGATACTTATAGTAAGCATATCATTGACTGATATTGATATGAGTAAAACTGCTTTTACTCACATTTATTTGCAATAATAGGCTAAATATAACATAATAGAACCCGCTGTTTACATACACGTTAAGTTTTGTGTAAGTTAGATATCTCTCAAATATTCAGCATGCCCTGCTTATATTTTTCACAAGTCTAAATATTAGAGTGTGTGAAAAATAATGGAACTAATTAACCTCGTGCCCATTTACCAATATCAAAAAATTGACACCGTAACTCGGTGTAATGTGCTCTGTCTCTTTTCATTATTTCCATACATGTAATCAAAATGTGTAATACATCATGTTCTGGAATGTACATCTGAAAACAGTGTTTCTCAGTGCCTGGGGTAGATTATGTAGCAATCTACGCTCACAGAAAACGTTATTTGGCGACATTGATTTTCTCATTAATTTTTTTTTTTAAGAATAGCTGTAAAAACGTATAAAAAAGTACATGCGATGCAAACAAAGAGAATTAAGAAAATGTCAGATGTTTTGTGTAATTACGACTACTTTGTATGTATTATGGACCAGATTGACATTTTGTCTCTAAGGTTTGTCTCGCTTTCATAGTTTTGAAAACCTACAAGCTCTTTAAATATTGCATAATGCGATGCTGTCAACGCGAAAATGTCTATAAATCCATAAGATAACGGTTCTGGAAGATCATGGTCTTCAAAATAATAGAGGATGAGTTGAAAATTTGGCGCCTAAGATTGGAAGAGTTGTTGTTACTCCTCCAACGGGCAAAAGAGGTGAGCATGGCAATCATCCTAAAAAGTTCACTTCAAGTAAGATCAGTGCAGTGAAGAGGTTTATTGAAACATAACTTCAGTACATAAGTCACTATTCAAGGAATGATAGTCCAAGATAAGTGTACATGTCGATGGAGTACACTATTGATACCTGTTATGTACACTACAAAGAAGAACGTTTGCAAAACAAATAAATCATATTTTGTGCGACAAATTCCGCTGCATCTTCACGGAAGACTAAAACATATCTTCGAAACCCCCAAAGACTGATGCATTCATTGAATGTGATTCAATTAACATTGCTATTGAAAAAGCAAAGCAAGATAAATAGGAACAAACATACAAACATTTAAAACCAAAACAGTAACTGCTACATACGGGAAAGCAAACCTGGGAAGGCGTTACCAAAAACTGCACAGGCACAGGGACCAGGCATAAATGCTATTATATTAGACCTCCAGAAAGCCTCTATCCCTCCCCCCCCCCCCCCCCAAATAGTCAGCTGGTCCTACTTTCTAAAAATACAAGAAGGTATTTTGCTATAATTTCAGCATTCGTTCATGCAAAGACAATAAAGGATATTTTTATATCTAGGACGAAAGTACTACTAGACGAGGAGCAGATAAAATTGAATATTGTTTATTGAAACATTTCGAGGACAACATCACAGGTGACACTTATTTCCATCACAGACAACTGTGCAATAGAATGTGTGTTCTAGCAAATGGGTCGCACGATGTTGGCAAAGTTTGTAAAAGTGCACTTGATTACATACCTGGCAGGCTACTAAGTGCACCCTTACAAATTGTGTATTTTGTCTCGAACACTGTTTGCATGAGAATGTTACATCGAGGTAACGTGTTTCCGTGCAGTGCGTATGATTATGACGTCTTTACAAAATATCCGAGAGTTCCCCACACATTGGTATGATAGTAATATACCACCCCCTTGTGTCTCAATGTAGGGGATCATAGTATACCACGACCGTTCGCAGGTTTCAGGTATTGGTTTAAAAAAAAATCACTAACAGAATGGGTCTTTCATCTCATGAGGGTTTTATTATTTTCAGGTAGAACCATTTGATATAGCGATTTTCAGGGTTGGCTACCTCCATTACGTGTTACTGTACGATATTCTTCGTAGGCTATAATATTTTCTATCCCATTTTGCATATGGAATCACCTCACAACGTTTGTACCTGTAGTTCAGGACCGTCACGTATACAAATATATGTATGCACATGTGTATATGTGTGTGTTTGTACACCTTTTTCCCCACGGAATAAGCCTAGAGCTTACTAATCTCTCTCATTCCCTGTTTGTTTAATGAAATCACTGACGCAATATTTAACACACACTTTCACAAGTTCGACGCTTCTTATCAAAAGAATTCTATACCGTCATTTTCCACTTCCTTATTTCACCCCTCCTATCTAAATAATTTTCTCGTTGAACTTTTTTCTGTCTGCTTTCAACCAACGTCTGCAAATCGTTGTACCCTGCATTATTTTTCTTCGTATTTGCGCTCATATGGTCGTAATTTTCAATCCCGTCCTCCCTCCTTATACGCTCAGAAACTGCTTTAAAAATAACTTTATATGCGCCTTCACCTGCAAATTGCAATTAATTAAAATTTATATCTACTCTGCCCTCCCTCATTTTCCTTGCCTCAACTTCCGCAATTAAAGCTTTGTCATTCATAAGCATTTTCAAACACATCATTTTTATATTTTTCGTGTACGCTAATCACCTTGGCCACGTCCATTTTTCATTCTGGATGTAATGTTTGCTTCCTCCAACATCCTTCGAGCCGTGGCGTACACGCAGTTTCCCGTTCTCTCTTGCCATTTACAAACTTTTCAAAATACAGGTTTTGTGTGTGACGTTTTCCACACTACGTTTCCGCCCCCATGATTTATCTAACTTCTTTCTTCCACCCTTCCCACACCACTTCACAGGTGCCCCATTGCAGAAAGTGTTATATTGCTGCCTCAAACTGTTCTCAACCGTTGGGGAAAAAATGGCTATCTGAATATATATATATATATATATATATATATATATATATATATATATATATATATATATATATATATATATATATTATACATACATACACACACACACGCACACAGTGACTGGTGCGTTTTGTGAGTCAGTTTTCAAAATCGCAGGAGTTCCGCGCGCTTGCTTCATGCATTTTAAAATCCAAATCGTTAAAAGTGTTCAAATCAATTAATACTACTGCTGGCATTAAAACTTTAGTGGATTCCACTGATTCGCAAGTAGGTAACATCTAGTTAAATTAAGCTTCAGTTTGAATAGTTCCACCGATTGAAATCACTGATTTGGATTTAAGAGTTTTGTTTATCCCTGATATTATTTATTGCGATATTTGTACTATGGTTTAGGAAGTTAATGCCGTTCAGCAGTGAATATGGAGTAGAGTGACCTAGCTGGCTGCGTACAACCAGTCTCCGTGTCCCAACATCGAACTGCTTTTCTACCAACACGACTACCATAAATGACGTGGATATGATTTGAGTTTAGAACACTGTTTAGTAAACAAATGCTTTGAGATATTTGTGTACTTCCTCTAACCAAATTGTAATGCAGTTTAATTAACTTCACAACAATAAAAGAGTGTTATACAAATTAATGTTATTATATTTTAAAAATTAAGTTATAAACAAATTCATTAGTTACTGCTGACCATGTACCTTTGACAATTGTATGGTTTTTGGGTAGGTCAATATTGGGTACATGCGCAGAAGACGAATAATCGGTCTACCTCGTCTTTAGTCAATGATTGACACATATGAGTTCTCGTATTCTCCAGTTAAATTCCCTTTCAAAAGCACGTTACATATACAACTTCAATGTTAATTACCATATAGCTCTTTGTCGTTCCATTATTATTATCCTCTAAATTTAAAATAAACATGCCTTTTTAAAGTTGTTAATGTGGCATTATCCTTTGGGTTAGAAATTGGTTTTTAATAAGTTTAATAGTTCCTACATATGTAGTCCAGCGTTAGTTAAACGTTTTAGAAATCAACATTCCATTTTTTTTACTCACAGTACATAGCCACCAGAATGGCTCTTGTTTTATTGAGGAAATTGTCCCACATTAATTAAACACGCATATTTCGGAAACGAAGTAGCATTTTTCCCTCAAATTGTGGTAGTAACAGTTCAGTACATGTAAAAACGAAAAGTAAAATACTCGCGGATAAGTACTAGGGAATTTAATCCAATGCCAATGAGCATTAGTTTTGAGGGATTAGAGTAATTGTGTTTTATGTGTAACGGTTTTATCATTATTCTTTGCTAATTTATAATGCTTTTGCATTTCATTTGTACGCAAACATTTTACTGTAAAACTGTTTTTATTTGTAGGTTTTCCATGTATACTTCAAAGATGCCGATATTCCTGGGAAAACCAGGTTTTCTGTTGAAAAAATATCGAGAGTTATTGAAACCAAACTTGCTTCGACCAGATTAACATAAACAGTTTATCTTAAATGTTGCACTATCTTCTAAATTAGCCGGTAAATAGCATAACTATAAAATGCCTACCCCATGAACTACCAATGTACCAAATTTGGTTTAAATGGGTGAAATGGTTTCCGAGATATAATATAAAAGCTTTATTTTTCAGTTCGCACTAGCAATAATAATGTTAGTTTCTAAATTCAATGCTTACATCACTTACTGCTAAAGTAGAACATGTGGTTTAAATCTGTTAAATTGTTCCTATGATATGACGTAACAGCTTAATTTTTTAATTTGCACGATTTAAAAAAATTATGGGTAAATAATATTAGGTATAGGTTTCTTAGTTCAATGTTTACATGATTCACTGTCAACGTACCAAATTGGGTTTTGATCGGTTTAATGGTTCTCAAGAAATAACGGAAAAGCGTTATTTTTAAATTTTCGGTGTCCTCCAAAATGGCGTATTGGTGACATTAGCGCTCTCTAAATGGAATGCTTATATATTGTACTGTTAACGTTCCATATTTAATTTCAATCTGATAATTTGTTCCAGAGATATAACATAATAGCATAAATTTCTTCAGTGCCACCTTTTTAAAAATGAGTACCCGGCGTAATTGAAAACTGTAAAAGTCTGATGTCCTTAGTTAATGCTATACGTAGAACTAGTTTGTTTAAATTATGTTGTCTGTTTTAAAAGTTGTTAGCGGACGACGTACATTCCAGACAGACAACCATATGATTGCGTAAGCCTATTTTCAAAATGAAAATAGGCTAAAAGGAGAATTTCAAAAGAAAAATAAACCCGGTATGTGTATAGGTGACAGACGAAATACAATATTTCATGAATTAATAAAAATTCATTTTATGTTTGAGGTTAAAGGACGCGCCAGTGTCACTTTTTGTCGGTCCTTGCACATGTAAAATATATCCTTTAAATCTATCATTGCACACAATCCGCGTATATTGATGGACATGTACGTCAATTGTTTACTTCGCCAATCTTTGATAGGGCGAGCCAGAGGTGGAAGAAGGGTCGCGGTAGAGCGAGTGTGCCTTTAAATGTAGTCGGCACTGACAGTACCCGTTACGCACAAAACAATGGCACTTGTAACGGGAAGTGTCCATAAATAAATATTCGCACGTCGTTGCAGGTTGCCAACTCGCAGTTCCTGGTCTTGTGTGGGGCTATGGGCAATGAATTCACGACTGGCTGCCTATGGTCCTCTGAAACCATTGTTTGCGCCCAGCAGCCCGAGGTGTGCACAACTAACCTCACTCCACTGTGGCCTTATATGTATGCTCCCGGGCTCCTTTTTTTGCATTACACCGCAGGGAATAGAATCATGTTGCAGAACCGTGAAATTTGTTGGGGAGTCAAAATCGTGACGGTAAGACCCGACAAATGTTTACCATTTCTAGCAAAGGATTAAAAGGTAAGTATAAAAGTAGATGGATAATAGATAGGCCTTAACGTCTCTTCGACAACGAGGTTATTAGAAACGAGCAAGTTGCTCAGAGAATGTGTAACTGCGAAGTAATCGGCCTTGTAGCAAGTAGCCCGTAGCAACTAACCATCCCAGCAGTCCCTAGGAGTGATTTCGGCAAACCTCGAAAATCCAAGATCAGAACAGCAGTGTATGAAATAGGAATCAAACCAGGGTCCTACCGAACGCGAGTCCAGTGGTTTGTCACTGCACCGCATTGTTTAAGGAGGATATATAAGGATTTATAGAAATAGTGGAAACCAGCGCGCATCACATTCATCGTGTTTTTCAGATAATTCCCACGAAACTCCAGGCGCCACTGATAAATTGTGAACAACGGGGTTAATGTAATCAGGTAACTAATGCAATCTGTTTTAAGCTATTAAATATTGTTTATTTATTTTTACTATTTCGTGAAAATTCTCTGAATGACGCGAGATGTGCATGAGAGAACGACTCCGCGTATACACATTCTCTCCCAAGTAATTCGTCTCAGGACTTGGGTGTCCATGAAGTGGTGTGTGTAGACTGCTGTGAGGCCGAGTGTCGGAGATCCTGATGTCGGGCGAGGTCCACAAAGGTGACGACGCGCACGGTAATTAGCGGATGATGCTTCTTGTAAGACCGTCAGTCCTGGGACTGACAGTTAACACTGCAGCCACAAAGGAGCTTTCTCGTGTCTCCCTAGACAACCATCAGGCGATACTAGCTCAGAAGAGAGATGCACAACAGTCTTGCACGGGATGGGACAAGAATCCAGAAGTATACGCAGTTTTTTTTTCACCACACTCGATTGTGCATTTCTGAGATATCACAGCCAAAATGTATAGTGCATTGCGGGCAATGAAATCCCTATGTGTGGAGTAGTATAGAAGAGCTGGTTCTAAACCACGCATTTCTAAACTGGAAATGTCTTCGATATCTACGAAACCATCTATTTTCTCCGTCAATAATGATGATGTGATTACATGTGTTCTGAACAAATCATTGTACTGGAAATATAATATGTCGCGCGATCTTGAACCCAGGACATGCTGTTTGATAGGTCGGGGCTCGTATCATATATCTCCTATGGCAGGCTTTTATTATTGATACTTTCCCCATCGAAATTGTAGTATTTTCTGCTTGGCGAAGTACTGATAAATAAAAATAAGCTTATCTAGGTCCATACAATTCTTATTATATAGGATTAATTTGATTCTTAGAGAAACAAATCGTGAAAATGGTCAGAAATAGAATCTTTAGAGTTTTCTGGTGTAGTTTTTATAGTAAGTGGAAACTAATATAATTGTATATCTTCATTTAATCTATGGTCTTTCATCTTGTGTAATAAAATCCCACTTTGCAAATGAGGACCATTTGCACAGGAAAGCGTAACAGTGGAAGCACTGCATGCAGGTTCAGAGCCCATATCGTTGTGCTTCGAACACAGGGGTAAATAAAACTCAGGGCCACGTACTTTTAAGTCTCCTAAGTACCCAAAGCGTTATTTCATGCTCAAGTCCCAGACACTACCACTCACGCCTAGCACTCCTACAGGAAAGATGCTGGTATGCATGTATCGGTTCACACACAGAGTACACACTATGTTTGCCGGCCAGAACCGGGGCCTGGGCTCCCCCTCATCACCTCGCGGAACAAGTCCTCAATGGGACTATCTAGAAGTACTACTTTACTTATTTAACAGTGCTTACTGAGTCCTACAGATTGGTTAGGTTTCGTGGCTTACTCGGGAAACCTTGTCCCGCTACTCGTTACCTCAGGCAAACTTCATCCTTCCTCAAGGTAAGTCAATTCTTTAATCCACACAGCCGCTACTCGAGCCTCCGCTCGTCTCTGTTGGTGAACATGAAAACATCCGTACACTAAGTGATGTGGAGAACATCGAAATATTTGTTACTTTTCATTTACCTGCGTCATTCTGAAGTTGTATTATCTTTTCTTCCTAAAAAAAAAAAATACAGAATCTAGAAGATTATTAGGAACTTAAAAGACAGATCAGGCATCGTAAAATATTATGCATTTGTTTTTTTTTATAAACTTGGGCCACAGCTATATTAGCTTTGACTCAAATGAAAGCCTTTGCAAACATTTTATTACGTAAATTACGATTTCTTATTTACATTAACTACTCGCCAGAGTATTTATCAAGACGTCGCCGGCGACGAGTCTAAACGCATACATGTCGTTCATGCAGTGCTCTCGACACTTGTCAAAGATGTGATTTGCTGGAGCTTGTCGCGTCGCTCAGTTGTGAAGACCTCTTTTGGCAGCGCAGTTATCTAGCGGTCAGACAGATTACCTGCGGGCTAGGCTACCCGCAAGTCTACAAATAGAAGCTTCAGGGGCGTTGTTAATTGTCAGGAGCGGACGGGGGGGGGGATGATGTCTCGGGGTACTCCCGTTTTCCCCAATGCCACTACATTCCATTGCCGCTCCATCCTAGTGTCTTCTTCCAGGTCGATCTTCACGGACACAGAGAGCCGATAGCTTCGCCTTCGGAAGATCATGTCCCTTAGTGCGTTTCAACCTCGTCACAGTGTGACAAGGGCCGCTGTGGCTGAACGGTTAGCCTGCTCGCCTCCAACCAAGGCGAACTGAGTTTAACCCCCGACCGGGTCACTCCCGGATTTTCGCATGTGGGAATCGTGACGGACAATGCCGCTGGTCGGCGGGTTTTCGCGGGGATCCCCCGTTCCCCTCACCCTTTCATTCCGACGCTGCTCCATACGCACCTCAATCATCCTTATCGGCTCTCAAGACCTTGCTCTTAAGAGCCGCCCGAACCTCTTAACTCACTCACAGTGTGACTCCTGGGTATAAGTCTGCACAACAAACTAGATAAGTACACGAAGGTGATGTGTGCACACTACACAGTAATATTGTAGGCAAATTTGTTCTTAAACAGGCGTGTGATTGTGTGCGTGGAGTACCTAGTCTCAAGGAGGGTTTCAATTACCTAGTAGATTACACTAGCCAGATATGAGAGCACACTGCCTGAGAGTGGCTGAGTTGAGACGACGTGTAACTGCTCGGATCGTCACTACCTTATGCGTGAGAAACACTAAAGAAGAAACATAGCCTTGAGAGATGTTCCTCCATACTTCTGAAGATTTTGCTGGCACCTACACAAAGTTGTTATCGAATCGCTTTCACTTGCTCGGGCACCATTGTGCGGTAATAATGGTTAGTTACTTCAGCGACTCGCCTCCTAGAAGCTATTTTCCGCTTCTGCGGCATAAAACATACTATAATGTTATGTGCATAAAGTACGAGGTGGCCCTATCATGTTATTGGTGGGAAGAATGTTGCAATGATCAGTTATGGACCTTGAGAACTTTGTATGTATGTAACTTGGATATTTTGTGATACAGCGCTTTGAAAAAGCCGTTTTTTTGCTATGGTGTAGAGCTCTGAAATGGCGTTTGCAATGTGCTGGACGTCTTGTAATCAGTCAACAGTAGATGAGTACAATGGACGCATGTGTAATGGTTTCGTGGATAAACTTGTATTCCAAACACTTTGCACCAGGTAGGCGAGTCACTCGCCGCTAGCCTGTTAGTGTCCCGCCTACCTTCAACGCTTTCCTCCTTTCTTGGCCAAGAAGCGCGGCAGATATAAGGGTTACATTGTCACGCGCTACAAGAGCGCCATCGCCGCTACGCTCAGGGCTCTGAACTGGCGATTAGTGTTCTTGTAAGCTACATGTACCTATGGGACTTTCAGCGGTGACCCCATAATTTTATTAATGAAAAGTCTGTGGGAGAGTTCAATAGAGGCTCGTATCATAGTTTGTCTCATGTCCGGCTAGTATGTTTTAAGACACGGCGGTATGGAAAAGCCATTTTTAACTGTATTGGAGGCCTCCAAAATTATATTTACAGCATTCGTGCCAACTTAAATGTAGCATATCGTCCTCGTCTGTGGTATGCTGTATTTTCGTAGGTAAACATACTGCGCACACGTTTAATAGTTCTATCAAAAATAAAACAGGATCTCAAACATACTTCAAAGCAGTTCAAGAGCCAGGCAGGTGGGACACGTAATCATACCCTTCCTAAGAGCGCCAAAACTGGAAAAAGGGAGGGATGGTACGGTATGACTGGCGTTCGATAATCGGATTGCCATAAGATAGCGCTATGGACTACCAGAAATGATAATAGACCAATATTGTGTAGGTCCAGGACGACATGACTACCCTGTCGAACCTCACACAAAAGTTCCGATACGAGGAAATCTGAGCAGCGGCTAATGGAAAGCAAGGTTATTGCGACTCTAATTCGACAAAATCACACCCCCGACAGTAGGACAGAAGTAGATTCTACTTCCGTCTTCTGTTGCGTCGGTCTCGTTGGCATGCGCGATGAATGCCAATACAACTTTGCAAAAGAAAATTCCGTGTATCGTAAGTTCTATTGTTAAATATTAGATATTAAGTCCCTTGGCAATGGTCAAGAATTTAACGTCTGCCTAAACCTAGACGTGGTTGAAAACTTTAAAATATTATAAAGTGAAAAACAAATGTTTGCCAGTTGTAAATTAAAATGAGTTCAATTAAATGTGTTATGCATAATTCTTTACGTGTAGTTTTCAAGGAAAAAAACCATAACTACCAATGTAAAATTGTTTACATATTTCTCAATGCATTTAATTAAGAATGGAACTAACAGTCAAAAGCTACATTTACAATAAAATGTTTTCATCGCATAGCTACTAAGCTGTACTTAAAGGAAACATTTGTGTTAAATTGACAGCCAACGTACAATAGTTATAGTTGAATGGTTGTAGTTCATCTAAAACACTATTACAGCTTAACTATTTCATATTTAAGCATCTTATTTATTTCAGCTCTTTGTATAAGGCAATCGTGTAAATTGGTTCAAATTATTGTATAACTCCTTGCCAGTCCCTTTGAGGTTAAATTTGATTAATTACAATTATAATACATAATACGTTTTCAAATAGAACATACTATAATACGACAGTATAACATTTTGTTGAAAATTTAACCGAAAATACAAATTATTTAAGGGTTAATAGTGACATGTGCACCGATCTCACTGTTCTAACAACAATTTCTTATGTTATTCATTTATTTTTTCTAAATCGGCAAAGATGTGTCCAGATGAATATGTTCACATGAAAACTGAAAGTTTAAAATTTCCTGTATTAAATTTTAAACGTTATATAGACTGTTCACGGTAAAGTGAGAACTTGTGACACCCTAGTTATTGTTTTCCTTTCAGCCATCTTTTATCCTTTCACCGCTTTTGTAAATATATATTGCCATGTAAGTAATAAACATAGTTTGTATATTCTACTGCACTCGGAAGTTAACATCCAAGGCTAGGATAAAAAATATATGATTACTATTATTCTAAATGAGAGGGCTTCCAAAAGTGCTCACATTACCGTGAATAGCCTATGAATATTTGTATGGCATAAGTATCTCATTTTTAGGGAGAAATAAAGATTTACAAAAAAACTACCACTATTGGTCATTTGCCAGTGAAGATGCACTTTTTAAGTGACTAATATTATTCGTTTAACAGATCTACATATATAATTAATTTTAAATTTAACATAGAAAACCTTATTGCGCAACCTAAGTATAGCGAATGTTCAGAGGTTTCTAAACTTCAAATGATGAAGAAATAAAATAAAAGATATATAGAGACTGGCGGGATAATAATGGAAAGATCATAAAGTTAAGGAGGCAGTAATGTTTCAAATAATAGTCTCAATCAAAAAACTGTAATTTCCAGTCACGGGCCAGGCCCGGCGAGCTGTAGCGAACCCGATGGGTGGTCCACTACCTTCGAACAGGCCCAGTCGAGTCTTTCATCGTGCCGGGCCCGGCCCGTACCAGTACCCGTGTGTGCTGCCCAATACCTCTCCATGTATCGTCAAACTGGAATGGCCGGACCCGGCCCGTGGAGCATGCCATGTGTCCCCGGCCTAAGAGCCACCCAAACCTTTTCACTCACTTAAAGTTTCCAGAACTGGAGTCGCAGTAAGGCCGGGAACACACACGGCGAGCTCCACGGGCTATGTCCCGCCCGTCCAGCTTGATACCTGGAGAGGTATTGGGCAGCACACACGGGCACGGGCCGGGCCCGACACGTTGAAAGGTTCGACGGTCCGGGCCCGGCCCGTGACTCGCGCAGGACTCACTCACTCACTCTAGCGGACCATTGTGGCATACTATGTAACACACACACTGACACTGACCGGTCCACCAGGAACTGTCGACATGACAACATGGTCAATATATATATTGATTGAACTGTTAATTGCCAGCATTCAGGAAAAGCGTGAGAATTGGGACAAATCGAGTGAGGTTTACAAAGATCGTAATTAAAAATTGATGCTTGGAAGTTTGTTTTTATCCAGCTTAAGGCATATTTTGAGTACCTTCCGGATTATGAGAGACAGGCGCTTGGTAAGTAAATATTTATTACAGTTCTTTGGTTCAGACAATTATTTGTAACATTATTGTCCATTACTCTCCCGTCATTCTCTATAGAACTTTCATTCTCTATAGAACTTTTATTTTATTTCTTCATCATTTGAAGTTTATGATACGTTATGTTTGGTTACCTATCCTAACAAACCTCTGAAAATTCTCTATACTTAGATCGCCGTAATATGGTTTTCTATTGTAGGTTTTAAAGTAATTCTAAATGCAGATCTGTTAAAATAATAATATAAATTTTTTTAAAGTGCTTCTTCACTGGCAAATTATTAATAGTAGTAGGTTTTGTAATTATTTATTTATCCCAAAAAATAACGTACTTTGACCATATATATCAGATATATATGTATATAGGCTATTCATGATAATGTCAGCATTTTTGAAAACCTTTGCATTTATAATAAAAGTATATATTTATTTTTAATTTTAACCTTAGACGTTAACTTCCAAGTGCAGTGGAATACACACACTGTGTTTATTAATTGCATTGCAATATTTATTTACGAAGGCGGTTAGAGGATAAAAATGGCTGAAAGGAAAATATAACTAAGATCCCATAAGTGCTCACTTTACAGTGAACAGTCTATATAATATTTAACAATTAATAAAGGTAATTCTAAACTTCGATTTTCCATGTGAAGATATTCATCTGGGCTCATTTTTGCTGATGTAGAAAATTTTTTTATTAGGTGATAATTAGTTGTTAGATTAGTGAGATCGGCACACATGTCAATATTTACTCTTAAATAATTAGTATTTATGGTTCAGTTTTCAACTAAATTTTACACTGTAATATTGTAGTATGATCAATCTCAAAACTTATTGTACATAATATTTTCAATGATTTAAATTTAACCGCAAAGGGAATGGCAAACAGATCTACAGTAGTTTGAACCAATTTACACGTTTTTTTCTGGTACATACAGCTGGAAAAAATAAGATGCTTAAATAGGAAATAGTTTAGCTCTAATAGTGTCGTAGATGAACTACAAAAATTCTATAATAATTATTGTACGTTGTCTGTAAATTTAATACTAATACTCCCTTTAAATACAGCTTAGTAAGTCTACAGTGAAAATATTTTAATTTAAATGTAGGCCTTGTCTGTTAGCTCCATTCTTAATTAAATGCATTGAAAAACATGTAAACATTATTACATTTCTGGCTGTGGTTTTCATTCTTGAAAACTACGCATAAAGGGCTGTGCAAAACATATTTAAATGAACTGATTTAAATTTACAACTGGCCAATAATTGTTTTTCACTTCACAATAATGTTAACGTTTCTTACCACTTCGAGTTTTAGGCTATTGTTAAATTCTTGACCATTGCCAAGGGACTAAACCAAAAGGGTTTGTAAAATAATCAGCAAGAGTGTTCCTCACGAGATTGGCTCCTTTGCCACCTTGTGGTAGCTCTCCAGGTTCTGCCATGTTATATAAACCTTCCAAATTTAATGTTTCTTCCGCAGCGTAACCATCTCTCAATCTGACGAGATTTTGGAGAACTACACAAGCCTTCACAATAACGACTGCAAAGTCCATATTCACAATGACAGGACGATGAAAAATCCTCCATTTATTTGATAAAATCTCAAATGTATGTACCGCCGTGACCAGCAGTGTATATAGTTCAAAATCCTTGTATTTACGGAGAGGTTCTTTCCCCCGAAAGGTCTAAGTAAATTCTTGCGCAAACCAAAAGCTTAATCTCCCATGGAAAAAAAAAAGGCACGTTTGGATTTTCTGTGTCAAATAAAGGTCTTGTTGTGGGTATGCCAAACGTGTTTTCTTCTATGCTTTTCCACAAAGAAAATTCTTTGTATATAGCGGGGTCGCATTTACTGCCAGATCCTCCTATGTCAACATAGAAAAGTTTATAATTCGTGTCAGCTACTTCCATCAGTACAATAAAAAAATAGAGTTTGTAGTTAAAAACAATGAGCCGGATATATCTGGTATCAAAATTCGATGTCTTAGCAAACCCACAATTATTGTTTTACGCCTGTCTTGTTCCATGACTGCGCACAAACTGCCTCAAACGGACCAAGCCCGTGACAGTCATAAAAACTGTTTTGGGACATGACGTGTACCCGGGCGCTCACATTGCCGGGCGCCGGGCGTTTTCCGGTGCCGTGTGTTCCCAGCCTTAAAAGTAAGGCCTTGAGAGCCGATGAGTGTGATAATGGAGCAGCACCGGAATAAGGAGGCAGTGAGAACAGGATATCCCCGAGAAAACCCGCCCACCAGCGGCATCATCCAGCACGATTCCCACATGCGAAAATCAGGGAGAGACTCGGCCGGGGAGTGAAACCGTTTCGATGGCATACACGATTAGTATTTCAGATTTAATTTCTGTTGAGTCTGAATTAGGAACTGTCAAACTGTTAACATCTGCACGAGTCTCACTCCATGGCAGTACAGTTAAATGTTCCCAGTGTGTGTGCGCGACCTTGGAGTTTCTGTAGTGATTGCAAGAGTTTAGTGCGACAAAGCAATGGGTTTAGTGCGTAGTGTTGTCATGAATAATTGTGCAGCGTCTCGCTTGGGATTGTTAAGCGACTGGAGTTCGTCATATAGCGGTCTACCCTGTTGCCTGGTGTAATGGGTGAGTTTTGTCTTCCCTTCTCTTTAGGAGAGAAGTTGACGTCTTTAATTCTGTTGTTACGAGCTGCTAGCAGTAAGCTGCGGAATACTCAGCTGTTTTCCAAGATGAATTTTAAAGTTTTAAAATCGTCTAGTGACGCTGTTATAGGAATTTTTTAACTTTTGTACTGCTGAGGCATGAGCTCCGGTACTGTTAACTGCGTGTCTGAGTAGGAAGTGATTGTACGAGTATTATAATTAATTTTATGCCAGTGGTTTTATATGTATTTCTTCTAGTAGGCATTAATGATAGATCTCTGATAAAGATAACTTTTCATATTGCTAGGTTAATATAATTTCCCATTTTACTCCTACCGAGTTATTGAATAGTTGTATTGTGAGGCTCTTGACCCAGTTGTTATAGTTGTGTAAATGAGCAAGACTGGGTGAGCAAATATTTTATGTATAAATATAATATTTTATATTGCATTATATTGCTAGCAATCTCTGTGATTATTAGTAGATTGCCTTTTCGTATCAGTTTTTATACAGTATAGTTCTAAATATTTTTAGTTTTTTTTTATAGCTATTAAGGGTAGTGCAACATTTTCCTTTACTATGAATGACAGCAGTGTATAACACTACTATTTTGCTTGTGCACCTCTGTGTTACCTATTATTGATTAACTATGGCACCGAATACTTCCCACCATATAATAAATTATATTGTTGTTTATACTGCCTCATATAGCAGCAACGTCGTTACATAACCATTTTATAACACAAAGGATTATGCCTGCTGTAAAGCAGACGTTTTGTTTTACAAGCAGTATTTAGATCCTTTCAGATATATAAATACTGATGGGGCCAAGGAAGAAACGGGTCCCGTCTTTACACTTTTGCAGTAAGTTCTGGGTTCGTTCTATGAACTTAATAATAATGTAATATGAGATTTCCTTATTCCTTCATTCCCCGTAAATTTTTAACTATAATGTTAAAACGACCAACATTTCACCCCTAAAGAGCATGATGGGATATCAGACTGATTCCTTGACTTCTATAAAAATTTTCCTTTGGCTGAATATCGGCAGCAGTCTTCTAAGACAGGTTAAATAGTAATCTGTTACCAATGGATTTTGTTTATCGACGCCATCCTTGCTAAATTCATCAGCATTATCATCTACCGAGTCCATGGCGAGAAAGGGAAGCACACAAACTACGTAGAAAAATCCGTAGAGCATCTTCTTGTCGAACTCGTCGCGAAGCTGCATAAGAGAGATGGTTTGCTCTCGCGATGCTCCTAGAGCCTCCAAGGTGGCTGTCAATTCGATGTGGTACTCCCTCAGGAGTGTGTCTATGTGGTTCGCCCTCACTTGACACTGGCGCTGCCGAAGATGAACTGGATCAAGTCCAACACTGGCGAATTGTAGCTCCGGGAAAGTTTCTATTGCCTGAGTGACAACTGACATGTTGTTATCACCCAACTTCTTTATAACTCTAGCAGTACCTTCCTTTTGGAAAAAAATATTTGTCGAAAACAGCGAATAAACTTTCGTCTTCACGCCTGATCATCACAGAGGCTGCGTGGAATCTGGCGAGTGCTCCCAATGCGAGTAGAGAATGCTTTGGGTCCAAACAATTTTTTAAGTGTCGGCACCTTGGAGTCTTTTGGCGACAGATATTCTACAGCTATCAGGTAGCTGGGCGTATTACAGGTGAAGTACACTCGCGCACTGAAGTTCACGTGACGAGAAGGCAGTGCCCTGGTAAGGACTGACATCCTGGGGAGAATCTTGTCGAACATCTGTATCTCCTTAAGGAAAATGTTTTATTCTTGGTTGCTGCCTCGGCTGGATATGTTCCTTTGCATAACCTTGTCGATGAGTGACTGTGTACTTTGAGATTAATTACCAAGTTCTTTATAAGTCGCTGTCACTCTACTGAGTAACATCCTTGATGCGGATTCTCTTTCAGCTTATGCACCTCTAGGCAAGGTAGGACCACAATGGTATTGTCTTTCTTCGCCTCCCTCAGGATCTTCTGCATCAGCTCCACAATTATTTCTCCAGTCGATGCCATGTTATTCCCTTGAATTCTGGAACAAACAGACGATCTGTTAAATGATTTGTTCAGTAATATATTTATATTAAAATATTCAAAATTTTCCTTTTAATAGCGAAATTCACAAAATTTGGAAAATTAGCAACACTTGTGTGAGAACAGAATATCTCATTGTTATTTAATAATGAACTCTTAACTCACACCACTCACATATTTCTTGAAACTTATATAATACTTTGGGCGATATAATTTGCTTAAAGTCTAAAATATATTGATGGATTACTTAATATGTAAAAATGTTTACGTTAATATTAAAAGATTTACCATGTCCATCTTGTAGATATTTGAGCAGCACAGTTTATAATTTAATTTCAAATGAAAATATTTTAATGGCACTCAATAATGAAAAATTCATTTGCATATTTGCAGATGTATTTACATTAATTATACCATTTTTAAAATAACTTATTATAGCAGCGACTTTTAACATCAAGAACGGACACTGAATGTAAAATCGAGGAGCATGTTTACATATCTATGAATGCACAGCCAACAACAGAATAGACAAACTAAATTTACCTAACATATACGAAAATATGTGTTTGGGCATGCATATTACGTAAATAGCAGCATTAACAAATGTACACCTTGAAATTTTTGTATTTGGAACATTTTGAACATTTTAATTTCCCATGCTGTGCGGCACAATGTGTTCCTAGCCTTCGTGCTACTTCTTTGTAGGGTGGCAACCCTGTTTTCTGCGAGAAGTCTGTCTAGCAACCAATATGTCGGTATGTGGTTGTGCTTACGGGTTCGCTCTTGGTATATCTCGTATTTAATTAGTCGTGGATGTTGCATCCGTTTTAGATACAGTCCACAATACGAGCATGCAAGTTTTTTTTTGCTTTCCGGGCCTGATACGTGCAATATTTGAGCATGTGTTTTGTGTGGAATAGTGACTTTTGTTTCGCCATGTGTTTCGTGCGCTCGGTGTTTATTATTTCAACACGTGTAATGGTTTTATTTTCCTTGTGGCACGCCCAGCATTCAATTTTATATGAGCGTTTTGGTTTTTGTTCTCGCTGTTATGTGCGGGAGTTCTTTCGTTGTGGTACACGTGAAGAAGTCTTCATTGATATAGAGTTGCGTTTCACTATTGGAAAGGAATTTACAAGAATAGAAAGTGTACAGCATAGCAGCAGTTCTATGCCTGTGCTGCTTCATTGTTCAGGGATGTGATGAAATTCTTAATTTCTGAGAATTTTTGTATTATTTATCTGAGACAGTGTGTCTCATGTCCTCGATTTTCACCTGTTACGCCCCATCCCCCCCCCCTCCAAAATGACTGCTGTGCGGTCATACTTCTGACGTCTCGCTCGCCTGCCTGGACCATCTGTGTGCCCGGTCCACATGTACGACGCAAAATTCGACTGAAGTGGCCAAATATGGACAGAATAGAAAATGAAATGATACTTGTATATTGTGCTCTACGTGCTACGCATTTCAAAATAATGACATTTTACCTTGCAGTGGAATTCATATTATATATGGTTTGATATTTGTGTACGGGAACCCGAGTCGCTATAGACCGTCATGTTATGTCTCTGTGGTTAATCTGAGTGGCGTGGGAACCCTAGTTCTCAAACTCTCCGGTTGAGCACTGGTGTTGTGGAGGAAACCCCTACTTGCTCGCGCACTCCAGGGAGGAACCGAGACTTCCTATTAGACAAGTTACAAACGCCGTTTTGTTTCCCCACCTATTCTTGTATTATATATAACCCCAGCAGCAGTTTGTTTGTCATAGACTCGGCTGCTGGGGTTTAGGACAGATAAGCTAAGCATTTTTGCAATGGTTCGTAGGGACTTTTTGGCAATTTCAAATGGTAGATTGTTTTCATGTAGCCGGTAACATGAGTTACTTGGGTAGGCACGACGTAGTTTTTGAGATGGCTATTCATTTTCACCACTGAGTTTAAAGTTTGCTTGAAAGGCTGTTCGTTTTTTAAACTATCCATGTTTTCAGCCTCTGTAATGTGTCTTGCAATTAATAATGTCAGGAGTTGAGCCTTCAAGATGCATTATATTTTGAAAGAATATAATTGTTCTAGTAAGAAATATTTCGGCTGTTTTTAGGAAGAAATGAGTAAAACAGGTTATGATTGATAACCCTAGAATAGGGTACATTTGTAAACCATGTAAGACGTTTATGGAAGGATAACGTCAGAAGTAGAGCCCTAGTTTTAATGGAGTTTTGTAAAACGTTTCTCTTTAAAGGCTTGTTTTTATCCTTATTTTGTTTCAAGCAAATAGACATTTTGAAATTAAAATACCAAATGATGTGGCAGTTTATAATATGAACTTATTGTGTGATAGTTTTGTACATGACATT
Organism: Dryococelus australis; assembly: GCA_029891345.1. NCBI lineage: Eukaryota > Metazoa > Arthropoda > Insecta > Phasmatodea > Phasmatidae > Dryococelus > Dryococelus australis. Next base: position 115,165,480 of record CM056998.1, on the reverse strand, counting down.
TGTATGTAGTTATCAAATACATGATTTTCCCTATATATGAATGTGTTTGGTATTCTTCGTAGATTGCATGCGTTCTAAACCCATTCAAATAATTTATTGCTGTTTTCTTATGGTTTTTGAGATGACTTTTTTCTCCTTTGGTCGCATTGCGATGGTTGTCTTGTCCTATGTTTAGTACCTGTATTCGCTTGTTACTCTAAGTGGTGTTACATAGTTGAGATTCAGTTTAAAGCTAAATCTTATGTCATGTAAATATAAATGGCAAAGTTACAATTCCAGCACATTATTTTATGAAGTGACTTCCCACGTATAAGATTACTCTTATAATAGAGCAAATCGACTGGGGAAAGGAGGCAGGGTAAAACAGTTTGCGATGAAATCATTGTAATATTTTCTCAAATGAAATCTTTAACTGTAATATGGGGTTTTCCCTGAAATATCAAATTACTCTATATTTGATGCCATTAAAAAATTATCGTATTTGATACTACCAGACAGAGTATTATTCCCGTGTGAATTATATTTTTCTGACTATCACACACCCAAAATATACTAGAATCATGTTGTTATAATTAATTTAAATATTTTCCGGCAAACATACATCTCTCAGTTCTTAAAAGCACTAAGCCTTTCATTTAGTCACATCTGAAGAACTTTTTATTTATCTATTTTTATTACTTAGATATTATTTTTGTATCATAGTATTTTGAAAATTGTTCTAAAAACTATGTATAAAATTACGCATCTATGGATTAAATAAGTATGATAGGGTTTTATTACTGAAGAAATATTTTAAAACTAAGCTTATAATACAGCCATTAGAAAAATCATTTCGCCTAAAAATTATGAAGTAATTTTCAAATATAACTATTGTGTTTAAATAAAACAGATCATCATGATCTTCATCAAAATTTAATGAAACTTTATACATCACAAAATAGCTTGTTTTAATAGTCATTCATTCCAAACCATGTCAATATTTTTTATAGAAACAGTAAGAACAAGAGGTTACATTTTACAATACTTTCCTTATTAAAGCAGCTTCTTTCATATCATCTTTTCTATTAATGGGAACGGGTGATGTATTAGAACAGGCAAAATATTATGCAAAATGTTTCCAACCGAACACAATGCCGATATGCCTTTTGTAGCACTCCGCTTACATTAACATGCATCGCCATTTTAGTTTTAAGATTTAATGATTAAATATATCGACAGCGAAATAATATTAACACGTAGTAAAAATTATTTAAATAAGTTAGAGAATTGCTTCAAAGTGTACATGTCAGATTGCAGTAAAATGTTTACCTCTTTTCAGAATTTATTAAAGAAAAAACGTTGGATTATTTACTTTCCTACCAGATCGAGTAGTTATAGATTTAGGGCATTATAATCCTGCAATTCCCTTTATTTTTTTTTTTTTTTTCAGAAAGTGTAGTTGTGTTACTTTCAGACACTGAGCAACAGTTGCTGGTCCGACTTTGCTTCTGTCTTACCTCTCTTGATAATATATGAATTTCAATTCTTTTATACTTCGCACCATATCTCCCATATCTATATGATATTGGTGCATTCCCTATGTCCACTATTGTTCCTGGTATCCACATTGATTTTGGATCTTTTTTTAACATAATTGGTTAATTAACCTGAAAGTATTTTTTGTTACATGAAGTTTTGCAGTATGCTCTTTATATCATATTTCGTTTCAATCAATAATGTTTTATCCTTGTTCAATGTGACCCGTGGTTTTAAACTATTAAAATTACATGAGATTGAATACGAAAATTTCTTCTTGTTAAATTCGCAGCTGTTGAGTGAATTTCACCTATGGGAGTGTTCCTATGATGTAACAAAGCTAGTAGTGGATCTTCATTAGGATCAGCTGCTTTTTCAAACAACGTTTTAATATAGTTTGCAAGCCCTCTCTGCGAGCCCGTTTGACTTCGGGTAGTGAGGGCTTGACATCAAGTGTACAAAATACCATATGTCAGCAAAATCTCGGCATAACTGTGAGTCAGAATAAAGTGCCCCATCTTTATATACCTTTAGAGGTATGGCATGTCTAGCGAAGACCAATTTCATTTCACTAACCACTGAGGCATATTCTAGGTTAAGAAGAGATGTGACTTCCACAAAATTAGCTAAACTATCTAAAATTACTAAACAATACTTGTAATTAAATTCAAAAACATTACCTGCAACTTGCATCCATGATAACTGGAGAATTTTCCTGTTTGGAAGAGTTATTTTAACTCTGTTTGCTTGATAATTTAAGCATTTTTGGCGTAATTCAAATAATTTTTTAATCTGCTGATTGTTGCCTTTCCAAAACAGAGAACCCTCTGTGCGACTAACTGTTCAATTGATACATGGATGGCAATAGTGTGGCTTAGTTAACGTCGCATGTTGTAACTCATGAGGAACCAGTATGCATTCGCCACGGAAGAGTATGCCATTTGTTACTGACAATTTATTCCTAAAATCATAATAAGGTTTACATTCTGCTGAAATATTTATTTGATTTAATCTGTTAACTTTCGAAATGCAGGACCTTGGCTTGATTTTCCTGTAACAATTTCCAGTGTTTCTAGGAAATGGCAAAATGTGTACTAACATTTCAGTTTGGTATTCTGTTTCATCATTAAAATCAGTTCTGTCATCACAACTGTATTCCGTAAAATCACTGGCAGTATGTCTGCTACAAATATATAACTGGGGTGATAACTGTGGTGCTAACTATGGTGCATGTGATGGTAATTATGGTGCATGTGGTGCTAACTGCAGTACATGCACTGCTAGCTTTGGAGCCATGCTTACATGTGTACTTAGGGCATACTTGAACCTTCAGTGCTTTTCATTGTCGTGTGCAATGTCTGTGATATGAAATTCCTGATTGTGTCTCTTAAACACTTCGGAAATCACAGCTGACTAAGTTCTCTTAGGACATACTTGATCCCGCGACTCTTTTTGCTTTGGGGGTTTTTACTTATGTTCTGAATTTGGTAGCTATATCTTAAATGGTTCGGAAATTACTGTAGACTATGTTTATCGGTATGCTTAGGACATACTTGGCTCCATGACTCTATTCTCCGTTGGGGGTGATGTCTATGTTATGGATTTGGTGGCTATATCTTATATGGTTAAGAAATTACATCTCATTAGGTTTATAAGTACGCATAGGACATGCTTAACCTCGCAACTCTTTTCACTGTCGGGGTTGATGGCTATGTTATGAATTTTGCAACTATACCTTAAACGATTCGGAAATTACATTCAACTATGCTTATTAGTGCACTTAATACATACTTGACCCTGTGATCCTTTTCATTGTTAGGGGTAGTGAATGAGTGAGAATCTCACTGTTTCAATCAATGAAATGTATCGGACTGATACAACAGTCACTTCAGTGAATTTAACTTATGAACCAGTGGAAAAATGCCTTATTTCCTTCACTCATTGGTTCAGTGACATTTCCCACTGATTCGGCAGTCATTTTTTCGACTGTTTTCTCAGTGGCTTATTTTTTGACTGATGGACAAGTGAAACATCTGAGCAACTTGCTCCATCTCTAATTGTTTTTGACTGATGTATCAATGAAACTGCATGTAAAATGGCCGACGAACGTCGTTTAAAAAAGGATGTTAAACAGCATGTATCAGTGAAGTAACAACGAATAAACGAATAAATCTAATACAAAATACTTTCCTAAAATCTGTTTCGCCTTTTTTTTTAAACACCATTTTATGAGGTATTATGAAGACACAGCCTTTCATTCCATGTTTACGTCTTTCATTTCGATTCCATGTAATCGTCACAGTGCTCTGTTTGAAGATTTGAAGTGTATTTAATGTGGTGAAGAGAGTGCACTTATATATACTACTCATTTTAACCATCCTAATGGTACCAATCAAACTAAACACGAAAAGTATGAGAATACAACTTCAAACTACACTATTTCATAGCAGAACTATAATAAATATGTTTTCCTCACAAGTTTTCAATTTTGCATGGTAGCTCAGATGGCAAGGCAATGGCCTAGAGTCGAAGTGTGTGCGGGTTCAATCCCAGTCACCAACTTTTACTACTTTTTAAATTACCGTAAATTGCATAATATGAATAGCAAAATATCGTAAATAACATGCAATTATTTGCCTACATTCAATAAAACAATATTTAAAACACCATTGCAGTCGGCCATCACCTGTTCAATCAGTGAAATAGTTTCGCATCACTAATTCAATCAGTGAAATTTTTTCACTGAAACATTCTGTGGTTTTCCACTCATTCTAAGTGGAGCCATTTTCACTGATTAGAGTAGTTGAATTTCACTACGAATCAGTGGTTTCCCACTGATTCGAATTTAGAGTGTATGTTATGCATTTGGTGGTTATATTTTAAACAGTTTACAAATTATAGCCAACCTTGCTTATAAGAGCACTTAAGGCATACTTGACCCTGCGACCCTTCTTGTCATTCAGGGTGGCTCATAATTTATTAATTTGGCAAATATATCTTAAACAGTTTGGAAATTACGGCCGACTATGCTGTGGAAATCTCCTTGACGAAGCAGGGGCTTCATCATGGGGATTCGGGTGTGTGGTATAGCTCTAGGTATCGCGGCAGTGGTGCTTGGCGGGGGCTTTATCACAGGGATTCGTGGTATGGCTTCGTTCCGGGAGTTAGGGCGATATGGTGCACTTTCTCTAGGAAGGAATTGTAGGTGGGAGCACTCGGAGCCACACATACACTACCCTTCCCATTGCAGGAATGTACAAGCAGGAAGTCGCTGGTGCATTATTCGCTCATAATGACAAAGAATGGCGTTGGCACTTTCGTTAGTATGAAATAGAGGGTGGGAGCACTCGGGGAAAACCCTACCATCGGAATGCACGAGTAGGATCTCGCTGGTGCATTTGCCGCTCGGAATGAATTTGACGCTCGGAATGACAGAGCAAGGTGTTTGAACTTTCGCTAGTTATGATTTTAGTAGTTGTATCTCACACTGGAAATTTCAACCCACTATGCTTATATGTACACATAGATCATACTTGACCTGAGGATGGCAGGGAACCTCGGAGGGTGTGTTCCCTCTGCGTGGAGTGCGTGTGTGAGAAGTGCGCACTTTCGTTAGGAAGGAAAACTATAATATCGGTTGGGAGCACCCAGAGAAAACCGACCAGACTGCAAGATGTGAAGTGTTGTGGAGGAATAGCTTATCTTCCTCCTCATTGAGTCAAATGTCACATTGTAGAGTCATCGGTGAAAACTGACCGGAATGCAAGAGCATAAAGTCGATTGCCGTTGGGAGAGGGAATTTTACGAATTTTTGCGGAATTCGGACGATTTTTGGGGGAAATTCTAGCGATTTTGTATGTTTTTGTGAGAATGAGGGAAATTTTCGAGCCCGCGTAACATTACACAAGATGGCGGCCGAGAATTCCCGATCTCCAGCTCCAAGCCCCATCCTATAATCGCCATTTTTCTACTTATAAGGTCAATGACAAATGTCAACGGTATTAAGGAAATAGCATTTTTTTCCGAAAGTGCATTACACAGGTCATTTTACTAGAAGGAGCAGTGGTAACTGGACAGAATTTGTGTTACAGTAGTCTCAAAGATATAGCAAAAACATACCTACCAGACTAATAGGAAAATGACATACGATGGACCTCCAGATTCAACTGGCAGAAAACCCCAAAACCAATCCATCTGGAAAAAAAGCAAGTACTTATTTGGTGACGTGATGTTGATAGTTAACATTTTTCATTATATTTAACAGGTAATACTAATATCAATCTCTCTTATTACACTCTCAGAATATTATTTTATGCATTTTATAACTTGAAAATACCTTCAATAAATGTAATGAAAATATTGTGAACTATTTTTACGCGAAAACTCAACTACAGTTTGCCCGAATGTTCTATTGCCAGCAAAATTCTGGCATGGAATCCATTGGCCCTCTGCTAAAGAACACTTTTCTACGTTCTTATGACAAATACAATAAACCAATTTATCTAAGTTTTTATGCGTAAAGGTGTTTGCTTCACTTGATCGAAGAACAAATGAAACATTTTATTTATTTAAATTATATATTTTAATGCTCTTTTTTTTGTAATGGTTACTCTCAGATCATGAAACCAAAAATAAGTTAAACAGTTTTATATTATATATGTGAGTTTGTAATTTAGTAAGAACAATTAAATTCACTTATTAATTTTGTTTTATTCCTTTTAGACATAACACAAATTATGTAATGGTTTCTTGCTGTATAATTGAGCTACAATCTGAACATACGTTCCTAAACTATAAAAAAAATTTAATTCTTCTTGATTTTTTCAATGTAATACAGTAAGTTTTTACATTTGATTTCTTATAAATGCATAATAGCATTTCTATAACATTGATAATCTACTAGGAAGAGTCGTTTACGGAGACCTAACACAGAAAAAAAAAATTAAATATGAAAATCTTAAAACAAAAACATAACAGGTGAATTAAACTGCATATCCAATAAATATGAATAAGCATTTACTGTATGAAAATCAGACAACTGAAATAATTTTAAAAATATGTATGTTTACATTAACAAAACCTTCTAGATGATTAAATTTCTCCCTTTCCTCATTTTTCACTTTGACTGGCATCATGGCAACAACCACTCTTTGAATTTTCAATTATAGAATGTTGCCGATTAAACAGTAGGATTTTCCTAAAATATATGATTTCCTTCCGCAAACTAATTAACCGCTCTCACTTATATAAGACTTGCATTGCTGCTGCTGCTGCTGCTGCTGCAGCGACTGCATTAGTTTATAGGACTACAATAAAAAAATTATTTGTTCTTATCTTTTTAAAAATATTGTGAGACGTTTATTGTTGGTATTCTCGTAGGCGACGCATTGGCTACGATTACTACTCCCGTGCGCTATACAAAGTATTTTATCGGCACTTGTCAGATACGTAGATCTGCACCAGAGTTGTAGAAGCAAAACAACTGAATTTACAAGGCCACTCAGGCGAGTTTATGTAAACTGACATAGTTATCTACAACACGTGGTTTGCTGAGATAAGTGTATAAAAAAAGTTCGCGATACAATAAGGTGACGTAAATATTTGGAAATAGATGTTGCATGGAAATCACACATTTTAGAAATCACTCCGGAGTTTGTTTAATTATTCTTCATCGTTACTCAGTGACGCTTGATGTGTGACTAAACAGTTTGATCATAGTGGTGATGGAAACATAGACAAAGTTGCCAGATGCCTGAAACTGGGCCTGTGTATTTTCCCCACCCTTAGATCCCGTCGTCGTTTGAGCAAAATAGCAAAGAATCTACATAAGAAAAAAAAATACACCTGTTCTTAGACTTGCATATGATACTGTCCTGAATCGCAGTGCTCAAGTTCTATGTTCAAGTCCCAGGTAGGGTTTGGTTTGAAATATAATTTAGCTTTTATTATCCCACAATGTGTCCCAGTGTAGCCATATTTAGGTGAATTGTAGGCGTATCTGTAAGATTCTGACGACAATGAATGTAATAATTATATTTCTTTATTCCCGTCCGTCATGCTTTGTTGTTTGACGGCATACTTTCACACTTTAATATCAAAATTTTGAAGCTACACGTCCCCAATCAGTTAGGAAGACTGGAACAGATAACTTGTTAATTTGGCATGTACCTATACTAAGTAGCCTACTGCGCTGCCGGAGCAGATCAGATACTACGAGAAAAAGAAACTGGACTAAACCGAGTATACTTTGACCATGCCGTGGGTCTCTATATGGTGACTTTGTGATACATAAAATAGTATTTAATTACCCCCTTATTTTCTTTGCCTGTATCAGGTACTCGATTGTGCTATAAATTTGACCGCTGAACATTTGAAACAACCTCTATGAAACGAGAGTAAATTAGAGTTATGGTGAAAAAACATCAGTGTCACAAAGTCACCAACACTGTCACAACCGCCACTTATGATACTGCAGAATTACTTGAAACCAATGTTGTCGGCACATTACTAAAAGGTTTTCTTTTGGTTTCCTAGGTTACGGAAGCTGATCTGTACTAAGTATCACCATCATCAGTACCTTTGTGTGTGGTATCTCGAAAAATAGGAAACAGTTAACTGCTATTCTTACAATCTTAATCGAGCGAGCGTATACGGGCACCCTTCTCCAAGAATTTTAGTTAATGGACTCAGATGTAGCCATCTATAATGTATAAAATGCAGTCATAGTCATCACTTCATATAGTTCTTTTTATAATTTTACATGGTAGGATGTTTTGTGCAGCTTAGTAAAGTATAGAGTTAAAACACAATTTTGTAAAATTCTTCTTATCCATTTCTGAAAACAATATAGTATTCTTTGTGTAATAGGGATAATATATCACGCTGATATTTCACTTTGCTCTGAAATACACTACAGGTTTTTTTTTTTTTTTCATTTAAAATATTCGAAAATGGATTTGGAAACTTTACAGGTTTTTTTCTTTAAACGGCGTTGTCATGGGGATTTTCTGTTACGACGTTTAATTATCTTCAGTGAAATTAAGTACAGTATCACAATAGGCATTTCTTAGATAAATATTTTGTACGTGAATCATTAGCTATAACATTATCACCCTAAACGTGAATATCAGTAACCGTCTTCGAAATAATTCAACAAAACAAATTCAAGTGTTCAGCCAACTGAGTTAGCTATTGAAGTGTTTAGAGCTTTTGTAAATTTGCTTTTAGCAATTATACGATTCGAAAACCTGTTCTTGCCTTGATATGACCGTCCGTTATAATCACACTTTACTGGCAGCTCGTGTGCTTGCTAACGTAATTTCCATCGATTTCTTCTGGGTTTTGTTTCGGTAGTAGTGTCTTTTCTCTACTGAAACTAAAATTAGGTTTCATAATTTTTTTTCTTCATAAATTCGGACAAAAGCGAACAAAGATATAGACCAAACTTTGCCATTTTCCTATTAAAATGATTGTATCTATCACACTTTCATAATCGGTTTTATATTTTCTGTCATAGCCCAACCTCTTGTCAGTCCACTGTACAAATAAACAGAATGTACGGGAACTCAGTGCCCAAACTCCAGACATAGTCTCTTTGAGGCAATAGTAACACAAAATAACTTTACACTTATTTACGAAAACGTAATTTTTGTTCACAGTTGCAGCGTGTAACATGTAGGACATGTTTCATAGATCGTAGGTTCACAACATTAGGTTATTACACACGCAGCGCCACGCATGATCGCACCGCATTGTTATCTATGCATTGTAAACCGCAACTTTGAACACAACTACTTAATATACAAAATACTTTTCCGGATAAAGTGTAAAAGGCTTCGTGTTACTATTGATCTAAGTAAACTGTAACTAGGTTCGGGGCTTTATAATTTCAATATCGTATACGAGTAACACATTACGAGGAAATCTTCATGCTTGGAAAAACGAAATAAAATGTATTACCAAAGTAAAAAATACTTTGCATGACTCATCGTAGTTCGACTAGACAGCCATTGAAAATATAAAAATGGGGTGTGGCTAGGTTGGGGACACAGCCGTTTGTTTTGCTTGAATACGTCTACGTGACGACACGCTCTGACGCCTTGGTGGTTATGTTTCGTCCCATGCACCGCTGCACTCGGTCATATAGGGTTTTATGGGTATCGCTGGGTTGCTTTTGAGATGCTCTTTCCAAAAGTATATGATTTGTGTATTTCGATTTGGCTTTTAGACGAGTATAGGCCGATATTGTGTAAGTTTTTTTTTTTTTATTTTTTACATTTAACTCATACAATTTCACCATAACCACGCTACACAATTGTTTTCATACATGCAATCGATTGATCGCGTGACGAGATCTGTCGATTGAAATTTAAACTAGCGTCGTAGCTTCTCCTAGTCCGAAGATTTCTACGCGGAATTTATGAGACGCGGCGAAACGAACTCAATATTTGTGCCCCCCCCCCCCCCTAACTACATTCCACACCCCTCCTCAACCCCCCCCCCCCCCCTTTTCCTCCTCGTCCAGCCGCGTGCTGCTTCGCATTCCCACTCAACGCAGCATATTCTTTGATCATTTGACAATCGAGTGGTGTAATAGAATTTTGAATGGTGGTGATAGATTCGGACCTGCAACACCAAACTGTATCCCCCGATTTTGTTATAATCGGTTTTCTGGATCGCCTCCCACTATGGTTGCAAATTTAAAGGCATATTCGCGTCAAAAGTAGGCCCCTGTACGTATGCCGTGCTGCCCATAGAAGCAAGACCGCTTCATCTCTGTACCCGCGACCTTACAAAGAATAATACCAAATGTTTATCGTTTTAATGTGAAGGGCACAGAGAGAGGACGATCGACGTCACAAAAACCTGATTTTACAGGAGATCATTTGTGAAGTTTGAAGCCATACAACTCCTTAACCGTCCCACTAAATTAACCTGTAACATATGTATTGTATAAAAAGAACTCTTAACTGAAACGCCAAATATGAACAACAAAAATACCACAAGTATTTTGGGAATAATAAATAATTTATACAACTCGTGCAATTATTCTGATTGTTATTTCACTGTACTTTGTTGGGAATAATATACTAAACCGTCATTAATTATTACAAAACTGCTGTCTTTAATGTTGATTACGTTGAAAGTGTACCGTCACAAGGCAAAATAACGTACAGTTCCAAATCCCACAAAATATTATTGTTCGGTCATACAGTCACAATGTCGTTTTAAGTACCAAATACGCTAGGTTTTGTCGCATCTGAAACACAAACAAAAAAAGAAGGAAAAGATTAATGTCGATGTTTGTATTTGGTATGGCATTTTGTAAATGTTCCCTTTAAACTCAAGCTTACATTAAGTAATGACTGTCTCATTGCTCTGAAGTGTCATCATGGTCGAGAACAAACAATGAATCATAGAAGTACTGTGCTTCTTGTTTACAAAATCTCTTCAAGATATGAAAGTCGTCATGCTTTGCTTTAGGTAGGGATATGACCTTGGTACGAACTTTCAGGCTCAACAATACGTCGTGGAGATGCCTTCTTTTATTTTACAATGACCCTAGAGGTGAAAGCACCAGTACAGCTGTCACAATGTTGAACAGTTCGTTTTTTTTTTTTTCGGCTTTCGAAATCAGTTGTCTGATAGGACGTGTTGCAGCTGCGAATGTCATACTGCATTGTCTTCCAAAGCAATTCCCCAAGCTTCGAATAAGTTTGCCCTACATGCCACGCCATGGAAAGGACTTGGCTTAACTCTGGCACTGACAATTGCCTCTTTCCAGTCTCCCGGTGTTTCTCCTGTGTCTTCTGGCTTATGAGGGACATTTTCATATCGCACTCCATGTAGGAGTGACCTCTTACTGGATACGTGAGTGTTGGCCTACAAACCTCTTCAAAACTACTGTGGTGTAATGTTAATATTGTATGAGAGTCGAATTATTGTTCTGTCAACTAGATGAATAACAAAAAAAAATATGTGATGTTCACCGACATAATTGCTCAAGATTAAAAAAAAAAAAAAAAAAGATAACATTGAAACCACATCGTCACTCCCTTTCTTACATATCGTTTGGTAGCAGGTGCAAAATGTGGAAGATCCATGCGAAATAATATGAAAATTAAACAGATAAACTGACAGTTTTCATTTATAGTACACATCGTTTTGGCTATGTTTGGGATAGGAAGATTTTTTCCAAAATCTATATTGATTGCATCACATTGTTTGGATTGCTATGACTGCTTTCTTGTGATCTTTTCTCTCTGTAAAACAACTCTGTTTTCATTTTGTGTAGCTCATTTTCCGTATGCATTGATTTCAACTGTACATGAAGTTTGTTCATGTCCTCTATATCTGTTGCGTTTGTCTGTGCCTTTTCTATGTTGTGTTCCTGAGTTATCTGCGCATCACAGGTGCTACGTGCATAAGTACAGGGATACCCGAAAGATATATTGAAACGATGTACGAAATAGTTTCTAAACGTTTTCTATTAAATTTTAATATTGGATTTTTTCTACAATCATACCTAACATATTTTTAACATTCAAATTTGCTGGCAGCAGTGGCTGATTTAAGGGGGGGCGGAGGGGGCGTCTCCCCCCTAAGAACCTGTAAGGATGAGTTTCGTTAGTGCATTTCATAAGGAAATTGTACGAAGTTAAAACATTACTTTTATACACATAAATATTGGGAAACAAATTGCCATATACGTGTATGCACACACACACAAGCGTGATACATATAAACATGTTTAATACACACATGTATACATACGATCACATATTTAGTCCTATATTCATTATTTGGCGTCGACATTATGTCTGGGAGTTCTGAATAGAAATGCTCTGTTACTGAGTTCGGCCATAAGATAGCGACGTTAAGGTACAGAAACTCCTAAAAAAAATGCGTGGGCACAATTGTCTGTGTGTGAATGCATGCATGAAGAATTCGCTCTAAATTTTTTTAACCCAGCAGATATCACCACCATACATATTCAGCATTTAAATATTTCAATTATATTGAAATTGACATTAACTACTTATGGCTGAGACTATCTCCCTTTGTTGTATTCATTGATTTATTGCTGACTTAGCATGTAAGAAGTAAACTTAAATTTATTCTTAAAACGTTTTGCTATTTACCATATCCTGTGTTACAGACATAATCATCAATTCCTATATACTAACGCATATCTCTGTCACATTCACATTGGTGAAAATTCACTGTGAATTAATTTAAGTGTTTATTTATTTGGTTTAGATTATAACTTAAAATTCAGTTCACTCAAAATACCTTGAGCGAAAAACATCTCGTTTTATGTGAGAAAGAAACGATAGCAAATAAGGATGGATGATCTGGCCGCTTTTTTGGGTTCCAAATGTAACCAATTTAAATAAAAGTATTTTTTGACATTAACAGAAGGAACAAAAATTTCAAGTTTTTGTGTTGTTTACACATTGCAAAATTCGATATTGTTAAGCCACTTTTTACCCTCACTCTCAAGCTTCATTTTATGTAAGCGAGGATCGTTTTTGCTCGAATAAAGGGTTGGCCACTTGCTATAAAATCTGTTTCCTGTCTTTTTTCCTGCGTGTGGTCCCTTGCTCAGCAGGGGAGCGAGCGGGTCAGGCCAAAGAGGCACTGGCCAGGACATGCTCACCATATCACGAATGGACCGCGTTCTGCAGAAAGGAACTAACCCACAGCACAATGAAACTGAGGAAATAGGAGTTACAGATAAACTTCAATAATCAATTCACAAGTTAAAGTTGACAGCCAATATTCACAACCACCACTCTTACTTGATCAAGAAATATTTATATCCAATTTTCAAGAAACAATATGTAGTATTTCTCGTTATATAATGATAAGTAATAATATATTGTGAGTTGGTTCCTTTCTGCAGAATGGTATATTCATATGTAATTTATTCTATTAGATCATCCAAGTAACATTGTTAATGTAAAAATCAATGAAATAATACTATATATGTAAACATATTTATTGCACAAAAATGAGAAACTGTTATAATATGTTTACGCAGTTACACATCCAACTACTAAAACAATACAACTTGCTGTATGTAGTGCAGAGTGACAACTGTGTACTGGCTACACTATTCCACATCAAAATCTGGAGCCCCTGTAAAGCCATCTATATCGTCCTCCACATGTGCATTTGCGAACAAGGCTTCATAAAAGTATTTGGCATCACCAGGTATCAAATCCATCACAGATTCTGTATCACGAAGTTTTAGAATTGCTATTTTCCCATAGAGGCACAAGTTTATCATGGAATCATGTTAAAGGTCAGCCACTTAGGCGTTTCTTGATGTCAACTTCTGAATATTCACTATCAAAGTCTTTTCTCATAAAAATAGAAAAAGTCTCGCTCTTCTCGAGTATTAGTTCTCTTGTTTGTAACCAAGAAACCTTTCTTTGCTCACATTTATTTTCCTATTGCTTATCATATTTTCAAGCTGATATGTTCCTACGAACTTTGTCATTTCAACCACTTCAAAGGGATTTATTTTTCTGCATGTCTTCATCATCTCTTGTAGTCATCAGGTAGGTAAAGACGTTGCTGATGTTTGAGAGCAGTTTCGATGTCAGAAAAATCTGAATCGTTGGGTAAAATACTGTGCCCTGACACGAGAAACCGTATGTGAATTCTTTTTAATGACAGACGATATTCTAAAGCAGCTTCTATAATTAGCGTCATTTTTTTGTTCCTGTTTTGACCACCACAGCTGTCAGATCATAAAATATGAGTTTGAGTACGTTTTGAAATCTTATTTTCGATATGGTAGAGCAAACATGATCCAACTTCTTGTGCACCACGACCTGCCTGACCTTCTACCCAAATCTAGCAAACACCTTTATTGTGTTTCCCGGAATGAATACCACAGTTATAAAACCACAACTGTATCTTATAAAACATCACATTAGTGGGTATCCTGGGAAGTGGCATTGTTTTTTCGATATCGAATGTCAAGCATTTCATAGAAAGTTGATCTTTCGCATTTGTCATGCCAGTTCTCGTAAGTTTCCGAGCCTCTTCTGCAAGACGAATGTGTTCATCATTATCATGTATACATTTCTGTTTCATTTCATTAGGGCATGGAGTAATGCAGTTTGGCTTCATAAGTGTCGCATGTATTGAAAGTCTCTTTTTAGAGGTTTAAACCTCAGATTGAAGTCATTGAAAAATATGCGCCTGTATGTGGCATAACTAATGGGCTCAACGACCTCTTTCTTGTAAGAATCATACATATCTTGCAAAGTCATACCTGGTGGGAGGAATTCAGCTCCATTTCGTTCTCTTCGAAATTCCAAGAGTGTTAACAAACATATCTCTACACACATGTTCACTGCCAAAACTATAACGTCTCGAAAAGTTTCTCTTGTCCTTATTTTTTCCTTTGCTTCTTTTCTTTAAATCTTCCGAAACATGAGGTGCAATAAAATATGTGTTTGCCTCATATGAGCCAAGCTCCAGATATTTGTTATACTGTTCTTTTCTGGCTTCTGTTGACGTCTCTCATTGCACTTTTGTGAACAATTGCATTGGTAACCTTTTAAAAATTTCATAACTTTTAGACCTTTACAATTGTAATTTTCTTCATTTCTATTTCGTTTTTCTTTGTTTTCTTCTCTTGATGTTTCATATTTTCTCTTGCGTCCTCGTCTTGGTCGTGGAGTACATACCTTTTGTAGAGAATCAGAACATATACCACTTGATGAATCAGGTGTGTAACCTTGATCCATCTCACAGTTGTGTTGTATTTCGTTCTGAAAACAATTTAATTTATTAGTTTTTTTATTTTTGTATATTTTGTGTGCAAATAAATAGTAGTATTTCTACTCGCCTCATCATTTCCGTGAAGAATATCATGGTTTGTAGCTGCTACAACCTCGGTTTCATTTCCAGATCCTTCGAAATTGTTTCCAGATGGGGACGAAAGTGAGACAATCTCTGTATAACCAGCATCCTAAAAAAGTATTGTTTTTAAGTTTAAAACGTGAAAATTGTTTGCAAACCAATATGCCAGGAGTGAACACCATCTGTACTAACCTATATTTCAAAGTCAGTCGGCCAGAGTGTTACTACAGGGCATGCAGTATATTCAGGGTCCTGAAACGATAACATGATTGAACTTTAATTTCTCTATTTTAAAACCAATAGCACAATAGTAAACATATATGCATATGTTGTGCGAACATGTACTTCATAGTCACTCCCATTCAGATCTTCTTCAAGTAGGACTATGTCACTTCCACATATTGTACTTTTTACAGAACTCACTGCAGTTTCTTCTGTTGCAGGTGGTCCTTCATCTTTCTCACTCCCATTTTCATCAGAATTATCGTAAAGAGAGTATGGTGTTTATAATGTGATTTATAACCATAAAATGTTAATAGAACCAAGGAGAATACAATCGGTGAATTTGGACTTACCTCAATTCCATACTTATGGCTTATTTGCCTTCCAATTTCACCTTCATCGTAATAGTTGTCTTGATTTTGTGATAAACAAAACTCAGCAATGTTTCTGCCTCTGCTTAAATATTCCATTATTTAGATGTACTTTAGATCACTTAAAAAACAGTTTTAGAATGCCTAAACCGCCTAAACAATATATAATACTGTTTACCTTCCATATAACTTATAACTAACAGTGTTTACATGTTAACGAAACGAAACAACTCACATGGTGCTCTTCTGTTAAATATAAATGTACTATAATTCAATAATTCAATGTTCTGCAGAAAAGAACCAAACCACATGGTTCCTTTCTGCATAATGTAATTCTGCCAAAGTGCATTCAATGTTATTTTTAACAAAGCACACATGAGAGCACAGTACGGTTTTAGGTTGGGTCTTTAAAGCATAACGTAGAATATGGTGTGACGATTCAGTTTACATGTTAGGCTCATTTCTTACCATTTTATGAGTTTGTTCCTTTCTGCAAAAAGTGGTCCAAATAACGCTGCTAGGGGGCTTGGAAGGGGGGGGGGGATGTACAGGCACCACGACCATGCCTTCACAGTCTCAGTCTCTAGTGTGCAGTGAAGGTGTCAACTTCTCAGTTCTGAAGTATTTGTGTTTGTACATGATGGTGTCGGGTTGAATGCACACCAGAAGAGCGTGCCATCATAATGTTTGACAAGAAAATAAATAATTTGTTTTCATATTATAATAAATTACCGAAGAATGAAGAAACTTGGAGACGCGTTTTTGATACTGTGACACAGGTTTGTTTTTTATTGGGTTATTTATAACGTAAACGTAGTGCAGCATAGGACAACTTCCTAGTAATAATTTTAAACTTCATATTGTCACGCCCGGCCATTAGGAATCTGGATGTTAACGACCTTACATATATAGCACTACGTAATACTCTGTATGAACTTCTGGCGATTGGTTTGCAATGGAATTTAATTTTAGAGGGGAGAAGTTTTCAGTCGTGCTGATAAATAACTACCAGTATAATTTCCCTTAGTAGCTTATTCAGTACCGCATAAAACGGTAAATGCAATGATATTGTTTCAAAAATTAGTCTGTTTAACTTACCGTATGTAGTTCGTGAAATGTTACAACTTTCAATATGTTTTCTCTTGGCGCTTCGCCAGTAAATACGTGTTCGTCGACACTGGCCAGATCAAAAATTTACTTCAAAAACTGATAAGTCAAGTAGGTTGTTTATGAGAACTCGCATTAACGTCAATACATCGCAACATAACATTAAGAGGAGTATTTTGGTTTAAGCAGCATAAACTGCCAAATAGTTCTGCTATGAAATTGTTGCGACCGTTTTCTACACTCTCTAACGCAGTGGTTCCCAGCTGATGGTCCGCGGACCACAGCATGGGGTCCGCGGACCGTCGGTAGTGGTGCGCAAGTTAAGGGGTCCATCTTCAAGATATTTTCTGTTGTTGAGGCACGAGAGCATGAAGGCGATAAGGATGGCA
This sequence comes from Dryococelus australis, assembly GCA_029891345.1. Lineage (NCBI taxonomy): Eukaryota > Metazoa > Arthropoda > Insecta > Phasmatodea > Phasmatidae > Dryococelus > Dryococelus australis. The sequence goes on along the minus strand of CM056998.1, from coordinate 115,147,995 downwards.
TTGGCACTTTAATAAGACAAATTTCAGTTGTGAGTCACTTAGAAAATCTTAAGAAAGATACCGACTTTTTATTTTTTAGTAGCATTTTTTTCAACCTTGAATGCGCTAAAGAAGTATTTTAAATATCTGTGTGCTAAGTAATACAGAACTAATATTGATAATAATAGATTTGTTCTTACTAACCAATTGTATAAAGCTTCCATAGAAATTAGGGCTAGTAGGAAGTTAAGCGAACAAATTGGAGGGGTGGGGGAATAGGGAGGTCCATGCTCTAATCAATTTTCGACCCAAGTGGTCCGCGATCTCATAAGGAACAAAATACGCCGGCCACCTGCGTCTGGTAACCCGATACCGCGACGCGTCGAACAACAGCTACACGTGGCTGGTTGAGTCAAGTTACGGTAGTGACCCACAAAAAGTACAAATCCTTACATTTCCAAAAAAAAAAAAAAAAAAAAAAAAAAAATGCCAGTATCTTGAGTACAAAACAACTGTTACAAATGTCAAATTGTAATATTGTGGTAAGGACATGACCTGACCTAGCAGTTGCTATCGGGTTCACCATTACTTTGTGTATACTTTAACGGCTGTGTTCGTATTTACTAAAAGTTCGTTTTATTGAAAAACAAACTGGCAGTACCAGTGAAAAAATCAATTATTTTGGAGAAAACAAACCTTTCATTTATAAAAAAATATTCTCAGGGGAAAGGACTCTCCCGAGGAATGAAACGGAAGACATTACCTAAATTCTGCTTATCGACAAAGAAGGAAACTTCCGATGCTGTTGGTTGTAGCCCAGCTGAAAATGCTATTGACGAAACTGAACTCTCGCTCTCAAAATCTGACTCATTTATAGAAGTGAATGATGGGGAAATTCTACTGTGGTTAATACGGCTGGTTGTAGTACGAATTTTAGTAGCGATGGAAATTATGAAAACGATATTGGCAACTTTATTGGAAAAACATTGGATGATTTCACACTTTCTAAGGTTCTGGAACAACCTTGGTCTCCCCAAATGGATTATATTTGTCCTCATTCTATGCATTCAAAGGGAAACACTCAAGAACGTCGATATGTAAAGAAGGAACATTTACAAAAATACTCCTGGCTGGCTATCTCTGATGTGAAAAAAGGACTATACTGCCGCTTTGCCCATTATTTGCCTTAGGGCATGTAGGCGGTGTCCACAAAGCAGTTTCATTACAAAGTCTTGTTACCACTCCACTTAAAAATTTTGCTGAGCTTCTCGGCAGACACATGCGAAAACCAGATATCATAAAGAAGCTGTTCAGAAAGGTTTCGATTTACTTAGTAGTCTTCAGGATCTGAATAATGTAGTCGTGAACCTAATATACACAGCTAGAATGCAGCAGCTCAGAGACAATCGTGCCCAACTTCGTAGCATAATATTGTAATATAGTGTTTCCTGGGAGACAGAATATCGCCTCTCGTGGACACAGGGATGACGGCACATTTGAACTTCACGGATGCAATTATAACGGTAGTAATTACAACGAGGGTAATTTCCGCGAACTGCTCCGTTTTAGAGTGGAGTGTGGCGACAAATTTCTCGAGAAGCATTTGTCCACAGCCTCCTCGAGAAAACTATACACCAGTAAAACTACACAAAATGCCCTTATTAAGTGCTGCGGAGAATAAATACTATCAAGTATCCTTGAACAAGTTCGAGAATCCAAATTCAACAGTATTTTTTCGATGAAACGACCGATGTGTCACACATTTTTCAGCTGTCTCTCGTACTGAGGTACGAATATAAAAAACCACATAAGAGGATTTTGTGGGATTCATCAATCCAAGGAAACGAGAAAAAGTACTATCTCCACAAAGTGACTCTGATCAAGACGAACATGAACAAGAAGAGGATGAAACTTTTAGAACCAGTACTTACTCGTGTGAGGTTAGGTCAGGTTGTTCTCAAGATACTTGAGAACTCAAGATACTCAAGATATTTGCACATAAATCCGAGAGACTGTGTTGGAATAACAACTAACGGATGCAGTGTAATGACTTTAGAACTCTGTGGTGCCATTACAGAAATTTTGAAGGTAGCAGTTCATGCAATTCGTTGTCCCTGCTACAATCATGCACTGAATTTATCACTATCCAAGTCATCTATTGTTCAATGTGTCGGAAATACAACCGGAATAATGAGCCAAGTAATTTCTTTTTTTACTGCATCTTCAAAACGAAATGCTGTTCTAGTATCAACACTTGGAGGTCAGTTAACTAAGCCTTGTGAGACTCGTTGGGTCGAACGTCATGATGCAGTGTTACGATTTAAATCTCAGCTGCCCAAAATAGCAGAAGCATTGCAGATTGTTTCTGAATGGAAAGAACGACAATCAGCTGCTAATGTCAGGACACTGTTGCTATCAGTGATCCAACTTTTATTGTGACAATGATATGCCTCAGTGACGTTTCATCGGTAACACTTCCACTGAGCCGGTTTCTCCAGAAGAAAGAACTAGACAGGCAAACTACCTTTGACAACGTCGAAGACACAGCTAGTGTTTTGGACGAGAAAAGAAACGAACTTTGAGTTGGTGAGGTCTTTAGAGCCCTTTTTTTGAAGCCGAGGAAACTGCAAACGCATTAGGTGTTACGATCACTGTACCTCGTACCACCAATAGGCAAACATTGCGATGCAATGTTCCTGCGAATACTGCTGAAGAATACTTCAAAAAAATCTGTGTCCATACCTATACTAGAAGCTGTAGTCGAAGATCTCAAGTCACGTTTCCCCAATGAAGTCCTTGACGTTTATACATTGAATGTGTTTTTACCTGGCCGTGGAGATGACAAAGCAGAAGAAAACATGACATTCTTGGAAAATAGGTACTGTAGCTTGTTCGCGGTAAATGAAAACGATCTGCAAAACCACCTGAAAGCAGAGTTTTCGTTTTGGACAGCTAAATGGAAAAGGCGGCAAGGGAAAAATGAGCATCTTCCACAGTTTTGCAGTGAAACAGTTGAGGAGTGCGACAGTGTGCTGTATACTAACATTATAAATTTTCTGTGTATATTGTCTTGCTTGCCTGCGAGTGTTACAAGTCCCGAACGTACTTTTTCCACTTTTCGAAGAATTAAAACTTGGCTCCGGTCACGCGGTGGGCAGAAACGTCTCAATGGCCTTGCATTAATGCGCATACGTAGGGATATTTCGATAGACAAAGAGAAGGTAGACGTTTTGCACAAGGTGCTACTCGTCGAAAATCCTCGTTTGTGGTGTGACAGATCGTAAGTCGCTGCCTTTTGAATGCCAAGATATGATGTTACGGAAAAAAAAAGTTAAAGGAATTTTAAAGTTTGGTCTCATGATATGTATAAGTAAAATGAAATAATAGAGGTGACTGTGCAGGAAAATAAATTTTCTGCTGAAATACACTTATTTTTAGAGATGTCTTAATATTGGCCTTTTATTTGACAACTATGTTCATTTATTCATTTTAAATTTACTATTTAGTAAGAGAAAGTCGCGGGTATTTCAAGTTTCAATATCCAATTTTTTGCATATGTGATAATTGTTACTAATACGGCAAAGAATGTATATCCAGCCACAGAATTACTACAAGATAACTTTTATGTGCTGTCAGCATAACATTAATGCCAGACAAAACTCGTGTGAGAACGTAAGATAATATTTTAAAAGTCCTTGGAATGTGCTGTATTAGTATATAACTGTACAAAGTAAGGTTTATGAAATGTTCGTATATGTCTTAAGGTCATCCCTTTTTATAAGTTTTTTTTTGTCGTTTACCTGTATAAATTTAAGTGATAGTAATTGTGCTCAATATTTATATTTCAAATGATGATAATGCGCATAACATTTAAGCATTTCTGTATATAAGGTACTTGTAATCAGCTTGGTCAACATTATTGATGAGATAAAATGTTAGTTAAAATTAAACTCATTTTTCGTCCTTATATTGTGGTTTATAGATTTTACGATACAGTTAATTATAATACTGTGCAGTGAGAAATTCTAAGAGTGTTCATAATAAAACCACAGCAAAGTGTTTTCAATTTCTGTGTTGTGACGCATCTTTTCTTTGAATTGTATTGTGCTGCGATTTGTGATTGGAGCTGCAATTTAAGTTAATAACAACATTTTAATGACTACATGGAATGAGAAAAAATCGTTTAAAATGTTGGCAGTTACATTCCAGCTTAAAGTTTTCTTTATTTCAGAAACTTTTTTCTTAGTATAATAAATAAGTATTTGCCGATAACCACACACAAGTAACCAGGCAAATGCAATTTATCTACGACTGGATGAAGTGTAATTAGAGTCATTACTTCCAGAGTTTAATTCATCACACAAGACAACCCCCCCCCCCCCCCACACACACAAGATGAATGCTAAAATCTGCCACTGTCTGGCAGACAATATTTTCTCTGTGTATTTTAGGCTGCAATGGGCTCTGCACTCTTTAAGAGTCCTGAAGAAGCTGTCTAGTGCCTCATTAGTTGAATAAGGCAATTTATTTTTCTCTCGATTCTCGTGTTTCCCCCCTTCTATTTGTTGGCACCGTCCCTGTCGTTGAAAGTGCTGTTTTAATTATTTGAAGACGCCTAGCTGTTATCCCGAACAAGGATATAAATCCCTTGAGACAGACCGGTGTCTCAGCAAGACTATCCTCTCGAGAAACCTGAACCTTGTAAGCGTAAGACGAATTATTCAAATTCGCAATCACTTCATTTTGTTTGGGTCGCCTTTGCTTTACGGGATGTACACTAATCAAGCCGGATAAGTAAGCATTTTGGAAATTCTTATCATCGAGGGAATTAAAATTCCGAACTAACTTATCTTGTTCGTTTATAGAAACATTTACAAAGCACCCATATTTCTTGCAATGACAATCTTCACCTGTTTCGTATGTACGCTCTAAAATTTTTTTTGCACTTTTACAAGGAAAATCCTTGGAAGCCCAGTTGCCAAGAAAATCCTTTGTGAATCTACAAAGAGTTTTCATGTGAAATCTGCAAGACATATATTTGTAATATTAAAAATGATAGCATTGTATTACAACTGAAATTATTGAGAAGTGTACATAAAATTACATTTTTTTTCCTTCTATAAAACAAATGTGTTAAATTAATAAAAGAGAATAACTTAAAAAAATATTTCAAAATATAATTTACGAAAAAACAAATAAATTCTCACTTTGCCCGCACAGGGACCAGAACCCGCACCCGTCGTATCAGTCACAGACACCCTTAACTACAAGACCACCTTAACGCATGAGTTTCAAATCTAATTTTACAATTCATACAGGTGCAAGTACCTACAAAATATCAATTACGTTATATGGTTGATATGAATAGGTACATTAATTTTATTTTAAGAGATCTTTTGTTGGATTAAGAGATTTGGACGTCTCTTAAAAACAAGGTATTGACAGCCGATTTAAGAGTTATATGTAGCTAGGAAACATTAACAGTTAAAGAATTACTTAGTCAAGTTTTATTGAAATTGTCGTTTAATTATGATTATTTCAGTTATTCAAACTTGCAATGTATTTCTTCTTGCATGCAGCTACACTTTATATCACCCATAGTTTTTGCACAGACAGCTAAATACGGTTTTACGTTGTTGAGTGCCCGTCATTTTGCTGAAGCTAGTGGAAACGGGTCAGTATAGTACATACATATCTTGAGGTATATTACAAGCATGGCCCTTGTAGTTTTACAAACGAGAATTTTTCCAAAATAAATGTTTGTACTGTTACAATCATTTGTAAAATAGCAAAGAATTTCTCAGTCAAAATTACCATTTCTTTTAAACCATGCAGTATTTCTCAAAATTTCTGTAGCTTCAAAAATACTGCCGGACCTACATCTTTTTCAGAACCACTGTCTTTCACAATGACCACGTCACTAATACTCGTACTTGTACTCGTGATTATATGAATAACAAAATCACTGTAAACTTGGAATAATCAACAGAAGGAAACGAGCAGGAAGTGGTGCGTGAGCTGATCAACAGCGACTGGTCGTGGCAGGCAGGTTGCCCTAGACAATGGCAGCCTGACTGTGCGTTTCTTCGCCGTTCGGGCTTGACTCCGATCGTTACTTCTTTGCATACATACATTTCTGACATGAATATCATTGATCCTGTTCGTTTGTTTACTGTGGCATTATCATATCGTTGTAGCGTACCTTTTAAACTACCTGATGGCACCTCTGAATAAAAATCAATTTTTTTTTTACTGTAATCGTTCTCTGTCTACACCCTTCATATTTTCTGCTCCATTCTACTCGGAAGTTCATTCAAGGCATAGAAAAGATGCTGCAGATACTGGCCTAATCTAACTTACGAACTCTAGCCACTTTTTCCAACTCAGGTCCAGCATTTGAGGACAATGAGACCGGGCTTACAGGATAAGAATGCTGAATAATGTACTTAATAGTAAAGTGTTTATTGTGTAGTCTACAATCTGGTACGTCTGAAAGTAGCTCCTCGCCACCTTAGCTGAGAGAGTGAAGTCTGAACTATTGGTGTTCAAAAAAACATATTGAAAAAATTACTATTCTACGTGTTACAATAATTTAATTGACTTATGATAAATGTGACAAAATTATTCAGTTACATTACAAATTCACGGCGCCGAACTTTCTCTATAATAAATCTATCCATAACTTTTTCAGGGTCAATTTTCAAGTCGCTATGTACACGTAACAGGCAAAGACCATTCAACCGCTCCTCGGTCATTCTTGATCAAACCCAAGCTTCAACTCACCGGAGAGCATAAAAAGAGCATTCCTGAATAGTACAAGCAATTTACAGTAGCACACGAATTGTAGGGACTATGTCAGTGTCAGAGTAATCTATACTTCAAGCACTGTCTCTGGTATTTACTTGGTCGTCTGGTCTCTCCTCCATTTAGCTTCCCATAGTTTAAATTCTCCGAGAAGATAAATCTCAGATACTGTTGATGCAGAATCTTTTGCAAAAATAAATTAATTTTTTTTTGCAAGTGACTTCATTTCTTGCTCCATGCGTTCATTTGATGTATTTTGTTTTAAAATACTACTTGGTATAAGAAGACTTAAGTTTAAAGACTGTAGAAATGCTTCTGGATATCTAGCTGAAAGATTGGACAATGGAAACACAAACACCTCCAGCTACCGACACTTTCAAAACGACTAATCGCTGTTACTGATACTCTTGAAGGATTGTTGTAAACAATGTTGATGAAGGTCATAAGGAGAAGGGTGTTGAATAGGTGCCAAGTGTAACCAAATACAGTAGAGCTCTCTGCTGTATTAGGCGTAACTATGTAATGCCGGAATGAGAAAGGGAAAGAAGAGAAGGCGGTAGGGATTAAGGATCGAAGGAGGAGAGTGAACAGGTAAACAAGTGCAACTGTGTGACCCTGGAAATGGAAAGAATGAGGAGGGGATAGATTAACCTTCTGTGCCGTGCGAACTTGACCATCAGAGTTAAATATATTGTTGCAACACAAAACACAGTAACTGTGTGTGTATCACCTTTTCTAAAGCACCGGGTAAAGTGTGAATTTAAAGTAGGTACTATTTTTCAGTTTTTACTTAGCAGTTTTTTTTTTTTTTAAGAACAGTCTCGGGCTCCTATGCTCCCACCACACCCTCCCCCGCCCCCCTTTTTCAGGATCTGCTCCATCTAAAATTATCCACTTCTACATAAGCTAATATTACAGATTGATATTTTAGAAATGTTACCATGCAAAAGTATGATGAAACTCAGACATGTTTTGAAATACGTCACTTTTATACGTATGAAGGTATAAAAACAAGAAGAATTCTTGCTAGTTACTTGTGAAACTAGCATCGTTTTGCACTCATAGTATCACTAAATATTTTCAACATTAGCAACTTATGGAATACACCCCAGGAATTTCCGGCACTCAGAGAATTTTTGCTCACTATTTAGAGACATAACTTTTGGTACCAATTTCCCTTGTTCAACAAAATATTGAGAATATGTATTTAACTGCAGTTTTCATTTACTTCAGTAACTTGTTATCACAATGCCACAGATAGCTTTATCTTCTCAGTGGTATGTGCCACTTGAATCACGGTTGTGTGTCCAATCTCTATAGATTCTTGACTATCAAAGTGTTATGGTACTTACTCTAATTGATCACAAACTTCTGCTACCTTTTTTTGTTTTAAAAAAATTGCAATGGAAAGACGTGCTGGCTAACATGGCAAGTCATAGCACAATTTAAAATTATCTCCAAATAATTAAAACAAGAGGAATTAGAGGATAGAAATATTACTCAGAGGAATTGCCAATAAATAACACGAGAATCTAACAAGTTGGTGGTTGGAATATATTATGACAAAAAAAAACAAGTGCGTTTGACATATCTGAGTATTATAGTGAAAATTTGAGGCTTAAGATTCACTTAGCAACAGATTTCATGTATCAAAAAAATAATTAACAGTAAATATTGAACGATCTTTTCACAAAAAATTATTTAATCATATCTCTAATATATTTCGCTCAATTAGATAGTAAAAAACAAAAATTATAAAATGGGCTCCCTTAGAAACACTTGGAATTAATATGATTAAGATTAGAAAACAGCCCAACATTCGTTTTAAAAAAAAATTAGGTTTCTTTTTTTAAATCCTGCCCTGTCATTATCGTTTTCACTGCATAGGTAATAACTTTTCACATGGTATTACGAACTTTCTTTCCTTCAGACAAAAAAATTAAATAAAAATGTTATTACGAATTCATACACGTGCTCAGAAAAACATAATTGCCTATGGTCTTGCTGGTTACATGACGTGAATTGAGGTTACTCCCAACGAGGAGAGCTGACTGCCCTGGGAATGGGATGAAACTTGAAAGCCGGATCGCGGAACGGGCTTTATCAGCTTCCTGAGTACAGCAAACTAAGAGAGGACGGAAACTATGTTGAATAACATACTGAAACCTCTAAAAAAAAATTTAACAGGCGGGAACGTGGAAAATTAGTTTAAGACGCTCCACGCTCGGGGATAAGAAATTTTAGGTAAAAACGGAATATCTAACTTACCTATTCTGGAGGTTGGAAAAACTTGCCTATGTGTATAACCAGTGGCGTGTAGTGAGGTGTTTTTTTTTTTTCGGGTAAGCAGTTTCTACTAACAAACGCAACTTTCAACTTTGCTTATCTTCCATATGTATTTGCCGTTTTATAATACCTAACATTAGTTATAAAATGGGAACGAAATAAATGCAATAATAATTAAACTGAATATTACTTAGAGAGCATGTTACAAATTATAAGAAAACTCCCGTTTTTCCGAACACTTTCATCCACTTGCCAAGGAAAATTGTAGGACTGGAGTACGCAAACAGAATGCATGCTTACCCAGCCGAAAGAACGAAGTTGACGGAGGAGCTCGAGTATGTGGTGTGGTGTTCCTTGCGAGTTCAATGCATCACTATTCGCTCCCGTTTGTGGAAATAAATACTAGATAGCAGCACTATACGTGTACAGCACGGGAGTTACGAAAACTCTGTTTCTCGAATCGGAAATGGGAATCTCAGAATAAAATGCGTTTAAATTTAAGGCGAAAACATATAAAGGGTCAAACATTTCCAATATGTATAGGGTAAGCATTGCTTACCTTGCATCTATGGAATAAACGCCACCGTGAATAACATACTATCACCAGTTACTAAAACAACATAATAAATAACTAAATAGCTACATTATTCGCTACGGCACTACAAAATAGACAAAACTACGAACTACATTGTAGTTGGTACTGAAGTGACTTGACGATTGCATTACTTGTAGAAACACCAACTCCGCTGTCTGTCGAGAGAAACGTGTAAAAGTGCCAGAAGACGAATGATTTGCCGAAAACGCGTACAACCTGCATCGACAAAATGCGGCCTGTTAGGAGTGCTCCGTGAACTAAAATGTAGTTCCAACGCTCCCGAGAGATAGCGGGACGATGTACCAGTGTTACTGCGGAGCCAAGAACTGCTGTTTTGGTGAGTCTAGAGGACACACTTTTTGTCGCTAAACAGTGAACGTGACTATAATTCACTCTGGTCAGAAGCAGCTTTCACCGAGCTGTGTGCTGCATGAAATGTAAAGCGTAAACGTGACATAAACGGATGTGACAGCAGCTGACGGTTCGTCTAACGCCGTGGTAGAGCCTCCGAGACCTTCTCGAATGCCGTCTGACTAAGCTTCTCGGCGGTCCTCTCTTGCCTGGATGTTGGCCAAAACGTAAAGTTAACTCGTAAGCCTCACACAAAAAAAGACGAGTGATTGGCAAACCACTAAGTTAGATTTCCCTACGGCTGGTTTGGGAAGACTAGGTTCACATAAGACTAAATAAAAAATTTTAACGAAATTCAAATTATTCTAATAGAGTAAAAATATATCCAGCTGGTCACTAATAATGTTCCCAATTTATAAAATTCGCCTATTTCGACCTATTTCCCGCCTGCTTCTGATTGTGTAAGTAAGTTATACTGTCTTTAATGGCCACGCTGTTGATGAGGTGTTAAGGATTATATATATCCCATTCTTCCTCTGTATATCCCAACATGTATTGGAGTTAGGAAAAATGCGGTAACTTTGCCCGGTGTTCGGTTAATATTATAGGAATTTATATTAACTGTAAAACGGAAGTTTAAGTTATCGGATATGGGAACCAGAGTGAGATAATACATGGGATTGTAAACCGATTGCTGACCCGAGCTTCTGAAGCCTTTTTTTAAGCAATTTTCGTCCATTACTGCTTTACTCATTAGTATTCATGCGCACTTGATATAAGGATTTAAGCAATTACCAAAGGCAAGATATGGTGTAGGGACTCGAGTTCGAGTCCCGAAACTGTTAAATATATTAATTTTCTATCGGATTTAGACAAATATTTGCTACTTTTTAGCCAGTCATGGAAGTAATACATAATGAGGGTGAAACGTGCGTTTTAGGAAAATGATTAAGGGGTCGAAATGAAATATGGTTTGCTATTCGATTAATAACGCGAGTTTTCGAAGCTTATTAGCGATGTTCATTTGCTTACTTATGGCTGATTACGTACATCCGATATAAATGCTCAAGCAATATCGACTGGTTAGGCATGGCGTAGTGATCTGTGATCGAGATCCGAAACTATTAAAAATATTAATTTTCTATCGGACTTCGAAAATTTTTTGGCAATTTCGCTCTGTGTTTCGGAGACTGCTTTAGGAATGAATAATAAACGGGAAACGGAAATTTCAGGCAACGGATATAGTAATCAGGGTAAGATAAGTGCTTCAATATTCGATTAATGACATGAGTTGTCGAAAGTTATCAGTGAGGTTCGTACAATAATTATTTTCGCTGTTAAGTATTCATCCATAATTTATACAGGTTCGAAATTTAAAGAAATATAAACGTTACCCTACTTTTGGACAAAAACACTCGTCACACACACAGACACGGCTAAATGTACACACACACCTACACACACCTACAACCACACTCTCATACACATTTATTCATAAGGCCTTAAAAATAAACACACACACGCACCTACACACTACATAAAAGTGCACATACATGCACCTATACACACACGCATCCCTACACACATAGGTACACACACGTCCACACACAGCCACACAGACAAAAAGTTGGTCTCATAAGCCTTTGTTTTTTATATTTCATTCACTTGAATAGGCTAATATTTTACAACAGAACTGTTTCTTACTAGGCATTACCAACACATCGATGTTCTCATTTTTTATTCATATGAATTTAAGATTAAATATTAAAATGTTTAAATAAAAATAAGTTAAAGTTCAATCAAACCAAATATATGAGCGTTTTATTTTAACAGAAGTATAAAACGGATGTGATACATGGCGTATTTAAGAAACGATCAAACACATTATATATATATATATATATATATATATATATATATATATATATATATATATATATATATATATATATATATATGTGTGTGTGTGTGCGTGTGTGTGTGTGCGTGTGTGTGTGTGTGTGTTTGTGTATATATAGACTGATTTTTCAAAGGTTTGATTCTAAAAGTGTGAAAAAACGGCGAATAGATTATTATACTTTTTGTGGCTTAGTTTCCTAAGCACTACAATGCAAAAGATGCCTCATGCGAAGCAAGGAAAATGTTGTAACTTCTACTGGGAGAAACCTTATATTAGCCAGGTAAAATGTATTTCCTTAATTTTTAACCAATAAAATAATGAAATATGATAAAAATAATAAAAAGCGGAATTGATATTACCCAACAGATGTTACAGTTTAAACACACTAGTGTGTGGCTTCCCATAACTCTACCAGTCCTAAGCTAAATCTGTTTTAAGTTTGAAGGAAAGCTGCTGAATATTAATAATAGCAGGATCTAACTTACGCTTCAAAATCTCTCCCCCCCCCCCCCCCCATTTTTTTCCCATCTACAACCAATCTCTTTCTCACTCTCCCTCTATTTTTTTTTACGTCTCGCTCCATGGTTCTCCCTCCATATACATACATAAACGGTATCTAGGTTTGCGACAGTAAATCTCATTCCAATAGTACAGATGACCCACTATTGCAACTTTCACGCTACCGTTTCAAGAACTAACCAGTTCACAGAGAGAAAGCTGGATATGTAAGGACAGCCGCCAATAAGCTTATGATAACGGCTAATATATATATATGTATAAAGAACGGTGACATCTAGCCTTACAGAAAAGTAAGTTCGCAAAAAATTTCGGGGTCTTGCTGTGGGAATTTTGTTACTGTAACCCGAATGTTCACTTGCAAACAGCTGAACTTCTTTGTATGCATTGATAAAAATAACTGTGATACAGGATTATGTTACATCAATTTTATAATAGGTTATTAGAGACATTAGGATTGAATGATGAATTTCGTAGATTAATTAGATGTTTGGAAATGAATAATTGACGATATAATGTTTCAATGAAATATCATGGGACGCGTCATACGAAAAAAAAACACGTAGGAGAGGTTGGGGTAAAATGATCCCATGATGTAAAACGATCCCCACGCATTCTAAAGAAGCTATGTGCGCTATCTACATGGGACAGTGGTAAACTGTTGGAGATGGTAGGAGAGAGAGGCCTGAGAGTGCAAGCGACTCCATTGCAGTGTGTGATGTCTTACGAGGAGCGGGAAACTGTTTCCTCCATTGTGACCAAAGGTAAGCCTACTCTTTATCTCTGCTTCTGAAAATAATTTCACTATCTTGTTAATAATTTAATGGCGTATGCTAAAGTGATCATATCGTTTAATTTATTAGTATGTTTAGGTTAGCAAAATTTTCGTGAATTGTCTGAATATTTATGTCGTCTTCATGACAGTACTTTGGGGGTAAATGATCCCATCAAAAGGATCATTTTGCCCCATAAGGGTTTCCAATTGTTATTGGCGGATCGTTTTACCGAAAAGGTTATTTGTGGGGATCGTTTTACCCCGCCTACGTATTTCAATGAGATTTCGCATTTTCTCCAAGTGTAACTTTCATATGGCATGTTACTATAAAATACCCGTGACAAAAATTATATCCATACATATATTTTTGCTACAATTGACATTAACAAATCAGATGTTTTTGCTTATATCAAATCTGTTTTTATTTTTAAATGAGAAAAGTTTACAAAAAAGGAGGCTAGTGATTTTTTTTTTTTTTTTTTCATTTTGCAAAACTGATTTACATCACTCGTTTCCAAAATTAGTAAATCAAAATAAAACTTATACAAATGTTTTTAATGACATCTTAGCAATCGTTTTCTTTTGTAATGACAATGGTGTTTACGAGTGTTTGTTAAATAATTATATACATATACTTTTTTTTTAGAAATCGACATGGCAAGGCACTACAAGTAAAAGATGCAGTGACAAAGCTGGAGCGAGGACAACATGAAGAAATTCCTTGAAGCTGTAGCAGCTGGTATGGTAAGAAGACAGCAGCACGACAATTTGACGTTCGTGTAATTTCTTTAAAAAGGAGGGTCTTTGGTAAGAACATCAATGCTAATTCACACCTTAAAAATCTAGGCAGTTAGAGACTAGTTTTCACTCCGCAATAAGAAAAAGAGTTAGTGTCATATATTCTTGCACTGGAAAATAGAATGTACGGACTAACAACTCTAGATACTCGCTGTTTTTCTTACCAGCTTGCTGAGCGTAATGGCATTGCTCACAACTTTCCCACCAGAATAAAGCTGCAGGGAAAGACTGGTTTTGGGGTTTCCGCCTACAACACCCACAATTGTCTCTCAGATTGCCCGAGTCTACATCAGTTTCTCTGGCAATGGGATTCAATAAACCTGTAGTGACTAAATTTTTTGCCTTATTGAGAGAAGAGTACAACTACTACAACAATCCGCCTCATCGGATTTTCAATGTTTATGAGACCAGTCTAAATAACGTTCCTGGGGAAAAAAACTCAAAAGTAATTGCACAAATGGGTTAAAGGCAGTTTTCCCGAATTACATCAGCTTACTGTGGAAGTAGTGCATCAGCAGTAATGTGTGCATCTGCTTCTGGAGGTTTTATTCCTTCTATGCTGAACTTCCGCCATCAGAAGTTCGAGAGAGAATTGGAGGATGGAGCACTAGCAGGAACCATTTTTGCATGCAATGAAAAAGGATGGACGAAGCTCTGTGTCTTTGAGAAATGGTTTGATCACTTTTTGGCCCACACAAAGCCAACAGCAGATGATCGAGTGTTACTGTTGTTGGACGGCCACCTTTCTCACACCAAAAACTTGAATGTGATAATCAAGGCAAGAGAAAACTTTGTGACAATTATTTGTCACCCACCACACATATCGCTTAAACTACAACCTCTTGATGTTGGAGTTATGTGTCCCCTCAGTCACCGCTATTAAAAAGGACTGTAAAAATGACTGACACATCATCCAGGCCGTTTTATTGGTGATTACACCAAGTTAGCACTATTTTCTGTGAGGCATACCTAATGGCATGCTCCCCTAAAAATGCCACCAAAGGATTTCAAAACACAGGAATTCATCTATATAACCCTGGCATATTCAGTGAAGAAGATTTTGTTCCAGCGAAAACAACAGATGAAAATTCAGAAAATGGAAATCCAGATGGTCCCATGAGAATGGAACGATTAACCCATACACCTCAGCCTGAGTCACATAAATTACCGCCATCTTCAACTGCTGCATGCCCTCTTGACAAGAACCACAGAGTCCACACCAAGACTGTGGGTCCTCAATCTGAAATTAGCATGTCTTCTGTGAAGTTAGGATTACCTGCAACTTTACCTTCTTCCACAGCTGCAATTCCTTACACCTTCAATTCTCCCAGTTAAGATTTTCAACCTGAAACTGCTTCTATAGAACTACCCAAGCAAAAAATATGTCACCGCCTCCGAAGTCATCGTTGCCAGTAGACAATTGTTCAACGCATGAAAGTTCAAGACCTGGTGGTACTTTTTCGTGTAGTCCAGAGGATATACGACAATTGCCGAAAATAACTGGTCCTCGAGCAGCAACATCAGCAGCAAAAAAAAAAGGGGGAACCCACCATGGCGAGAAAGCAAAGAAAGAAGGGAACAACTGTAGTTTTGACAAGCACACCGTACAAGAAAACACTAGAAGAAGAAATCAATGCTCGAAAAGAAAAAGAGAAGAAAAGTTTTTTAAAAAAAAGGAAGAAAGACCTAGGCACCGGCGGGACAGAAGTTACGAACCAGACAAGAAGTATAAAGACTGAAAAAAGAGAAAGTTAGCACAGAGAAGAGGGAAAGGATGATCGAAGTGACGAAAACCTCCTTTAAATCATCTGAAGATGATGATTGCCCATGTCTGTTTTGTGGAGAATTGTATAAAGCGTCAATGGATGGAGAAGGCTGGAGCAGGTGCTATATATGCCACAAATGGGCACATGATGCATGTGCTGGGATTGAAGAAGACGATGATGAAAATTTTCAGTGTGACTTTTGTATTCCCGTTGCCTGAAAAAGACTGCGTTTTTAAGAGGGTTAAACGTTTTTATGTAGGCTGTACTTTGTGCTGATATCATTCCAGATTTATTTATGGTGTTTTTATATAACAATCTTATCAAAATATGTTGTTGCAAATGTTTGCACGATGTTTTAAGTTAGCTCTTTCCATTTGTAACTGTTCACATTTCTCATTTGTTTGACACAATACCCACTTATAACTTTTGATGGCATTGATTCAGATTCAATTTTGCCAGTAGTTTTTGTTTGACTTGTTCTAAACATTTATTTTAAGTAACTTTATAATTGTTTTTAATTTCCTATTTAATTTACATGTGGGATCATTTTACCCAACCCCCTGGGGTAAAATGATCCTTTTGCATATTTGCACTAATCTATTTATAATGACTTGAAAAAGGTTGGCAAAAATATATAAGAAATACACGTGGTTATCAAAACATTGTACTGCATATTCTTGCAAAAAACCAAGGAATGTTACACATGAAAATATTTGCACTATTTTACGCTTAAGGGGATCATTTTTCCACCCTCCCCTACCTTACGCAGACACTTGCCAATAAAGAAATAAATGCTGGAGTAATGAACATTGTCGAAACCTACTAATACCAAGTTTTCCCGCTATATATTTCTATATCTCCCCATTTATAAAAGATATCAAATATATTATGAATGCATTAAATTTAAAATTTTACTAAACTTAAATTTTGTTTTATTACTTACTATGGGAAAAATTACTTTTCAATTTAATTATATATGGCTGCAATAAAGAGCCCCCTGATATAAATATGAAGATATACACTCTAAATCTGCATAAGTGATTTCTGTCAGTAGTATTATATTTCTGAATGTTAAGGTTATGAGATATTATCTAATGGCGAATAAGTTGAATGAAGATAGGGTTTACTGCCAGGCTAGTCCAGTTCACCAGGAATCAGTAAAGATCACTGCTTAATCGGACAATAAATACCAACAACTACGTTGATCAGTAGAATTTTACTCATTCGTGTGAAGCAGTTTCAACAGATTTTTAGTTTTGGAGCAAATTCAACTGTTTCGATTTGATAGTGTATACTATAAAATGACTGAAATTCTTTACAGAGAACTACTTTGTAATTTTACAAATTCTTTTAACTACAAAGATTTCTATTGTAAAACTACATGGGCCGTTTTTGTAATATACCTCAAGAAATGACCCGTTTGCACGAGCGTCAGCAAAATGGCGGACACTCGAAAATGTAAAACCATATATAGCACTCTGTGCAAAATCTGTGGGTGATGTAAAGTGTAGCTGCTTGCAGAAAGCAACAGCTTTGCAAGTTTGAATAACATAAAACTCTTTAAACAACTCAAATAGTCAAAATGAAACGTGAGCGTATTATTCATTATCTGGTAATGTTTCCTAGCTACACAGAACTCTTAAATCGATTCTCAAAACCTCTTTGATAAGAGCCGTCCAAATTTCTTAACTCAACAACATAACTCTTAAAATGAAATTAATGTACCTATTATTCTTAACCAAATAACATAATTAATATATTGTAGGTACTTACAATTATGTTTACTTTAAAAATGGGCGTGGATTCTAGTCCCCGTGATGGCAAAGTGTAACTTATTTTCATAAACTCTATTCTCATTTTTTTTTTTTATTCTCTGTTATTAACTTGTCACATTGGTTTTCTAGAATAAATAAATAATACGATTTGTAATATTACAAATAATTGTTTTGCAGATTTTATAAGAAAATTCTTTGTAGTTTTAGAAAGGGTTTTTTCGCAAACGTGTTTCCGAGGATTTTATTTGTAAAAGTACAAAACATTTCTGAGTGTGTAGGTTTCCCTGGGACACGTAGGTGCACCTCCGAGTAGACAAGCGTGACTCCGCGAAAAGGATGCTACGTCTCTCCCTCGCCAAACCTGATTGCTGCATGATCCTGCTTTTGAGAGCGGCGCCTCGTCGATTATTAGGCCGTCTTTCAGCCAGCATACCAGTAACACAACCCATCACGACCAGCTAACGTGCTGGGGAACTGAAAGGAAAGCCTCTCTCAGGAATCCCGCTATGGAAAAAGCCAGAGAAGTGAACTGTATTGGGGAACCAAGAATCTCCTTGTACTCACGATACGGTTCCAGAATCAGTCTCTAAAACGGAAAGCAAAAATAAATCCACAGAAAGGTATGCTGTCAGAAAACTGGAAATGTAAGCTGGAAGAAGACAATAAATGTAATTGAATTGGTTATTGGTTTGTATTACTATCTACACTATTTTTTTTTTTTTTTCAATACACAACTAATTCGCGATCATACTGCAACGTTCGTGCACCGTGAAATTAAAATATAGTTATCGACAGTGCAAAGCATTTTAAATGTCAGTAATGAGGTAAGCAATTATTATTTTTGTAATATTGTGTTTCGGAGAATTATATAAAGGAATATATTTTGATTCCTGAAACTTCTGATGAGTTACGTTTCGGAATACGTGGCTATTTCAATTTACTAACCACAAATTTCTGTTGACAAAACCAATTTGTCTGCGAACGAAGCCGTGAACGAAATATTTGTTTGATTTTGGCTTGCAATAAAAAATTTAAATTCCATCCCGAATAAGCTGCGCGTTTAGCTAGTTAATACTATAAAGTAGATGTCGGATTCCTGCAGTATTTGAAAATAACGCTATTATAAATTCTCACGGTGTATCATCTACTCAGCACAAAGTTCAAATAAATATGGCCTCTATGCATTTCTTTGCTAAGAATTCAATATACATTTATATGTTATAAGATGTCAGTGGTATTCGACTATATATTATGGTGAAGAAGAAAGGGGCAAAGAATCAGTTTGTGTGTGAGAGAAAATGGCCAAGTAATGTTGAGTGTTCGCATTGCGCACAAATACGGTGTTTTAGTATTTGGAGTGGGCATTTATAGACTTCACAAAAATAAGAGGCCGATCTCCATAAACCAGTTACTCCGCCAGTAATTTTTTCACGGTCCCAGCAGTATTTACCGATCTGATAGTGTTATCAGGCGTGCGTGATTCATTAGTCAGTCAACATAGAGAAGGAAGGTCGCCGAACATAGGGTATGCCTCGTAGTTGCATTATACAGCATTACCAGCACACGACGGAGATATACTGTATATGGGTCGCACTGTGGTTCTGCATAAGGCCGCGTGGAAAATACCATGCATAGGCGCCTGGCATATCCCAGTGTTCCAATGTTCTGCTCTTGGAACCAATGGTGATGTGAGGGCATACATATATTTCATGCTCGTCCTGGTCGACCAAAGCAGACCACACCTAGGGAGGGTCACCGTACTGTAAGCCAAGCATTATGAAACCTCGTGACGTTGGTGTCTGCCACCCAGAGAAACACTCTGCAACAACCAGTTCTCGTATTGTATCATAGGTGAATTGCATCAGCTGGCAATTGTAGCAGGCTGGTGTGACTGGCGCGATGACAAGTGGCGATAAATTTCGAGCCTATAATATCGTGGATGACCATAGCGTGAGAGTATGGCGATACCGACGTGAGATGGCACATACAGCCGGTGTTGGGAAGGAACACATCACCATTACAACTGGAATTATTCTTTGATGAGCCAGGGGGTATGAAATATCATATCTTGTAGTGAATCGAAGTATCCAGATAGCACAGCAGTACGTCAGTAACATCCTGCGTCCTCGTTGATTCCCTTTTGAAACTGTATCACAGTACAGTTTTACAACAAAATGATGTCCATCTACATCATTCACAAGTGTATATGGATTGTGATTTGTGTTGAGGTACTTTCGTAGTCAACGAGGTCCCCCGACTTGTCCATGATGGAAATGTGGAATCAGTTGTAAAGTAAACTCTGACCCAGTGGCTATCTGCAAGATATCGAGGGCCCTTTACAATAGCTGTAAGATTACTTGACTCAAGAGAAAATGCAACGACAGTTTGAACCCCTTCGGAATATATGAACATTTATCATGACACGAGTGGGTCCTGTATTTATGGGCATGGGGCAATAAACTACAGGCCATGTCCTTTCAAAATGCCCACTTTCATTTTATTTACATCACTAATTGTATATGTTTATATTTTTGTCCGCGCATTAAAACTGGTATACCTACGTACAGGAATACTACTAGAGAATAAAAAACAAAGTTTGAGTAGTAGGGAAATGTTAATTGACACACAAGGGATTGGGCAGTAGGGTGGGAGGATTCGGCCGCCATGTTGTTGCATCACTGTCCGCCATCTTGGATCCATATGACCTTTTACTCCTGGCCCATATTACCTTAACTGTTGACCTTGAACTTTGATCCAAAACACACAAAATAATAATTAAAAAAATCGAAATATTTCCAAAAATTTTTAAACTATCCCAAAAAATTTATTATCAAAATTATTTAAAAATCGTATTGAAAATGTATTAAAAATCGTTTGAAATTCATAATTAAGAAATTATTCAAAAAGTATTTTTTAATGTATAAAAGAGCTAAAGGCCGACCACCCGACATCATACACTGGCATTCTGGTGCCCCGCCCACCATCTTGGACCTATATTACCCTTGACCTTACCCCTTAACCTGTACCCTCGAAGTTGAAAAACCTCCAAAAAAAATTCAAATAATTCAGAAAAATATTCTAAATAATGCCCAAAGATGTCATACTAAAGATTATATAAAAATTATTTAAAAGCGTATAAATAAAAATGATCAAAAATTATTTTTAAAATATTTTAAAAACTTCAATTTCCTGAGGTTCCCTCACCTCCCTCGCCAAACACACCTAACAAATTAGTTGGCAGGCCTCCATTCCCTCTCCCATACCCAGTCAGCCATCTTCGTAGATACAACCGACAGCCATCTTTGTAGACGAATGTAATTTGGTTAGGCTACAATCATCTTGGTACACAGCCACCATCTTGGTAGACGTCACCTATCCGCCATATTTTAAGCAATTAAACTTTGACCATTGACACTTGACCCCTGACCTGTTACCTTGAACTTGACCCTTTACCTTGACCCCATTCATATGAATGACCTTGAAACCCAAGACTCTAAAAAATACGTAAAAATCAGCAAGCATTTTACATTACAGACTACTACCGCCATATTGGATGCAGACTAACTCGACCGTGTGACCCCATGACTTTGAATTACCTTGAAAACAAAAACTAGCGAAAAAAATACATAAAAGTTGGCAAGTATAATACGTAACAAACTACCACCATGATGTTAGATGCAGACTAATTCGATATTGACCCCATGATCTTGAATAAACTTGAAAACAAAATTTTAAAAATGCATAAAAGTCATCAAGCAAAATACACTACATATTACCACCACCAAATTAGATGCAGACTAACTCGACCTTGACCTTATGACCTTGAATGACATTGAAAACAAAAACTCGGGAAAAATGCATCAATTTCAACCAGAAAATTACATTGCAGACCACTGCTGCCATATTAACTGCATATTAACTTAACCTTGACTCCATGACCTTGAATGACCTTGATAACCAAAACTCGAGAAAAAATATATAAAGCCAACAAGTGTAATACATGACTAACTTCCCCCACCGTATTAGATGCAGACTACCTCGACATCGACCCCATGATCTGACCTTGAATAACCCTTAAAAGCATAACTCGTGAAAAAATACATAAGTCAGCAAGCATAATACATTACAGACTACTACTGCCATATTAGATGCTCAATACCTCGACCATGACCCCATGACCTTAAATAACTTTAAAAACAAAATCTCGAAAAGAATGTATCTGCGTTTTTATTTGCTTGAAGCTGTAAGGTACCACGAACAAGCACCAAGAGAGCATGACTGCTAATATTAAGAGAGGAACACATGTGAGTGTGTGTGTTGCAGAATTCTGGGAGGACCACTTCCACTGCCGCTACCCTAACAGCTCTCGCACGCCCTACAACTACAAGTACAGCCGACAGTGCAGCCCCGAACAGCGTCTGTCTCCGAACAACACGGCCTTTGAGGGCCAGCTGCAGTTCGTCAGCGACGCCGTGCTCGCTTTCGCATACGCCTTCAGGTCAGACATGCTGTTGTTGCCCGGTTATTATTACTCTAATTACTGCATGCAACACACTGAAACTGCGATACTCGTTCCATAGCTGAGACAGATATTTAGTAAATATGTAACATCTCCCTGTATTCCTGCTGTTTAGAATGACATTTAATTTAAACAGTCTATAGTCGAAAATATTGCACAACAGTGACAGTGAATTGATAGAATAGGTACACTTGCCTTCATTGAGGTATATGTAGCTGTTGTAATCACAAATTGAAATGCGATAAATTTCATGAGATAAGTTAAAGAAAATACTCTGCAAGAAAATTAAAAGGGAACTAACTAATGAATTTGAATCAAATAAAATGTATTTGCATGGTACCTCTGGTAGCCTTTAGTTTTCAGCATCGTACTCTGCTCCAAAGTAGTGTTGAATATCATTTGTATGCTAGGATGGTGTATGCGGGCTCCATTCGTGCAGTTAACATAATTCAAGTAGTGTCTAATACTGTCTCTGTGAGGAGATTTAGTAACATTGGATAATTGCACAACTCGTTGGACAACACGTTTAAGTAAGCAGCACAACAATAATAGCCTCGTTGGTCAGAGGAAGGTTGCATACCCATTACGCATGGTTTTGGACAGTAGCGACATGCAGATACACGCCAAAGACCATTGCAACAGACGAGCGGCTATAGCGGACTACACAGCTATCACAAAAGAGACTAGAGGTAGTGTCACAACAAGGGTATCGGCTAGGACAATCTAAAATTGTTAACTTCAAGCTAACCTACAATCGTAAGTGTCGCAAGGCAGACATTCACACATGCCTCACTTTCATGCAGTCTGCCTCTAGTGGTATCGAAAAAAGAACGTCTTGGGGGATGGACGATTGGCAAAAGGTTATTTTCAGTGGCGAGAGCAGATTCTGCTTCAGAGCTAGCGATGGAATTGCGAGGGCATATTAGGACAAGTCTTAACTTGTTGTGTCTTGTAGCGACCTGTTGAAATGTGTCCCATGTAGTTTTACTGACTGCAGTTCAATTATGAATGTGTTAGTGTTTACATCCACTTATCCAACTTTATTGTAAGTAAATTTAATTTGTGAATTGTAATAGAGCTCATCTGAACATTCCTATTTCAGCTCAGCAATTGATCAAGTGGGACACTTTCTACGGTATATTTCTCAGCGACACGCAGGACTCAAGACTGAAATCATGAGGTGGAGAAACACAGTCTACAATTGCAATTCGCATCTGGTACAAATTAAAAGAATTTTGGAAAATGTATAATAATTCAAAACCATCGTCCAACCTGCCCTGTTGTCATTTGTACGAAAGGAAGATGGGTATTTCAAAATATCAGTGTCAACATATCACTTGTGTAAACGAACATGCCCTCCATGATATATGTCCAATCCCCAGCAAAATCACAAGATATATTCCTCAGTGATGATGAATGGGGCTGAAATTAAAGTTGTTTTGCTTAGTCTTTGAAATCAGCAACATGCCTTACCGCCGGAGTGGAATGTGAATGGAACTTCATTCACAGGTTAATATTTGTTCCTTGTGAAAAAAAGTATACCAAAGTGTGTGTTAATATAATTTTCAACTTATATAACAAGAATTTAATAAGGTTTTCTTCATAGTCCATTTGTTTATAAGTCATGTGTACATAGTGCTCTTTATTGTATGAGTTCTGTACAATGTTTGCAAAAATGTTTGTCGAATATAGCTTGTTTCACGAACAATGCATCACTGGTTACCTTTAAAGAGAACAGTTTCGAATGTGATTGTAAATAAACACTAGGCTTACTGCCTTCTTTCTCCATGTTTTCCTCGTGTATACAGTATAATTTATTGTCATTGTAACACTGTTGGTAAGGAACTGGGCTATAGCCTCCTGTTCCTGTATCTTCAGTTCGTTCCTTGGCTGTGGTGAGCTTCGAAGGAGGGTTTCATTCCATTCCGCTAATATTCTCAGTTACTAGCCTTCTTTATAACATGAAGGTGTTTTACATCTGCAGGTGGGGCTGGTGTTTCAGGGACATGCACCAGGATTTATGCCACGGCAAGCCTGGACTGTGTGACGCAATGAGGCCCACACGTGGACCCGAGATGCTCAAGTACCTCAGGAAGGTCAGCTTCCAAGGTCTGCACTGCTGGCGGCTGTGAGTCTGCATGTGTGTAGCATAGCCACTTGCCTCGGAGAGCTATACGCCATTTTCCTGGTGCCGTGAGTTTGCATAGATGCGTAGTATACTCACACTGCCTCGAAGAGCTACACAGCATTTTTCTTGTGCTGTGAGTCTATGTTTGTGAGTAGCATAGCCATCTAACCTGGAAAACCCACAGTATCTCTCTGGTGCCATGATTCGGCATATATGACTGTAGCACAGCCACTTGATGGGAAGAGATACAGCAACTTACTGGTGCATAGCATAGCATAGCAACCTCTCCCGGAGAGTTGAACAGAATCCTTCTGCTGCCAAGAATCTGTATCTCTGTTTCTAGCATAACCGCGTGCTTCACAGAGTTGGAAAATATCTTTCCATTACAGTAAGTTGTCATGTGTGTAGCTAACCATCTGTCTCGGGGAGTTACCAATCATCTTTCTGGAGCCGTAAGTCTGCATGTGTAAAATAGTGTAGCTGCCTGCCTCAGAGAGCTACAGCTTCTACTTGGTTTATCGTTCGTTAACTAAGTTACCTTTCTGACAGTTTTTTGTCGTGTAACACTTTATGGTTAACTTGAGACCAAACTCTTTTGTGGTACGTTATCTGTGAAGATGGTCACTTGCATAAATTTAGCACATATCCACAAAACTCTCATGTAAGTATGGTTCATTCCCAAGAAGTTGTGATCTCGCTGATGGTCCAATCATTCACGAATCTGTACGGATTAGCTTTAGTGCCAACAAGAAATAAAATAAAACTTCAAGTCAGCACAAGAAAATGTGCAGGACAGCAACATGTCATTATCTTCGCTTTCTCGAAAGTATCCCATGGTGTAATACTGTGAACATATGAGTAAATGACTCTTTCAGAGATAACACACGTTTAACTTGGTGTACTCAAAACATACTTACCGCTCATCAGATAGTCACAGCGACATTAAATTCTTCGAATTTCGATTGGCCGTAAACTTTTCAATATATTTAATAACACCGAACTCAAACTTTCACATATTTTGGGAATCTGTGTTACAACATTTGTGCAGATGTTACCACTCTTGAACACATTTGAAACACTGTGAAATGGTACACGTGTTCGCCATTGATGTCAACATATAACATATCGTAATTGAACCAAAGGCGGATTTGTAAAATGTAAAGTACTCTGCTGTCTGTTATCAGGTATACGATCTTAAAACATGTCACTTGGACCATAGAGTAAATAGTTTTGAAGTAGTGGCTCTTGAACGTTGTCGCTGACTACGATATTGTGTGTATGTGTTACTGGTTGATGTTCCAAGTAGGTAACGAGCTGTAGCGCTAACCAAACCGCCAGAACACTATGATGCAACTCGGCAATTTCCGTTGGTATGCATGCTGCTTAGGTGCATTTTCCCTTCCCGATTGTACAAACAGATTTATTAAGCCGAATTTGAGTTAAATTGAGAGATTTAGGCAGCTCTTAACATCGAAATCTTGAGAGTCGATAAGTTGTGAAGCGAGGAGAGTATGGAGCAGCGTCGGAATGCAAGGGTGAGGGTAACGGGAGATCCCCGAGGATACCCGTCGACCCAGCGGCATCGTCCAGCACGATTTCCACAAGCAAAGATTCAGGAGTGACCGTACCGGTGATCAAACCCAGTTCCGAGGGGGGAGGGGGGTTGTCGAGTAGTCTGAATCATGCTTGCAAGCTATTTACTCTATTTCTTGATCTCCAACCTATTCAGATCCGCGTCACACTTAATCTCAGCATGTTTTTTTTTTTTTTGCATAGCAATACTACGCGTCTTCTGATCCATCAGAAGATTTTCCCATTAAAAGCCCGAAAAGATGTATTGGTATCCTCATGATTGCCAGAAGTGTGATACATGAAATAAAGCTATACTAGTTTGCTGCAGAAAGTAACATAGCGAATGAACTGTGTCCTGCAGGAGGTAATATCCGTTTGCGTGCTCACTAAGACTGCATATGGATTTAAAAAAAAAAACCATTAACAGATAGGTGTGTTTGCACGGCAGCCATTGCGCACACAACGGACAAATATGCCTGTACCTGCCAGCCGCAGTTGGAAATGCGCCTACTTGGGCAGCACGTAGTGTATGTGCTGAGTATGCAGATTGAATAACGTAATCGGAAAAGTGCGAGTATTAACACGTAATATTTTGTCAGTGCTTTGTTCAAACATTAATATTTTGAAATGAGAATTTTATCTATCGAGACTTTCTTACATCTATCTCAGAACGCGAAAAATAAACTCGTTAGCATAACTTTAAATGCAGATTAATTAAATATATTTATTTTACATGCAGATTAATTAAATATATTTATTTTTCATGCAGAGTAATTACATATATTTATTTTACATGATGATTAATTAAATATATTTGCTTTACATGCAGAGTATTTATATTTATTTTATACGCAGATTAATTAACTATATTTATTTTATTGTGGGCAGGGAATATGTTTTTAGGTAAGTTACGAAGAACCATAATATACGAAGCAATGAAAGACATCACAAATAACACCAGAGCAGTTTCATAGCATTAATAAATAGGCTCTTCGAACACAGCATCTTAAGAAGCAGCAGAAACGTTTGTTGCCCATTGGGCTTAAAAGTGTCTAAACATACTCGTACTTAGGATCAAAATAAGTAGGTTGTAACGCCCCCAGATAACCCCTCTTTGTTAGTAATTATTTGGTTGTGTATCCGGTAGTTTTCATTTTGAAGGGCTTTGGCTAGATTTTTCAGTTCTCTGTTCCACAATGCGGCTGTTAAAACTAAGAACACTGGTATATTCACTCATATTTATATCTATTCAGAATTATGTGTAGCGTGGATTTGTCCACTACAGGTTTGAACATTATTCTTGTTATAATATGTATATGCAAATATTTATTTTTCAGTAAACCATGAGAAAGCATTTTATCCGAGCTTTACTCCATATTTATATTTGCCGTTTTTTATTCAGTTTCCGTAAAGTCGTTGCAAGAAAACGTGACTGTATCTTGAAAAAGGCCAAACTCGGCAGTTTTCAACAAATTGAACAGAGATGTCTTTGTTCACGTGACGTCGAGTGCTCTTAAAGCTAATTCATCGTGAATACAGGAGGCGTTCTCACGTAAAAGCCGTGAGACTGGGTAACTGAGGAAGTTTTCGCACGAGTCTAACGAGCAAAGTTTGTCAGCAAAGTTGCAGCACGATGGCAGCTCCCTATATAAATTTCTCCGGTTATGCTTCAAACATTTAATGACGACGGATCGGATACGCCAATTCCTCTTTACTTCGGATGTTTAAAACCTTTTTCCCGGAAAACTGCAATACTTCGCTCAAGCTGAATGCTAGAATTCTATGTCGGTGTCATTTTACTCCATCAATCGACCATGCACAGCTGAGGGCGCTTATTTTCTTTGAAGCGGGGGGATAGAAAGACGGATTTATTATCTCCCTCCCAATTTTGTGTTGTTTTATACAAAATAAATTCGAATAATTTCCAAGTTGCCGTTATAGTTTATATACTACATTTATGTGATTTTTAATTATCTTTATATTTCTAATTTAACTTGTAGACCTTGGTACAAGCATTTAAAATATTTTTGGGAGACTACATGAGAAGTAATCTTGTCTCGTGTACCCAATAAATCAGTAATATGTGGTAATTAATTCGTTTATATAAACGATTGAACATTTTCAAGATGTTGGATATTGATGGTTTACAATTTCTTATACAATTCAGGGAGTGTTTTTGCGCTCAGTAAAATAAGATTATCACGAAATTGTACAGTTTTGCTCAAACAGCTTTCCTGAAACTTTATTACGGCATATACAAATATCTTAGGCAAATTTGTACAAAAGAATGTCGTAATGCAAATGGTTTTCGTCGTGATTAAAGTATACGAGACATATATGAAGCCTATATAAAAAATTACAGCTGCATTCGGAAATTTTAAAAACTTAACCGTTTTTGGCGGAGAGTAAACAGCTTTCGTATACGGTACTAGCATCGTATGCGTTTCCTGTGGCACGGTTCTGCTTCGATTAGTTCATTGTGCACACTATAGAACAACCCACGTATGTTGTGCTATGTATATTACCCAGTTGTGCTTTCGTCCACCAACCTTGTGTCTTTAAAACATATGTTCTTAATTCGCTTCCTCCCTACACCTTTCTCAGGCTCTGGGTCGCGACATCACAACTGGTGACACCTCACTCTATACACGAAGTGATGATACGATGAATACCTGTGCCTGGAACAAGTATTACATTCTTAGAAATGTCTCTCTTTCTCTAGTGGTGCCGCCCGGCTGTCTGTATGTTTCAGTAGAGTTTCGTATAGAAGCCGACACAAAAATATGCGCCACTCTAAGATAGCTGCGGCTTCTCGTGTGTTTATATTTCCCAGTATACATTTTCTTTGAGATAAAAAAGTTCCTGTGTTATTGGTGGCGTTGGCTTAGAATCAAGTAAATTCGCCGATGATGGCAACCCGTAAAAGAAATATTAAAAACGCGATTTCTTTTTCGTTGTTACTAATTAATATAGTGCCCCAAATATACTATTTCTAAATTGTTCTCGTGTTAATGACACTTGCAGTTGATGGAGTCTTCTCAGTTACTATGGAAATAAACTTTCTTTTATTTGCATGTTTGAAGTGATAATCAACAACTTTAGTCCCAATACAGCCCAGAGCTTCAGAGATGAAGAAACGGGAGATCGCGTGTAAAGAATTGTGCCGGATTTCGCATTGAGTTGTGGCGAAAAATCCCTGGGATAAATCTTCTCCAGTGCAATTGACAAGGATAGAGCCTACTACAGTTGGCAAACCTCTCGATGGCTTAGCCTCACCTCGTACACTTCCCGTCTTCTCTTACCACTCCAACATGAAGTGCCAACCTCTTCCACGAAGGTTTACTTTTGAACGTGGTACCCATTACGCAGTACAAGAACTAGATTGGCTGCTGCTACACCGAAACACATCATTAATGCATCTCAAGAAGTAGTAGGGCCGTGATGGTTCTACTTCATTTTGATTAATAGGACTAACCCTTTGATATCAAAGGGTTAATCCTTAATCCGATTTTAATCCGATCAAAAATTGTTAACCTATTTTAATCCCATTAATTTTTTGGATTAATCCTTAATCCGATGGACTATTTTTCATTCTCATCGGAAAAAATTGTATGTTGATTTTATTAATTAATCCAATTAACTAAATTGAAATTTATTTTCTTTCTTTTTGTGGGTTGGGGAGGATCTCTGGTATGTCCTCACCCTTGAAGCTCCGGCACTCGATGAGGTGTGGCGTGTTGGGGTCGGGGTATATATATGTATATATGGTGAGTTTTTTGCAAGAGTGCCAAAAGTATTTTGAGGGGATATTGCTCATAGATGGTAGATAGGCGATCTTTTTGTTAATTAAACAGACAGAGGCATATAGTTAACACATAAGAGAAATAGTTTCAGAGTGTTCAAATGAGTTCTACATATGAACAAATTGCACGCATTGAATTGCAAATTTCAAACCATCACAACTATGTGAATAACATCTGGTGTCGACATATGCTAAATGATCATAATTGTGTGAGTCTCCATTATGAAATTAATTAACGAATCAAAAATGCCCCTATAAATTAAGCAGGTAACGAACACAATAACAAGATATATTTAAAATGTGACACTACTTGAGGCTTCTCCCACATACTGAACAATATTTTAAAACACGTCCATCTGCCTGTGAGACTGGTGAGGAACTTTAGAAATGTAATCCACATATAAAAATTTATTTATTTATTAACACACAAAATAAAATGTTCAATATGCATCCATTCGGTCAGGAGGTCGCTGGAACTTTAACACGTATATAGGACTTACGACAACTTATAACCTACATACATACTGAGGTGAAAAACACGGATATTTTAATGAAAATACAAAACGACTAATGAACACAAATGCATGAACATGACTAGATATGTAATGAAATTGCACAAGGAGCTCCCCAAAACAAATCAGTCTGCCTCGGAGGCTGGTGAATGAATGACTGCACCAGCTCATAAGCTGTTATATATATGTGGAGCACGGTCAGAGGCTGACAGGCAACCGAGTTGAAATTACGACTCACTAAACGATTTACACACTATTCATATGCATCCTGAATCATATCTATAAAAAAAGGTATGCCTTCCAAATTAACTTTAACGACGTGCAATTTAAGCAGTGAAACGTACAGACAACAGTTTAGCGCTTTCAGTAATCACGGACAATTAAAGAATTCGAATCTCGCATTTTGAATTTTAAAAAGACACATCTCCCTCTCATTTGTATACATACCTCAAGTACTTTTAAAGCATGTCTGTCTGCATCGGAGGCTGGTGAATGAATGATGTCCGCTGGCTTATAAGCTTTTATATATACATTGAGTGCAGCTGAGTTGAAATTTACGAGGAAAACTCTGAATACGCTATTCGTCCAACAGACAACGAAAAATAATTTATTAACGAAAGTTTCACTATTGTAAGAATAATTCACTTTTAACACAAATTATTTCCATCGTAGTGTAGGGGCATTCGGATGATTTGAAGAAGGACTTAATCCCGCGAAGTGTGATCGTGCAACACTTTATAGAAATGTACTATATATATATATTTTAAATAATGGATGTACTACAGTTAATTTTCCATTAAGTCTGTGAAATTCATGGCACTAGTTGATAGTTGAAAATCATTCCACTTTCGTCGACCGAACACAGAAATATAGTTTACCAAAAATGATTTTATTCCCGATAATTTGAATTTTTAATATTAAAACGAGAATTGCTTAGCAAGAATTGTGGCTAGCTCTCTCTGAAACCTGCTGAATCCTGCACCCGGTGAAGTTGGGAGAGCTGGTATCCAGTGATGCTTCTATGCAGAGTGAAGGTTGTCGTGAAATTAACATGACGGCAGACTGCAAGAACTGTTCACGTCGCTCCTCACCACACCCCCCTCCTTGTCCAGAATATGACTGTGCGAAAAGACAGTTTCTATCCAAGGTCACGGAACAACAACCCAGAGCACATCTTCGGCGATCTACCCCCCTCCCCTACAATGTAGAGTTCGTTTTCGGAGGGCTGCCCTTTCGAAGGTCAAGGACCCTGGCATCGATCCAACACTGTAAAACCCTCCCCCTCCAATGCAGCGTTCGTTTTTGGATGACTTTCCTGTCCATGTAGGGTGCTGCACAACCCCCGCTGACGATTCAAGGCCGCACAGCCCCCCATCCCCTTACACCACTCAAGAACACATTTCCGGAGAAATGCCCGATCCACCCAGCTGCAGTCCCCCTCCCTTCACCACAGAGTGCTGCCTCAGCGAGGAAAGGAGGTTTGCTTCAAGGCCAAGGCGAGTATTTTGTGCAGAACATTTGAGAAGACTCCATCCCTCAGGGCAGCAGTGGATTTTGAACTGACCTGGGCAAACACCCCCTTCCATCTTCCCTACCAAATGATATTTTCGCTCGAACACTGAAGCTTCCTCCTATTTTCGAGACACAAGAACCTGGCATATTCCCAGCAAAATAAAAAATCCCACAAGTCCTGCCAATGAAATTTATATCCCTGAAGTTAAAATGAAGTTTCATTAATCCCATCAAGATAATCCCCAGATTTATCATTCCAAGAAACTTTAAATTTTAATCCAAGATATATATTTTTCTGATATTGTAAACTTTATCTCATTTTCCAGAAAACTTATTAATTTTAAGTTTAAAGTATTTCCAGGAAACTACAACAAACTATAAGAAATATTTTCACACGGAAAATTTTAAAAATTGTTAGAAAAGTGGTATTTTTTCAAACACACATCTTTCGACTTAAACAAACTTATGTGAAACACATTTGTTTGAAAAGTTTTTTTTTTTTTTTTTCAATCTGTTTTTAAAATATTTGTGCATATTTCATGTGTAGTTTTTCCTAGCTTGAAGTAATTTCGACTCTACTATCTAGCATGAAGTGTGTATATATTTACAAATTGTTGTCCCTAGAAAATAAATATCAGTGTTATATTACTGAAATAACATGTATCCAGCTTCAAATGACTGATATCGAAGCTGAAATCTGTCAAAGTTCACAATATTTCAAATGATTTTCCTAAATGGCCAAATTTAACATAAATTTTAAGGAAAATGGCATACATTTTGAATCTGTTTACTATATAAGGAGCGATAAATAACATTTTTTTTCTCAGTGTTAAGTCGGCCTCTGCTTAGATTACTTTGTGTGTGTATGCTTGCATGTGCATAGCATTAGCACTAGTGATACTTAGGTGTTTACTATGACAATACATGTCCACTACAACAGGCGTCCACACTGAGAACAACACCAGATGTCTACAACTACAGACATGCATCACATCTACATCAATGCTGGATGTCCACAACAACAAGACTCCCCATCGAGAATGACACCAATTGTATACAACAATTTCAATACATCATCTAGATCTACAAGGGATTTCATCTCTGCACCAGCTTGCAACGGGTACAATCCATCAAGGTCACTCATTTAGCAATTGTGATTCTGAATGTGTTGAAGTATTCAATGCGATTTTAGCATATGGGAAGGAGAAAACAATATTGAGTTTAGACTGCTCCCATTTGCGAGTGTTGCCGAAAGAATTTATAATTTATTTTACGGACCATGAAATAATAAATTTGTTTCCATTCCTTGATGAACAGTTATAAGCTGATGAGGATATCGTATCCTATTTGCCAAGAGAAGACTGCACTTACGGCATGCTTGCCTTTGGTAATGATGGGAACTTGCAACATATGCGGAGGGATTGTATGTCGCCAAGAATGGAACAGTTACTTGAAGCTAGAATTATTCCACATGTAGCAATGGATGATTCAGGATTCGATGACGTATATTCCGAGGCGAGCACTGTGATCTTATAAATAACATTTTTATGAGATACTTTTTATAAAAGACTTTTTGTACATAGTGTACAAAGAAATAAACTAAAAACGATGTGCTAAGCACAAGGTTTTGAAAACTATCAAGACAACTCTTTTGTAATTAAGGAGCTCGCTATTTCTTATGCAACTGATGCTAATGACTCTAAAGTATTTAGCTTTAAATATCCCAGACCTTGGTACAGTTTAAAACCTGAAGTTAAAATGATGTTTCGGGAACATACTTATGAGAAACATAACCTGAAATGTGCCTCTGGTGACATAGCTTATGAAAAACGTTTTCAATATGTAAATGATGCGCTACTCGATGACTAACCCATATACATGCTTGGAAAAATGCAGAAGGAAATTTTAATAAGTTTAACCAATATTGAAGTGATAAATATTAGAAGATATCATGACTGTTTGAATATTAATTCAATTGTCAAACTTGATAAGATTAATAACTGTGAGGAAAAAAAATTCTGTTCACAATGTAAAACCGAAGATTTTAGAGAATATTTGTACCAACATCCTACCTATGTGAAAAGATATTAATTTTCTAAAAATTGTTTGTAAAAGTCAGATTTCAAAAAAGAAATGGATAAATTCAACCCAGAGAAGACATACTCCAGTATTTTTCGAGGATACAATAAAGTATGGTTCCAGTCTCTAGACAATATATACTTCCAAACAAAGATGTGCAATGCAGATGAACAATTGAATTTTGCAAAAAGTTTCGGAGAAAACATGTATACAGAACAAGTGTTGTGTTATGAAGAAGACTGTCTGGTTTTTAATATGCGGCCTGACAGCGAACTGCTCTGTTCTTCTTGGAACCTGTCTTTTAAAAATATAAGTGTAGAAATAATCAAAATAACTAGGTTTTCATCAAATAAAATACAAATTGAGTAGAGAATTTTACGACAGCCCCACCTTATGGACTGAAACATGTAATAATAAGGAACACATCACGCAGATGCAAGGCAGTAGTGGACTTCTAACAGCACCATGTGGAATGTGGGACTGCAAGGTTTGTAACAGCAATGTTTGTGTCTCTAAATTTACTTTAACCAAGTTGTCATTGAAGAACTAATTTTACCACAAACTGGACGGACATCTGACTATATAAAGATAGATAATCATACAGCAGAACTTCAGTTATGATGAAGAGGTTCGACTCAGCACTTTCTTATGCCAGTGTTACTCCAGGATACAGGCGAATTTGGTTTAGAATCGAAGCTGAAGATAGTCTGATACAGATGTACAACAGAGATGAACATTAGTGTTTCTCGTTAATCAGTCCAATAGAAATCTTTAAAGTTTACGACATATGTTAAGGGCGAAATTTTTTCCATTATATAATTTCATCCTGACAGCAAGTTACTTTGCAATGACGGTCAACTAGAATTTGAAGCTCAAAGTGGATACATCACCAAATGCAAGACCTACCAGAAAATCAAATAAGTCATGCAGAAGGAGTATAGTAGCTGTTCTCTTACTACAGTTTGGACAGAACAATGCAACAACAAAAACAATTTATGTACATCGGTGACCAAGAATTAACTTCTCCCTTTTGCATGTGGAATTGTAAAGTTTGGCTCAGCAAGAACAGTTTAAAAAATGAGAAATAGTCAGTCATGGCTAGAATCTTCGACCCTACAGATGTATACAAGGTCCTACAAATTGAATACAGAAGGGTTTCTTTAAACCGTATGACAAGTTCATGTCTTCAACAATATAGAACATTGGTGCTACACTTTCGACAATAGTTTCGGCACATTTGCTTTGGTGAAGGAATAGCATGCAACGATTGTGCTATGAAATATCTTCACCCCGACAGTGACTTAGAAACAACACGAGAAGATTTAATGATTGACAGTCTTAACAAGGAGCTAAAAGAGGAGCAGGGAAATGGAGTGATTGTGTACCAACTCACCAGACCTCACCAGGGAATCACCGCTCATTGGGAGGAGACCTGCGATGGGGAAATCCACGACTTTATTTTCGAACAAGAAGGATTAGTTTTCCTGTCCATGTGTAATTTATATGTGTGTGAAGTGGCTAATACAGAATAATGTTCTCAATGAAATACAGGTATGTGTTTTTTTTACTAAAGGTTTGTATTCTGTAAATTATAGCTTATTTTATTCACATTTTGTACTAAAGGAGATATGCGAGTCAAACGTTCATTTCAAATGTACGTATTTCTCTCAAGCTTTGACAGCATGTAGTAAACCAAATAGTTATGATTACACTTTAACTAACTGCAGTAGTTTTGAATGTTTTGTAAACTATTTCAGACCACACAGAGTAGATTGTAAGTGCAAGCTTAAAGGTGAATGCATTGTAACATCATATTGGGAGGGAGAAAAAATTTTTTAACATCTTGTTTATAATACAGACACTGTTTTGCCTTATCTGTATTTCAAAGAATGTGATAATAATCTTCATACTTTATATCGTTATAGCAAAAACAAATTTGGTTACACATCTCATACTGGCTGTGATTCATCAAAATGTTACATGCATCGAGCAATCAAATTATCAAAAATAAAATTTAACCCTCAAACACTTTTCATGTTGCAAATATAGATAATGAATTTATCAGTATACATACATTGTTCCTTGCTAATTATTCTCAGTCGAGTGTCGGATGTCATAGTATAAACATGGCATATTTTAATCCTGCAAATCATTACATCAGTGTCAAACAAGGAAAGTCCAATACAACTTACACCATATGGTGTAATGGCAATTGGAATGAATTTGCAGAGATTTGCGACAGCATTTTTCATTTTAAAGTAAGTTATTTTCCTCTGCGATTTGAAAAGAGCCACGAACTTATTCAATGCAGTGATAACAAGAAATGTGCAGTGTTTTATTTGAGTGCAACCACACCTCTTCTATCTAGTATTGAAGATGTGCACTCACAATATGTTGAATCAATTCATGACTTGGTTGAAAGCATTGTTTTACATGCCCCTACTTGTAAAGACGTTTGTGTACAAAAAGACAGGTTAAAACCAGGGCATAAGAAATGATCCCTGCTTGAAAGCAGAGTTCAAGAAGGGGATCTGGATCCAATATTAAGAAAATGTATGAAAACTTTGTTCACAGAAGTTGCTAACAGTTTATAAAAATATTCGTTTTTAAGGAAAAATATTGTATATATTTTGAATCAACTTGTACGTGATAGTGTTCAATATTTTGTGTTATCCTGTAGTTGTTCTGGAGCAAGTTGTATTTGCTAGTATTGTACATACATTTCTGGATCGTCCTGTACTTGATGCTATGTTTTGGGATGTCCTGTAGTTACTTGTGTATGTTTTTAAGATATTTGTACTTGCATTTTCTGTGTGTTAAAATTATTTTTTGAAACATTGTATATTTTGTTTTGTCGAAATAATAATATTAAAATGTGTTTGTATGTATTCAGTCAATAAATATGATGAAAAATTAATTTTTACTTTTATTTAACCACTTCCTTATTAAAAGTGAACTTGTTTTTCTAAGAAAAAATATTGATGAATAAATGTTTTAAAAGACTTTTGAGAGAAAAGTAATCAAATTTTCTCAACATAGAGAGAGAGAGATTCTTAAATTTTCTAAAAGTATGTTGCATTAACACGAAATAGTGGTGTAAAAAAAAAAGCCAGAGGAAAAATTAAATCAGCTAGCAAACAAACTATTAGTTCGCCAAAAATAGTTTGAAACTAAAGACATATTTGAACTTGTTTCCAGACAAAAATATGTGCTGAAAAAAAAACCAGGCAATAATATATTACATAACACTATAAATACATATAAGTTGTTAGATGTCGCCAGCTTCCATAGAGTAATCAGTTTGTAGAAGGAGGCTCTGGGTTCAAATCCTGGATAAGGCATGGTTGATAATACTTAGTTTCTGGGTAAAATATGATATTCCTTAGTTTCTGGGTTTGAGTCCCAGGTAGGTATGATTGTAATATATAGATTCTGGGTTCGAGTCCCGGATAGGTTAGGTATGTTTGAAACCTTATAATCATTAAAGGAATAATGAACGAATCACGTAATTAAATATACAATAGCTTGACAATTGTTTGTTCGTGGTAAGGTTTAAACAGAGTATTAAATTAATTTCACCTCGTATTGCAAAAAGCCCATATTGGAAATACAATTGTTCATGTACGAAATCGTTAAATAAGAAAATAATTCAAATCTAATGGTTTTAAAACCGCACAAATACACATTTCCTACGTTGAATTCTAACATATACATGCTAAATTTAAATAATACATTAAATACTTTTTAATGTGTTAAATTTGCTTAAAAAAGGTTTTAAAATGTTTCAAATATGTAATATGTATGTTTTATACATTTTTAGAGCAAATTACGAAATATCAATTTTTTCGACATGAGAGAGGTGGGTTATAAATAGGACACCCCCCCACCCCCACCACCCATGTTATTTGCTGCTTTGACTTCATGGGATCAACATCTACTACCCTCTCGCACTCGGACACCCAGTGAACCGGTCCGGACTGATAGGAGCTGCCTGTCTAGCCTTGATTATTCAAGGACACAGGTTGCCCGTCCACCAGCCGCTACATCTGCTGGGACCTGAAGCGATGTGGTTGTGCGGTCAATGAACACCTCGCATCCGACCTTCAGTCTCGCTTCCAATTCACTGCACATTTGGGAATTCGCCCGCTTGCTGGAGCACACACAACTGATTTTCGCCTGCCTTCCTGAGTGGGCTAGCGCTCAACCAGCCTGACCTTGGGTTTAGGTCTTGTTCGAAGTCTACCAGATTCGCTACTAGAGTTAAAGTAAATGGATAATTTTAAAAAAAGTTCGGGATTTTAATTCTTTTGTGGTAATTTGTCAAAGATTTCATAAAATTTATTAAAAATTGTTTTATTTTGTATCTTTTACCGCTTTTCCAAAAAAAATTCTTAACATCGTTCAACATTTTAACAAATTGTTAAAACTTTTAACAAAGTGAATGAAATTTTCTTGATATTGTTAAACTTTTAGCAAATCATTATACATTTTAATGAATTTTTTGCAACTTGAATGAAACTTTCTTAAAATCGTTAAAAATTTTAAACAAGTCTTTAGAATATGAATGAATCTCGTAAACTTTATTCTGAGTGTGATATATATATAGTGCAATTTGTTTGTTAGTGTTAATTAATGATAAGTCGAAAGGGTGGTTGAGGCGACGTGGTCCCAGCCTGCGTATTTAATTGTTTATTTGTTATAAGTAATGATAATTCGTGTGTGTGTGTGCGTGCGAGCATGTGTGTGTGTGAGTGCTTGAGTGCGCGCGTGTGCGTGAGGGAAAAGCGTTTTCAATAAATTTTAGGTGGGTTGTTGACGTATATTTGAGAGGAACTTTAATTGAGTTATGAAGGAGATACTGAATGACTGCCATAGTATTGCACTATGGACAGCAGGCTGAGACAGTATCTTGAATTGAGGCCTTCTCTACACTGTTTAAAACTCATAAATATATGTTAATACAATCTAGAATAAAATACAAAATACTCTGAAAAATACTGAAAAATAATGTATGAAATATGCAACGGCTAAAAAAGGAAGAACTAAAATGAATACACCTAGCGTATTCAGGAGGTGCATAACCTCAGCTTCCAAGCTTGTTCTGAGTGAGCTGTTTGGTGAAGGACAATTGAAAGATGGATCAATGAGCCTGTAGTATAAGAAATGTTTTTGATGTATATGTGATGGGATAGATTGGGTATCTAAGTTAATTTAAGACATTTTCTTTTCAACGTTTTTGGGTAAATGTGAGTAAATAGATAATTGAGTAGTTTTTTAGTAAAATTTAAATTAATTTTATTTAGAAAATTTTTATAATGCTTAGTTTTAAGAGTGTTTGTTAAGATAGTATAATTAATATGCGATGTGTTGCTCCTTTAGAAAAGCATTTAGGTGACATTCATTATGTAATTTATAAAAAAAATTATTTTAAATGATTTGATGGCATAATTCATTTTGATGGTGTACCATAGAGTGTATTTTTGACGTCAACTATGTACCTTAGAATGTATTTTTTACAATGTAAAATTCATAAATTTTGTTTTTATAGTTTAAATGATTTTTATGGTGTACAATACTTTGTTGGTGTAAGATTCAATATTTTTAATAAGAGAATTTAAAAAATGTAAAGTTTTTAATACTGGGCTTAACATTTTATATTGTGTTGTAAACACAGTCGCTTGATTTAAAATTTAAAACTTGTGAAAAACAGGCGGGCGAGGTAGGTCCCAGGCTACGGTGAATTGTATTCTGCCTAGAGCTGTGTGACAGAACTCGCATTGTGGACTTAAAGTCTACGGAGTGGCGTGAGTGGAGGGCAAATAACAACTCTCCCTCCTGCTGTCATGCGTGCATGCCAATAGGATTCGCATGATGAGCGCTAGCATGGTGAAGGGGTGATTTTCGGGCGGGGTGGGAAAGGGGTGCGTGCTTGATATGTGGTGCACTGTGCAGACAGCGACTGTTTACTGATCTATTTTCTCATTCTTTTACCCACTCCACGTGCAGCCCAACAGTAGGTCCACGCTGTATGTTATGCTGCTCCAACTACGCACGAATCACCCTCATCGGCTATTGAGATCTTGGTTTTGCTCGCTCCCCTCACACTCAATTCTCGACCTGTCGTTGTACACGAGGCTTTAGAATGACTCATCACTGTATGGTTGTAAAAAAATCCTTTGTTGTAGTCGACTGTCTTTCCCAAATAAATCTAGTTCCCTCAAAAAAATTTACTTATAATAAACAGTTAATTTCAACTATGGTGTGATGAGGGAATAAAGTGGTCTTATTTTTCTATGTTTTCAGAACGATGAGGCACTTCACATTTATTTATTGGGGAGATGTAACTTTGTAGAGGGGAAAATAAAGAAAATTTAGTTTGTTATTTAAAATGGGCGTGCGTAAGTGATCCAGAATTGACATCTTGCTTGAAGATCTTTACATAAGCAATTCAGATTCTGAATTGCGGACGCAATGACAGTCTACAGCAAGAAGTCGTGATAGTGTCCCTTCGCCTAAGCGGTCACGAGTTATTCTATTGGAAGGCGATTGTTTACACCCACAGGTCGAAATGTTTCCGCTTCCCCAAAACATGAGAAAGTCGATCTTCTAAATGATAACTTATTTATATTAGACTTGGAAGATTCGTGTAATTCGGACAGTGCTCAATCCATTTCACAACCGACTTTCGAGTCGATTACAAATATTTCGCCAAGGGAGCAGGAAAATAATTTGTTTTCTGACTCGCCAGCCTCAGTGGAAGCTTTACCAAACCTGACATACGATCTCATGGCTAGCGCCGGCAGGCTAACTGACATGCAGATAGTTAACAATAGGTTTAAAAGCAACAGACTTTTATCATTTTTTCCACAGGTGTAAGGTCCCTTTATTGAGCCAAGTAATGGCATCACTGCGACCTGTAAGTTTCAGTTACTGTAGCAGGTAAGTACTTGTACCTCACAGGAGATGAAGGCACTACGGAACCATTTATTTTCAAAGTAAAGCACTCCCTGTCCTCCATTCATCTGATTTGAGTTTAATCTATGATGATGATATCATCCATTATCTCACACACAGACGAGGAGTTCATAGCAAGTGGATCTGGCTGGAGTCAGCAAATATTGACATACATGAATGTACATGTGTCTCAATACCAGCCATTCAACGTTGGTGCTGCATACACTAAACTACCAAAGTTTATTGCAAATAGGAAAGTTTGTGTTGATGTAGACTGCCTGGAAGGAATGTGCTTCCACTATGCTGTAATAGCAGCTTTGTATCCTGCCGCACATAATGCCCACAGAGATACATCATATACAAAACCTCACCAGGTTTTGAATACTGAAGGAGATGCCGTCGGGTGAGAGACAATATGAACGATGAAACAAATACTTAATGATAATTTGGGCGCCAGTGGTGCTTCCCAATCACCACACTATTGAGACTCAGGGTTCTCAGGGATGCTGTGGGTTCTGTGTGTCCGTCTCACCCGTGCGTACTTACAAACATGTTAGCAATAATAAACTTTTAATAAAATCGCTTAAATAAACAATTGATAAAACATGTGTGGCTAGGGCACTGTCACTACTGAATAAAAATTGAGTTCACTGTAGACTTGTTTTTATTGATATCGTTCATACACACCAATGTGCCAATGAAGGTTATCTAGGTTATGAGTAGCCAATTCCGCTTGGGTGTTCCCCAGCCCGTAATGAACCTAGCGCACGCCTAAAAAGATGATCTCACCGAGGTGCATGAAAGCACAGCCTTCACAAGGGAAGAGGGCCGACAGCCGCTAGGTTGAACTGGCGGTTTTCCCTGAAGACAGGACACAGTGAATTACAAATGAAAACCCTTAATACACCTTAACCCACGTGATTACTCGGCATCACTAACACAAACTCGTCGGGGCTCACCATCCAGCACGTGGTTAGTGTGGTGACGGCCTATACACAGAGCCGGCTAGGACGGGAATAATTGCACCGTACACTGATTACAAAATTACATATACTCTTGAATGATACATGAAATAAGATCGGGTACGCGATGAATATTCACAATAAACACACACGTGTGAAAACAAGTTTAGGTGGCATGGATGCCGTTGGATGAAGTTCATAGTGGACCACGTGGTGCAGGTGAAATTGCAATATTTCTGCATGGAAACGGCAAACTAAATTGAGATAAAATATTATTCGTGTTGAGCAAATGGTTCTCTTTACGATAAGTGTTGTTACAGGCTTGTAACATGCCTGATGGCGGTGAAATCAAACATTACTGTGAACGTGTGCATCAATTTACATGAAAAATACATTGAACCCTGAATAAAACTAACGTAGAACCCTGGAATAAAACATTGCACATACAATGTTATATAAATAAGCTGTTAAAACGGAATGATGACATATACAACGACTTGGCATCATCGGCCACGTGGTTATATGTGATATTACCATAAAATATTCAAACACGAAAGTTACCCTTAAATACATACATAAAAATAAAGCTCTTAAAATTGTGTGTAGCAATTATGCAGAAGTTACACTGAAATGCCATAAAAATAGGCAGATGGCGTCTGATTAAAAATGCGCGGGTCGCGTGACCTCTCCGACATCTTTCTCTTCCTTCTCCTCGATTAAGTTAAAAATGCCACAAGGGTGTAAGAATTAGTAAAGCGGAAGCATAATGCTGGGGCAAATGTCTGGCAAAAACGTACGCAAGCAAAGATTAACCCGTAAACTACATTGACTATGGAAACCTAAATCAATGAACAAAAGTTGTATTGTT
The DNA here is from genome assembly GCA_029891345.1 of Dryococelus australis. NCBI lineage: Eukaryota > Metazoa > Arthropoda > Insecta > Phasmatodea > Phasmatidae > Dryococelus > Dryococelus australis. Next base: position 115,105,542 of record CM056998.1, on the reverse strand, counting down.
TACATGACAGTGTCTTACCTCGCCAGCTCTCCTCGACAGACTTTTCAGATATAAGCGTCGCACGGATCTATCATGGCCGCCTAAGGGGTTCACATACGTGGAAGTGCTATGCACGCCGAGTGAAATATTTTATTGAAAATAAAATGGTACAAACTAAATTAGATATTGTTTTACATTTCTATAATTTTGATACGAATTTCAATATTTTTATAATGTCTCTTTGTGATGGGGTTCATGCCAGAATAATAAGTGTTCTTAATCTCAGTGCTGCAGGCACTTTGAATCGTCAAAACCAAACAATTAAAAATAGTACAAACACTGAAAAATATTTTAAGACATATTAAACACTGTAAAGACAATATAACATATTTTACCCTGAAATTAACATTTATAGGAAAGTTCAAAATTATCGGCCTCCTTGCACATGTGCGGGACACGTGATACGTGAGTGTCATGGGCTCTAGCACCGCTGGCTGTTAGCTGGTGTCAAAGCTCTGTCGACACCTGTAGTCATACAAGATATTCGTAAGTTCGAAGAGATCAATACTATTTCTGCCAATGTCTACTATGTGGAGGACTAAGGTAGCAATATAATTGATGAAACTTGCGAAAAAGCTGGGGTTGTAGTACCCATGCATATTTCACCTGTACATCATGACAAACATGTGAATATTTTGATGATTCACGCAAGTGGAAATGTCACTCATTTGCATTTTGTCTGTATTATAAATTTTTCCCAGCTGGTTGTTAGTCTGCTGAGAAAGTGAGTTATTAAGAAATTTGTTTCCGATCGTTGTTTTCAGTACTTCCGAAATGAGGAGAAACTCGCAAGTCATACAATTATGTGCCAGCAATTACAAGTTGGCCGCAGTACCTTCCCCACTGGGAACAACAAGTACTTGGAATTTAAAGATTACAGCATACAGCAGAGATTGGGTTTCGTCGCCTATTGCGAATTTGAAAGTTTCCTGAAACCCATGTTCACTTGCTTGCCTAATGATGAATCGAGTAATACAACCACCATCAACTAACATGTTCCATATCTTGTAGTATTTTGTTGGTCTGTTCATACAATCCAAGTCTAACCAACTATTTTGAGTTTGTGGGTGCTGATTGTATGTACCAATTAGTTGATAAATTGGTTGAACTAACAATGTGGGTTCCAGGAATCTACAGCATGATTATTCCTATGAAGACATACCCCTGCTGATGAAGCTAGGTTGACGGCTTAGAAAAGTTGTCTCATTTGTACATAATTGCTCGGCACAGATGACGTTGTGGTCAATCATGGCCATCTGATGGGCGAAATCAGCAGTTGTACACATAATAAGTGCAACATAAATTTCGGTCTGCCTAAAAGACAACTTGTCACTGTTTTTCATAAATTGCAAAACTATGATGCCACTTTGGATGAACGTCACATACCACAACCCGACGGAACAGTGGTAATCGAAAACCTAGGCAAAATTCAAGTGATTGTGATAACCCATGAAAAATACAAATGTATTGCCAAACAAATTGCCAATGGGATTGATTTCAATGAAAAGGCACAATATTTCAAATTACGATTTATTGATTCATTCTAATTCATGAGCGCCTCTATGGGAACTTTGGCAGGTAATTTGTTACCTGCGCAACTGAGTATCACCCGCTCAAAGTTTCCAGACAATAACCAATTCGAATTGCCAAAATGGAAGGGAGTTTTTCTTTATGACTTTCTTAAGTCACCACACAGTCTGATGTGCAAGTCACTTCCACCAAAGGATGCAATTCATAATGTGATAAGAGGCGAAGGCATTAGCGATGAGGATTACGCTCATGCCCAATCCGCATGGGATGTGTTCAACTACATAAACTTGCTGCAGTATGCCATTCACTACTTACATGTTGACGCTTGTTTGCTGGCAGATGTTTGTGAGAATTTCAGGACTGTCTGTTTGGCTCATTATGATCTTGACCCTGCCATGTACGTCACAGTTCCGTCTCTTTCATGAGATGCTTTATTGTCAATGACACGAGCGTGGCTAGTCATATTGACTGACCAGACATGTATAATTTTGTATAACGCGGGATTAGGGGCGGCATTACCAAGGTGTTTCGAAAAGGTGTGCGGAAGCCAACAATATTTACATGGGTGAGGACTACGACCCCTATATATGTTATTTATATGTATATATATGTAATATATGTTATTTCGACATCAATGGGCAGTACAGTCATATGATGCGATCCAAGCTTATGATTAGTAATTTTGAGTGGGTTGAAGTTGACATGTTTTCAACATGGGCTTTTTCAAACACTGTGAATATTTGTGACACTTGTTTTTTCGCGGAAGTTGATCTGCCTTTTCCGGACGAGTTTCGTGATACACTATCTGATCTGCCTTTGGCCCCAGAAAATGGCATACACCCGAATGGCTCGCATGAGAAATTTTTTTTAATACTCGCGCCACAGACGAAATATGTTATACACAGGGAAACACTGAGGCAGTAATATAGAGCCACACTTGACTCTGTTCATCGCATTTTGCGCTTTGAGCAGGCGGCTTGGATTACCCCATACATCGAGTTTAACATTGAGAAATGACCCCAGGCTGCGAACAAGTTCGAAAAATCATTTTTCAAGTTACTGAATAATTCCATTTATGGAAAACCTTGCAGAAAGTCAGCCAGGAAAGGGACATCATAGTCGTTTCGAGGTATGACACAATCTACGGGGCTGCTGAGCTGATCGGACATCCTACATTCCAGACAAGGCAGATTATCGATGAAAACTTGGACCTTATACAGATGTCAAAGTGTTGTGTTGCGTTCAACAAACCTTTGTACACTGGTGTTGCCATTCTTGATCTATCAAAATTAACTCTATGAATTCCATTATCAGTACATGTGTACAAAATTTCTTCCACCAGCCTTACACCTCCTTTATTGCGACACCGATTCCTTGGTATATTCTGTTGCTCGTGAGGACATTTAAAAAGTAATTGCCCCAGATTTAAAGACACAGTTTGATACATCTAACTATGCACTCGATAACCTGCAAGGATTCCCTCATGAGAACAAAGGCCATACCAGGGTGATGAAAGATGAATGTGCAGGGCACATCATAACTCACTTTGAGGGTTTACATCCCAAGGTTTATGCATACGTTGTTAGGAATGAACAATGTAAACGTAAGACAAAGAGTGTAAAATGTAACGTGTTACAGTCACTCGGGTACGAGGATTAACGAGTGTGCCTCGAAAATTACACAAGGGTTTTGGTGACCCAACATCAATTATGTTAGCATGCTCATCAAGTATACACCAAACGTGTCACCAAGGTAGTGTTGTCAGGTATGGATATTAATTGGTACATTGAGGCAAATGGAATATTAACCTTAACTTGGGGCACTACAAAATACTTAAGTTAAAAAAAATTCATCTTCCTCCCTATAAGAGTTTTAACACCACAATAAATGCAGCCCACCCACGATACCACAACTACCACCACCATCACCAAAGTGCCGATGACGTCCATCTACCACCACCGCACGTACCTCCTGTTCCACAACAATCGTCACATCTATCTACAGATGTCTACAACATCTACACATATCTACAACACCATCAATGCTGCTGTTATCTCTTTCCTTATTTTTAAGGCATGACTATCAAGAATACAACTGTCTTCAATATATTTCCCCATTGCTAAATAATAGTAAGATAGTCACATTGTGACAAATGATTTACTGGAAACTGCATTCATATGAGTGTGTGTTTCACCCTGTCGTCGGTGTGAGTGAGTGATTGGAAATTACACTATCGGATTTGACAAATGAACACACCTCTGTGCATGTCTACGAAGACACCACCCGAATGTGTAGTTAAGGTAAATAGTTGCTGTAAATAGATAATAAAAGGAGTCAACCACAACGTATTAATTTATAAATATTTTGTTAATCCTTTTTATTTTGTAAATATTTTTTTGATCTTGTAATCTGTGTAAGACAATTTTGTAATGTTGTAACAATAGTAGCATCAGTAGTAATAGGTTTAAGATGTAAATAATTTCGATGAATTGTTTTATAGTTTAAAATGTAAAATGTCATTGATAAAATGTCTTGTTTTAATAAAATGCCTTATTTTTGTTAAAATGCCTTGTTTTTGATAAACTGTCTTCTTGGGGTTAAAAATGTTTGGTAATTAAGTTTGTTAAATGAATGTTGTATACTACATTATCTTGTTATGGCTGTTTTAAAGTATTTTAAAAAGTGTGTTTGTATACAATTGGTAAAACATAGTGTGATTGAAAATGTCTTTCGTGCTCAAGGTTTGTTATAAAGTCACTGTAAATATTTTAGCTCTTAATGATGATTTTATGAGTAAATAATTTTTAATAAAATTTTTATATATTAAAAATGAATACTGTGACTTGTTATTTATTAGTTTAAGATTTTCCTTTTGTCATTATATAATATCTTGTGAATGTGTCATAAGTACTTGTATGTGACTGGATATAAATAGTTTAAATATTCTTGAGATGACTAGGTCATGGTAAGTTGTTTGAGAATTGGAACTTGAAAATATTTTAAAACCAGGTTATTTGACTGCTCATTTTCGCGGGAAAAAATACACAAGTTTGTTGGTTCAAAATTGATGATGGAGAAAAACTAACATTTCAATTAAAATTGAATAAAAAAACACACTGAAGGAAATTACAAAAATTTTGGAGAGAAACAAACATGACTGAAAGGATGAATTTGAAAGGAGAGGTGACAGACTATTATTTCGAGAAAATGTAGCTGGGCTGCTGGTCAACCTGAGGAACCCTAGGGAATTTAACAAAACCAAGAGCCAACTCAGACCAATAACTTTTCAGTGCCAGGTAGAAAGACCTCTTGGTGACACACCACAATGTGTCCTGCAATGCTACAGTTGTGAGAGTCCAGCCAACATTTAAAAATTTTTTTTCTCACCGCAACAAGATTACAACTACTGCAGCTGAAGATTAAACACAATGATGCTTGCTGGTAAAAATACAGTAATACTTTATACAAACTCAGAAAACATAATTGAAAACTTCTTTTTAAAATATAACTCTATGCTATCACTAAAAGTGGATTATTCTTACAATAGTGAAACTTTAGTTAAGAAATTATCATTTTGTTATCTGTTGTAGGACGAATAGTATATTCAGAGTTTTCTTGAAAATTTCAACTCAGCTTCACTCCACACACACACACACACACAAATATATGTACATATATATATAACAGCTTATAAGCCTGTGCACGTCATTCATTCACCAGCCTCTGGGGTGGATGGATGTGTTTCGTGGGCGCTCTTTGTGCGATTTCATTATTTGTTTAGTCATTTTAATGTACTTGTGTTTGTTAGCCATTTTATATTTTCATTAAAACTACAGAGTTTTTCACCTCAGTCTATAATCAAATGTAGGTTATAAGTTGATGTAAGTCCTATATCCAAGTCAGTGTTGCAATGACCTCTGGTGTGAATGGATGTATATTAAACATTTTCTTTCTTGTGCAAGTTAGTAAATTAATCAATATTTATGTGTGAATTACATTTCTAAATTTCCTCAACAGTCTCACAGGCAGACGGACATGTTTTAAAATATTGTCAGGTATGTGCGAGAACCATCAAGTAGTGTCGCATTTTTCATATATCTTGTTATTGTGGTTGTTAGCTGTTTTATTTATAGGGAATTTTTTTGATTTATTAATTAATTTTATACTAGATACTCATGTAATTCTGATTGTTTAGCATACATTTAAACCAGATGTTATTCACATAGTTGTGACCATTTGAAATTAGTGATTATTGTGTGTGATTTATTCATACATTAACTCATTTAAGCACACTGAAGTTACTTCTCTCATGTGATAACTATATGTATCTATCTGTTTAATTAACAAAAAAATCGCCTATCTACTATCTATGAGCGATATCCCCTTAAAAAAATACTTATGCCACTCTTGTACAAAACTCACCACATATATACCCCATCCCCAACATGTCACATTTCATCGAGTGCCAGAGTTCCAAGGGCGAGGACATACCAGAGCTCCTCCCCAACCCACAAAAAAGAAAGAAAGAAAAAATATAGTACAACTATACAGTTATCACACAACAATTTTTATTGATTAATTCAATTCATTTAATTGGATTAATCAATCAAATCAACATATGATTTTATCCTATGAGAATTTAAAAAAATCGATCACATTAAGATTGGGTTAAGGATTAATCCAAAAGAATTCATTGGATTACAATCGGATTAAGAAATAACCCTTTTGATATCAAAGGGCTATTCCAATTATTCAAAAGTGAAGTAGAACCATCACGCCCCTACTGCTTCTAGAATTAAAACTTAGTCGGTTTACACATCAATATAATATTTATTAAACTCACTGGCCTATCTGCTCTCAAATATATTATCATAAACTCAATAGCACATTTTTACTAAACAAGAAAAATTTTATTGATTGTGGTGTGTAGCTAAAAAGTGGCTTGGTAACGGATACAAAAGATACCTGCAAATATTTTATAATTTCGCAGAATATAGTTCTGAGGTGGCGATGATACTATGTATAGACAAGAGAGTATATAGAAAAAGTGAACTTTTTTACGTGCTGACAACATGACATATCCCTAGAACTCAAGGGTATTTTCAATCACCTGGATTTTGCCCCGGTTTTCGATTTCCGCAGTTCTGTCGGCTTGTGTTACATGACATTCAGCCAGAGGCTTTATGAGAAAGAGAGCATTATAATTTTGCTGGTTATGAAAGACACTGACATATTGTCTTTTGGGCAGACCGAAATTCAAGTTGCACTTACTATGTGTGCGACCTCTGATTTCGCCCATCAGATGGTCATGATAGACCACGATATCATCAGCACCGAGCTCTTCCTTACAAATGTGACAACATTTCTAAGCTTCCAACCTAGCTTCAACAGCAGGGGTTTTTGGTTTCATAGGAACAATCACACTGTAAATTCCTGCAACCTACTTTGTAAGATCAACTAATTGGTATGTACAATCCGCACCCACAAACTCAAAATAGTTAGATAAATTTGGATTGTATGCACAAACCAACAATATTCTATAAGCATATGGAACATGTTGGTTGATGGTAGTTGTATTACACGTTTCATCATTAGGCAAGCAAGTGGACAAGGGTTTCATGCAACTTTCAACATCGCAATAAGCAACGAAACCCAATCTCTGCTGTTTGCTGTAATCCTTAAATTCCAAGTACTTGTCGACCCCAGAAGGGAAAGTACAGGAACAGCTTTTTGTTGCTGACAAATAATAGTGTGACTTGCGAGTTTCTCCTCAGTTCTGAAATACTGGAGACAACAATTGCAAACAAATATCTTATGACAATGGTTACTCAGCTAACTACCAACAAGCTGTGACAAATTTTTATGCATACAAGATGCAAATGCACAGCTTTACCACTAGCACAAAAGGTCAAATTACTTACATGGCGAGCATAACACACAGGATAAATACGTACTAGTATGATAACTCCATATTTTTCGCAAGTTTCGACAATTATATTGCTATCTTTGTCCACCACAGTGTACATTGATAGAAATAGTAGTGTTCTCCCCGGACTTACGACTATCCTGTATGACTTACAGGTGTCAACAAACCTTCAGTATTCAAAATCTCTAGAGGTTTTGTACATGAATCCAAATAACTTATATTTTGTGTGGCAGGAAACAAAGATGCTACGACGGCATAGTGGAAACACATTCCCTCCAGGCAGTGTACATTGACACAAGCAAGACGATTGGCAATAAACGTTTGTAGTTTATCATGTGTAACACCTATGGTGAATGCCCTATATTGTGAGACAGGCATCCATGTACCATATCAGTTGGAAACTCCAGCCTGAACCATGTGCACTAAACTCCTCAAGTCCGTTAGTCAGGTAAGGCTTAATTGTATCATCATAGATTGTGGCAACATCAGAAGAATGGATGATAGGGAGGGATTTGCTCTGAAAATAGAAAGTTTCTATAGTGCCTTCCTCTGCCATGAGGGATTTAACACACACGCAATGGTAATGCAAAGTCTAATTGACCAGGGTGATGCCAATACTAAATTTAACAAGGGGTCCTTACACATCGAGAAAGAACTTTCAAAATTTGCATCACTATTACCCCCTATTGTTTACTATCCATGCTTCACTCAATCAGCCTGCAAACACCATGCCAAATATCTCATATGTCAGGTCTGACAAAGACTCCACTGAAGCTGGGGAATCAGACAATGAATTATTTTCCATTTCCCTAGACGAAGTCTCTCTTATTGACTCGAAAGTCGGCTGTGAGATGGAAAGAGCACTATCCGATTCTCACAAATTTTCCGAGTTGTATAGAAATAAATTGTCTAACAAGAGATCGAGCTTTTTTTGTTTGGAGGTAGCAGTCATAATTCGACATAAAGTTGTTAATAGCCTTTCGATCAGCGAGTCAGTGCTCGAATTGCTCAAATATAGGTCTTCCAGCAAAAAATTGTAATAGTTTCTCCTTAGGGGAAGAGACACCTTGACAGCTTGTGCTAGACTGTCTTTCCATCTGCGATTCACACTCTGACTCGCTTACAAAAAGATTTTCCAACAAACGGTCAATGGTTTGGCGCTTACAATCAATCATTTTCATTCCTTCCTAAATTTTCTTTGTTTCCTGATAAAACTATAATCAACACCATAATAAATGTATAACGCCATGTCATTCTGAAAAAATAAAAAATACCATTAGTCACTTACAACGAAGTATCGATGTACCTGAAATAAATTTTCTGGTAGTAACATCCTAACCAGAGGGGGGAAAATATAATTTTTGTATTTCAATGAATTTTTTTTAAATCAGATTTTAAAAAATTAATTTTATCGGGTGCTGAGTTATGCGTGTTAAAAAAGTAGTGCACTCATGTAGTTTTTAAAAGTATGTGACATACAAGAGACTTGGTATTTGTTTACAAAAGATATCGGGAAGTGTGTAGAGCCAGGTAATGAGTCAAAAGGGAAAACAGATAGCAGGCAAGAGACTGTAATGTGTTTGAGAAAATTGCCACAGCAGGCACTAGCATATAGACACATCTCTCGCTGTTCCCCTTCCCCTGTCTGCAATCATACCTGCTGCTCTCCACCGCTCATGTGCTGCAGTCGCCTGCACAATACAGCCCACAGGGAAGCTGGCCACTTCCCCTTCACCACCCCTATGCCGACTCCAGCTAACAGTGAGGCGGCTCACATCCTGCAGCGCTAGTCCAATATACACCATGCTTCACGAGCCGTATAACCTATATTTCCCAGCACACATTTCGTCCTGGGCGAGGATACTGTGTTTACAACACAACATTGTATTTAATTTTAAGGCATATTTAAGAACGATTTGTTTAACACAAAACTTTCCATATTACTTGCCATTTTTTAAATTTAAAAAGAAAATATTTAATAAATTGAGGTCAAATTACTTTTTAACTTTAAAAATTTTTTAAAGAAGGCATATTTATTAGCGATTTTTTGTCTGGAAAGTTTTAGCAAAGGGGAATACTGTCATGGTTACTTACAACTAAACATTTAATACACTTACATAGTAATTAATTATTTAAAGCACCCTACTACTACCAAAAAATTACTTAAATTTAAAAAATAGAAAAGAAAAAAAATTGTATGCTTTGACAATCATACAAACTAAGCAAATATCATACAAACTAAGCAAATATCATACAAACTGAATTTAAAATAAAACTTCCCACCCACCCAGTTTCTATTCATTCCACATTCATTAAAAATACTCAGGTACAATTATTCATCTATCTCACATCCTTCTCCAAACAACAACACTCGGAGAACAGACTCAGGAGTTAAGGCTATGTGCCCTCCAAATACACTAGGGGTATTTGCTTTAGTTCTCTAATGTATTTAGTCTTTTCCATAATTCACACCCAAACACACAAAATCCCACCTGCCCAGATTGTCTCAAAATGACTTAAAACTAACAAAAAGTTAGAAAATTTCCCATTCGACTTAGTTTCCATACATTCCACATTCGTTAAAAATACTCAGGCCCAATAATTCATAGATATTACATCCTTCTCCAAACAACAAAACTCAGAACAGACTCGGGAGCTAAAGCTGTGTGCTCTCCAAACACACAATGCATGTTTGGCTTAGTTCTCCAATTTATTTTGTTGTTCCATAATTCACACCCAAGCACTGAAAAACCTACCTCCCCAGATTGTCTTAAAATTACTTAAAACTGCATAAACAAATGAAATATATTAAAAAAACTTCCCACCTTACCCAGTTCCCATAAAATCCATATTGTTAGAAATACTCAGGTTCAATTATTGATCAATCTTACATCCCTCTCCAAACAACAACACTCAGAACAGACTCAGAAGCTAGGGCTATGTGCCCTCCAAATACATGATGCATATTTGGCTTAGTTCTCAGAGTTTTTAGTAGTTACATAATTCACACCCAAGCACATAACAACCCCTCCCCCACCCAAGTTGTCTTATAATTACTTAAAACTATCAAAAATTTTAAAAATCTGGCAAGTTCTAAATATTTTAACTAATCTGAAGAAAGTTTATGTAAATTTCATTCATATTCTACAAAGTTTAACGATTTGCAAAGAAAGTTAAACAATTACCAAAGAAAGTTTAATGATTTAAATACAAACTCTAAAAATTTTAAGCAAATACTGGTAAAATTGTAAAAGTGTTAATAAATTGTAAAAAAGTGTATGTAAATTTCATTCAAATTATAAAAAGTTTAATGATTTTTAATTCAAATTCTAAAGATGTTAAGCAAACACTGGTAAAATTTAAAAGTTTATAACTATTATCAAAAAAAGTTCAACTTAAGAAAAATTTACAATACATTTTTTAAATAAATCTTTAAACAATTACCAAAAGACCCTAAATGTTAAGCTTATTTACTTACATAAAGTCTACTACCAAAGGTGATAGTCGTCGAGCAAGACCTGACTCCAACACAGGTAAGTGAAGGGCTGATTGGACCCCACTCAGGCAGCCAAGAGTCCAGACGGGGACCCGGAATCCCAGGCGAGCACCGGGGTGACAGCAGAGCTGAAGGTTGGATCCGCAGGTTCTTTGACCCCACAACACTGTGTGATATGCTGTCAAAACCCAGGCGACAGATTCCCTGAACACGAGCGATTCATGCTCCTGTCACCATCACAAGCACTCGACAGCAGGTCCGTTGTGCAGAGGTAGTGTGTGACCATTTCACAGATCAAATGGGTAGCACTCGCACTGGAGAGGAGATCCTTACTCCATACGGGCTTATTAGCAAATGAGGATGTACAGGGAGAACCCTCCATATATATGCCAGACACCCTCACTTGTCACAAAATTCATATATTTGGCTTTTGTCTCAAATCTATTTCAATCGAAGAAGCAACATAACTTGAAATGGTTTTAAGTAAAATTTAGGTTAAATTTATTCAAACTGACAAAATTAAAAGGATTATTTCACAACCGAAAGCATTTTTAGATTTCGGAGTGCACACTTTGAAATTTAATGTGGAATATGTGTAATTATTCGGTTTTCAGGAATCATATGTAATTTGAAATATGTTATTATTTAACGATTTTGTACAAGTCCTTTTTAACCCTGAATTTAATGAATTTTTACATACAAGAACAAAGTTCCTTTTCGATTATTATTTTATCATATGTAATCATGTTTCATTCATTATTCCTTATTGGAATTGTATGTAACTTTTAATATACTTAATGATTACTGACTTACAAACATGTCTTAGACGGGATTCGAACCCAGAAGCTGCAAACTATATTACAATCATACATTCCCTAGCCGGGATTCGAAACCAGAAACTAGACTAATTAACCATGCCTTCCCCAGGATTCGAACCCCGAGCCTCTATATTACAGCATTTTCTAATTACTCTATGGAGGCTGGCTAAAGAATAAACTATTTTTTGTGTATATAAGCTGTGGTGTAAAATAATAGTACATTTTCCAACAGATCACTTTGCCAGGAGAATGTTTCAAATATCTTCAGTTATTTCTAACCAGTATTTTGGCAAACGATTTAGTATGTTCGTTACAGGATTTTTTCCTATGACTTTTTAATTAGAACTTTGTTTGTGTTAATGAACATAGTTTGATAGAAACCAAACATATTTTAACTCCTTGCAGCATTTTATTTATTTATCAATATTATTCCTTTCTACAGGAAAATTAATACACTTTTTTTTAAGAGGAGTGGTTAAATAAACATACCAAATAATATAATTTTAAAAGATACATTTACTGACAAATTCTTTCAAAATATATACAAATACATCTTGTTTTACTAATGTATGTACAGCATTTTTTTTAAATATACACAGCCAAGTACAGAATGTTCCAAAATATAGCACATACTATACAATCATTTCAAAATATATACAAATACAGGTTGATCCAAAAATGCATGTACAACATTAATTTAAAGTGTACACTAGCAAGTACAGGATGTTTAAAAAAAATATACATGCCATTTTTATTTATCTAAACATAACTTCCAAATCATAGCACCAGTAAGTACAGGCTGTTACACAAATTTAAGTACATATTTTACTACAGGATGTTTCGCAATATATACAATATTATTTTTAATTTATCCAAACATAGATATACAAGATGTTTCAAAAATATCACAAACCTATTTTAAGACAAGTTATAAGCTATTAGCAACTTCCATAAATAATGTTTTCATACACTTTCTTAATATTGTATCTAAGTCCTCTTCTTGAACTCTACTTTCAAGGAGGGAGCATTTCTTTACCCTGGCTTTATCCTGTCTGTTTGAACACAAACATCTTTACATTCAGAGGAATGTAAAATTCCACTTTCAACTAAGTCTGGGTTTGCTTCGACATAATGCGAGTGAACATCTTCAATACTAGATGGAAGAGGTGTTGTTGCAGCCATGAAAACCCAGGACATTTGGTCGTATCACTTTATTCAATAAATTAATGATTTTTTTGTTTCCTATTGGAAATAAATCACTTTAAAATTAAAGACACTGTCACACGTTTTTGTAAACTCATAGGGAAGGCCATTACACCATAGTGTGTAAGTTATATTAGAATTTCCTGGTTTAACACTAACATAATGGTTTCCAAGATGAACATACATGTTACTCATCTACAATCCAATACTCCGCTGGGAACAATTAGTAAGGAACAATGTATGTATATTGAAAAAATCATTTTCTAACATTTAAAGTTAAACAGTGATGTAACCAAAGTTTTTGTGATGACAAAAGATATGAATATCATTATCACATTCTTCAAAAAACTGATATGGCAAAATATTATCTCCTTTATGGATAAGATGGTTCAAACATTGTTCTTCCTCACAAAATGTTGTCGCAACATGCTCGCCCTTAAGCTTTAGATCTCGAGTACTATATATGGTATACACTGATTTACAGAACATTCTCAATGGTTGCAATTAGTTAAATTGGAATCAAAACTACATGGATTATTATGTGCTGACAAAGATTCATACATGTATTTACACTTAAAATGAATGCCTGACTCACAAATTTCCCTAATGACAACATGTGAATATGCTACAATATAAGTTACAGAATACTAACGTTTTTCAATCTCCAAGAACATTATTCTGAATTAACCACTTCACATGCATATATGTTGCACATTGACAGGAATACTAAACCACCTTGTTCGAAAATATAGTTGTGGATGTCTCCATTGCAGGACTCCATCCAATGGACGGTGATTACCTGGTGAGGTCTGGTGAGTTTATAGGCGATTACTCAGTTTTCATGTGCCTCTTCAAGCTCCTTGGTAAGACTAGCTATAATCAATTATTCTAACATAGATGGCAGTTCACTGTTGAGTCAGAGACACCTCACAGCACAATCATTGCATGCTATGCCTTCACCAAAGTGAGTTCTGAGGATTCTATCGAAAGTATAGCACCAATGTTCTATATTTTTGCATACTTGACTTTGTAAAATACCATCTTACAGCTTAAAGAAGTCTCTTCTCTGTCCTATTTGCATGGCCTCATATACATCTGTAGGCTTAAAGATTCTAACCATGACTGACAATTTAATGCTAAATGATCTCCTTGTATAGATGTTATGTCATTTGAACGTTCTTACTTTCCTAGCCGCACTCTACAGTTCCGCATTCGACAGGAAGTTATTGATTCTTGGTTTCCTATGTATGTAAAATGTTCCTTGTTGTTACATTCTTTGCCCCTTACAGTAAGAATAGAACAACATTTTTCTGCATTATATATTTGATTTTCTTGAATGATGTATGTTTTGTGGGTGATAGCTTGAGCTTCAAATGCTATTTGGTTCTCATTGCAAAGTAACTTACTGCTGGGATGCAAATTATACAAAGTACAAAATATTCGCCCAAAACAAACGTCGAAAAATTTTGATGAAGTGATGGGTAAAACCTCTCCATTGTAACTGATGCTCCGGTGTACGGTTCTTTCTTTCTATAGTTAGATTTTCTTCCAGTTTGGGATAGTATTAATTGTTTAATGACATCTTGGTTAAATTTAATTTATGAACACAAACATTGCTCTGCCATACTTCACAGTCCCACATTCCACAAGCTAACATTTCAATTTAGCTACTACCTTTCATTTGCGTGATGTGTTGTTTGTAATTACATGTTTCAGTCCACAAAGTAGGGTTGATGTAGAACTCTCAACTTAATTTGTATTTTATTTGTTTAAATCCTGGTTCCTTGGTTATTTAATTACTTACAGTTTCAAACATAGATCCCCAGAATAAGGTAGTTCGCTGTCAAGTCGCATGTTAAGAACCGAGCAGCCATCTTGCTTATAACACAATACTCATTGTTTATATGTATTTCCTTCGAAACTTTGTGAAAAGTTCCAATTTCCATCTCCGTTGCACATCTGGAATTGGAAGTACATGTTGTTTAGGAACTTGAACCACACTTTCTTGTTCCTTGGAGTAACACTCTCGTACACCAGCTTTGGGTTGAATGTCTCCATTTCCAAAGTCTAACACAGGTGTAAAATTGTAACAAAACATTTTTCTAAATTATTATCTTTACATCTAGGTATGATGTTGATATAAATAGTTTCTTAAATCTTTGCTTTTCCATTGTGAACAAAACAATTTTTTTCTCATAGTGATTAGTGTTATAGTGTTTTACTATCGAATTAATAATTGAACAGTCATAATATCTTCTGATGTTTGCAACTTCTGCATGGTTAAACTATTTAAAATTCCCTTCTGTGTTTTGCCAAGTATCTATATGGAATAGTCTTCGAGGTACGCATTGTTCGTGTACTGGAAATTGTCTTCATAAACTATATCACCAGAGTCCCATTTTAAATGATGTATTTCGTAAGTTTGATGTCAAAACATCATTTTTATTTCTGGATTTAAAACAAACTAAGACATGAGAGATTTAAAACTTAATATTTTAGTGTATTAGCATCAGTCGCATATAGAATGGCAAGTTCTTTAATTACAAAAGATTTGTTTTGATAATTTTCGAATCCCTCCTAATTGAGAATAGTCTAAACGTAATAGCATTTTCGCCTTTCCATAAGCTATAATTGTGTTGAATACTTCAATGCACTCCTCATCACAGTTATCGCAGTAATGCCCTTCATGCATTATACCTGCTATGAGATGCCACGGAGAGAAGAAATCCCTGTACATGATTGGCATAACTCTCGATGCTGATGTGGACATTGGCTTCGTTCTCGATGCTGTAGATGCCTGTTGTAGCTCTTGTTGGCATGGAAGCCTATCATTGTTCTGGTACTGTAGGCTGCTAATGCAATGCACACACACACACAGGCAAACGATGTGACCTTATTGGCAAGTGAGGACTTAACAATGAGAAAAAATTTCTTTATTTGTCCTTATATCGCATATAGATTCAAAATGATCGCAGTTTTACTTTCAATTTGCTTACATTTGGGGCTTTTAAAATTTGTTGAATTAACGTTGAATTTGAGATATTTCAGGTCCGATAGAAGTCATTTCAGGCTGGATTCATGCTATTTCATTAATATTACATTGAAAAGTAGTATTTTTAAATAAAAATAAGATTATATTTGTTCACATAAACACATTTCTGCTGTATGTGATAGATGGGATATCAAAACAAGATATTGTATGGGAACATTGTTCTCGTAAAAAAATTCTACATGTAAAACATATTTTTCTCTGCTAAATACAAATATTTGAATATGTACTTTTTCCTTACTAAAACCCTTTGACTTGTTTATCATGTAAATTTTAGTAAATCGAAAGACATGTGTTTTGAAAACCATGTTCTTTGAAAAACTATAAAATTTATTTAGTAAAAATACCTCTTGTACGAAATTATACTTAGTTATAGTTACCTGGATTACTTTCCTAGAATTCTATTGCTATGAGATTTGAAAATTTATTTGATGTTAGCTGGAAAAAGGGATAAAATTTAAACTTAAAATTAATTCTAAGTTATCAGACTAAACTTAGAAATTTCTAGAAACTGCTTATATTTTCATTGAATTCAGTGGATTAAAGAAATTTGGAATGTAAACTGTTGATGAAATAATTTTTTTCAGTGGGACTTGTGAAATTTTATTTTGCTGGAAGCAAATATTCAAACAAGCTAGTGTCTGGGGTTGGAGAATACAGCAAACCATTTTCTGGGAAGAACAATCCTCTGGGAGAGTCGAAAATTCCTGACCAGAGGGGGTGGAGGCAGATAAGCAGCCCTTGAGCTGGACAAACAAATGCTTCGGAGTTAGGGGCAGGAGGGAGGGAGAGGGAATGGTGTAACAGGATCTTCCAAGCACCTTCGCAGGAAAGTGCAGAGAGGCCATCTTAGTTATTCTTCAAACCTAAGCCTGCATACATAGATACCTGCCTCTGCTCTAAGAACTAACACTTCCCTGCTCGTGTTTGGCAAGCTGCCGACCTCAAGCCCAACGATGGAGGGTATCCAGACTTCAGTATCGGCAAACCTAGGCCTACCATACACCTGACTGTTAACAGCAATTCTCGTTAAGTGCTTTCTTTGATTATCTGACTGGGGTTCAAACCTCACTATTAATATTCGTAAAATACAGTGGAAAATATTTAACATTCGCTAATAATATCGGAAAACAAAATTACGTGTGAATGCCATTTGGGAAATTCCTCTACGAGTGTTAACTATGGGATTCGCTAAACTTTTATTGTGATAAGTTTTCGACGAGAGTTGTGTTAAAATTATTCGAACCTATAAAATTTGTCCCTCCTTGTCATTTATGTGATTATTCTTCATGTGAAACGTTTCGGTGTAGGTATAATTCACAATCTGTATGAATAGTGTGCAAATAATGTCCTTCATTTGGAAGTTTACATGCATCTATTATTTTTTTTTATTATCCATGCGATTTTTCATTCAGTTAGTATTTTTAAATATGAATTTCTGAAACTGATATCACAAGACTTAAACCTAATGTGTGTTAAAAATTGTTCAGGCCGGTGTAGTGCATTTACATATGTCTATCTTTTTTTTTTTTTTCGAGTAACTTGGTATTGATCTAATCGTTTTTCTTCGATCAAGTGTCTGAAGTTTCAACAAAAGTGTTATTGGTTGCTAAAAGTGAATTATTTAATTTTTTTAATATTGGAAATTGGGTAAGTTGTTTTCAGTAGGAGAGAGTCTCTTAGCACCGGGTGGTGGCTAGTATCGGGCACATGAGAGTTAGTGAGAATCCCAATAGATAGCAGCATAATACAAGTTGTATCTGAAAGGTTCCTTCGTGTACACAAAACCACCACCAAAGTGTATATGTTATTCAAGCTGTTAGCACAGTATGCACTTTTTGTGATTTTTGTTGTTTGTGTACATGCCTCACATAAGATTTAGAAGAGCAGTGTGTTAAATCAGGTTAGTGAATGGTGGTTATTATTTGTACTGTTCTTAGCAGTAATTTTATTAATAGGTTCTCGGAGTATTAACTTAAAATGGTTTATATTTAGTTAATGGCAGAAACTTTGGAAGTTGTATGCGCATCCTGTAGTATCGGACCTTCAATGTCCTGTAGTGTCGGACTTTCAATGTCCTGTGGTATCGGACACATAGTTAGCCAGTGTATATAAGAGTAACTTTGTGTAAAATAAGCTTCGTTATCGAGCGGACATACAATAATACTACAAATTTAATAATTATGGCTTTAACTTATAAGAGTTTGTATTGTAATTAATAATTTCAAATATTTATTTTTTTATTGTACTTCAATACCAAAATTCAAGCCTATGCTTGACAAGGCTAGTATCGGACACATAAGTAACTCTTGTTCTTTTTTCTCAGATGTGTAAGAAGTAAGTTTTCTCTGTTTGCAGATTGTGTCACTTAAATAAACAACGTTTGTAAATAATAAAAAAGTCAGGACAGCATCACATGGTCTGAAGAAGACATGAAACTTGCTGTGAACAGTGTGCTGTCTGGTAACCGGAGTGTGAGGGAAGCTGCTAAAATTTTAGTGTCCCAAAGAGTATTTTGAAGGACCAGGTATTAAAAATTATTAATGGTGGGAAAGTTCAGATGGCACCGAAACTGGGGTGGTTTCAGAGAACATTTTCAGGGAGTTATGAGAAGCAATTAACTGCTCATATCAAGCGGTTGAATGATATGTTCATGCCTCTCACCAGGAAAGAGTTCCTGAAGCTGGCTTACAATTTAGCTGGTTCTATGAGCTGCCACATATATTTGATAAAAACAAAAAAATTGCAAGGAAAAATTTATACTACGATTTTATGAAGAGGCATATGGAACTGGTACTAAGAACTGCCGAATCCACCAGCATAATGTAAGCAGTAGGCTTTAATAAGTCAAAAGTGGGTGCATTTTTTAATAAGCTAGGCAAATTGATGGAGAACTTTTTCCCGCCATCTAGTAATTACAGTACGTATGAGATGGGAATCTCTACTGCCCATGAAAACAGCAAAGTGATTTCACTGAAGAGAAAACGACAATGTGGGAATCTAACTTCTGTATAGAGAGGTCGTAATGTGATGCTGATGTTCTGAACGAGTGCCATAGGGCAGTTTATTTCACCTCTGTTTATCTGCCCTCGACAGAAGATGAACTAGAGTCATATGAGTTGTTCTCCTGATGAGAGATCTGGAGTCGCTCAAGCAAATGGCTGGATGAATGCAGACATTTTATTTCCCATGTTTTAAACATTTCGTTAAGCATGCACGCCCGACAGAGCAAAGTCCTGTGATTCTGATATTTGACAGCCACTGCAGTCATAAGGGATTGGAGGAGGTCATTTTATATGCAAGATCCCAGTATATCCACATGCTATCAACGCCACATCACATGACTCATAAGTTGCAGCCCCTCGACAGGTCATTTATTAAACCTTTAAAAGGACATATTTGAAGCATGTTCTTCGTCGATGAGGAAGAATCCTGGACTCCAAAATAACATGTGGGAAACCCATTAGCCAGCCAAGAAATTGGAGATGATATCGTGCAGTTCGACAGTCCTACCACGCAAGCCAGTGTGGAACCAACTTCAGGTCCAAGTGGGCTTTATGAGTCTGGGGAAATGATGGAAAAAAATCTCACTGGTACCAAATGCTAGCTAACATAAACTCCAGTGTAGGGAAAGGAAGGCATAGAGAAGTCAGATTCTTACGCCAACTCTTTTTAGGTAAATACTTTAGGCCAAGCACAATGAAAAAATTGAGAAATACACATGAAAGAGCCTCAAGTCCAAGAAAACTCTGCAATTTGATGATGCAGCAGTGGCACAATCTAGTAAACAGGAAATGGTCTGTATATTGTGTCAGAAAAGTTTTCAAGACTGAATCCAGTGTCATAAATGTAAAGAATGGGCACGTAAAAACTGTGAAGACATTGAAGGAGTGCGCATATTTCATAAATGAGATAGATGTCTTAGAACACTGGAGTTTGATATGGCAGAGATTGTTTAATATGTGTGTTAAGAAGCAGGCCTAAATACACAGAGCTCTTTGTAAAAATAATGCATATTTAACTATTATAGATCACACTGATAATTGGTTGTCTGCTAATGTAATATTTGCAGTTATATGTAGCCGAGTTTTCACAAAATTTTACAAATAACACATTTTAATTTTTAAAGGTCAATTTGATATATTTACATTATGTTTACAGATGCATTTGGAACCCCTTGATATGTTCATGACCTTCTAACAACAAAATAATATAATATGACCTATTTCGTGAACATAATCATTAGTATTTAGAAAAAATTTTGACTAAATTTGTGACTGTCCGGTACACCAGGACATTGTTGATAAAAGAGGGAAAATAGCCTAATTTTTAATTCAATATACTAACAGACCATGTTACATTTTTTATTTATTGTATCAGGACTATTATTGCATGTGTGCTGGAGGATATCGAACATGTATTACTTTATGAAAATATGTATACATTGGAGTACGATAGACCAAAAATATAAACTGTCTGGTGCGAGAGGACTCTCCCCTACTTGTTCGTTGTTTTAAATTTCCAGTGAAATATTTCGTTAAACTTAATATAAACTGGTGAATTCATAAACAGGACATTTTTATTGATATTTAAAGTATTTCAATAAGTAAATTTTTGTGCGAGTCAACTAGTTGCCTGTGCATTTCGGTGTTGAGAATATTTGATTTTTCGTCTTGAAAACTGATGACTTACTTAATTTGGACGTCGTTATTTTATAACACCTAGCTTGGTAGGGAAATATGATACCTTTTTGCCTTTGTTAATTACTTTGTATCACTTTGTTAGTTAGTTTGTGTATTTTGAACATTTGCTTTTAATTCAAGTAGTTTGCTTCCATCTTGGACATTAAGTTAGGATATTGCATCAGGATTTCTAGGGGCGGTAAGCAAATTTTCATTTTGATGTGGAAATAGGCTCAGACGACTATAGGGAAATATTTTTTTCATCTAGTTCGTGCTTCGTAAACATAATTTTCATCCATTTGTCATAGTCATATAGTTGTGTATTTGGACGTAAATCGTATTCACCTCTCTTTGCAATAGCTATTTCCTAACAATTATATTATGCCGAAATGTTTCGTTCATTTCACATTTCCGACATTTCGCGTATCTAGAGCTCAGTCACCTACCATCAACATCCCTCCCAACACATGGCTTATAAGAGGCCGCAAAGCTTATATTGGAGTTATTCCTACAGCAACTTCCCGACCGAACGGACATATATTAAAATCATTTAAGCTATGTGTAGAACTAAGAGGCGTGTGTGTCAAGTAGTCTAATATACATTTTGGAGTTAATGTGTTTAGGAATAGTGCCTTTTAATTCAAGTCGTGTAATATATTCTGTCTTAAATTGTAAATACTTAGGGAAATTGTAGCTATTATTCATTACTAGATTTATTAATGACACCAGGATAGCTGGGGCCTGTAATTCGTTAAAATGTGTATTTGCGATTCGATAAGACTTTTGTGTAAATTATGTTGCTAGCATACAGGAAATCGTATTCGCGTCTCTTTTTGTTTAATTCATTACGTATTTACTAATAATTTCATTAAATACGCCATAACCTCTATCGCCTGCTGGATAGTAAACGGGAAGGAAGTCCCTCCTCAATAATATACGAAAATTAATATTACACAATACATACATACACCCCTTCCCCATCACCTCAGTACACTGCCAGACCTCCGAGGGTGAGGACCTACTACTGTATGCCGCTCTCCAAAAATTAAAAGAAAATTAAGACCCTCTACACATATATCCCCCTTCCCCAACACACCACACCTCAGTACAACGCCAGACCTCCCGGAGTGTGGACTTCTCCCCAAGCCGCCCCCCCCCCCCTCCAACACCTTCTCCACGCCACAAAAAATTAAAATAAGCCCCTTAGCACAGTATTGCACCAAACTGTACACTTTATCAATATACACTAAATTCCAAAAAAAAATTCCATAAAAGAAATTTGATCAGAATTTTCCATCAATCTTCTTTTATCACATTTTATTGGATTAATATTAGCAGATTAACGAACATTTAAATCGGATTAAAATAGGATTAAGAATTAATCCGTACAATCGATTTGATATCTAATTAATTAGGTCAATCAATAAAGGCGGCATCCCTCTGTATCTTAAATCGGCAAGCCCCTACTACTTATATTTCCACCTACCTGTCACGTAAGTGGTCAAACTTTAGCGCTCCAGTGGCCAGTTCAACAGAAGGATGTTTTCTGGTAAAGACAGTGGCTTATAAACAAGTGACTGTTGATAGGGTGTGTTACCGAGCAATGAAATAAATAACTTTAATATATGGTAAATAATAATTCCAGGTATATAGAAATGTATAATTTATTTCAGTAGGATATTCTTTGTATAATAAACAGTTAGTCCCAATTTTAGAAATCTATGAGGTAGTGTGATGATGATTTACGACAGAAACTTTATATATATATATATATCTTGAATTACTTCCACATCGGATAAACTAGAAGGCATTTGTTTCAGCAACTGTAAGGTATTAATTTACAGACGTGAAACTTTAATGTTAACAAGTCTTTTCTATATAGTAACAGTAGGGATTTTCCCTTTATTGGGAAATAAAAAACAATTAATAGTATGGTATCTAAGGTTTAGGTTAATACATTTATATACCCGTTTGTTCAAATCAAATAGTGGTGTTTCTTCCTTTATTTTATTACTTGAGCATCCCGAAAAGCGAAATTTTAATCCAAAAGCATAAGTGAGGACAATAAATTATTTAAACATTATACGTAAAACGAAACTATATATTCTTATAACGTTTAAGAGATGGCTACTGTTCAATCCAACTATGTATATAATGAACTGAACAGTAAGAGCATCCTTTAAAGCTAACTGATGACGGGTATGGCAGTTCAGTATTATATTCGCTCCATCCTGTTTATAGGCTTCATTACTGTGTTGTCTAGATATATCATGAAATTTTTACACTGGATTGAATAATATAATCGTCGTCTCCCCTATTGATAGCTGTCTCGAAGTGCATCTTAGGAAGCATGCCTTCCTTGGCCTTATTAGAGCAGTTGTCTCTTGGACTACCGACCTTCCAGTACGCGCCATATTTCTAGCTTGGAAACAAACTCCCAACTCCCAACTAGAGTCCTGCTCTTCCTGACGCCTGGGTCAGATCCACGCACTAGGGAGCCACGGGAGTGGACGCCCTTTGCCGTCTACTGTAACCTCTATCTTGAAACATGGGTCAGATCGCTACGTTCTGCACACAAAGTCTCTGGGTTGAAGATCAGTAGTACGGGCCTCCCACCTCATCTGACCTCCTAATTGGTTACACCCCCTCCCCATTATGCCTCATTAAAGGGCGGGGCGGGGTAAAGCTGCCAAGCTAGGGTTAGCTCAGGCTGGGGTACGAAGGGAAAGTGGCCCAGTTTACAACCAGGTATACTCCTGTAAGGAAGAGGAGGCTGCACGTCAAAGAGTGTCAACCACCAGCTCAGCAAGTTCCACTTCTAACCTCGTCTGTCACGCACCACGCACAGTATCTCCACTGCCACCTACGCCGCCGAAGAAAATACCTACCTCCGTCCGACCAGCTAACATTACCAGGGTAGTCAGGGCCCTTAACATTACAATAGCTTACATTCCAACCTGGGCACCCATTCGCCCATCGCTCGCCTGCGTGCCACCCAAATCTCAAAGCACAATCATTGATGTGGCCAAAGCCAACAACTTAGGCACTAGAAAACCCTGTTCAAACGACGACGACGGATTCACCGTTTTCCCGGGGGGGGGGGGTGGTACCTCGGCCTTACCCTCCAACAGCAAGTCATACTATGGGTAAATGACGAGAAGACAACATTTAGTTTTAGAAGAAATCTAATTATTAAAACTCGGGCATAGGTAATGTAACCAATTATGAAAGCAAATATTTCTGTGGACAGTTTTGCTGAGAGTGCGAACCACGTGGTTTTGATAGACTTTTTTTTTATAAAATATCCGACCGGCGTTGATACCCGCTAAGTATTTACAGCCTCATTTGGTATGTGCACTCTACACCATTATGACCTCTATGTCTGCTGCAGGGCTGAGTGGAGACAAGTTCCGGTTCGACGAGAATGGCGACGGTCCAGCTCGCTACAACATCATCCACTTCAAGCAGATGCGGCCTGGCAAGTACCAGTGGGTGCGAGTTGGCAAATACATGGAGGGCGAGCTGATACTCAACATGTCAGGTGAGAATCATCCACCTCTTCTTCATCGTTGCCACGATTCTCGTTGCTGACTCGAAACACACTAGAATCGTGATCAGATTTAGTAAAACACTTCTCGTTCCATAATCTGTGTTCTAGACTCCACAGTCTTCTGTATGTTCCAGCTAACTTTGTATTATATTCTGCCACATTCCAGACAGCACGAGATTCAGCTCTTCTTTTCTTGCATTTTTTTTAGTCCTTCGGGACAATCCAATCACACAAGTACTTAAAATAAAATGCATTTGAAGTTTAACTATTCTTTAAGTGAATTAGCGAAATTTTCTTATCCGTTACGACATGACAATTGTATCACGACCTGATCGCTTTGTTCCGCTCCTTCTTGTCGTCACTATGATGGCATGTGGCTGAAACTTAATATTTTAAAGTAGGTATCGGGAATTACTCGCTCTATGATAGCTCAGATACTCTCCTGGAAATATATTAAGTATTGGAATGTTACGTAGTTGTACCACGGGAGTTCTGAGCGAATGAGTTGTCTCGGAATGAGGAAAAGGGTGCACCAAACAAAGAGCGTTGCGATAACTATTTAACGTAGAAATACCCTCTACTTATGCAGTTGCTGACAAAAAAAAACCGTGTAGAGTGAAGATTTTTAGGTGGCTCTGCGGTCTTGAGACCGATGAGGGTGAAGCGAGGTGTGAATGGAGCAACATCGGAATGGAAGGGCGGTGGAAATGGGAGATTCCCAATAAAGCCTGCCAACCAGTGGCATCGTCCGGCACGATTCCCATGTTCAAAAATCCAGGAGTAACCCTGCTGGTAGTCGAACCATGTTCGCCTTGTACTGTCAAAGAAAGCAAGATCACGCGTTAAAGGATGACTCCTATCCCAATGACGGTCTTCGACCCATCGGCGGGAAACATAAAAGCGCTACCAACGATCCTTCAAACAAAAATTGTATGTGATCTCTGTGATAAGAAACTTGCCTTTGTGGAAACGGAAGCACCTTGAGAAAACTCCAATGGCAACTATCCACATTCACCAAGATTCATCCGGACATTAAAAGTGAACTCAGCCCACAGCAGTGAGATACCTATCATTCCAGTGTACATTCTATGGATGTTTCCTACGGTTAGTATTTCCATAATTTTAACAGCGTTCAACATTAAAATAATAGACACCAGCAGTAGGATTGAAGGCTTCGAGCAGGCACTCTTTTTGGAGATGATGGATTCGGCTTGAAGTCGGCCATTGCGATTTCCATTTCTCCTCCTCTTTCATCCCATGTATGTGGTGGCTATCTTGGATTTGGCTTACCTAATTGTAAGCATACAAACATATTTTAAAGACGTTTATAAATTTACATATAATAGTTTTAGATGAATATGTAATAATACTGCACTATCGCATCACTCTGTAACTGTTTGAACTCTGTATAAAGCTGGAAGAGAAAAAGTAACTGATGGCACGAGCATGTCACAAATACTGCGAAACATAATAAACCCTTCTACATGTGGTAGTCCGTATCACTTGGCAGTATCTATACTCCTTTACATCAAATAGAAAGTATTTATTTAATTAACATTTGAGAGACTCTGCTTTTCTTACGGCCTCCATAAAAAATAATCATTGTCAAATTCATTTGCAATTTTGGGCCAGCAGCCACACTGGTAACTGTAAAGGCCAAGTAAATACAAACATTTGTGTTTTGCATAATTTCAATTTTTGCTATTGAATACTAGAGTACAGTTCAAATGAGAAAATGATCGTCGCACAGCTTTGTGGGAGGGAACGTAGGAGAGGCAGTGTAGGGGAGAGTGTTCCCGAAAGCTCGCTGCAGGAGGGAGGAAAACCATGCATCACTGCTAGTGCTATACGTACCAAACTGATAACATCGCTCTATGTAACCGTGCCGTTTTAAATACCGCGCTGCGTGACCTACGTTTTCATTCGACAGATAATATGTACATGCGGAGCAGCTCCCGCCCAACCGCTGTCACTACTGAAGTGAGCAACCACACCCCTCCGTACAACGGCAATGGGCTCTCCCTGAATCGCCCGACACGTTTTGGACTTCTGCGTATTGTTTTCTTGTTTGAATTTCACTATACCAGTTTATGCAAACATAACCTAAAGTTGGATGTTACAGTACCTACTCATTAAATCTTTATAAAGTTTCGAAATTTCAAAGTTTATTTCATACATAGGTACTTGATCATTACCCAGATTTATCAGTTTCTTTTAACCCTAGTAGCAGTTTTCAACGGATTTTTTTTTATTCAGTTCAATAATACGAAATATGGAAGATTTGACATGTTATATATGCCAATTCAGGTATGTCTACTAGCAATATCACCAATTTTATGGAGGTCACAAGAATAATACATTAATGCCCGAAGTGTATTAATATTTTTTACGCTATAGAGCGATAGTAATGGTGGTAGTATCTAAAGGCCGTTCACGAAAAGTGAGCACTTTTGAATTCAACCTTTAAAAAATATCACTGCTCTTAACCTGCATATATAACAACGAGCGCACTGAGTGGTATTCGCCTAGTAAAGTTGGTAATGATGGAGGTGAAAGTAGTTCCATGTCTTAACGTTGAATCAGAAGTGTTAGGTAAACATATGAAAATACTGACATTATTTCTTTTGTTTTCTGATTTTTTATTAATGCGTCTTATGCGTAAGAATTGCTAAATATGTAAAATATTTACTTTTCTAATAATTTCCCAATTTCACTTGACCGACGCACGAACAATTGCAATGTTAATGTTACATAAGGCGGAAGAATACACTGTTCATACAAGTAGATCTAAAGCAGGGCTTTCAGAAGTTCTCAGTTTACTGTGAATAGCCTTTAGGTAAATGGAAGACGGGGTTGGAGCAGGCTACAGAATCATGACCAGCTATCACGTGTGGAGAGAGTTAGTCGACTCAGTTTCGTTGAAAGCGTACAGTGTCATTTGCCACTTTCCTTCTGGCACCTGACATTAAGGATACCATACTGTTTTATGCCAAGTCAAATGATGAGCTAGCTTTTGATAAAGATGACTGCCATTTATGCCAAAAGGGCTGAGATATTTATATAGTATAAGAGGAACTTCAACTATCTCACATGTACGTGATATGATTTTTTCTCTTCACGTCACAAACTGCTTGCATTTAATTCTGCTTCGTTGCCACATATCAGCAGTTTACTTCTGCTAGTAGAGTTACAGACCGAATACATTTTGTATCTTGCTTGTAGCAGTACAGTTTATTTTTGACACTGTCAGCAAACAGTCAGCCGCCTGTCCATATTTCCATCGGGCCGATTCCGGAATATGATATCCGGCCAGTACCGACTGGCCGGAATTTGTCGGTTAGCTTTTACCGGCCCGATTCTGGTTCGTATTTTCCGTGTTTCCTGGGAAGTAACGCGCTATAAATTACACAGTTTTCAATTCACGGTTACTTCCCAATTTTATGAAACCCTGCTTAAGTTCTACTTCCGGGATGTTCCTCTGCCTCAAGAAAACAAAGCTTAACTCAATCTAGAAAATTACACCAAGCGGACAGCATACCGCATTCGTGCGCACTCGCTTTAATAATACCTTGTATGAGAACTATTTATTACTAGGTATTACCAACACACCTGTTTTCTCCATGCTTTTATTACTGATGATTAAAAAATATATATTATAACCGATATATACGATATAAGTAAATGTTCAATTTTACAAAAAAAAAAAAAGTATTTTTTATAACACAAGTTTAAAACGCTTGCGATGCGTGAAATGTTTAGGAAACAACCGAGAACGTCATACATAAGATGATTTTATGAAAGTTTGATTCAAAAAGTGTACAGAAACCGAGAATACACTATAGGTACCACAAGGACACAATCAAGAGTGCGCGCGTGAGTGTCGAGATTATTGGAGACTGCTGGTCTGTTGGGCGAATCGCCGCTATGTTTGTTAACAGAGCATTCGAATTCGTACCGAAAATACCCGAAGTGGCCGTTACAACGGGAAACATTATATTACAGGCTATTCACAGTAAAATGGGCATTTTTGAAAGCCCTGCTTGTAGCATGTTATACATAACCTAGGCCACCACTAGAGCGCTAGTAATTCTGTAACGTAGTGTAATGAAGCATTATAAACCGACCTCATTGTGATAGCCAGGTTTTTATGTTACGCACCGCATGACAAAATATTAAATTGGATGTTGGCAAAATTTGCGCTTCAGTTAGGGGGTAAAAAGAAATAAATACTGTCCCATAGAAATATGTTTGCTCGGCTGTACTCAGTTCAGGATCCAGTATGTAGAATCCGTAGGAACTGACCTTTGACAACCCACTCTCGTTACAGACAAGCAATTATTTGCCACGCCAGTTGTGAAACTTATTGTACATAACTACACACACAGCAAGATACTCGTTTAATCATTACGAACCGAAAATATGTAAATGAGGGATATGATCAAACGTGTATACTCAGAAAAGATGTCAGACGTTTCAAATCCAGCTAAAAATTATTTATTAAGAAAATATTTAAAAAATTTCAAATTCAAAATATCTGCTGGAAAAATAATTCAAATAATCAATTATCCCTGAATGTTAATGAGCAAAGAAAAAGAAAATAGTGTTCCAACTAAGCTGCCGTTAGAAAGTGGTCATGGTTAACGGTCATTTTCAAATACCCTTACGTGACACGTATTAACAGTCTGACTTAAGCACTTTAAATATACGTAGTCCTCTCAACATAAAATATCTTGAATTTAGTTCAGAAAAATATAACTTGACTGTCTGAAATAGGTAAAAACACTTGACTTCTCTTGCAGGTAAAAATTGTGCCTAAAGTGTGCTGAAGTCAATATAGGCACCTTGCCAACATGGTGCCGTGTAGAATTTTCTACGCCAACGGCGTAACGTAGCAAAGTCTAAGATGAAATAAATTTAAAAACTTGATGAAAAATAGATGTGAAATACCAGGTTACGAGCAAAGGCAGGAAGTTGTACCTTGTAGAAGGGACGGAGGTAGGACTTGCAGGTCTGGGCGCGGTGCTACTTTACGTGGCTCACGGACATTACAAGTCTAGCTAGCTACATTAAACTCCTAAACAGCTGCTGAAATAAAACTATGCGGAGTACTTACTATCTCAACTCGACGCAAATACACAAATAATAACTGCAGCAAGCTGTAAGAGCTAAAACACCGTAACTCCTAATTAGAATACCTCCGCTACGTCTAACTGTAGGACAAGCGTCCTAGCCTTACGACTTACTCAGTTGAAGGTTGGTGGCAGAGAGAGCGAACTTTCAAACGGCCCGCGCGGCCTAACCCTATGCTGAGCTCTCCAGCCAATCGGAGTGCAAGATTTGAATTTGTTAGCCATTCGCAAGGCTTCCTGACTAACGAACTAAAATGACACATTTTAAATGGCCTAAACCCACGTTCCATAGAGTGACGTGTCTCGTAGAAGTTAATCAAAAAAATACAAAAGAAATTCCCTGAAACATACACATTAAAGGTGAGGCCAAAAATGCAAAATATTTGTTATTAATTAAAATATAAACAAAAGAAAATCTAGCTATCTCTCTCAACTGAACATAAATTATTGCTATTCGTACATCTAACCACATGAAAAATGAAGATTAAAAATAATAAATATTACGAAAATGAAACACATGTGAAGCCTAGGTAAATTACAAGTATTATGCATGACAGTGTCCAATGTGTGAAACAAACATTAGTTATGAAAAATAGGTGCAGATCGCAAAAAAAAAAAAATGTTACGTTACATGCTTTAGATCTACTTGTATGCGTGTTGTGTATTCTTCCACCTTATGTAAAATTAACTTTTCCATGGGCCTCATCACTTTATTCATGCGTCGGTCAAGCCAAACTGTGGAATTATTAGAAACGTAATTATTATACAAAACTGTTCAGTTTTGCGCTTTCGTGCACTAAAAAACACAGAAAGCGAAAGAAATAATTTCGGGCAACACAAATGGCTACTTAGCACTTTTCATTCGACTTTAAGATGTGGAACTACTTTTCTTCCATTATTACCAACTTTACTGGGCGCATGTCACTCGGTGCGTCCGTTAAAATATATGCAGGTAGGGGCAGTGACTTTTTTCTAAGTTTGATTTCAATAGTGCTCACATTATCGTGAACAACCTTTATATGCAGGAAATGCAGTAACTGTAGATCATAAAAGCAAAATTTTAGTTTAGAATAAAATATTTGTTTTATAAATGTGGTTCTGTATTATAATACTATATAATGTATTTCATTTCTGAAACATTTTATATAGTTTATTTTCAGTAGGTATTATAACTAAAGTCACCGAGAGCATGCGGCTTTCCTCTCTTGTACCAGGAACTCCAGCTTTTGATGCTTGCGAAGTTTTTAGATTTGTTCAAGTTTAATTTGTTTATCCCATTCACGGTTATTTCACACTTTTGAAACAAACCTTTGAAAAAATCATCCCATGTTTATCATGTATGCCTGTGTTTTAAACAAGTCACACGCGACAAACATTTAATGCCGTTATTAACATAAAGCATTCTAATCATGATTAAAGGTAACTGCTATTTTGTATATTGCCTTTAAATGGTGTTTGTTTCGTAGTCAAAATGAAATAAAAACACTGAGAACAGTGTTGTGTTGGCAATGACTAGTAGAAATAGTTTACGAGTAAAGTGTTATTAAATTGATTTATAATGCGCTATTTATAAAGTAAACACCTCTAATTTAAAGATTATCATTTCTACGTAGCATTGGTGGCTGTCCAGCTGGTGGCCAGTAGGCCGCATGAGGCCCGGAGGCCGTTATTGTACGGCCCGCGATGGCTTTACAAACTTAATAAACACATGAATTTTGCAAGAAAAAGCTACACAGCTAAAGGTTTAAAAAAAAAACTAAACAAGAACCTCATGTGCAACTTGAAGAATGCGATCTTCAAGCCGATCCCTTCTTTCAGAACAGACAGGAAAAGGGACCTGAATTTTTCAAATTACTGTCTGAAGGCAGATTTCATAATTTACGAGATTCTAGACTAAAAATGACATCAATGTTTGGTAGCACTTACATATATGAAAGTGTGTTTTTTACAATGAAGTTCATTAAAAATAAAAACAGAAGTAGCTCAACTAGTACTTCACTGCGTCATCTCCTGAGGCTATCTACAACGGAGCTAGATGTGGACATACGGTTGTTGGTTGATGTAGCTGAACAGCCACAATCTTCACACTGAACTTAAATTTTACTTAATGAAATTACTTATTTTATTTGGTACGTAAATATTTACCCACTTTGATTTTTCAATAATTAGACCATTAAACATTGTTTTTAATAATAATATTCAATTAAAATATGTTTTTTAAGTGTAGCAGAGTGGCCTAGCCTAATTTAATACCTTGTTATCTTTGTACAATATAAGAAATTTACCAAAATTATGGTACGATACGGCCCACGACTTTGCTAGAATTTGAGTTGTGGCCCACGAGCCCTCCAAGTTGGACAGCCCTGGATCGCAAAGTTATTTATTTAAAATATTTATATTTTGCTGTCTGATCAGCGAAAAATGCGGTGCATAAGCCCTAGCCTTTTCGTATGTATTTTTCCATGGTGGAGCATGTCGGTTGTATAATGAATAAAGGTGTCTGAATTCGTGATCCATTGTTAAAACTTGATTTTAATACAAAAATACTTATTAAATTTGTATTCAGATATGATGGCGGGTGGTTACAACTCCAAAGTTAGCAGAATTGACTACATGACTAATTGCTGGATCTCTATTGTTAATTGCTTATCTTCCAGCTGAAAAAAAAAACTTACGGATATCAAATAAAGTTTGTACACGTACGTTTAGTGACAAAGTTGTGATCAATAAGTTTTTTTATTTCAGGTGTAAATGTATTTCAACGCGAGTGGTTTTTCTTGGCCAATGAAGTGATATTCTAATGAGATTGCCGATCCTTAATCCTTATGTTAGTTACATGTGTGAATGCGAATTTCGGGCGTACGAAGTTTGTTTCTAGCCGTGGGCAACTTCATGCCTCTTAATTATTGAATGTGAAGACAGAGTATGTTTTTAAATCACAATTTTGTAACTTTCCTCCAAGTGAAATACATTTACGTATAACGTGCACAAACGTTTAATTGAAACGATCATTTTCCAAAGGAAATCCAAATGAAATTCTCAAAAGTGTTCAAACCCATACATGAAGAAAATAATATTAAAAATGATTCATGCTTGAAAAATACTATGGAAATATAAGACAACACTATTTGTGTGTGTACACGATTGCCATGCGGTCGTTGACAATGTTATACAATATCTCGTTTTTTGCGGCTAAAATTATGCTATACAATAAGCAACACGAGTTGGGTGCTCCAATATCCTCTTGTTTTCATTGTACTGGATGCTCGCTCAGGTTAACACCGTCCTTTCATCGTAGTAACATAATTTGTATTGTTCCCGCTCACCTACGCAGTAATGCGCTATATCGTAAATTAATATCAGCCGAACCATTATCAATACAGACACTCTTAAGTCATAAAGTCGACCTAAAAACTTTTAAAAATTGTGAAAATTTATTATGTTATGAGCTTTGGAATATGCCAGCATCGTTAGAACAACTGAAAAATATAGGCAAAGCATTTGGCAGGTGAAATATTAGACGTCACATTGAAGGACGCTTTATCGGTACCATCAAATTACACAATTCCGGCGTGCTTTTTAATACTTTACAACTCTCAATATTTGTGGAAAATTGATTTACGTGATAGGTATGTAAATGATGGAAACATATTATTATGCGTGTAAAATATAATTTTAAAGTATATATTAGTGGCATAATTGCATATGTTTTGGGACAAGAACATCTGGCCACGAAGTCGTGGACAACCACAGAAAGAAGGGATTGGAGCCTGGAACCACCTGCCATGTTGGATTTCAACACACCCGACAGATAAAAAATAACTGTTTTACCCAAAAATTCTGAAATCAATCATTTTGCCCAAAATTGCTTTTTCCACAAAAAATAAAGATTTAAAAATGGGAAAATGAATTAATGAAGTCCTCAAATGAGCCAAGTGTAATCGAGGCTTCTCCATGTATGAGCCACTTAGTCCTCAGAGCAGCAAAGCGAATTCGAGGCTCCAAACCATGTTGAGCAGATCAAGCATATCAGTAGTCATGGCCTCAAATTACCATCCTGCACCCCCTTCACCACACTCCCTTCCCCCCGTCCGCCGTCAAACTCTTTCACACACCCCCCACACCTGCCCTATCCCACCACCAACACCTTCCTGCACCAATGGTTTTCAATACCTCGCTGTTAAGAGCCGCCCAAATATTTTCACTCACTCACTTTACCACCCTCCACCCTGTCGGCTACATCATCCACCTCCCTCCCCTCCCCTCCCCATCTTACCATCACTTCAAACATCATGCCCTCCCCCGCCACGGCCTCTATCATCCTCCCAATTATAAAAATCGGTGAGAATTCCTAAAAATATTAAAAGTTGCAAAAAAAAAAAAAAAAAACAAATTAAAAGGTATAATTTAGGAATAATTGCACAAACATCGAAAAAAAATCCACAGAATATTGTATTAGTATTAAATTTCTACAAAATAATATTTTAATGTGTTTGTTGCTTTAACTTCACATGTTTAAGGGTTCGATTCTCCTTCAGATGGCAAAGTACACACGCCCTCTCGATAGGATGACAAGCATATGACTAAACTCCCACGTCTATAGTTTTAATTTTATTTGTTTTTACTGACGAGTGCCCAAATCCTGCTACGCCAGCGTGAGCTCCTTCACAGTTCTGTGTGCCCTTCGGCAAGCATGTTAGTAGCTAAGACGGTTGGAAAGTGGGGTGCATCTCAGGGCATGTCCGATATTCCGTAAGTTGGGCTTATTATGTTCAAAAAGGGCACATATATCGTGGCTGTAGCATGGTTGTCTGGTGTCATGGTTGCAAAAGTAGACATGGTCAAACCCCGAAAGAGTAACGGTCTAGATGGAAGAGCACTGAAAACCTACACAAAGCGGAGAGGACACTGGCAAAATATGTGTGACATTCACGGAGGTTAACATATATATATATATATTCATTAAACTGGATTAGGGCGGGAGAAATTCGGGTAGTTGTTAGTTTGCGAAAATAGACTTATATGAGTTTGATACAGGATGACACGAAATGAGTAATGTTAGAGATGAGTTTTTAACCAGGATCGCACTGTGCGGCCTTGGAGGTGGGAGACAGAAGAGCCTTACGGCCTTTAGATGACAGCCGTATTTCTGGAGCACAGGAGAAGATAGATTAGTATTCCAGTTTTAAAAATAGGAAAAATTAGTAAGGGGAAAGGAGTGTGAAAGTGGTGTCCAATTATTAATATTTCGCCTGCGGCTTATGTTCATTAGCAATATAGACGATCAATTTACCGGCCCCCTCACTGTCGCCCATCATTGGTTCAAACCATACCAAACTACCATACCAGCCAACCATACTGACAAACCATGCTGGCCAACGATTAACAGTACACAAGAATGACTCCACTTAAGGCTGACTCCACTCAAGACTGTCTCTATTAATACCGATTCCACCCAAGACAGGCTCCACCTAAGACAAACTCGACCCAAAACAGACTCCACTCAAGACAGACTCCTCACAAGACTGACTGCACTGAAGATTGACTCCGCAAAAGATTTACTCCGCAAAAGATTTACTCCGCACAAGACTACAAGACTGACTCCACTCATGATTGACTTCGCACAAGATTGTCTCTGCACAAGATTGACTCCACGCAAGACTGGCTCCACACAAAACTAGCTTTTGCTGAGAACAATTCCTGCAACACTTTTATTACAATAAACAATGTCATCCATCTGTTTTATAAGCAAGTATTCATTGTCCTTTAGAATAATGTAAGTGATGTAGATTGCTCAGAGATTGCTGCTGGAGTAAAAAGCTGGTTACGCTTCCTATGTTACTTGTGATTCGGTACATTAATGGCTTACATTTTACTGGCTAGAATAATTTATGGCACCGAACAAACTGAAGTTTATTTGTATATTTAGCTGTATAGTCATTCGACTAGTGGCTCTGATGAAAAGTGCTTATAATATGCTAATTATCAATTACACATTTTATTTTTCTGTAGATGTTTAAAATCCTAATAATCTTTACAGGGTTCTATTTCCAGATCATGTTTGTTACTTAGAGGTATAACATGTAAAGTGGATAATGTGTGTTAAACATTTACGAAGTGAAACAGCTCTGATAGAGTATCGGACGTTACAATATAAACCAGCATCATATTAAATGTCATGGCTTTAAAAAAAAAATTGTGAAATCGATGAACTACACGCAGTAAGTATTTCCCACTGTTGCAGTTAACTCGTTGGCTACCGTCCTGGTGGGGAGCATTTGTATCTGGAAAGGCTGGCTTTATTCCATTCCTTCTGCAGTTGTGGGTTTGTGCGTTTCACAGAAACAATCCAGGGATTGACCAGCCTGCTTCCTTCACGACGAACTGCGGTTGATGTGGTGTTGTAGCAGGATGCGTTTGTGTGCAGAAGTGCAGTTCAAATTGGGAGAGCCGCTGCTGCCAGAGTCGGTATGCAGCCTGCCTTGTGGTCACGGCCAGGCCAAGAAGTACGTGGAGGGCGAGAGCTGCTGTTGGCACTGTTTCAACTGCACGCAGTTCCAGGTACACTGCAGTTCCTTGCTACCCCTTGCCTACCACATAATCCTTGAAAGAAATAATTTGAATGTGTTAAGGACATGAATAATTCTGGCCCTGTGTCGGCTCCAGGGTGAAGTAAATTATGAGCACTGTCCTTCGTGAACAATCACAGTGCATTATCATTAGTGTGTTCGCACAAAACGTAGTTAAATGTTTTACTATAGGAATCATGTAGTCTTATAGTGAGTCTTTAACGTCATATAACTTAAGAGCTTGGTGTCAGTCGACTTATTGAGGCAAGCTGGTGTCGCACACTGCCATTCTGTGGGAGAGTTTCTTGGACTACCATTTTCTCAGACCATAATTTATTGTTTTAATAGTAGTGATTATTCTTCTACAATGTGTACATCGTGGCACGAACTTGCTGTCTGCCAACTTTTACGTGCCCCGAACTTACAGTATCATTTTCAGCCTAGTTATTAGGCTGGGTATTTTTGTGTGTTCAGTGCTTATATCACTCTTTAGGCTCCGACTAGTCACTGCTAATATCTATTTGCCTAATTTTGTGAAATATGTATAAAGTGCTTCTATCATG
Organism: Dryococelus australis; assembly: GCA_029891345.1. Taxonomy (NCBI): domain Eukaryota; kingdom Metazoa; phylum Arthropoda; class Insecta; order Phasmatodea; family Phasmatidae; genus Dryococelus; species Dryococelus australis. The sequence continues at coordinate 115,068,988 of CM056998.1, read as the reverse complement.
AAATCATAATGCGAAAATAAGGAAATAATGTATGTACTACTTTCTTTTCCCAAATGTCATAAAAAAATCAAATGAGGTCACGTTCTATGAAGAATCAAATCAAACAAGTCACATTTCCATTTGATATGATTTCCTTGTCGCATTAAGTGACATCGTTTTCCAGGGCAGACTGTAAATAGTTATCAAGTTAGCAGTCCTAACTCGCATTCTGATATTTCTGAGGACTGTAAAAAACTGCACTAGGAAAAATTTATTGCCCTCATATTTTTCCAGCCCAGTTTTATGGTAGTTAATTACCCTCGCTGCCCATACTACTAACGTAAAATCATAATACAACATTATTTTGAAACTAAAAAGTATGGACATTTATTTTATCATAATATTCTTGGTACATTTCTGAATTTGTATTTTTCTATATATTAATAGAATCATTTATTTTTTTCCCCACAAACATGGAGTGTCTCGACCATACAATTACTATTAAGTTCTTAAACGACAAATGGCTAATAAGCAGCATCTGAAATGTGGTGCATGCAGGTGCGACACCCTCTGAATGAGATGCAATTCATGAGCTGTCCTCTGGGAACAGTCCCCAGCCACTCACACTCCCACTGCCAGGACATCCCACAGGTGTTCATTTTCTCATCTTGGGCAGCTGCCTGTAGTGCACCTCTGTAATGCGCGCAAGTGCGACACCTGCTGGACGAGATGCAGTGCGTGAGTTGCCCCCAAGGCACAGTGCGTGACCACACACACTCCCAGGGCATCCCACAGCTATAGTGTGTGAATATAATGTGCATGTGCAACACCCACTGGATGAGATAAAGTGCATGAGGTGCCCCCAGGGTACAGTGTCCGACCGCACACATCCCCACCGCCAGTACATACTGCAGGTGTTTCTTGATGTAGTACATGTTTCGTCTCGGGCAGCTGTAGGGTAGTGTGTGAATAGTGTGTGCTAGTGCAACCCCATTGGATGAGACGCTGTGTGTGAGCTGCCCCCTGGGCATAGTGTCCGAGCCCACATACTCCCACTGTAAGGAAATACGGATGGTCATTTTTGCTCTAGTTCATGTCCCGCCGTGGGCAGCTGTCATGTTGTGTGTGTGGTTTGGTGCATATACGACAAATAGTGGGCGAGATGCAGTGCATGAGCTGCCTTTAGGGCACACTGCCCAACCACACACTCCCACTGCCAGGACATTCTACAGGTATTTGTTTCTCTAGTAAATGTCTCGTCTCGGGCAGCTGTAGTGTAATGTGTGTGTGTGTGTGGTTTGTGCAGGTACGACACCCACTGGATGAGACGCAGTGCGCGAGCTGTCCCCAGGGTACAGTACCCGATCACACACGCTCCCAATGCCAGGACATTCCCGAGGTGTTCCTGCGTGCCACCAGCGGCTGGGCCATCGGCGCCATGTCGCTCTCGGCCACAGGCATCCTGCTGACGTTGTTCGTGTGCGGCGTCTTCCTGCGCCACAATGACACGCCTGTGGTGCGCGCCTCGGGCCGCGAGCTCAGCTACGTGCTGCTCAGCGGCATACTGCTCTGCTACTGCGTCACCTTCGCCCTCGTGCTGCGACCCACAGACGTCGTGTGCGGCGTGCAGCGCTTCGGAACCGGCTTCTGCTTCACCGTCGTCTACGCCGCGCTGCTCACCAAGACCAATCGCATCGCGCGCATCTTCAATGCCGGCCGCCGCAGCGCCAAGCGGCCCAGCTTCATCTCGCCGCGCTCACAGCTTCTCATCTGCAGCTGCTTTGTTGGAGTGCAGGTCAGCCATTTTACTAATACATACCATATCTCTGTTATCAGGTTTGTCAGACAGTCTAGCGCGTGGACTTCTAACTTACACGTAATTCGGTGACATTTGCAAACTACATAGCTGTTGCATTTTTTTTAAATCAAAATGTTACAGGCAATCAGAATATTTGTCATTTTAATTGCAGATTCAGTTTGGTCCATCTTGTATGCCACACTGTGTTAGACTTCTTTCATATAAGTGGGAATTCGTAAACACTAACTGGTTTCTGCTGTGTTTCCTTTCATCGACAAAAGTCTTGAACTAACTAACCAATCTGGTCATTATAGTTCACTTATATTAGTCTTTATTTGCTAGGCAATCCTGTATTTGTAAAATTATTTATGTTATATTGTCATAAATGCAACATTTCACAGAACCTTTCAATAATGCTTGCGAATTTTGCACTTCAACGACTTATTACCATAATGGCAATCATATAGATATATTAGCTCGGTATGCCATCTATACAGAAATATTGTATGTTTGTACGTAAACCAAAACTCGTCTGCTGGCCAAACCTATTGCGATAGCATTAAATGCTGAGATACCAAATTCAGATCTAGAGCAGTACTCCCAACCCCGACAAGCATGTTAAGGCCTTAAACTTTGCACAACGACTGCTGGCGATCATTCTCGAATCATTGGAGACACACGCGAAATTTAAATCTAAATAAAATTTCCGGCAACGAAAAAGTCAACATGTCGCATTAAGCTTTTATATAAGCATCATTGGTAGCCATTTACATAAGTTAAAAGATACAACTACTAGATTCTAATTGTAGGCAATACTTGCATTTCCAAACATGGGTACAGTGTAATGATAATTTCGACCAAACTCCACTAAAAGATATTAGTTTACTGTTGTAGATGTTGATCTTATAACCATCGATGGTACAAAATGCACGCGACAAGGAGCCAGAAATGTTGGGTAAGGAATATGGAAAAGGAAAGCTAGGGAGCAGGTCAAGCCCTACCAGTTGGTCTGCGAAAACCTGCAGGGAGCCAAGGTATCAGGAGCCTGGAGGTTTAGAAGAGTATTTAAATTATTGACAAAGGGTAGTTTCATAGCAATTCATTTTGCGTCGGTCTACTGAAAGCTGCAAAGTAGTGATATATATTTATGAATTTTTAACATTAACCGTTCAATTTAGAAATTGTAACAACTTCCTGCACCCACACTTTACCCACATTTGAAACACTGCCCATTAGAGCTTTAATGCCGAGCATACAAAATAAATACTGCAGACAATATTATTTTTCCTTGTGTATTAGCGGACTCTGATGTAACGAAAATTTTAATCAATTGTTTCTTATTGTTCCATAGGCAGACAATCATAATATTTTACATTTTCTAAAGGTTCATTTAAATGTCATCACGCCTGAATCTGCATCAAGAACAAACACGCTCAATTAATAGCCAATGTAAGAAAAGTAATTTACTATGGTATGTATTGAACCTTTCCCTTGCTTGTATTTAGTAAATATTCTGAAATGCACATTTGCTTATACATGCCACTTAAGATTCTAGTAGTAATTGAAATGGCGCGAGAAGAGAAAAAGAAGGTTTAGGTAGTGGACTTGGGACTTAAACACCCTACCGCTCAGCTCCAAACTGCTGCTCGAACGAGACTTGAACACCGGATACTTCACTTTCGCTAACATTATTTTCCATAATCGTAGAGTCAAAAATTTGCAACAATATGATGTACGTGCATGGTAATTAAACATTTTTATACACGCATGAATAGAAATGCAGCGATATATTTTCCTTGCAAAATTATTCTTGTAATATTTCCTACAGTCCCACTGACCCCGATATATACCTCATACTAAGTCAACTACTAACTTTTTTTAGACAGCAGTGCATACGTGCATTTGCTTTTTTGCCTGACGCATCGGACATAATTCACGCCCCGAAACCAAATGATCCAAAATGAAATGGACTAATGGCATAAGATCATGATAGGGCACAAAGTGAGAGTCGGTGCATGCTAAAGTAAGCACCCGTCCTTCTAAATAACCAGCAGCCAGGAGGGTTTGGAGGAATAATAGATTCCATTAAAAGGTAAGCTGAATAGCAGGTTATATTACTTAGACACGAAAAGTAGTGGCATGTAGTCGGTACCACTCATACTAAAAACTCTTATAAAAAGAAAAACCTCTGGCATTTTTTTGCCTTTGTACTCATTTTAGCTATGAATTTTAACTTATATTCCACCTAACTAATAAAAACTCTCAGCATACAATGGCATGCCAAAAGTCATGGGATAGCAGTATGTAAACCTAATATCCAGTGGTGCCACAGTACTATTACATTTTGGAAGTGCACAGACATTTATCAATTGTTCTCTGACATAGCGTGAGTGTGTGCTGGTCATGAAATCTCATCACAGCTCTTCATGGACTTGAAGTACTCCCCCCCCCCCTCCCGCCCAACGATGGGATATTCCAGCAGAATGATGTATCGTGTTATCGCCCAAAGTTGTCCAGAATTTGTTCGATGGGCATACTGGGGAGTTTCAACGACTGCTGTGGCCACCTCTTGCATATCTTTTGCTCGATATGAACCTAATCGAGCATTTATGTAACGTGGTGGGAGGTCCATTGACACCCAAGATCCTACACTTTAAATACCAATGAGCTATCCAAACAGCACGGTTTAATGTCTTTCTGCAGCTTTTTCATCCACTTGTGGAACCAATGCCACGACGAGTTGGTGCATTTCGCCGGTCTAGAATGACCTTCACGATACTATACCCGTATCCTACGACTTTCATCTCAGTGTATTGACTCTTTAAGTTCGTGGATTTAATAATAGGCCGTTCACACTAAAGTGAGCACTTTTGAAGCCCTAGTTACATTTTTCTTTCAAACAATTTATATCCTTCCACCACTTGTTAACGTAAACCCTCTCATGTGAGTAATAAACACAGTGTATACCTTCGCTATTCCCAAAACCAAAAGTCTGAGGCCACAATGAAATGTATTTGTTGGTTATTATGTCTGATGAAACAGCTTCAAAAAGTGCTCACTTTATCGTGAACGGCCTATATATAAATTCATCCTCTTATTGGCTTTAAGTATTATACGTACCACATCAGTCTTGTTCATATGTACCATCTTTTAAATCTTTATGGTATACATTGTGTGTTCAAAATGGAATGTGACAACATTTTTTTCATTGCTCGAGGTTGCTTGTATATATAAGAAACTAAATTATCAAACGCAAAACAACAAACTGCATCCACAATACACAGGAGTGCATCACGCAGCTAATATGTGATCTACGTATCAGCTAGAGAACTATTTTTCACTGCCAGTAAACGTTACGTGTCCGGTGTTGCATTCTCAGATCATGTCTGGATGATGAGAGTCAGCGTTGCGTGTGTTAGTAGTTTATACGTATTTTCATTAACTCTACTAAAAATTTATAAACTGTGTCAACACATTCGCTGTTGGTTACACTTGTGAGCGTCAGAGAGCATGCGGGCATTATCCCCGGAACCCAACGCAACTGACTCTCATAAGAGTTTCTGCATGTAGCACCCTCTAGTTATCAGAAATTATATTATAATTCAGTACTAAGTAATCACAGAGCACAAAATTCAAGATTTTATATAAGCAAAATTCCAGCTCTTAAGTACCAGCAGCAAATGTATTAATATGTCTTCAGCTATCAGAAACATTACGGTGCCATCATACAAATCACATTTGTTATAATCTATTCGCTGTTTCTTCACACGTTTTGAATCAAACCTTTGAAAAATCGCCCCATTTATTACGTGTTAGGTTCTTTCCCAAATGTGCATTTTATCGCAACTGTTATATACTTGTGTAAACATAAAAGTGCGTTATTTCTGGTTAAAATGAACTCAATCTTATATTTTATCTAGAAATTATTATATTTCATTTATTAATATGAATAAAAACAGGGAAAATATAAGTGTGTTGGTAATGCCAAGTAATAAATGGTTCTTTTACAAAATAAAATTACACTGAGTGCGCACGAATGTGGTGCTTCGTCCCCTTGGTGTAGTTTTCAAAAATTGCTTCACATTTCGTTACATAGGGCGAAGGAATGTTCTGAAAGTATAACTTTAGCAGGGCGTTAGAAAAGTGGGAAGTGACTGTGAGTGGACTATAATTACTGATCATAATGTATTTAGTAAAACAGAAAACATCTTATGCTACAAAAAATAACACACCTTAGACAAAAATGCCACTTCTGTGTATTGTAATCAGTTAACTACATAAAAAGTGGCAACACAGAGAAAGTGGCAAGAATCATCGTTAAATAAAATCCTTGAAAGTTAAAATTCCTTTTATTTAGTATTATCATACACAGTCCACTGATGCTGGAACAGTAACATTCTGTAAAATATAACAAAAAAAGACTGAGAGAGTATTTTATTTAAAGGCTGTTCACGATAAACTGAGCACTTTACAAATGAACCGTAGAAAAAAGTCACTGCCCCCGCATGCATATATTTTAATAGGCGCACTGAGTGACATTCGCCCAGTAAAGTCGGTAACGATGATAGAAAGTAGTGTGCCATATCTTAACGTTGAATAAAAAGTGTTAGGTAACCATTTGTGATAACTTGAATTTAACTCTTTCAATTTCTGTTTTTTAATGCATCTAAGTGAAAAGTTGAGCTGATTAGTAAAGTGTTTACTTTCTTAATAAATTCACAGTTTAATTTGAACGACGCATGAATAGAGTGATGAGGTCCATAGTAATGGTTAGTTTTACATAAGGGGTAGGAATACAGAACGTGCGTACAAGTAGATCTTAAACAGGGCTTTCAAAAGCGTTAATTTTACCGTGAGCAGCCTATAGTAAGATTTGACCCATGAATTCGTTTCGTGTCATTTTTAATATCTATTTTTAATATTATAATATAATGAAGTAAATCAAGCGGTAAAATTAAAACTACAAATTTTACTATAGAGTAATATAATGAAACATGGAAAAATAATGACTACTGCTAATTTTTTTTAATCTGTGTAAAGAGAGACTATTTTTTTTGCAAAAAAAGATAGTGTCTTTCTTAGCTAATTATATTATATATTGATGTAGTATATTAGTTGTTTCGTTTCAGAAGTGCTTGCTATTTTTCGGTGAATCAGTTGTGTGTTGACGGTTTCTGTGATTGTGCAGGTGCTGATAACCGGCGTGTGGATCGTGGTGTCACCTCCACGTGCAGTGCACTATCACCCCACAAGGGAGGACAACCACCTGGTGTGCTCGTCCCACATCGACGCCTCCTACATGATCGCCTTCACCTACCCTATATTGCTGATAGTCGTGTGCACCATCTACGCCGTGCTAACCCGTAAGATACCGGAGGCCTTCAACGAGTCCAAGCACATAGGTGAGTGCCCGCTACTCTCTCTGAACCAATCAGTAGCAGGTAACTTTCTGTAAGATATATTTATCTTTTAGGACTTAATAAAGTAGGTAATTTATGATCATTTGTTAACTTTCGAACTCTAATTCGAAAGGATCTGCGTTCCAATACTAGTCCAGTTGGCCTGATTTCAGATTCCCATGGTTTCCAGAAATGACTACAGGTGAATGCTGGGTTGGTCCCTTACAACCGGCCATGCCCGATTCCATCCCTGTTCCTGCTTATTTGAGCTAATTGCTCCACCTCTAATGACATCGATGTCCACGACACGTTAAACTGTACCTACCTAATTTTCTGTGCCATGAATTTGTAGATTAAATTGTAGCCAAAGCTGTTCACTGTAAACTGAGCACTTTTGAAAGCTCTGATTAAGATCTACTTGTATAACCATCGTTTACTCTTTCATATCATGTAAATTTAACATTGCCGTGGGCTTCGTCAGTTTATTCATTCGTTGGTCAAGTGGAACTGTAAAATTATTTAAGAAGTTTATATTTCACAAATCTAATAATTCATACACGTGTACGCTTATTGTAAAGACATTTTTCAGATAAAATTTTGTTTCATAATCTGCTACGTAGTTTCTTTCTATGCCTTGCTTTTTTGGAAGGATTTGTCAGCCACAGTCATTCCCAGCCTTCACTCTTCTGGACATGGTACGGGAGTGTTGTGTGTTGCAGGCTTCACGATGTACACGACGTGCGTGATCTGGCTGGCCTTCGTGCCGCTGTACTTCGGCACAGGCAACCACGTACCACTGCGCATCACCAGCATGTCTGTGACCATCAGCCTGTCCGCCAGTGTCACGCTCGCCTGTCTCTTCTCACCCAAGCTATACATCATCCTCGTGCACCCAGAGCGCAACGTGCGTCAGAGCATGATGCCTGTGAGTGTCTGGAAGCTGAGTCACTGGTGCCTGCCGTAAACGTACTGGCGTTGCTCTAAAAGTCTACCCATCACCACAACACACAAATAAAACTCACTCGTTCGTTTTATATCTTTTTGTACCGCTACCTCACACACACACACACACACACACACACACACACTTCATTTTCAGATTATACACACTTTTTGAATCAAAACTTTGAAGTAAAAAAAAAAAACACGTATGTCGTGTTTGATTGTCTCTTAAATATTTCACGTGCCACATGCGTTTTATAAATGCGTTAATATTAAATATAATTATTTTTTATTTAACTAAAATTTTGTTTATATGTTATCTATGAAATATAGTTCATTTAAAACTAATATGAATAATGGCAGATAGAAAATTGGTGTGTTGGTAATGGTTGGTAACAAATAGTTCTTATGAAAAGTATAATTACACTGACAGTGCACAAATGTGGTGCGTTGACGCTCTGGTGTAAATGTATAAGCTATGTTTGCATGAGGTGGAGGAATATCCTGAAATTATAATTTTAGCAGGGCTTCAGAAAAGTTGTAAGTAACCTTGAATGGACTATAGCTTTACTTCCTTTTATGAACATATCTAGTCAGGATCATTGTACAATAATATAGCAATTCGGAAGGTGCGTTGTAGGTAACTGCAGTAGTATTTTCATGAGAAGGGAATGGAATACCATTTGAAAGAAAAAAAAACTTCTCGGCTGTCTCCCGAATTTCGGTTTTATATATATATATATATATATATATATATATATATATATATATATATATATATATAATGCCACTGGAAGGCCAAATGTGCTCGGTTAGTCGCTGTATATGAATTAATAAGTTAATATAGGTCCTAAATGTAACTGTGCACAAAAAAATAAATTATAACAAACAAAATATCAGTTTTATTTTAAATTTACTTAAATATGAAGTACTTTAAACATTAATATTTAAAAAACTCATAAATTTTAATAATATTGAAAAATAAATTTAATTTATTTATATTTATAGTGTACAATAAATTTTATGGCCATTCTATTTAAATATTACAGTTATTGCATTTTATATGAGCACAATATTGTGTATCATACAGACATGATTAAACATATGTAGTAAATGATGTTTTAACCATTTCTTTATTTATAACATTTTCAAAATCTATTAATTTTCATTTCGAAATGTTTTAAATTATTTTTTTGTGAAAACAATGAGTAGACATCTGTAAATGAAAAATACGGGCTTAATAATTTTTAACATTACCAATAACATTATTAATAGTATTAAAAACGTGAAATTAGAACCTAGAATGCCATGCCAAAATGTAAAAATAATTAAAATGTTGAAACTCATTTTTTAAGCTGTTTAATTTTCTTTGCGTCCGCGTTTATTGCAATAACATGAATAAAGAAAAGTTTTCAGAATAATAACTAATAGCAAATTTTTTTGTTAATTAATATTTGTTTATTATCCTACACTTTTCTAATTGGATTCAAATGTTTACTCGCAGGTAAATATGTAATATTTAAAAAAATATTATTTCCCATTTTTATTTTACCGAATAAAGTACAAAGACTCCATATTCTAAATTCAATCTTTTATCATCGTTTACACTCAAATTTCTTTGTATATTTGTAATTCTTATTACCTTCTAAAGTTGTTTAAATTGCTCCAAGATCGCTGCTATTGAGTGTAAAGCCTTTTTCACGGTAAAGAGAGCACTTCGTTTTTCAACAATTTAGAAAAAAAATAATCGGCCGTAACTATGCGTATACTATAGTACACAACTACGGCGCAGACTTCCAGCGAAGTTGTCAGTGAATTAATAAAAATAGTTGTATTCTTGTGTTATAAACATAAATGAGCACGAATTCGTATATTAATACATTTGCCTTCCTCATAGTTCTTTGGTTTCCAATTGGATGACGAATCAATAAAGTGATATGTCCATGTTAATGTTAACGTTACGTATAGCGAAGGATACAAAATGAAAGAGGAAGTGTATTCTAAGCAGGGTTTCCCAACGTTCTCCGCTAGCCGTGAACAACCGATACATTGGCTAACATGCAGTGTTCTTCGACTATAATTTCAGTCGTTTGGGCACTGTATTAAATGCGATTGATATCGATACCTCATCCCTATACAGAAAGTTGCATAAAACATGTCAATATATCGGGGGAACAATCCTCACGTCGTCTAGAGAAAGAAAAAACCGTAGGTGAACATAAGTCCGGAAACCCTTCGGTTCTTTACTGCAGCTCCCATTACATAATGTACATGGAATGGCCCGCGGTCTCCATCATGTTTGTGTGGAATGCCATCGCAGCTATCGGGCGCATGGTACACGGACCGTATACCGTGACACTATACACCAGAACAGTAGGAAATGCACATAAATCGATAACATATGTGTAAAAGCTTTTCGACGACACATTATAGACTTAAGGGAATATTCGGAATGACCTCCATCAACACCGATACATGCGTTAACCGGCCGTTGCATGGACTCCCTGATGAGTTTATGTATCTTCCCACAATACGGTTACGGAGTGCTCAACTTCTTCCATTAGTGATGCATACACAAGTGCCTTTAGGCCTAGATATCCCCACACATAAACATAATGTGGATTCAAATCAGGACTCCACGGGGTTAAGATATTGGTTCGCCCCTGCCTATCCAGCGGACACGAAGCATTTGATTAAGGCCCCAACGAGTATGGACAGAGACATGAGCAGGAGCTCTATAATGCATAAAGCAAATGTTTTGCCGTATCTGTAATGAGATATTTTCTAAAACCACAGGCATGTCGTGTTTCAATAATTCTTCATAATTTGACAGTTGAATCTCCGTGGCAAAACAGTTGTTCTACTAAACAGTTGCCAACAATACCGGCTCAAACAATGATTGTGAATTGTTTGCGTTGCCGTGTTTGTACAATTGCGCGACGATTTTGGTATTCTCATTTATGTGTTGATTGTAATAAACTAATGATCTGGTCCCGTTGGAATGTCGTTTCATCCATAAACAACACCAATTCATACAGGACTGGATTCACACATTATCGGGCAAAACCAAAGGCAGAATGTACGCCGTGCAGGAAAATCCGCTAGGTGTTAGGATCTGGTATGGACACAGCATATTCTCAAGCAGCACTCTCCACACGACCGTGTGGTCAACAACCGCCTCCTCCAACTCTGGAATCCTCGTTAGGGAGTGCCCTGTCGCCAGTGGCAGGCCTGAATGTCCCATGTTCCCTGAGACGGTGACTGAATCCTTCGAATATTCTGCTATCTGGACACCGTCGTTCTGGGAGTATTGTAGGCATCTTTCACACACACTGGTTTCCAACTGATCTGTTGGAGCCGGCCGGTTGCAACCGCGGGCAAACCAGTGGACAAATCAACATGTGCCACCAGCCGCCGGAAAATTAAAAAACCTCAGTCTCGGGCTGAAAGAGCTGAGTGCATTAAACCCACTTTTTGAAGAGTTGAGGCAGCGTGAAACGAAATTTTTGAACGTTTCCACGTGTTGAGATCGTCGTTTGATGAGTTGGATGCACAACTGAAAGGTTCCTTACAGCGCCATTCAACCAGTGAAAATGATACATGAGGTAAGTGAATAGTTATTTACCCTTAACGTTAATTAATTTAAAAAGTGAACGGTCGTTGTAGCTCCTGAGTTTTATGTTATATAATAATTACAAAGCTCTGTAATATATGTATAAATTATTGTCTCGGTTCCTTCATAATATTTTCTCCGTTTATTTTTTTTGCACAATATTTCCGGCTGAAATACTATAATAAATACTGTTAAGGACAAACTGTGAAATAATGTTGAAAAGTAGGTTTCAGGATCCCATCCTTACAAAAATGGATACAAATAATACATTGCTATAGTTATGAAACTCAAATTTTACCCGTAAACAAATTAATAATAAATGTGAAGATATCGCACATAAATAGTCATGGCTATATGAAACCGCAATCGGAGGACGTTTCTGAGGTAGCAGATGACGCCGCGTGTTGGAATATTAGTTGAGTCAACACTGTTAAATGGAATTTCCGCTTGCCCTGTAGATGTCGCATCGGTTCTCTACATTGTAACCTTGTGTGCAATGTCGTCATTGTTGTATCTAATCTATGTCATTCTCTTTGTTAGTAAGAATGACATCAGTTCGGTCAATTCAGCAAGTCGTGTATATACATTAATTACCTATGCAAGACCCATAGAATTCCCTTTCCTACACCGCGGTGTTAAAACGATTTCTTTCAGACGTGTATTGGTGGACGTAATGTGAGTTTGCTTGTTGTTTAATTTCTTCATACACTTTCTTCTGGCCTTTAATATTGGAAATCAATTCCCAATCGGAATTGCAGCGTGTCGTTCTCAGAAACATTTTAAAGTGAAGGAAGAACACGTTAAAAAAAAAAAGGGCAAGTTTTATGATTTCTGTCGTCCAAAGCGGATAAAATTGTCCTATCATCTTCATCCAATTTACGTTTCCGAATGAATGGAGGTGTAGAATGTGGTGTTTTTAAGACTGAGGGATCGCCCGCATTGTCAATATCAATAGTCACAAAAGTTTCATTTTCAACGGTCGCTTCTGAACTTAGTTCTAAGATATCAGAGGTTTGTCTGTGTGACAATGTTTTTGTTAAAAATCGCAACTGCAGTGTATAAATATCTTTTTAAAAGTTGTAACTCCTGAACCAGTTGTAGACGCATTCTTTGCCCCCCCCCCCTTTTTTTTTTTTTTTTTTTTTTTAGATTTAACAAACGAATCTCTGACGTTCCACACTTATTTGTGGCGTTCTTCCGTAAATCATCACACACTGTCTTTAGAAAAATGAGGTATTACTTGGTTTCACATATAGCAACAAATAAATAAATGTTAGTTTATTGTAGAATTCCGTAAGGTTACCAATATGAATAAATAGTGCTTGTTAATAAAGTATCACCATTAGAGTTTAATTAAATGCGTTCCGGTTTCATTGATGAACTTTGATTACGTGGTTGTATACATTTGAAAAGTACCTCTGTGTAAATATATTGTACCACGCATAAATTAGCATGATGGAAATACTACCAGAAAACTAATTAAACGAAATTCCTTTGGAGGACGTATATTATAGAATGCATAAAATTTGCGAGTGTCACGTAATATAAAGCATGTAGAATTTATCACAATTCTATATAAATAAAAACAAGTTCTACATACATGCAATAAAATCCGCCAACATTAACTTAACGATTGCAGACTTTTGTTTCTTTTTCAAGTACATTGCAAGTGGATGTACTCTTACTTACTACACATTCCGAATTAGCATAGCCTCAACTGCAAGTAAAGTAATCAGCCGAGTTTGTATAGAAATATGGTCTATAATGCGCTAGCAGTGCATACCAGAACTGACCAAAGTAATTTGGGAGAACACCGCAATAGGATTTTGGGGGAAAGCAAATTTCCCGTATATTCTGGGGGCTGTTGATGGGAATAAAATAATAATTAAGTCTCGAGAGGCATGTGAATCAACTACAATGATTATTTTTCTCTTGTATTGATGGCTGTAGGTAAAGCTAATTATTTATTCATATTTGCAGACATCAGTAGTTACGGGAAGGACAGTGATTCGGCTATACTCCACAATCCTTCACTGTGGAAAAGATTTGAACAATACGAGGTTGACTTGCCTGTAGCCAAACAATTGCTAGGGACAAATTATATACCAGTATTTTATTTATTTGTTGGCGACGAGGCATTCCCCCTGCGCGAGCACCTTTTGAAACCATTCCAAGGGTCCAAAGGTATGTGGAATTGCATTTGGCATTTTTACAAATAAGTGGCGAATATTTTATCTTCCAATTATCGTAAATGTGGACTCGGTGCTTGATGTAGTGAAATAGTGAAAGGATGTTTGTTTTACAAAACTTTGTCCGCAATGGAGATGGCTAAAACTGCGAGGACACTTTGAAAGTATTAGGACTAGAGGAAAACGATATCGTAGCAAATTGTTGTGGGAATAAAAAACAAATACAGTACAGAATGTTGTTGCCACGTTCTTTTTTTCTTGAAGAAGGAAAGCTAAAGTGGCATATGTCAAAGGTGTTAAATTTAGGAAATCTGTTAACTCTACAAACTTCATCATATATCCCATTCATGGGGAGAATGCTCGATTAACATAGGTAACTTGCATTTCAATCACAAGTTGGTAATATACATATAACTCCTTTTTGTATTTTACTATATTGTTATAGTATTTATTTTAACACAACTATATAACTTACTGTCGTACATTTTTATGTGGATGAGTTAAACACCACACGTGTACCAAATATTCTACAATTTATTCGTACATCTCTGTTGTTTGCACTATCGTGAGATCTTAACGATGTTTGTATGAAACTAATAATTGTGTCAACTGGGCCTATTTTAATACACCCAAAATGAAGCGCTCATGATGATACACCCGTGGTAAAACCTTGTTTTCAAGTAAAACAATTATTGTACAAATTCACACGTGTACTATATTGCCTGTCCTTTTCATGTACATTTATTGGTATTAAGCGTTACCACACGATTATGATGAAAACTATTACAATGTAGACACTTTATTCGAAAACAAAACAAAAAACATTGTTTATTTATTGTATGTTTTTCTTTGCTGTGGTAACATGTATTGCAGGAATAAACTCTGTCGACAATTACTTATAGAAGAACCATGCAACATTGTTATTCTTTATTATTTTTAGTAGTATTTTAGCTCCATTGGTGTTGAAGTTGTGACTACTTTTCATTGTTTTTTAACAATAGCACCAGTAGACCGTTTAATTTTTAGAAATAAATATATGTAAAGTGGTTAGACTTATCAAAAGTCATTTTTTTACTGTCTGATTACTGCGTGAAATCATCTCTCAATTCACAGCATGCTTCTCTCTGTGCATCTCTTGTCTTGTTTGGATCTCTAAAACTCTCAAGTGTCTTGTCCCACAAAATATGTCTAGCTTCAACAAGACGAATCAACAGCTCTGTATCGATTTCATTAATCTCTATCAGGTATAGGCTGTTCACTGCAGAGTAAACACTTTTGAGAGCCGTGTTTAAGTTCTACTTGCATACTCGTTATCTACGCCTCCGCCTTGTGTAAAACTAACATTGCCATGGGCCGCGTCACTTTATTCATGCGTCGGTCAAATGAAATAATGAAATTATTAACAAAATAAATACTTTACAAATCTGACTATTTCTACTCTTCGATGCGTTAAAGAAACAGAGAGCGAAATAAATAAATGTAAATTATCACAAATGGTTACCTAATACTTTTTATTCCACTTTAAATATGGCACAACTTTTCATCCATCGTTACCAACTTTACTGGGCGAATGTCTGTCAGCGCGTCCATTAAAATATATGCATGCCCGGGTAGTGACATTTTTCTAAGGTTCATTTCTAAAGTGCTCACTCTACCGTGAACAGCCTTTAAAAAGATTTTCACAGAAATAAAAGTAATGCAAAGTATACAACTCTCACAAGTGAGTCCACCGGCAGCAGGTGTGTGGACGGGACTGTCACGGTAGTCAGACGTTGTAACCTGATAGAACCGGCGATAACCTGTGTGCCATCGACCTGCAGCCGGTGGAAGTTGAGATTAGGCCGGCTGTTCACCGGACGCCGGATCAGGAGACAATCGGACCGACGTGTGTGTTAAGGCCCATTCAAATAAGTTACATGACAAAATAGGTACTCCGACTTCACCCGGTTGCAACCGGTCGGCTACAGACTGGCTGTGTGAAAGCTGCCTTACGGTTCTAACGTTATACGGCCCTGGCGTTACCGTTTGCACAGCCCATCCATAAAATGAGAATCAGATAACTCCGCGCCTGAATAGTCCATTCTTCAACTACCTATCTGACTGATGCACAAGCGTCGCTCATAGCATGCAGCTCGATGCTATATCGAACAGTGTGCTGTGTCCGAGCAAAAGGTCGGTTCGCCATGTTACACTACAGCGTCGATGACATTTCACACAAACATGATCCCGCCCGTAGACGTCATGTAAAGAAACGAAATGTTTCCATACCTGAGTTCATATAACGCTTTTTCTTCCTCTATATACGAGGATTGTTTCCCCGATGTATTGACATGTATTTTTGAAACATTCTATTTAAGTACGTCAGTCTACTTGAATGCTTTTCGTGTTTTGTCAAGAACACTGAAGACATTGGTGATGTCTCTAAACTAAAAAAACCCCGAAAATTCAAAAGTCTTAAAAATCCCTTGCCCCTTTCCCTCCTTCCACAAAAAAAAATCTAATTAATTACACAATTGCCCACCAGCATACAATACAATGCCTCTTTCTTTTTATATGATTAAGTTCTGTGTGTGTTCAGCAGACAGATATCTCTAATACGAAGCTCTAGCTTTATCTACTATAATGACCTTGAACTCTCGAGAAATTTTACCGTAACAACCCGAATAAAACTTTATTTATTTATTTTTTTAATTATTCAAGTGTTTCCTGTGACCCCTAGACAACTTAATAAAACCTTTCAAAGGCAATAGGTTTGAGAACTAGGAATGATTTAGTCGGTTGTTTGCGCTCTGTCATTCCACTTTGGGATGACTTTATGTCACGCGCATAGTCATTAACATTTAACATGGTCACGTACAACTGGGATGGGAGAGCATGAAATCGTAGCCAACTGACTTCTCAGCTAGTTATACCCTTATTCCTGTAGTCCCCCTTAAAATAATATGTTACCTCAAAAGGAACGAAATTGTACTACTAATGTAATTTCTACTAAAGTGCATGCAACGTCCAAAATAGTTCATGAAAACTAAAAGTGCCCACATTCTACTATACTCCTCGTCTATCTTACTTATCGTTCGACATTACTGCCCCATTTTGATCATTGGTGGAATAATGTTTTTTTTTTTTCACACTTTGGTTACCATTCACATGAGTGTTTTAGTTGCAGTGTTCGAATAGCATAATTCGAGTTAATGATATTTTTATCAGCTACCATATCTTACCAAATATTTTTACTTGAATATCTATTGCATATTCGTGAAAAACGACGATCCTGTTCTGTTGGGAATTCTAACACACTTGATGTTTTCACCAGCACGTGGTCACACAATGGCAGATCTCCTGTTAACTGCATTCTCGTGGCAAGACGAGTCTAGCTAAAACATTTTGTGAGTGATGGAGTAGTAACCAAAGTCTTTTTCAGTAGCCTGTATTATCGCTCGATCTTGATCCATTCGAATCCTTTCGGGGCCTTGCCACGTTGTCGAAAGTTTCCCTGGTGTCTTTCCACAAAATCTAGAAGCGAGTAACGCTATTCGTACCGGTACTGCATTAGATGTTTCTGAATTTGTGTGGTAGTCACTAATTCTGTGGTGCTACCATTATGTTTTGCAGTAGAGGAGGAAATCAATGTGAACATAATCAAACTCTGTTGCATACTAATTTGGTCTAGATAAAATTACATACTTTCGTAGAAAAAGACCGTGATAAGAGAGTGTGTAAGTTTTAGCGCATTTTTATGCATGAATAACAGTTTCTGCAGTGTGTACTAAACAAACAGTGTACATACCTGTGTTAAACAGTACAACATATGTGTGAATTTACGCATTGCAGCAGCATCAAAATAGTGACAAAAAAGGCAATGTGGAACTGGAGCATAATTTTAATGACTATCGAGATAAATGTGGAAAACCGTAATTTTCTGCAATTTTAGCTTCAATTTGTGGCATCCGGGAAATTATTTTTGAAATAACTACATTTAACCTTTCAGGCATATATGTATAAATTTTGGTCTTTGCACAGGAAGTGGTTTTAATTATGTACAGAGTACACAGCAGAAACCGGCATACGATGAGAGAAATGCATTTGGTGGGATACATTATTCGCTGTTGAAACTACATTCCTCAGACTAATAAACAGTGGCTGTCAATAACATCAAATACAAGCCCGTTTCTTAATTGTTCCAACGTTTGACAGAGCATTATACCGGCAATGGTACAGATAGAAATAAAAAATTTGATGTTTGCAAAGCTGAAAGTTACGTTTCAGCCTATGCCTTAAAGTGTTAATGGGCATGATTTCCTGTGGCATTCAGACGCCCTTTCCTTACTGAGAGGCAATCATACAGTGCATGTCATGCCGGTGTAAACATTTGAATGGCTCTACAGTTACGAGAGAGCTGTATTGATCAATTTTCCAGTACAGGACTAACTCAGAGCCTGGCAGTGAGTATGTGATGTTGCAGATGAGGTACAGTACGATGAAGAGCACCACAGTTACGGGCACCACACAGACAGGCAGCATGATGGCAGCTGTAGTGTGTCAGCAACCATTCAGTATGCAGCATCAGCAGAGCGTGTCGTCCCAGTGCGACGACTCCTTCGCCCCCAGCAATGGTGAGCCTGCCACTTCTTGCCCACCATCATAGTGAGTTTTCGCTATTCTTGTAACATTTACACAATCAACAACTTCGAATTTAAATTAGGTGTTTAAGTTTGATGTAAAACCATAATAACCCCAAAAATGATTGATATGTTTCGAAATAGGCTAAAGGGTTTTAGTTAGTGGTTTGTTTCTACAAAGCTCTTAGGCTAGAAGTCGTGCCTAAATATTTTCATGTCTTCCTTTCGAGCTTCTCGAATGCAATAGCTTAACTGGTTGGCCTAAACTAATAGTTTGTGCGAAGAATTCTACGAATATAGTGTGACATGTGGCATGCAGGTTTTCAGTCACAGACACAAAAAGCAACCTCCAGAGTCACACACAAGACTGACTACTGTAAATATCCATCCAACAACCTGATCGAAGCAGACACGATCACTTTTTCAAAGGAATCGCTGCTGAGTCGTATTGCGTTGGCATAATCACTTTCGACCGTATTGGTTTAACATTACATGAAATTTTATTCAGAATGATGTTTACAAATTCGTACAGGTTACCCCTTGAAAAAGAAAATACAGTTTCATACAGGACACCCATGGTCAGCCTCTAGTGATGGTTGTAGAACACCTGGCCCAAGATATTCGATAAAACTAAGGGCACATTTCATGGTTCCCACCTTAGTCGTGTAAGAAATAGATGTTAATACGCTTGTTTGTGTAAATAAATGTTGTATAATAAGTATTATCATTTTTGATAGCAGAATATGAAACACAGGATAAAAATGAACAAAAATAAGCCATGGTGTAGTTTTTTTTAACCCTTTTAGTTTTCAAGGTAATGTCACATTTGTCAGAAGCAATGGTTTTGTGTAATGTGTGTTGTGATGAAGACACCATGATCGCACCAAGAAATATAGACGCTTACCGATGGTTTAGTTAGTTAAATAGAGTCAGTAATAGTCTATGCAGATTGCTGTAAGTATAGTGTTACGATTATGACACAGGAGGCGAGGCCGGGCAAGACAGGAATGCGGCCAGGGATTGTTTTTAAAACAATGTACGCAAACAATGGGGAGAATGCCACAACGACAGAAAGTGCAGGAATCTGCAGAAGTACGGAGAATGATTGGGTCTGACTGACACAGTTGTGTAGCGGCAATTTCATCATTTAGAATTGGTAACTCCGCCCAGGCCACAAAGGAGAACCAATGAGATTCGAGGATATCTGTGAAGGAGGGCGTGAACGAGAAATGTGGTGGATGCGACAGCTAAGGGCCGGTGTATCTGTCGGCGTCGGCCCTCCCTGAACAGCGGTCATCCCTGAACAGCGGTCATCGAGCGGCAATTGGGGGTAAGTCTCTTCACGCTAGGGGGAGAGAGCATGTCCAGATCCTCATATCCTTGTCTTCCCTTATTTAATTGTCCATAACCCTACCTCGATCCCTAACCTTTCTAGCCACAGCACATTGTATATATTGTTAATTAGTCTCAGATCGTCTAGACTTATTAAGAGAAGATTATTTAATAATCCCTTGACTCCCCTTCCTGATCTGCCCTACTTGAACCTATTGAATCATATACTCCTTAAAGGAAATAGAACAATAGGGATCAACCCGTCTGTCCTCACTCCTATGAGAGCACCCTTCCCACACTAATGTAGTCGCTTAATAATGAAGGCAGACTGCCATCGCTTTTTGTTTCTAATGCGCGATAATCATGGACGTGTATACGAATCCAAGCTGACGGAAATTGTCCTTGTGTATGATAAAGTTAAAGGAAACGGACGGGAAGCTGTTCGTGTGTGCCACCACCGATAGCCTACACGACGTAAGGCAAACCATCACCCCTTCAGTAACATCACTCGGCGACTACTGTAAATAGGCACATCCCTACGACGAGGTGGATCTGGTCATCCAAGAAACATTTAAGATTATCAAAGAGCCTGTGTTTGACAGTGTAGAGGACAATTCTTCTACAAACGCCCATATTATTGCACGTTGAATGGGTACCTCGCAAACCACAGTTTCATGTCAGGGATGAACAGCTTCGGAGACCTCACCATGTGCAGGCATTATGCTCTTCTGCGAGATTTCTGCCAGTGGTTCCTACAGCAGAGTATACGAGTTCACAATTTCACAGCTATAGTAAAGTTTGCAGATGATGCATCATTAACACAAGTATATCATTTCAACAATATAAAATAATTATTAAGAGAAACAAGGGATTGGGGAGTAGTAGCCAGGTGCCGCCCAGCCGCTATGTTGTGATGTCACTGTCCGCCATATTTTATTCCTTTTTCACTCAAAATTTTCTCTTTTTTCCCCACAAAATCGACTAATTTACTTAAAAATGTTCCTTTTCTTCCTAAAAATTTCCCTAAAAAATTCATATTTTTGCCAGAGCAGTTTACCAGGATCAGTGACTCCGAGCCAGACAGGTGACCAGGAGTGGCGACCAAGGTGACCTTGGGTCAGGGCAAGTGGGACGCCAGACCCTTGACTGGTGACCAACAACCTTTGACCCCCAAAAAATTGCATAAAATGTATTATTTAAAAATTAATAAAGAATTGTTAAGAAATGTATTTTAAAAAATTGAATTTATTGAGGTCCCCCCTCACAAATTAGTCGCCAGGCATCAACCCATTGACCATATCCAGTTCCCCATCTTGGAGCTGCCAGCCATTGTAGCGACTATACTGGATGCAGGTGACATTGGCCTTGACCTCATGACCTTAAATAACCTTTAAAACCAAAACTCTAGAAAAATGCATAAAATTCGGTAAGAAAATGATATTATAGTCTACTACCACCATATTAGATGCAGGTGACCTTGACCCTATGATTTCTAATGACCTTGAAAACCAACACTCGAGAAAAATGCATAAATGTCAGCAAGAATATTAGGTTACTTACTAGTACCACCATATTGGGTGCAGGTGAACCTGACCTTGACCCTGTGACTTTGAAATATCCTTGAAAATGAAAATATGAAAAAATACATAAAAAATGAAAAGAGTCTAAATTTCCAAAGCTTTTTGGAATTGT
The DNA here is from genome assembly GCA_029891345.1 of Dryococelus australis. Lineage (NCBI taxonomy): Eukaryota > Metazoa > Arthropoda > Insecta > Phasmatodea > Phasmatidae > Dryococelus > Dryococelus australis. The sequence continues at coordinate 115,047,425 of CM056998.1, read as the reverse complement.
ATTAATTAAAATTATTTAAAATTGATTTTTAAAAATGTATTTAAAAAATTACATTCCCAGAGGTGTCCCCAGTACCCCACCCAGCAGACAACTGATTACCTCACCCTCACTCCCCTCACCCATACACATTATATCGTATGCCACCATCTTTGTTTTTCGTTCGTCATATGTTTTGGAGTTTTTATGTCCCCTTCGTTCGGCTACCACCTTGGATTTCATGTTTTCATCACCTAGTTGGCACCAGTGTATTAATTCACCCATCAGGCAGCAGCCATATTTGTTTATGTTTTTATAGGTGCCCTGTAGGCGCACTTCATGTTATATTCTATTTGCATACGTAGGCAGTGTTAATTTCACGATTGAGCAACCTGCTATCAACCTGTACCGAATGGCGACATTGATCATTCCTGCGAAGTAGGTAAATTGTCAATTTTTTTTTGTTTTATTTTTAAATGCGAGTATTTTATTTAATATATATAAAGTAGAGGGGTTTTTATAAAATAAATAAAACACGACATATTTATTTAATATTTTTTATTTACAAAATTTTACATATATACAAGCACTTATTGTAATGATTTTTTCTAAGATAAGAAGATTACATGATATTATTTCGTAAGAGGACGGTATGCACTCGTTCTCAGCTGCAGATGATACACACAAGCGAGTGTACAGTCCGAACAGGCAAAGAAGCAGATGGCTCTGCCAGTGATTCGGCTGCTGTTGGAAGGCTGTCCATGGAGTCATCAGTTGATATGCTGGCTTGCTGACAATCCAGGTATGTCTCGAGACTCCACGACCTAAAAGCCACATAGATGTTTTTACCATCTTCCACATTCTTGAACATTTGTATGCGTTCTGCAGTGCTCAACTGTACACGAGGCTGCATCAATTGGATAGACTGTAGATTCAGTTCCACTGTCTCCAGGTTTTCTCTCGTACCCACGATGGTGACCACATGCGTATTGGCTACCAGCTTCTCACGTTCCATCGTTCCTTGGTACGAGACAACCGCTATCGTCGTCTTTGTGAAGAGACAGCTTGAAGATACTTTGCCCGAATTTCGATATACTGTATCTCATTGTAGACACATGGTAATGAACTGATAGAAGCTTCGCCTGTACTTCCAATTATATAGGGACCAGTCCTTAACGATCGTCAAAAATCCATATTTCTCTTTCACGCACAAGGCACACACATCTTTGACAGCTGATAGTGTCATGTCCGTATTGACTTGATCGTCCTAAACGTGGTATAAATCCATATCGTCCATACAAAACAGCACCAACATCTTTGTGTTGTCGCGAAGTATCTGTGTATGCGCGAATACATGTTGCCAAGTTACAAACAGTCCTCGTACATGTGCGCTCCCATGCTAAAGTATTCTTGAATGAAAGTTTGTTTTTCGCTGGCAATGTCATCGAAGACAAATATCGAGTTTGACATTGCTTCGCTCGGAGGTACAACGGCTTCATTATCGCTGCATAGGAAATAACCCATGCCTTCCACGGCCTGCAGTACTCGAGCCAATCATTGGAATTTCGGTTGCTGGATCGATTTCGAATATAGGTACTCGTTCTCGAACCGAAAACCACTCGTTTCTTCCAGCAGGCTCACTAAGACGCATGTTTTTTCGCAATATGATGGTCCTGCGGTGATTCACCTGACTGTATTTGGATATAGGCTTCCATTTCGCGAGTCGTGGTAGACAGCTTCATCTTAAGCATGAATGCGTATTGGTAGAGTAAAATCTTGTTTCTTAATATGTATGTTGCCACTACAATCTTGTGAAAGAATTAGAGCAAGTGAAGCAAATGGCGAAAGTGGAGCAGGAGTAGCTAATGTAATAAATGGAGCAAGTGGAGCAGATGGAGCAAGTGGATAAGATGTAGCAAATGTAATAAATGGAGCAAGTGGATCAGGTGGAACAAATTAAGCAGGTGGAGAGGGTGGAGCCGATTCTAGTTGCAGAGAACCAGTGATAAAAGTTTTAGAATGTGTCTTTAACACAATTGCTCCGAGAAAAGTGCTTCTGGCAGAAATCGCATTGGAATGACATTCTTTAAGTTTTTATTCCACAAGTCGTGATTTCATGTCGTCGTCAATTCTGAAAAGCTGTAAATGCATCACAGCAAATGCATCATTTACACTTAACGTCCGTACTGTTCCAAGTTTAGAATGATACTGAAACGAGACTGTATAAAATGAGCGTATTTGTACTTTTAAAAACTTTTATGTACAGTCTCCTTGGTATATTCCATTGCTTCCTGGACAAATTGTATTTACATTTTGCAGTAACATTAGGCTCCAACTATGCTTCGCTGTTGGTAGATGCACAACATGGACTTCGTACTGAACAATGCAGCACTACGGCAGGCCACCACCATGCTTCCCAATTGGTCGTCACGCGAGAAGGACTCTCCGTACAAGCCATCTCATACCGACATGCATTTTGAACATATATGAAAACTTGATCGCAGGATCAGTACTGGCGAGAACAAGTTAGCGATGATGCAAGTCGCGTCTCCATGATCTCCGACGTCAAAGGCAGGCCTTCGTATTCGCAATTCATCTTCATGGCATGGGAGGACTCTGAGAAAACCCAAATACTCGTTTGCCACAGAAGAAAATACTCTGACACTGGAGGCCTTTACAAAGAGACATTTTTGTGCGACGGCCAATTTGGAAGCATGGTGGTGGCCTGCCGTAGTGATGCATTGTTCAGTACAAAGACAATGTTGTTCATCGACCAATAGCGAAGCGTGGTGGGCGCCTGCTGTTATTGCAAAGTGGAAATACAGTTTACCCAGGGAGCAATGAAATATACTGAGGAGACTTAATATGAACTTTTTTAAAAAAGTATAAATATACTCCATTTATACAATATAGTTTCAGTATCATTCTAGTCTTGGAACAGTTGTAAATTGTCAATGTTACATCTACTGTGCCACTTCTGTGGTAAAGCATTTGCAGCTTTTCGGAATTTACGACGACATGAAATAACGATCTGCGGAATGAAAATTTGAAGAACGTCATTTCAGTGCGATTTCTACCAGAAACAGTTTTCTCAGCGCAAAGCGTTAAAGACACATTCTAAAACTTTTAGCATTGGTTCTATGCAATTAGAATCGGCTCCACCTGCTCAGTTTGTTCCACCTGACCCCACTTGCTTCATTTATTGCATTTGCTCAATTGCTCCACGAGATTGTAGTGATAACATACGTATTATCAAATAAGATGTTATTCTACCCATACGCATTCATGCTGGAGATTAAGCTAGCCCCCTCTACTCACGAAATAGAAACCTATTTCCGAAAACAGTGACGTGCATCATTGAAGGACCATCAAATTGCGGGGGAAAATGCATCCAACTGAGCCTGCTCGAAGGACCGAAAGGTCTTCGGTTTGAGAACTTCTACCTATATTCAAAATCACTCCAGCAACTGAAATACCAGCGATTGTCGCGAGAACTGCAAGCCATGTAATGCATGGGTTATTTCCCATGCAGTGACAATGAAACCATCGTACCTCCGAGCGAAGCACTGTCAAACTTGATATTCGTCTTCGATGACATTGCCAACGAAAAAAAACATGCTTTCAAGAATACTGTAGCATGGGGCGACACACGTTTGGAACTGTGTGTACCTTGGCCAGACGTATTCGCGCATACACATACAGATTCTTCGCAACAACACAAACATGTTGGTGCTGTTTTGTATGGAAGATATGAATTTAAGCCACAATTACGACGATGATGTCAATATGGACATGACGATATCTGAATTTAAAGATACGTGTGCCTTGTGCTTGAAAGAGAAATATGGATTTTTGACGATCGTTAAGGACTGGTCCCTATATAATTGGAAGTACAGGCGAAGATTCGATCAGTTCATTACCATGTATCTATAATGAGATACAGCATATCGAAATTCGGGCAAAGTATCTTTTCAAACTGTCTCTTCACAAAGACGACGATGGCGGTTGTCTCGTACCAAGGAACGATGGAACGTGAGAAGCTGGTAGCCAATATGCATGTGGTCACCATCGTGGGTACGGGAGAAAACCTGGAGACAGTGGAACTGAAACTACAGTCTGTCGAATGGATGCAGTCTCGTGTGCAGTTGAGCACAGCAGAATGCATACAAATGTTGAAGAAAGTGGAAGATGATAAAAACAAACATTTGACTTTTAGGTCGTGGAGTCTCGAGACAAACCTGGGTTGTCAGCAAGCCAGCATATCAACTGATGACTCTATGGACAGCCTTCCAACAGCAGCCGAACCACTGGCAGAGCCATCTGCTTCTTTGCCTGTTCGGACTGTACACTCGATTCTGTGTATCATCTGCAGCTGAGAACGAGTGCATACCCAAGGTGTGTAAAAGGGGAGGTTGGCTCAATCCCCTGCTGCGCGCTGAGTGGCTGCCTGCTTGTGACGTAGCGTGCAGCCCTGAACCGAGCGCGCGGCGCGCGAGCCGAATATAATGGAAAACCAAACTCGTCATTACAACCAAACCATTATAAATAATGTCATCAAACTTTTAGTGTTTGGGAAGAAACATTACAGCACACCTATCGGAGGTCTTGTTCCATTTTATCTGATCCATTCCTCTCGCAATAAAGTAAATTATCGCGATGTTTTGTGTGCTCGTGTGAATGTAATTGAAATGTTTTTTTCAGTTATAAGGTACGGCATTGTAAGCATATGAAAATGTATACTTTATTATACCACCAACATCATACTGCGAATAAATGTTATCTATGGACGAATTTTCAAAGAGGAGAAAATTTAATAACAACGCATAAACCGATTATTGCGGCAAAAATAAATTTATTACGGATTAAAATACAACCCAGCATGACCATGAATATGCATGTCGCCAGTCGTACCAACTAGCTTGCGATACAACCAAATTTGATCACCAAGTTCAAACTTCAGTTTCTTACTAGAAAACATGGTAGCGTTACCAAATACGCTAATTACAGCAGTATTATCAATCTTCCCTTCATGAAATGGAAAAGTCTTCCAGCATATTATATCACGAATATTCCTGTGCGCAGACTTTAAAAACGAGCGAATTTCTTCGTTTCAAAATAATGCAAGAATGCCACAATGTATTGTGAGCTAACGTAAAAACATTGAAACCGAAACGACTATGGCTACACATTTACAAGGGTGTTATTTTTAATACGTTCATATACAGTAACAGAATGCGAAGAGGTAATTTCGTTGAATTCAAATATCCTTCCAGGGAAATATTAACATGCTTTAAGAATATAGTGTATTTAAGATGTAGCTTTTTCAAGCAAATAGACGACACATACAGAGAAAGAGACGGACACACTCAAGGAATGTATGTCATAGTTAAAAAAAAAAAAAAAAAGAAACCATAATAGAACACAAACGAGTTAACTCATAACATTTATTTAAAGTTACTTTTGAAATGTACTAAGAATAGTGTAACAGCAGCTTCATGAAATATTATTGTGGTCTGCATTTGTAATTCAAGAGCAGTTTCTATATTCACGGCAACTTTGCTGAAAATCTGTCTCTACAGGACGGCGACTCATCAATTAAAGCCACCGCTAATATATAGGGATAAGAGTTACGCAACGAATATTATAACGTAGCAAGCATATAGGCCTGCTTATTCCTATAAATACCCATGCCACTTTGAATTGATTGACATAATATTATGGCAACATAGGTTAATTCTGCAGAATGTTCTTAAAGTTTTGGAGAAAATAATACAAGAAAAATTTCACAGTAAAAAAATTAAGTGCATCTGCGTGCATTTGTGGCAGAAACTTTTTCATTTTCTTGCAAGCCTGTGATTTGTCGAAGTGGTCAATTATCCGTTTGGTTTGCGCAGCTCGAAATAGAGCGTTGTTTAGTAATTTTATACTGATAAACACTCGCTGGCGACAGTATACTTTTAAAACCTCTTTCGGAAAACCAAAGTTTTTCTTCATCATGGTGCATGTTAACCGGTCTACACACTTACGAACTTTCACCACTGATGTTTTATTTATGGCCTTTAACAAATAGTCCATTTCCTTCACTGCCTGCAGCCACAGTGGGGACGGCGCAGTCAATCCACCAAATGACAAATGCTGAAGCCAGCTTGGAACACCTTGGTTGCAGTTGGTTTTGGCATCTTTTGTGAGGGATCCGAGTTCTTGGTACTTCTTCTTAAACTTCCGCGCTATCCATCCTGCAACGTACATTAAGCCATCGTTCTCAATAACGTTCGGCATTTTAGTCACAGCTTCTGTTGAGGTTGACGAGGAAGATGAAGGAAATATGCTTCTTTCCACTCGGAGGAAAATATCATCATTCTCGGCATCATGCTTATCATCTATCTCAATGGCCACCTGCAGACAATACATTTTCTGTATTATTAATCCAATGTTTTGGAGCACACACTTTGAATGATCTTGACACACTCAACTATAATCCATTCACGGTTACTTCACACTTTTTGAGACCATGCTAAAGTTCTACTTTTGCAGGATATTCCTCCGCCTCGTGCAAATTAACCTTAACTAACCTAGAAAATTACACCAAATCACAACGCACCAAATTCGCACGCACTCAATTGTAATATTACTTTCCATGAGAACTATTTATTACTAGGCGCTACCAATGCAGATTTTTTTCTCGCCATTTTTATTCGTGTTTATTATAAAATAAATACTACAATGCATGAATTAAATATAGGTTAAACTACAATTTGACAAAGAATAAGACATGTATGTGTTTACAGAGTCATAAAGCGCTTGATACATGGCATATTTAGGAAATAACTAAATACGTAATACATGGGACGACTTTTCAAAGTTTGTGTTTAAACGCCCGAAGAAGCCATAAATGGACTATAAAGTTTGGCAAACACATCAATTCTTACCTCGGTTTCGCGCATGACCCTCACAGATACAGATTCGTCTGTATCCGTGTCTGTAGTATTAACAGCGCTCACGATACCAGGATTTTTCCCCATGATCATCATACGTATCCTGTAAAGGGCGTTGAGTGGCGTTGGATGATAATTTAATCCTCCTCTTGTTCTGATTTGGGAGAAAAAAAATTCCAATCAGTCTTGGTTGAGTCTGTAGGTGAGTATGAAAGACATTCCGTACCTCCTTTTCATATCTTCATAAAGATTCTGTAAAGATGTCGATGACATTATTACATCTTTCTGGAAATGCTGGAGAGTGGTTTTGTTTCGGCACCTCACATCTGAAAACATTTCAGTCACTTCTTTTAATGTAGACTCTTGTTCAGCGATCGAAACTCCATGTGAGTTTTTTTAAGGAATTTTTCCAGACATGGAATATGAATTCATTATATCCAAACCACAGGTTAACTTTGAGTAAAAATGTTCCTGTTTTTATCGCTAGTTGCTCATTTGACCCTCGCTTGTAATGCAACAGAGCAGTCGCAGTAGTATGAGATAACGGCTCTACCGCCAATCTTACGTTCTGCCTTTGTGTGCCTTTGCATTCCACATGACGTGGGCCTAGCTTATGACAAGAGCTAAGCTCTGCGTTATTCACAGATAGCATAGAATCGACAGGCTCTTTGATCACAAGGCTCCCATCCGGCATAATAAATCCAGTGTCTAAAAACCAGTTTGTAGTAAGTTTCATTACATGATGAATGTCCGCAAACACGTAATTTTTTCTCCGCTTACGGGGCATTTAAAGAATGCGTTTTTCGTATCCAAGTTCAGTTCACTCCACGAACCTGCATTACTGCCCCCACAGTCACTAACTCATGCGCATACATCGAACCCCTATTTTCCTCAGTTCGGTTATTATTTCCAATAATAGCAATGACGTCATATTCTTGCCGAAGTCCACAAAGACTGGTTGTTCCCATTTCGCAAACAAGCCTCGAGCCATCGCCACTTGCGTATGTTTATAAGGGTCAATTACTTGATATTTCAAATCATCATACTCGTATTGAGATGCAACTTTCATTTCATTGAACAGGAGCACTACTACTTTGTCACTAGCTTTCATAGTATTCCCAGCTACTTCCATAATTTTGAAAATGTCATGTAACATTCCCTGCCTCGTATTCGCTTGGACTGCCCATCTCTTAGGGAAGAAATTCCCGGTAGAGGATAATGAAGTTTCGACCTTAAGAACAGATAGCACCTTTTGCTCAGGTATCTCATTGTGAACGCATTACCTATATCGTCTGAGAACCATTTAAATCGTTTTGTTCTTTCTAGAATCGAGTCTAACTGCTTGCAGGAAAACACTTCACTCAGAATTTCTCTTACTTTTAAATGATCAATCTCCTTTATGACTTTCGTTTTTTTAAGTAGCTTAGTTGCTTAATTTTTTCATTCGTTAGCCTCTTCATTACTTTACGTTTTAATTCTGTTTTTTTTTCGTGAAGTAATTTATTGTAGTTATTGGTCAATAATTCAATCTCTTTTGCTTGCTTTTCTATTTGTTCATGAGCTTTGGACAGTTCACTTTGTTCACCAATACTCGCACAGTCCACGCATTATAGGTCTGCCCCACTTGCTCCACTAACAATTTATCCACGTTCCTGCAATAAGAAATACCACACAGTAAGCAATTCAAATTTTTCAACACAAAACATACGAGTAATATTCTGCAGTCATAGAGAGAACAAATAAGTGCAGACCAATAAACAGTATTTCTGTTATCATTGCTTTCTAAAACACACATAGATATATTATCTTATTTGCGTTTGAGAACGGAAGAAAATAGCATACTGTCTTGAATAACACAAGAATACTTTAATTGCTTAAATGTTTGTATCGTATATGGCACAGCTGAATCAATCGCGCATGTTCCCTTTTCTGCAGTGCCAGTAAATTTAAAAGATTACCTGCACTGTTAAAAATGTATGTAATTTAACGAAGATTTTTATATAAATTTGCCGTTTATGTACGCAAATCAGATCCATTACGACGGAAAACGGAACCGATTCCTGTATTTAACAAAATACGTAGCTATCCGTGATTGTCATAGCTTAGTGTGTCGGGCACAAACAATGTCATGGATACACGAAACCTTCTTGACCGCCGTAAAAAAAAAAAAAAAAAAAAGTTTGTTCCTGTTAACACATTTACGCCTCAAACGTTGTAATTTAAAACATCACAAGATAGTACAAACACTTTGTAACAGACGTAATCGCTTCAAACACTTCAACCATACGGAAGATTGAAAATGTGCCTATTGTTGTAAATATAAAAAACACTCGTGAAGTATCCGCAAAGGAGTATGGTGGATGATCAGGGCGCTAGGTTACGAACATTTTTATTCGTGTTTAAATCCCGCTCCAGGACAAAATGGACGTAAAATATTTCATCTATTTCTGTTACACAGTGCAACATCCTAGTTTAGGCTATTCACGGTAAAGTGAGCAGTTTTGAAAGCCCTCTCATTTGGAATATTAGTCAGTAAATATGTTTTATTTTAGCCCTAGACGTTAACTCCCGAGTACGGTGGAATATATACACTGTATTTATTACTTTCATGGCAATATTTATTTTCAAAGGTGGTTAAAGGATAAAAAAAAAAGGCTGAAAGGAGAAAGTAACTAAGGCCTCAAAAGTGCTCACTTTACAGTGAACGACCTTTAACGACAATAATGCAATTTTTAGAATACCACATCGCATGTCACTGTAAAATAGTTTAAGAGATACAAGGAAACTTCCGTAAATACAAGGAAAGTCTGGTACTGAGAAAAAATGTGTGTCCGTAGTACTAGAGATGTTTCTGGGTATATTTTTATCAGTACTTTCCCGTAATTATGCAGAAAATTTTTCAAACAAAGTGATAGTATTACTTCATTGTTCAATTCGAAAGAAAACAGTCCCATGTCAGTTTGGAATCAATAACCAGAATCAGAAAACAATAGCAAGAAACATCGTTATGAGCCAGGAGTTCAAGATAACAATATTATAATGTTGCTGAAAGTTATTTTACTGTCTTTTATAGCTGTCCAAATGATTTAGGAATTGTTAGGTATCGATACCGGATATATTTGTTCTCCAACACTTGTTTCAAAACACAACATATGTCTTAAATTTGCCACCTATAAAAATTCTTTTTCTCTGTGAAACAAGTTAGACTTTGAATGTTATGGTGTGCTTTTTAAATAGTATCGTACATTCATGATTTGCATTACTGTTTCCTTATTCAGTCGTTTTTCTTGTCTCTGCTTTCTAAAAGTTGTCGTATTTCCATCGTCACATGGCTTCAATTGTTCAGAAAGTTCGTGCAAACTTAGTGGGTTATGATTACCAGATTTTTTTAAGATCCTTTTTGCAGGTGTTCCTAGCAGTTCTGCTTGCAAATTTCTCTCAGAAGCATTTTCTTCGAAGTTTTGAGAGCAGATGTAAAACGTTTCTGGGTTTAATTTGTCTTCTCTTCTACATTTATACATCCATTCCGTTTTCCGCGCATCCTTCGGAAATCTATGATAAGATATTAAATTGCCGTGCAATTTCGTTTTGTCTAAACTATTGTTGCAAATTTCAACAGCATACCTTGTACCTGGCATCATACAGTCCACTCAAGCAACAGAAAACACGTGGCAATCGTCAAAATAACAAATAGCTTACTCGCACGGAAACTAACGCTGCGAGGAATGAAGATCGGGCGGCAGGGCAGGGCTGCATGGGAGGGCTGCAGGCTACATCACGCCTCTGCCCCTCGCCGCCCACATCCCCCCACTATATGGCCCTTCTTGAGCCAACCTCATCTTTTACAAACCTTGGCGCATACTAACCTTTTACGAAATAATGTGATGTCCTCTTCTTTCTTTCGAAAATATCATCGCAAATATATTTCTATGTCTGTAAGATTTTGTAAATAAAATTTATATTAAATATGTTGTATTTTCTTTGTCATATAAAAACCCCTCTGCTTTATATATATTTTTTCAAAGTAAAAATACTGGCGTTTAGGAATAAAACGAAAAAATTATTATAATAGTTGATGTACTTCGCAGGAAAGGTCAGTGTCGCCATTCGGTACAGGCTGATAGCAGCCGGCATAAACGAGAAATTAACGCATCGTATGCGTTGAAAATAGAATCCAACATGGAGGGCGCACACAGGATACATATAATAAAAAAAAAAAAAAAAAGAAATATGGCTGCTGCCTAATTGGTGAATTAATACGCTAGCACCATCTAGGTGATGAAAACCTATGAAATCCAAGGTGGTATACGAACGAAAGTGAGAGACAAACTCCAAAACAAATGACAAATGAAAAAAACCAAATTGGCGACATATGATAGAATGTGTATAGCTGAGGGGCATAAGGGTGAAGGAGTCAGTCACCTGCTGGGCGTGGTGCTGGAGGTACCTCTGGAAATGAAAGTTTTTTAAAATAATTTTTTAATAATATATGTGTAATAATTTTTGTAACACCTTTTTGTAAAATTAGTAATATGTTTAGAGTTTTTTTAAAAATGTTATTGTATTTTTTTTAGTTTTTGTTTCGAAGGTAATTCAAGGTCATGGAGTCAAGGTCAAGTTTAACTCCACCCAATGTGGTGGTAGCAGTCTTGTTTGACTTCTGTATTTTTGTCGGATTTTCGTTTTCAAGGTCATTCGAGGTCATGGGGTCAAGATCGAGGTCACCTGCATCCAATATGGATACTACGATGGCTGACAGAACCAATATGGCTGACTGCGTATGTTCGAGGGGTGTGGAGGCCTGATACGAATTTATTTCGTGTGAGGCTGTGTGGGAGAAAGCTAAAGGAATTCAAATTTTTTTTATAAATGTTTTTAAAATTATGTACTAATTTTTTAATAATTTTTTATTAGTATTTTTTTTATTTCTTGGAGTCAAATGTCAAAGATCGCCGGTCAAGGGTTCTGAGTCCTGCTTGCCTTAACGCAAGGTCACCTGGGCCGCTAACCCTGGTCACCTGGGTCGCTAATCCTGGTCTCCTGTCTGACTCGGATTCACTGATTCTGGTCACCTGATCTGGAAATTACAGAAATTTTTTAGGCAAATATTTTCAGGAAAAGGGGAAAAATTTTTAGGAATATTAAGTCAGTTTTGAGGGGGGAAATGGAAAATAATACAGCGGAAAGTGATGTAACAACATGGCGGTCGGGCGGCGCATTGGCTCTTACTCCCCAATCCCTTGTTTCTTATTCGGTTAAATCCTACTACTAAAATAACCAACCATCGTGCAACTTCAATGAAAGGCTGCCAGCAGCGGTTTAATTTTAACATTTGGGTTTTTGATTTGGATCACTATTTTACTGAACTATACTCGTTACCACAGCCTATGTGTACTGGCGGTTTCTGAGGTTTACATTGCCAGCGTTCCTAGAGGATTTAATGCTCGCCATCCGAGAACGCATGTGAATATAGCACGGCGGCCCAACACCCCATTTCACGATAACTGTACGGTGGATTAGAAGAGGTTAGCATGTTTCTTGGCCATCACGCTCGCCTGACCTGAATCCTTTATACTTCAAACTGTGGAGATTTCTGAATGCGTGTGTTTACGAGACACACATTGAATCTAAAGAGGACTTGTAAGGGAGGGCTATGTCTGCCTGTTGTAAAGTGAAACGAGGAGTGTCTTTTCAAAACGACTCATTTGTATATTCGATCAAAATTACGAATTTTATTGAAATCGGCAGTTGAAGTTCATACGCAATGGTTCTTTAAATACTAAGTCAAATTGACATGTTTCGCAATGAAAATTAGGATTGAACAACGGCGTTCGGCACAGAAAGGCTTATTTCCGTTAATATTCTCGCTCCACAACAAAAATTTTTAATTTCCTATAACAGTGTCAAATAGGCCTACTTTTTCTTTAATACAATTTAAAATGCTGTTTTTTTTTTCATATCTGAATAATCAAACGTCCATGAAATATATTTTTCAGTCGACACCAACCCCTTGGTGCAAGTCGCAACGTAACCTCAAACAGAACTATTTTGTGATGGATGTGGAGGACAAAACAAAAGCAGTCATGCTCTTCATACTTCAATGCAGTGATTGTTTTCGAAGTCGCCAGGTCTTCTTAAGGAAAAAGTCTCATCTTCCCTGACCCTTGGACACAGTTTCTTGCCTACCGACGATGTATTTGGCGGTATCGAAAAAGATATCAGACGGCAACCAGTTATTACGCAGCGGGAAGAGTATCGTGAGATTATCAGAAAACATGGGAAAGTCAAAGACTTGGGTCAGGATTCGAAATTGAAGAATATGAAATGTTCGGATGACATCTTTACGTTCACGGTAAAGTGAGCACTTTTTGAAACTGTTTCATCAGATGAAATTACTAATAAATACATTTAATTGTTGACTCGGACTTTTGGGTTTGGGTATGGTGAATGTATACACTGTGTTTATTACTCATATGGCAGGATTTACATTTACAAGTGGCGGAAGGATATAAATATGTTGAAAGAAAAAAGTAACTAGGACTTCAAAAGTGCTCATTTTATCTTGAATGGCCTATAGTTATATGGCATTCAGTGGGTGAAATGAATAGAAATATGTAAAATCAGCGGAAGCAACGGCAATCCTAGGCGCTAGGAGGTGCACGGTAGAAAGGTTTTCAATATTACAGACTCGAGGAGTAAGAGGTACGCCGTACGTTATTAAAAGAAAAGGAAAACGAATTGCGATGGACATAGAGATTCTAAATATTGTGAATCATTAACTAAACATGTAATGGAAGGAGGATGTAAAAAAATATCTTTCTAATGACGACAGACGTAAGGTCGAAGAACTTGTTTGGTATAAAGCGATTATTGCTGGGCCGACAGGAGAGTCCCGAATGTTCAGCCTGAAACAGACGAGGGTGTAAATGCATCGAAGATGACAGATAAATGCGGATTTAAGACGTTAATGTTGTACTTGGTGCAAACGTAAGTTTTAGTTTCCTTATTAGCTACATGAAAAAGTTATTAAGTTGCGTAACTACTTTGCTGGGTAATTGTCTATTGCGTATCCTAAAACAGTCGTATTTCCACACAGTCCACATAAAAACACCTTGTTTCCATAGCGTTCGTGGCAAGCGAGGTTATTTAACGTGATGCGTGACAAAGAGGCTTATTTACCAAATTCGGTAACTTTTTTGTATCCTTCAGTTAAAACAACAATTAGCAAACATCATCGTCAAAAATATAAACTATATGGACATATACCAAAAAAAAGGTACCTCGACACTGGTATGCTTGCTGTTAGTTTTTCGTAGTTTCAGAAAAACCGTTAAGATGGAAATAAGCCTGTTTGAAACAACGCTCCTCAAATATACTCACGGTATTTAATTTTCGAACGGGTACGTCAATCACAGATATGCCGCATAAACTAAGGTAGGACCTAATATCGTTAGAGATTAGCATTTCGAACATTTGCTATGAAGCTGCATGTTTACAGGCCAGTGACTGTAGTATCGGATGTGTACTTCCTGTTATTAACATCGCTGCAGACACCAACAATGTGGAATGCTAAGTATGTTATAAAATTATTGTTAGTCTAATCTTTAAAAAAAGCATTATCACAAACACATTAAATTGGACCAATAATTATTCAACCACGTTTTATCCGTAAGACAACATAGAAACAACAATACACTTTACGTCTGTGACTGGTAAAGATTGGGGTTTTCATTGCACGTTTATACACATAAGCTTAAGATGACGGATACCCCTGATTATAGTAGGCTAATTGCTAATAAATTTGTCTCATGCTTGAAGTTGTAATCGCGCCTACACCGGTTCGATCTCCTCGCCACATATGTGTGACAGTAGTAATCACGGGCATAGGGGACAATTTTACCGCTGTTGCAAAGCTGGGACGGTAGTGGTTTAAGAACAAGGGGAGAGGGAGAGATCGCTTTGTAGTGCAACATTGTGCATCGACTATTGCAGATACCATGTAACTACAAAAACAACAGTTTGAATTCATATTTATCAACACGATCCGAGAGTCTACATCGTAACACGTAAAATGATTGCCCGCAACCAACCTTGAAAAGTGCAATAGTTAAATAATTGCATCGCAGTACATTTAATGTTCATTTATATCCTGTGTTACATATGCTGATATCAGAAACTGATGATACTGTTACAAGTTACCAGAGTGCGAGTTCGTGAGGGACGAAGGTCTCAATAAAAATAAAAGTCATGTTTTTAATTTTTTTTAATAGCTATTATTGAAACATTACCAACTGTCTCCACGATTGCTCTTATGTATATCTCAATTCTAATTAAAGTTCTTATGAATGTGTCTATATTAATGATAGTCAATTGATTCACCCATTAACTTGTGTTTTATCTGTATGTTGCCATCATTTGAAATGTCTCACACTCACGCATACAGTTCAATAGTCCCGCTCTCCACCAATATATATATATATATATATATATATCTTCACTACACCGATGCTCGCAGTCCGCAGACTTCACACCCGCTGGTCGCTCTTGACGCCACTTGACGCTCTGCTGGCTCGTCGTGTTGCTGGTCTCCGCACGTCCGTCGCTTAAGGTCGCACAGTCATCCAAACTCTCCACTATCCAAAACTGTCGGCTCGGAAGCCCTTCGCGGCTTAAATAATCTCGCCTTGCCCAATCTGGAAGGTACGCTGCGAGATGCTACGAACTTAAAGCCAGAATATTCCTTCAGTTAAACGCAGACACGCGATCAACCCAATGCCAGGAGCGCGCGTGTTGCAAAAGGCTTTCCCCGACGGCATGCGGCAGCTCTCAGGGTTCTTGCGTGACCTTCACACATCCCTTCTCTCGCTCGCGCGGGACAGGTCATACTTTGTATGGTACATTTATTTACACAACCAGGAGTACCGATCTCTATTCCTTCAATTATTATGGTGGTTACCATGTACATTTGCATCGTTTTATTGAAGATCTTGGCTTAAGTGGTTAGTAACAAATTTTCGTTTTTCTAACTCACGTACATTTCAGTATCTCACCGAAAATATAATTTTCTCTTTACACTTTTCATCGGTTCTTTACCCTTCATATTTGAGACCGACTATGTGTGTCCTATACCAAACTGTGGTTTTTTTTTTTTTTTTTTTGTGAGGAATAACATATCCGATTTTGTACACATAAATCTGAATTATATTGCATCCATGATTTGTATATTTTTTTCCTCATTATACTGTTGCAGTTTAACCCTGCGCGCGTATTGAAAGTTAAACTGTAGGTAGTTATCTTTGAGTACGACAGAGCTGTTACGATGTATAATTCTACAGCTAATTAGGTATGTTGTAATTTTCGTAAAATATTAATACGAATTGAATACATACATTTAGATCTTTAGCTTGTACAGAGTTGCATTTGACTTTCCCTTTTTTTATTATAAGTTATAACTTAATTTGGCGTACTTAAGGGTACAAAATCATGCTTCGGTTCAAATAGAAATAACTTACATATCGGGTTTATCAGTGTGAATTCATTTTACTACATGCCTCCGACAGAAATTTCCGTGACGTCGAATCAGCGTCGAGCACTTCTCTTCCTAGCAGTTGACTCTAAAACGAATCTTTTCTTGCTTTTATTACGCGACGCGCCCACTCTGGCAAACGTTCTAATTGACAATACGATCACAGGTATGAGGAAAGGCACTTCCTGTTTTGCATATAGATGGACCATTCACACTCTCTATCTGACCTTCCAGGATTGGAGTTTTATGTTTTAAGGTTCTGGCCATCTTTACAGAATGCGGCCCGGCTCCGTGAAACGTTTAACATAGAACTGCTTTTCCCAGATCG
This sequence comes from Dryococelus australis, assembly GCA_029891345.1. Classification (NCBI taxonomy): domain Eukaryota; kingdom Metazoa; phylum Arthropoda; class Insecta; order Phasmatodea; family Phasmatidae; genus Dryococelus; species Dryococelus australis. Next base: position 115,030,660 of record CM056998.1, on the reverse strand, counting down.
CTGCCAACTTTACTGATATCGTGTAAGTCAGTTTGTCCCTTAAGATTTATACAATTACAGGCAGATATTAATTTTTCAAAGATTGCTTTCAAACATTCCTATATATCATATATCCGCTAACCAACTGTACTTGTAACACGTTCGTGCAACATCTCTCCATTCAGAGACGCTGCTTTGTATCAGAACAGGAGAATTTTGGAGCGTATGGCAAAACTATTTTTTGGACCTCGGTTTTTAGGGGCATGGGGCAAGGCAATTCTTGGGGCTCCCTATTTGACGTGACACTGCGTGTACTTCGAATATTACTTAAGTTTTTTTATTCAACGTTACTCGAAGAAAATATTTCGCTTTGAAACAAGTTAACCGTTTGTTGTTAAGCTAAATGCAAATGCTTCATAAACAACTGTGTATCCTGTTCACATTGAACTACCACGAAAAACTACATAAGTATATATTTAATGCCAACAAACTGTTAAAGTCAAACTGAATTCCAAATGTCTGTTGCTAATGTGCGTCATTGAAGATGATTCTGTAAAGAGAAAGAGAAAATATCCTCATTAATAAATTAAATATAACTGGCACAATAACTAGATGGTGGATGACTGTTTAGAGCATCCTTATTCAACAGCAACACGATAAGAACACGGCTGGTGAGCTTCAAAGTAGATGTTTTCAAATCGTGATAGCCCGTGACTCTCATCGCCTCTCGATCAGTGCCTTTCGTAGCTTGTGACTGTACACAGATATAATGCGTGCAGTTTACTAATGCAGTTAGACCGGATGGAGCGAGCTTAACCGGTGAATATTCAGAGTTATGGTCGGTGTCGTATTGTTCCAAATAGGACCCATACGATCCAGTGAGTTTCCTGTTTTAAACACACTACTGACTGTGTTCTTCCTATGTATAATTATCTCTATGATTGTGTTCTTCATAGGATACGTAATTTTATGAGTTGGTTTGCATCGTCACATGACAAAGACATTAAATTATCAATAGGGTAGGGAGAGAACTTTCTAACAGTTTGGGGGAGTCCATATGGAATCGGCCCCTGGGGCTAATAACCTCCCTCGTTCCCCTCCCCTAGCTTCAAATTCCTCCCGCTCCTTTTTTTGTTTCCCCTTTTCTTGGTGGAAGTACCACTTCATACATTACTCAGAATCTCTTCGTCCTAAACGATCGCGTGTGTGTTGCCATGCCTAAGAGGTATGTTTTCATTACACGGACCACAATAAGTGACGAACTGTAAATGAGAACCTTCATTTTTATATAAGACAATAATTCCGAACATACAACTCAGCAGAAATGGTCTAAGTTATTTGGTCTTTAGTTTATTTAAATTCTTAACAAGTTGTGCTTTGGCAATAATAAATAACTAATGATGGTCTAACTTCTATATCCACAGTGTGTACTGTCTGGAAACAATGTAAATGTGTACAGACTGCTGGATATTTTTTTAATGAAACATTTTTTAAGAACATTAAGTTTTTTTTATTATAACATTACTGCAACTGATTTACACCGACCTCCCGTGACACAGTTTGTTGGTGCGCCACCTGTCTGCCGTGCGGGTGGTTCTGGGTTTGAATCCTAATTAGGGCATTGATGTTCGGATAAGTTAGGTTATAAGACAGTTTGTAAGCCGTCCCCTGCTTTCACTCATAACACTGGGGGACGTTAATAAGTCCTTACCAATACAATTTCGATAGAGTGTAACTGATTTAAATAGAGCCTCGTAACTGTGAGTGCATTAACAAAGGCATGAAGGTTTCTACTTCTGTTGTAAACTGTCATTAAGCAATAATATCGCGATATAGCTAATGAGCCTTCTTCCCTCAATATGGATGCAAATAATAGTAATGAAATTCTTAAAAGCATAGATAGTAAGTAGCTCTTGAGGTCTTGTTGACAAACACGTCACCAGAGTTCGACCCAGAACTCGTCGTACAGTAAGCTGGCATTAAACTAACTGCATTACGGGGTTAGGATAAAGAGTATCAAATTAAGATGTCATCAGTCTAACGTTTTGGTAAACAAGATTCACAAACCTGGGATATTTACAGGGCCATGATTTGGAAACAACTTGAGTCACTTAAATAATTTAAGTTTACATATCCCAGCACTACTTGTGTGCACAGTGTGTTATAAATTAGTTGTTTGGTTCCGGAAATAGGATATAAATGGTCCTTTTTCTCACCTGGCGTTATCTTACGAAAAGGTAAGCCAAAGATGCTCTTACACGTATATTTGATGTTTCCAAAAGAATCTGACAGAATGCTAAGTTTGGTTGATTTATTATTAAATTGCTTAACAGATACAATATACTAATGTAATTTAATTATATTGATGCTATTAAATAAAAGCATGACCTGCTTAGTACATGTTAGTCTATATTTCCTACTGCAGTAATACTTGAGTGGAAAATTAGTTGAGAATCGGTTAATTGATCCCCTTTAATATGTTATAAAAGCTATATTTCCTCGAGAAATTCTGTCTTCATGAATGTAAAAAACGTTTATGTATTAGCAGATAGGATGATCGTCACAGATACTGCCAATTTATAAAGTTCGGTTGGAATTATTGGGGACATACGGCACACTAGCCTAAAATATAAGTATAGGCTACATCGCTGTTGTTGAAAATATATACCTACCCCCTTCTGTCACGTAAGTTTAAATGGAATACAGAAGTATAACTTGTTGCCTTAATCTGATGCGAATCAGCTGATTGCTTCTTGAGATATAACCTATAACTTATTTTTCTTTCATATGGCGCTATCTTTAATGATGCATAAAAGAGACTTTGTGCAAACACATTTCATGGTTGTTATAGATAAGGCCAACATATGAAGTTATGTTGAAATGTGTTACGTGTTTTTCGTAGCATACGATTATAAAATTTTACATGACTGTAATTTTGAAAATGAGTGTATAACTTATTTAAAACGTATTCGTTTGCATGGCCTGACATAGTACTACATGTTTGCCTAATTCGGAAGGAATCGATTGAGTATTTCCCGTGATATGACGAAAACTAAATTCGATAAATGTTTTTCATGTGGCCCTATCATACAAAATGGCTTACAAAAAGAGTCCCTGTGTAGACACATTTTATGATTTTAATCGATACTGACAACATACAAAGCTAAGTTGAAATTTGTTTCATGGTTTCGTAGATATAAGGTAGTATGATAACATTATTATACGGCTACCATTTTGAAAATATCTGTCAGAACCTCTGAACCACTTTAAACATATTGGATTATATGACTTGCCGTAGTATTATTTGTTTGCTACATTCGGCAGGAATCGGTTTATAGTTTTCGTAGATATTCCATAAATACTGTGTTTTGTTCTGTTGTACTATCTTAAAACATATTGGATTATACGACTTGCCGTAGTATTATTTGTTTGCTACATTTGGCAGTAATCGGTTTATAGTTTTCGTAGATATTCCATAAATACTGTGTTTTGTTCTGTTGTACTATCTTAAAAAATAGGGGACTAAATGGGCTCTAATTGGTATAATTTATAATTGTGATAAGTACTTTTAGGGTACAAATTTTGGTTTAAATTGGTCAAACGATAGGTAGTTATAACAAATAAATATTTAAAATATATATATATATGACCGCTCTTTTGAAACCACGTACCTGAACAATTTAAATTTGCATTTGTTGACATGGCCTAACATATTACTTACGTGCCACATTTGGTGGGGATAAGATTAAGTGTTTCATAGATTTTACTTCTCGGCTTAATTTTTTTTCATGTACTAATGTAAAATTTGGTTCGTGGCTTCAAAAGAGTTTAAGAGGGGAACAAACACAGGCAGTAAAGTGATCACATAAGCCTATCATTCCTTCACAAAGTAGGCTAAAACCCCGAAGCCAGCAACATTTATGTATATGTGTACCTGGGAATTCTAAAACAAGTTCAGGTGGATCTGAATCCGCCTGTATTCTGTTTTCATGCATGAAGGTGGGTAAAAGCTGTTCGCGATAAAGTGAACACTTTGAAATAAACCTTAGAAAAATGTCACTGTCCCTGCCTGCATGTATTTTAACGGGCGCACTGAGTATCATGCAACCAGTAAAGTTATTAGTGATGAATGGGAAATTGTTCCATATCATAACGTAAAATAAATAGTGTTAGGTTATCATTTGTGCAAAATTTAGTTATTTATTTTCCTCTCTGTTCTTTTTTAATACGTCTAAGTATAAGAATGAGTATATCTGTAGCATATTTACTTTTTTAATAATTCCACAGTTTCACTTGACCGACGTCTGAATAAAGTGGTGAAGCCCGTGGCAATGTTAATTTCACATAAGGCGGAGGAATATGTACACAACTTGCGTACAAGTAGATTCTTATGCAGGGCTTTCAAAAGTGCTCATTTTACGGTGAACAGCCTATAAGTAAGTACATATAGTTTATCGCTTATCACGTTGACAGCGACGTCATTACCGACCGTACAAGTTGCTCAGAGAAGGAACGGGGAAGTCATTTTTCACGGCCATTAGTAAAGAACCATCAAATCATTCGCCTGGAGTGATTTCGGGAAACCATGGGGAACCGAAATTCAGAATGTCTAGACTGGGATTCGAACCCAAGTCCTTCCGAATACGAGTCTAGTGGCTTGCTGCTGCCTCGCCTCTCTCGGTATTTACCTGCATAAGCCTGTTACAAGCGGTTCACTTTCTTGTACAAGAAGGTGTACACCTTTCTTGTTCAAGTCAACTTGCTAGCTAGAATCATTTAGAGACTCTTCTATATTTCGTTCCCCTTCTTGTGCATATCGTTTGTTTACATTTGCGTTCTATCCGTTTATGTAGTTCCCATACATTTATTTATTCCAATATTGTTAACTTGAGAGTAGAAAAACACTTTAATTGTGTATTAGGGATTTATTTGGTTTGTAAAATCTTTTTCTGTTGTAGTAGAAATAAGTGACTGGCATGCTGCAACATTCAATTACTACTACTGTGTGTACAGTATGTACATAGGACTTGAATAAAACAGGGTGTTCATCTTTGTTTGTTCACATAAGATGTCCGTCTGTATCAGGCTTTAGAAACAAACTACCCCGCCGATCGCCACACTTAATAAGATTACTTTCAATCTAAAAGAGCAGGACTACCTAATTTTATAATAATAGATATATAACCAATCAGATAAATTAACTGTGTTGAAGAGCCTTAAAGCTATAAAATATTCCAATAAATATACGTTCTACATAGCTCATATAGCTATATATTTTATTTCCCTAGTAATGCTTACCTTTATAAGAAATTTTAGCCGAAAAGATGACATAACATTTTTCACTATTTAAAAAATGCAAGAAACTATATGCGTTCAGAATTGGAATAAACGTTTATAAGCAACACAGTTCGCATGCATGGGGATTTTAAAAATAAGGAATTGAAATATTAGCCCATACATAATTTATTGTGGTCAAAACCATTATGAAGTGGAAATTATTTATCCATTTGAATACGATTTATTTTGTAGAAATTGTATTTTTGCTTGTTTATTATAAGTATAAAGAGAAAACTTAATTAAGTATATGTTTCAACTCACTTTAAAATTTGTTCTGTTCTAGGGATTCAGAAAAATCCGCTGAAAGAAAAACTGAAATATATTTATAGTATATTAAAACTTGTGAAAAATAATAAAACAAGATTTACGCTTTAAGGAATACTAACGTGATGCACCCCGTTTATTTCAATTAGTGTTAACGTTTTGCGATGGCCTACGAGGCCGACTGGTTAAGGCGCCTTCAGATCACAACTTCCTGAGTTCAATATCCTTGTAAGCCATAGGGATGTGCATATATCGTTTTTAAATGCAAATGTTTGTTAGCTTAGTGCGTATAGGCTTTTGCGCAGGGAAAAACTTAAGCGGTAAGCATTATAATGAAGAAAATATCCAGTGCTAGTGGTTTAGAAAACTAAGCGCACTCGATATAGATATTTGTAAACTGCTTACTTCTAAAGTTCCGCTGTAGAAACATACCGAAATTAGAACTATCGTCTCCCAAATCGTAGGTTTAGCCACTTACAGATAAGCATGAGCTGTCGATCATAATGCTATTTATTATAAAGTGCATTTGTTTTTATTTTTCAATGTTAAGCCAAAGTAATAAACACAAGTAAACTGTTTTCAATTTTTCCACATAAAGTACAACTTACACTCCTATGCACAAATTGAATTCGCCGTCTTCGCGTGCAGTTATTATAGTTTGATTAGAAACAATTTATTTATTTATTTTAAGACAGGTTCCTATTGATTAAACTTAAGCAGTGAAATGGTTATTGTATCAGCGGATGCTTTGGAGCTTGTTGCGTACTCCTTACTGCTGGAGATTTTTAATTGTATAAACTCCTTAAGAAGCTCCCGTCATGTCTGCTTAGCCTTTGGCCTTATTGTGTAAGTGGAAGCCTTATAAGCTCCAAAAAAATCCAGATAAAAAAAAAAACACTTTTATTTCCGTAACTTTAATTCAATGTCAAAAAATTAAGAATTCCAAAAAATTTGAATATATGGAGACCAAACTACTAAATCAGCAATCCCTTGTGACCAAAATTAATATGTGGTAGCCACCGAGCCGTCTATCACACGTACATTATGAGTGGTAAATAAGATGTATATTTCCATGCTTACGTGTGGCTTTAGTGATTTCTATCACAACTGCAAACGGCAAACCTGTTCCCAAGCAAAATATTTTCTACGTGTATTGTAAAATAAAAAACGTAATTACTATTCGAACTGCCTGGTGAGTGAGTGAAGAGATTTGGGTGGTTCTTAACATCGAGGTGTTGAGAGCCGATGAGGGTTAAGCAAGGCGACTATGGAGCAGCACCGGAATGAAAGGGCGCGGGAAATTGCAGTTCCCCAAGAAAACCCGCCGATCAGCGGCATCGTCCGGCACGATTCCTACATACGAGAATCCTGGATAGACCCCGCCGGGAATGAAACCCGGTTCGCCTAGACGAGAGGCGAGTAGTCTAACCACTACATCATCGCGGCTCCTCGAAGTATCTGGTTTCACGCCAAATAGGAAGCCTCAAAATTGCCTTGCCACAAGCCCCCAAACCCGGCCCCCCAAAATAGCTTATCTTTAAACTTTATAAAGCCAAAAAATCGACAGAAAATTATAAATCTCTAAAAAAAAAAATTATTATTAAATTGTTCTATTACCAAATATGTATAAATTATAATTTATGTAACTATGATAACATAAATATATGGTATTACAATTTAAGATTCCCCTTTAATATCTTAGTGTCTATGTAATATAACTATGTAAAATTCAGTCATAAATTAGTGTGTACATTTAAGAACACAAAAATAATTCAATGGGCATAACTAAATTAAAATAAAATTAAAAATGAATGAAATTATTTTATTAGTAAAACTTAAATAATTATATACAATATGTAAGAAAGTAAACAAATGTACATTATTTATAAATATATTACGTGTATAAATATATATTATTTATAAATATATTGTTATTTAGTAATGTCCGTTAAATATTTTTTGTAATATTTTTCGGAATCTTTACTTTTTTTTAGATATTTTTCTGTTTTTATGATTTTCTGGAATTATAGGCCTTAAAGTCACCTGATTTTGCGTCAAGATCCCACAATCATATCCAGATCCAGTATGGCAGCAGGTATCTCAGCTCCTCACTGACTCCTTAGGCAGCCTGATCCTGAAGCTGATATTTTTTTCTACTTTCTTCCTTTGCAGCTGTAATTTTGAATGCACATAGTCAGAAAACTGTAATAGAGTAAAATTCTGTAATATTTTACATTTTTGTGCATTAAATGCAGTAGTTCAGTGTTTGCACTTAGAATCTATGTAATGTGTGGTGGCCATGTTCTTTGTTTTTTTTTTCTTTCTTTCAGGGAGTTGAACAGCTACAAACTTTTGACACTCTCTGTGCTGAACATTGCAAGAAAATAAAAGTGTGTTCAATAGTGGGCAAAAAATACGGAGGTGGTGCATGCATGGATATTTCTGAAGAAGGGGAAGGGATGAACTTCCGTTGAAAAGCAAACGGACTCTGACTGCAAGAGTAAATATGAGTGATGTGGCAAGTTAGCAGTGAAGGACAGAAGAACTTGATCATTATTTTGGCCCGTGGAAAGTATCGAACTTTCAAACATTTGGTTGTTTGTGAAATAAAGGAACTCTGTCAACCATTCGAAGTTTTAGTTATTCTGTTAATCGACATACCTGCGTTCATGTCGTAAATTTAATCATGAAGGCGAGAGGACTTAAAACTTTAACAAACCTAAGTTTACATTTAAAATGGCTTGTGTTGTAATTATAAGTTGAGACATTTACCTGTAAATTATATACCCATCTCATCTATCAATAAGTACGCAGTGATGGGAATGACTTTCAAACGAACCCTTAGGTAATATTATTCAATTAATTTAGTTTGTCTAAAGCACCCAATTCCGTCTTCAGGGGCACTTGATTACCCCAGTCTGGTTTGGATAGATGGTGAATTCCATCCTGTTATTCAGTCGGTAATTCCATAATGGAATCATCATCTCACTGACTAGCAGTAAAATATATCCATCACTGAGTGTATATTTGGGAATAAACTTATGTAAACGTGTGCTGCTAGCACCAACAACTTTTTATAGTTTTTTCTTATAATTGTCACGATAATTAATGCAATTACAAGACACGAGTACACAAGATGTGAAACAGCAAAGGAAGTAAAAATATTGTTTATAAGTTATAGCGCTATCCATATTAGAATAACAAAATGTCAAGCCTCTCGCTAACCACACGCATTCCCATAACATAATACTTTTGGTTTGTATAACGTATTATTACTATCATATATGTAATTTATAATAGCCTTGGCAATAAAATTAGCCAGGTAATGCATTGAGCCCTCAAGAATTCTAATCCTATTGAATAAAAAAAACTAAATTCATGATTTTTTTTAATTTTTGAGTATGTGTAGGAAGTAATATTGTAGCTTTTATAAAACACCCATTGTTAAATACAAGTTTTTAGTTTATCAAGATGTGAAAGATATTTATTTATATTATGCCAGTGTACATATAAGGGTAATGAGCAAATACTGTAATAGTATATACGAAAATTCCAGTTTTAAAAAATTTGTGCAAATTTCTTTTAAATGTGATGATATTTTTGTTATTGTTCTATCAATTTTTTATTTTTACTTTACATATGCATTTAAAAACAAAATCTTATAATGTTTGCTGTGGGAATGCATGCCCCAATTTTTAAATCCAGAAAGTATGCTTCATCTATAGAATATCCTGATATTAAATGAGTGGATTATTCATACCGCTTGTTACTGAACATTGTGGTCTCATGTTACATACCGGTGATGTAAACAAGGCATGTCCAAGACTCTTGAGACGGAATAATACTGCCGTTGTTATCCATGCCTGTTAGCAGTATGGTCAGACAGCCCTGCCAGCCACTTAAGAAATAATGACAAGTGACTAAAGGATGGGTGCTGGAAATTGAAACCATTTCTCCGAAAGAGGGGCAACTACGCTGCCCACTGTAAGAAGTAGTATTTTTTTATGAGCTACGATAATTTAAATTCAGTTTCATTTGTTGCTTCACATAAAATTAAGCTGCATAATTTCTGGCCATTTTGAGTCTCTGATTGTCACACTACTTCAACTAAAATGTATATATATATAGTGTAATATATATATTACACTATATATATGTAACACTTCCTGCCCTCCCAACCCCTGTGGGACTTTCTATCAGAGATCTGAAGACATCCTTTGCTGGCATTTCGTCGGATGTAGCACCACCAGATTGGAGCTGTGGCGACCGGTGGTGCGGAGTGGGGCAGTCCTAGTATGTAATTAGTAATTGCGTAATGAGAGTAAGTACACATGTTGACTCTTTGGCTGCCGAACCACAATTTACGAGGTTGGAATGGTAGCGTGAGGAGTTTTTTGTAGTAGAGGGGTGGGTCCTTGTTTTGACACCCGATGAGAATAAATACTTGTAATTAAATATTTCAATTGCATAATAAGTCTTTGCACATAACAAGTAAGTACATGTACTGACTAGTTTAATAATTAGTAAGTATGTGTAATGAGTAATTGCATGATTACTAAGTATGCAAGTACACGTAATGAGGCATAAGTAAGCATAATTAGCAATTGTGAATTTATTACTAAGTATGACTAATGAGTAATTACAAACACTCAGTAAATGTCTGCTCCCTAGCAATGCTCACTCGCGATTTAGCTGAGATTTCCAACGTCTTTAGGTTATACCCCACCTGCCATACTGGATTGGGGAAGCCAAGCACACCTCCGGGAAGCTCCGCTGACAAGCGCACATCGCCGGTGCCACGCGGTGCATGCCAATAGCCTGGCCCACACGACACCAGACCACTCCACAGCGGCAGGCTGAGTATGTCTCCATGCACCCATGTGGAGCACCACATCACGAGAGCTCTCTCTCCCCACCACCGACGTTCTCTGCAGCAGGTGAAGGCCGGGAGCGCTCTCCGTTCCCCAACAGAATGTGTAAACTCTTTCTAGCCAACTACGCCTGTGTCTAACACAAGGAATGCCTGGTGTTGTTACCTACCATCATTTCCTCGCATATTCGTTTTAAACAAACTTGTATTTAGGTGACACTTGCGTTTGACAAGCAATGACTCATTTTTTCACCATTTATTACAAGTTAAAAAAATATTTTAATAAAAAACAAGTATTTACGAAATAAAATATTATTTATTTTAAAAAAAAATTTCCCCAGATTGTGTAAGTGAGAGTTATGATTTTTCTTCTTTTTACGAGGAGAGTCGTTGTTAATTATACTAACATTATTCATCACTTCCTTTTTTTCTCGTCCTATAACTCATGTTTTCACCATTTAAATACAAGTCAAAAAATATTTTAATTTAAAAAGGGTGTTTCTGGAGTAGAGTTTTATTGGTTGCTGAAAACCAGTTTTATATATATATATATATATATATATATATATATATATATATATATAGCTTATTGTAAAAAGGGGCACAAGCACCACAGATATCCATTTTGAGTTAAGTATGGTTTCATGGACTAGAAGGGTAGATCTACATTTTAGTGTTAAAACAGTCCCGGAAGAAGTAACACGTATTTTGATTCAGTGTAAAAAGGGACCCATCTCATGGAGACTTGGGTACCTTTTAACACTATACCACTGATAACCATGTTAGGCAAACATTTTATACTACTATATTGGTAGCCATGCCAGACAAGCAGTCTTCAAACGTTAATGAAACAGCTGATAGTTATACGAAGTTTGGTTTTGAGCAAACAGTGGAGTGTTTTCATAAGTGTAAAATTGTGGTCAAAGAACATTAAGTGTGATTTAATGAGTGGTACGGACACAGAAATGTCACCAAAAAAGTGGAAGAAAGGAATATGCGACCCAGACAGTTATCAACGAAATATTATTAAGAAAGCCAGAGTTGCAGGGAAAGAACACATTGACCATGAAGGAAAAAAACAACGAGCTCGAGCTATTCAAGAACCATGCAGGTTAGTGAGACAAAGTTTTGAATGCTATGGATAAGTATGCAGAATCAGTGTTGTAATTAATATTTTTGAAGATGTAAACATTTGCCAAAAGAAAATTAATATTTTTGAAGATGTAAACATTTGCCAAAAGAAATTTTGAGGTTATTTTATAGCACACATGCTATTAAACCAGATAATTTATGTTTCGTTCTAAGTTGACAGTTCTCTGCTGTTCAATTTTTGCATGTTTCACATTATGAAACATAAGAGTTGGTTAATTCATATTGTATGTTTGTTTAATCAGGTGCCCCAAGAAATATTTCAACCGGTTTGATGAGATTGACCGATCTGCAGTGTTTGAGGTTTTGTACACAATGAACACAAAGGATTAGCAAGATCTACATCTACAGAGAATGGTAGAAATTAGACAAGTGAAACGCCACAGGAAGAAGGCAGAATATTCTGTTGAAAAACAGAGGACATTCAAATACCATGATCTTCTCAAGGACAGAAGTATAGAGGTATGTAGGGATGTTTTCTTCCTATTGTACGATGTAACTGATAAAAGGATAAGGCGTATTCGCAAATTATTTGTGATAGGAAAGTCGCCACGCGATAAGAGTGGCAAACACTCTTGCGCATTCAAAAAAGGTTGAGATGACCTTCTTCAGATTCATCAACATATCGCATAATTCCCAGTTAAGGAAGCACATTATACATTACGCGGTTACAAATATCTCTCTGCAGAACTGTCGCTTGCAAAAGTGTACAGCATGTTCAAAAGCAAGTACCCAAACACCACTGTCAAATACAGCTTTTACCTAAAGTACTTTAACGAGAACTTTAGTCTACGGTTTGGGAAGTCGCAGGTAGACATGTGCAGCTTTTGTGAGTTGAAAAATGATATCATAAATAACACATCCCTAAATGACAGCGAAACGAGTTGCTGCAGCTGAGTTGATATTTCATCTATGCAAAACCAACAAGTTTAGTAGCTTGACGAGAGACTCAGAGCAGCTATCAAAGTCTTCTGATAAGGTTCTAGGATTGGTGTTTGATTTTATGCAGAACTTAGAACTTCCTAAAATCCCAGTACAGGAAATTTTTTACCTGAGGCAACTTAATGTCAACGGTCTTTGTGTTTACAATATGAGAAGTAGGTTGGCACATTAATATGTCTACTATGAATGAGGAGCCTACAAGAGGCCTAATGATGTAGCCTCAGTTCTATTGGACTATATCGAGCAGAACGTCCCTCCTTTGGTCAAATAACTGCATTTGTTTGTAGATAACTGTCCAGGACAGAATAAAAACCACATTATTGTTAGATTCTGCCTCTAACTTGTTGATACTGGTAGATTTCAAATTGTGAATCAGTATTTTCTTATACGAGCACATTCGTACCTCCCTTGCGATAGGAAGTTCAGCGTTATTAAATGCCCTATTAGAAGATGTGACCGGATTCACACACTAAAGAATATCTGTGAACTTATTTGCAATTCATCCAGCAAGTCACCCAATACTGTCACTGTGCTCAATGAACAACAAAACCTAGTGATCCTAGATTTTAAAAAGTGGTGGATATTGTTCTACAAACGAAGTGTAGTATCACTGGGAACCATGCAACATGATCGTGAAACAAAAGAGATCTTCAAATTTCTAAATACCATTACTTTGAGTACTCTTCAGAGAAGAAATGTGTTGTGAAAGCCAGTGAATGGTTAGGTGGCCTTTTTTCCCATACGTTTGTGCTGGGAAAGATACCTGATGTCAGTTTGTCACCCATTCCTGCATATCCAAATCGACGAGTACCTATCAAAAAACCACAGGTAGAGGGCTTGAAAAAGGTATGAATTTATACACCAGAGGAGTGCAGGGATTTCTACAATAGGTTAATAAAGAACCCTGATGGACTGTTCGTGCGGATGACGAAGTCACCTAATGATTTTATTTTTATCATGAAAACAGGTGTAACATGTCAACATGTTATCGCTGTGTTTATTATGTATCTGAACCTCAATTGCCACTTATATTATGTAAATATACTATTACTGTGATAAGTTACAGCTGATAATTTTTTTTCACATCGATCTGTTGTAAAAAGGTACCCGAATCCAACACACTAATTAATTTTTCCTGTTGATATTACGCAAATTGTAACCCTGAAAAGACTATACATCATCAACATATACCATTGAGAAGTTACCACAAAATTTTCGTTTATCACAGCCCAACAGTTTCCTTCCAAATTACTTTTTTTTTTTCATTCTACTCCCAACTTTATAATTGGCACTCATGTCCCCTTTTTTTTTTTTTTTCAATAAGCGGTATATATATGTATAATTTTTTTATATTTTTTCGCACTTCGTGTTAGTCAAAAACTATTTCACTATAGATAAAAAATATATTTTTTAGAATAAGAATGTTTGCATAGTAAAATGTTAAAACATTTCCCCAAATCGTGTAATTGGCAGACAATCTTTTCACAAGTGTCTAAATTATAAGCTATGTGTAATCCCCTATTAATTATACTAACTTCTATGTCACTTCCTTTTTTTCGTTCTACAGCTCCTCTTAAGATATTACTTTAAAAATATTTTTCAATATTATAAAATGAGTGTTAAAACTGGTTTAGCACACATTTTTTATTTATCCCCAAAAAAATTGTAAGTTTTGGCTATGCTTTTTCATAATTTTACGTTACACTCCCTGTTACAAGTAATATATAAACTTTGAGGTAAATAGAAAAGCACAAACAATTAGATTTAAATAACTTATTTTACTAAGCACCCTTTTTTTATATGTCCATTGGGGCACACAAAAACCATTATTTACACACAAAAAAAATCTCGATACTATATACAAAAACATACTTCTTAAACACTTTTCTTATACAAAAAATAAAATCTTGAAAAAATATTTAAACACAACTTTCTTCTCTTCTGTTTACAGACACATACATGGTTTGGTGTATTATTTACATATCCTAATTTGGTAGACACACGGGACAACTATTTTCTTCTTTACACATGGAACGTCTAGCAGATTGATGGAGAGATAAGTCCCCTTCCATGCTGGAGGCCAACCCTCACAGCTGGGGTTGAAGTCTCAGCCTCCATTCATTCCCTCTTTAAAGAGAAAGGTAACCATGAAGTCGGTGGATGGCGAGCCAGTAACACTGACCTTGCAGCTGTAGATGCTGGTGGATGGCGTATAGTTGGAGATGTGGTGAACTGGCCTCGCTGTGAAGTGTTCTCCCCTTAAATGCTAGTGCATAGCGATTAGTGGAAGTAATGCAGTGAAACTGCTCTCACAACTGTAGACGGTGTTTTCCCCCGATGTTGATGTTTTCATTTAAGTTAGTTGGACATGGTTGTAGAGTGCGGATATGCCTTCGCATCAGATGTAGCTGGCAGATGTTGTTGTTAGTATGCAGATGTTGTTGCGGCTGGCTGATATTGTGGCTGACAGATATTGATGAGTAGGGGATTAATTTAGTGTGGAATTATATAGTGCCCCCAAGACAATTCCGAAATTTTACCCAGCCCGATATAACAGTTCTTGTCATTACTTGATAATGTGACTTATGTTACACGTTCGGTGAATATATCGTGGGCATGTGAATAGAGATAATATTGGGTCCCCATAACCCTTAAATTCTGCTGGAGGCATTACAAATAATCGACACGAAGGAGAGATTGCAACATGTTAGGGTTTACCCCCTTTGCTTTATACACACATTGCTCATTCAAAACAGTGTATGTCTAAAATATAGGGCATAGGCCTACAAAGTATGTGATTATGCGGCCGGCACATTCGTCCTTTAAACCCCTGCAACAACTTTTTTCTCTTATGGGAATTTTTGCTGATTAGCTGGTGCATAGTTAGAAGTGTTAAATCGTGTAGCCAAATCAGGGGAAATACTCTTGTAGACATTGTGACAATGGATTTCATAAATGAGAGGATCTGTATCGCAGTAGGGGAGATGCAAATCAGGCTGAGGAAGATTTTTGTTGCATGCAATTATAATGAAAATCGTAAAGGTATAATTTTGTCGATTCTAATACTGCAACAACAGTGTACAAAGCTTTGTTAAATGTAACCGCCGCTTTTTTCCATTTCGATCAGGGCTAGATTTTCAACAAGGATTTCCCTTGCATTGAAAGTAGGTCTCACAATCAGTTCTGCTGCCTCATAAATTATATCATACCACTATACGACTCTGATATCCCATTCTCGGTGGACATTCTGTAAAGTTTTTCCATTAATGGAATTATTAATTAGTTTAAAAAATCAATTTTCCAAATGTGTTAGACACCTGAGCACGTTTCTCAATATTGAGCATGATGTACGGAGCCAGCCACTACTTCTATTAAAAGTGCAGTCTACAACGAACAGCAAAGAGTTCCGCTCCATAATTCAAGTAGTGCTTCAGTGTTTCCCCATGTACAATGTAATTCTTCAATGGCACGAGTGTCAAAAGAAATTTCTCAATTTTGAAGTTCGGAGTTATGCCATGTACTGGGGCAAGAGGTAGATCATTAAGGCATTGTGACATTCATTTGGAACAGACAAATCTACTTCTGCCAAAAGATAACCTGTATCGCCTGCATTGTCCGTGTTGGCCAAATCCCACATCGAAAATTTGTCTGACTCAACTCACTTAAAATTAACAATTGGTATCATACATTTCATTATGTGACTGTAGAGGCCATTAACATAGAAGTATCTAATGTATTTCTCTGTCACACTGGAGTAGTAATTCTCACCCATGTAAGTATTATTGGTTTCTGTATACTTCTGAAAACCTGGGTAATACCACCCTTGACCCTGCATTCTAAATAAAGGTACTTAACTAAATCTGTCTTTAACTCCTCCAGCCGCACACCTGTCTTAAGTAAAAGAGCATTGCATGAGAGAGAGGGAGATGTGTAGTACATTGCACGCTCAAGACCATATTCTGCCAACCATACGGTCCTGAAATTCTCAAAAATATCAGCAAACACATGTCCACATGTAAACATTTTATTGTGTACTCAGCAACGTCTGGCAATGGAACACATTCCATGCAGATTGAGCATGAGTGTAATTTGTATCGCCTAAGCCCTCGCCTTTAATTACATTATGAAATCTGTCCTTCAGCAGGAGTGAGGTATGGTTCAGATTCTCCATTGACTTAACAAAGTCATAAGGAAATACTCCCTTTCTTTGTGCCAAATCGAATTGTGTATTGTCTGGAAACTGTGAGCAACTAGGCAGAAGACATATTACCTGCCAATGTCTCCAGTGATGCACTAATGAAACTAAAAGAATCAATGAAATGCAATTGCACAACTCGCGTACCTCCTTGCGAGTTTCTAAAATTAAGAATGTATTTAGTAATGCATATGTATTTCTCCAAGGTGGTCTCAATCACCTTTATCGCACTGAATTTTTCATTTCCATGCTTTCATCGGGCTGTGTGATGTGTTTCAGAGCTAAAGGCTTCATTAGAAAAAGGACATCATAATTTTTCAGATTCTGAAATACAGCCACAAGTTGGTTTTTCCTCAGGCTGGACAACAGATTGCATTTATTATTAAATGGTCATGGTCAACTACAAAAACTTT
This sequence comes from Dryococelus australis, assembly GCA_029891345.1. Lineage (NCBI taxonomy): Eukaryota > Metazoa > Arthropoda > Insecta > Phasmatodea > Phasmatidae > Dryococelus > Dryococelus australis. The sequence continues at coordinate 115,013,511 of CM056998.1, read as the reverse complement.
GCAGAATGGCTTATTGCAAATATGACAAGTTGTTTGAGCCATAAGCCTAGGTCTGTTAGCTATTTTCCATGGCTTCATTGGAACTGTAACACTGTATGTGTCTGCGACCCACTTTGTCAATTCAACCAATTCATAAAACATTCTGTACATACAATCTTCACCCACAAACTCGTGTTACTGTGATAAGGAGAAATCATGCACACAAACTCGCAAAATTCTAAAGCATATGGATCATGTTTATTGATGTTTGTTGTGCTACTAGTGTCAATATTTGGTAAGCAAGTGTTCATGGGTTTCAGATCAGCTTCAGCATCGCAGTACGTATTAAAACCAGTTCTTTGCTGTTTGGAAAAATTAGTGAATTCAATGTACTTATTTCCCTCACTCGGAAAGTACTCCGAACAGCATTGTGTTGTTGGTATAATTGCTTATGTTTTGCGAGTTTCTCCTCCCTTAAAATGTATTGAAGGCAGTTCTCGCATACAAAAAATATTTCTCCAAATCTTAGTCAACTGACTGTGAAGCAGCTGCGACAAATCTTTAACCATTCCAAAATGCAAGTGGGTTGGCACTGCCACTAGCACGAATAGCTGACATATTTGCATGGCGCTCATGACGCACAGGAGAAATGTGGGTGGGTATGACAGTATTTTCCTTAGAATCATCAAAGGCTTCGTCAACATAATTTCTATCTTTGCCTATTACTGAATAAATATTACTAGAAATATTATTCAGCTCCTCGAAGGGTTTGATATCATGTAACACTACAAGAGTTCACAATCCCTTCATATTCAGAACCCGGTGAGGTTTTGGGTACGAAGACAGATTATTGAGATTTAATGTGGCAGGAAATAAACCCGCTACTTTGGCGTAAGGAAGCACTCGTCTTCTGTGCACTGCACATTAATGCAGGCATGCTGATTGGCAATAACTTTAGGTAGATTTGTGTGAGACACACCTATGGTAAATGGTCTGTATTGCGAAACGTGAACATCCATTTGAAATATCAGTTTCATCCCCCAGCTGCTGCTCCTACCACAAAACTCACTAATATTTGTAGTTGTTTTTTAATGCCTGTGTGCCATTGAAGTTACTAACAAAAGTGATGCCTTGCATCTCACAAAGCAATTTGAAATATCTGCATCTGATTATATTTTGTCTTTTGCAAATTTATACATCTACAAGTGTCTGCTCAAAAACTGTACAATAGGACACATGACATGTCATTGGACACACATATATTGGACGACGATGAATCAGAACTCGAATAATTCTGAGGTTCGGAGCTAATGCATCGTTGTTTAACCAAGGGGGAAGAAGTCATCCTAAATTTCTCAACTCACCAATAAAGGCACATAATTTGCCTGCCAAACATTCGATCTGAAAAAAAAAAATGGAAAAACAAAAAATTATAGATACAAATAATGACAGAAAGAAACCTAAAAAAAATATGTGTACTTATAATTTATATTATAATCACTTCACATTTCCTCAATAAAATTGATCTAACCACATTTGTAACACTAAACAAAATTTTTGCACTGAAAGGGAGTCGAAACCATATTTAAACATTTTTGCTCTGAATGGGACTCCAATCCCTACTAGGGGAACTCCACATTTTCCCCCAACTCACTACCAATAATTCCACTGAATCACCTGCAACACATGAAGGTTAAATATGAACAGTTTTTTTTTTTTTAATCTTGAAATTAAAAAATTTAAAAGTTACAGAGAATTTAAATATTAAAATATGAAAATTTTAAAAACATTAAAATTTTGAAAACACAAAAATTTTAAAACGATTTTTATAATATTTTTAAAAACGATACAATTTAAAAAAGATTTTTAAAAATAATACTTACATTTAAAAGTGTATTATTATTTGCACAGTAGTCGATGGAAGCCTAGCACCAGATATCTAGAGGTAATTTTTCGCAGGTTCTTATTCAATGAAACGCCACCAAACGCACCCTTGTGGTCACCGGTAAACCCTCTCTAGTCTGCGGAGCATGGAGTAGGTAGCAAGGAGCGATGTTGTCACCATGGTGGTCAGTTGTGCTCTGCCATGTTCACGGTAACATGGAGCAATGTTGAGAGCACGGCAGTCAGAGAGACTGACTGACAACCAAACACATTCAGTGAAGAGCGGAACCCATCTGAACAGTTCGGCAGTAGAAGAGATATTGACAGAGGAGGGTGGGGAATGGCCCCTTTTATACCGTACACCTCACCCCAAAAACAAACCAACCCATTTGAAAAGACTTTTTGAAAAGATATCTGTAACATTACAAAATACAGCACGTGCAGGCAAAAAACACTGCCATCCATGTGGGTAAAAGTAGATTATTTGGGCAAAAACAGCATGCACGGATGCGAAAAGCCAGTTCCATAACATTTAGGGAGGAAAGCAAAACATAGTTTTACAAAGACGCCAGGGATTCATTGTTTCGTGCGAAATATTTTGTTACAAACCAAATGTAATGTTACTACTTTTGAATGTTAACATTATGTGCTACAAACTGAAACCAATTTGTACTGTTAACTTCACATTCTTACAAAATTTTATATTACTGCTTTTGAATGTTAATATCGCATTTTAAAATAAAACACTTTTGACATAGAAGTTGACATATACACTGACACACATTGACATACTTTGATAATAAACATTTTGGTTACATATTCAAAAAACTTACAGATTGCATTACGCTTTGACAATAAACATTTTGGTCATACAAAAACTTACAGCGTGTTCGTGAATTCAGTGAATATTGATTTGGCACATTTTTTTTTTTTTTACAATTCCTTGAATGTCTGGTACTTGAGACGTTTCACACTATATATGTTTCCTTCGTCGTGGTTTAGGTTTTCAGTATAAGTTTGCATACAAACATCTTTAGAACAGTCAGGAGAGTACAACACAATATTTTGTACTAGATCAGGATATGTTTCCAGAATGTAGGAATACACCTCCTCTACACTTGAAGGCAATGACGTATCTGGTGTCATGAATTGTACATGACATTTATTCATGTCGACATATTGAATTAATTCATGCGACTTTTCGTTCACTAATGGGAAATGTATTATTTGAAAATGAAAAATGAAAATACCAACTTTCAGTTAATTGTCTGAGAAAACCACTAGACCAATAAGCATACTCCACACTTGATTTCCTAGGAGTTATGCTAACATGTGGATTGTAGGGATAAAAATATGCTATCCCTACAGTATGAATGTCAACTTACAACTGACACACAAGTACTAATTTCTTCTCAAACATCTAAACAGTTTACAATACAATAAGCATCTAAAGAAAATATTAATTCTACAATTAGATTTTTTCAATACATACGCATTAGAAATTTAATTCATCAGTACTTCCCCCTACCATCCTAAACTGCGAACAAGAAAAATTTGTGGGGTGAGCTTTACTTAGAAACTATGCACAAAAGATTTTAGTTTGCCAAACTCATTCAATGCTTCAAAATTGTGTACATCCCTATTACATTCTTCAAAGTATTACAAAGACTGATATCTGTAAATATTTGTTGTAAACTCTCTTTCATTACTATAAGTTGTGACCTTTACATTTCACATTGCGGGTCTTCTCAGTCGTATACAGTCTGCATCTATTAGCACAACAATTTGCACTGTCACAATAAGTTACACTAGAAAAATAGGTTAATTTCTTGTTATCATGAAACCAGGTACACTCGTACATGAAAAATAAATATTGTCCTCACCTTTCCTTATATGTGTAAAATGATTGAGGTCATTCATACCTCATACCCAAGTTCAATGAGAGAGTACTTGACATTTGGTTGAAACTTCATTTTTGCACATAGTCAGGATGAGAGTTGCCGATGTTACACTACCAAGCATTGCATACAGATGAAATTGAGAAACTTCCTTGCTGGAAAATAAATGTGTGAATATCACTGTCACAAATTTTCCTTCCAATAGTCAGTGATCCCACAATCTGGACGAGTAAATATGTAAGTAATATTTCTGTTGCAATTTTCTTCTTCCACGATCTCTTCGTTAAAACAGGATACAATAAATCCTGTAGCATACACAGTAAGTCACTGTCGGGTCTCGGGTACTGCACAGCGCAATCTTTACATTCAATTCCTTCGCCAAACCTAACACGTTGGTACGAATCAAAAGTATAGCACCAATGGTAAAGATTATTATATACTTGTACTTGTAAATCACTATAGTATGGTTAGAAGTAAACTTGTTTATATCCTGTGTGCAGAACCTTGTATACTCGCCTAATGGGTTGAATGTGCACACCATGACTCATGTAGATAGCTACTTCTTGTCTTTATATATAGGTTGGCAGCAATGCTTGATTTCTTTAATTTGAAACTGAAATCAGTTGGCTTACTTTGGCAAGACTAATCGGCAGATTTGGCTGTGAATTTCAGTAACATGTATTTTGTTACATTTTTCAGTCCAGTTTATAGGAACAGCGCGAAAACCTCTTTGTAACAGGTATTTAATTTTCCTACATGACGCACATTTTGTGATGTGTTTATCTAGAGCATCACACTCTAGTTCATTTAAACTGCATGGCAATACTGTATCTGGTCGCAAATTAAACACTGCACACACACGGCCATAACAGTCTGGCTTCTTCATATGTGTAATCTGGGCTAGTTAATGAAAAACTCCAATGATTCTCTCCACCACACATTTCGATTTGTAGGGGAGTATTTCCATTCACCCGAACCAAATTTTTATAGCTTGGGAGAATACGTCTGTATGCGAACTGAGGATTAAACTTCTCCATAGCAAACTGCACTGTACTGAAACAATATCGCCATTCGCCCCTGTATTTATAGGTTGGTTGACTTACTCCCCTCCTCCCTGCCTAAGTCTGTCAGTAGCGACAATTAAAGCAATAATTTAGAATTTTCGCCTACAGAGATGAACAGTTTCTGTAAGTCTATTATTTTACCATGCCACACACTTACTAGAATAAGTTTTTGATTATTTCGACACACAAATATCTCCTCATCTTTGAAGAATGTGTTGCAAATAGATGGCATGTCCACATACTTCATACATCTGCTCTCGCACACTAAGCCATGATAATATTTTGTAACTCACATGTTGGTTTGCTTGTACTTGTGACTTCAATATTTCCATTCAAATGTTGGTTTTAATGTGAACACTGTGTTGTGGTGGTTTAGGTCGGTAATAGCCATTTCCTTGATAATAAACCTGTTTGGTGCTTTGAGCCCTTGAATAATACAGGAGAAGTTTACTCGGTGGCAGTATACAATATACTGAGAACACAATTATGTTAACCCTTTAACTAACTTATCACAAATGTTAAATGATACTAATATATCATGAATGATTAATGTGTAAGTTAGAGTATTATGGGGAATGTTTACATTTGCATGCATTTCAATACGCAAGTCAATAACATTTTTAGTTAGCGAATTGTTTTTTTACTAACATCAAAGATGAGTAAGACACTTTACGTTTAAAAGTTTCAGGATTTAATATTGTTGCACTGTGTTTGGAATAATATGATTCTTGGATTGTCCGAACATATTGTAGCAAATAAGGTACTCGCCATTCACAAAATGCATGCTGAAGTCCATTATGGGTACGCTTTACTATTAAAGAATAAATTTTGTTTTTAATATGCAATGGTTAAATAATGATCTCTATGACCTTAAATCATTTTGTCTATTTGTTTTAAAACATTTAATTCATTATATCAATTTTTCATTTGAGAAACTTGATTTTATGTTCCATATTTCTCAGATTGTGGTATTGAAGGGAATGTCTTCAGTCTCCTCTATCTAAATACAAGGTCTAGGTTTTTCCCTTTTTTAATATATTTAAGAAACTTCATGCATTCATGAGTGTTAATTTCAATATGGGGCACTAACCATTCTACACTACTTATTCCAAATGTTACACCCTCCTCATCATTAGCCATGTCACATATAACATTCATGTGCATATTGCTGAATAGAATACCTTATTCTTGTCTGACATTTACTATAACATGTTTATAATCTTCAACAAATCCCACTAACATGCTTAGCAGAAAGACGACTTTGTATTTCCCACCGGGGTTAATGACAAGTCTATAATTATCAGTATGATTACACCCATACATTGTTTATTTTTTAATATTGTTCGTAGTTAGCAAGAGGTAATTATCTATTGTTTGCTGTAATACCCCCATCTCAAGTTTGGTCAATTTCAACACCATCCAATATGTATGCAGGTATATCTATCAAAAGAAACATACAATTTCGTGCTACACCAGTAGTTACTGAAAAACTACAATCAGCTGCCTTTGTTTTTTCTAAACCACAAAACCAATTTCGAGCGTAAAATATAAATATTGTGATTTTGTATAGGAATCCATATTTCTGACTGGAACATATAAGGCCCTGCCAAAATTGTTTCGTACACTAGCAGTTCCATATTGGTAATAGCATCTTCATAAGTTATATGCTGCTCTACTATAAAAACATCTTCCTTTTACATTTACTTTATATCTCAATTCCCTTAAAAATAATTTGTTGCCTTTTGTTAATTGCACCAGCTTCTTAATTGAACTGAGCACTTTACATTGACTTTTAAATATTTTATAGATAATTTCTTGTGAACATATTGTGTTCTGTACACAATACCCAATTTTAATGCATTACATAGAACTGAAGTTTTTTTATTGTAGTTTCTATTCACTTCTTTCAAATGTAGATGTACGATAACTTTTTCATTTCTGAAATTTATAACTTTGCCCTTTTGGTCGACTATAGTAACAACTAAATTGTTAATGTGATTAACTTTTCCAGAAGATAAATTAATGTATTTGGTTTCTGAATTATTTTATATCCTGGTGCAATGGAAAATGTGAACTTATGTATTGTGATTGTTGGTTTTCCATTTTAAAAATGAACCTCCTACAATATTTAAATTTACACAATATACATTAACTGACAAAATATTAACTTTTTTTGACAATTCACGTATTTGATTAGCTGTATACACATTCCATTTGTAACCTAACATAGATGCAATTGAATAATTTTTCATGAAATCAATATCGACATTGCTATGCATTATACTAGTAAAATAATTGATTACCATGCAATAGGATGTTAACATTTTCAGGCACACTACTCTTTTTATAAAAGTTTCCAAGTCTTCAGGCTCATATGAACCAACAGGTATCACAATCCTTGTTTTTCATCACCAATGTTTAGCATGAATCTTTGATTATCCATGTCTACATTGGGAATACTATTTAAGTTATGAACTCAATGATACTCATTTGCCGCTCTCCATCTAACTTAAAAGCTGTAAAATCAACCAAATGCATTTGGAAAGAATTTCATCTTAAGATCAGCATGCTTGTCATTTTACTAATAGGTTTTATGGAGTGCATATTTTATTTATAATCAAGAATCACAAACATAAATAATCGCAATTATATGTGTTTGCTAATTGTTCTGTCTTGTAATTAAACTTTATTAGTATATTTTGTATATAGTTATGCATTTCTAATGGAAGATATGTCCCCATAACTGTCATAGTAAATTATTGATATCAAGTTTTAGTTATTGTAACCCAATGTATTCCATAATTTTGTTTAGAATCTTATGTACAGTTTTTGCAGCAAATCATCCATCGTATATACACCATAAAATTATTGAATCTTAAGTTTCCTGCTAAACAGAAGAATATCTTTGTCGGTGAATGGGCGAAGGGTTGGTTGTTTAAGACTTTTTGCACATTTTACCATGTTTGGAGTTTTTTTAAGTTCTTTTTTTGGCTTTCTATGGTCAAAGAAACATAGCTTTCCCAGTCAGCTTAACTATTCTACTAATGGCCAATGCTCCACCCATTAGGGCTCCAAATACAGATAGCATGGGGAAAGATATTGCAACAGGCCTCCTTTTTTATTTGCATGCTGCCTTCTTTGACCTGCAAAAGCCTATACCTTTTTTCACTTTGCTTTGCATAATTTTTCCAACTGCCCAAGCACCAAATTTCTCACCTGTCGAGACATTAGGATTCTTCCTAATATTCTTGTCTTTCAGGGCCAAAATTGTATCTGCAATATGTTGTTTTTTATATTGTTAATTTGCGCATAAGTTATATTGTGTTCTTTACAAGTCTCATCTAATGAATTTATTCCTCGATTTTTATGTACTAAATGCTTTGCGAGTTTTCATGCTGGTCCACAATAATTTTATTTTGGCAGATGAAATTCAAAAGGCAAATTATTAATTAGTGTGTTTAAAACCTTGCTGTTTTTTTGTTGTGTTTAGTATAAGACATTACTTAAGACTGGGCACAACCCTATATCTTAAGGGGTTCATATATAATTTCAAAAGTACATTACAGTTTGCTGTTACTATGAAAGTTATAAAACAAAATGTGTAACTGCCAGTAATTGTAAATAAGTAATGTACTTGAACAAATGCAAAGGAATGGTATACTTTTACTGCTGAATTTACAATGCATAATAAGCAGGCCTTGGTATTTTGGTAACACTTGTGTGATTATGTCACATTTAGAACATCAAAATGGACTTACGTTTGAAAAATGTGTATTCGTTTTCGAAAATATTGCCACAGGACAAATATCAGCGATTAGTGAGTATTTTGTCATCAACTGAAGGACTGTAATATTTCTCCTTTCAGTAATAGAGACAAAGTAGCACCTCCAAGTGAAGCATCCCCTAATTCTGTATTTATTTTCGATGATGTATGGAGTGAGCCTCGAGGAGAGATTTAAAAAGTATTTCAGTTTTGGAGTACATTCCATAGTTGACTGTTTTTATCTTTTGCAAAGTTATGCTTGAATTCCCAAACATAATGTTCATGATAATGTGAAAATGTTAATTGTTTTCAAGATAGATACTTTAAATCTACAACATAATTACAATGACCATATAAAGGCGGGCATGACATTCACAAAGTTTAAAGAAATGTGATTTTACCATTGGAAAGAGAAATATGGGTGTCTTGAAATTATGTCATCACTTCGATTTTATAAAGGCTGGTATCACTGTGGCTTCGACAGTTTCATCATTCCTGATGAAGAATGATTATTTCAAAATTCCGACATAGCAGTATGAGATGGAGCCATTCAATATGTGTTTGACCAGAACTTGCAAAGGGAATTGTTATTTGAATGATCATGTGTCACATAATGTAATTGAGCTAGTGGAAGATACCAGTTTCATAAAAAAAAACAATTACCAGAAAACTTAAAACACTATTATGTTAGACGTACTTATATCACAAACAGCTGAAATACAACACCAATTAATAAATATAGTGAAAGGATTCAAATTGTATATAAGAATATGAATTTAATTTTGAAAATTATATCAAATATGTTGGATGTGATGCAGAATATTGAAACTAGAATACATGAACATTTAGATCACTTAACTAGTGAATTTGACATATTGCTAAACACCACTATTAAATTGCAACTTACAGAAGTAATGGAAGAGTCGACAAGTTTTATAAGTAGTGAAATTAATAATAAAACAAAACAAAGCGAGGATGTGAAAACATAGATAATTGTTGCTCTTGATGATTTGAGAATGCGAATAGATAGATGGATAGAATATAAAGAGCTCACAGCAGTAGTCGAAGTACTGTTCCAGCTTGAAAACCAACCTAATGAATGTGTATATGAATACACGACATGTACGTGAAGTAATAATACAAACACGTCTGATACTACTTCAGAGTTACATAATGTTATAAGTGCTGTGAAGGAGAAGTATTATTAGTCAAATGTGCAAGAATGGAGCAGGATATTTCTAATGAAAATGTATTTAAGCCTGTTACAGGTATATTGGATTCATTGCATGGAGCAATAAGTACAGTGAATGATAAACTGACACAAATTCAGTCTTTGAAGAGAAAAATACAATTGATTGGCATACTTACTAAATTAGACCGTTAATATTTAGCTTTAAACTGTGACTTTCCTGCTGGTGATACGACCTATGGCATATATAGATGCTGGAATGTGGGGTTCCTGGGAGATTCAATAATTATATTTTTACCTGAAGATAGAATTCAAATAGGTGGTTATGTGAGGGATGCGACTCAAGGTTTGTTTGAAATATTATTTAAAAAGTTGACAAATGGGTACTTGGATTCTAATCTGGAAAAGTATAAAGAACTTCTGGTATACACAAATGCACATTTTTATGATAGTGAATCAGGAAATAATAAAGATCACCCAGAATTAGGTTTATTGGGTGATATTGTTGGAAGTGGCGTATATAAAGATGAAGTAGATAATAGGTTTTCACACATATATATTGGAAGAACCCCAATGAGTTGGTGAGTAGATGAAAACAGCTTAATCCTTCAACATTCAGAAAATAATTCACACACAAACAGAATAGTATCGATTATTGAGGATTTGACTGAGGGTGGGTATATTAATTAAACATGAAGTTGGGTAAGGTTGATAAAGAACTACATGCATCTGATATAATTAACTTTCCTAGAATAAAGTTTACTACTTTAGGTTTGAAGGACTTTCTTGAAGTTGATTTGTGTGATATGAGATTGCTCTTGAAATATAATAATGGATATAAATATATTTTATCTGTGACAGATGTCTATTCAAAATCTGTGTGGACTGTAGCAGTAAAATTAACAGTGGAATTCCAGTTACCCCTGTGATGGAGAATTTGTTAAACAGAAGATGATTCGAAGTTTGCATACCGATAAGGGAGCGGAATTTTTCAATGTTCATTTAAAGAAAATAATGACAGAACGTGGTATGTTGCATATTCTGAGATCAATGCTGCTGCTGCGGTTAAACTGTTCAATAAAAGTCTAAAATAATTATTATACAGGTATTTCACATTGAATGGAACTTACAAGTGGGAGGATATTCTACCTGAAGTAATGAAATTATATAGTTCATGGTATCACAGAACTGTAAAAATGGTGCCTATAAATGTGGAAGACAATGTATTACTTAAAACCATATATTATAATCTCAAAGTGTTTGATGAGTGAAAACTGAAATTCACAGTTGTTGACTACCCACATATCTCCAGTTTTTGAAAAGAAATATGTTATTAAGGTAGTATGTGATATTTAAAATTATTTCTTTAAAACATTAATTTCCGTATAGATAATACCTAGAACCATACACTGGCAAACCATTTAGAGATGAATTTTATTATTTTGAATTGCAGAAAGATAGTTCGCCAAATAAGTATTTAATTGAAAAAGTTACTAAGTTGGAAAATAATAGGTTGTTAGTTTGGTAGAAATGTTTCACACAATCTCATCACACGTGGGTACTCAACCAAAAGATTAAACATTGGAAACATTCCAGTCCGGAGTCGCAGTGGGAGGGTGGCAAAAAGTTAAAGAATCGTTGGGGTTTGCCTTGACTTTTGTATGTTAGAGCGGCAGTGTGTGGCAAAGGAATAAGTTATAGTGTCGAGGAGGTTTTGAGGTGTGAGAATCGCTGTGGAGTGTTAGCCTTGGTTTCTGTGTTAGAGTGGCGGTGTGCAGTAAAGGAATAAGTTACGGCATCTGGGTAGTTTTGAGTTGTGGGAATCGCCTTTGTTCGCGACAAAGGAATAAGTTACAACCTGAGATTGTTTGATTCGTGGGAAACCGACTCGCAGGTAAAGTTTGAAAATGTTATATACAGAGGATAACCACCTCTTCCCTTATTGTCTTTTTTGGAATTTGTCCAGCAGTGCTGCAGAGTTTGGAAGGTGTCCAAGCGTGAGCTTATGTCCGCTGTTGAAGACTTACCCATTCTTAGCATGGAATTTGACTGGGAAGACAATGAGTTTTTTTTACGCCATTGCCAACTTCAGTCTTGCAAATTCCAGCATGCGAGGGGAACCTGAATGTGAAGTCGGATTATGCGGATGATTATTAGAACGCTTTCCATTACCGGTGTGCAAATAGGAATCGCCGCTGGATCTATGCGAGCCCCAGAAAGAGGAAACGTCAGCAGTTGGTGGTGTGTTGGGCGGAATCCTGCATGCGGCTTTTAAATCTTTGCACCCCTGCCTCGAGGAGCCTCGCCAAGGGACCTGCCACCATCGCCGACCTCTCTCCACCGTGTCCCGCAACAGCTGCTGCTCCCCTCCCCACTTGTGCGGGGTTCCATTGCTGCTGTCGCCGTCACTGCCCTCTCCCCTGTGCAGGGTCATGCCTCCACCACCACCGCTGTCATCTCACCTGTGAAGGAACGCCTGCATGCTCCCCTAAAATGCGAGCTTGGAAATTTTTTGTGTTTTGGTGAGCAACTAGTGGGTATGTCATATAGTATAAAGCTATATTCCCCTCCACTTCCCACTCAACCTAATTTCTTGCTGGCAATGAGCTGGAGCCCACCTGAGTTAAGAGTGGTCAGTCTTGAGTTCAGGGAGGCACCCTCGCCACAATCACCCTACAGCCATGTGTCACTGGCTTCGCCACTCCCACCCGCCCAACCCCTCAGATGGAGGATTTGCTTTGCAATGTGTTTCTGGTAGAAAATTTCCTTAATGAATGCATGTATACACAGAGTGGAGAGAGCAGAGTTATTTAAATAATATAGACAATATTTAAAAATTGTTTTAATTCCTTTATTTTAAATGTAAATGAATTTAATTTTTTTTTTTTTTTTACTGTAAAATCACTTTCATAAGCTTTTTTTTCTTGAAATGATGTTTTCTAAACATTTAAATATTGTATACTATTCCAAATTCATATCATTTATATAGTACAATATACTCGCACATTCGGCGGAAATAACGTGTGTGAATCATATATATTTTCTACAAAACAGTGGCTCGAGTGAAAAAGAAGTTTGTGATTTGTTATATCGAAGAAACAGTTTGTATATGCAAAGTGTGTGAGAGAGGCTCTCAGTGCATATATTTACAAAAAAAAAAAGGATTACAAGGAAACAATGGGCGAGTCTTTATTAAATAAAATCATTATTAATTTTCTTTTAGTTAAAAAATCTTTTTCACATACATTTGTTGATTGACATACACTTTTTCTTGTACTTAAATTATATATTGTAAGATAAAAAATTCATCAAGTTCTTTTTTTTAACAGTGAATTTGTTATATTTGCTCTTAACATCATACATTGCTCTTACTAAAATTATATGTAGTTAAATATAAATTCAACAGGTTCTTTTTAACAACATAATATTTCACATGTAATATTTGCTCTTAAAATCAACATACATTGCTCATACTAAAATACATACAAAATCAACATGTTCTTTTACAACCCAATTTTACCTTATGTATACACATATTTTCTTAAATTTGCTTCAGACATATGAAGGGTTATCTTACATGAATTCTCTCAAGGATTCACTTTTGCATTAATAACAAAACGTTGGTTTAGAGCACTTACGTAATTTGCCTGAATACTGATTTACTAATGTATTAAAGTTACAGTATGCATAGTACCTTCTAATACTAATTATTTGAGTATTAGTTATTGATTTATGAATTTTCTTTTGAGATTTACGTAATATGTTAAGCAGGCAGTCTGCATTAATAGCTTCATTTAAATAGTGGGATCTGTCATATTATATGGTGCCAGAATCCCATTTTAGATCGTGCACTTGGTATATTTGCAAGTGATACAAACTTTGTAACTCTGGAGATAAATCAGACCATGAGTAAGATTCTTTAAATCTTAAAACAGAGTTATCATCGTCGGAGTAAGATATTAAAACATATTTTACAATAAATGAGTGTGGTGCATTGTAGTGGTTTTCCTGGCTTTGAACACAACAGAACATTTTTTTAAAATGGTATATAGTGTTTGCATCCACAGAAATACTTAGTGTGTTTACATAAAAAAATATTTATTAATAATACTTTTAATGTTTGCATACAACAGTACTACTACTTACAGTGTTTTGCGCAAGCAAAATTAGTTACTGTCTTTACACATATATATTTTATATTTATATATATAATAAATACTTACTTACATTCTTTCCACATATATTGTTTGCACACACACACACACACACAACTTAACAGTATTTCCGTCGTTGTTTCTGAGTTCACTGGCACATTGTCCGGCACAGCATAACCTTCTTTAGATGTATCATTGGTTCCATATTCCTATCATGCAATATCTTCTTATATGTGTTTGGTTCGCGAAAATACCATTGGTTAAAGCGGGTGTTCCAAGTGAGCAGCTCTTACATGATAAATAGGATTTAATGTCCTGGTCTCACCGCAAGTTTTGGAGTAGGAACTGATACATGTATTTAATTTTGTGTGAGGTAAAGTATGTAATGAATTCTTTCGGGAGGAATGCCAGTTTATTCGGAATGTCCAATGTAAATAACGATTTCGTTTTCCCGTATGCCAGGATTGCATAGTACACTACGGAGCACTTTCTGTTACAGTTATGACAAGCAGATTACCTTGAAAGGAGGGAAACTGGTTTCTTGAATGGAAGTCTCAGTGATCTAGCTCTCGGCAGCGAGGGGAAGTCGGCCTAGGAAACGCTCGCCCGCTGAGCTGTGAAGTTGAAAACCACGAAGTTAAAAGAATCATCTTGAACTACAGTGCAAAGGGTTGTAATGCTGCACACCTGCTTGTCGTTGTTATACTTTCAAACAAAATTAACACTTGATAATGATGCTAACTAATATTGTATGCTAACTAATATGCAGGATGCATCACACTAACTAATGCAGCTACCACAAACCGAAGCGAACTACTTCTCAAAATTATGCTAAGAATTTTTGTTTAGTTATACGATCCGTTATGGCGGTTATCCCCTCGGATTTTCCCTATAGTGACCTGCTCACAACCACTAGCACCCAATGCAGTAGTGTGGCGAATTGTGCTCAGTAGGAGTTATGTACTGGCTGGAAATGTGTGTGGCACGGGCGACGTGTGCTTCGCAGCAGAGCTGCCTACAGGTACGCTTGGCTTTCCAATCCATTATGGTGGGTGAGGTATAACCAAAAGGTATTGGCAACCTCAGCTCAGTCACGAGTGGGCAGTGCTAGGGATCACATGTGTACTTAGTATTTGTAATTTCTCATTACGCATACTTAGCCATTACACACTTGCTACGCTCGCCTCCCATCAGGGCGAACCGGGTTCAATCCCCGGCCGAGTCACAGGATTTTCGCAAGTGGGAATCGTGCCGGACGGTGTCGTTGGTCGGCAGGTTTTCTCGGGGATGTCCCGTTTACCCCGCCCCCTCATTCCGGCGCCGCTCCACATTCACTTCAATCGCCCGCGTTGGCTCTCAAGACCTCGCTGTTAAGAGCCGCCCAAATCTATTCACTCACTCACAATTGCTAATTGGGCATACTTACACCTCATTGTGAACGGGTACGTATCGTACGGATAGAGCTGTTTATAATGGGCGATTCCGAAACTTCGCACGGTAGGAACCTCGCACTCCAGCTACCTGACCAGTGAATGAAGAGGGTGTATGAAGGAGGGTGTGGCTTGGGCGTCCGGCTCTTGCTAGCCATTCCTGTTTACTTGCCTCTAAAGGGACTGATACTGGTGTCGCGGGAGAAAAAGGACACAAGTCTTGAGTACGGTCTAGTACACACAATTTCTTCTTTGGATCTCATACCCGACCAGTTCGTAGAAATATCGTGTCGTTTTAGTGTTCTCCTAATTTCACAGAGTATGCCCGTATAGGCGTCTCGAGAATGCTACAAGCCGCTACAACTTTAAAGTATTCAAATTACAAGATCGTAAACAAAGCGATGCAATTTCTGGAAATATTCATATTCCAATATTTCTAATATTGTTTCCACCTATATTTGAAGCGATGCGTTACCCAAAAATATCACATGCATAACAGTGTAAAGGATACTAATTTTTTAATCACAATTTTTTCGTGTATTGTATTGTTCATTATTAATCCGTAAACATGTATGTTTTGAATAACGACTTTTTGTTTGATTTTTAAATTGCTAGTTGAAATAATGACTACGAAATTTTGTTCGTGCGCAGTTTGTAAACCAAGCCTTATGTTCGTCCTGCAATCATGGAAACGCAGGATAACGTACGTAGGACACTTGCGAAACAAGTTGACACATTGTAATGCAAAATCACATTTTTCGCGGCAAATAATACCGTCTTCGCAGTAAAATTAATTCTGAAAAATCTTAATCTCAAATTCAATGAAACTCTAGATATACAGTTTTGTTTGTGACATTTAAAATATAGTATAAACTATGTCCATGTTGTTTAAAACAGTGAAAGAGAACATTCGAAATCATTTTACAAATTGGGATTGTATCGCAATACAAAAATATTTCTCTTACAATAATTCCTATAATTTTTAAATGATTTTTTTTTTCATAATTGTATTACACAGTGGCACTTGTTTTACGCGATAAGATTCCACTGCTAGTTGTTTTAGAAAACTCTTTAGATAAAAACCAAATCGTGATTTCACGATTTGAACTGACGTGCATTTTATGTGATTGCAAACGAATCACGGGCGGTCGGTGTCGGAGTAACTTAATTCTGATTGATTGGCCCATATTCAATTAGAAAATGTCTTCTCGCCAGGCGCGCGGCCAATAGCCAAAGGAAATTTGCAAGTGTGCACATAAAATGTAGAAGTCGAACCCGCGTTTAAATCTTTTCGCGAAAAACAGGTGACCCAAGTCATACATTAAAATTGATTATGAAATTCTATCACAGTGAGTTTAACTTACTGATTTATTTGTGTTACTTTTACACTTAGCATTCCATTTGTGGTCGACATTTAAAGACTCGCCTAAATTATAGCAACTAACGATAAATTAATAAAGATTGTATAAATTCGAATGTACAATTCGTGACCACTGTAACACTACTTCATCTTTAAATAGTAGTAGATATAACTTTGTAAACATCAAGTAGAATAGTATTTAAAATTACGCGTTTTTGCCTGAGTGTGTGGAATTGCCTTTTAGTAAAATATTGGTATTACAAAAGTGAACCAAACTATTTCGCGCCTTTCGTTATTTAAATACGTTGTGGTAACAAAAAAAATGTGCAAAAACCAAATATGCTTGGATTACCTAATACCCATCATACTTATGCAACATTTACGTAACACGTAACACCTGGTTGTTGGTGTATTTGCACGGATGAGTTCCGCTCTAGCAACATCTCGCAGTATTTCATTTTCCCGTGTTCATAATACGTACATGCATACTATAGTATATTTGGAACAAACCCAGACTCCTAACTTTCAAGTAACGAGCATTACATTAAAACTCAAACTACCATTGTAATACGTTGGTGCGCACATTCTCACTTGCACGCACATACGGGATGGCATAGCGACAGTTAATCGTCTTTAAATTTTCAGAAACGTACGTACCCTGAGGGGAGACACTGATTTATTTGCATGTACCTAAGTGCGAAGGACGTATTAATAACACTGCTACCTTTACGAATTATCCTAATATTTAAGCACAAAATTTTCCATTTTAAAATATTTATTTTCTTAATTAACATTAAAGAACAGTAAATCTAGGGGTCGCGTAGAAAGGATAATATGACTACAACGTTGGTTGTAGTCATTGGTGTTCATTTAAACATGATGGCTTTTTGGAGGATCGCACAGCAATCAGGCATATATCCATGAGGTTTTCCTCTGTTCCCGAGTATTGTATAACTGTCCATAATAAAGAAGAATACTAAATTTTCTTTACCATTAATAAGTATAATATTTTTTTTTTAGATAGCCTATATATGACTAATTAAATGCTGTTTTTGTACAGAATGGGAGTGATAATTATTTTCCAAATGATTATTCTGAAAAATTCTGAACAATCATATGCCGGCAAAATAATCATATCGTCTGTGAGATAAATGAGCTCACAAACTTTCAAAGACAACCATAAAAAAATAATATAGCCTATCTACACTATAAATGTTATTTTTATCTATAATTATATTATAAATAAAATGGGAACACTAATCAAAATTTTAAATAGTTGATTTGAATTTATTAACTATAAAGACTTTTAAATCTCTATGTATAAAATGGAGTGTCCTAAGTGACTCACTCACTCATCAACGCACAGCTCAAACAGCTGGACGCAATAACAAAACAATTTTGGAGGGTAGCTTCTCATTTGGGTGCAGGCATCCACTAAGAAAAAAATTACGAAATTCGAGCTTAAAAGGGGTCAAATTAGCTTTCGAGAATTCCTTAATAGTACTTATTAAATACGATGAGTTATCGTCGTTACCTTATCGTCAAACGGTACATTATACAAATAAATAAGTCCATTCCAGTGTTTTTTTTTTAATCCTTCTACTAAGTAAGCAGGTGGAAAGGGGTAAACTGCATCTTTTGAAGACTCCTTAATGACGTATTAACGCGATAAGATATCAATCTTTGCTCTAAAAGATGAAAAGGTTTTGAAATACAATTTCTAAGAAGGCGAACATGGGTAAAATATGTTTTCGAGTGATCCTCAATAGCGCAATAGCCAAATGAAATACGGCTTTTCTCTTAACTTTAAATGTAAGCCTATAGAAATACCTAAAAACCAATTTCAAACATTTTGACTTTCAACTTCTGAAAGGGCACAAAAGAGCAAAATGTGTTTTAGAGGTCCTGTCAGTAGCTCAGTAACCCGATAGGATATCGTTATGACCTTTACTTTAAGCAATACGCACTATAAATACCTATAAAACGACAAGGATTTTTCTTTATTCAAATATACATTAGTTACCTGTATTATACAGTTTTCAGTATGCCTGTAACCGTCAAAGCAACATGTTTTATAAAAGCGTATCAAAGGAAGATATATTAATAGAAATTAAAACTCTCTTGCTGAAAAATAAGTCATCTTCCTCAGTTACAGTGAAAAGTCGTCAGAACTTTGAATATTCTATAATTAAGAATGTAATTTTAGTAGATAACGCGGTAAGTGAAATATATAATTTTGTTATTTTTCTTATGATATTCTGCATGTGTGTTTAGTAACCTTTTACACCGCGTTAATAATTTAATATGTCATTTTCGATGAAGAGTGACTAAGGATATAGTGCCCATTCCAGCTGCATAGTATCTAATTATTGTATTGCAATAATTAATTGGTACATTGCAAACAGAACAGTCAGAACTGCGAATCACCTGTCAAAATCACATGTTATAACAATGCCGAGGCCGGTTGTTTTTATTTAATTTTCCAACAAATCGGGGATTTTATTTACTAAACTAATATTTAACGTGACTTGGACATCTTCTGGTAGCATCACATCTCGAAATTTTCAGCGGAGAAAAAATTGTTTATACAATCTTTATTAGGCTGTGTAGTTTTGAAGTGTACTTACAAATAGACGTAAATTAATTTCAATATAAGAAAGTTTTAAGAGGATTAAGAGACATTAAAAATTAAATAGTTCATTAGTATAGAGCTATATTGATTATTTTGTTGCTACTGTTCATGGCTGAACTCTACGGTAGAAAATCAAAATGTTGTATTTGTTTTAAATATAGTATTGGCAAACGATTATATATAATGTGCCGAAGTTTTTAATATCTTGCATGCTGATGGAAGGAAAGGCTAGTAAAAACTACGCCATTAGCCTGCTTTCCGAAGGAAAGAAATGCTTGTGAGATCACTTTCCTGTCTGTGCTGGGTGTGTATGTAGATATGTACGTGTGTGTTACCCGTATTAGTTTATGAACGCGCGTGAATCAATTCTCTCCAAAATGTGTGTATATTTAGTACTTTGTTAAGGATACGTGTGTTGTAAAATTTTTGACCAATCCAAGTACTTTCAAAATGGAGGCCATTGTAAAATTTATGATGTTATGCCATAACTGGGAAACATTTCACTTATCTAAAATAAATTATTTTACGATGACAGCGTATCGTGTAAGCGTTTAATATAGAGATGGATATTGTTGTTTCCCGTCATTTTGGAATACAGCACCAACGAAAACATAAAGTTTTCAAGTTAGATCTCGTAATAGGTACGGATTTAAGCTCTTGCAATTCGTGCGTATAAGCAAATAGATATAATAAATAGTCACACGTATGGTGTACGTACAGGTACCCCAGTAAACACTGAACTTGTAGATCTATAGTACAACAATACACTGGGAAAAATGTTCTATATGAGGTGTGAATAGTTAACCAAGACATACTAATTTGCATTTACCACACTGGTAGATACCCATACCAGGCCGTTCAGTGGAGTGAAAATTATAGCTGCGCGGTATCTTTCCCGTTAGTAGCATCCATGCCCTGGTTCATAACCTTTACTGTACTTTTCTGTCAGGTAGTTCAGATTTCTGTGGAAAGAAGAATACTTAGGAACATTCTTCGCACAACCTGGTGTGTTAGGTAACTATAGCCCAGCACTCTGCAGGCTGCTGAACAGTTGACATCATTGTTATTTATACGCTCTCCGCTACACTCTACCGTTGCGCATACAGTTTGTACGCGATCAGGAACACACCTATAAAAAAACTCACTTTAAGACAAGGAAACTTAAGTCCTGCTTAGGAAGAGTAGGGTTAAGCATCTCACTACTGAATGAATATTATATACCACGGCTTGTTTCGGTATTCGATATTTTAATTAAAATTAATTTTCAGGTTTCAAAGTTAAAATGCTGAGAGAAAATTATATTTAAAATATCCTTGATGGTAATTGCAAAGGAATTCAATAAAAGATCAAACTACCATCGTTGGGTAGTGGTCGTTAGGTGTGCCTATACCCAAATACTTAGTGTGAGAAAAATGTATCTAACTTGCTCATCAAATAAAATGCAATCTTTCAAAATTAAACTGTTTTCATAAAATTATTAAAAACTTGAGTGGAGTTTTCCAATTCTACTCAGTGAAAACACATAACCCTGTGTCGGGTTAGCCGTGGTAAAGTGTGCTGGAATACGTACTCTTTAGTAGCAAAATAAAATGGCATCGGTGTAGAACAAATGGAACGTAGCTAGTGTTACGTATATTGTAATACTTTATTGGCAAATCAAAACTCAGTCTTAGCTGCGTCATTCTGAAGATCTTGCAGAAAACTGCTTTATTATGTCAGGAAGTTGCTGAATGCGGGCCTGTCCCCTGGCAGGAACATATAGTATATAGGGTAGTCTTCAATACGTAAGCTTAAAACCTATGTACCAACGGTCGTCTACGGTATCTGCTAACTCCTCATCATAGCTAATACGCGGAGGGGACTTACGGGCTGTCTCATTTTTCTCGCAGTTTCCATCAAAACTGAAAACTGAACTCAGGATTAGGTCCGGACTCCCTATTAAGATAATTAAAAATTTCTACGCAACACCCACTAGGGTGAGCGACCTGGCTCAGTCCTGTCCTGGTCGTGGCGTGTAAGAGGGGGAAGTGAGAGCTAGCATACTATGCCAGCCTATCTTAATGCAGGGTTCAAACCCGCTAGCCAATCGGAAGGCTGCAAATTTAGACCTTGTTTGAACGTACCACTCCAATGATACTAATGCCATAAAACCAAATAGTACGTGGTCTCAATACGGCGAGAATAAAATAAAAACCCTGAAACATATACAAAAGCGAGACCGAGAAATAAAATTATATATAAAATTAACTAACCCAACTAATTTAAACGCTAATAATTGCCATCGTACACGCTAATAATA
The DNA here is from genome assembly GCA_029891345.1 of Dryococelus australis. Taxonomy (NCBI): domain Eukaryota; kingdom Metazoa; phylum Arthropoda; class Insecta; order Phasmatodea; family Phasmatidae; genus Dryococelus; species Dryococelus australis. The sequence goes on along the minus strand of CM056998.1, from coordinate 114,991,859 downwards.
AAAAGCATACTGCTGAATATTAACAAAAAACGAAAATCATACAAAATTTAAATTAATATAATATCACGTGTGAGAAAAATACAAAAATGCATAGATTGGTTAATCATTCATAAACATGTATTTCTAGTGTGCAACAATCTCGAGAACTTCTCAGCCCATCGTTGCCAAGTTTGGTATGTAAGTAATACGATGGCAGGCCATGTAAACGTATGTCATTCAAATTGGTCAAGCACTAATTGTCAAAGTGGTGGTCATAACAATATTATACGTTTATTTATATAACCACCACTGTCCGACTAATATAAACCAAATTTTGTATCCTATCAGTATCTATCATAAGAATCATGTATGCCAAAAGGTAGCCAAAATTGTAAACCATTTTCTAAAATAGAGTGACATGAATTAATAAAGATTTTATGTCATCTCTCGGGAAACAATAGCCGATTCCAAATAAATTAGGCGAACACGTATTACTGCGGCAGGTGATATATACAATTATGTTTTAAGTAGGTCGGACACTTTTTTTCGAAATGGCGGACATACATTATATTAATTTTTGTACAGTATACTAAGTGTCGTCAGATATTGATTTTCAAAATGACGGCCGTGTGAATATTTTATATCTTTTAAATAAACAAAATTCAATCCAAATTTTTAAGCTGAATCTATTTATTAGAAGTATCGTATGCAGAATCTTTTCTAAGACAATATTGTAATATAACTCCAAATAAGAAAATTAACGTTTTATGTAATACCTCGGGGACCAATTATAACCCTCCTATAATTAAAAAAATTAGACTGATTACATTTCGAAGTGGATTCTCCGAATCCTACATCCGTTATTCCTGGTGCACATGTACGCCGATCACGCCGAACAGACAGAGCGGAAGACTAGAACAGCCAATTAGAAGCCGTCCTCGATTTTTGCGTGACTCGCGCAGGAAACGGAGGACGGCTTCTGATTGGTTGTTCTAATTTTCTGCTGTCTGTTCGGTGTGATTGGCGTACATATGAACCAGGCTAAATGCTAATGGTTGCACGCTTGCTTATAGCGCGATTTTTCCTGGTAAGGGATGTTTATACTGTTATTGTCTTCTTACTCTTTCATATGTCATTGGTTTCACGTCAAATGATATTGCTGTCAACGAGTCTTCAAGGCCTATCTACCGTCTAAGCTTTTAAGAATTTTACTAAAAGTTTTTTGCACCCAAGTAGGGTAAATTAAGCCTATTCGTTATATCAGTAACTTCATGTTTAACTATTATATTTGATTATCTAAGCAGAGTGTTTATTTGCCACAATTTATGCGTATAATTTTGTTGGCAGGTATAAATATTGTTTGTCTGAAGAATTTATTTCTTTCAGTGTAACGTGGCCCAAGTTATGTGGGACTGTCCGCTTATTGTCCTGATGAGAGAAACATGGCACACAAGGGAGGATTTGAGGCTCTGAGCGGAACCCTGAAAGACGTTAAGGGTAACGATGGAGTGATGGGGGGAGTTACCATGCTAGTTCCTGGAGACTTCAGACAAGCTCTCCCTGTAATGCCTAGGAGGGACTCAAGGTAGGTAAATGGGTGAATCAAAGCTTCGAATCTGTGGCCTCTAATCTGGAAACTCGCTCAGAAAATGTATGAGGGTTCACTTAAGAGTTGGGGTTTCTGTTGGAAATCTCTCTGTTATTCTACTCATTATCGAAAATGGAAAATTTCTTGAATTTAAGGGATGGATGATAATAGATACAGGCCTAAGTACTGTGGTTGGTGTCATAACATCGAACACAAACTCCTTCCTGATCCTCCGCCTAAACCTAACACACTCAGGAACAGGCAGGAAGGGAAGACAACATATAAATTCTCAAAAATATCTATATAAGCAGCAGAGTAAGGTATGTTAATTCCTAGGCACTTCCTTTGTCCAGAAAAGTAAGGTGTTACGAACTCTACACTCAAAACACTCCATCATTTCAATAGGTCTTTATTTGGTTTCATCATAAACAAATTTTCCAGTAAAACTCAAAATGTACTCCAACTCCAGTATTCCAAAATGCACTCATTAATATCTATCATAAAAATTCCTTTGGGCTCACATAACAAAATACAAGTTGTAATACTGATGAAGACATTTGCTGGCAATATTCGATAAGAATTTACTTAGTTTCCACCCTATGACAAGTAAAAAATTCCTTATTGTAAATTAACTAAGCGTATTCAAAATGATCAATACAATTTCAATATATCATTTAAACAAATTCATGTTAAAATCCACACTTCATTAAACGTATCATAATAATTACATACGACACTCAAAAATACATCACTTCAAAATACTTTACAATTATCCATTCTTTGCTCCGATATTTTATTTGGATATTCACAATAAAATTTTACCACAACAAGAACTCTTCCACCTACGATAAATCAGACCATATTAATAATCAAGAACGTCAAGCCCACAAATGGTCTCAGGGGCACACCCGGTAATTATCAATAAATAATGCCCCAGCTCACTCCCAACCTCCAAGCAAAACACAATCCAGCACACATCCATCCAGAAATTTTTACAACACAACAACCATACAGATCCTGAGCCCAGGGATACTCTCCCCGCCATAACCCTCAAGAAGTACTCAGAACCGAATGCACACAGTTCATTCAAATGCACAGTGCCCAAGGATATTTTCCCCACCATAACACTGGAAGTGCCGCTATTGCTCTCGTCTCTCATCCATTAAAAATTTTCATCGCTCGCATACCAACACACATACAATGTCACACAGTATTTTCCTCTTCTCCAATTCTGCGCGTGAACTTACCCGGTAAATCACATCAAAGCATCAATCCTCAATCCTTCTCGCGATATCGGCCATATACACTTGTTACCTTCTTTTGACGGCGAATTACGTCCCGATCACTCAACGTCGGCGACTTCCTACACATCACCGCTCAAAGTATAAGAATAGCTCGCCCTCCCCTTTTCGAGATCCGGAAAGTTCCGGACTACCATCTCTACTGTACAACCAAATTTAAAGTTACCTCAGGATTCACGAGCAGCTCCTATACTCAGACACATGGACCTCAAAACGTACACTCCACGGTTTGTCTGAAGGAAAACTAACTAAGTCCATAATCAGGTACAATCTGCTCAAAGACTATTTTTCACTCGGATAATTTCAAAGTCCCATTCTCAAGGAGTTTTCGGCTAAGTCCCTCATATAACACTTTAAAATAATTTTAAGTTCCTTCTTCACCGGGTTATTTTCAAAATCCCGCAAGCACCTACAGGAAAATTTTCTAAGTTATTTTCTCCGCCAAATAATTTCAAAGGTCTGCGAGCACCTCAACGAATTTTTCTAAGTTCCCATATTGCCTCCACAGAAAAATTCAATATTCTACAACCTGCCGAAAAAAAACTACTAATCCTACACTACACTCGCGCACAAGTCCCAACACAGGTATAAATTCGACTAAGTTCGCTGATATACCGGTTGTTCTGGGCATAGACATCCAAACAGAGGTAGGTGATAGAGGGGCCCCAAGACCAACAAAAATTACCAATACATATGAGGTCCGATTCTGGACAGTTTAAATGTTACGAATTTTGGTCCGCATGTATGGACCTATCTACACTACACTAAGAATTTAATGATTGTGACGAAAGTAAGAGTCCCAGGGAAGTAATATTTGTAGAAATGGTAGCTGACAAGTGGAGTCACATAAACAAATATCATTCATGCTATTACCATTACAGCGATCTAGAAAATAAAAACAATAGCATGAATGATGTTTAGTTAAGTCCTCCACGTGTCAGCTACCATTTCTTCAAATATTACATCTCTGAGACACTTACTTTCATCACAATCATTAAATTCTTTGTGTAGTGTAAAGTAGGTCCAAACATTTGGTCCTAAATTCGTAACATTTCAACGGTCCAGAATTGGACCAAACATGTATTCGTCATTTTTGTTGGTATTGGGCCCCTCTATCATTTGCCTCTGTTTGGACGTATATGCCCGGAACATCATGTACATACTTATCTCTCTCAATCTAGCAGACGTGTACGCAGCCTCCTGGAGTGGCGACCTTTCTTGCGCTAAGCGGAACCACCTCTCTTTCGAGTCCGGCCCTCAGCCGGCGACGTCCTCCCCGAAACCCGCGTCAGCACCCGCATATATACGCGCCAAGTATCCCATCTCAGCCGCCCCCCCCCCTCTTCACCTGAGACCATCGGCAGTGCGCTCTTTACGACGTCACCATTCACTATACAAGCAAACATATTAAATTCACAAAATAGCCCACCAATAGCAAAGAGGCGATGTTCAGAGCCCCTAGTACCTCCTTGCTACCACCCGCAGCACACCTCCGCACAAATGGTAGACGCAACACAGGGATTCAGGCGTACAAGGCATGGAAGGCTGAAAAAACACCATCTCTTAACACGAAGATTGTACTCAAACATTAGTGGTGGAGGCCACGCCGTCACAGTACAGCAGTGAGAATGCTAGCTGATCTATTAGATCATTTACATTTTGATATCTCCTACATTACTGAGAAATTAACGAACGTTTGAGCAAGCACATCATTCTGAACTTTTAAGAATGGCAATACTAATGTAATTATTAACAGTGTGCTTAAGACATTCTAAAAGGTATAAATTGATTATAAATATATGAATACAGTTGTAAATATGGATGAAGCAGTCCATTACTCTTTGGAGTTCCGCAACAGCATCAGACTGCACGAACTCTTCCTCAAGGTTGCGGTTCCAGCAATGTTACTGCAAAAACTTAACCCTCCAAAACTCTGTAATGGCATCAAGCTGTAAATGAAGGCTTTGGAGGGAAAACATGTAAATGAAGCCACAGTTTTCAGTGGATGTATTCGAAAGAATCAGTTTTCAAAACGGCGTTCACGCCACTCGTTCCATCCAAGTACGCTTTCGAATTAAAGCGATTACAATTCCCTTTCAAGGAATGTTTTGCTATTACTACAAATATTGCCCAAGAAAAAAGCTAAAGTGGGTAGGGATAGACTTGATGTAGGACTGCATATCACACTGGCATCTGTGCGTGATATGCCCTATAATAATATCACCTAAAAACTTGATAACTGCCCGAAGGCATAACCACTGATGTGGTATACAAAGGGGTCCTTCAGTAAAGGTAAATAGTTGCTGCTTGGTGGAGTATACGCGGGCAGAATTACAATTATGAATTAATATAAACCTTCAGATTTTCAGACTGCTCTTACGAAACGTGGCTGACGAATAGCTTACATTTTGGTTAATCAATTAAGACTATTATTACCTGACAGAAATATCAATATTATTGGAAAATCTTACTCAAAGTACATGGCCTAATCAAAAAATTATTTATTTTACATATGAATGCCTCGATGAGTAAAAAATGTCGTTAGTGTGCCACATAGGAATTTTATTTGACTTTTAGATATTATAAATTACAAAAAAATTTTAACTAGGGAATTTATAGAAAACAATAGAATTAATTTGGCAGTTTGGCTATCAGTTATCTGGGTACCCTATCTTATCAGAACATTATATCAACTAATTATATTAATGCCTTAATTGTTATGGTGTTTCAGGTCCGTAGGCATAGACTCATGTAAAAGTTACGAAAATACAAACGTTCTGAGGCGAATGGCCATCAAATCAATACCTTAAGAAAATATCAGGGAACTTTACCTTGATTTCTTACCAATAATGGCACATAATGTACTGGCGTAAAGCACAAAAAGTGGACTTGCTCTTGAGTATAAAACCGAGACTAAAATATCTTTCAGCAAATAATTTTGTTTTATGATCTGCGAGTATTTGAAACTAATTCACGCATCACAAAACAAATTAGAACAACACATTTCTAGTCATTGAAAGTAACACCTTCAAACTAAAATTTTGATCGTAAAAGATTTATTTTGTGAACCAAATATTTACATATAAATAATAAACCAACGCCTAATGAATAAAGTCCATATAAAATTGAATATCTAAACACTGTTTTATTTTTATTCATACGAGTGTCATTATGGACATACTATCTAAATAACAAATTATAATTGAAACACAAACATATTATTTATTTATTTTTGTTAATCGTAAACAATTTATTATGAAATGACATTTAAAAAATATTTTAAAAAGTTTATTTTAGGGCAATTCTGATATCGTTATAAAGGACATTATGCAGGGAATTCTCACTATCGTAAAAACATGGCTTCACTAATTTTGCAATTAACATCCATATTGAAAAAAAAAAAACTTTCTAATAAAGATCCACCTTATAGCTGATTTAAAGTACGATAGAACATGCCACTAATTATTATTATTATTATTTAAGGTAAATAATATCAGTATTAAATATTTGAAAGACATGATTATATTTTTAATTAACAAATAAAATGAAAGAATTTAACACTTTTCATGAAAAATATAAAACATTTCAAAGTTCATGTCGTCGAGCAATGTAGCCGAAAGTGAAGGTCGTTTTACAAAAGCGAAACTTATAATGCGATGGTTCAGTAGAGGGTGTCGATTACGCCGTTGCCACTGGAACAGAAGTCTGTGCCGTTATTTCAGCCAAATAACTGGATGGTATTTTTGCAGGACCCATGCCAAACACGGCCGATGACTCTGGTGAAGACCTCGACAACTCTGGTAGATTCATAGGTACCTCGATCGAAGAGACAGGTTGAATAGCTGAAGAGGGGAATGTCATGACCCAATGATGGCATAGCCCAGTAAGCTGATATCATGGTCCAAGGATTTTATGATATATACCAATAAATCGATGATACATAAGAATAAGGCGATTGTAGGACTAAACAAGCTGATGTTATGTTTGGTGACATACCAATGGAAATCTATAGCGCTGTACTAACATCAAATGTTGGTGGTGCTGCTTGTCCCTTGCTTCTTGTCTCCATTATATAAACTTATATATTGTTACATGAAGGACACCTGAGGGGCGTATCTGAGTTCGTCAGGGGTGGAGTTCTTAACAAAAATAAATAAAATAAACTAAATTTGGATTCTAATTTATTCACTCTGTAATTACCTACAGCTGTCTCCATTTTTACTCTTTTTATTTAACAGTGAATGCAATATTTAATTTATATTTCCACTCTAATTAACGTCCTTTTTAACTGTCTCTGTTGGTTACAGTCGATTGAAGGGATCGGGAGAAGAAAGTGCTAACCCTCATTTTGGCGGAAATCAGCTTATTGCGCTTTCTGTTATTTGTCGACATGTACTACACACTGGCTTCGTGTACTTCACTTCCCTTCAATAGAAAGTGCTAGCTACTCTATGCACTCTTTTGACTGTCGCTGTTTAAGTGTATTATTTTGGATCAAGACAGTGCTATCCCACTGTGACAATATGATATGCATATCTCATTCTCGTAATCCTGCCAAAAGGAGACTAATCTGCGGTAACTGGATTAGTGATTGTGATGAACCTTGGGACAACAATGATTATGATTTAGCCCATTCATCACCAAATACCAGGGAATGTGAAAATAATTTAAGCGTGGCTTATAATATTTTATTGACGCGAATGTTACCTCAATTGTAGTTTTCTTAGCATTCTTGCACGTTTCTGATTACAGATTATCCGTACATATATCAAACATTCATACAATATATATATAAAAGCTCTTTATAACAGTGATATAAGCTATATTCAGTGTTATATGTTATGTAACGAATAATGGAACAAAAATTTTTTGAGGGTTAGCATTATTTTGAATACAAATAAAAATGTTTTAAGAGTTAGCACGTCATTGTTCCCAAATTGTTATTGAAATATAATAGTGTGATTGTTTGGTTGCAAGACGATGTCATTTCCCATCCTGCGCCCACAGAAGGTGAAGTACGAAGTAGATCACTACAATCTTTTCCAGTGATGTAATTGCTTAGCCGAAAACGACAAAGGAACACCAGTAAAAAGGAATGAAACAAGGAAAGGAAAAATGAAGTTTGGTCGTACAGAAACAATAAAGGACAGCTAGTTCCTGGATAACATATTGGGGAATTGTGTAAGTATAAAATAAAATGACAAGAAAAACTGCTACCATTACGAAATTAAATATATAATGGTATTTGGAATTTGGCTAACTTTGATGAACAAAATGCCTATCTGTTTGGCCCAATAAAGGTGAACAGTGTGAAAAGAAGGTATGGTTCAACGTCATCTGAATCTTCTTGTAAACAAAACTCACATTGTAATAGATTAACATTGATTACAAATTGATACGGGTTTCAAAACAACAGGGAATGCTTGAATAACATTTTTACAACACAAATCAAATCAGGCACCACGCCCAAAACGACCAAAGTCATCACAACTGCATTTCCGACGAAAGAGTGCAAGCTGTTCATGAACACATTATAAGCATACATATATACCCGGCGCACTACAGACGCAGACAGAATCCGTAACGAGTGTATTTTTATTTGATAGTGACTTAAAAATACCATTATTGTATAGAGACTGCTTCCTTAAATACTGTGAAGACAGACATTTTGAACCTGTTACAGAAAACAAACACAGTAGAATATTTTATGACAGCTTCAACACTGGGTTTAAATTACCCAAATTCTGATACTTCAACATCTCTATTGACCTGCAACAGACCATACCCACACCGAAACAGACCTGCGATCCTGTATTGCACCTACGAAAGATATGAACCTACAATGTGGGCATCAATAACTGCAGTATGGAAGTGGGAAACATGTTTATGTGGGATAGGAGTGTTTCTGAAAGAGGCAATAATGAAATAGCTGGTTGTATGTCGAAATATTCGTAGCATGGACATATAGGCTGAAAAGATAGTTATTTTTTCTGGCAGCTGTGGAGACCAAAAAAAATTACAACAATGTTAACCTTTACAACTATCTTATGTCCACAGGAGTCATCAACGAAATTGCACATTATTACCTACCTAATAATGGGAATACATGTCAGTAGTGTAAAATAGATGAGTCTGGTACAAAGTATTTTTAATGGCAGCCGCAGCAGCTTTTGCGGCTGGCGGTCTTCGGCTCAACTCGGGCGAGCTCGGTAATATTTGCCACGACTCGGGGAGTGCTCGGCAGTCTTCGTCTCAGGTTTGTCGAACATATCCGAAAGTGCTCGGCAGTTACTTCCACTAATTTTCTTCAAGCACGTATGTTTGTTCCCATTAGAAATATTGGTTTTATAAGCACAGGGAATTTAAACATAAATATTTTTGTTTGTGTGCTTTTTTTGGTGCTAAATGTGTAAGTGTCCTAAGTGTATCATCGGTGTTCTGAGGGTCTGAAACAAAACAATTAAATTTCAACCACAACACACCACAATGGTTTATTTTCCCTGCAGTTCTTAGTCACAATATGTCTTTGTATAATACTTTTTTAGGTGTGTCACATGGTGGTCACATGTCCTTAATCATTTGTTGTATATCATTTTAAGTGTATCACATGATGGTCACATGACATTGTACTTTGTGTTTGGCTGTTGGTCGAATATCTATATTTATTATTCGATTTTATAATATAATTTTAAATTTTTTTTATCATTTACTTATTTAAAGTTGTACTGAAATTGTACATCGGGTATTGCGAAACCATACATAAGTCTTATTGTTCACTACCTCGTCTGCTTTGTAGGTATAAGTATGATACTTGCCATTTTATTAATGTTTGTAATTAGGACTAAACCATGCCCATCATGCTAATACCAACCACGTGTGCGAGTATGTTATAATCATGGTGTGGATCTGTGTCTTTATAGGATTAATAAGTGTTAATTTAAATGTCACTACTGTTAGGTCTCTGGAAACTTAGAATGTACGAGAGCAGATAGGACGATAATCATCTGTGCTCTCCTGAGACACCAATCCTACTCGCCAATCTTCGCCAATCCTCAGCAATCCTCCTCAATCATCCTCGCCAATCGTCCGCAATCCTCACCAATCTACCACCAATCAACCAACAATTCAACACCATCTGTCGAGCAAGCTTTAACAATCCATGGGTTTGTCGGCTGCCTCTACCCATGCATATAAGAAAAAAAGATTCACTTACTGTCTCCAAAATTTGTACACATAGGCAGAATTAAAGTTTGTGCGTGCAATCAGCTATTCGTGCCTTTTTATACTAGAGTATTCATTATCATTCTATTTACAGATCTTAGTGTTTATAAGAGAGGGCTCATACAACCACTTTAATGTTGTGAGGGATAAAAGTGACCAATACACAAAAAAGCATGGACAAAACAATTATTGTATATTAATCATTTTTTATTATTTTGTAATTACATTTTAGAAGAAAGCTGTTCATCGCATCATTCTAAGTAGCCCTTTCCTTAAGTTCCCTAATAATAGAATACACTTTTTCCATATTTGAGTAGTTCCCATGTTGTTATTTATCGAGCAAATATTTAAGTCTGTCTACAATTTTGTTGTGATCTTTGGTAAACATATCGTCATTGTACTCGGTGTCTCCTGCCTTCTTCGCATCACTTGTCGAAGGAAACTCGGGGAAATGTGTGGGACTGTCAAGGGAATAATCATTGGTTTCAGCACTATCACTGTCGCCATAGTCATCTTCAATGCTGTCTTCGTGATCGTCTTCACTTCCTGCTTCATCATAAATATCAGGTTTACTTTTCTTTATTGCAAGAGTTGTATGTTGATCAGTATTTAAAGCTGATGGTCCTGTATTTCTTAAGTTTGTCGACTTCACACTAACATCTTGCAAGTGTATACTCTGCACAAACCGACTGTAGTGCACTTATTTCGTCTTTGGCATTAACTGTCTTGTCATTATCGTCGGCGGAAACAGTACCCATCGATGTAGCAGGAGGTATTGACGACATCACTTGCCAGCTCCCAGTAGATGGACCCTTGCAGGCTCCCGGTAGATGGACCCTTGCAAATCTTACTATCTTACTTCATTGTATCATAATGCATAAACTGCATGTTACCATCATCATAATACATCTTCGCACAAAAATATATCTTTGTACAGGGCGTTCTCTTATGACGTCTGGCAATTTGACCATAGCTGAACACTCGATCGCAGAATCGACACTGGGGGCAACCAGTTAGCGATGGTGCAGGACGTGGTCCCATGTTAGTTGAGGTCAAAGGCAGACCTTTGTTTTCGCAATTCATCTTCATGTTATGACGAGACAGTGCTTCCAAAAATCGACATTAACTTCTCAATGTCTGGACAACAACTAAGGTATCTGTGTATGTTTGTGCTGCATATATACCATCTTCCATTACTGAACAAAATTACCAAATTTTCTAAGTCCGAGAGGTAATTAATGCATTTTTTCCCAGTCTCTAATTCAGGGTCCCTCCAACATGAGTCACATTTGTAAATTCCTTAAAACTTTGTATCAGTTGCACATGAATACTGTGAAAAGTTACGGTGTTTTCTCTAACACCGATAGAATGTTAACATATTTTATCATTTCGGAACTCGAACCCACGAGCCTACGACATGCCTAACTGATTGATATTGCATTCACCTTTATATCAGGTACGTAAAAGTAAGTAAACAAAGATTGTTAAAATTGATTCAAATCTCAGGTTGGGATTTGAACTGTGGACCATTTATCTCGCTGTAAGATTTATTCTTCGTCCAATATGTGTATAACAGCTTGAATTATAATTTTCATTCACAATGTATTTATATGGGATTTATTCCAGCATTTTTTACTAAAGTGGCACTTAAGTGGTTCTTGCATGTAGACCAGTATATCACTTCTGGAACACTTCATTAGAATTACATGAGGATGGAGCGACCTAATCTGCATAATTGCCTAATTTGCATATTGATATGCAAATGAGACCAAAGAATTGTTTTATTGAGTAATTCGATTATTTAAGTAAATTGATTTAAAAAAATTAATTAATTCGGTTAATCGATTAATAAAAGAATGCCTTAATATCAATTTTTTATATTAAAGAATTCTTTGATATTTAAGAATTCTTTTATTAATATACAGAGCAGGATCGATGTGTCTTCTGTGATTCTCTTAGTCGACTGACCAGAGGAGTGGGTTGTGATTGTTTATTCAGTAGTTAATGTTGGTGTAAGAGTGGTATAAAGGCAATTTTATATGTTTCTGGTTTGTGAATCATATGTTGAGCGGGCTACATGTCCAGGTCGAATGTCTGGTTGCATACTGAGGGTTATATATGGGAAAAATGTTTTCCGTAAAGCAAATATTATTTAAAGAAAAGAGATGTTCAAAAATATTAATGTACGAATTACTATAATCACTCCTAGATTAACATAAAATGAACGAACTATTTCGGTGAAGCAAATGAAATAAGTACAAAACAAGTATCAAAAAACTTTAATAGTGTGATTTATATTAATATCCCCAAAACGTAACTGAATTCATTAAACGAAATGCCCAGTTAATATATAATTACAACTCCCTAGCACTCCCAACAAAAGTACACATATACTACCCTCGTCAGCTCTGTAAACACACATTGAAATGCAGGTTAAACCACACAGATGATCTTCCACCTAAAGTCTTACAAAACCGAATGAATACACTAAGAAATTAATTTAACCACAAGCAACTATCCAACAAAATGACTTCCCTCTTACTGCATGTTAAAATCGCAGCAATTCCTCAAAACATTTTCCAATAGCCGGATAACTCTCAATGATCGCATAATTAAATATAAACCAAAGCATTTATCCGAACCTACGAGAGAAAACTGTAAGTGTATTGGATAGGAAACATTAAATTCCTTGTGTTACCCAACGAGGCAGGCCGGTGGCTCATTTGTAACTGAAGTCTCTTGGAAACCGAAAAAAAATTCTCAGCTCGCCCCTGCCTCCTCTGCCAGGTTGTCGGTAGGGTCAAAGAAATTGCCCCAAGCTCTCACATTGTAAGAGACCACACATTTCGCCGTTTCACCCCACCTCCTCCAATGCATAACCGACAAGGACAAGCCTCTCACGTCGCCAAAAAAAAAAGTAATAGATTATTCTGCTAACTGCTTCGGGCTGTGTGAAGGGGAATCAGATCTGTTATGTTACCTGTGTTATGCGAGGTCAGGCAATGAGGGAGAAAGTTTACAGTTTCGTCCCCTGCATGCAGAAAGTGCCAGCTATTGGAGACCATCCACTTCCCTCCCCCGACTTTCCACGCGGAGTTCTGCTGTGAATGCGCGTTCCTCCACCATCGCCTGCACCGAGCGCCACCCCGAAAAATTATGTCCGACACTTCCCCTCTCCCCTTCCACTCCTCGAAGCAAGGCATGCCTCTAGGCGAGCGACAATACAGTGCTCGCAGTCACGCGCCAAGTGCTCAATAAAGCCTGTGCGATACACCCTCACAACTTCGCCGCGGTTCCCCCAGATGTTTTGGCGTCAAGTGCAATCTATCGCGTTGAAACACGTGTTTCACTGGTAGGGAGGGGAAGCTGTTACCTGGTCGTGGTAACCAACGCTCCCGAGCAGCAAACTTACCGAATACCTGCTGGTCCAAGCCAAGTTTGACCCAGCCTACCTCAATGAGGAAAATTTCACATCCCCAGCAAACTACGAAAAAAACATTTCAAGTCCAGGAAACTCTTATCCGAATAAACCGATTTCAGACAATTCCAAATAGCGTCGGAAATATTACATTGTTCAATATTCACACCAAATATATATTTTTTTTTTTTTCCATTTACACATACTTTAAACATTTTTCTATCCAAACATTTTGCTAGATAACATTTTAAAACATATGTACATATATATTCTGTTAACACTTATTCTTTACGAAACTATAAGTTTTTTAACCTATTGTTGTACCTAAGTAGTTTATTTTACAAAGGTAACCAACTTACATTTATACTAAATGTATATATTTCAGCGAAATACTGCATATGAAAGTTGAAAATAACACATTAGGATACCATATTTTTTCACCCAGATAGGATTTTTAGAAACTAATGAATGTATATATATTTCTACGAAACACAAATGCTGTTTGTAATAAGTTTATTTTGCATTTCCCACCACCCAGATACATCATAAATGTGTATATGTTGGACAAATGTATATATTTATTATACCTTTTTCCATTTACAAAAATTGTTTGGTTACCTTATGAAATATATTTCTCTGATTAATAAAGTGTTAAATGTTTTGGTTTCCCTAAGAAACAAGAAAAAAATACTCTGAATAATAAACAGAGAGAAAAAATAGTGTATGGTTCTTGTGAAAATAAGTCAAATTAAGCCACTGCTATAAAAATCATATAACTATGAGAGTAATCACTGAACAGATAGTTCTTTACTAGAAAACACAAACTTGTGTCTTAAGAGTATAAATATACTCGATCGCAATTTTAAAAAATGCTAAGTTGCATTCACGTATGTACGAACAGCAGTTTTAAAAATGTTATACTATCCTTAACAAGCGAGCTTAAGCATTGTATATAAATTCTATAGGGTAGTGTTAAAAGAGGTTCTACGAAAAGCCATAACAAGACAAGTTAAAACAAGTTATAGCACTTTACATTTAAGATTTTAGAGTGAATCCTGTTGTCCACAAATCTTATTACAAGATATGTTCAGGACCAGAGCATGCTGGTGGTTTTCAAGCAACATTAAACAGAGAATCCCTCTCTCTCAACTATGAGATAAGCCCACTAAACAGGAACGAACAAAGTACACGCAACAAAATATTAAGAACTACACCCTAAAATGCTTAATAAATTTTAATAGACTACACGAAATTAAAAATATCTGAAGGTATGTGAAAAACTTTTACTAAAGTACTGTATCAATAAAAAGTAATATTTCAAATAATCTCTGCTGTGCAAACAACTCATGGCATTTCAGTCAGAGAGCAAAATTCGTAAATTGTGTGTCTGCTGAAAGCAGTTTCCCAGCCCTTATCTGTCTTCTCCGACATGCCACTGTCCTCGCCACTGCGCTGGCAAAAGTGTAGAAAAACCTATTGTAACACTGCCATACAGTGAAAGAAATCCTCTGCCAGACCCATCCTTCCCCATTCACATAGACCCGGCCCAACTACGTTGCAAACAGCTCTACCACACACGTAATATTTTTTAATAAATAATATTCCACTACAAGTACATAAAAATAGTTGTTGCATCGCCAACCCCCATGGCGAAGTTAGATTATGCTATAATTTGGGGTTCTGGGTTCGAATCCCTGGTAAGTCATAGATAATACTATAAGCTGGGTTCGAATCCCGGATAAGGTATGCTTATTATAAGGTGGGTTCGAATCCCGGGTAAGACATGGGTTCGTTTCCGGGTTATATAATTCAGTGTCCTTATAAACGATACACAATATTACAATAATAGATGGGACACTTACACACACAATGCTTGTTACATACTTACAAGTTATATAATATAAATATACAATTAATTCATATTTCAAAACCATATGTACTGCATTACAAAGACTATTAAGTTCTGGAATTGTATTGTAAAAGAAATCGGTTCGAAAATTCAAATAAAATGTAAATGAAATAGCTACAACCAAAGAAATATGCATATTTCACATTAAAGTATTAACTCAATATAACTGTAAAATTGAAAATTTAAATAAAAAATGTCAATTCATAAAAAATCTTTCAATTTATTTAAATAAATTTTTTCTTCGAGTTAAAATAATTTAATTCATTAAGGGAATCATATTTATTCAATAAAATTACATTTTATCGTCAAACTGGCTATTTGAGTTGTTTCTATAGGTTCTCCGGGGAGTGTAGGGAGGAGGGGTTCTACTTATTTAGACATGCCCTGGTGCATCGCTCGCCATCCGTGATCCAGCTGTCATGGAGGACAGAATTGTAAATACGAAAGAAAACATAATTGAACAGAAACATGGTATTCTTTTACCTCCAAATATACATTGTATAATAAGTGGTCCTTCTTCATATGAAAAAATGTGTGTAATAATGTCAATATTGGAACATTGGAATGGTCTTAAGTTTGAAAACATATATATGTTTTCTAAAACAATACAAAAAGAGAAATATCAACGATTAGCGACCATTTTGTCGTTAATTGGAGGAATTCGATATTTCCCTTTTACAAATAAAGAAGAAATTGTAGCTCAGAATGAAGCATTGCCCAATTCCATGTTTATGTTTGACGATGTTTGGTGAGAACTGCAGGGTGAAATACAGTAATACTTTCGTTTTGTTAGATATTCATATGTCGATTGTTTTTTATCTATCAGAAAGCTACACACATATTCCAAAACATAATTTGTGCGATAATGCAAATATGTTAATTGTGTTTAAGATGGACAATATAAATCTACAACATATTTACAATGATCATATTTTAGGTGATATTACATTTGAAAAGTTTAAAGATATGTGTTTTTACCATCGGAAAAACAAGTCCGTCTTTCTGGTAATTATACCACTGCTCCCCCAATATTAAGGAAGGTATAGGCCTGGATTTGACAGTGTTTTACTTCCCGACAAAGAATAATGATTATTTCGAAGTTTGGATATAGCGGTATAAAACGCAATCATTACAGTACCTATTTAACAATGAATCACAATGGGAAATTTTGATTTGAATGGACATATATTACAAAAGGTGGGTATGGCTGTGAAAGATACCAATGTGGCAAATAAATGTTTTGTGGAAGATTTAAATACTATTTCATTGAATGTATTTAAATCACAATAAATATATTTACAAAAGAAATTAATAAACATAGTTGAACTTATTTCAAAAGTATCTGCTAATATTAGTTATATTTCGGAAATATTCGCAAATGTTATGATTGCATTGCAAAACATAGAAACTAGACCAAACAAATGTTTGGAACATTTAAATAAAGTAATTAATGAAATTGTAAGTGCTACAATTATAAAACAATTTTATACACAATGGATGAAATAATGCAATGTATGTGTTGAATTGATCAATAAAACATCTGCTTTAGTTGTGGAAATGGAATTGAAAAAGCATATTTATGATTTGAAACCTCGAATAAACTATTTTAGTTATGATTTGAGGGTTAAAACTGTGAGTAAATTAGATATACTTTTAACTAAAGTCGATAAGATTGAACAAGCACAAACTAACCGACCTTATAGACCTGCTAAAAAACCACCGACTTATTTCATATATAAGTAGTTGGAATTTAATTTAAACAAAGAAAATGTCTCCCTCTGCTTCAGAATTACATTGTCATATCTGCTGTAATGGCGAAATATTTACAAGCTAAAAGAGCCCATATGGAACAGGGTGTTTTAATCAAAGAAGTATTTAAACCTGTTACAAGTGGGATGGATGCATTACATTCCATGCTAAATACGTTTAATGAAACATCTAAGGAGATTAAATCAGAAGAACCTATAAAAAAGAAAGCTGTATCAATTAACATGGTGTTATTTAGCTATAAAACAATCTTCGCCTATTCGCGATACAATATTTGGTGTATATTGTCATAGAAATTTATGGCATCTGGGATTTTGGGTAATTAAGTTATTGCCTGAGAATAGAATTCAAGTAGGTGATTATGTAAGTCATGTTAGTGAAGGATTATTTAATTATTATTTTCAAAAGTTTGAATAGTTATTCCGATTTCGATTTGGAGAATTATGAGGATCTTGTTTGTCGCATGCATGCAAATAAATGTTCAGATGATTAAAGTCATCCAAAACTACATTTATTAAGCAATATTGTTGAAAGTGGAATATAAAAGATAAAGTTGGCGATCGGTTTTCTCCTGTATATTCGGACAATCATAATGAATTCGTAGATTGAATAAACCTTATCAGTGCTTCAAGAGAGTCTGGGAATAATTCACATACAAATTAAATTTTTTCTATTATTGAAGAATTGACTGAAGACAGTTTATATTACTAATGAAGTTCAGTAAAATCGCTCATGAACTTCGTGATCCTGCAAGGTGTGAAATGACCTTACTTTCGAAATGCAATAAGGGATACAAATATATTTTAACAGTAATAGACATTTATTCCAAATATGGTTAGTGTATACTTGTAGAGAACAAGATGGGGAAACTGGTTAGCGATGCAATGAAGATCATTTTGCGAGATGAAAGACCAAATTCACTCCAAACTGACAAAGGAACCGAGTTCTTTACTGCAAATATCCATAAACCAATGACAGATTATGGTATCAATCATTACCTAATGTATTCAGACCTTAAATCCAGTGTTGTCGAGAGGTTTAACAATATTTTAAAACAGCTAATATACAAGCATTTCACATCGAAAGGCACCTATAATTGGGTGAACGTTTTGCCTGAAATTCTTAAATTTTATAATTCCAGATATCATAGAACTATCAAAATGGCACCTGAAAAGGTTACAGACAATAATAATGTTAAAGAATTTGATGAGAGGAAACCATTTTAAGTTCAATGTTGGTATGTCTGTACATACATGTCTAAGCTGAAATGTGTCTTTGAGAAAAATACATGGTGAATTGGTCTTATGAAATATTTAACTTTATATCAGTTAGAAATTCGTTTCCCAGAGTGTATTACATTGAAACTTATGATGGACATCCTATAAAATGTTATTTTTACGAACATGAATTGCAAAAAGTTTCTTCCCCAAATTAATATTTGGTTGATCAAATCATTAAAAGGGGAAATAATAGGTAGTTGGTGCGATGGAGAGGTTTCTCAAAAGTATGTGGGTGAAGAATAAGGATCTTAAAAGATTGAAATACGGTGTTTTGTAAAAAAAATTTATACTAAATAAGTAATTGAAACATATTTGATAAATTATTCATTTAGTAAACCTATCAATATTGACATTTATTGAATTTAAAATTGGTTTATTACAATTATTGTGCATTCATACCAATTGTTTGGGTGGTAATCTAATATAGTTAATTCCTTAGTGTAATCAATAATTTTTGTACGGCATTCCTTGCTTGTACATCGATGCATGTTTAGAGAAACGATGAGGGTGAAGTATGTGTGTATTTTTGTTGGGAGTGCCTAGGAGTTGTAATTTTATTTTAGCTGGGGTATTCATTTAATGAATTCAGTTACATTTAGTTTATATCAATATACATTGCATGATTAAATTATTTTGGTACTTGTTTCTTACTTATTTCATTTGCTTCGCCGAAATAGTTTGTTCCTTTTATGCTAATCGAAGAGTGATTAAAGTAGTTCGTTTGGTAACCTATTTGAATTTCTCTTTTCATAAAAAAAAAATATTTTATTCGCTGAAAACATTTCCCCCATATCTAAACCCTCAGTATGCAACCAGACATTCGACCTGGAGATATAGCCTGCTCTGAGTATCACTCACAAACAAGAAAAATATATAATGGCCATTATACCACTCTTAGACCAACATTAACTACAATATAAAAAATCGCACCTCACTCCTCTGGACTGTCGAATCCAAGAAGTCACAGATGACACATCGATCCTGCTCTGCCTATTAAAATAATTCTTAAATATCAAAAAGTTTTTAATTTAAAATAATTGATATCAAACACTTTTATTAATCGATCAAACAATTCTTTAATCACATTTACACACCAATATGCAAATTATGCAATTATGCAAATTAGGTTGCTCCATCCTCATGTAATCCTAATTAAGTGGCACAGAACTGACATGCTCCCTCTACTAATGTACACTTACAAGATGTTCGGGTGGAGCCGACGAACATAAAAATAAACGACCATCAGCTCTAAATACTGATTAACATACAACTCATGCTATAAAGAAAAGAAAATCTTATATTTATGATGAAGTAGGAAGTGCAGACAATCTTGATGATGACTATGGGGACAGTGATAGTGCTGAAGCCGATGATTATTCCCTCGACAGTCTCACACATTTCCCCAACAAGTTTCCTTCAACAACTGATGCGAAGACGGCAGAAGACACCGAGTATACTGACTATATGTTTACCAAAGATCCCAACAAACTTGTAGACAGTTAAGGGGGTAGTATCCACTCCGTATTCGAATTTTCTTACAAATTTTCGTAATGAAAATGTATGGCCAAAAATAAAAAATCAAAGCTAAACATGGCATGGACAACTACTTAACGATTTTTTTTTATTTGTAGGGTTTCAAATATACCTGTATTTTCCCATGTGGGACTGAAATCATTAATTAATTAGATAATATTTGATTGCGGTTACAGATGAGACACTAATCGTGTAAGAAAAATAAGTGATATTTAGAAATAACTGCTAAAATGTTCCCTATGTCATGACTAGCTTGGTTTTTTAAATATAGACTCCGAAAATTAAATTAATGAGGAAAATATGTAAATCCAAGATAGCAAGAATATTCCCTCTTAATTGCTCGATAAGCGACACCATGGGAATTACTCGAATATGGTAGAAGTATGTTCTATTGTTAGGGAACTTAAGGAAAGGGGCTACATACGATGATGCGATGAGCAGCTTTCTTCTGACAATGTAATTACCAAACAATAAAAGAAAATAATTATAAATTAATGTTTTTCGTCCATAATTTTTGTGTCTTGTATACTTTTATCCCTCACAACATTAAAGTGGTGCTACGAGCATGTGCTTATAAACATTATGATCTGTAACTAGAATGATAATAAAGACTTCAGTATAAAAAGGCATGAATAGCTGATTGCATAAACCAACATTAATTCTGCCTACGTGTACAAATTTTGGAGTCAGTAGGTGAATTAATTTTTTTATATGTATGGGTAGAGGCAGACGACAAGCCCATGGATTGCTAAAGATTGATCGAAGGATGGTGGTGAATTGGTGAGGATTTCAGAGGATTGGTGGTTGGATGGTCAGGATTTAAGAGGATTGGTGAGGATTGGTGAAGATTGGCGAGTAGGATTGGTGTCTCAGGAAAGCACGAATGATTATCGTCCTAGCTTCCCTCGTACATTCCAAGTCTCCAGGGACCTGGCAATATTGGAATTTAAATTAACACTTATTAAGCCTGTAAAAGTCCAATCCATACCATGATTATAATATACTCATGCACGTGGTCAGTATTAGTATGATGGGCTTAGTTTAGTTCTAAATACAAATATTCAAAAAATGCAGAGCATCTTACTTTACCTACAATTCAGACAAGGTAGTAAATAATGAGACTTAAAAAAAGGTATGGTTTCGCAATACCCGCTGTACAATTTCTTTTCAGCTGTAATTAAAAAAATTAATAAAATTTTATTTAAAATCTAATTTTAAAATCGAAATATAAATATAGATTTTCGACCAACAGGCAAACGCAAAGGGCTATGTCCCGTGACCATACTGTGATACATTAAAAATTATATACAACGAACGATTAAGGACATGTGACCACCATGTGACACACAGGAAAAAATATTATACACATATATACTGTTACCAACGACAGTAACACCTGTTCACTTGTAAGGTGAACTGCAGGGAGAATGCGCCCATGTGGTGTGTTGTGGATGTAAATTAATTGTTTCTTTTCAGACACTCAGAAAACCGAAGATACACTTAGGACACTTACACACTCAGCAACAAAAACAAAAATCACAAAAACAAAAATATTTATGTTTCATTCCCTATGCTTATAAAACCAATCTGGCTAACAGAAACACACATACATGCTTGAAGAGAATTAGTGGGCGTAAGTGCCGAGCACCTTCGGATATGTTCGACAAAACTGGGCCAAAGACTGCCGAGCACTCCCTGAGTCGTGTCGAAGATTGCCGAGCTCGCCCGAGTTGAGCCAAAAATCGCCAGCCGCCCAGCCGCTGCGGCTGCCATTTAAAATACATTGTGACAGACTCATTTATTTTACACTAATCATGTCTACAATCCGATTAGGATTTCGCTAAGATTGAGGAATACCATACCGGTAAGATGAATTGTAAATAAGAAGGTCTGCCTTTAACCTCGACGATCATGGAGCCATGACCTGCATCATCGCTAACTGGTTGTCTCCAGTGCCGAATCTGCGATCGTGTTAAAAATATAACTGTGTGTTGATACGATCAAGGAACTAGCATCTGTATACCTTCCTATATGTGATGTCTCAATGCCTTCATGCGATTGGCCAGCTGCGATCATTTGGCAACTCGGTGATTGACTGGTCGGTGCCCAAACAATGTGTTAATGGCAAAATATGATTGGTTCAAGGTCAATATGTCGTAATTGGGCTTGCATAAGTGTATATTACAAGTAGTAGGGAGGTCAGCAGAGAGGCTGATTTTGTCAACGGCTGCCTTGTCTCGGCTAGCTTCTGCGGCTTCGCATATAAGTATTATTTTGCATCTGTGATGTCTCCCGACACTCCAGAGCTAATTGTAACAACGACAGTACCATCTACTTCTTCGAGAGTGGAACCAGCATTGTCATCGGCTGCTTCGGCCGTTACGCCTACGAAATCTTCAATGAGGCCATCGAACTTTTCGGCTGTGGTACCTAGAACACCATTGCCGACGTTACCTGCATCTTTAGCTCCAGCACCCACATCTCCAACAGGTCTGTCCGAGTATGTCAACTGACTACCACAGACTTACTCCACCCAAGACTCGCTCCACATAAGACTTGCTCTATTGCTCCTTTGCTCCATAGCTCCATCGCTCTATCGCCCCACAGCTCCATAGCTCAATATCTTCATAGCTCCATAGCTCCATAACTCTACAGCTGTATAGCTCCATATTTCCATATTTCCATGGGTCCATAGATCCACCGCTCCATCGCTCCTTCACTCCATTGTTCTATCACTGGATCGTATATACATATGTATGAATTTCGCCTCGGAAAT
This sequence comes from Dryococelus australis, assembly GCA_029891345.1. Lineage (NCBI taxonomy): Eukaryota > Metazoa > Arthropoda > Insecta > Phasmatodea > Phasmatidae > Dryococelus > Dryococelus australis. The sequence continues at coordinate 114,969,087 of CM056998.1, read as the reverse complement.
ATTCATATTAACGGTGTTCCTGGTAACACTATCAATTATTTAATGTGTTATCATTCTCGCCTGCAAATTGGAATATTTCGGGTTCTGTGTGTTAGTGTGTGTATGTGTAGGTGTGTGAAATCACATGACATCTCCGTGATTGGCTGGTCGGTGTCCGCACAATGTGTTATTGGTGTAATATGATTGGTTCAAAGTTTGATAGATGAAAAACCAAGATGGCAGCCTCCAGCGATGTATAAACAAATAAAAAATGAAAAAATCCAAGATGTTAGCATAAGATAGAATGAGTATAAATGAGGGGAGTGGGGGTCAGGCTGACAGTCATCTTCTGGGCGTGGTGCTGGGTAGACCTCCAGAAGTGCTAATTTTTAAAATGAAATTTTTAATAATAAATTATAATCATTTTCATTTCTAAAATTTCTACAAATTTTTGAAATTTTTTAGAATATTTGAAGTTTTATTAATTTTTTGGTATTTTTTTTTGTGTTCAAGGTCATGGTCATCGGTATCCAATATTGTGGTAGTAGTATGTAATGTAATAGACTTGTCGACTTTCATGGATTTTTCTAGAGTTTTTGATTTCAAGGTCATTCAAGGTCAAGGTCGAGGTCACCTGGATCCAATACTATGGTAGTAATCTGTAACATCGTATGCTTGCTGACTTCTATGTATTTTTATTTTATAATGTTTTACTATTTTTAATGTTTATTTTTTGGAGGGGAATTTTTGGGTTTTTGTGTCAGGTCAAAAGTCAGGGATCAAGGGTCAAAGCCCTTGGCTTCCAAAATGGTGGACAGTGACATCACAACATGGCTGGCCACCTGTCTCCTGCTCTCCTGTGCCAGATGCAGTTGCACTGAACTCCCCATTTCCCTTCTACTGACCTAAAATCGACCCCTGGCTTTAGACATCAAACCACCTTCAAATCAACCAACAAGGATCACTTCATACAGCAAACCGACCTCAAATCGGCAACATGGCTGACATAAGAGTAAATAGACCTCAAATTGACCAACAAGGTTGGCGTCAGAGAGCAGACCAAACTCAAATCGACGTACAACAGCAAACCACCCACAGGCAAAAGCAATCGACTTCAAATAGCATCAGAGAAGCTAAATACTCGAGACTAAATAATAATATTTGTAGTTGTGCACGGGTATGTGAATGTTAGATCTGGTCGATGAAATATCGGAGTTAAATTCAATCAATTTACTACCAGATCACTCGGAATATAATGGGGAAAATTTCAGGAAGTAGTATATGAAATGACAGAGCTGACTCACCCCATTTTTTTTATAGTTCCCAATTAATATTAAGAAAATAAGAATCTATAAAAATGTCAAAAACCTTTTAAAAAAAAAAAGTAAACTTTACAAGATTTTATTTGGATAAAACAAATTTTTAAAAAATTATTGATATTTAAATAAAATATATAGAAATAAAAATTTTAAAGAGAAATAATGACAATTCAATAGCAGTTTATAGACCAAAGAAAACCTAAATTAATGCATTAATAGCTCCTTATTTTTCATTTATCCTTTATAATAACAATAATTACATTTTTTATTTAAAATCTTAAAATTATTATTTTTCATAAGTTTAACGTGTACCAGACGAAATAATTTTACAACTATTATTAAAAAAAAACAGATTTTTTTTTTTCACTTTTCCTTGAATGTTTAATTCAAAATCTGTCATATATAATGCAAGAATGTTTTTACTAGACATTGTGTCTGTGGTTAAAAAATATGTTTTATAATTAGCATTTACGATTATCAATTGTTGCTTTATAAACTAATTTGAGTTACTTAAATTGTTTACTATTGGTTCAATTTTCCTATTTATTAAGAAAATTAAAAAGAAATATTAAAGGGAAAAATTCAAACGAATGAATGTATAAAATGCAATGAAGAAAAATATATAGATATTTTTCATTCACATAAAAATTTAAAATACATACATATTAATAAATAAGAAACCTTATACCACTAAACATTAAAAAGAAAAAGTGGGTTGTTATTGTAGAACATATATTTATAAATCTATTAAGAAAAACATAACAAAAAATTAAATTCATAACAAAGTAGAAAATGAAAATCTAAAAATATTCACACATTGTGGAGAAATCAAACGGATTAATTTATTCGCTTCTTATCCCAGCACAAGCAATAAATATTAATGTATAAATAAACTAAATAAAAATAAATTAGAAAAAAATTTCAAAAATTGCAAATATCAATTACTTTCAAATATGATTCACTTAGGATAAATAAAAGTTATAAATCTTTGAAGAATATAAGAAATTAATGTCTAGAGAGTAAAAGAATGATGAAAATCATAATCAATATAAATTCAATAATGACTCAATATAATTTTAATAAATTGTCATCATATTTAATAAGTTTAAAAAAAATTGATTTTTGAAAGTCGTAAATCTTATTTAACATTTTTTTAATAAATTCTCAGAAAGTTCATTTTTTTTTTAACAATTATTACCTATAATTTTCAAAATATAAAACAAATAGTGTGTAATTAAATATACTACTATGTTTGGTTCCAAATATTAGGAGTATAAATTAATCAACTTATTATAATTTAAAGATTTATTCATTCCATGCATTACAAACATAATCAAAAACAGATCATATATGTATATCTATTACATATGTGTATATATACACACAGTTGAACCTATTAAAAACTTTTAGAAGAATTAAAACATAAAATTATGAAAGAAAACTCTTTCATCTATTTGAAATATATAAATTAACAGAGAAAAAAATGATATCCCATTTTCAAAAATTAATAAGTGTATCAATATTTTAATTAAAATAAAAAATAGTAGAATAATTAGAATAAAAATACAGCCTTCAATAAATCAAACATTCATGATAGAAGATAAAGAAAAGTACAGAGTTCCTAAAGAATTTTCAGAATCAAATAGTGACGATACTATGAAAAGAAGAAATAATATTTTAAGTTCAAACTATACTACAAAACAAAATTTAACATTTCATGCTTTATAGAACAGAAATAATGATGTACATGAAATATCGTGTATAACTACAAATGCAATAATTTACAGATTAACTCATTTAGATAAAATCTTCAATACTGTTTTCTATAACATTTTAACAAAAATAATAGTGTTTGAAGCACAAGTTCTTATTGATCATTATGTCCAATAACTAATTTATATCTACATGGTAATATATATGATCCATTAAATTGTAGATTGTTTATAGAGTTACCAGAAATTAAAAAAAAAAGCTGTCAAAAATATAAAAAATTATGTTCAAAAATATTTTCTGTATTCTATAAAATCACCTTGTTACCGAGCAACTAAATATACCGACAAATTTTCCAAATATAAAAAAAAATTGATTTCGAAAATGATAAAATTTTTAGAAAAATGGAAAATCGATATTAAAATAGATAACTATTGTAAATTTAATAAGTTAGTTGATTTTCTTTTAATATTAACTTTTAATGAAAATCTTGCGATATATGTCCATTACAGAAAACAAGAAGAAGGTACTGATACAACTAATGAGCCTATTTTCCTTAACATCAGGGCAATCCATTTTTAAATATCTTCTTAAAAGCTGACTTGGTATGTAGGATTTATCTCGTTGAAACCAATAACCTTACAGATGAAAAAAGAAACATATGCAATAGTAGCGAGACTATTACAAATACACACATGATTTACCCAGTACTCGATCCCAGAAAACTTCTTAACATAAACTAGTGTGCAATCAACTGCATTGCGGACGTACGATTCGAGCATCAACATATAATTTAATCACACTAATATTTAGAATGATAGCATCCACTAATCTGAAACATTTACAAAGCCATCATTTTGAAAATATGTGACTAAGACACTTAAAAGAATGTAATTTTACTAGGCCTCCCTAGCGCTACATTTATAATGAATTTGGTGAAAATCGGTTCATTAGTCCCTGAGATATGGCATGAAACATCTATTTTATTCATGTGACTATCTTCACAAATGGAGGACAAAAAACTTATGTATTAGCACATTCGATGATTGTATACTGTCGGTATAAAAGTTAACATAAAATCAATAACATAGTTATTAGTTAATAGACGGAATTCTGAAAATAAGCATCCGTCACACTTAAATAATATATATAGTTATACGGCCTACCACACTACAACTCATTGGCCAGATTTGATAGGAATTGGTTAATTGTGTTTTGAGATATGACATACAAATTTAATTTTTATTGTGAGACTAACTTACAAAATGGCAGAGAATTACGGCTATGCATAGACAAATTTGATGGTTGAAAATGGATACAGATACTATACAAAGTTTATTTAGTTAACAAAATATGCTGATCCAAAATATCAATATAACCAACATTTTAGAAATTAGTGACTAGCCTACTTAATACATACCAGTTTACACAACCTGCTGCAGTGCAAATTTGTTGCCAAATATGGAAGTTATAGTTGTATTCATTTACAAGATATGACATTTAAAATGTATATTCATCCATATGGTGCGGTGCTTCAATATGGCAACTAAAACCTGCTTCGTGTGTGTATAGTTGATCGTTGTGTTATCTACTACCAGCGTACATAGGTAAGTTGAAATTAAATACATGGTCTCGACGATATAGCAGTCTGAGCATAAATGGTTATGTGTCCGACATTTTTTTTAAATAAATGCCTGACATACCAAAATACCCTCTTTTTTAATCAACTGCCGAATTACTACTTGTTTGTATTATTTTATATAATCGATCAATTGTTTCCTAAGATATCACATTAACACATTATTTATTCCCGTGGTGCTATCTTACAAAATGGTGCATAAAAGTTGCTTCATGTATATACAGTTCATAATTGTAATATCTTCTGCCAGTATATAATGCTAAGTTGGAATTGATTGATGGTTACAATTGGGCATTCTAACTTATAATGCCAATTGCACCACCATTTTAGAAATAAGTGCCTGACAGTTAAAATATGATATTTTGCTTTTTCTGTTGCAGTTATGCTTGTTTACCAAGATTGGTAGGAATCGGTCAATTGTTTCCGATATGTGACAAAAATGTAATTCATGTAGTGCTATCTTACAAAATGGCGGACAAAAGATTCTCTGTGTAGATGCAGTTGATAGTTAAGCATACGAAGTTAAGTTGAAATTGATTGAATGGTTTTCATGATATAACATTCTAAGCTAAAATGACTACATGACCACCAGTTAGAAAATAAGTGCCTGACATACCTAAAACATATAATTTAACATTACCTGCCACAGTACTAATTTTCTGCCAAATTTAGTAGGAATAAATTTATTGTTTACCGAGATGACATAAACTTTTTTTATTCATGTAGGGCTGTCTTACAAAATGGTTAACAAATGTGCTTATGTGTTAACACATGTAATTCTTGTAATATACATTTAAGCACGTAAAACATTCTATATTTGTCATAGATATTGGTACATTTTAAAGTTCTTTGAAATTGTTTGGGACATATGGCTTACTAACCTCAAACATTTACATGGCTGTTAGTTTTAAAATATGTGACTACCTCCTTAGGTCATGTAAAATATGATGAACTACAAACGTATAACTTGTAGCTTGAATTTGGTTGGTATCGTTTAATTGGTTCCCGATATAGGACACAAAAGCTTAATCTGTCATGTAGTGCTCTCTTCCAAAACGACTGACAAATGAGTTTATACATGCTGTCCCATTTATCTTGACCACACACAATAACCCTGTACCGAGGTTCCAAATGAAAAAGTGTTTCACTCAAAGGTTGTATAACTGAAAAGGGAAAACAATACTGCTGGAGAGTCAGCCTTATATCATTGTTTATTAGTGATACACGAGTACTAATATCAGTTTTTTTTTTTAAACAGTGCCATGCATGTATTGGTCAAATGGTTAATGAAGCTCGTCAACACCTATTTTATCATGTAGCGCAATGTACACTTTCACAACATGAACACTAAATACGACGCATAAAGGGAGACCTTTACTGCCCGTTTGCATTGCTATCCATATGGTTACTGCGAGGGGTGGAACATTTACATTAGATGTTCAAATTGGTGACCATTGGCAGCAGTACACAAGTTCGGTCGCTGTATGAATAACAACACTGATTCCTCCAGTGTTACCTGCTGAAGAGCATTACAAGCACACACAATACATTCCTGCATGTACTCCGGAGTTGTAGGAATATCTCGATAGACAGCGCCTTTGAGGTAACCACAAATGAAAAAGTTCAGGGGGTTAAGGTCAGGAGACAGAGAAGGTCCTCTACGACCAATCCAACTACCAGGATGTGGTAGGTCCAAAACACGACGTGAATACACGGCATTATGTGCTGGGAATCCATCGTGCTGGTACAACATTACCATTATGTTCCTTACAGGAAACTCCTCCAGAAGACCAGGAAGAATTGTTTGTATGAAGGTGGCATACTCCCTGTTGTTTCGGTTACCATTCACGATATAAGGCCTTATAACCTTATTGCCAACTATTCCACACAAGACGTTAGCTCCCCATAGATGCTCACGGTGTACTGGTCAAAGCCATCCTGAGTTCTCGACGGCCCTATAATGCATGTTTCTCGTATTCACTTTGCCTGAGTTGGAGAACGGCGATAAATCGGTAAACAGAACATCCGATAAACTTTCAGGTTTGGCGATAATTAAATGCTGTGCCCACTGATATAACTCTACGCGATTCTAGAAATCATTCCCGTGCAATTCTTGGTGTAAGTGTACATGGTAGGGATAGAACCCGTGACTCTTAACAATACGATGTGCATTTGTTTTCGGAATGCTGATTTCAGCATGTGCGTGTGCTGACATGTGTTTTTGTGGGTCCAAACTGCCCATTAAACTAAATTTCACAATGAGACCGAAAAACATCCGTCTGGAAGGTGGGACTTGCCTCCGCCTGACTAACATTACACCCATCTTCAACAGAATGAACGACGAGTGAGCAAAACAAGCCATTTATGATGGTAATGAATACTCGGATAAAATGGTCCCACTTAAATGAAGGTTGTATTGAATAATTATACAGGAAATATACTGTATATGATTATCACCTGTAGACAGAGGCTACACAGTGTCTTGTAAAACAATGTCAGTATCTTGTGTAGTCTCCCTTAGTGACGATGCAGTCCTGCAATCGTGCATAGAGACGATCATAAAGGTTTCAGATGCCATCTTGGGGAATAGTGTTCCAGCTAATTCCACCTGTTGTTTCATTTGGTGGGTGTTTGTTGCCGGCGTTTCAGACTGCACCAAACGCCGTCTCATGACGTCCCACATAATATGTTCAATGGGAGGGACAGGTCGGGTGGTCGCACTGGCCAGAGGAGTTGACGAATGCATTCGAGAGAGTGGTGGGAAACACAACACGTGTGTGCACGGGCATTGTCCTGCTGGAAGATGACATTTCCTTTACATTGTAGGAACAGCAGCAAAATGGTCTGAATGGTTTTCTGGATGAAGCGTCCAATGTTAAGTGTTCCTTCAACAAACACTATAGGTGTACATTCAGTGTAGGCTATTGCTAAACACAGACCATGACGCGAGGAGTTAGTACTGTATATCGCTGCCGTATACACTCTTGTAGTGTTGCTCTCTTGGTCGACGCCGCACAGTGGTCAAAATTGACAGTGATCAACATCGCCATAATGGAATTCTTTGTGAAGAGGTGATTAGTACAATAACTAGATATGGTGTAACCTTGAAAAACTCTTACAGGGGTCTGGTCTTATCTTCAGCAGACACTGTAGAAGTTAGCCATGTATACAAACAGATATCGCCTGCTCATCACAAATGTGTTCAGAACATCACATGAGTGGGTGTGTTATATTGTTATAAGCAAAGGAATCAAAACGTTTTCAAATGGAGCTTATAGAGCAAGGTATGCATGTTAATTAAATATGCAAGGTTTTAACTGTAAGGGGGCTGTTAATGATTTGTAACACAGTTTATGAGGGGAGTGCATAAATACTAGAATGGTATGTTATCACATAATAAATAAGCCATATCTAACTAGTCGTCTGGAGTCAAGCTCTCATTTCTTAGCCATGTGATTAGCAGTTATTTACATTGTACAGAGTGAAATTTAGCTGCCACATCGTGCCACCTTAGAAGTTATTTTACTGTTTAGGTGGCAGGGTATAAGTTCGATGACAGAAGGTGTTCGGCGTCTGGAAGAGGTAGGCCGATACTTCCAAGGAAAATACAACTGTTCTTAATGAATTGATGACACAACTGAATCTATCATACAGCGAGGAGTCTGTATACAATGACCTAAAGGTAATCTGTAGCAAATTATGTTACCAAATGAAAACAAAGTGGAATACTTGTCAACGTATGTTGGGAAAATTTCTGCATAAACATTCACAATGGATATCAGACATTATAATTATCACCGAAAGTGTAAGGAAAGATGTGAAAACACCTATTATGAGAACTTCAAGAGGCCGGAGGAAAAAGCAATATGAATGGTCTAGTCACAAGACTAAGAAATGGTGAGTTGCAGGTCTTCTCTCAAGCAGTATGTATGAGCAATTAGTGTTTGCATCATAAATTAGTCTAAGATTTTAGAGTCGATGAGATGCTGCAAATATTATAAAACAAGTGGCCTATTTCTTACCAAAAAGGCTACACGACTGGAAAAGTTGTATGCTTCTGCTGCCAGATCATTCGGCTGGCCTACAAAACATACGGGTGAGAAGGCATTGGGTTTCTTGACTGACGCAAAGCTAACGAAATTTCAGTATTCATTTATTCGGAAGCAGGCCAAGGCGCAGTCTGCAGACATCTATCCGCCATATAATAGTATAGTTGAAGCCAAGAAAGCCTTCTATCCCGAGGAACACACAAATGTTACAGCAAAAATGTCTACTGAGGTAAATGTACAGGCTCTTTTGGATCGCACGGTGATGCGACTAGTTCATGGACGTGTGGATAGATGGAATTTACTACACCTAGGGATTAACACATCCCCTAACATGAACATGATTTATAAATGGGGTTGTGATGGTGCATCAGGCCAAAGTACATATAAGCAGAGTTTTTTTGAAGAATAAACTTATCGGAAACAAGATGCTTATTTCTGGTTTGTTATCGCACTCGTTCCCTTGCAAATAACGACAACTTCAATTGACAGCAGCACTAAGAAAACTCATAAAATTGAGGTGTGGCATAATCCCAAGAACTCAACGAGGTACTTCCAACGAGTGAAGATTATGTTCTAAAATGAAACAAGTGACTTAACTCGACAGGAAGTAGAAAGTGAGGACTCAAATGGATCAGCTTGTTCCTACAAAATTGCAGGTTGGTGGAGTATAATTGGTAGTAGATCATAAGCTGGTATTAACCATGATAGACAGAAAAGTATGTGATGCTCTAACACAGTCTTCCTCCCAATTGTCCTGCATATGTAAGGCAAAACCAGGTGAAACTAAGAACCTCTACAAGCACTAAGAACGGGTACATGATTTTTTAACACTAACTTATGTACTGTCTAGTTTGCATACCTGGAGCAAATTCTTCGAGTGTCTTTTGCACATATCCTACAGGCTAGAGTTTAAATCTTGGAAAGTAATGAAATCTATCAATGCAGCATTCGTCGCACGAAAGAAATGCATTCAAGAGAAATTTTGAGAAAGGATGGGACTGCTGATCGATGTTCCACAACCAGGTTTTGCAACAACCAATGATTAAAACACTGCTCGAAGGTACTTTTTAAATTCTTCCTTAGCAGCCTCCATCACTGGAATCAATGTAGAACTAATTCAGCACTTTACAACTATTTTAGGGGCAATTTCGTCTGGCTTGAAAATAAATGTTTAAGCCTTCTGTAAATATGCTACGGAAACTGCTAAATTGTATGTTAAATACTATAACTGGTACTACATTCCTCCAAGCGTGCATACAATTTCTCTCTCTAGAAATTAATTGGGCTACACCAAGCTCGTTAAGGGCTGGAGGTCTTAGTCAAATAAAAGTATTAATTATAATTTTCTATTTTTATTTACAATAACTACAGCAAAAATTCTCTAAACTCAAATCCCCACAGCAAATTAAATTCACTTACTGTTCGAAATTGACACCAATTAATAAAATTTATAATTACGACAAAGAAATCGATGAAATTAAATAATTAAAGATCAGTCCCAATAGACAGTGTATCAACCTATTCAATTATTTTATAATTTATGCATCCATAATTGACAGTTCGAATATTTACAATAAAATCAATATTACACTTCCATTCAGTCCCACCTCAGTTCAGTCCATGTCCCGCCAGTCGCAATTTTCTAGAGTCCTCCAAGTGCCCTCATGCGCAATAGGCTTCACTAGTCGGTTTCACAACCTCTCGTCCATTCAAGTCACGAACACCTCACTAGCCGACATCCCACAATCTCCAGTCGTCGTCTACTCTACACTTCACTCGCGCACACTCGGTTAGGCGGCCTCCATCAAAGACTGTCGACCGCTGAGTCGTGGCAGTATATATAGTGTCTTAGGCTGCCACCTAGAATATTCCCAACTCTCATAATGCCTCGTGGAAGGCTGAGGTGCCAGCCAGTCTCGCCAGAACATTCCTGCATCGTTGCTAAACGTATAATTAACTCTAGCAGGCGAGAGGAGGTCTATGGCGCCAGCAAGTCTCGCTGCTGTCGGCATTCACAGGATTCCCAGAAGGGGGATCAGGTGGCCACGAGTGCATCATTCCAGGAAGAGGGGAGGGTGAGGTGGGTCTCCGATTATGGCACGGAGCAGCTGAGTCAACACCAGCTGCAGCATGTAATACTGCCCCCTCCTTAAGTCTGTTCGTCCCGAACTGACTCTACAGAAACAGGACCTTTGTACAGTGCCAGTCGGTCGATGTGGACAACCATACGCTTTGCCCGAGAGCCCTGTCAGCAAATCCTGTAGACCAAATCATTTATCCACTTCAAGATCCTGTAAGGGCCTTTCCAAGGTTTCTGTATATTCGTGCAATATCCCTTCTTTCGTTGAGGGTTGTACAACCACACCAGCTGTCCTCCTTGAAAAGTCTCCTTAGGTTTTCTTCGTTCATATAGTGTTAATGTTAAGGTGCCTCCGGGCAAACTCATGAATGTCGGTTAACATCTGACATAACTTAATAGAATATTCTGGAGTGGCTGCTTCTTCCTCCACTGGACGTCCGAACAGCAGGTCACCAGGTAGGTGGAGCTCTCTCCCAAACAGCATCTTTGAAGATGGACTTGTGGACTTATGGACCACCGAGCGATATGCGACAAGAAATAACGTTACCTTAGAATCCCAATCCCTCTTATCTTCTACAAAGATAGCCAGATACTGTTCCAGGGTACGATTTAGCCTCTCAGCCATTCCATCTGACTGAGGGTGCAATGCTCTGTTTAGGGTTTTCTATGTTCCTAAAATCCTCGATACTTCTTAGAAAAGAGTTGCTTCAAAATTTCGTCCTTGTTCCGAATTAAGCTCCAGTGGCACTCCAAACCTGGAGAAAATATGCTCGATAAGAGCATCAGCTACTGTGCCTGTATCTTGGTTTGGCACTAGTATGACCTCGGGCCACTTTGTGAAATAGTATTTTGCTACCAGAAGGTATATGTTTCCCCTCTCAGTGATTGGTAGGAGTCCGAGAATGTCAACTGCCATCCTCCCGAATGGGGCCCCAACATTGTACTTCTGGAGGGGAATGCATCCCTTAACCCTCGGACCCTTCCTTGCAGTGCACGCATCACACAGACAGCACCACTTCTCAACATCCTGCTGACAATGCAGTCAATATAATCTCATTCGGACTCTGTCAAGTGTCTTATTTGCACCGAAATGACCACCTGCTGCTGTGGTGTGCAGTTCTCTTAGCACTTCTGGGATTCGGCACTCTGGTAGCGCCAATTGTAAATGACTCTGTCTTCCATCGTTACTTTGCCAATTCCCATAAAGCACACCATCCTTTATAACAAAGGGATTCCACCGTGCGCAGTATGCCTTGACTGTCATGTCTAGGTTAGATATCTCCTCCCATCTCTGTCGCCACTCGGTTTCCTTCCACTCCAATATTGGACGCAAGGTGGAATCACTTAGCTTATCATTTCTTATGTCCTTTTCATCTCATGTAGATGATCCATCACCAGATTCAGGGCCTTAAATTCTTGTCCTCCTTGCTTTCCACGATACACCAACCTCCTTCTCCTGGCTTTCACAAAGACGACAGAATGGTTTGCATGGTCTTCTGGAGAGTGCATCTGCATTGCTGTGAAGGCATCCAGGCCTAGGTTCTATTTCAAAGTCATATTCTTGCATGTGCTGTATCCACCGGGCTATTTGACCTTCGGTGTTCTTGAAATTTAGCAGCCAGTGTAATGAAGCATGATCAGTTCTTATGATGAAGTGTCTGCCATAAATATATGGATGAAGATGTGCAATAGCCTTCACCACTTCCAAAATCTCCCTGCATGTCACACAGTAGTTCCTCTCGGACTTGTGTAGCACCTTACTGAAGTATGCCAATGGCTGCTTTTTTCCATCCTTGGTCTGAGATAACATAGCCCCGATTCCAACATCACTAGCATCAGTATTCAGAATAGATTCACCCTCTCTACTCGGGAAGCCCAGTACTGTGGGAGATATCAGGATTTCCTTTAGTCTATTGAGAGCAATTACATACTCTGGGGTCCAACAAAATTTTCTTTTTGCCTCAGTCAATTCATGCAGAGGTTTGGCGACAGTGGCGAACCCAGGCACAAATCGACGGTAGTAAGCACATAAACCCAGGAAACTTCGAATTTCAGTTTTATGCTTTGGTATAGGCCAGTCTCTTATTGCTCTGGTCTTCTCAGAGTCTATTTCAACCCCATGGGCCGATACAACATGGCCCAAGAAATTAATTTTCTTTTGGAAAAGGTGGCATTTATTGGGAACCAATTTCAGATTGGCCACAGTCACTTTCTGAAACACAGAATCTAAGTGTGCCAGGTGCTCTTCAAAAGTTCTTCCTGTGACCACAATGTCGTCTAGGTACACCTAACAAATCTCTAAGGGCAGAACTTTCTCCATTAGTAGTTCGAAGGTGGCATAGCCCAAAGGGCATAACCTTGAATTGCCAGGTTCCTTCCCTTGAACACAAAAGGCAGTCTTTTCCTTGTCTTCCCGGGCCATCTCCTACTGCCAATACCCACTCTTCGTGTCTAGAGTAGAAAACCAATAACAGCCTTCTAGGCTATTCAGGGTGCCGTCTATCCTAGGGAGTGGGTAAGAATCTTTCTTGGTCACATTATTAAGTTGGTGGTAATCAACACAAAATCTAATTGAGCCATCTTTCTTTTTTACAAGCATAATACGAGAAGACCATGGTCTGATTGATGGCTCTATCACATATAAAACCCTCATCTCTTTCAGAATACCGTCAACGACCTCATATGAAGCTAGAGGTAGTCACCTTGGTGGCGGCTTTATGGGTCTGGCATCCCCTGTGTCGAAACAGTACTAATTCATGAGGGAGATGTTATAAAGCATGCCATTGTTCCCATTGGGCTATTGAGCGAAGAGGTGTTATAAGTATGCAACAAAGATTGTAGGTGCTTCAGAGAAAGACACACGCGGATGTTCTGCAGATCGAATACAGTGGAGGACTTGTTTCATATGCTTCTTATTACATCCGATCCTCTTATTAGCAGCAATAGGAAACCTTTTAAGCACCATACCGGCAAACTTCCCCTCGAAGTTACAAAATTGCTCCGCAATCAATCGGCATGTGAAGAAGACGACTAAGAAGAAAACGAAGAAGATTCCATCGATCATTACGAAGAGGAACAAGAAGACAACCAGTTGAAGTAGTGTAAAATAGATTAATCTGGCACAATGTATTTTATATGGCAGCCGCAGCGGCTTGTGCGGCTGGGCGGCTGATGGTCTTCGGCTCAACTCGGGCGAGCTCGACAATCTTCGGCACGACTCAGGGAGTGCTCGGCAGTCTTCGGCTCAGGTTTGTTGAACTTATCCAAAGGTGCCCGGCAGTTACGTCCACTAATTTTCTTCAAGCATGTATGGTTGTTTCTGTTACCTATATTGGTTTTTATAAGCAAAGGGAATGTAAACATAAATATTTTTGTTTTGTCCCAGCAGACCATCTTACAGGTGAACAGGTTTTACTGTAATTGAACACAGTATGTATGTGTATAATATTTTTGTATGTGTCACATCGTGGTCACGTGTTCTTGATCGTTCGTTGTATATGATTTGAAGTGTATCAAATGGTGGTCACATGGCATTGCTCATTTGTGTTTGGCTGTTGGTCGAAAATCTATATTTTTCATTCGATTTTAAATTTAAAATTTAAATTAATTATTATTATTATTTATTTATTTAAAGTAGTACTGAAATTGTATAACAGGTATTGCGAAACCATACGAAAGTCTTTCAACATCATTTCCTGCCCCCTTCCTATTTAAGTCTCACTATTCACTACCTCGTCTGTTTTGTAGGTATAAGTATGATACTCGGCATTTTTTTTAGGTTTGTATTTATGACTAAACCAAGCCCATCATACTAATACCGACCACAAGCACGAGTATGTTATAATCATGGTATTTTTATAGGCTTAACAAATGTTAATTTAAATGCCAATACTGCCAGCTCCCTGGAGACTTGGAATGTACTAGGGCAGCTAGGACAATAATCATTCGTACACTCCTGAGACACCAATCCTACTCGCCAATCTTCACCAATCCTCCTAACCAATCCTCCTCGCCAATCCTCACTAATCCTCCGCAATCCTGACTAATCCACCACCAATCCTCCGAAGTCCTCACCAATCCAACACCAATCCACATCAATACACTACCAATCCACCACCAGTCCTCACCAATCCACACCAATCCACCACCATCCTTCAATCAATTTTTTAACAATCAACGGGCTTGTCTGCTGCCTCTACCTATACATATAAGAAAAAAAGATTCACCTACTGTCTCCAAAATTGTACACGTAGGCAGAATTAATGTTTGTCTATGCAATCAGCTATCCATGTAATTTAAAATAAAGTATTTACTATCATTCTATTTACAGATATTAATGTTTATAAGCGAGAGGTCATAGCACCACTTTAATGTTGTGAGGGATAAAAGGATACGACACACAAAAAATTATGGAGATTATTTTATAATAATCATTTTTTATTATTTAGTAATTAAATTTTCAGAAGAAAGCAATTCTTCGCATTATCATATGTAGCCCCTTTCCTTAAGTTCCCTAATTATAGAACATACTTCTTCCATATTCTAGTAATTGCCATGTTGTTGCTTATCGAGCGAATATTTAAGTCTGTCTACAAGTTTGTTGGGATCTTCGGTAAACATATCGTCATTGTACTCGGTGTCTCCTGCCTTCTTCGCATCACTTGTCGCAGAAAACTTGTTGCGGAAATGTGTGGGACTGTCGAGGGAATAATCATCGACTTCAGCACTACCATTTTCGCCATAGTCATCATCAATGCTGTCTTCATAATCATCTTCACTTCCTGCTTCATCATAAATATCAGGTTTGCTTTTCTTTACAGCAGGAGTTGTATGTTCATCAGTATTTAGAGCTGATGGTCGTTTATTTTTATAATCGTCGACTTCACGCGAACTTGCTAGTGTACATTCTGCACAGACAGACTGTTCTGTACTTATTTCGTCTTTGGCGTTAGCTGTATTGGCATTATCGTCTGCAGAAACAGTACCCATCGAAGTAGCAGGAGGTATTGATGACATCACTTGCCGGCTCCCAGTAGACGGACCCTTGCTTTCTTCCTTCATTGTATCATCTTGCATAAACTGCATATGACCATTATCGTAATGCTTCTTCGCACAAAAAGGTATCTTCGTATAGGCTGTTCTCTCATGTCGTCGGCCATTTTGGCCATAGGTGAACACTCGATTGCAGAATCGAAACTGGAGGCAACCAGTTAGGGATGGTACAGGCCACGGTTTTATGTTAGTTGAGTTCAAATGTAGGTCTTCGTTTCCGCAATTCATCTTCGTGGTATGACGAGAAAGCGCTTCCAAAAATCGATGTTAACTTTTCAATGTCTGAACATCAACTAAGGCATCCGCGTACGTCGTTTTCCATCACTTAACAAAACTACCAGATTTTTCTAAGTCCGAGAGGTAGTTTACGTATTTGGTTCTTTATTTTTCCCGGTCTCTTACTCGGTTCCCTCCGACATGTGTCACGTTTGTAAATTCCTTAAAACTTTGTACAAGTTGTGCGTCAATACTGCAGTAAATTACGGTATTTTTTCTAAGTCCGATTGAAAATTAACATATTTTATCATTTCGGGACTCGAACCTACGAGCCACGACATGTCTAACCGATTGATATTGAATAAACCTTTATGTCAGGTACCTAAAAGCACGTAAATAGTCAGAAAACTGTATAGAAATTTCGTTAAACATGATCCAGAACTCTGGTCGGTATTATAACTGTGGACCATTTATCTCATTATAAGATCTCTATTCTTCGTCCAATATGTGTGTAACAGCTTGCACTATAAGTTTCATACACAATGTATTTATTTCAGCATTTTTTACTAAAGTGGCATTTAGGTGGTTCTTGCATGTATACCAGTAGTACGATTATTGAGAGTTGACGGTATCGGCACCTTGCATCGGAGCCAGAGACGTCCGGTCACCATTTTGTTACGTCACCCGTCCACCATCTTGGATGTCATTGACCCCAATCATGACCTTTGACCAGCGCCATTCATCCCTCCAATTGCGTCATTCGCGACACCATCCGAGGCGGTCTGCACGGTGATGAGGTGTGAGAGGAAGCCTGCTGGGTGGCACCCTTGATCATATCCTAGCGTCCAGCGAACTGTTGGTGGTGGTTCTAGCTGGCATCCTGGGTTCCACCGGAGCCCTAATACGTACGGCGGTCACCATGCGATCAGTAATGGCTGCTCGTCTGATGCGGCGGTCCAGGTGGAAATCCGTATGCGGCTGCCGTCCGGAACCAGGTAGACGTGCGTGTGCACCATTGTTAGACCACCGGAACCACCAATGATGCACAGCAGATACTTCAAATCCTACGCGGCCATCCACTCTCCCTCGGGCCCACAATACGACTTCATTCAAAGTCCGTTATTTGCACGAGGTGTGGTCGTCTGTGCCGTCGTTGTATGTTTAAAATTCTTACTACACACAGGCCGATGCTTGAAACAACTCTTTCACCGAATCAACTACAGTTGTATTGGACTCAACAGTGTTATCCCTAGCACGCGGTTCCTTACTCTGTCCACAGCGCATCACTTTTAATCATTGTATGTAATGTCCTCTAACAGTGTCCCATGTGCACATGGCGTTTTTGCATCACAGCTTTAGATGTGTTCATCATTTTTCATTTTCCGCCAGTGTAACAGAACTGTGTGTGTGTTTCAGTGCCATTCACTTGAACGTATTACGCTGTACTGTAAAATCATACGGACCCATTTGTCTGCTATCTTACATTCTCCATAGATGAGGCAGCATTTCTACTGTCTCGTTGTTGGAGTACATTTTCATTACAACTCTCGCCTTTCAGTGTACTGTATTCGACTGCACACTGATCACCTATTGAATAGTCTCGTCACGTCATGTGTGTTACTTTACTTCGTATAAGCGCAACCTATGTGGAATGGAGTACACAACTCTGGGTACCTGCACTGTTTACATCACTTCTACTTCAAATGCCGAGCATCAACGTCATACTTTACTGTACTACGCAGCGTATTCGTGCTGCAAGGACTCACATAACGGGTCCTCATGAACCCTTGTGAATCCCAATGTCTGTGGCAGTTTTTAAGATTCTCTTTGTCAGACTCGACATCGTGATACATTTTTGAATAGGTCTTGACGAACTTCATTGAACTTTTGACGAATACAAAAAGGGTGTCCTTTAAAATACTCATGTTAGTTCTCGGACCTCACTAATAAATAATACTATAAGGCTGACTCCGCAGCAGTATTATTTACCCCTTCCAGTTAATGTATCTTCGTTCGAAACACTTTTTTTCATTTGGAGCCCTGGTACGGAGTTATTGTGGATGTTCAAGATAAATGGGACACTCTGAATATTAGCTTACTTGATTTTTTGCATTTTTACATAATTTAATAGATATAACACAGTTATATATAATATCTATGTGACCAACATTTCGAAAATAATAGCCCTACCCAATAAAACATTTCATTTTACATGACGTACTGTAGTATTACTCGAGTGTGAAATGTAGAAGGAACCTGTTTATTCTTTCCCAAGATATGACATTATAACCTTATTTTTCACATGGTGCTATCTTAGAAAATGGCGGGCCAAAGAGGCTACATTTTTACACATTTGATTCTTGTAAAATATACTTTTTAGCATAACAACATTTGGTCGAAATTGGTTAAACATTATTGTAGATTTTTCAAATGAACCTAAAATATCTTTAATGTCGCAATTTTGAAAATAAGCGTCCTAATCACATAAATTGCATATATGAACATTACCAAAAGTATTACATGTACGTTTACGTGCTTTTACGTACCTGATATAAAGGTTTATGCAATATCTATCGGTTAGGCATGTCGTGGCTCGTAGGTTCGAGTCCCGAAATGATAAACTATGTTAACTTTCAATCGGACTTTTAAAAAAATACCGTAATTTTTCGCAGTATTCATGCGCAACTGATACAAAGTTTTAAGGAATTTACAAACGTGACACATGTCGGAGGCTTACGTCATGCATTGCTAATGTCCAAATTTGTTTTAAATTGGTTAAATGTTTGCCGAGATATAATATAAAAGCTTCATTTTTTCAATTTGCACTATTTTTCAAACTAGTATACAAATAGCATTATCGGTTTCTTAATTAGATGCTTACATCATGCACTGTCACCATACCAAATTTGATTTAAATTAATTAAATCAGTATCTTTATATAATGTAACTTTTTTTTCAGTTTTCACTATCTTCCAAAATAGCCGATTAATAGCATTGTCTATGTATAATTTCAATGCTTATGCCATGTCTTATCAATGTCCCAAATTTGGTTTAAATCGGTTAAATATTCCGGAGATATAATAAAAAATATTTTTTGTCAGTTTACACTGTCTTCCAAAATGGTTTACCAATGATATTACCGTTCTCTTATTTCAATGCTTATAAGTTGTACTATCAATGTATCAAATTTTAAAACACAGTCCTAAATTAAAATGGTCGCCAATTTGAAAATAAGTTCCACAAGTGATTGAGAAGTACATAATTCAGATGCCAATAAAAATACTAATATGTGGACGTAGTTTTATGGAATTCTGTAGTCGAGTTTAAAAGATATTAGGGGGACATACATTCCAGAGAGACATTCGGGTGATTGCGTAGGCCTATATTTTCTTCGGCAGGTAGGCCATAAGTGACCCTGCAATAATTACGTCGTTTATTCGTGTGGTGCTAACTTAAAAAATGGCTGACAAAAGTGGCTATGCGTTAACATATATGATGTTTGTAATAGATATTTTTAGCATACAAAATTTTGTCGAAGTTGTTGATGGTATGGTAGATATACCAAATAAACCCATAATATTTGTATGGCCACCATTTTGAGTATATATGCATAATGAAGTTCAATTTCTTACATTTACTTGGTCTATCATAGTATTATTTGCTCGCCGAATTGGGCGAGAATTGGTTTTATAGTTTTCGAGATATAGTGCAAAATATTTATTTCTTCTTTTTTTTATGCTGTCTTCCAAAACGGTGGATTATCAGCAATATTCTGCCCAAACTTGAATGCTTATATGCTGTTCTACCAGCATACAAAATTTGATTCAAATTGTTTGAACTGTTCCCTAGTTATGACTTATGTTCCTAAATATTAAATAGGCCGCCATTTTGAAAGTAAACGCCCGGCGTGGTCGAAAACTATAAAAGTCAAGTGTCCTTAGTAAGTACTATGTGTATATGCACATAGTTTCGCGAAATTCGGTTGACGCATCCAAAAATTTAAAGGGGGGAAAACAAACGCACATGCACAGGCTCATACACACACAGACCCGCAGACAGGAAAGTGATCTCATCAGCCTTTATTTCCTTCGGAAAGTAGACTAAAGAGGCTGAAGAAGTCTCAGGTGCGCATTATCTAATTTAATATTATCCGGAGGAATAATTTTAAATTATATCTTTATCAATTCAATTTGTTTTTCTTATAAAATACTATCTTATTGGATATTATCTAATTGATTGTATTAAAATTGAATGTTTTCTTGTATAATGGTATTGGCCTACATGTTTATATAACCCTATAAATAACTATTTGGCATGTATTTAACCCCTGAAGTAAATTTTTTGAACAATTATAATGCAACATTACCTACACAACAAATTTACAGGAGTCCCGTTTTTATTACGAGTGGCGAGTTTGTAAACATGAATTGTTATCTCAATTTACTATAGTTTCATGTAGTCTATATGCTAGGAAATGCTTCGATTTTAATATTTGGTAAATCGGTTAGCTGAAGGTGGGTTTATCTTGCAGAGAAATTGTTAGCACAGGAGTCATTATTTTACTGAGCGAACTTGGAGCAATGAAATTTAAAGAAAAATGAAATTACTCGCAGTATTTATATTCTTCCAGGCAGGAATGGTTACATCACCTAAATTCAATTGAATATCGAAATTACGGATATTAATGCCTTTCTTTCTATCAGAAAGCTTATTTTTACCGCGTAAGTATTTCGATCAGTCCACCATTGCAATCAAACAGTTCCAAACGTTATGTCAACGGGAAGCACTCCCATGTCGCTCGGGGTCAAGAAGTGATGTGGTGACATCAGCGTGGAAGGCTGTCGCTCCTCTGGTAACTGAAGAGACAGATTACAGACGGCGCACAGTCGTTCAAAATCTAATTGTCCGCCCCAAAATTACCAAAATTGAACATTCTCGTAAAAAGTTCCAAGTGGGCGATTTTTTCTGCTACATTTTCCCTCCATTCCCACAAATTGTTTACCAAATCGTTTCATCATTTGGCCTTCCACAAGCTCCTCAACTTGTAGAGGTGCGGTGTAATATTGCTTCGGCTTTCAAAAGCAAGGACTGCTAGGAGGCGCGTAAATGCTGGTTGCGGCGCGACCTCGGCAAGCCTACCCCAGCTGTTTTATCGACAATCCCGGGGGAATGGTTACGAGGTCGGGTCAGCTAGTACATAAGAATGGGATAATGGCGGCTCGGGGCGCCATCTTGCTCCAGACGCCGAAGGTCCGACCGGTTCACCGCCCGACAGGATGATCACCATACCCGTGGCCGAGTGGTCATCGCCATCGCCGTCCGCCGTTGAGAGAGCCTCCTGGTTGTCGACTACTCTACCAGGGTAAATATAATTCCCGTTAGGGCGACCTAGGCTGCGTGAGGTATTGGAACAGGCGAAGGCCTATATTAAGCTCCATAAGAGCTAGAGTCATTAAAATTACTTGCTTTACTCTCTAAAGTGCATATCAAATACTGTACTATTATTTGATTAATCGCTCTTGATTAGCGGCATTTGTTTTGCAAAGTTCGAATAAAGTTGAGTATTGTGTTAACGAGTGCTTTTACTTCCGACTGCAAGCATCCCCCTAGTAAGTGCGTGGTCTTCTCGCTTAAGGAGAGGTCACAGCAATGTGAGCACTGCAATTTAAGAAACTAAATACACAAATTCAGCTATAATTTTCACTTTCAAGCAATAATAGAAATTGATATTTTCATTCAAACTAATTATAATACATTTAAGCTTCAATGTGGTATATAAGAATAATTAAATTTCCTGTGATTTTTAAATTAACTGTAGCCATTAGAAGAAAACAGTTTTTTTTTTTTTTTTTGGGTGAACTTCTGCAATTAAATTCATAATACGAAAAGAGCGAACACAGACGAACAGACAATATCACGATTAAAGTGTGGCTTTGTGTGTTGGGAAGATGCGTGTAAAGTTTCAGTTGCCCGTTTAGCAGCATTTCGATAATAAGTGGCTAGCCGCCCTGTCCCGAAATCGCCCTTAGTCCCGAACAAACAAACTATAACACGCATATGCTCAAGTGCAGATTTGTTTGTCCTCTTGTTCAGAGATATTATCGATTTCCTGCGAATGGCTCCCACCGGAAACTTTAGCTATCCTGTCGTTTCTTACAGCCAAACTTAACCATTTCTGAAAGTTATAGGTAACTCATAAAATGGAAAGTGTGTATTTATTGTGAATATGTTGTATTAAAAAGTGAAATTACGTTTCGGTGGTTTTAATGTTTAATTAATTTCGTGATTTAGGACTTTGATATGGTTTATTGACCAGTGATGGTGAAATTGTACTTGTACCTGCTGTTCCTCACAATTAATAGCAAAGAGCAGGTTCTGCAGCATGTTACATTTCTTCGGAAAATTAATGATCATAAATGTGCGAAAATTTTGAGAATTTAGTTTTTAACCCTTTGAGAAGTATGCACAAATATGTTCGGGGCTACGATTATACGGAATTTTGTTTACTGTTGAACACCAGACACGCCATTTTATAGCTTTACTGTTTCACAGGAATTTGTCGGAAATAAGTAAAATACACAATTAATTTACAATTCAGCTCTTAAGAATAAAACTGTTATTTTTAAATAATTTCTAAAATGAACACGTTAAATTGTAGCCTAAAACATGTTATATCTGTAGTGACACTTTAACTGGTGCAAAGCCGAGACGTGACTTCATTGGCCGACGGCCAGCCAGTAATATACGTTGCAGAGTACAGTAGGCGTGTGAGGTGTAGCCAGGACCAATAGGACAATGGTAAGTGGAAATACAGGTACCAACGAAACTGCTATTGCTGTATTGCTGTGGTTGAGAATATAGGCAACTCACTTCAACTAAGTCTTCGACGCCAAAACATGTGTACATCCTCAAAGGATTCTGGAGAAAGTGCAATAGGTGTAGCCAAATGTTTGAAAATAAATAATAAATGATCCAGTAAATCAATCTTGAATTGGCGTGTATTGCATGCCTGTAATTTCCCTCTTTGTCATGAGAAACATATAATTATAAGTAAAATTAAATCATAAGACATAAATAAAACGACAAGAATATAAAATCAAAACAATTGATTTGGTAACTTACGTCTATTTTAACATTAAATACGAATGCTTATAATATTATAGATTAGGAAAGTAAGGTTTGCATGTTTAGATTAATTAACGTTATAGTCTGTAAACTTTATTGTTGAAATCCCAAAAGCAGCATTGGGGAACTATGTTGAAATAAATACGTTAGTTGCTTCCATTTAAACAAGTTTGTTTCATATGTGTTAATATATCAAATACAGTCATTACCATAGAAACGATAAATATTTTTTTAATGAAAACTATTTTCTTTTAAAGCTAACCCAGTATGAAGTGGAAAGTTAAACAACTTGACTCCTCGTAAACGTGGCAGTCGTTTAGCAAACAAAAATAAGTCGCCGCAGAAAAAAAAACAGGGCAAAATGATGATGTAAATAACACTCCACATATAGTCAAAACTGCATCAGCGGAATTGCGAAGAAAGCGGAATTAACCATCAGCCAAGTGTCTGTTTGTTTAATTTGGCGAAAGCACTCCATCACAATGGATGGAACAAAGACTAAGAATTTTAAACAAATATGTTATATCATACTCACCTGGTGAAGCAGCTGCCATTATTTTTTATGGTATCCTGTCTAATAATTTGTACATGGTACTTCGAAATGTCGCGACGCTCTTATCCCAAGGGCGTGGCAAAGGGGTATGTAAAACCAGCACTAAATTCATCCAGAAAAATCCTTGAGACGCCCTCTACCGGTGGGTATCTGGTACTTCAAACGTGCCTCACTCTTCCTGCATAAACATTTAAATCTATACCCCTAACGGCAGCGGGGCCTCGACTTAATAACTTCTCCTCTTTGGGCCCAATTAAAAATTCCTTCTAGCTCTGATATTATTCAATGTTTGTATTCGTCTCACACCAGATTAAATTGTCACAGGTTAGGTGAGTTTTCATCAAGAAACTTGCAGTTCACAGATTGGCCTTATATTATATATACATTAACACGTTTGAGCACATTTAAATCCAATACACGGGCTCTCATTAAAAATCGCAATAAAAAACTCTACGATATATTCCCTGCCCCAATTATACATATATTAGACTCAATAGATGAGCACTTTTGAAAGCCCTACTTAGTATCTACTTGTATGCACGTTGGGTATTCTTTCGTTTTATATAAGATTAACATTGCCGTGAGCCTCATCGCTTTAGTCATGCGTCCGTCAAGTGAAACTATGAAATTATTTGAAAAGTAAATATCTAACAAATGTGCTCAATTTTACACTTGGATGCATTGAAGAATAAACAGAAAGCGAAAGAAATTATTTAAGTAATCAGAAATGGTTACCTAACACTTTTAATACGACGTTAATATACGGAACTACTTCCCATCCATCGTTACCAACTTGACTGGGCGCATGTCACTCAGTGCACCCGTTAAAATATATGCACGTAGGGGCAGTGACTTTTTTCTAAGGTTGATTTCAAAAGCGCTCACTGTATCGTGAACAGCCTATATATGTATGTATGTGTGTGTATATATATATAATTTTTCTTTAACAAAACTGTTATAAATATTTCTGACACTTTTTTCAAGATAAGGTTAAACAGCCATATAAAATGGCACCATCCAAAAACATTAAATGTGCATTCCTTTAAATTGAGTAAACTTTAACAGAGCTTCTAGATTTATTTCTTTCCTTTTAAAATCTTTCAGTCCTACTATCTAGAACTGTGACAATATCTGGGAACAATATCTGGTAATGATTAATTTGAATTGCATAGTCAAATTTCTTTCACTTTAAAATCTTTGAACACTACAATCTAAAATGGCAACAAATTCTGAGTAAAGCAGATAACAATTTCTGATAATAACTCGTTTACATTTTGTTCCCCATGGCTAAATTTCATTCACTTTAAAGTCTTTCGACACTAGGCCTACCATCTAAAATAGCAACAAAGTCTGAGTAAAGCAGAAAACAATTTCTGATGGTAACTTTTGGTAATGACTAGGACAATATCTAAGAACAATATTTGGTAAAAACTAATTTGCATTTAGTCCCACGTGGTTAAATCTCAGTTCGAAAGCCATTGATTTTTATAAGCAAAGTTACGTTTGTTATGCCAAACATGGCACCAAAACATATTTCTAAACTTCCAAAAGTTTAAAATAATGGAAACATTTTATGATACAAAATTCCATTGACAGGGGTAAACTCATAATAAAAATATGTTTGCCACTCCTCATATGCTCATGTGGGTGTATTCAAAACTTTGATTTTAAATATACGTGAAAATATACTGATTTCAAAGGTATATTTTGAAAGTTTTTTCTACGATGTCGGCAAGCAAACTAAACAATCATTTTGGACATTAATCGCCTACTCAATTAAAAATTCGGACAAGTTCAAGACTCTTAAGCACTCTCCTGGAGCCTACGAGATTATGTCACCGGACATAAATTATGTCCCTCCTACAAGCCTGATTGGCCATAATTATAATAATTATTGTCTGAATCGTTTCTACATATCTTAGTGAAGTACTCTCAGGGGCTGCCATTCTCTCCCGAATTACCCATTGTCCAATTGTCCCTATCGGGGTAGCTACAATTGAACAGCCAATCACAGATTGCAGAATATATGATACTCTTCTACGATGTTTCAAAATCTCCGTTGCGAAAACTTTTCCGCCAGACCAGACGTCAGCACCAACCTCCACGTGGCGCGGTGCGGTGCTCCACATTACCGCCCGCTGGCAGCGCCTCTGGTGGCGGCGCTTGAACCTCAGGTGGCCATACACATTAGTTGTGAAGGAGCTTGATGCCTTAGTGGGCATGCATGCTGCTGCCCTCCCGCGGCGGTCGTCGTTTCTTGCCGACGCAAGAAATTTCACATCAGAATCACCAGGGATATAATTATTAGGTCAGTTTTTTTTTTTTTTTTTATATTCAATTAAATTTTAGTTTGTATTTCACCTACAGTTTTCAGCATAAATTAACACATTCAGACGATGGAAATATCCACGACGCCGGGGCTGCTGGTGTTGCGTAGCGGTGAGGTAGCTGGCCGAGCCCACTCGTCAGTCGGCATCGACCGCGGAAGTAGAACCAGAAGGGAAGGGGGAGGTCGATAATTTTGTTACAAGCTTCTCAGTGTTTACAAGTTTCACAATGCTGGTATCTACCCATCACACCGTAAAAAGTTTTGGAAGCTGAGAAGAAAACGTACTCGACAAAGAATAACGCTACGGAACTTTCATGTTAAGTGCCTTTGCAAGATCTCTTGAACCACGCGCCGAAGGCGTTACCTAAGGTTCTAGGCATGCCTCATTGCAATGTATTGCAAACTTGAAGTAAAATATGGGTGTGACGGTATTTTTGGACATTCGCTTTACATGTGAAATGGCAGTCGTCTACTAATGACAGCGACTGCGAGGACAACCAGCCACATTCTTTCTCAGAACCGGGCGATGAAAGTTTTTTTCTCACTTCGCTTGTTCCTCTTCGGCTAAATTCTGTTACACCGGGAAAGTCAGTGTGGCAAAAAAAACTGGAAAAAATTCCGAGATAAATGTAATAACCTTAAGCAACTCCTACAGGAAGAAGAAGTTGCGGACTTGAAGAAAGAACGTGGTTTTGATGATGGCAATAATGAAGCACAAAATGCAGCGGTACTTCTGTATGAAGAAATACAATAGAAGGGAAGTGAAAAGCATGGAGATGAAGAGTGAAATTTGAGGATTGAAGAAGAAATGACGACGGTAAAAGGTTGGGGGATTATGGAACAATAAAACATTAGGAAGTAAACACTGTATAGATACAAAATTATTTACGAATATTCTCCTTTTAATACGTCTAACAATGTTTCTCACTTTTAATATATAGGCCTGTGTTACATGGTAAGCAATATTTCTGTTTTTGTCACTGGTGCCCACAGTGTAGTTGTCAATAACTTGATAACTGTTGATTTTTTTAATTGATCTTTATGGAAATCATTACTCATCTGAATGAAATAAGTGCATGTAAAAGTGTAAATTCTGTCCACTTCTTCTAAGTGTTGTATTGTAAACACGTTACTTGCTCTGAGTGGAAAAAAAAAACATGAATTCAATCCAATTTAAGAAAACATTTTATAGTTGTATCCTATTCAGTATCGATAGTCCGCACATATTAATCTCCCATCAACGTAATCAAGACAAATGTATAATAATGATAATTCTTTAAAACCGAATAATATGTAATTTTATTTCCAGAGAGAGTCACTTATCAAATGAAAATCCTGTTACTTTCCGAAAGCTTCTGTGGTTTTTGGAAATTACTCAAAGTGCATTTATGTAATTTCCAAATTTAGGATTAATATTTGCTAGCATTTTTAAAGTACATAGTGTTTCATTTGATGTTAATATTTCAGTAGCTTACAAAATGCTATGATGTGTTTGTGAAGGATTGTTCTGTTTAACAAGTCGTGAAATATTTCAGTGAAATAATTTCCTTACAGCCCATAAAAGTGTTACTCCTGGTACTGAATTAGATGAATACACTTTATTATATTGTTTTTGTGTGTTACAAAGAGTGCCAAATAATTCACAAGGTTTCTCTGATTTTTGGCGCGGACAATTACATTTCGGACCTCTGTGGTGCACGTATCATGTACAGTCATGATAAAAATTAAAATTTGGAATTATTTTTATGAAACAGAAATTTTTATTAATCAAACTAATACATGAATAATCAAATCCAAGTCATTGGACACAAATTTGCTCACCTTTATGTCATAAAACTTTTTCAACTAAATCTATATCTAGATAATTAGTTTTCATGTTTTCACATGCATAAAATTTTCGCTAATTTCTTCAAACTTCATAGCTTATAAAATATTAGTAGGAATATTATAATTTAAAACTTTATAAATTTAAAATAATTCTGTTTAATAATTACATTTTTCTAAATATAACTATTTCACCAAAGAGTACATAATTTTTTGTTATCTGGGCTTTTGCTTAGAATTTCTTTATCAAAAAATGCTGGTTTTACTGTCATAATTCTGTGTTTCTAGAATTTAATTAGTTGGTTAAATCATTTAATTTTTTAATTTTTATTGCATCTTTCAGCAACACTTGCTTTAAATACAGAAAAAATGTTATAATGATTAATTTTATATTGTTCCATTAACTCATTTAATCTTCAATTCTATCCATTACTAGCTTGTAAATTTTAGGATAACATTTGAAAATTAATTTTAAAGCTTTTATAATATAGTTACTAGATTTATTTTCAACTGGGATAGCACAATCATATAAAGAAAAATATCAGAGATAGTTAGAATATATTTACATACTTTTTTAAAGATATCTTTTAAAAAATGTCTTAATCCTTTCCATTAAATTAGGTTGCCATGAATCATCAGTTACAAAATGAATAATTTTTCTTCCAGAAATTTTTTACATTCCAGTTTACATGATTAATTAATTATACCTTCATGAGTGAACATGTTATTAATAATTTTTAAGAACTACATAAATATTGTTTTATATATATTTGGCCCTTAATTGTATTTGCCATTTTTTATAATTGTTTGTAGTTTCTTTCTTACACTGCTAATAATAAGTATCCTTTTCCATCTAATAAAATAAATTACTCGTAGTAATTTTTAATAAAATAAGATTTCTATATTTTTAAAAACAATTAACAATCCTATATTTATTGATAATCATGTTGTAATTTGAATTTCATAATCAATTTTTTATAGGAAAACATTTTGAAAGGAAATCTATATAATGTCTTCTTCCCTTATATATTTTTTAAGCAATTGTAGGATCATCAATACCGGTATTAATCCTAAAAACTGTAAAATAAAATAGAAAATAAATATAACTCAGTGCTGCGTGTATTGTAAAATTAAGTTTTTTCACTATTTATTTCTGTATTTTTACTTACTTTTCTATTCTGCTTGACTGAAAACATTCTAAATTTACCACATTATTAGGATTCATAGGATTAGCAACAACTTTTCATATACATTTTTTTTAAATGCTTTTCATATATTTTTATAATTGTTAGAGGAAAATCTTTTAATAATATTTTTGCTAAAGGTTTGTATACAGTAATTTATATATTTTATAATTATTTATAAAATTATGATTCTCCCAAATTATATATGCTATATATATATATAAATTTTCTTTTGAATAATTTCATAAATAATTTATTTCATATTCCAAGATCAGTTAATTTATATAAATCACATGTTTTAAAATAATTTGAATCACCTTTTGCCCCAATGGAAGCATACATCTTTATATTTTAAGTTTTCTTTTCTGCCTGTTTCATGTTGAATTAATTTATTTTCTTCATTAAAATTTTTGTTTTAATACATTAATGGAATTCTGTTTTAAACACATCACTTTTAAATATATCAGTTTTTTCATTTTTTTATATCATTTAAACTTATTTTCCTAAGCATCAGTATTTTTTATTTCATTATAAAGTTATTTATAATATAATTGTTTCCTTCCATTTTTAAAGTGACATCTTTTTTAAAAAAAATACAACCTTTTTCATTAAAACAATTGCTTTAAATTTTGTGATAAATCTGAAGTCTTTCTTCAAAATCATTCCTTTTTCATTTCAAGTATAATTTTTTTATTCGATGTTTAAAAAATTTATTTAAATATTATAAAATATTTCTTTTAATTCACTTTTAGTTTCTATTATAAAATTTTATGTCTTTCTTCAAGGTTATTAAATCTTTCATTTGGAGTATTGCCACTTGATTATTTTAAAAAAACCAACATCTCTGATAGTATTATTATTTTTTATTTGCAGTACAATCAATTTTATTTTAAAAGCAGTATCTTTTTTAAAAATATGCCATTTACCATGTTAGTATATTGTCACGATGCAGGCTGCTACCCATAATCATTGCTATATCTGCTACCCACATCGTAAAATATATGGGTATGATCGTTTTACCCTTTTCAGCCCAGATGGTAGCCAAACATAACTGGTAGACCGGAGCCGCAGAGCAATCTTTTTCATATTTATTATTTCCTTGTCTTTCTTACGAGAGGATTCTGTGGGAGTTGCTTAGTCATAATTATCAAGTCTATACTTTCAATTCATAAACTTGTACTAATGAAGGCAGAGATCTCTAAACCATAAAGTGGCGGTATGATACTCATCTCAACGTAAATTCCTGTATAATGGCTTAATTGCTAGATTTGTACATAATCAACTATCGTATTTAAAGTATCATCACTTCTTAACTCACTACGCTAGACATTATTTAAACAGATGAGTACCAATTGCATCAGAGTATCACTAAGTCTGAGTATCACTAAGCCTGAGTGCCGTTGACAGTGCAGTCTGTATAGAATAATCTTAACATACTAACTTAAGCCGGTCATCTCCCTGTAAGGTATTCTAAATTAAACCTAACTTAAATGGTTGGTGATCTACTGTTCTCTTGTCCCTCACTGACCAGGACTAACCGTCTTGTGGCACATCTCCAATAGCCGACCGACCACATAGCTCACTATTCACTACACTGCGATACTGCCATTTCATTCTGCGCGCACCCGCTTCTACGTTTTCCCGCGGCACACAAATCGAACTCGTAACTAATCACCCACACACTTGGCCAAGAGGTCGAAGCACGCCTAGGCTTAAGATCCATTCTATCCTTAACCCAGCACTAAAGGCGACCGTTCGGGTTAGTGTCTGGTCAAGGACTCTCTTCGATCCCGTACTAACGCGCCCTCTCGCGCCCTGCAACGCAGATTTTCCAGACGCCAGCTGATTAACTTGCTGAGTAACCCTAGCACACACGTTTTACAATAGTCAGGGCCGCATCCCACCAGCGATACTGCAACATGTACGGAAGTATAACACTGAACTCTCGGGCAGCCAGCGCCCTCTGTCGATTGTCAGCTCCACAAAATCAATGCCCTGCCTTCTGTAAATGTATGGATTCCGCAACTTCTACAGTCGTAGCAAATAAAAACGAACACAGTGAGAAAGGAGTCCCAATATTCACCACCACACCCCCTACCCTTCACCATCACGCACTTGGTACGCAACTTGACAGCACGCTCGCCGAGTGAACCTGTTTTCAAAGTGTTAAAAACGTTTATCAAGAAGATAATTTTTACCTGCAATACTCTATCACACCGACAGGGATACAAGATGTCCAGCGAAGTTGCATGTAGGTGAAAAATACGTCCTTCGCGCCCCATTGTCCATTCTGCACTGCCCGAGGAAGCTGGTGGTTCGCTATGCCAGCGCTGTGTAGTGCCACCGTCATCGATGGTATTTGCTGGCGATTAGAGAGCATGCGCATCGTGACGCAACTTCCTACTGCAGACAGTTGTAACCAAATTTTAAAATAGAGTGGAAGCATCCACGGTTTCTCATTGGACGATTTGTCTCCACCCCTATAGGGGATAATGGTATTCTCATAGCATAAATATTAGCCCGGCTGGTTCAGTGGGTAGACAAGGACATCCTTGGGTATATTACAAATAAAAGTAGAGAAAAATTGTAATGTTGTAATTAACGAGAGTAATGGCCTATCCGGCTAGAAATAAGGACATATTTTATGTCCTGGGAGCAGGCGTTAAAAAATATGACGCATTTTAATGAAAATTCTTACACTTGCCTACCATTTCATTTATCGCCATTTCAAATGTCAAATCTTACCTTGCCGAAAATAATTGTGGAGAAAAGAAAAAAGATGTTTTTGATAAGGGAAAGCCTATAATTTTTGGAAGGGTAAGATGATTACCAGAAAATAACTTTTGATCATGGTAGAGTGTGCATCAAAATTAAATTGTCAGTTTCTTATTAATGAAAATAGTAATGCAAAGCTTTTAGAGTTGTTTTTTGTAATTATCCATTTGGGACCATTTTAAGATCCAGTTGTCCATGTGGGACATTACAAAGAAATTATAGATTAAATTTTGAGTATAAATAGTAGCTTTAATGTTGCCCACATGTTGGGGCGCCAGGCATTTTGACTTATTTCTTTATTTATGCACGTGAAATGCTCCAAACATTAAATATTGCTGTTTTGAGAATAACTAATTCATAATTGTTGCCCACGTATTGGGGCATTAGCTTTTCTGACTCGTGTAATTTAATGTTTCCCATTTGGGGCCTTGGTATATTTAAAATTTGTATTTATAAAAACACTTTCATGCACCGTAATTAGTCACTGTTCATGTGGAACTATTAAATAGTAAATTATTTAGGCATGTGGAGCTTAAAATTCTGTCTAGGATGAAATGTGTCAAGGTGATATATAAAAAGAATTTTGGCCCAATTCTTGTGTTCTTTCTACTTTTAGTAATAGTAGATAAGATGGCAAGTTTTGCACTCCTTAAAATTATTATCTAATTAAAAGTATTCTACACAATTTTCCTGATTGAATTCTGGGCATTGTTTCTGCCCCTTTGCCACGTCCTTGAGATAAGGGCGTCGCAACAGAATAGCGACAAATCTAGATCATCAAAAAATCCGTCCTGACATAACAATTATTGAATTATGTTTTTGAACATAACGCTTTAAACTATATTAATTGATTTTATTAATGTTCAGATATCTTATCAGCTTTGCTTTGAATAAGAATATTTAACCATTTTCTATTGTAATTATTTCTTCTTTCAGCAAAATCATCAAAATTTTTATGTATAGTAGGTATAATCACTAATTTCATTTGGGGCCATGGTGGCTGAACGATTAGCACGCCCGGCTCCCTTCAAGGCAAACCGGGTTCAATCCCCAGCCGGGTCACCGGATTTTCGCAATTGGGAATCGTGCCAGACGATACCGTTGGTCGGTGGGTTTTCTCGGAGATCTCCCATTTCCTACGCCCCTTAATTCCGGTTCTGCTCTATATTCACTTCAATCACCCACGTCGGCCCTCAAGACCTCGCTGTTAAGAGCTGTCCAAATCTCTTCACTCACTCGTTGGATTGTTAACATGTCCAGTCAAACTAGCTTTATGAGTAAAGATTTTTACTATGATGGAATGAAATCAACTTAGGGCGAGTGAGGAGATTGGAGCCGCTCTTAACTTCTAGGTCTTGAGAGCCGATGAGGGTGAAGAGAGGTGAGTATATAGTAGAGCCGGATTGAAAGGACGGGGGAAACGGGAGAACCTTGAGTTAACCCGCGGACAAGGGAATCGTCAGGCAAAGTTCCCACTTGCGAAAATCCGGGAGCAACCCCGCCAGGATTCGTACCCCCCATGATGAACCGTCCTGGGGGGGGGGGGGGACACCACCGCGGATCACCACTGGTGACGTACATGTATGTGGTGATGTGCACCTTTTTTTATGCAGAAATAAATCATTTATATTATTCACTTTACATTTGATGTACTATATGAAAATTTATTCTTCGAGGAAAAATTATTCTTTGTGGATTCCACAGCTCAGTTTATAATGCCTTCTCTCAAACTTTCCTTTTTTATCTGCTGATGTCTTATAGTTATGTACGTGATTATCAAGCGTATTTATGTTATCTAGTGCTATTGAAAATTCAGTCTTGAATACTTGAAAAATGAATATCTGCTGTAATTCTGGAACCGTCGCTTCATAAAGAATAAAATTGAACTAAGCGCTTGTAAATCTCATAATATTGATTTATCTTCCCAGTTATTAATTTTCCAATTAACTATGTGATTTTTATTATTTTGGATGAAAATGATTAAAATTCACTGCATCACTGGAAACAAGTTGAAGAAAATGTGTATACATTTTATTTTAAAACTACTGTGTTCCATTTAAAATAATAATGAGTAAATTTAAAATATTCCAAAATAGTTAATTTGTGTGATAATAAGTTATAACACACGTGTAGCGTGCGCAACGATAAATATGCCCCTACGTTGAACGCAAAAATATCTATAACATTTATGATGATATATGTAGCGTGTATTTACTACAACAGCCCCACGAGTGGGTGCCAAAATAATTCTGTAGTAAAGTAATGATACGTAACGTATGTTACGATGTAGGTAGCGCTGTAACTGCGTTCAACATTTTTACCAGCCCCGACTTACCAATATATGAATAGATCACCTTGTCTTACATTGCCCTATATAATATTGCATGGTAATAATGTATGCATGTCTATGGCAAACAACTGTAAATAAACCTTACACATTTCATCAACATACACATCTTCTTACGTACTAACACAACTCAACCAATAGAAGACCATAAGAAATTCTAATATTAGTTAAGTAGTAGAGAATAGCTGAGTATGGTCCACTAAATTGGGGAATCTGAGCCGTAGCCGGGGAGCTGCCATGTTCTTAATCGTCGTCCGCGATCTAGGTGTCATTGAGCCTTACTGTGACCTTTGACCCGTGACCTTGACCCCGGTGACCTCTGGTCCCAAAAACCCAAAAATTGCGAAAACAATTCTAAAAAATTTTTTAAAATATCTCACGGAAGATTTTATTCTAAAAATCGTTAAAGAAAATTATAAAAAACAATTATTAAAAATTTAATCGAAAAAATCTTTTTAAAAATTTATTTTAAAAAAATGTTATTTAAAAATTTATTTAAAAATTATTATTTATCAAAAACTTTTATTTAGAAAATCGTTCAAAAATTTAATTTTACAAAATTCAATTTTTAAAATCGTTTAAAAATTTATTTTTACACAATTTTATTTAAAATCGTTAAAAAAAGTTACTATTAAAATTTTTATTAAATATTTTTTAAACAATTTATTAAGAATTCGTTCCCCTAGCGGCTATTTTCCCTAACAAGTTCCCTTTTCCCTCTTAAATTTCTTTTTATTCCTAAAAACTAATAAAAAATTGTTTTAATAATGTTTTTAAAATTTTATGTACGTTACTGGAGGCCGCCCTCTCTGTTTATATGTTACTAGAGGCCGCTATCTTGGCATGCTCTCAATTTCTTTAAAAAAATTATTTTAAAAACTTTTTATTAAAAATATATACAAAAAATTTTAAAAACTTTTCATCGCGATTAATTAGTTGCATGCACTCCACTGATTAGTCATGTTCGTTCTACCGCCATGTTTGTTTCTTTTTCGTTCGCAATTTGTTTCTACATTACTGTCTCCTCACCCTCCGACCAATTAGTCACATTCGTTCCATTTCCAGCAGGCGAGTAACCCCGCCAATGATACTGGCTAATTAGTCGAATTCGCTCGACTGTTGGTTCCCCTCCATCCCCGCCGATGATTCTCATTGGTTAATCAGTCAGTTACACTCCATCCCCGCCACTTCTAATTAGTCACATTCGTTCCATACCTTGCAATATATGTGAATGTTCAATTACCCCCTCCATTCATTCCACCCCTATTTTCCTATTGGCCAATTATTCGGGTGTCTTCGGAACCCTTCGTGCCACCAATGTTTCTCATTGGCTACTTACTGTTTAGTCAGCGATCCCCCACCAACTCTGTTCGTCTGTCGGTTCCCCTTCACCCACGTGACAACACTCCCGATTGGCTGATTACTCGGGTCGGGTGTCTTCGGAAACCTTCGTTCGACCAATCAGATGCTTCTGGTCGAACAATTAGTCACCTCCGTTCCACCCCCGCCAATGTTTCTCATTGGCTAATTAGTCACGTCAGTTCCACTCGACCAATCAGTGTTTAGTCGACAAGCTTCCAACACCTACATTCCACCCCCGCCAATGTTTCCCATTCGTGAATTACTCACCTCTGTTCGACACCTCCAATCTCACCGATTGGCTTTATAAGACGTGTTACCGAGAGCCTTTGAGAAAAAGTTGTACCCCGCTATTTCGAGAGAAGAGCCCGGTGATAATTTCGTTTCAAACACCTGTCACAGTAGCCATGTTGTCAAGTACAGAAGAAACCATCATCAATGTAGGAGACATTGGCGATAATATTTTTCAGTTAATCCTTACAATATTGGTATGAGGAGCAACGAAGTCCATGTCGTCAACTGGCACGAACCTGCTACCATCAGACAACCCGCTACCACCAGTAAACCCACATCCATCAGTTAACTCGTACTAGCCCCCGGGATACAGTGTATTCTGGCATATTTTCACAGAGAGTCCCATCAGCTCCGAGTTCGAAGACAGTGAACTGAATTTGAGGTACCGACGTGTAAGTTTTCGAGATGCTAGATGCGTTCTGCAAATTCAATTTTGCGACAGCGCAATTCGCTGGTAAGGCTGTGTTGACGAGTTCGAAGGTTGTTATATGCTGAACACATTACAGTGCAAATACAAAAACTGTTACGTGTACAATTTATGTCCCGATTATACGCTTCCCTGTTCGCTGGAAGAGTTGGTAAAACAAAATTGTTATGTTCACGTAAGCAAGTCAAGAATGTACAAAAGTGCATTGTACGAACTGTTCCGAGAAAATAAAAATAATAACGTGTGTAAATGGCAGGAGAAATGCGATGGACATAGACATGTCGTGCAAAGGCTAGGGTTTCCGAAATGGAACACCAACTGCATGCTTTTTGCATGCGAAGTGTACCTAGGATCGAGGCCTGGACCTTTCACCAAGTCTTCTCGCAACGACGAAGCACCTCCCTTCGACAAGTTTAATCCAGAGAAAAAATACACAAGAATATCTCCTCTACTACACGGCGTAACCTACACGGACCAGCTGTCAGCTACCGTTACCATGGAGAGATGTGATGAAAATATTAATTTCTCCTCCTCGAAAGAAGAATCATCGATGGTAAGGCGTTTGAATTAACAGTGCAAGATTGCGATGGTGACGATTGTGTGGTTCATTTGTGCCATCCACAAAAAATTTCCCACAAACGTTGGAAATAAGAGAAAATAAATTGCGGCTGAAAGACGTACAGCCAAGTACGACAGGGAAAATTGCGAAATTATTCACGAAATAAAAAAAAAATGGCAAACAATTTAACGTATGTTTGGAACTATGTGACGGTGCTTGGCACAGTTACAATGCAATCGAACCCATGGCCAATGGTGCTTGTGTGTGCTTGCGCATATGAGCTTTGCTCTATCTACAGAAAAACCCAGATGATGAAAACCTCCCATTCCCCCCGTAATTTTGTTTAGTTGAAACACACTGTGTAAACAACATATCAACATACGTGATTAATACCTAGTATGGCTGGGGAAATAAAAGTATCTTAGGCGTAAGGAAAATCATCATAATCTCATAATTTTTCCTTTGCTTTTTTTTCAGTAAAGTGTTCATCTTGTAAAATGTGAAAGTTGGCCAGTAAATATGTTTATCGTGTAAAATATTTTCTTTTGCATTTTTGTACAATATTTTCTTTCACATGTTGTGTTAGAGATGTTTTTCGTAAAATAAATTAATTGATCTTGAAAAATATTTTATTTTCAAGTGTGTTGTGTGTAAATACGATGTATGTATATATGAATTATTTTCTTTCCATTTTTTATCATTTCGATGTATGTATTTATATTATTTTCTTTCGTGATTTTTTTTTCAAGTATGATGTACCTATAAACGATATGAAATAAATATTGTTTTATGTTAAACATATTTGTGAAATAATTTTTATTTTTAGTAAAATCATTTTTTTTTAATGGTGGGGTATTGCTGCTGCTGCATGTGGGCAATGCAGAGAGAGGCTGGTGTCGTCCTTGCGCGGTGTAGCAGAATGAAGTTCGCCACATAAGCACTTCCTCTCTCCATCAGGATTCTTGCTCCCCTTTCATTTTCACACACTTTCGAGTGGTGGGTGCACATGTTTATTTTAAAGTTAATGTCCTTCATTAAATGGTTATTTGCTAATATCATTGCACAAGTTGTTGGTTGAAATATAAAGAAATAAGATTAAAAAAGGAAAATCAAATATAAGTTTCGTTAATATTGTAGGTAATAGGAACTGTTATAAAATAGGTATTGCACGTACTTGTCCCTTATCCAAGGGAAAAGAGACCACAGTATATATAGGTTGTTTACTAAAAATAAATAGGACGTACTTGCCCCTTATCCAAGGGAAAAGCAAACGCAACAAACAGATGTTTAAAAAAAACGTTGCACGTACTTGTCCCTCTCTCCAGGGGAAAAGCAAGCAAAATATATGCAGATTGTTTGTAAAAACACTATTGCACGTACTTTTCCCGTGCTCCAAGGGAAAAGCAAGCACAATATATACATATTGTTTGCAAAAAAATACTAAATTAAGTTTCTTTTTACAATGGGAAATAATAAAGTACTAAACACACACGCAGTATTGAGTTTAATAACATGTATTTGTATTGAACCCGTAAAACCACATACAAAAAACACAACACAAAAAAATAGGATTAATGTGTGTGTCCCCTCTCTCTCTCTCTCTCCTCTCTCTCTCTCCTCTCTCTCTCTCTCTCTCCTCTCTCTCTCTCTCTCTCTCTCTCTCCTCTCTTTCTCTTTAAAATCGCATTTGCTTTACATTCGTACAAATTTCTCGATTGAGATACAGATTCTCGGTGGGTAAAAATTGTTTTAAAAGTCGTTCCATGTTTCATTTCCCCTCTGTAAGAACACGCA
This sequence comes from Dryococelus australis, assembly GCA_029891345.1. Classification (NCBI taxonomy): domain Eukaryota; kingdom Metazoa; phylum Arthropoda; class Insecta; order Phasmatodea; family Phasmatidae; genus Dryococelus; species Dryococelus australis. The sequence goes on along the minus strand of CM056998.1, from coordinate 114,930,473 downwards.
GACTGTTAGACAGTTCTAGATGCATATACCGCAGCATCGTTACGTAACGTGCGTAACCTTGTTTCAAAGTTATTCAAACACTGACGAATCCCATCGCCGTCGGGCCGAAGGGTGGGGGAGATAGCGTCGAGAGGTAGCGGAGACCACATGTCCTCCCATCTTTCGGCATTGGTATTATAAATATCAAAGACTGGAGAGTACTGTACCGACACCACAGGCGAGTCCGTCACTCCGTGAGTCTTCGTTGTTGTTAGCAAATGTAAAACAATCATTTCGGGTGATCTACGTTCTGCCTGCTGTACGTTGACAGCTTCCAGCAGTAGGGAGCCGTCAGTGATGGCATTGACACATGTAGCCAACTCACCTGTCTGGAAGCCATAAAAGGGTAGCATCTGGGTGCTGGATGAGTGCTGCCTGGAAGGGCACCGCCTGGATGACTGCCGACTGGAAGGGTACCGTCTGGGTGCTAAGAGCGGATGCTGACTGGATGGGTGCATGGGATGGGTGCCGCCTAGAAGGATGCCAGATGGAAGGGTGCTGGCTGCGTCCTCGTTCGGAAAGCGCTGTCTGGGTGCTCCTTAGGAATATCTCCGTCGCAATGTCGGACGCTGTTACATATAGGTGCAGCACCAGATTCTACCATGGTCTCCGATGGTGCAGTACAGCGCCATCCTGAGATGGAGGTGTCCATATTTTCAAATAAGTCCCCCGCTGCAATTAGGAGAGCATCGTCACACTCGGACCAGAAATTGACTGTCGACATTACGAAGATGGGTGCTTGCTAATGTCCATAGCCGCTGCACAAAGTTTTCAACACCAATACGTTGGCGATGGAGGAAAATTCCGAGTTCACGAAATCACTTGCTGGCTGTAGACCATGGCCTCAATAAAAAAAAAAAGTGTCCATCTTCTTACAAGTGTCACACCACGGCACAGCATCATCCTCCTTTGGTACCACGATACCCTGTTTCTTCGCCCGATGTGCCTCGAACCATACACGGTAGTGCGGTTGCCGAGGGTACCTAGGATCTATTTCGTACCAATTACAGCCCGTTGTTGGGACAACAAGTTGTATGCAGAAAAAATATGTAATGCATTGTGCACACTTGCCATATAGGCCGTGCGCGAACCACACTCCAGGTGAGGGGTGTTGTGGAGGATCGGCATGGCAAGAGTCCGGCCTACATCAGAGGGAGGACGATGCAAAAATAGAGCCGCTCTACGCGTGCTCACCCCCCACTCTCTTTACGGCCCACTCTCAGATGCTTCAGGCATTTGTCGGCTTATGTGAAGCCGATCAAGAAAACGCATTCAGAGGTGCCACCGACGCGAGGCTTCGCTGGTCCAGGTTCCAGACCAAGCCGCAGTCTTCCCACGTCAGGAGACGTTTTTGCACCACCACATCTCCACTGCTCGACATCAGGGGGACACGGAGGAACTTCGGTCGATTCCGAACTGTGTCAGTGGTAGGTGTACATTCAATAGGATGCAAGGTTGAGTCGATAGGGAAGCTACGCAGTTGGAGAAATAATAAAATTAAAGGTTAATTTAAATATTGCAGGACAACGAAGTGTCAGTAATTAATTCTTGTTTGTGTATCAATCTATTGTGAAAATAAATGGTAATAAATATATTATCATTTAGAATTCGTTGTGTTCATAGTTATAGTAAAATTGGGACACCCGTGATTAAACCCAGTGATACTTGGAATTCAGAAGAAGATCAGAGTTGGAGAGTATTAGGGAGAAGTGAGAGTGATTAAGTGTTGTTCTTTGAGTTTAAGCTGTGACTAGTTGGTGGCCTGATGTCAGCTAGGCTTGGTGCTGTCGCCAGCCTTAGAATTCAGTTTACTCAACTATACTTCGAAAGCAGTAATAAGTGTTAGGGCAGACTAGGTGCACGCAACACCGTGCATTGTGCATACCCTCCAAAACACGTCAATCACTTTGTAATATTTATCGACATACATTTCACAGCGCAATGCAGTACAACACTATGGTGTGGTCCCACTTATCCAGGGCTGGCAAGCCACGTACGAGAGTCCAGGATGGTGCGACCTCGACGAGCCAGCCCGGATGTTTTCAAAACATCCCCCGCCATGGAAGGTATTGAGGCTGGGTGGGGCCCTATATAAGGCTGGGACGATGGCGGGTCACGGCCATCTTGATTCCGGAGGACGACGAGATGACTTCCAGAGGGACCACTAGGCCAGTGGTCCTACTTCGACTCCAGCTGCTGCCACTGTCTCCTTAGAGGTTCAGGCACGGGGGGCCCCGACAACCATGGCGAGCAGATATCGCAAAACATGCTGCCACTGTCGGGGAGGCCTTCGTTTTGGCGACGACGAGACATAGTCAGGGTAATTATAATCCCAGTATGGCGCCCTAGGTCGTTCAGAGTTAGGGTTTTCGTGTAATCCTTAAGGCTCCCTCAGAGTCACGAACACACTAATTATAGTCATTGCAATCGTGGAGTATAGTCTATTAACTATACTGGATAACTGCGGAGTAGAGATACATGGTTAATTGTAAGTAATGCAGAGTGCAAGTTATGTGTAATATTGTATAGAAGCTGTGAGTTTAATAAACATGGTATTTTGTATATTGAGTGCTATGTTCATCTAGTTACAACTATCCCCCTTCCTTGCGTGGCCTGCTTAGTCCTCAGGACCGGTCATAGCAAATGGTGGAGGCAGCCGAAGCTTCCAACCTCCCCCTTAGTGCAATCACAGCTTAAAGTAAAGTAAACTACAGTTGCAATCGGTGGAAGATAGCATTCATATTCTAGCCGCAGAATTAAAGCTTAGTAATAATTAGAAACACATATCAACTTCCACCAACCCACAGTTTCTATTCCCTGGCAAAATCGTGCAGGTTATACAAAATTAATTTAGGAGTGAATAAGTGTTGAGGCAATGGCGTTATTACCTTCATTTCAAGCCATTGCATTGTTATTTCCTATTAAAATCAGAATACACAACCGCCTCATAATCCCTGCCACCCAGGGTTTTACCCCCTGCCAGGCATATTTAAAGTCAACGCACTTTAGTAACCAAGATAGAACGATAGTAAACAGTAGTGACATTGTGCACGTTCTAAAGTAATTCAAAGCCACGAAATATTGCGCTACTCAGCGAATTCCAGCCACGCCAGCACACGCAGGCAAAACAGCCACATTGCAGTTTCCCCAGCACCACAAGGTGCCCATTCTAGTGTGGTGAGTGTATGTGTGAGCTTTCGCGTGGTTAAAGGTTAACGCATGACAAATCGCGGCCGCCTTATAGACCGTTTGCTTTGCTTTACTCAAATTGCCATGCCTTGTGTGTTCGCAGCGTGGAAACAAGTACTAAAGCCAACTTATGTGTGTGCATGTTAGTTATTAAGGCCACAAGTTCCACTGAAAGACAGTCTACCCCACTTTATGATTATACCTTACACATCGTTTTTGAACACAGCTCGCAGTATAATTAAACACGCAACAATTGATTTGTATGACACTAAAAAATAACCATCAGCCCGTAACACAAACACAGCAGACAAATTTCAAAGTAATTGAATCCGCAGAGAAACTCTTACAGGAAAATCCTCAATTAATTGATCAATTTAATGCCACTTCAACTCGCATTATACGTAGTCTCATTACAAAGATCTCCAACAGCGGCCTTTTGCCAACAACCCCACCACCCATCTAATTATCTTACAACAATCCACATTAACACTGACACCACAGAAAACATTTACGAAAATTCACCTTTAGTGTCACCACTCGAGGACACACCACAAACGGCCAACATGACAAACGCACAATCTTCGGCATTTTGTAACTCAGGCAGACTATGCGCCACAGCAATAAAAATACATTAATCGCCAATCTCCCAATAGCACACAATCGGGAGTCAAAGAATTTTACAGACAACCTCCCCCCCCCCCCCCCCCCTAAACCGTGCAAATAATAGGCAACAACAAAATAGCCACAGCCAGAGAGAATACCGATATAATGGTAGAGACACCAACACAAGCCAACAAAACTACCAAAAAAAAATTTTACGCAATGGGGCAGTGGGCACCACCCCCTATGACAGGTCAAAAAGAAGGGTGCATTCACATTACACACCATTCAGGCAGACATGCCCCTTAAGGGCACGACACAGAGAGTTACAACACCCGTGCAATAATTCTACTCAAAAGTATTTCCAAGCCCGAAACAGACAGGCAAGGTCCTTAAGAGACGACCGTAAAATTCAGGACCGCCCTTCGGGTCAAACACGTCGGGAAACTCCAGGTAAAAGACACGTCCCACCCGAAGACAAAGTTTTGCGCTTTACTGACGCATTCCATGCGTTATTTGCAAAGAGAGTGCCAAATAGCACATATGCAGAAATTGCCACATTTAATTCCCGCAGGGAAGAATTTCAAATTCAACAGCAACCTGAAAGTCCCGAAAAATAAAACACGGGCAAACAACGAAATGTTGCAGACAGGCGACCTCGCATCACATTCCGCGACGCACAAAGCAGGTCAGGGCAAATTAGCATTAAATACAACACCTACAAGGCCAAGCCGGTAAAGAAACAAATCATCGCACCCGTGAAACACGACACTCCTTGCATCGCGGAAGCGATAGTGTGCGACAAGGCCACGCAGAAGGAAAGTATGTGTAAGCACAAGGACACACATATTTTTCAACAACACGAGCCGACCATGAAACGTGACCCATGCTTACACAAGGAAGCGGCGGCCATTGACCAGCAGGCAACCAAGAAGGAATGCGTGGCATAGCAAAAGTGTGACGTCAAGGCAGCAAGGATGGCTTTCGTCGGGCCGCGCTTGGAAATGGCATCCCCGTGCACGCTGTGTTTGTACACAAATCACAGAGCAGACAATTGCATATTGTTCCCCAATAGGAAGGTCCCATTTCAAACAGACATTGCGGCGCTGTTCTGGGAATTTAAACAAAGGTTCGGAATTGGTGAAACACAAATTAAGTTACCACGCACAGTCCTGTAAACAACAACATGGAACCAGTTGGCGGTGATGAAAGGCATCAGCGCAATCTGAGCCACCGGCTATTCATATAATCATTTAATAAAGATACCATGCCAGTCCCCAAGGACGAGTGTAGCATAGATTATGTAAAAAACTTCAACACTGCGCATCCTTGTGAGACTTGCTGGAAAAACATATAATGCTTTACTAGATACAGGATGTTTTCGTTCCTGTATGGTGACCACCTTAATGGATAAGGACAAACGAACCCCAGTTAAAGAAATATTTTCTCTAGTAGGCGCAACTGAGAATATTAACGTACATCATTTTAAAACAAAAGTCAATAAAAATATTCATGGTCACAATTTTTTGCAAGAATTCTTGTTAATTGATCATTTAAAGCCAGATATTATTCATGGAGTTTACTTTATCAAACATTATGACGCTGTCCCTATTTTAACAAAAGATATGTTTGTTTTTGCATCAAATAATGACAAAATATTTGAAATACCCATAAATACCAATTCTATTGAATATAGCCACAGTAATTGCATAGAATATAATATCAATAAAATTACCACAACAGATGATAATGTAAATGAGAAATCATTGGGTAATATTAATCCTCAAATACCACTTCATCAAATAAAACAATGCATTTGTTATTGGAAGAATACGGTGATCGTTTTTCTAGTTCAATTCACGAATTAATAGAAGCGAATGCTTATGAAATAAAGCTTGATTTAAATATGGATAAGCCAATCCACACTAGGCCGTATATGATAAATCCCAAACTGTGAGAAGACGTTTTAAATCAAATACAGCAGATGCTATACTCGCGAATTATCACCCCTTCCGAATTAGCTTATGCTGCACCGAGTCTAGTTCTCCCCAAAAAACAGGGAGGGATCAGATTCCTTACAGACACAAGCTAGCATTTAGCATGGATGGACTCAGACTACGAGTATTCCCATATGCTTATGGGCCCGCCACAAGTCCTAATTACTTCCAAAACTTTGTAGACATAATGTTAGGACCATTACATTGGAATGCCACGCTGGCTTATATCTGTGATATTTTACTATCGGGAATACGTTCACTGAACATTTAGAAAACATCCAAAAGGTTATGGATCATTTGGGAAAATTCAACATCAAAATCAATAGCAAGAAATGCAATTTTGCACACCACGAAATAAAAATTCTAGGTCATTACATAACACCACAAGGAATACAAACTGACCCGGAAAAGATAATCACAATGCAATAGATGGCATTGACTAAAAATGTTAAACAAATCCAAACATTTCTAGGGCTTTCATCCTACTTAAGGCGGTATATACTTAATTATGCCCAGATTGCGGAACCGCTAATGGAATTAACCAAGGAGACAACACCATTCCAATGGGGAGAAACTGAAGAACTGGCATTTCAAAAGCTGAAAACAGCATTCACTAAGCCACCCATATTAGCTAAATTTGAGGATAAATGGTGAACCATACTCGCGTGTGACGCGTCACAAACCGCCATAGGTGCTGTGCTATTGCAGGAAAACCCCATGACCAAAGAACGTGACAAAGTTTCTTTCGCATCAAAGAAATTGCCTTTAAATGAAGGACGATTGTCAGCTACTGAAATAGAGCTGTCTGCCATTAAGTATTTCGTCAGTTATTTTAAACATTATCTTTATGGTCGTAAATTCGCTATAGAAACAGACCATGCAAGTTTACGATATTTGAAGTCCATGGCTGAACATAATATGGGGATACAGAAGATGGCCATTGCATTAACCGAATATGACTTCGAGGCTAAAATAGTAAAAGGTCAATTGAATACACTTGCAGATGCTTTAAGTCGCATACCTACAGTAGGAATAGCTGACACTACACCCATTACTGTCAACTCTGTAGAATGCCAGTTCCTGCTATGTCCGTCATTTTACACAGCATTAGCTGAGTCACTACTGCAAGATCCCACGAAAGATACCAAAATAAAAAACACTTTAGCTAAATATATCACCAACAACTGGGCTGACATTAAACAATTAATTAAACACGATTTTCACACTACAGTCAAGGCACAAGTCGTTAAATTAATCTCTAAAGAAGAATATTTACCTATGCAGGCAATTGCAAAAATTGTCACCACAATTTACAATGTCAATATGGAAATTATTCAGCAAAACAATCCAAATAAAATTTCTACCACATGTCTTGATTCTAAATTGCATTGTCGTATGCTTATCACTTATGATAACAATGAGAAAGTTTCCTACCTACTTGTACATGTCCATGATAAAGAATATATCAAAGTCAACGACGACACTCACCTATTATTACTACCTCTCATTGATCAGCCGATGTCACCATTTTTAGCTGAATATGCAAACGACCCCCATGTTCAACAATTAAAGATCGCTCTAACAGACCTGGACAACGCTACACCAAAATATCGCTGGCTTTCTAGACGATACGCCATTTCCGGCAACTGCGAAATCTTTATGAAACAGCTTACACCCTCCGGAGAATGTAAATTGAAACTTGTACCCAAATATTATGTCCCTGAGATTATCACAGCCCACCACGATGCCCTGTTAGGCGGGGGGAATTTTGGTCACTTTAAAACATTGGAAAAAAATTAAAACAGCTTACTATTGGGATCCGATGAACAAAGATGTAAAAGAGTATGTAAATAACCGTCCCATGTGTGAGCATATTAAAGCATCTAATCAGAAACCTATAGGTCAGATGACACCCATCCCCCCCCCCCCTTTTTTCCACAAGTCATGGAGTCTTGATGCTAAAGGGCCTCTAAAGATGTCAGCCAGAGATAATAAATATGTATTAGTTATGGCTGAGTTTACCACTCGCTATGCCATCGCCCGTCCAGTAAAAGCGATTGATGTGTCAACATGTGCTAATTTTGTTAAAAACGTCATTTTAGAATTTGGTTGTCCGAAATCCATCCCTACAGACAGAGGTACTTCATTTAATAATGAGATAATAGCGGAACTCTTGCATAGATAACAAATAAAAAAATTACAAACAACGGCGTATAATCAAGCTTGCAATGGCTTGACGGAGCAAGTTAATAAGATTTTGTCCCAACATCTAACTTCATGTGCCAGCAACGATCCCACGCACTGGGACGAGTACGTCCCATATATAATTTTCTATTATAATACGACCATAAACTGTGGTACAAAGTTCACCCCTTTCTTCCTTTTGCATGGGGTCGAAGCTATCCAACCTTCGCATGTCATCAGTCATTTGTATTCCCCTAGTGCAAACGACTGGTGTGAATGTCTAAAAAATTCGGGAGCAAGCGTGCCTCAATTTAGTAGCCTCGCAGCAACAACAAAAGCGGCTATTTAACATCAAAAATCACCTTAATGAATTAAAAGTAGGCCCATTTGTGTGAGTGAAAACACGCGCCCGACATAAGGCATTCTCGTTTAAGTACCAAGGGCCCTACAGAATAGTTGAAGTACTCGGCCCCTCTACGATTGCCGTGGAAATACGTAGGTGAGGCATGATTAAGATAGAATCAGTAAGCACTCGAAATGTAAAAATTGCTAATGTACAACAGTAACACCCTTCCTTTTGTTACAGGGGAGGACTTTTTAACCAAGGCTATTCCAGCTCCAGGATGTACCAGGCTGCCCACTGCGTCCTGCTACTTTTGCTGAGCCTTGCAGAGACAGAGAATGCAGAGCCGCTGTACAGGACACACCACGGTGTCTACTTCAGCAAGCTGACTGCAAATTCAATACAAGGAAATGGTGCCGCTGTTGTTTAGGCTGCCACTGCAGGAATCACGGCCTCCGGCCAACGTTGACGAATGGTTCCACTGCGCCTGTGCCATTCGCAACTCGAAGGTCTGTAGGAACGCTGAGAAGCTCAAAGAAAATTTTGACACTACTGCTGTAAATATTGTAAACCAATTCCTTTCCGAAGTATCCCTGCCAAAGAGAAATAAACGATCCCTGAACTTCCTTGGAGATGTGGCAACATGGTGTTGTGACATTTTGACCACACTCCATTTTCTATGTCTAACGAACATATGTTAGCAGTACAAATAAGTGGAATCGAAAGTAATGTTAGGGCATCTATCAATTATCTCAATCTCACTGTTAACACTGTGGCAGAAATTAAAGAACAGGTTCAGGTAAAAATTAATGCAATGTCAAATCAATTCCAATCGTTAGCAACTAATTTTAATTCACAATTAAGATAAATTGAAAGGTCTCAAGTTCAAAGCCAGATGATGGCAGGCATAATTTTAGAATTGATTAATAATATCATAACTGAGATAAGATTAAACACCTACTTTCAGGTATTCCAGAATAATCTTTTACCATTACAAGCGGTATCTAGGTCACTGTCAACAAGAGAATTGGTAAAATTGGAATCAAAAGTTAGTCAAATGATTTTGAAACTCAGTATTCCTGTGAGAAAAATAATAACTTATTCTGTTCCCATAACAGAGTGCTCTTTTTCGCCTACTCAGATCATGATAAAAATTCAAGTGTCTCTTATAAGCACTAAGTACACTTGGCATTTTTTCAGAGTGGTACAAACTCTGTACCTATTTAAAAATGAATCATGTACCATTGACTTGCCAAAAGGCATTATAGCTGTAGGCATGTTTATTCATATCACTAGGGATGTGGCCGACGAAAAGAACCAGCTTCAGGGCATGTTTCTCATATCTAAACACTCAGCAGAGTCTAGTGAAGTAAGTTGTTTCAAACAGGCTATTAAGTTACAAAACCTTGACAAGTTGTTTAATTTTTGCAAATTCACATGTGCTGATATTAATGAAGTGCAGACTACGTCTATTCAGCCTCACCATTATGTCATCACAAATCCCTGTGGCAAATTTAGCGGTAATATGTGTAAACAAATCACTTAGCCAGACAATTATAATATCAGACACTGGATCTATTGAACTGCAAGTTCCATGTGGTTGTAAGGTCACCCTGGATAGAGTAATGCTAATTGAAGCCACGCACGTGTGCGATATAAAAAGCCCCATCAGTGCTATCGCACGTGCCATCTTACCAATCCAGTGGCTTAAGAGTACGAATTTTGAGGCGACAAGGCTATCACTCACTGAAGGAATATCCTTCTACTCTATTAGATACTATTAACAAAGACTGGAAAATTTTGTATGCTAACTTGCCCACAGTGTGGTATGTTTCAAATGAGAATAATGTGTTGTCCAATTATGTGTTTGCACTCATGTCTCAAGAACATTTCAAGTACGCCAGTTCTTCGCTTATTATGGTGCTACTAGTGGTAATAAGTTTACTTTACTATAAATTGATCAGGATATCAATTTTGTTGGAAAAAGCCATATCAGTTAATGGTAATTACAGTTAAAAGTCAGTTAGCAACCACAAAGCGCTTACAGCAGAGCAAAAATAATGAATAATCTTGGTGCTAAGGCACGATTAAAAATATAATGAAATGTAGTTGTGTACGTTGTGAACATAAAGTAAGACAGGTATAGCCCCAGCTAGCATGTCAGGCCTGTAGGAAGTTTACGGGCTACGAAGTTTAGCCCGCTAACAAGGTGATCTCTACAACGACAGCGCTTTCTCTTCGCTGGCCCAGTAAACGAGTCTTGCACAGTAAACAGTCAGCACCATGAACAATAGGTGTCGCCAGCAGCCAGTGGAGTAGTATTTCTTAACATCTGTGACGGTTCTGATTTTTGGACCTTGGCATCGGGGTTATGTCATTTTGCGTGTGCACTGTTTGACCGTGTGGCGAGTTTCTGGAATTACGATTTTTGGATACATTGTATTTTGGAGAGTTTGTAGTCATGTTTGTACACACTCTACGTTGTTTTTCGAGGTGTATCGCATTTCTGTCTGTACAAGCTTAGATATTTAGGCCAGGCACATTTTCCGCCGAATTATTAGAATAAAGTTAAAAAAAAAAAAAAAAAAAAAAAAAAATAGTTGTGTAGCGGAATGTAGCGGAATTTTACTACAGTTGTAGCGAAATCGCCTCTTTCCGGATTTGCAACACTGAAACCACCGAACTGCTTTCTCGCTATAATATTATCTTATATTGATTTAAGAGTTATCAGGCCTGTGCAAATATGTAAATGCAGCTTCAAGTTCAATTACCCGATAGACAAGCGTGGCCAAGCAGTGTTAGGATGGAAGCGTGATTTTTCATGTACATTTATGAACTAAGACTAATATGTAAGCTACTTTTAACAAAGTTTCAATAATGTAGATACTTTCACTGTGTCGCAGACTAAGGTCAAAATCATTTTCAACACCACTATGGCAGAGTGTATATCATAAAAAACATGCAAGTAAACCCTTTTTCCAAATACCTTCGCAGTCGGCGCCGACGATTTTATTTTTCTAATGCAATTTTACGGGGTAATTTATATATATAATGGAGCCGAGCGCATCTCCTTTCCCCCCATATGATTACACGAACCCATAGTGGATTGCTATCGACGTGCCGGCACATTCAAATAAAATTGGTCACAGAATTGTAAATACATATTTTTATTTCTAATGTTAGACATTAGAAATAAAAATATGTATTTACAATATTACTAGAACAAACTATATTACTAGAAAATTTGTGAAGATAATTTTTTTTTTTTTTTTTTTTTTTTCAGAATAGCTTATAAGTGTGAAACCAATTTTCAAATAGATAGCTCAGAGCTAATTAGATATATAATTTGTGAAAATGAGATATTTTGATAAATGTCAATTTATAGGCAAAGGATTTGTCCAACCATACGTCAATGCATACTAATAAATATATATAAAGGTATACTTAGTTTCGTAAGTAAAATATGTTTTCTAGGCTTCAAATATGATAGTACTAGTAATTAAAGAAGTACTAAAAGACATGTTTTTACTTTTTCATGAATCTTACAGTACAGTCTGTATAGGAAAGAAGTATATTTGAGTTATCAATTAAGAATATATAATTTGATTTTCCTTTATTACCAACTATTCTGTATATAATTCACTTATTCACATGTCAATTATCTAACGAACAAGATCGTTAACCTTGCATAACAAGAATTAAAAATAAAAACCGTTTTTTCGTTTTAAAAAATGTGAACGATATCTTAACCTCACGACTGACAGCGCTCTAGGGGAACCAGTAAAATAAGTGCGCGATGGACACTGAGTAAATACCCTGCCGGCTTTCGAGGACAAGAGAGACATCTTCCAGTGGTACCTCGCAACCCCCTACTGAAGGTAACTGGTTCAACCCTCTGTCGCTTAGCCGTCCGACTGTTCTTCGGCACGACCTCACTCAGTACCTTCCAATCGTCATATGGTCCAATTTTATCATACGGGGATGCATAGATTTTATGGAAACAGGGGGCCTTGGTGTGGTCACCATTAGCCAGGGCTGGCAAGCGACGTACGAGAGTCCAGGATGGCGCGACCTCGGCGAGCCAGCCCGGATGTTTTCAAAACATCCCCCGCCATGGAAGGTATTGAGGCTGGGCGAGGCCCTATATAAGGCTGGGACGATGGCGGGTCACGGCCATCTTGATTCCGGAGGACGACGAGATGACTTCCAGAGGGACCACTAGGCCAGTGGTCCTACTTCGACTCCAGCTTCTGCCATGTCCAGGAGGTGTTCATGTTGGCGACAACGAGTCATAGCCAGGGTAATTATAATCCCAGTAGCGAGCCCTAGGTCGTGCAGAGTTAGGGTTTTCGTGTAATCCTTAAGACTCCCTCAGAGTCACGAGCACACTAATTATAGTCATTGCAATCGTGGAGTAGAGTCTATTAAATATACTGGATAACTGCCGAGTAGAGATATATGGTTAATTGTGCGTAATGCAGAGTGCAAGTCATGTGTAATATTGTATAGAAGCTGTGAATTTAATAAACATAGTATTTTGTATATTGAGTGCTGTATTCGTCCAGTTACGACTATCCCCTTTCCTTGAGTGGCCTGACTCATCCTCTAGACAAGTCACAGCAAATGGCGCATCAACATCCAAACTGAAGTTTATAAGCGAGTGTCCCACCCCCTTCCCCTTTTTCTTTAATGCACTGCATACTCCCACCACAGCCTGCCTCCTCTTCAGGATGTGCTTGTTTGCTCACGAATTCAAACAAAAATTACCTTTATACTCTACTTTATTTCTGTATTGGCAGCACCCTTAAATATGTTGACATATAGTTTGTCTCTTTTTAAACCATATACATATTGTTTAGAATTAAAGTATTAATATTGTATGGGCGAAATCCTAGCAACAGCTAATAGAAATGTAATGGAGTGGGGGACGGCCACAGGCAGGTAAATGGAGCGAGAGATGTTCCCCGCCATAAGATCCACGTCGCGACTCCCAGGAGCGGAATCTGACGGAACCGCTAATAATGCATAAGAGTAGAAACGTGGCTAGCTGCCAGGAAACACGTATTGATTCTAGTTTTTTTGATCAGCTTGCAGTGCATGCATTACAGGGCATGGCCGAGCGGATGTCTGTGACTTACTTTGTACAAGCTCTTTTTTCTGTTTCCTGCTGACCATCCAACACATGTTGGCACGAGGGACTCCTGTCCCATGAGCCAATCCTTTAAAAAAATTTCGACACACACGCAGACTTTATGTATTTAGCAAAAAATTATTATTATATTTTCAAAAAAAAAGTAAAATTTTAAAATAATAATATATGCGACCTAGTCAGAATTTGATATACGCACATATTTTATTGACACAAATTACAAACAAACTCCAAATGCAGCAGTCTGTTTTTTTTTTCTAATTCAATCTGTCAATCGAAATATATTCTTAAAAAATTGTTAACAGTCTTTGACATTCGATCTGACGCAGTAGAACAGGAGTTTTCGGGACATCTTCCAAGTAGAGTTCAGCCGTGGACAAACCCGTGGTGGCGATGGCAACAGGTAACGTCACATGTGGGCGTTTGCGGGGGCGCACTCCACAGTCCGATGCAAGTCCCCTGGGATTTTTTTTTCTTATGCATCGCGGCGTCGACATGGTCGCTCTGTAAGTCGATAATCTCCACTTACACAAATTTCTTGACTTTCTTTCTTTTTTTTTTGTTTTGGTCCGACCACATAAATTGGTTCGAGTCACGGCGTGATTTTCTTGAGTACTAGCTGCTCTGTAAGCCTTGCAGATTACAGTACATTATTACGACTGAAACATGTGTACCCACACCAAGCGTATTTACTTACATATTTACTTATGTATTTACTTACATATTTTCATAAGAAATTAACTGATGATTTTTACCAGCCCGGAAAAACGACCGTACTGAACAATCCTGTAATGGAGTATCAAGCAGTAGGCAGCAGTGTTTGCGGGCATATTTCCCTTGGTGATTATCTCGATCTGGTAGTCGACCATGTCATTATGTACATGCTCGTTTTGCTTCGATGTATTGAATACTAGCAAAGGTAACATGTCTCGGAAATTTTCGGGGCTCAGGACAGGATGCACATAGCGTCCGTAATACGAAGACTGGAATTTGAATACATATAATATGCCAGCAGGTACTGTCCATTTCCAAAGTTTGCGTTCAAATCCACGTACAGGTAGCTTTCACTGTTCAAAAATATCTTTACTTTTTCGACCTTGCAGTGGTCGAACGTAGACCTGTTTGCTCCGATACTATGCTGTTTGTTCGTCTGAAGCGCCAGTACCACGTAGCGCGGATTTTCCGTGCTGGAAGACGTCTTCACGACCGAGTTATTTCGCGTGGCGGCGGACAGGGCCAGACAGGTGACCAGGCTCCAACTTCTGAATGCTATTTCGATCACATTTTCTTTCTTGGCATAATTCAATAGCTCGGCACATTCGCGAGTGCTCGGAGTCACATGAGAGACGAACCATTCTGTGGTGTTCGAAGTAAGAGAGGTGGACTGCGGGTTTTCTCCTACTCCCAACAGCATTCAAAAGCGATGTGGCTAGCATTACCACCAACTCCTGCCTCGCCGCTCTTATTATTTTCTTATAATCATCAGCAAATCCCAGTAGCATGGAGAGCGTAACGCACACTTCGAACCTGCCATCGTCGTAAATGGGAACACTGTATGCATATTCGATTCCCCAGCGTACCGTCTTGGCTGCAGAGAGATGGTTGGACGTGAGCGATAGGTAATTTTTTATGGATTAAGTTATGCCCACATCACGCGACTGGTCTATCGCAACGCCATTAATATCGTACATTACGCGCTCTAAAAGGTGCAGAATCCCATTTCGTACCAACTTGGTGGTGGTCGGGTGGGTCCCGTCCATCTTGTTAGTCTGCCTCGTATGCGCACTAAGGACTGGCTAGGCAGGGTGTAAATATAATGTTGATGTATAGATATTCTCTAACATCCCTTCCGAGAACGAAAGGTCCGGCAAGACATGGTTTGTAACAGTGCATTTCGATTTTATCGAGTTTATCGTCCAATTCTAGACGCTGATCCACGTCGAGAATTTCGTCTGCCATGTCGATTTACTTTTAAACCGAAGAGACAGAGAAATATGGCCTTTTCAGGTGTTAGCGCAACGCTTCCTCTCAGCTTAGTGATCTCGGATTCGTTGTGCTGCGGGCATTTATACAATTTTGTCTTCCCGGCGAAATTTACTCCTGTCATTTCAGGTGTAAATGTAACGTAATTTTTTCGTTTCGGAAATTTATCAGTTCCTCGTTTTGGTCCACGATCGAAACGGCTACTTCGTGAATGTTCTTTTGAACGATCGGAACGTAAATGAGCGTTCTCGGAGACTCTACGATTTTATATCCAGGACCTGCGGTGGGAGCGAACTCGTAAATATTACTGCTCGGTTTCCCATTCACGTAACTGCAACTTCCCAAGTTACAGTTGATGTGTATGACGATTACTGGAAAGATGTTTACGACCCGCGAAGACTCGTATTTCATTCCTGCATTGTACACTCTGGCTCCAATCACCAGCATGGGCCCGACGGTATCCAGTTCCGTGAAATCTACATCTGCGGTGCAAAACATTTCAGCCTTCAGGGTATTCAGATTCCCGTGCAGTTCGAATTAAATGTCGTGCAGTAGCGATTTCTTTATGAAGTAATCCATATCCTTCAGCTCGTACACCCCGGTGTGAATGCTGATTTCTTTCGCATCTCCTACCTATATGTACCGGAACGTGGAATCCACGTTTACTTCTGTGTTGGATATGGATTTTTAAGTTTGAAAGTCCACTAACCCCACACACCGTTCACCCTCTAGCTTCAAGGGAGGGTAAAAGCTGGCCCTCAGCTCGGACGTTTTACCCCTCTGAATGATGGACACTGACATACTGATGAGATCAGTATGGCTGACACAGCCCTTTTTATACGTCGCGAATTATATCGATTTTTTTTTGTTTATCGCGATTGCTTAAAAATCGCAGGCACAAGTGTCCACAGTTCCACGTGTTGGGCATATGCTCCGTTTCGTAGTTGTAAGTCGGTTTACAATGTTTCAGGTACTTGCGCAGTTTGGGCGGAGGGCTCAAATTTCCAAAACTGTCGTATTATATTGCACGTTTGCCACATTTTGCGTAAGCTACCCAGTGCATGCCAGGCCTGTCTGTCATGTCTAGATTAATTACAGCACATTCGTCCCTCTTTAGTGTAGGAGGCAAAGCATATCTCGTAAACACTCCGCGAAAATGAGGTATTTTCAATTTGCGCGCAAACAGTTCCAAATCCACATTCATCAGTGCAAGTCTAGACAGAGTCACTTTGATTTCATTCTTGGGTTTTTTCCTATTTTTCCCCCACAGCATTTGATCCTCCTCTCCACCGATACGGATGAGACAGAAGAGTACCCGCCTCGGGTCCACGCTCCCGGGTTCGTTTCCTTTCCCGTGCATGCAGCAAATCTATCAGGGGCATATAACCTTCCGATTCGTTCAGTTCCGGACTTCATTTCCGTGTATGTGTGGGGGTTGGTTCTTCCACCTTGATTTCACGTTTCATATCAACGCAAGCAGCGTCACTTGGATTTTTTTAATAATTTCTTCTAGCCGGAGGGTAATAGGATTGAGAGCCTCCTCCTTTCGAGTCTCGACGGCCAGCTGTGGCGAGCGTATTGCGATAAGGGTGCATACCGAAAAATCTTAACACCGACGACGGTAAAGAATACTTTAATGCTATTTTCCATGCACTGATGAAGAAACATAACATCAATCACTATTCCACATTCTCTGGGCTCAAGGCTAGTATCGTCGAGCGTTTTCACAGGACTCTAAAATGCTCAACTCTGGAGTCATTTCACGGTGAATGGAAACTAGAAGTGGTTAACACTACTCCCAAAACTTGTACGCGATTATAATTATACCGTTAATTCTACTGCTTACTTGAAGCCCTAAGATGTGAAGAACGTCTCCCTGCTTCGAACATCATATGCTCTCCCGAAGAGGCGGGGCCCGCGAAATCCTAAAGTCAAGATCGGTGACTTGGTGCGGATTTCGAAAAAACGTGGAATTTTCCACAAAGGCTTCCGTCAGAACTGGTCTGCCGAGCTGTACAAGATGGTGCATATACAACATGCATACCCATGCCTGTTTTACCTCGAGGATCTATATGACGAACCCATCATTGGTGGATTTTAAGCCGAAGATATCTGGCCTACACAGCTTCCAGACGTGTACTTGGTGGAGAATGTGCTAAAACGACATAATGGCAGTGTGTGTGTGTGTGTGTGTGTGTGTGTGTGTGTGTGTGTGTGTGGCGGTGGCTGGGTCACTCGAGGCGTTATGATTCCTGTGTCGAACAATCTTGCTACAACTAACATTTAATGTAAAACATATAATAAATCTTTGCATGTTTTTACTGGACTGTTCATTCTTTCATTGATATCTCTCCCAATGCCTATGGGCTGTTGTGTATGCACTCATGGGTATGAACAATGAACTTGTTTAAATTTAAAAAAAAGAACTATGAAACTGTGTATTTTCCGCACCTTGGGATGTGCACGTACTTTTTCGCTTATATATGTTCTATAAATTATCCCTTGGTGATGTACGTAGTAGCTTGTCATAACCATTTTTTCTCTCACATAGGTATTACATGCCTTGTTACATGTATTGTAGGTTTAGCAAGCGTTGGACAGTATTCTGTGTCAGGACAAACATACTATTACCATGTACAGAGGTATGTGTGTGTGTGTGTGTGTGTGTGTGTGTGTGTGTGTATATATATATATATATATATATATATATATATATATATATATATATTATATACTGGTGCCTTGGTGCTGCATGGGGGATTTGTATACATTATGTGTACTGGTTTTGTCATTGGCATGTTCCCTGCCCGTATTGCACCAGGTGTCGAACCTGTCCCTCCCGTATGTTATGTCTCGGTGACGTGTATAATTTATCTCATCAGTTTGTTCCCCCGGCAATATAGTAGAATATATTTAGTTCAGTCTGTATAGTTTTATTTTTATTGGGTTTGTTGCTGGGCACTATAACGTGGTATGTATTTTGTACCGCCTGAATACATTTTTCTTACCAGTACTGTACCATATATTTTCATCAGTGAGTATAGTAACGGAGATATTATTTTCTTACGCCGTACTGTGTAGTTTTTTTCATACAATTTTGTTCTCCAGTCTGTCCTCTCTCAGTATTGTAATGTGAATAGCCCCCCCCCCCCCCCCCCTCAAAGTTTGGTCTGTTCTGTTTGTCCCACCAGAATAATTTTTTCCCATCGGGTACTGTAACGTGTATCGTTTTTCATAAATATTGTACTGTTTTTTTTTGTCATAGCTCAGTATGTTCTCTCCAGTGTAATTTTTTTGGCTAGTAAGTATCTGAGGTGTACCAGGGGACGAACGTGGACATTACTTATTCTCGACCGGGGCATGGCGTATTACATGTTACGTGGATATGCGGGCGCTCGCGGTAGGAATGCCTTATGCACATACTAAAAATTAAGTGTGAAATGATTTGCAAGCCTTTATAGCGGGCGTAAATACATTTCCTTCCGACGTACAGTTGTCTCTCTGCCAGCTGACAACAGGGTGCTGACTGGAAGTAATACATCTGCCCACGTGCAAAATTGATGAGTGGGCGAATGTCTTCCGGTTGACACACATCTGCAGGCGCCTTGCACTGCATGCAAGAGGAGAGAATTGCAGACGCCTGGATCTGTTTTTCCTTCGTTTTTTAAATTCAATTACATTCGTAAATGTAGTATGCATATGTTTGTGGCGGCTCGCGTTGAATGTAAAAATCTAAATAAATGAATCGATTTAGATTATGCATCTAAATGTCTTCATCGATTCGATTATTGCCAATAATCCAAATAACTTAATCGATTAAGCTATTAGTAGAATCGAAATCAGTCATCCCAGAAGATTGTAAACAAATTAGAGCAGTTGTTATGGGATTTGTTGCATTTAATTATTGTATGTAAAACGGCCTTTCACAGAAACAAACATTCTTTCCGTGTCTCTCAATACGTAGGCCTACCTTACCATGTGTTTGAAATATGTACATTGATAACAAGAGAAAGTAGAATACAATTCAGAGGGGTTTGTAATAACTTGGAAATGCGAATTGCAATTGTAATATTATTTGTAAGCATACACCTGGGAAATATGCTGCAGATGTCTACACAATGCTCAGACATCGCTAGTATATACATGGAGATGTCACTTCCGGGGAACAGGAACGCACAAGTAGGTATGTTGCGATACTACTGTTATCATACTGGTATCGATACTACCTATTCGATACTGGGTATTTAGGAATCGATACTTCTAATTCTATACTTTACCGTATCATACCAGTAAATGATTCGATGCCGATACTTTTATTCCAAAAATACTTCTAACTATTAAGTTTGAACCCTTTCAATCAAAGTGCCCCAAAAATACAAAGATGTGTTTCCCGCCATAAAATAATAATTTGAAAAGCAGCACACATCAGTATTTTACTTGTTCTCCAATTAGAATGATGCCCAAAAATAACTAATACTAATAAGTGCTGCGCTCTGTATTTTTCGAAGCAAACATCGGATATGAAGAAATACCCTCGAAGTGAGAGAACGATCTGGGTATTGGATTATTAACAATACAAATAAGTATGTATAAATATAAAAATATGTTATTGAATAAAAATACTGACAAAAGAAATTTTAAAAAAAAATGTTTACTGATATTGATATGATACCTATATCGAAATGAATGTCGATTCAATTTTTTCGATTCCACTTTCGATCCCAGTATCGATACTTTCATGGTATCGCAACATCCTTACCAGGAGATACTTGCGGGTTTAAGACCCTGTCGCACTGTCAAATTTTCGCATTCAACTGTATTTGACAACAAAATTAGAGGACAAAATACGGCGATCAAATTTTTCCTTACAACCAATTTTATCAAATAACCTTCAACGTGTTTGAAAATGTGTCACACTTTCAAGATTTTTGTAGGGATAATCCAATTTGAATTATTATTTAAATATTAATTTAATAGTGAGATACTGTGTTTTTTTTATGCAGACCATTACAGGGAGAAATGTAAGGAATGTTGCAATTTATATCTGCTTCTTTAATAAATTTAAATCTTATTTATCGTAGGTGTTTCCTGCACAAAGGAATTTAATGCCTCTGTGCTCGTACTATCATGTGCAATATTCAATTAAAATAGCACGCATGCTACTGCATAAATTAATTATCTTCATAACCTACTTCGTATCCAGCAAATGGTCGTTATTTTTAAGTTACTTGGCGTCCATTTTTGTTGTACACACTGCACGATTCTGATTGGCTGAGCCTTCAAACATCACATAAAATTTAAAGCCAGTCCAATCTTCAAACTGAACCCATTCAACTTTCTCAGACAAGTACGGCGGTATTTATGATGTTTCGATGATGTCACAACTGTCCAATTTTATTTGTCCAAACTTATTGGAAGCAATTTGATGAAAAAATTCGAAAGTGTGAAAGGGGATTTAGGCATTAGGCGTATGTTGGCGAAGATGGTGTGGACTAGTGATGGGCGGAAAGTAACTAATCGTTACTTTTGTAGTCGTTACCATGCAAGATCCGAAGTAACGAGTACCGATTCTCGGAAATACTCATTACACAAGTAACTATTCACGAAGCTTTCGCAGGTACATATCGTGCAGGCTCGAGCATAGCCTAGAGATTAGGTAGACCGCTTATTCGTCTTCTGCGCATGTACCCATCATTAACCTACCCCAAAGGAACTCAACTGTCAAAATCACATGGTCAACAGTGATGAACGTATTTGTGTATATATCATAATTTTTAGATGACAAGCACAGTTATGTTAGTAAAATACTTTTACCAGTTTTAATTGAATCAAAAAGCATTACAAATTGGTTAGAGGAAGTTTAGAAACATCTCAAAATCACTTGTTTACTATGCAGTGTTCTAACCTCAAACCCAATCCACACCATTTTTGCTAGCTGTAATGGCAAAAAAGCAGTTCAATGTTGGGGCACAGAGATTGGTTCTGTGCAGCCAGCGAGATCGGTCTACCTCATTTTTAGTCTCTGGGCTCGAGCGGACGTGCGTAGTAGAAAGTAACAATGTAAAGAGTTCTCTCCTCGACGAAGCTCAGAATCCCAGGGAATTAGGGACGGGCAGAAACAACCATTGGGTTCCCGCATGGTTGGGGGGGGGGGAGAGAGACAGATAATTTTGTATTGATAATTACAATGTTTGTACATTTAAAAGTCTTTAAGTTGTATACCTATACAAAGTTTCTTATTGTGAGTTATTTAAATTATTTTTCCAGCTTAATATTTTTACTGTATGGTACATTGCTGTTCAGACTATAGAAAATTCATTTGAGAGCTTCGTGAAACTGCTGCATTATTAATTGTTGTGACAACATGTAATTGATATAAACACTGTTCATTATGTAAAATGTTTGCATGTTTCGTTCTTGTGGACATTCGTCCTTCTTAGAGGATTTATAATATCGATGACAAAGTTGTTTTACTTGCATTTTTTTACTATCAGTTTATTTTATGTTCAGATACGTAATTGTTTATTTAAATGTTATTGTTAACTGATAATATATCATTAGACTTGTGCATAGTTTATGTTGTTAAATCTTATTCGCTTAACTCGCCGAAATGTTTTTCAAGAAAATAAGTCTCATTCCAATTAAAAGATTTCTTGTTTTAATCAAGAGAGTTTGACATATCTGGCACTCTAATACATAACGATACCCGCAGCAGTTTAGTGTGCATCTTATGTAAATATTAGCTCCTTAAAAAATAATTACTATGATTTTAAGTTCCCAAATAATATATATTATTTTGAACATAGATATTTATTTAACTATAAATTATATTCAGCAACAATTGTGTATTGAATGCTACGTGTACATATTATTATTCTCGTTGAAATAGGGCCGTAACGTCTCTAACTATCTTTTTTAGTAATCTTGTAATGAAAGCAGCTTCCACACTACTTATCGAAACTTCTAGTAATGAGTAAGGAACTGTAGTAACTATACTTCAAGGCCTAGACGTAAGGATGTTGCGATATTACTGATATGATACTAGCATCGATACTGCTTATTTTGGTATCAATACTTTTATTTCAATACTTTACCAGTAACATATCAGTAAATGATTCGTTACCAATACTTTTTTTTCGGAATTACTTCTAGCTATTAATTTTGAACTCTTTCATTAAAAGTGCCCCAAAAATAGGATGTCTCTTCCCCCTTTAAATTATTATTTGAAAAGCAGTACATATCAGTATTTTACTTGTCCTCTAATTATAATGATGCCCAAATATAATTAAAACTAAGAAATGCTTCGATCTGTACTTTTTTGAAAGCAAGCAACAGATACCAATTCTGTAGAGACCTCGAAATGAGAGAAAAAATTAAATATTGGAAAATTAAAAATATAAATATAAAAATTATTTTATGAAAAATGGAATAGTGATAAATTAAATTATAAAAAATTAATAATGTTCACATAAAAACCTACCAAAAATGTACTGCTTAAACTATTGTATTCTGTACAGAACACTCACCAGTGTTGGAGAATCGCCTATTACACTACAAATTTTTTTAGGGGGGCGGGCCTAATTCTATTGGGTCATTTGTTTAGCCTTTTAATGGCACATAACAATTAACTCCTCTTGGTGCACACTCGGTGCACACTGAAAACTGGAAAAGTGTATGTGTCACATGATTGCCAAAAACGAGTGTATATTATTTATGCACTGCCAACTGGAACACACCGCGAAAAAAAGTACAAAACATTTACGAAAACATGGATCTTTTAAAGAAAATACTTGAACAAAGATGTTGATAAAAGGATTTAAATCTAGATTTACGAAATGCCGTACATATGATTTTCTCCGATTTCTCTTTTTTAAGTTGTCGTCAAATATATGCACGATTCACTAAGTGAACGTAACCTCATCGTCGCTGTAATGGCAAACGATATCGTCGATATACCAACAGAATATTTGTTCCCCGTTATCTAATACGTATTATTCAGCTGCCGAACTGTTAGATGTTGTAGTATTTCCAACTTTACAATAATGTTCTTGTTCTTTTCATAATCACAGTTCGCAGTCGTATTGTTCTTCAGCTGCCGCACCGACACCAGACACAGTGCGGAAAAAATTACCCTCAGTGTGCACTAGTTAAGCGCAATTCGCAATTAGAATATGAAAATCCTACTGCTCTCAGAGTGAGTTCCAGTAATTAGAACACACGGCCCTCGGCTAATGCGCACCAAGTGCAGTCCAGAGCAGTAATTGGAATACGCTATAAAATACAAGGCGCAGGGTGTTTAGTGTTATTGAAAAGGTGTGGTTGTTTGAAGAAATATGCAAAAAAACCTCCTAAAAGCTCGGTGTGGAGTAAATTCTAGAAAATTAATAAATAACATTTCAATTTCGTGTAATACTGTACCTGTGCAAATGTCTTCAAATTTCCTGGAAGCACCACGAAGCAGATGGAGAAACACCTAATTTTGAGTTATTCTGGCAAGTCTTATTTTAATCGCAATATGTTATCTGTATATACTACTCAGCTAATGTTTTAGGCCCAATGAAATGCTTTTTAATCCTTATATACATTTTCTCATACCAGTATATAAAAATATCACAAGTAACCTTAACTGTGCTTTATTGTATTCCATTTCTTTTACAGGTTCTGATATGATACTGGTATCGATATTTTTCTTGTGATGCCTGTATCAAAATGAGTATCGATACATTGTTTTCAATTCCTTTTTCGATACCAGTATTGATGCTTATGGTATCGCAACATCCCTACCTATGTAGTTTCTGCCCAAGATCCGGAAAATTTTTACTAGTAACTAAATTCAGACAAGTATGCTTATAAATGTGTGTACTGTTGTGTCTCCACCCTAGCCCATTCCATATGCAACACCATTTTCACATGTCTGCCTCGTGAAAAGTATTGATCGGAAAACGTGTGGTGGAACAAAACTACAGAATATGGACAAATAATGCTAAAAACTTGTGTCAATACCCATGACACTTATGTGTATATAATGGAAGCCCATGTTTGTGGATGTATGGCTCATAGTAGCGTAATTACCGCACAAAAGTATGTTTTTTGGTTGACTGGCACCGTGGCATGTCACAGTCAGCAGGAGTCGGCTAGCATACAGCCAGGCGCAGAGCTCTGCTGGCTGGAGTTGAAGCTGCCGCCACCAGAGTTCAGCAGTGTTCCTTCCCCAAAGTTCGTTACAGGGAATATTCACTGGATTGTTCTAAAATGTTTGTGATTTCCGGTAATCCCTATAGGGCTTAATTAGGTGAATTGATTAGCGGCAGTGGTTCGCTATTGGTGGATGATTGTAGCTCCCCCTATAGTGAGGTAATGTTTGTATTTTGTTTTTAAACAATGGTAAAACCTGGCATCGGGGTCAGACACTTGGCTGCGAGGGAATTCTTCCATAGATGACAGGTCAGTTATTCAGTTTGATCACTGGTTGTAAAAAAATGTAAAACCCTTCAGGAGATGCAGGAACATCATTTTGATGCTCTAAGTTTTCAGTTACAGTCAGTATATTTCTGTGATGGATAAGATAAGCAGTGTAAGTATTTCTGCACAACTTAATAAGGAATCGCTTCTTATTTTCTAATGAGACATTTATTAGTAAAAGTTAGAGGTGAAACCTTAATTTTTCTTGTTAAAAATTATTTAAATCTTCCTGAAGATGATACTTTGTATTTTGTCTGTTCTCTGCCATGGAATATCTTCATTCATTGTTTCGTTTTGCCTACCGTTTTGGAAACGGGCTGTTTGGGAAGATTATATTGGCCTCTGTCAGGGCTTAGAGGCCAGAGATTTTTACCACTTTAGTTTTGCAATAGTTGGGGATTTGAAGTATTGATTAATCGATATCACAACTGAAGTAAGAAATAATTACCTTAAAATGCCTGTCAATGGCCATGAAAATTTTAGGTGGCCAGTTTGGGAGACATTACTTTTTTGTATTTGTCTCATGAATACTATATATCTATTTCCTTATCAAACCTTGCTTTTGAAAAATACTTCATGTTTTTAAGTATTTGCAGTTGTATATTTGAGGTGTCTTGGGTATTCCCTGGACCTCAAGTAAACCTGCGCACTCTGCTAGGATTGAGATTTTTGACAGAGCAGCATGGTAAATGGTGGTCATTAAAAGTTAGTTTATGTAGTATTAAGTCAGTACTTACCCTTTGCTCAGTGGTGGTGTTTAAAAGAACTTTTAGTTGCTTTTGTCTGACATTCTTGACATTTGTTCTGTTAATCATGGTGACCAGTTGGATTCAATTCCTGATAAAAACACCACCATCACTGTGTTAATGTAAGTGGGTGTCACAATTGAGGAAGGAGAGATGATTGATTCTCTGGGGGCAAAACTTAAGGATTTGGGGAAAAAAAAAAAAAAACATTCGAAAGATGTCGGTGAGGGGAGTTCAGCGTCTGTTTCTGCATCTGTTGGTGAGACTCCTCCATTATTTAAATTATTTAGAAATGTGTATCCAGAGCTGACTTGAGGAACAGTCTAAGAGGCCCACATGAACATGGTATTCCCAAACATCACCTATTTTGGGTAACCCCCCTTCGGGATCTTTTGTAAACCCGAATTCAGTTAGACATCAATAGTATGATTGTTTTAGATGCCATCAGAAGGGTCACATGAAGGCTAACTGTCCAATAAATAATAGTAAGGTAGTAGGTGAGCCATCGATGCACCTAATGAGTTTTGAAGGGAAATTTGGTCTCGTGCACGTGCCTGTTGCAATAGCGGGTCAGGTTATGGTTGCTGCCTTATTGGATTCTGGGGCATCATGATCATTGATCAATCAGCACTTCCAGACAATTCAACTTCACACTAGGCATCTCTATAATACCGACACCATTGTTTGCTCCTCCCTCCCCCCCCCCACTCTCCCCGCCACAAAAAAAAAACCTGTTGCTATACGAGTGACAAAATGTCAGTCAGACCCACAATTCCATGAAATCATCACAACCACTGACTCGGAAACCAGCAGAAACCCACAACATCTTAAGAAATGTGACCTTCCTGTGTGCTTTGCTTACCCGCCACCTAAAGTACAACAATGTGTTAGCGGAAGGGGTCGCTGTACTTACAGCTTCAAAAAGTATTGCAACTCTGGCACTTAGGTGGCATTGGCGTCATGGTAGAACTTTACAGAGGGAGTGGCCAGATTGTATGTGAATGTTACTCCAGAGTGGGGTAATTTATATACAGAATGTTCCGCGATTTAACTGGCATACTTCGTCTGTGTGTTGTGCAGATCATTGACAACAAAAAATACCATATACACAAACAGGCTACGCAGCTCCATTTCAATGTTACAGGGACATAAATGCAATAAAAACACACATTTGAATTACTGAATATCTATAATGCAAATGACTACAGTCATGTAGTAAGTCCCACACAAGCTGTTCAAAATGTGCCCAATCTGACAATTAAGCAGGTTTCGATACATTGTACCATGGATAACTGTAAGTTCATTTGTGAGTTATTTAGTGGCATTTTTATCGCCTGTACCAACTGGACTCGTGTGTCTGATTTCCCTTTTGCTGTAAACCGTAATTTTCAAGCAGTCCCAGAAGTAAAAGTCAAAGGAGAGGTCCGGAGAGCGCACCGGCCATGAAACTAGCCCACCTCTTCCAATCCTCCTGCGTGGATACACCACACATATTTCCATCAGAGTATTCGTTAAGAAAAACCTTGTGTGGGTACTCTGCATGTGTAAACTTTCCTGACATTGTTCCACAACCACTCACTTCAGCACACTAACAAAGACTGACAACGCCAGCCACAATAGCAGTGCCTGCTTACAGTCAGATTGGGCACATTTTTTACAGCTTGTGTGAGACTTACAACATGAATGTAGTCAATTGCATTAAAGATATTCAGTAATTAAAATGTGTGTTTTATTGCATTTATGTACCTGTAACTCTGAAATGAGGCTGCATAGCCTGTTCGTGTATATGGCATTTTGTGTTGCCAATGATATGCATAACACACAGACGAAGTATGTCGGTTGAATCTCGCAACTTCCTGTAAATATAAATTCAAAGTGGCATCCAACTTTCCCTCTTGACCTTTCAAGCAAGGAACTTCGATATATTTAAAGTGTGTATGTTCGATCTCAGACCCCACTGGGCGGGAATAAGTACTTTTAAGTTTTCAAGATTTGACCGAACTTTTATGACAGCATTAAACACAAATACAATTTCAGAGATACAGGTGTTTTAATCATTATTGCGAGATAATCAAAGAAAATACTTGATTGAAAGAGTCCTTATGGGACTATATATATATATATATATATATATATATATATATATATATATATATATATATATATATATATATGTGTGTGTGTATGTGTGTATGTGTGTGTGTGTGTGTGTGTGTGTGTGTGTGTGAAATATTATTACAAATATTTTGTAAGTATTATCAGCTTTCTAAAAATGTGTAAACTAATATTTGGTTGGTACCATTTGAGTGTAAGAAATAATATTCCTATATAAAAAATTAATATTAAATTTACTCATGTGTCTATTCAGCAGTGTAGATTAACCTTGTACAACCTAAAACAGTGTTTTTTTTTTTCTGGTAGTATATTTATTTTTCTGCTTTATGGCTACATTTTATGCATAATCTATATCTCTTTCTGTATCTAACCTTGCTTTTGAAAGAAACTTCGTTTTTTTTAATATTTGTAGTTGTATATTTGAGGTGTCCTGGGTATTCTCTGGGCCTCGAAGTAACGAGTAGGGATGTTGCGATACTTTCCTTTCAATACCAGGTATTTTGGAATCGATTCTTTTAATTCGATACTCTACTAATATAATATCAGTAAGTGATTCGTTAGCGATACCATTTTTTGGAATTACTGCTAGCTGTTAATTTTGAACCCTTGCAATCAAAGTGTCCCAAAAATATAAAGATGTGCGTTCCTCCATAAAATAGTAATTTGAAAGCAGCACAAATCATAATTTAACTTGTTATCTAATTAGAACAATTACCAAATATAACTAATACTAATGAGTGCTGCCCTCTGTATCATTTCAAAGAAAATATCAGATAGAAAAAAACAATACCAATTCTGTAGAGACGTCGAAATGAGAGAACTAAGTTGAAATGTATATAGGAGAACAACAACGAATAGGCATATAACCCCACGTTACGTACCCCTGAAATGTACGTGTAGATATCAGTGAGTTAATGTGTGATTGAATATGGAAATTTGTGTGTTTTGTGACTCAGATTCGAACACATATATGTGTAAGGTCTTACCCTTGAAGACTAGATATCCTGGGCGCTGAATAAAGGAAAAATTCCCGTAACACACATGAACAAGGCACTGACACTGAAAATATGAAGCAAAGCTGCAAGGAACAAATGCCCATTTGTGAAACATATGTTTAATGGCCAATACTTTTCATTATTCAGTGATTTCAAATCAGAATTATATTAAAATTATATTAAAAGCAGCTTAGGAAATTCAAATTAACTCTTAGCAAAATAATAATCATACTAAGTAATTAGGCAAAACTATACTGTTCGCGTACTGAGTTCAATGCTAATTAAACTGTCAAACAAAACTAGTTAATGTTCTTGCCAGGCTTAACTCAGAATATTTGGGTAGATACAAGAGAAACATTTACTGAGGGTTTCTGTGAGACTATGACAGAATGTCCAGTTACATCTTAAAGCAGTATCAAAATTTTTAGCTTTATCTCAGGAGTATACAGTTAACGACTAATTGTATTGGCACATCTACCGTATTTCTTGCAGATTAAATGTAATACGTAACATAAATCCTCTTCGTTTGCACTCCTGTACACTCCGACTGCCTCAATTCTTGATTGAGTATACAATTTCACACATCGAGGCAGTCCATATACAACATAATTAATGAATTCAAAACTCTGGGCGAGCATCCCTGAATGCCCAGTATGACGTATCACATTCAATATGGAGACCACAGGTCCGTTCACCACAATCAAATTCTCACTCAAAGTTCCATAATTAAACTAACCTTACTCTTATAGGGCTTATCTCTAAAGGATATTCAAAAAACCCTTTCAGCCAGTGATGTCATGTGCAGCTGCCAACTTACTTGACTGAAATTTAACAAAATGGTAAAACACAAAATGAAATATGCTGTTTTTGAAAACTACAAGTGACACAAAATAATTAACATGCAGACCATATTTTCAATTTAGCATAACATAATAATAATTACAGTAAAATTATATGCACATTACCGAACAATACATTTCATTATGTAAACACTGACCCATGCCAATATGACTGTCAATCATGTGCAATATCTGACATTACAGTATTGGGTTATTAAATATATAAGTAAGTATATATAAATATAAGTATATTTTGTTAAAATAAAAGATTGACGAAAATAATTTTAAAATAATTTACTGGTACTGATATGATACTGGTATCGATACTATAATTGATACTGGTATCGAAACAAGTATCGATACTTTTATGGTAACGCAACATCCATAGTAAGGATTGCAAAGTACCGAGTCCTAGATTGAATAGTAACTAAAAGTAACGAAAATTGGATTTTTTTATTATTTTATTAATCAGCAATTTTACAATACAGGAGTTTTATTCCTTTCAGGCATATGTCCAAATATGTGTTCCAGCCTGTCTGGTTCTCGCATGTTTACATAAATCACTTAGGCGTAGTGCTACATAAAGAATATTTATCACATATTTTGTACAATTACTGGGAAATTCCAAAAACCCAGTGTACAGAAAACACAAATACAAATTTTTAAAAGAAACATGTTGATACATATAGAGTACACTACATATTAGGGAGGAGTGAAGCTCCATTTGAGAGAAAGATAGTACAATATTGCTTAAGAACTAAGTATATTACACTGAATACAGCTTACAATGAGTGAGTTGATGTGTACAAAATTCATGGCATTATGGAAACATTAGGGGAACAGATATATTACAAATATGTTACATTCTTAATTATACATACATGCAGAAGAAGGTGAAGCAGATGTGTATGATCTAAAGGACGAAAATGCCTTTACCCGCACATGGATGTGCCCCCAGGGGGAAGCACTCCCGCACATTTCTCTGCCCTCGGGGGACCACACACATATATCTCGCATGTCGGGTGCTAGGCGATCTTCGATGTAGGGCATTATCCTTAGGTAGCCTCGATAGGAAAATCCGTAGTCCTTATATGGCTCATAGGGGTAACTGCCGTTCCGAGAGCTGCGATTAGTGGGTTGCGGTGTTGTCTTGTTCGGTGGAAGAACTTCTCGGCGGTCTCATATATAATATTTATTGGGTTAGTTACCCCAGCTCATTCGTACATCATGTTTACCACAGCCCTGAGAGGGCAACCCAGTACAGTATGAAGGCTACTGCTGTATGTAGAGTTGATTTGTTTGAAATGAGATGTGAGTGCATTGGCCCAAATTGCGGCACTGTAGAACAGGATCGGTAGTACGAGTGTCTGCCAGAGATGGATTCAGGTTTCAAGTGGAAGTGGGCATCCTGGTATAAGATTGGGTGGATGCCACCGTGAGCCACGGTAGCCTTCGAGGAGAGAGCACAGATGTTATCTGTCCATGTGAGAGACGAGTCCTGGAAAAACCTAGGTACTTGCCAGGGGATTACCATGACAATTGGTGACCCATAAAGGTAAGTGGTACTGGTGGTGGATGGCGATGATTGGTGAGGAATATGATTTCCATTTTAGTGGGGTTAGGGCGAACTCCCCATTTCTGGAAATATTGTCCCAGGACTCGGAGGGTGCATTGGGTCTTCGCCGCCAGTTCCTGGGCCCTCTCACAGGAGATCAATACTGCTGTATCATCCGCATGTTGGAAAAGGTGTGTGCTGGGAAGTTGGGGAATGTCAACCACATAGAAAGTAAATAGTAGTGGCCTTAAGAGGGAACTCTGAGGGCACACCCGCCATGATAGGCTGAGGTGGAGAGAGGGTGCCTGCAACCTAGACTTAAAATGAACAATCGACGAGGTAGCTGGAGATGATAGTGATGAGACATTCAGTGCCCTGATTACGAACTTCACATATCACAAGATTCAGTTCGCTGAGAAACGATTTTGCCGTTGTGTAGTGTATTTGGAAGCAAGCTGAGTATGAACGTATTTTGATTCGTTATCTTACCGCAAATGTCGGCATTTGATGACATCGCAGCGGTGGAAATCGCGAAATGTGAGTACGAACCTGCGTTTTGTGCTGCTAACATCGCAACTGTGGTACACTATTCGCCATGAGTACGGTTGTCTGTGGAAAGATGATATTAAACACTGCATGTAATTTACTTAAAGCTCATTGATCAATAAATAAACATAATACACTTTGATATGTTGTAAAACACTTTGAATAACTCGCAAGATGCATTTTTAAATAATAGCAGCCGTCTATGTAGGTTATTGTTGGGTGGTTACCGTGGCTGCACATGTTTATTTTCTCAATGAACAGATGTCGCGTAGGTGTTTACCTTTCTGACCAACATATGACACGCTCGTTAATCTGTAAGTTTATAAACCAAATATTTAAATATTGTTAATGGCATTGTCGCACACGTAATTCATAGTGCCTTTTCATTTCAATTAAATCTGCCGTTTTAGGTAGATACGTACGTCTGCCTTAATTAAATTACTAAATAATTTAGCATAACGATTTCTGTGTATTTGTTTGTTCTGTGATGTCAGATATTTTCGATATACATCGAAATTTAACACAATGTGTACGGCATTGCAGTTCGTAATCACTGCATTCTCTTTGTATTTCGTTGTGTCTCCGAAACATAACAACTGATATTGGAGAGTTCGTAATCAAGGCCCTGGAATGTGATATGTATGTAGTTTATATAGGAGGTCTCCATGATGGACTGAATCAAATGCTTTAGTAAGGTCCAGCAGTATGAGTGTAGAGTATTTCTGAAGACAAAATCCTGTAGTGATGTTGTCCACCACGGAGGCAGTGGCATGAAAGGTAGAGCGTGCTCGGCGGAAGCAAAATTCATGATTGGGGAAAATATGGAGTTTCTCCTCCCGGAACTTTTGTTGTAAAAGTCTTTTACATTCGGAAACTTTGGACAGAAGAGATAGTGACAAAATGGTTATGTATGATGAGATAATGTTTGGTTGGCCACCGTGTTTGGAAATGGGGACGACCACTACCCATTTCCATGAGTGGGGAAAATGTGCCAAGATAAATATGGAGTTTATCTGCAGTGTGAGATAGTTGATTGCTTTACATGACAGGGAGCAGATCATATGAGCGAGGAGGTCGTCGATGCCATGTGCTTTGCCCAGCCAAGTTGCCCCAATCACCTTAGTGACTTTTCTCGAAGAAGTGAGACGGTGGCCAGAGAGTGTTGCAACTTTGGAGCCGGGGGTGACTTTTGGTGGAATGAAAATGGTAAATGGGGTCGTGAAGTAGTGGGCAAGGGCTTACACTTGGTGGTGAGGGTCTTCTAGGCTCTGACTCTGGACAAGTAGCAGCGGCATCATTTGTGGTGTAGCTAAGATGGCTTTAATGAATTTCCACACTGTCCCCTGAGATATGGACAGGGAGCAAAGTTGGTCCAATTATTGGTTGGCCTGTCAGCACATGATCTCCCACTTGGTTCTTGCTCGCAAATGGTGATAGTGGTCGAGGGTAACTTGTGTTCTGCAGCATTGCCATTGGGCTCTTGCACGATCACGTTCCCGGATGAGCAATTTCACAGCCATTGGGTAGTGGACATTGTGTATGTTTATTCGGCATCTAGGAATAGCAATGGCAGCTGCTGCAAGTATATGGATAGCGAATATATGTACTGCAGATTCCAGGTCTTCAGGTGTACGTGGCATACTAGTAAGGTCAATGGTACTATAAAGCGTTTGCCTAAAGCGGTGCCAGTCTACAAAGTGATAATTCCAGCAGTTCAGGTAGGTGTCGGTGCGAATGTTGAGTGTGATACAACAGAAGACAGGGAGGTGGTCCGGTAGAAGCCCCTGTGCATAAGGGGGTGCCCAGCTGGAAAGTGGCCGTGGCTATGAAGAAGTCAAGTACTGAGAGTCTGTGGTTTATACAAGCTGGAAAGTATGTAGGAGTGGCTGGTGCAGCAATAATGAGAACATATTGTTGTGCGAATTTGAGTAGACCACGGCCCCTGAAGTCGGTGGTCGCACATCCCCAGGCAAAATGCTTGCTGTTAAAATCTCCCATAAGGACTACCGTGAATAGCCAAGGAACTCCAGTGATTTTGATGACGATGGCTTCAACGGGAATGTTTGCTGGTGTACCTTGGCAGTGATGATGGATACCGTTGCACATGAGGACGGAGACACCGCCCCTCGGGGCATCGGCTCTGTCATCTCTATGAATGGTGTAACCTGGGATGGTTAGGTGAATATCTGGTTTGAGCCAAGTTTTGATGACCGCTACTATGGCCGGTTGACATGTAGTGTTGAAATTCTGCCATCCTGTGGGGTAGCGACCTAGCATTCCATACACAACTGTACTCAGCCATTGCATGGATTTTGAGTGCAGGATGGGTTCAGTGCCTGAGGAGAGAAGATATCACACAAGGCTGTAATCCCCTCAAAGATCGCCTCGCACTTATCCATGAGGTTGTTACCCATTCGGAATTTATGAAAGATTTGCTTTAATCTATGAATGCGTGATCATCTGTTCATTTCCTTAAATGTGTGAAGTATTTCATGGATTGAGACAAACATGCTTCCTTCTCGGTCCTCAGGAGGCGTTCCGGATTGTGGGGTGGTGTCGTGGCGAGTTTGAGCGCTCTGTGAGCCAAGGGTGGCTTGGGCGAAGCTTCGTCCAGCAACACAAAGCTATACTCCAGCTGGAATTTCCCTGGGTTGTTGAGCAGTCTGCACCTCTGAACATTTGTTTTGCCCCTGCTGCCATTTCTGTTTATAAGGGCCATCCCTTTGATTTTCAGGGAAGTCCCCATTATAGAGGCAGCATTTGGGGCGTACGTCGGGGAAGTGGTACAGTCTTGCTGGCATGTTTTCTGGTGCATCTCATGAATCTTGGGGCCTCATTGCATGTATGGGACAAGTGGCCGTGTCTCTGGCACTGGTAGCACTGTACAATTTGGCTACCCCCTCTGTACAGTTCTACCGTGACATCAATACCACCTAAGTGCCAGAGTTGCAATACTTTTTGAAGCTGTTGCATCCCTTTTAGTACCACGAGACAGAGGGGTATGGTTCACTGTTAGCCCCCCTCTTTTGCATGCACAGTATTTTGGTGTGTTTTGTGTTCAGTTCTTTGAGTTGTTAAGAGATGTCTTCCAATGACATCTCGATAGGAAGTTTATGGATTACTACTTGGGTGTTCCTGTCCTCTTAGCATGTATAGGTGTGGAACTGCACACCATGTGCTTGGATGATTTCAGTTATCCGAAAGTGGTCTGCTTTGTTGGTCATCGGAAATGTGGGTGTGCAGTCATAAGCCGTGGTTGTATGGGAGGCACTTTGTTGTCTCCTGCGTGGTTGTGGCATAGCCGGTGTTGTATGCATGCATCGAACTGTGGGGTCGACGTGTGCTGCCCCTGTGATGATTGGTTGTTTTGTGTTGTTGATCTGGGATGTTGGGTATTGTCTGTAACGATGCCGCTATAAGTATGGTGACCCATTCTGCTAATACTCTGTTGTACTTTTAGTGACGGGTAAGCATAGTCCTCAGGAAGGTCACTTTTCTTTAGCTGTTGTGTGGGTTTCTGTTGGTTTCCGAGTCAGTGATTATGATGATTTCATCGAATTGTGGGTCTGACTGGTGTTTTGTGTACTGCATAGCAACAGGTTTTTTTGGGGGACGAACGATGGTGTCGGTATTGTAGCGATGCATACTGTAAAGTTGAATTGTCTGGAAGTGCCCAGCAGTGGGAAGGCCGATGTAGCCGGCATTGCAACTTGGGTCTGTGTTGAGGAGATCAGCAGCAGTTGGATGAAACATGGCAGGGTGGTGGCCATGATACTCGTAGCTGTGACTGGTGTGGCATGCATCGAGATGGCAGTGGGACAGTGGAGGTGGCTGCGAGAAATTTCCTTGAGAATTGCCTTGCACCTCAACATTGGCGAAATTCCAATCATAGGCTACTGTGGTGGTTTTCAGAGTAGACACTACAGTGACAGAGAGTGTATCCACACTCTGCATAGGTTTGATTTATGACAAGCCTGGACCAGGAAAACAGTATCGTTCAAATATTTCTTCAGTTATGCCTTGTATCCTTGTTGGGGTGCCTTGTCCCAGAGGGATGGCACTATTCTGAGATTCGGGTGTGTATTGAGGTTGGGCATCTTCAGTATGCATAAGTGTGGTGTTTTGGCTGTAAGATATAGTTCTGGTAGCAGTGCTGCACGATATCGTGACCTGTGATGCACATGTGGTCGCAAAAAAATTTGACATTTTGCTGGCCGAAGTGCATGTAAAGGATGTGCTGGTAGCTGTCGAGCAATTTGGGGTCGTTCGGACTGTGTAAATATCTGCTACTGGAGACAAGACCACTGGGGTATGGCCACTCCTCCCCTGATGGAATGTTATTTGATCTTGATAAGTAGTCACGGTAGGTGGAAAAAGTTGTTGTGCACTATAATGAATTTTGGGTTCTTGTTCTTTAAATTTATTCATGTGTGAGTATTTTCGTTGTTGAGAGGTCTATGTTTTGAGCACCTCAGGTAGTTGGTTGCACAGACTGTGTCGCAATGATGAGTTGTTAGTTGACGAGATCTTACGTTTTGGTGGTTTGAGAATAGGGTTCGTGTGTACCGTGCCTGCACCATGGGTGGCTATTAAATTTTGATCATCTTTAGTGTTTATTGAACTTGACGGAGTTATCCGTCATTTTGTCGCACACAAAAGAAAAACGTTCATTATTTGATGGGGAATATTCACCAAGTTGTTATTTACATCGCCAAAAGCACAGAGTCGACAAGCCTTGGAAGAAATTGTGGTGATGCACTGCATGCAAGGAGTTCCCGAGGTGGGCACTAGATGGTTATTCCAGAGGACATAGATGGTCCGCGGCATCGGCGACGAATTTTTCATTGGTGGGGTGCAGGTACTGTGCAGAGCATTCACAAGGTGGCATCAGTGGCTGGGTGCGACATTTGACGCATTCTGATGGTGGTCGGGTGAACCAGCTGAGGAGATGGAACTACGATTTTCGTCGACCGAGAATGTATCTCCCTGAATTTCACTGACATGGTGGCGAGGCGGGGGTACCCGAAAATCTTCTCTGGAAGGGCCACCGGCGCACAGTGGTGATCACTAATAGGAATTGAAGGTTGTACATACTTAGGTTGTGTCCCGAGTGGACTTGGACATTGAAAATGCATGCTACTACCAGCGCCCGAGCTTGGAACTTGCCCTATACCGAAGTTATAACATTGACAAAATGATAAATGTCAAAAAATCTCAAAGGTGAGTGCTGGGAAGAGAAGGGGCGCAAAATCCCAGCTCTCATTTGGCATGAAGTGCCCTTGCAAACTCAGAGCCAAGCTCGAGGGCTATCGCAGCTAACTGCCCCGTTTGGTTACCCAGTTGCAAGAAAAATCCTTGCAGTGAACTACACCAACTTTTTGGCACCAAGCTCAATCGTTAACATATCAAGCTATAGGCCCATGTGCGCCCAGCTCTATCAAGGCCCAAAAAGTCAGGTACAGAGCAAATTGCACATCCCTAGTGTGTACTGGTCGGTAGAGCTGTAACGAACTGCATGTATTCTTTGCTAAGTAGCGGGTATTCCAGGAGACTCGAAATAACGAATCGTTGATTTTTTTTTTTGTCTATTTGAAAGCCCCCAAATCCTGCTACGCCAGTGTGAGCACCTTCACAGTTCTGTGTGCCCTCTGGCATGCACGTTAGTAGCTAAGTCGGTTGGAGAATGGGATGCATCCCAGGGCAAGCCTAATACACCTTAGATCGGGTTTAATTATTATAATGGGTGCATGCATCGAGGCTAGGAAGGGTTATAGCACCATGGCCGCAATTGTAGCCATGTGTAAACCCCAAAAGAAGAAGGGTCTAGATGGATAAGCATAGCAAATCAGGCAAAGCAGACAGGGCCGTGGAAAATCTATGTGGCAGTCGTGGAGGATAAAATAATCTCTTCTAACTGGATTAGGGCTGGAGTAAGTAGGGTATTTGTTACTTCGGGAAGAAAGACTTATGTTGGTTGATGCAGCATGAAATAAAATGAGATCGCAGCTGGTATGTATTGCAGCTCCCGCGCCGATGCCAATCATTGTGTGGGTGCGGGCACCCTTGAAATTAAGCTGCTGTCACTACTGCTGTGCAGGGGAACCAGCACTGCAGCACTGAAAGAAACTGTTGGATGTAGAGTCCGCTGCTTCTCGTCGAGTGTGTCGGAAAAACAGACAGCCCAATCATAGCACCGGCCCCATCTCCACCTTTCCGCACCGCTGCCAGTGTCTCTACTCCATAGTTGAATGTGAGGAGTGTTATTCGGGGAGCCAACCCCTCCACTTCCTCCAAAATAGCCCGTTGGTTTAGGAAACACAAGACATCCGGGGCCTACCAGTGATGGTAGCGAATCCGCTGGCCCAGGAGTGAAGGCTGACATCGGGTTGCTTTCAAGGTCCGATGCATTTCAATCCATTCATCATGCATCCACAGTCGGCAGCCCGCAGAATCCAGCAGTGAGGATCGCTAAACTTCAAATTTTTGGCACCTCGAGATCCCTCTCCCCGCCTCGGTAATTTCAGTTCATCCCACGACAACTCAGCTAGTACCGAATCGTTACTACCAAACACATCTTGTTACTTGCATAATTTCGTTACCGTCTTAACTCGTCCTGTCGCAGGACACGAAACATTTCGGCTCGGCACATACAGAATGTGCAGCGTTCACTGTCTACACTACTTGAACCTATGATATGATAACAATCTATTCTGAACGATACAGGAATTTTTCCATACAATTTTTTCAGCAAATTGTTTGTTTGCAAATATGTAGTTTGATTGAATTTTAGTGTAATGTGCACTTGAGTACATGTAAATGTCTACATTTCTTAGATAATTTTTTTGTGAAAGTGAAATCATGGGAAGTAAACTTTTTGGCACTTTTTAAAAGAAAAATCCTAAAATACAGCCTAATGCCAATCCATATATTCAGTGAAAGGTGGTTTGACAACCAATATGAAAAAAAAAAACATTTGAAAAAAAAGCATCGTCCATCATACGATAGTATTTCAATCAGAAAATGTGATATCTCATCTTACATATCCAGAATAATTTTGAAACAAACCACGATTGTTTCAATTCACACCTAGCGATTCGACAGTTCATACGAGATAGCAGTACGCCTATGGATAATTTATCGGACATCGCATTAACTGTCTGAAAATATTATTATGATAATAGTTCTTAAACGATCACATTTTTAGTATACTGTTCATTCTTGTAGGCTACACGTTCGTTTTTATAGTTTCAATTTAATTTTGCATGGTTTTGAGAAACCCAGTGTGAAATTTTATTCTTATGGCCTAAATATTACAAAAAGGAAAATCGAATGTATATTATAAGGTTGCCTTATTTTAATATGATTGCACATGTGTAATATAATGGACATTTTGAATCATTAGTGTGTTTCATTAAACATTTCGCAGTTGTGTATGTAGAGATTCGATTCGATTCGATTCACAGTGGTAATGATTGGCAGTAGTAACGACTTCATTGACAAAGAAGGAGGGGGGTGCGGTCTGCCCCAGGTGTCATCACTGAGGGGGGTGACAAAATTGCAAAAAATTAAATTTTTCTGAACTCACATTTTTTTAAATGTAATTTTAAAACAAGTCAATAACTTCATCTTACAATGACTCTGGATTCCAGGCTAGGATTCGTAAACTTAATCCTACTAAAGGATTATTTGTTCTTTGTAGAAATCATTCTCTTAGTCTGTGTGGAGTGCTTTTTTTGAAACTGTTTCACAGTGTGTTACCTTTTTTGGGGCCTTAAAAAGAGTCTGTACTGCCTTTTCTCAGTTTCTACATACAGAAGGACGATTATTGTAACTAATGTTGGAGTTACAGTCAAAATACTTGCAGAGACAAGATGGAGTGCTCACTATGAAGCTGTAAAAACTGAACATGGCAATTTCAAGAATATTGGTGATGCCACAGATAAACAATGTGATTCCACAGAAACTGTTGAAACCAGAGCAGCAGTGTGAACACATTTTTTTTTTCAGCAGTATTTTTTTTTTTTTTTTTTTTTTTTTTTTAGAAGTAAATAACTCTCAAAAATACATACCAAATCAAATGTTGGAATCAGTTTTGAGGCATGTGGCATGTGCTATCAAAATGAGAAGTCTGAAGAACTTTTTGAAAGACAAAAGATATGAGATCGTGAAACTAGCACTGCAGTTTGCAACTAACACTTGTGAAGAGATGGACGTTACTTTACTGAAAAGAAGAACCATCAGGAAAAAGAAAATGATGTCTGGAGAAAAGGCTCAAGATGTACAGTACCGCTCACTTTGAATGAAGAATTGAAAAGACCAATGTTGGAGTTTATTGACAGGTTTTACTATCAATAAATCGACACGCACTGCAAAGAAATGAAAAGTATATCAGCTCGGTTTGCAATCCTTGAGCCCAAGAATCTGCTCACGACTTCAGAGAACGAACTCCCACAGTTAATACAAAACTTAGTTGGAAACTATTGCTACGCGATCGCTGCTTAGCATCCCGCGCGAACGAATGTGAAGAAAAGCAGTTATATTATAGTGGCGACAAAAAGTCAAAGGGTTGTTTTGGATGAACAGACGAGCGATGTGCCAGTGGCCGCGTATCTGTTACAGAAAGAGAGCCAACACGATAGTCCTTTAGCGGTGTATGCTGCTGACCCTGGTTGCCTTTATTTCTGTGTTTATCTGACGAATGCTCTGGAATAATGACCTAGTTCTCTCAGTGCGACTCGGGGTGTGTTTAACCTTCCAGATGGTCAGGGCGAACAGTATAAAAGTGTGAGAGACCTCTGAACCGAGGAGTTGATGAGTGAATGAGAGGCTGAGTTCCGAGCGATAAAATACGAGCAGCGAGAGAAGTGACCAGTGGAAGGGTAATCTACGACAGCGCGTATAAAGCAGAGACGAGTGCAGCTGGCAGGCTAGAATATTGGACTAGATGCGTGAGTGAAAGACGTACAGGCTGTTCACAGTAAAATGAGCACTTTTGGAAGCTCTGCTTAAGATCTACTTGTACACACATTGTGTATTCTTCCGCCTTATATAAAATTAACATTTCCATGGTCCTCATCACTTAATTCATACACCGGACAAGTGAAACTGTGTAATCATTACAAAGTTAAATATTTTAGAAATATGCTCATTTTTCATACTTCGATGCAATAAAAAAAACAGAAAGCGAAATAAAAAATTTAAGTTACCACAAATGGTTACCTAAAACTTTTTATTCTATGTTTAGATATGGAATTCATTTCCATCCATCGTTTCCAACTTTACTGGGTGCATATCACTCAGTGTGCTTGTTAACATATACACAGGTATAAACAATGACTTTTTTCGAGGGTTGATTTCAAAAGTGTTCAACTTATCATGAACCGCCTTTACAAATGGTGACAACAGATAGACTGAACACGTGTTAATAATGAGTATGAGTTAATTGACCGTAACCAAACTGATACAATAAAGAAGGATGTTATTTGAAGTTGAAATAGACATTAAATATTTCACTCACTCTCAGATATAAAGAGCAAAAGTGGAGACAGATAATTTAATGCTGTAAATAATAGCTGTGTGAATAAAGTAGAAATCAAATTTAGTAATTTTTTTTTTGTTATTAAGACCTCCATCCCTCGCGGACTCATACACCCCTCAGGTGTCGCATTTAACACTATGATTAACTTTCTGAAGATGTTCTCCTTAGAGAGATTCCATGGCTAAGAAGACATCTACAAGCTGCCAAAGTTTCAAAAGAAGTTCTCTGGAATGGTCATTTTTAAGATTTTTAGATTATATTGTTGAATATTAACTTTCAGATTCTGTACCACAACTGACTCTAGCCAGGGGCCCACCTGCCTGGCACCCGAACTATGTTGCAAACTTGCAGTGTGTTTGAAATCCAGGTTCCTCTTACCAAACTATAAAACGTGTGTCCCTCAATCGTGGAAATATCTCCAAGCAAGCTGTCCCTTAAGATTCTTGTTAACATTGTGTGTTTCAATAGTATAATGTGAGAGGAGATTTTCTAAACTAAAATTAATCAAGAGTTATCTTATATTCACTGTGAGTCACACTAGGTTCTCTGGCTTAGCCATCTGTCAACTAAAACAAAGAAGTGGAAGGAATTATTGGTTTTTATAATGTAATTTCAAATTTGCAGAGAGCAAAATAAAGAAAAAATTGTTTTTGATGTGCATATGCTCACAATGTTTGATAAATAAGCCAGAAAATGACACTTGCGACTGTAGTATTGCCTGAACTCCGACCTGGCGATGCCCACACATCACCACAAGCAGCAGCATTAGTGACGAGACGGGGTCGGAGGGGAACTATTCCACCTCCTCCCTTTGCCTACGCTGCCCCCCACCCCCACTGCTAGAAGTTAGCACGTCCAGCCCAGCACACTATGTGCATACTCGGCAGTGACCGCCGCATCTGTCACAGTATCATCGAGAAAACTACAAAAACAGCAGTGATCTCATAAACAGCTATCGACCAGGAGATACAGCTTGTGCCCACATGACACGCTATAACCACCGGGAATATGTTGCTCGATGTGAGGAGATGGAGCTTCGACGAGCGAATGGCCTCGTGATGGAGGGGGCATTTGACATGAGCCACCATCACACTTGGCCGTTCTCCATGTCTCAGCCCTCAAAACACACCGTCCACTGAGACATCACCACGAGAGCCGCTACTACTAGTGTACTGTTCCATGTATGTGCACCAGTTCATCAGAGCAGTGATAATGCGTAATGTAAATAACTGCAGTTATTTTGTTTGTTTATATTTTTGCTATGGCCTTGTTAAATCACAGGGAAATGTTTCTGAGTGCAGCCAGTGTAACAACCATTGTTCCATATGTATTTCTGAGGGTTATGTTTATGTTGACGTATTGTATGAACAGTAAACAAAAGTGTTGGTATCTGATGTGTCCCACATATGACAAGTATTATTATTATTGGAACAGAGTGTAATTAATGTGTTTATTCTTGTGGGTGTAAAGATTTATTAAATATAATATTATTTTTCCCATATTCCAAATGAGATGCACCAATTCATCACGGCGCAATTCATGCAAACAGAATCACGGAAAGTCTCTGCCAACAATAAAATTTGTAGTGCAGCTGTTAATTATTGTCCAGTGTGTTGCGTTTAGATTTTAAGAGGGTTGTGTGTAATTTTGGTGTAATATGTTTCTACTTGTGTAGACTGCACATAAGTCAACGTGAGATACAAATTGTGTTTCACACTTGTAGCAGTGATACAACAAGAAAAAAATTGCTATGTAACTTGCCATGTAGTTAATTACAAGAACAAGCTGCTATTTATTAAATATTATATTTTTAATTATAAGTATAGTAAATAAAAAGTCCATTAGCAGGTAGTATCAGGACCAGTGTTGTCTTAGTATTGTGAGGTTAGGTTTGTTACCAATGATGTAATGCTTACGTCAACATTGAACATGCAGTTACCTAACCAAACTTTTGCTGCAAACTTTGAAAGACTGGAGTCTTGCGAACTTTCATATTAAAAGCAAGAAAGCTGATACAAAAATTGGCCTAAAGACATATTCGGTTTAATATTGGCATAAGGAAATTATTATTATTTTATAAAATAGAATTTGTTGAGTCTTGTAAATTTTTTTTCATCATCTTTCATGTCATGTGCAATCATAATAAACCATCATTCACATTTCAGCTTAAAGAAAATTGCAAATTTCAAAAGTTGCGCGGGATGAGTTGGCCAGTGAGAAGGCAGCCCCCAAAACACCAGAGAGAGTAGCGTGGTCGACTCGGAGCTGTGGGGACATACATCGTCGCATCCTCCTCGGACCTTCACCATTTTTGTTAATCATTAGCGTGAGCCGAGCTCCCGGTCCTTACGCCGTTTGGCCACTGTCAGCAACACATGTAATTATAAGGTGCACTCTACCTCGTGCTGTCGAACGTCGGTGAGCTACACGGCACGAGGACAAGAGAGTGTATTGTATTGCAGTGCAAGTGTGTGCTACAGGTACACCACAACGAACGATAGGAAAGTAGCCATGTGCCCACATGTGCTCAGTGCAAGGA
Source organism: Dryococelus australis (assembly GCA_029891345.1). Classification (NCBI taxonomy): domain Eukaryota; kingdom Metazoa; phylum Arthropoda; class Insecta; order Phasmatodea; family Phasmatidae; genus Dryococelus; species Dryococelus australis. Next base: position 114,886,654 of record CM056998.1, on the reverse strand, counting down.
TGCAGGAAGTAGTACCCCGTATATTATTATTTCCAAATTATCACATAAAAACAGTTAGAGGTGTGACGAACTGTTATGTATGCAAGTAAGGATGCCAATAATAAACGTTCTAAACCCTATTGTTAATTTCAATAGTTTTTGCAAGTGTTTTGTCAGTGTATCCATTCACATGTCATCACCTACACGTCATCTCATGTATTTTTGTTAAGTGTTATGTTTGTTATTATGTATCGAGTTTCTTACACAAGTTATTGCAAGTGTGTGTTGTATAAGCATAGGTTTTATCATGCATGGTGCCAGGAAGTAGTCCCAGATGGCTCGCTCTGGCAGCAACCCTGGCGAGCATGCAATGTTGGAAAAGCAGTTGTCTCCTAGTGCTTAGAGAGGTAGGTCTCATACCGTTCGGTTCTGCACCTGGGCAGCATGCACCATAAGTACCAATCATTTTCCACTACAATAGCTCAATTATCTTCAGAACCTTTTCTTGTTCGCTGCCTGGTACACCACCGCTCACTTCCCCAGTGCTTGCAACGCCTGGGGAAGCATAATTATGCAGCTAAAGTAACACATGGGCTTCATGTCATTTTTGCACAATTTTACCACTGGCGACCTGTAATTGTCAGGCATATATTTTATAAAATTTCCCCTTTGGTGCATAATTAACCAATAACTAATAAATATCCGTATGTGAATCGGGTATTTTAATTCAGGTAAGCCGCAGAGCATTTCAGGGTACAAGCCCTTACAATTTCTGCCAAACTGCACGTGTATGGAATTGTCGTATATTTGTTTGCAAGTATTTCAGTGTGAAATGTAGCATAGGGGTGTGTATGCACTTAATAGTCCTCCGTGTAATACGTGTACAGTTTTATCAAGATTCATCAGAAGAATGTAGGAATTTTCAAAAATTTTATTCTGGCTTCTAGACCACCATCCCTGAACCATATATTACTGTATTGGACGCCATCAAATAGCACCGCAAATTAGTGGCCTATCCATCACCAGTATTTCCGGATCATCGTTATCACACAAATCCAACCCGCAAAATTTCCCGGCAAAACTTTGCAAAAATTTCAATTTTTCCACTGAACAATTTCACATTGTTTTCACATTGCCCGCAATGGAGAAGACAACAAGGACTGCAACAGCATGCACACAGCATCGAGACGCTCTCCAAACACTTGCAATATGTCGGGAAAGGCGAGCATGTGGCCAGAGGGAAAGTGCAGGAAGAGCAGTGAGTGCCCGCCATTATCGTGGGAAGGCGATCACGTGGTCTGCGAAGCAGCCATTTTAGAACTGTACAGTGACATCGGCCGCGCCAAACTGGTGCACAGGAGGACAAATGGAGCTGTGTGCACATCACCAAAAAAAACCCTTCCCGTGCTGCACCACTAGGAGAGGAAGAAGGGGAAGGAGAAACAATAACTCTCCTCCCTCCCACGCCATCCGCCCACCACACGACCGGCAACCAGCTGTCCGCCCACCATGCATTAACCCCGCATCGCATCAGGCTGGACAGCCGCACTTCTGCACCTCAACAGGGTCGCGCAACCACACTCCGCACTTCCATGTCCGCGAGTTTTACAACAACTATAAACCATGGCTGGCCAGACAAATGACAGTGTGCCGGCACTCCCCTGCCCACATTGTTTAAAACTTCGGCCACAAGACTTTTGGTCTAAGTTTGAGTATGGCAACGACAACTGCCACTGCAGCTGAAAGATCATACCAGCGAGCAACTTCGTCGGGAGCAACCGCGATGGCACCAGAGGCAGTACAAACTTTTCGAAACAGCAAAGGAGTGGAAATTTTTCAAAACATTATGAACCTAGTTTGTGCAATTTGCAACAAAGTCACCAACAGCAAAAATTTCGGACAAAGAGCAACAAAATTTTTTAGAATTAGCAAGAGCAAGTTGATGAAAAAGAAATTTCAGAACTATCAACAGTGCATGGCAACAATCTGTTCCCTATGTTGACGGGATACGAAAGTGAACTGCAAGAACATTTCACCCAACAAACTTTTCACCAACAAAAATAACTCGCAGAAATTGGACAGCAACGAGTGTCAGCACCAATATTATCACCAACACATCAAAGCGATCAGAACACGCAATCAGCACTGGCGCAAGTTTTAGCAGCTGCAGCACACCAGTCAAACTTGGGAAGTGAGCTGTCATGGCTTACCTCACCACACAGCAGTAAATACAGTGCCACGTAGCCGGCCAGACAGATCAATACCTGCCGCTGCGCCTGCGCCATGGCAATGCTTACTTGTGTGCAACAGTGGACCAAGTCACACCACACTTCACAACACTGCAATGGACTACAGGATGCCGGCGCAAACGGCATGCCTGCCTCATCCCTGCAGATACTGCACCACATCATGGAACCCCTTGAATAGTGGGTGATGTAATCGGTCGAGAGCAGTTCGGCAGACCATCATCAAGTATACAGTAATGCAGGTTAGTGACAGTGCGACATCTATGCAGCAGATTTCTGAGTGTTTGGTCCCCATGGACCAAGTGATCATTTGTAAACAAAAACCCATTCACCCACTATCCACAGCATGTGAAATCACCATACATCACACTGTCACTGCATCATATGTATATAGTGAAAAGCAATGTAACTGACACATCAGTCTCTCGCAAAGAGCTCGCAGAGCTCTGAAGTCGTGTCACATCAGTACAAAGGCATAAATTCAGCACATATTAGCAGTCAAAAGATAGGCCAATGCATGTGTATGTTAGTTAGTCGCATTGTAGCAGCAATTTGCGAACTGAGTTCAACATTATGCAGTTGCAGAGAGTGTACATGTGGCATCGCGCAGCCGCAGTATAAGTGCTCACGAGTTAAGTTAAATATATTTCGGCCACAGATACCAAGCAAAGTGTAAGCATCTTTCCACAAGTGTACATAGGGATAAATTGTAAATGTAAACATGTGGGTTATTCATAGGGTAAACATTATACATTTCTCTTTTATTTTTCTTTCGCAAGTGTAATTGTGTATTGCAAGTTGAACCTAATGTGATATTGATTCCCGGCAAGATGTTTTTCAAAAGCACGGCAAAGTTACACATTTAAAATCACATTAATGCTTGTTTGTTTTTATACGGCAGTGTGCGCATTGTCATCCACATGTATTAACATTCGGGCCAATTAACACGCAAGTTAACACGGTGCGACCGGTGGGGAAATTGCATTCTGCTCGCCACCTCACATCAACACTCAGGGCCATGGATTTGAGTTCACTTCAATCACTGCCAAATGCACCACTACCATGCACAGAATCGTCATGCCACCCAATCAGGAGTGTGTCCATCAAAACAATTTTGTCAAATTCGCACGAGAAGAATGTAGGAAAAGCAAGCAAGTGGAAAAGAGAAGTGGAAAATTTTTGGCCCCGATGATGCTCGATGGCATCGCCGAAGTTGAGCAAGTGGCAAGGCAGAAATGCATGGAAGGTGTGGCAGCACCTCCAGCAGGGATGGCATGACAGGGTGCTGGATACCCAACTATGCCGGGCCAATTGGGGGCCAGGGGTACTTGTAGAAGGATCGCCCCAACATGTTCGACAGTGCCCTGGCTACAAGCGGCACCGTTTGGACGAAAACACCGAAACCGGTGCCGGCAGCTCCGCAAATACTAGCGCAAGAAGGGGGTCTGGGTATGGATGTTGAGAAACACAAAGAAGAGGACGAAAAACAGCACGAAAGAGGTGATGCAATGAGGTAGCAAATGAGCATATGAGCGGGTCACGGCCCAGCAAGCACTGAGGAGGAAGTGCAACAGGACAATAAGTTGGAGCAAGAGAGTAGCGATGACAGTGGGGTCGAGTCAGCCAGATATTTCACCCTACATCGATCGCGAAGGTGGAGACGTCCGCCAGCAATGTGCACGGCCTGCAGGAGTGTCTCGGCACCTGACAAGGGAGCAAAGGAAGAGAGAACAGACTACGGAGAATGGGTACAACTGCTGCCCCATAACACAAAGGGAAGACACCCAGATGTCCCTACCAGTTGTGTCCATGACAGCAGACTGGTATGCAGTGTGCCTGCTACTGGTAACATCATCACTGCTGCAAACAGTCTCACGAGGTGGGAGGGGGCATTTGATGTGAGCCGGGCTCCCAGCCATTAGACCATTTGTCCGCCATCACCAACACCCGCAACAAGGATGCACACTCTTTCACGTGCAGTAGCGAATCTGTGGCTATATGGCACAAGGGCAACACAGTGTAGTATAGTGCAATGCAAGTGTGTGTTGCAGGTACACCAGAACAAACGGGTGTGCGGTGGCCATGCGGGCACATGCGCTCAGAGTAAGAATACGGGAAGTAGTATTATGTATATTATTTCTAAGATATTACATAAGAAGGGCTAGGATAGTGACGAACTGTCACGTAAGAAAGGACACCAATAATGAACGTTCTAAATCCCTATTGTTAATTTCAAGTTATTTGCGAGTGTTTTGTCAGTGTATCCATTCACGTCTCATCATCTACTCATTTGATGTGGTCTAAAAGCAGACGAGTTAAATAATTCACGCCGAGTTATCCATCACGTGGTTTTATTTAAAACAATTTCTCAAAATGAGCACTTATATTGATTATTCGCCATAAGAGCGAGGGGAGCTCTGATATTTATTGAAAAGGTAGTAAGCATACATGTGATGTGTTCCTGACATCCATGTATCCCTTGTGCCTGTTAGTTCCATTGCAGATGCATCAACCACACAGCAACACTCGACCGATCGACATTAGGTCGCAGTCTCGATCAGTGCAGGTCGACAAGAACTGCATTATACTTTTCTTGCCGACCTGTAACTCATGGCCGCTGGTCATAATATTTAACATTCACCACAAGAGGTAACTTTCGTGATGAATGTATAGGAGACCTAAACGAGTGTGTTCCGTAAAGCCATGACTGTTAGATGCAACAGATATTGGAGGGATCACTGGGGTAAGCAGCGCCGCTTATTCCCACGACTTTCCGATGTGCGCAATGTCGACGGCCCCGTGACCGAATCCGGAGTGCGAGTGGCTCCGAGTGGTTTCAAAAGACGGGGAATCAAATTCCCGCAGGAAGTGTGAAGTGGTGAGCAGTTCCCTAGCAGCATTAATTAATAGGAGTATTTATAAGCATAATTCACTGTGATGACACCATAACTCACTAGGAAAAATGCCCACTCCAGCATAGAGAGTCGATAACATTCCATTGAAAACAGGGTGTAGCTCCACCCTTAGTTACGAAATCCATGTGTCATCACATCCATACACATTCCTGAAATTAATTACATAACGACACACGCCGATTCTAAAATGTTAATCATAAGAGTGTACATGTAATCATCTATCGACAATCAGCCACCTGTGGCTTAATGTTAATTTTATATCACCCTTCCAGTGCGGAGACACTCTCGTGACATCACATTCTTAGCCATATCTGGGGCTCCGGCATTCACGAATATGTCACCAATGTGCCATAGTTTAGCAATCTTAAATATATACGACATGAATTTCACTTATCATGTTATTCATTGAGTTCAGTCTTTTTCATGTATTTATTTTGCCGCAGGACGTGCGGCGAAACCGACGCCATGTCGTTAGTCAGACTTCAGCACTCGAGACAACCGGCAGGGCAGATGGTAAGCTCCACATACCCCCTCGGCAATTCAATATAGGCTGCATTTTTCTTCATGTCCATATTTAATGTAATTCAAGAAACTTTTAGTAATTTTATTTAGCCGAGGGAAGGTAACAGTGCGACAGTGCTTCACAACGAACAGCTACAGTCATTGGTGAGTAACGTAAGACCTTCAGATATCTCACTATAACAATGCAATTAATACAGTCACAATAATTGTACAAATAATCATTGGTCAGGTTGTCAGATTTGTTTACACTGTAGAGTGCATATGTGTTACATCAACAGATATTGCAGAGAATCGAGTGGGAAATAATGTAAGTCAACTGACATATAGTGAGGGCCTGCATCTATCAAAATAATACACTAATCTGGGTTATTTACTTGAAATTTAATCAGACGTTTTAACTTTTGTAAACATACAATGGTTAGATGTGACAAAAAGTAATGCAAAATACACAGCTGTAAGCCAAAACACAGGCAAGTCGAACACACCACTCGACACTGCAAGTGTAAATTATATGTAAAAGTGTACCTGTATACAACACAGTATGGCAAATGTGCATAAGTAGGCTCGAGAGTGTTTTCCAAACAAACGTACGAGGTGTTATCAATGTGTACAGTAATTGGCAACAGGTATCACGACAATTAAAGACAGTATTTTCAAGCAATACCAGTCAGTAATTAAGAAACAAAAACAATCAAAATTTAATTTCATTATTTCAGACATTTTTCCGGAAAATTATACAGCATTTTTCAGTAATAAAATTTTAAAACTTTTTCAAAATAGACTGTAAACTTTCTCAGTGTTTTCCCTTGGACAGTAACGAACTCAAAGTGCAATGGTCAATTAAATCAATTTTTAAAACTTTTCTGAGCATTTTCAAAAATAATTTAAAATTTCAAAGGATTTTTCACGGACTTTCAAAAATCAACAACAATTTTACAGTCATTTATCAAAAGCATTTCTGCAAAGTTTTCAAAACTATTGTGCTGCAATCGTAAGTCAAGAGCCCACAATTAATTTTCTAAAAACTTTTCCAAGTAGTTTTCCGTTTGAAAGCAAGCAGTATACTGGGAAAACACACACACCACGCATGAAGCTGGAACACATATTCTCAGCTGAAAAAGAGGCACAGTGAGAAATTGTAAATATCCCTCTCTCCTGGCAAGGAGCGACCGAGGGCCAGCCGCGTAACAACACAATGTTTGACCTTGATGCCCGCGTTCCACAACACGTGGCGATACGAGATGCTATCCGGCAGCATTTGAATTGGTGTACAAGCACAGGACAAGCAAGACCATTATGTTTGATGTGTGTACAACCCACAATCAGTACAAACCCATTTGAAGAAATAATATGTCAGTGTAAGGAAACATGGAATTTGAGAATTCGCAAAGAAAGAGTAACGATGGCAAACAGAGCCCGAGTGGTCGAAATGTGGAGTGGTACCTTAGGTGGTACACCAGCAATTTTGTGTGCCGACTGTGGCAAAGTACAACCCACGTGAAATGAGCACTGTTTTCCAAGCCAATTTGTTTTCCAATGTCAACAACCACACTTAATCGATTTCAATTCCACAATAAATGTAATTACGCATTACCAGGATAGCAGGTGTGCGAAACAAATTACGTGTGCAGGAAGGGGAAACGGAACCATAATTTGTGTACAGTGCACACGTAGTTTTCATACAGAATGTTTGAGCCGGACTGAAAAGCCACCATGGATCAACAGGGCAGTATTCTCTGTGAATCATGCGAAAGCATTCTTTTCCGAACTGATCAAATTTCCAAAGCAGTCAAAATAGAACATTTACTATCGCATGAGCACTGTCAAAAGGAAAATTGCAGGCAAGGGTCACAAGAAACCGTGAGGTGTGAGGCGTGCAGATGCAAAACGCACTGTCAATGGCTGACTGGGAGATTCCACTGCAGAGAATGCGCATTTCCATCGCCACAGTCAGAAGCCAAGTCAGTAGTAGGGGCGGAATTGTCTAGCGCACATCACTGTACACGGGAACAATCGGAATGGGCTAGTGTGTACCAAAGCCCACTGACATATTCAATGCCCCTACCCAGAAGACCAGAAGAACAACAGAAGCAGACATCACAACCCATGCATGTCACGTACCTGCAGCAAAACTATCATGATAATCCGTAATTATTTATAGCAATCACAAAAGCCGTAGAAGCCAGTACAACTCCGGCCCTATTTCAACGATTACCAACGTTTTCAGGCCTACCAAGTGAGGTCCTGCAGGCTTTTCTAAATGACTGTATAATGTATTTAGAGAGCTAGAGATTGTCCCAACAAGAGTGGCCAAATTGTATAGGGACACAATTAGTCGGCGAGGCAAGTAATTGGTGGGAAAAGAAGTGTCATTGCAGTATTGAGTTGGTAGAATTTCGTAACAGCTTTCAAAGTCAATTTGCCAATATCTACTCCTCATTGAAAGCACAGAGCAGGGCTGTGTTAGAAGTGCAAAAATTGGTGAATCCCTGACCGCATTTGCAAAGAGGAAGATAGAACAAATAAAAAACTTTCATCCACACATGTGCATGGGTGAGATCCTTGAGGTAGTTGCGTCAACTGTAAGGGTGGAAAACAGGTTAGCAATGGCACCACTAATTCACAGTAGCACAGAGGACTGCATGCGCTCTACCACATTGCTGGACCAAGCCAGTTGAGAACAAAACACCGCGAATAGAGAGGGTGACGGGTAACATTCGCGCCAGAGAAAAGATGCAGAGCAGACGGAGCAAACAGAGGGGCAACCGGCAGCGCACAAGGTAGTAGGAGAAGGTGCATTCCGGACAAGAACAAACCCCGAACCCAGGATGGAAGCACGGACAACAGCAACCTCGGTCATGGTAGGAGGCCCACGTGAGCCGCCATTTGCATGCCGATATTGCGAGGGAGAAGGCAGAATACACCGACACAGTGAGTGCCCAAAATGCAAACAACCCCAGAACAACAACAAACCACCGACGAGAAATGGACAATTTTGAGTGGGCGAGCCAGATGCTCACTACCCCAGGGTAAAGGGCCCCTGTGGTACAAAGCCTCCTCAACAAGTAGGGCAGGCAGGAATCGGAAGTCAGCAACCAAACATACAGCAGATCAGTAAAATACAAAACCGAAAGATTAGAATTGCAGTACATTTAAATCAGCAGCCATGCCATGAATTAATATACACAGCAGCAAGTCGTAATTTAGTGCACGTCGGATTTGTGGACACAAGCGAGATTACACCGAGTACGCAGATACTACACCTCGCAACAAAGCAGAATGTGGGGGGGAATCAATGGTAGAGACACTGATTACCATCTGAATTAGAGATGTGGACACTATTACCACAGCCTTCATGTCTGTGGACCTACAGGAGGATGCCATGTTGGGTATCCCCTGGCTCAGCGAACAAAAGACAATTGTTGAGCCAGCCACCCATAGGATCCAATTCGGCCTGAAGAAAAGGTGAACTGTGTACGACAACGAATCCTTGGGCACTGGTTATGAGTCCAGAGTACAACTAGATGAACTAGATCATGTGGTCCCACCAGAATACAGGGAGATGGTGCAGTGCATACTGGATGAACGACGCGAATTATTTGCGGAAGGAGACCAACTCCGTAGAATAACCATAGCCGAGCATTTTATATGGGCGGCCGATCTACTCTGGACCCAGAAGTTTCCAGCCTAATCAATGCACCATTATCAAAAATTATATTGAAGAAATGCTAGCTGAGGGTGTGATTGCACCCACTTGCAGCCATTACAACAGCACAATCACTTGGAACCCAACAAGAACAGGACATGGCGCTTCTGTGTGGATTTCAGAGCAATCAACCAAATCACACTGAGTGCCCCGTCCCCCTACATAAGCGTCATGGATGCATTGCATACCTTGGGCAGGGCTAAGGTCATGACATCATTGGACCTGCACAGAGGCACTTTAGAAATGATGATGGTCCAGGTGCTCTATGGGTACATTGGATATTTTTCCCTAGTGTACCTGTATGATATGGTCATCTGGTCCGAAACCTGTGATGATCATATCCAAAACCTGCCACTAGGTTTGGAGAGACTAGCCGTCAATAAGTTGTCATGTGCGAACCGCAAGTGTCACATTTGCCATCCATGCATACAGTTTCTTGGGTACATGGTCGATGAACATGGAAGCCTGCCAACAAAAGAGCATTTGGCCCTCATTAATGACTATGAGGCGATGCACATGAAGAAACAACTGAGGAAATTCTTTGGGTGAAAGAACTGGCTGCGGAAAAACATACAACATTTTGCAGCCATAATCGCACCACTCACTGACATGTTGGCACCTCACAGAAAGAACGTGTGGACAGCAAAACATGAAGCAAGTTTTCAAAACTTCAAGAGCAAGTTCAGGGAGTTCAAGACATTCGCTCAGCATGACCCAAGTCACCATCCATAGCTTTAGACAGACACAAGTGAGAAGGGCTTGGGAGCAGTTCTCTATCAGATTGGGGATACCGAAGAGAAGTGCATCATTGAATACAGTAGTGCAAAGTTCGGGGCAACTGATGGTAGGTAGGAAGTGAATGAGCAAGACTGTCTAGCCGAAGTATGGGCCGTGAAATGGCACAGGGCATACATAGAGTGCCAATGGTTCACACTATGAACAAACAACTGGTGCTTACTCTGGCTTCATACCATGACAGAGGTCAGGAGTAAATTAGCATGCTGGGCACTCCTCCTCCAAGCGCACGATTTCGAGGTGGAGCACATACCAGGAGCTGAGAATCAGTTAGCAGACGAGATCTCACACGTACCAGGCTAAACAGTAGCAGTGGACCAAGAGGAGTGGGATGGCCTACTTCCCCCTACCACAGCTAATCACCCAAAAACTGGCGAAGGCCACGTGAGCTATGCCATCATCGAGGCTCCTGAGGAAGCCAAACTCGAGATTGATGATTTGGAGAACAGCATTTTTACAGCACAACTTCAGTGTACAGACACCCGACATCCTATCGCCTCCATAATGCAGAGTAAACAGGAGTGGTGGCAAATGAACGGTATGCTCATCGAGACACGACAGTGTCACCCTGAAGAAACCTGGAATATGTATGTGCTAAAAGTGCACGAGCACAGGGGCTACAAACCACCCTGGTGCATAACAAACCACAAGAAATGTGCAGAACCATTTCCACTGGCCCGGCATTACCAAAGACATCTGGCAATACATGAGGGGTTGCATCTAGTGTAACCTCTGGAAGAGTAGGAGAGCAGGTGAAGTAACACAACAACAACCACAGGAGGAATACACCCTTGTGGTGTATTAAGGTTGTAGTTTGATAGTTCATTTCTGATCCAATATAAAGGATATCAATTCTGTGTTTGGTTGTTAGTTGTGAATACTGTAACATTATTAATCATGCTTCATATTTGCATTTATTTGTGATAATTGTATTGCTGGAGTAATTGTGATGTTATTGCTGTTTGTTTGACTGAATTCGATTCAGTGGTACAGATATTATGGTTGTATTTGTGAATACTTTCGTAGGGAGTGCTATTTTTGCGCGCTTACAGCTCACTAATGTTACTATGAGCTGATGCATTTAAAGATTTAACCTTGGTTTTTTAACATGAGAGATAAGATTGCGCCATCGAAGAGTGGACGTGGGATCAGTAAACATTTGTAAATCGGACACATACCCTGCATGCCGGTTGTTATATAATGTTTCTAAAATTAACCCTGTAAATATTATTCATTATACCAAAAAATTGCACTGTGTGGATGATGTGGAGAAAAAAGACACGTGAATTAACATTATAGAATATTATAAAAAGACACTTTGAAAACACTGAGGGTTTTAGGGTTGCGAAGACATGCGACTTTATTAGTTGCATCCCCGTGTGTAAACTTACCTGGCCCTTTAATTGCACTAATTAAATAAACAGAAATTTCAAGGGTCTATTTGCAGATTCCTGCACTCACTCTGCTCTGCACCTGTGTCGTCCCTTGCCATACTATATACAGCGAACAATCTCCATACTTGCGATGAAATATGCAATGACTTCCCTTCATACTTGCAGTGCTATATGTGAAATGATCTCCCTTTATGCTTGTGTGACATATGTATAAGTTTGTGCAATGTTTAAACATAGGACATGATTGTTAACTATGGGAAACACTCTTCTTGCTTGTTAAAAATCTAAACAAAAATATAAAAAAAATTCATGGTACCTGCTCTTCTGTTTCCTGTGCTGTCCTCACTCTCCTGGTCAGCTAGGAGTGGTGTCCATTCCGTAGATTGGTGCGGGATAAGATGAGAGTGGTGTAGGTGCCGGAAAATATGTGGGAAAGATGCTTGTTATTTGTTGTGGAAATATTGGAGTTTATTGGTAAGCATAAAATTGTGGTAGGTAAGGTGTCATAGGTAAAAGTGGTAGAGATAACAGGGGTAGGTTTGGCAATGGTTACGAGCACTGGACATGCGGTACTGGATGATTGACAGCCATCATGGGGGCCCTGCCTGCAGGTGACGTATGGCTGCCGACATCGTCGACCTTGGAGTGTACTACATCGGCTTGCGTTCCCTTTTCGTTTGTTCCTGCACTCTCGACGTGACATACTATGTTTACCGCAGTGATGCAAACTCCATCCGTTTCCATCCCTTCCATATTGTTTCCGTGCTCTCTTCTGTTTGGCACACCGAATCACCGGGCTGGTTGCCAATGAGTAAGTCGGTTGAAAAGTTAGTGATCACAGTCGGTTTCAACTGCCAACGCACTCATCGCAAATGAACCGCAATCCAGTTGCAGTGTGTACATCAGTGGGACTCATGTATTCTAGGTGCAAGTGCATATGTCACTGTGCACACATGCTCAGCATGGTTCCCGATTTTGTACATAATAATCTCAGGTGCAAATGTAACTCGGGTAAATTTTGAATTTCATTGATACTGTCCGAATGTTCTATCACTTTCTTTTCTCAGTGGTTGCTCGCGTTGCGGTTGTTTGCCGGGCTGGTCTTTCGATCACACTTGCAAAATCGGGTCCCCATTTCGGTTCTGTCTACCACATCCAGTGGTTTTTGACGCAGATACTGCAGACATAGTGGTGCCAGTGCACCATACTGCATCTGGCCAGCCATGATGGTCTGACAACAGTGCCACGTGAGGGAAGAAGTGCAAGCACGAAAGCGCGAGCACGGAAGTGTAGTACGCGGAAGCATGATAGCGTGGCTGTGTGGTGCGAGCACAGCAGTCCTGTATGGTGCAGGCAGGTGTCAACAGATGGCGGGCTCTCAGCTGTTCCCGGATGTCGCCGCCTCGAGTACATCAAGATGTCTACAAAACACTCAAAATTTTATTCATAATCGAAAGCACGTATATTTACACATACAACAGAACGAAATTTGTTAAATACGACTTGACTTTTAAAACTTGCGATCTTTATAACCACAAAACATACGCGATAATTTTCACACATGAAATGTAATATGGCGATTGTCATATGTAAGTAAGTATGCAATACATGCCGATGACTAGTATTCATAAGCATGCATATTTTGAGAATTAAAAAAAAAAAAAAAACGCTTCTTACACAATAAAAAAAAATTAGCATTTGTCTACGTTTCCCTTCCGCTGATGAAACAACCAATACACAACACAATTGTAAAGTCAGAGTTCAGACAATTGAACATCAGTTCTGCGAGCTTCGTAAGAATGTGTATCTAGTTATGTAAATGATTATGATATTATCCAGGAATGCATTTTACATACCTTTTTTTTTAATAGGTTTAAAATTTATATTAAAAGTTCATTTAAAACAAAAAAACTAATTTGTTTGCTTTATTAAATTATGTCAATTCATATTTTTCCTCTACACAATATATTTGTTTGCCATTTATTTAATTTAAGACGAGCTTTGTTTAATATTGATGGAGGTGCTTTTCTGGTCAAAGAAGGGATTGTGAGGTTATGTGAATCGGTTTGATAACTGGGATGAAAATGTTGCCAGGGGGCGCCACTCTGCACAATAGCAACTTTTGAACGCGGGCTCGTACAGCCAATCACCCAAGGTTGCTACACCTCTTGCACAAACCATCTGCTTAATCCACGCAGCTGATGTAGTACACTGCGAAATTTTTGGTTATTAAAATCCTGAAACCTCGTCTAGCGAGGGCTGTCAGCCTCTCTCAATTCATAACTCACTCCCGGCTGGTGTTATGGGTCTCCCACACCCAAAAAAATAAGTCACTCATAATCTCCACATGTATTTTTTTAGGTTATGAGACCGAGATGCGGCCAAAATAAATAAATAAGTGAAAACATTTCCACACTTTCTATTTAAAATACTTCCCACTCAGGGCACTTACAAAGTTTTCATTCGGCACTCAGCTCTGTGAATTCCTAAACCGCGAAATCTAGCACATGGCTATACAAAGGCTTATGGTAATTTACGTCCCAGGTGTATACAAAACACCAGGGTTGCGATACAGTGCTCTTTCCTGGCTTGAAAGGAATAAAAATGTTTCAGTAAATTAATGACTTAGCTATGGTACACTGCATGATCGGTAAAACTGCTGTAGGACCGGAAAGGCACGGTACGACGACCGTCTCGGTGAGTGCCGAAAAAGCAACTGCCAACAAGGCCGCACAGAAATTGGCACAGGACCAACGCATCCCGCATAATGTACAAATCCCATTATTCCAATATTTTCTCTTACATAAGATGAGGATAAGAATGACAATGATTTACATATGACAAAATAACCCTGCAAATACTTTCAAACATCATATCAAATATATAAACTGAGAAATAAAATTAATTGTGGGCAGACATGATTTGTTTACAATTGACAAGTCCTACTTTCCATGTCCTAACCTGGTTGGCATGATCTGCACACATGTTGTGTGTCTCTTTTGGACTGTACCAAATGCCACATTCATTTGTACATGATTCTATAATGCTAGGCTTTACAATACAAGGTATAATAATCCCTAAAAAACACCAAAATATATAAAAGGTAATCGGACATAGTTTGTTATTGTCTGTGGACAATGTCCTTTGACCTGCTGTTCGTGTGAGCCTCCTGCACTTGGCCCTTCTGGCCAGTCCTTTAGGTTATGTCACTTCACTACCACAACACATGGTCACATGTAAAATACACAAAATAAATATTTTACAAGTAACAAACACAACCTTGTAAATCACAATTTTATAATTACTATTAGCGTACCCAACTGGTGTGCGCCACTTACGATAATGATTACATTAAACTTTATTATATTAGGAACAACCTGACCTGCTTACGGTTCTGCATCAGGGATAGGATCGGATTTTTGGGATGGAATTTCGCTTGTTCTAACTTATTACCAGGGTGGGTGACAGCACTACACAGTGGTAGAGCACATTGTTCTTGATGCAGTTATTTCAGAGCCGCATATCCGACGGCCTGTGGCCATCCCTGATGCCCTGCATCTTCGAGTTCTGGATACTGGAATACAATATGATCCTGGATTGTCTGGTCTGGGAGAGTTGTTCACCACCCTCAATGGTTACTAACCCGATTGAAGCTGTTCTGGGGTCTGTTCCACACCCACGCATGTAATACGTCACATACTTGTTAAGAGGCGACAGTATCCCATAAGGGCTACAATAATAAAGCTGAGAATTGCGACATTGTACACAATTTTATCATACCACTTTCCCTGAAGGGCACTGAAGTTTACATATCATCACTGTAGCTCGGCAAGCTTTTAAATCCAATAAAGCTCGGCACGTGACTTAAATGACTTACAATGTAAAATATGCCCGGCCGTGTAAAAGACGGACCTAGTTGTGGGGCGGAAATTGTTCTGGGCTACTAAAAGTACATTAAGTTCCATAATAAATTTAAAACTATCGTTAAACTAAATGATTGGTAGAAAACTGTGAAGTGCCCAGAGCAGCGCGACATACGTCCACGCCCATGAGTGATGAAGATGCTACTACTGTTACTTGCGTGGGTTGGCCACTGGTTGGCCGGTCAGTTCTCGCATGATGTCACATGGGATGAAAAAACGTGAATTAATAAAAAGATGATAATGTGGAAATGACTAGAATGTGTGATGACCCTGGTGATTACATATATATATTTTAAAACAACACCTCTATTTCACAATAAAACCTTTGGATAAAGAAAAAGAATAAAGAACGAAAGTAAACATACACTTTGCAGTGAGGCAACCCTAACCAACCTGTCACGGAACTTACAGTGTGGATTCTGGCTTATCTAAAACTAGGCCTACAGATATTTATATGCCTGGTAATGTCTTGAATGATTTAAAAACATTTTTACTACATTTCAGCATATGAGATAACCTTCTTAATGAAAATAACAAAAAAGAGTGGTTAACTGGCCATGTGTTTCTTAAGTCATGTGGACTCCATGTACTAGCATTCGTTATCTACAATTATTATTAGAACTACTATCTGTGCTGCTGGCATTACTGGTCTGCAAAATATAACACAACGAAACAAATAAATACATAAGCCCACAGCCAATTAACACTTTATATAAAATACACAATAATCCTATATGAAATATTATTGTTTACATATGGCAATAAAAAATTGACATGTTCAACACTTGTGTTGATATCTGATCTTGGCACTGTAAACACTATGACGCCTTTAAATAATTACATAATCACACTACAAAACAATACATAAAACCCTGATCACAAAACTTAAATTACACATGACTTAAGTTGCATTCCAATTGACATGAGCTGTTTATTAAACAAATCGAATGACACGACACAAAACATGGCTAATAAACAAGGGTAACATAAATAAACACTGGCACTGACAATATAGACACCTGTGTAGCACTTCTCGCAATGCATCACTGTACACGGCACTCGTGTGCGTAGCTCCTTATGTACATGTAACATGGTGTATGGCTGTTGCCTTCTGACATACACAACACTGGTTTAAATAATCAAAAATAGAATAAATGAATCAAAAAGGCCATGAGATATAAAATACTCTACACAATATTAGAATGGAAAACAAGTACTGGTGTATACAAACGTGCATGCAAAGGCAGAGACTGCTACTGCACTGCTACTCTCTTGTGGCGAAGTGGTGGTTTGATACTAGCCAGTAGACGACGTGGTGAACGGACTAAAAGACGCTGCGTGGTAAACTTCAAACGAACACATGGCATGATGTACTATGTAAAATGTAAACAAAGATTGCATGGCTCCGTTTCACTATGAATAATATTTTCTAACTAGGAAAGGAATATTCTACCCATACATAGCATTGGAGAACAATAATAATAAGAACAAATACAATACACTAACCTGCAGGTAACGTGACCTATTATGGTGGTCATGTAATACAAACATACTTTGGCCCTTCTTGAAAACATAAATAAATAGACATGTGGCACTCTCAATCACAACAAACCTACCTTCTATTATTTGTGATATATCACAACATAAACAAACCCTGGAGAATAAAAACACAAGTACCCAAATGAAACTACGCACTGGTGCATTACACGAATGCACTACATGCACACATGAGGAACGTTGGCTGCTGTACTGACATATCTCGCATGGTGGTTTTGGGTCGTGGATGCTGGTGTGACGGTGTGTGCATAATGGCATGAGATGACAGCATGTGGTACATGTCAATATACCGAGTTGAAAATCGCCCTACAATTAAATAACATACTTTCCTCATAACCTCTGTTAGATTCTCGGCAAAATGGTTGGTTGACTTTGATTTTAAATTTCAATGTTTCGAAATTGTTAAGTCAAGAGTACTTGACTTCACCTTTGACAGTTCCTTTGTGTCAAGCTTCATAAAGCAGGTTTCAAACGATGCAAAATGAGTTTCATACTTGCGTGAAATGCCGACCTTGCACAAGAATTTCTTGCACAAGTTTGCGTGCCAGGCACATATTGCACGAAATGAGGAGATAGAGCAGGTAATATTTTTCTCGTGCAAGTTAATGCCAGTTGCTATCCTATTGGTCCTTGTATGCTGGTCATGTGTCCTGTTGTGAAACTCAACCACAGAGTAAAAAAAAACCATAATCTGAGGTGTGCGAAGAGGAGTACAGAGAAATAAAACATTGCTGGAAAATTACTTTAAAGCATAGATTGAAATTTAGATGGTTCACTAAGAATAAAATAAAAACAATACGATTTCGGAGGAATAGCTTTGAAGTAAGCGACTTCATATTTTGTATTATAATACCTTTGCTGTATTAGAAGCATGTGGGAGAACAAAAGTTAACTTTTTGTCTTTACTTTTGCTTTCCGTTATGTTGTTTCTTATGGAGTTTGACACAATGGAACTGTCAAGATGACTACGATTATGAAAAGTTATGATTTAATGCCAGAGTCAAGCAGCCATTTTACCGAGTATCTAACGGAGGTTATGTGGGAATTGCGTTATTTGATTATATGATGATTTTTAAATTTCGATATATTAAACAAAGTTCACCTTAATTTAAATAAATTGCAAACAAATATAATGCGTTTTGGAAATATAAGAATTGACATATTTTAATAAACTTAAATAATGAGTTTTTTGTTTTGAAATAAACTTTTATTATAAATTATGCCTTTTTAAAAAAAAAAGGTATGTAAAATGCATTCCTTGACAGTATCGTTTAGAACTGATGTTCAATTGTCTTAACTCTAATCTTACCAAATTGCATTGTTTATGTGTGGTTCGTCAGATAAAATGAAACATAAATTTCGAATGATGTCTGAGTAATCGATTAGAGGTCTCGACTTTTTGGCCAGTTGCGTTTTTTTTTTTACGATCTTTGTATGCTCGTTTATCGTTATTAAGTTAATAACAATCGACTTGGAATCATCGCTATTGTTTTGCGGATGGAAGAAACAAGTGTTTTGATGAATGATGAACCGCGAAAGGGATGATAAATGTGTGGAGAGAAGAGCGGTGTAGAGTGAGAGATGGGAGAGAAATACAAAACTCGAAGAAGTGACCTTTCGTAACAGCGAATCCTTACATTATTCCCTTCCTGTTTAAGGTCATTCAGTTCCCACCCTCGTAATGTAATTTGTAGAAAACGTTTCTTCGTGATGACTAGTTCGCATGGACTCGCGGAAATGGGATACTGGCAACAATTACACACGTAAAAGAGGATGGAGCAAACTTGTCCGCAAGATGATGGTGATGAACCTGATTTGGATCCTAGAATTCAGGTATAGTCGTTTTTAATATTTTCTTCAGTGAACTGAGATATTCTCGGAATAAAGTTGCTCTATGCTCTCACAACAATGGAAACATATACCTACTCGTCTCTTCTGTTAAGTTTGTTTACCCACTTTTTTTTTAAATATTTATACTAATTCAAGTAACAAAACAAAGATCAAATTCGTAAGCAGGTTGCATGTAGCATTTACATGCGTATGTGAAATGCCTAAATAAAAACTAAGGAAATAATCGTAATAATATGTGTATCCGTACGTAGTTGGCGGTTTCTTAGTAAACTGCTTGACAAAAAAGCAGCAGAGACATTGTGTGGTCTTATTGGTGCGTCCCGTGATTGACGAACGTCGTGCATGGATTCAGGTCAGTCGAGGAGTTAGAATGTAATTTGTCCAATTTTGAAGTGGAGTTACTAAGGAGATGATGGCTTAACTAAGAAATCGGATGTCTGACCAAAATACAGTTTTTTTTTTTATATATTGACATAGTAAAACTTTTCACTATTGTGATGCAAGGTGTTTGTAGATAAGTTTGAATTCAGTATTGAAAATGTATGGAGTTTTTGCTTTAATGTTCCCTGTATTTTGTTTTCAGTACAGGCCCACATTTAAATTAAAATTGTAAGGGATTGATTATTTATTTATATATTTGTTCCGTAGAGCCCCAATCTATGGCTAAAGCTATTGGGCTATGGAACATGTCATGTATTACAGGTACATGTAGTTAAACACCCCAATTTTAATAGCTTCTTCATCATGACATTTCATGGTATATACTGCAAATTACATGAAGCCCCAATAAAATTTGTATTAAGTATGACATAGGTATATAAAATTTGCAGGTATTATTTTCCAGATTTTCTGAAAAGCCCCTTTTCTTAATAATTACCTTTACTTAGATGCCTAGAGATTGCTTCTGCATTTTAAAAACGTTTACACTATCAGTGGATTCACTCCAAAACGAAATGTCATATGACATGATTGACTGATACTGATGCCGTCGAGTGACACGAGATGAACGATGACACAAATACTTACTGGTAATTGGGGCGCCAGCGGTGCTTCCCAATCACCGCACTATTGAGACTCAGGGTTCTCAGGTATGCTGTAGGTTCTGTGTGTCCATCTCACCCGTGCGTACTTACAAACACAAAGGCAATACTAAACTTTTTACTAAACATAATTTGAAATACACACTTAATAAAATATATGTGGCTAGGACACTATCACTACTGAATAAAAGAATTAAGTTAATTGTAGACTTGTTTTTATTGTTATTATGCATACACATCAACGGGCCAATGAAATGATTATCTCGGACATGACTAGCCAATTCCGCTTGAGTTTCCCCAGCCCGCAATTACTCTAGCGCACGCCTAGATGGATGATCTCACCGAGGTGCTTGAAAGCACAGCCTTCACAAGGGAAGAGAGCCGACAGCCGCTAGGGTGGACTGACAGTTTTTCCCTGAAGACAGGACACAGTGAATTACAAATGAAACCCTTAATACATATTAACACGTGTGATTACTTTGTATCACTAACGCAAACTCGTCGGGGCTCGCCCTCCAGCAGATGGGTAGTGTGGTGATGGCCTATACACAGCGGCTAGGATGGGAATAATTTCACCGTACACTAATTACAAAATTACATAAACCCTTGAATGATACATGAAACAAGATGGGACACAAGATGAATATTCATAATAAACACACACGTGTGAAAACAACCTTAGGTGCCGCTGGATGAAGTTCATAGCGGACCACGTGGTGCACGTGAAATTGCAATATTTCTGCGTGGAAACTGCAAACTAAATTCAGGCAAAATATTATTCTTGCTGAGAAAATTATTCTCTTTACGATTGCAGTGGTTACAGGTGTGTAACATGCCTGATGGCGGTAAAATCAAACATTACTGTGACCACGTGGTCAAGTACAAAAAGCATCAATTTACGTGAAAAATACATTGCACCCTGAATAAAACTACATAGAACCCTGAAATAAATTATTGCACATACAATGTTACATAAATAAGCTCTCAAACGCAACGATGGCGTATACAAAGATTTGGTGTCGGTCGGCCACGTGGTGATACGTGATGTTGCTGTAAAATATTCAGACACAAATATTACCCTCAAATACATACATAAAAATGAAGCTCTTAAAATTGCATGTAGCAATAACGCAGATGTTTCAATGAAACGCCATAAACATAATCGGATGGCGCCTGATTCGAATTGCGCTGGTCGCATAACTTCTCTGACATACTTCTCCTTCTCCTTGATTAAGTTAGAAGTGCCACAAGGGCGCAAGAAATTAATTAAGCGGAAGCATGATGCTGGGGAAAATATCTGGCAAAATGTATGCAAGCAAAGGTTAACCGGTAAACTAAATTAACTATGGAAACCTAAATTAGTGAACAAAAGTTGTAGTGCGTACGTGACAGTGTCTTACCTCGCCAGCTCTCCTCGACAGACTGTCCAAAGAAAAGCGTCGCACAGACCTACCATGGCGTTCTACGGGGTTCACATAAGCGGAACTGCTATGCAGCCCGAGTACGAGTAAAATATTTAATTATTGAAAACAAATTGGCAAAAATTTAATTAAGTATTTTTTTACATTCCTGTAATTTTCTTATGAATTTCAAAATTATTGTACTGTCTCTTTATGACGGCGTTCATGCCGGAATATTAAGTCTTCTTAATCTCTGTGCCACGGGCACTGTGAATTTTTATAACCAACTAATGTAAAATTAGTACAAACACTTTTTTAAGACATATTAAACACTGCAAATACAACAGAACACATTTTACACTGAAAATAACATTTATACGTGACACGTGCATGGTGAGCGCCGTCATGGGCTCTAGTGCCGCTGGCTGTTAGCCGGCGGTAATAGGAATGAAAAAATGCCATTTTTGCTGTTTCAGGAGTTACTGTATTTCTTAATGCAAAATAAGTTGCACTAAGCTTTGGCAATATCAGAAAAAATGTCTGTACTTTGTAAATTGTTATTATCTATAGAAAGAAAATGAATGAAATTACTGTTATCAATGTTTACAATTATGCAATTTAACTTGTTCAAGAAAACGCCATTGGCTACGTCAGCCGATTCTTAAGTGGATCTCCCATCAAACAACAAACTAGTGACGTCTGCAAACAGCACAGTGGAATTATCAGGTCCCACACACAGAGGTTGGCCATTAATAAGCAAAAGGAACAATTTCTCTGGAAAATCCATTGTTTTGATTAGTGACTTCCAAGCATTTGGAGGGGGGGGGGGGGGCGAATTGGGGAAGTGGTAAATTGTGTTTTAGGCAAAAGTTGATTATTCATGCACATTTGGGTATTTAGTCAACACATCAAGTAACAACATGGTGGGAAAGAACATGATGGGAATATTTAAAAAATGGTGGTTTCAAATTCATAAAAAAGTAATATAATGAAAACACCAAGAATAATAATAATAATGTCAACTTCTAGGGTACATAAACTGAGATACTAATTAATTAATGTACCTATTTACTTAACATTCATTCTGTCAAGCCTTTAATGCATGGCAAAAGCGATGGAACGTGATATTTTTAATAAGTCAATACTATATAATTACAATATAATACAAGTCAATACAGTATACTAAAATAAGTCAGTACAACCAATATAAAACAATAAATTACAAATCAATAAAGTTTAATAAAATAAGTCAATACAATCAATATAATACAACAATAAGTTATGGGTATAAAACATTTTAACATTGCAGAGAAATCAGAATAATACTAAACACAATTAAGTTATATAAATTCACTAATTTTGTCTCAAATATAATGCAGCTATCTACATGCATATATTTCTACAGAGTAAAAGAAAGAGTAAAAAGAATATTACAGCATTTAATTTAGTCCCATGAAGTGGCCAGGATTGCAGGATGACAGCAAATTTGTGGAACTACAAGTATGGGCCTCAGTTGGTCAGAACAACTTGCCTGCATTCTTGATATTGGTTTATGTAATTATTTGTTTTTGTAACTCATACTTGTCCATTATCTATGTACAAACATGTAGACTAGACTATATAACAAAATATCTGCTGGATACAAAAAGCTAAATTAAATCAAACACATTTTTCATAGCTGATCTGTAATCTCTTAAAGCACTCTAACTTGCACCTTCCATTCAAGTTGAGTGAAAAGCACCACAAGTGAATACTATACCACTCCATATACTGCTAACTATGGTCACTAACATCTACAGCACCATGGACTGTCAACTTAACATGGGTGTAAATTGGTCACAGTGAATATCATATGTGTATGTGGAAATGAATCGCCAACTTCTGCAAAGTCCAAAAATGCCATTTTCAAAATGCCTTTGCTGTAGTTTTCAGAAAATTAATGTTTAAAAAATTCAAACTTTTTTTTGTTTTGTTTTAACCCACAAAGGTTTTTTAGATTGTCATTCTGTAATATGTATTTAAAAATTGCTTTAATAACAGAGGAATAAAACGTGACATTGACAATGTTTTAGCAAAAGTTCTAAAATATTAGCTACTAGGCCTCATAACTTCAGAGTGTAGTAGTATGAATATACTTGTAGTGGAAGTAATATTAATTTATTTTTTCAGGTGGAGCTGGAAAAGCTGAACAATGCCACAGATGATATTAACAAACTAGAGATAGAGCTTGATGTAAGTATGAAAGCAAAAGCAGGACAAGGGGGAGTTAAAAAGGAATTTGACTTAAGTAAGGCCACCTGGCTTTGCAAAAAGGTTTTTTTTTTTTTTTTTTTTTTTTTTTTGGGCAGAAACCCATGACTCTGGCCAAATATTTGCCAACAAAGCAGACGATATTTGCCATTCTTAGATTTTCTGTTTTGGCTTCCCTGAACTTGTTGAATAAAATTAACTTCAAAAGCATTAATTTATGTTCCATAAGTGCAGAGGTAGTTGTGCACTACAAATGTGCTTGGATCACACTGGCGGCATTGTTGGCTTGTGCAGGAAGCAAACACCACATTCCGCTTGTTGCTCAGCGACTCAACGCGGCGGCTCAAGCTGCAGAGCAAGAAGCTGGGTGGCTGCATCGAGCGTGCACGGCCATACTATGAGGCAGTGGAGGTCGCCAAGCGGGCTCAGTTGGAATGCCAGAGAGCAGCCGTCCACTTCCAGAGGGCCAATGGTGATTGTAGTTTTTGTCCCTTACCTTGGCTTGCCCGTAGTTAACATGGGTCATTCTGCCACAATTGCAAACTATAGCTGGTTCACTGTTGTTTTATCACCTTTGATGTAAACATTTCAAAAACCTCATGGACTACAATTGTGTGTTAAGGATGTGTCAATTTCTATAATGGCCAAGATGAATCCATAATCAAATCCTTTAAAATAATCTTGAACTTATGTCCAAATCCATGTTACCAAAACAACTGGTTTCTTTAGTTTTTTTTCTACAGTGGAAAAATGCAAAATAAGGTTAAGATGTGCAAAGTTAATTTATGCACTGTGCAGTTGTGTTGCTTTCAACTAACATGGCAAAATAAGCATAATGTTGGTTTTGGGTGATTCCATCGTCACAGGTGGGACACTTGAACTGTATTTTTTTCTTTCTGAGGGTTAATATATTGTATAATATGAACTTGAAAAAGTCAGTTTTGTATGATAGCAATGGTATACGTGTAATTACAAATCCTGCTTTTGAGAAAACATATAATCTTAATTTCATTACAGAATTATACATATTTAAACTTTTGTCACAGGTAGGACAAAAAGAAGACGTGCCCCAAGACATAATAAGTGATTTTAAGCAAACTCTGTGAATTTATGAGGAATAAATCCATGATGGCATACATGTTGAAAAAATTAATGTTGACTTCACATTACAATACTAAACATGAGGGGAAAGTGTTAAGATTTTGGTTGAATATTAACATTTCTTTTGTCACAGGTGGGACAGGTATGTGTCATGGTTGGGGCACAATGAAAACTTATAAACAAGATGCTAATGAATTTACAATTTGAAATCAATACAAACATTTCTAAATACTCACTAATTTACTCTCACTGATATTAGTCATGTATCAGTTTCAAATAATATTCTTTCTGCTATTAAATTTTACACACTTAACAATAACAGACTCTTGTTTCACTGTTCATACGTATTTACGTCACTAGGGAATTTGTAGAAAATACTGTTTCTGACATTTTCTTATTTCTGGTGTTGGTAATACTTTAAGAATTTGATTAAAAGTTAGGAACAAAATTTCCTTTTCATTGGTTTTAAATTGTTTTCCACTGCTTCCAACACTCTTCAAGAACATAACTTTCACCTCCCCATCTTCTAGAGAGGTCTGAGCGATACCAGCATATCTGTAGTTGGTTGAATTATCAGTCTTCCTGCTTTTGGAGGTTGTGAATTCCACTAAAAGAAAAGTATCTGCTGTTATGTCTGCAACTGTGGGAGTATTTGTTGGGATCATAGTATCGGATACATCACTTGGCGAAGTTTCACAAGCCATACTGTTACTAGAATCACTGTCCGAGTATACATCTGAGAAATCAAATGTGAAAACCCTACACTTTGATAACTCTTAATGGAAAGTGCGTCCTACAATCAAACTTGTTTTATTATAGCCCTTCAAGAAGTGTAGTGACTAACTTGTCAATACCAATTGTTAACCTCCATCTTTCATTGAGCATCTCTCTATTTCTGTCAATGTCTTCTGGTGAAGGTGTATTATGTTGACATTTGTTACGGAAGAGCGAGCTGCTTCTACAAAATCTTCAGCATTGCCAATTTGAGCCTTGCATTGCTTACTCTGCTCCACGCAGCCCTCTTGATAACTGCACCAATCCCATCAACAGGACCCTATTACCATGGGAGGTGACAAAAATATGTCATTCTCTCTCTACACCAAAGTCCTGCTGCATATAACAGAGGTTTGATAGCATGAACCAATTTTTAAATTGTGATGCCGCCCCATCTGAGAAAATCCAGATCAGGAAACTCCTGTTTCAGCTCATTGATTATTTTCTTAAGATATGTAAAAACAGCAACTTATCATGGCTCAAAACATCATTCACAATAGCAAAAAAACAAAGTTCATTGCCAGGGAGCCATGCACAAGCAGTGAAGAATGTAAGCTGCTTATTTGTCCAGTGTGCAGATTGTATTTCTGTGACAGTTGAATAGTTTTCTGCAAAATCTATTTGCAATACAGCCGCACCAGTCTATAAGGATTCTTTTACTTCTGTGAATGTTTGGGACTGAATTCTTTTAACATATATGTGTCTTGAAGTGAAGTAGTTGTGAGTTTAATTCTTGGACAGCTTCCTCAAGTATTCCTTCAGTGTCAGTCAGCTATCTTAGGGTGTCCTTCAGTCTCTATCCATTTACTCCAGATCAGAATGCATTTGCCATATTCTTCATCAATCAAAGTATGGAGGTCAGTGGTACAGTTACCACACTTTCCGAACATACAATCTTCATTTCTTGGGTCACAACAAATTTTCTGATGTAGTTTTGCATCAGAATTAGGAAAGTATTGAACTTTCTTGTTTACAGCGTTGATTATATAGTTAGAATCGGCATGATACTTGCACACACAAACATTATAGGGTATTTCACTTGTCAACAGAACATTAGCAGGACGAAGGTCATAGACCTTAGATATTTTCACTTTCATGCCAGTGTTTTCTAACAAAAATATGGAATACGCCTCTTTAACAATCATATTCATATAGCGTGTCTGGCACAACACCCTCTTTCCTGTTTTGGGGTTTTTGATAGATTTCACATTTTTTATACGGATCACATTGGTAAAAAGACTTCACTGTTTCTGTTGCTTCTTCAGATAATGTGTGTTTCACAACTTTGTTATCCAAACTCTTCTAACCTATGATTTCAGTCTGCGTTTCAGTGAAATTCTCATGGACTAGTTTTTTAATTGCAGCTTTCTTTTTTCTGGGGATGCTTGGCTGTATTTTTTTTTTAACCTTGCTGACAGCTTTCCCAAGAGTCTGCACACAAGAGTAGGACCCTAGGGGTGACAATTCCATGGTATCAACACATTCATTTTGTGAACTTACTTTCATTCTCTGTCTGTACTTTCGTTTGCGTTCTGCTTCTTTTGATCTTATTTTAGCCATGAGCCGTATTAATGTTGCCTCTTTCTCCTTCTTGGTCTCCTGTCTCTTTTTGTCTCTCTCACATTCTTCCTCTATATGCCTTTTGTACTCATTGGATTGTTTTATTTCAGCTTCTTCCTAAGTTTCTGCATACGCTCAGCTGAACTCATCGTTCCCATGTTTGCTAAATATAAAATGTAGCATTAAAATTCTCTACTACCATGCAACAGAATAGGATAGTATAGTGTACTTAATCTTTGCATGTTTGGCTGGATACAAAAACTCAATGTTTGGAGGCTACACCTAAAGTTTGGCTCAAATTAACTTCTAAAAAAAAGTTAACAACATTCAAGCTATCTACGGTTTGTTAGGTTTAAGGAAAAATATCAATCATACGGCCAGTATTATTGTCAAGGCTAAAAAACTATCTTGATCCACAGTCTGTGCTACCCATTGTCACGGGTGGGACAAACATAAAACTTAAAAAAATCTTGGAATGTATCAGCATTATAATTCCAAAAATTTATAAATGTGTTTAACATAATACATAACTTACTTCCACCAAGTTTCAAACCTAACCTCAAATTCAATTCATTAAGAGAAGAACTTTTGAAAGTTTTTTGCCATGGGT
Organism: Dryococelus australis; assembly: GCA_029891345.1. NCBI lineage: Eukaryota > Metazoa > Arthropoda > Insecta > Phasmatodea > Phasmatidae > Dryococelus > Dryococelus australis. The sequence continues at coordinate 114,859,031 of CM056998.1, read as the reverse complement.
GGGACATTTTAATCACAGTTCTCTAATTTTTTATATAATATCAAAATGATTACCTTGTATCAAAATTATAACACACAGCACTTACAGAACAAATATGACATCAGCCACACACACTCACTTCATCTAGAGGTAAAATAAAGGTGCTTGTACAGTGCTGCCAACCTAGAGGACAAAACTGTGTTCCCAGCTGGTGAAGGCAAACACAAATTTACAGTACACTGTAAAAAATTTGTATATATAAATATATCACAAAAAAATTACAGGAAATTTACACTATTGACTATTAACTTACAAAATATATAGTAAAATTACTATATAATGTTAATTTTCATAAATTTGTGCAGATATTCACTTTCTCATGGAATTGCCTTTTTATGTTCACTTGTGCAATGAAGAATGTATTCAGTAAATGCTAGTTTGTTATGGTCCCAACAAATTTTCCATAAGAGCGGTGTAAACAATTTCCAATGAACAACATTTTTGCTTTCTTGCATGTAACACAAATTTATTTTTCACTCACGTTGTAGAGATTTGCTTTAAAACTAATTATTTTCACAATAAAGAGACTAAAGGTGTTTGAATTGAATTATTTACACATGCATACAAAAGAGATATGCATTTCTGTTATTTTGGGTGTATAGACACCATTGCATATTCATAGATATGGACACCAGTTTTCTGTGAAAATATTATCCCGATTTCGTCAGTTTTGATTAAGTGATTTCTGTATATTTTTAGCTACTTTTGTTTACAATTTCGTACAAAATTACAATGATTTTTCAAATACAATTTTAATATTTGAAATACTAAATTATGTGTACAGTTAATTTTCCTTCAGCAAAATACTAAATTGAGGTGCTTTATTTGCTGTAAATATGTTATCTTTGTGGTGTGGTATCGTGGTGCAGACATGTACAATGCTTTTATGTCACTATATTGGGATGACCATATGTTGCAGTGCTACACATTGACGCCGTCGGGTGAGACACAGAGATTATCACAACACCCTTTTACCTGTTTTGATGGGTGCCAGTGGTGATTCCTACATACCGCACTTTGAGACTCAGGGTTGCTGTGGGTTCTGTGTGTTCGTCTCACCCGTGCGTACTTACAAAACAACTTTTATACATCACACTGCACTGTCAAACACTTTGTAACTCGGCTGGGTAACTGATGCTACAAAGAAGACATTCAAATTTACACTCAGAGGTATGTTTATTCTTACCAGGTTACAACGTGCCGGAAATGAATTATGAATTACTTCTCGGGCGTGACTAGCCAGTTCAGGGGGGTGGTTCCCCCAAGCGTTACTTAACTTGTGCACTCCGACTGGATGATGCTCTGTGGTGTTTGAAGACACAGCCTCCACAAAGCAAGGGGCCTATAGCCGCTATGATGAACTGCAGGTTTGCACAAAGACAGAACACGGAGTATGAAATAGACATGGGCGAATATTTGTACAACTAACGTCTACTCATCGGGACTCGTCCCTGAATCACGTGGTGTGTGGCAACGGTCAGACACATAGCGGGTCAGTGCAGAAATAATAACAACATACAAAATACATACAAATAACACTTGATGAACATGGGGCATGTCGTGAACAGGCAAAATAAACACACAAAGGTGTGAAAGTAATCTTAGATAGCGCGGATGCCGCTGGACGAACTTCATGGCGGACCACATGGGCGGGCATAAAAACGCAGTATGTCCCTGTAAATTCGGTCAAGATTCGTCGGCCAAAATGATGTTGGCATTAGCAAAAATGTTCCCTTCAATAAACGAGCATACAGAAGCACTTACGACGTCAGTTTGGCGGGAAAATACAAGTACATGAATTGACCACATGGTCATGAACAAAAGCATCAAACATTAAAAATATAAGAACCCTTATTGAAAACATTACATATAACTCGGAGATAAATTAAGCAGCACAAGTTGGAACAAGAATTAGCCCTCATAACGCGGAGATGGCGCAGATATGAACTTGGTGGTAGCTAACCACTGACGCCTTCTAATGAGGCACAAGACAAACGGTCACACAATAAACTTACAGTAGATGGGTGCCTGCTGTGTGTCTGTTTCACCCGAGCGTACTTACAAAAACTTTGCAATACTAAACTTTTATCACTGAAAATGATGCGAGGTTGCTATTAAGACAAGGAAATACTTTATGCACTGATAATTTGGTGTATATTTTACCACTCATACAAAAATGTGTCAGGATGAATTTAGTTACTGAAACTCAGACATGTCTAGCTAAATCTGTTGGGCGCTCCCCCCAGCCCGCAATGGATGACTTCTACCGTGGTGTTAGATAGCACAGTCTTTACAAGGAAAGGGGTCTACAGCCGCTAGGGTGGACTGTAGGTTTTCCCTGAAGGCAGGGTACGGAAAATTACAAAATTAATCTGAACATGAACACATGTGATTATTTGGCATCACTAACGTGGACTCATCTCCCAGCACGTGGTGAGTGTGGTGACAGTCTTTACACATAGCCAGCTAGGACGGAAATAATATCACCGTACAAATTACACAAATATATATGAAACAGCATGGGGCACGAGATGAATGGTCACAATAAACACACAGGTGTGTGAAAACACAATTATATGGCGCAGATGTCGCTGCATAAAGTTCGTAACGGATTACCTGATGCAAGTGAAATTGCAATATTTTTCCGTAAAAACGGCAAATTATTCTGACAAAATAGTGGCGGTGTTCAGAAAATTATTCTCTTTACGATGCAGGCATCTAGAAGCTTGTAGCACGTCTAAGGGTGGGAAAATCAAATTTGAAAAAGACAGCCTGGTCATACATACAAAAACATCAACCATGTGGAAATACATGGAACCCTGAATCAAATTATTACATAAAACCCTGACATTACACAAAGCCTAATTGAAATTACACAAATATATTTTTAAAGTGTATGTTTGGCGCAGATACGTACTTAGCTATATCTGACCATGTGGTCATGATTCAAAGTTGTGCGTTCAGCGTGGCCTCTCCGACATCTTTCCTCCTTCTCTTCAGTTATATTAAAAAAAGCCACAAGGGCACAAATTATTAGGTTAAGCGGAAACATATTGCTGGGAAAGGTCTGGCAAGCGTACGCAAAGCAAAGGTTAACCGGTATACTAAAAGTGAACTATGGTAATCTACATCACTGCAAAAAGTTGTGGTGCATATGTAACAGCCAGCTCTCCTCGAATGACTGCCCAGAGGTAAGCGTTTCATGAACCTTCCATGGCTGCCACGTTAAGTAAAATATTTATGTTTGTAATTAAAAGGCACATAATTAATTGAAATATATAAGTACATTGGACATTTTAATTGTGAATTTTCTATCTTCGTTGAATGTCTTTTATAATGGTGTTCTCACAGGAATAATAATCTTAGGCTTCGCACAGCGCACATTTTGAATTTATAACCAAACGTTGTGCAACATTTTTATGAACATACAAATTTTAACATTTAATAACAAGAGATGTTGAACACTTGGAAACATAATATTCCCGCTATGGGAAAGTTCAGGTTATGGCCTCTGCGCACGTACGTGTCCACGTGTCACATGAGTGGTGAGCACCGTCATGATCTTAACACGGCTGGCTGTTAGCCGGCGTCAAGCGACTCCTTCCTTGAAGGCAAAGAGAGTGCTAGCAACTGAACACTGCTCTCGCGGGCCCTGCCCAGCTGTGAACTGGGACCACCGGTTGAGGACATAAAAAGCATGACCTAGGAGGTCTTCTTACTCTGCTGCATTTGCAGGGGTGAGGGTGTATGCTGGAACTATGTTGTTGGGACATAGTGGTGGCTCGCCTCGCCTCTTGCGAATGACGTGCTGTGTTGTGTTGACATTTGGTGTAATGTTCTTCATCTCATTTACCTTCCTACTACTTTTCCCGAACCCCTTGAAAATTTCCTGACCTCCTAGGCTATCCCCTGTGGGAGCCGGAAAACCTCGGAAAGGCGTCTGCCTTCACTTGTGTTAAAGTTTACATTTTCACTTATGTTACAACCATTAATACTGGTGCCTTGGGGAAACCCCTTAAAACTGGTATCACTGGCACTGGCTGTGTTGCAATTTACATGTACACTGTTGTTACCACAATTAAACCCTGAATAATTACTTTGATTTACGAGGCTGTTGCTTGCCCTCACTGGAAAGCCCCGAAACTGTGTTTTTCTACTACTCGCTTCACTTTCTGGTGTATTTACACTTTGTCGACTTCCCCCTCCCTATTTGGTGTGGAGTGTTCAGACAGCACAATCCCCTGAATGATATGGTGTTTACACTATTACTGTTTACATTTTCCAGGCACGTGGTCACGAGATATTGTTGTTGTTGTTGCTACACATGTTGTTCCTGTCATCTCTCGTACCACATGGTACGTGACGTCGCGCACGCTGAGGTACTGGGTTTTCCGGCTTCTCCTTGCCCCTCTTCCCTGCAGGTTTGCGCGCTATACGTGGACCCAGTTTCACCAGAAGTGTGGAATTCCCCATCTTCTCCGTGACTCATACTGGCCCAACCCACCTTGGTGCCAGTCCGGCACAGTGGTTCTTGACTCCCGCTGACAATGGGTTTTCCCTTATATATACATACATGCCAGGTGCTAATTCGGGCGGATGCCTTCTGCTCTCCGGTACCCATGTGTTACAGTAATTGCCCTGATTTTCTCTTGCCTGTTCGTGTATCTGCTGTTCGTGTGCAATAATTTCTTCGGGCGGCAATGGTGGCTTTTCGCGGGGTTCTCCGGGTGCACGCAATTCACGACCCTGTACCATCTCCGCAGGTGTTTTTCCGGTTGCTGCTTTTTCTTGGTTCCGCAAACCAAACAAAACTTCTGGGATCAATTTTGCCCATCTGGTGTGATCTGCCCCTAGCAGGACGCGTAACTGGATTTTAACGTCTTGGTTACGACATTCGGTCGGGTTTGCCCTGGGGTGGTACGGTGTTCGGTCCCCCATGTGGTGCAAAAATCTCTCCACTTCCCCACAAACTGGGTGCTGTTGTTTGTCAGTAAATATTCAGGGTAACGCCATCTGGGAAATAACTCTGTTTGCATTATATACATAACCGTGTGTGCACGAAGATTGCTGACTAGAAATGCCTCAGTCCACCTTGTAAACAAATCAGTGGTGACAATGAGAAAATACTTCCCCCACTTTTGATTTGTGGGGAGCCATGGTGTCAAACGCAACAGTTTTGAACAGCTCCGTTGGCAGCCTTGGTTTTTGTACGTGTTGTTCCTGTTCGTGTCCATTTCCTGTTACATAGTGTCCCAGAAACTCCATCTTACTCATCCCCAACTTACACTTACAAACCTTAAGTGTCAGCTCGTTGCGTTTGAGCCTTTCGAACACAAGAATTGGGTGGTGCTGATGTTCTTCCTAGCTGTTCGACCATACAAGTACATCATCAAGATATGCCATCGCTAAGTCTCCATAGTAACCATTTAATTCATTTACCATCAAATTCTGAAATGTTGCAGGGGCACATTTTAACCCTAATGGCATGGTGACAAACTGAAATCTACGCCGTCTGGTATGGTAAAGGCTGTCTTTTTACGATCTTGTGGGCGGATGGGTATTTGCCAATACCCTGACTTAAAAGGTCGAGTGACGTGAATACAGCAAGTGGCCCTAGTGTTGACAAAGTGTCCTTGATATGGAGTACTGGAAGTGGCATGTTTATAGTTATCTTATTAAGCGGACAAAAATCAACACGAAACATATATTCTCCGTCCTTTTTAGGAGCTAGTGTAACGCCTGAATCGTAGAGACACTGAGTAGGTTCGATTACATTATCACAGGGAATTTCACATACCTGCTGGTTTATTACAAGCCGAAAGAAAATACCTGGATCTCGTGGCTTGGAGTACACCGGGTCCTCACGCGTCATGATGATGGTGTGCTCAGTGATGTTGTTGCTCAGCAGTTCCCCATTAGTGTGAAACACACTTGCATACTGGTCCAGCAGATGTTGCAGCCATTGTTGATGTTGTTCAGGCACCTCGTGTGCGAACTTGGCAAGCGGCACGGCAGCTGTTGTCAGCGGCATTGCTCCTACTGCGTACAACATCCATCTTCCACATGTCCACACGTGAAAATTATCAAGATGCAGTACGGACACTGCCTGGTTGTTGATCAACCATGCTAACCTCAAAATCATTTCTTTGCACAAGTCCGGCACAATGTGAACAATGCATTTGTACAGAGTTCATGTACTCCCACAGTTACGTGCATGATGCTTTTTGTCTCACCCTGTTGGTTGGTTGTGGCGAGCTGCAGACGACGTGGCGGCACTCTTATTGTTATTGCCGGGATCAACCCCTCACGTACAAAGTTATGACTTGCGGCAGTATCAATTACAGCGATCACATTTTTCCCTTTAAGTTTTACATTGACCCTAATGCTCGTACAGTACTGTCACTAACTTGAAACACTTTGGCACCTTCATTAGGCGGATTCCTATGTTCTGGCGGTGAGATTGGTGCAGGTGCTGTTTCGCCAACCTCGCTACTTAGTTTCCCAACCAATGACCCTGGTAGTAATTTTCCCTGTTATGGTTAATGTGTCTTTGGCCACGGTTGGATCTCGCGGGTGTAAACTTTGATGGTGGTCTAGTAACATCTGGCATTGTGGGGTTTGTTGACATGTGGAAATTCTGTCTCTGGGATTGGTATGCCTGTCCCGCTCGTACATCACATTCGTAGAGGCACACCTCCCGCGTAAACTGCTCTACACTCACACGTGTTGCTCTTCTTAGATACTGTCTAATGTCCTGTGTCGATAGAGCTACAATTATTTCCATTACTTCCTGTGTAGGTTGTCCTGGGTTTAGGCGTTTAAAACGACATAATTTACGCTGGATGAACTCTTCGATCCCTTCACACTCGCGCTGTTGTTCGTGATACAATCGTGCTTGGGCCTGGATGGCGTTGCCTGTCACAGAATTCTTCCCATGTGATACAATAGTCTCTCACGAGGTTCCACCATTTGGCAGCTGTTCCCCGTAATCTATTTGTGGTTACCTCCGTCCAATCATCACGGTGTACCCAGTGTCTGTGTAGTTTCTCTTTGCATACCGCTACTGTTGGTCTCATATAAGATGGCAAGATTTTGACAGTTCAACGAATGTTTACATTTAGTTCATGTATCCTTTTGATATGATCAGCTGGTGTCACAATTGGAGGTTACACGAAAACAATGAAATGGGATTCCGGGAAAAAACATTGCAGGTTTAGGACATAGACACACAATTACTGGTAATAAAAATCACTGTACATGAAATATATGTTACTCTAAAAATTATGCAGAGCTCATGGAAAAATAAAACTATTGGCATCTGTTCGTAAATATGTTATTTTACATACAGAACATATTAATTTCAGCTTTATAGCTGGTTAGGTATGAGAAACAGCTCAAAGATGGTGCGCACGACATGGTAAGCGTGTGAGCTGTGCCTGGTACCAACAGATTGCAGCAGGTTCACTGCCTCTAGATCCTGCTTTTCAAAACTTGACTTTTCTTTTATTGCTGTCTGGAAATGATGCGAATTTGAAATATATTTCATCAAATTATTTTTAAAAATAATTCAATTTTATGATGCAATATTTCTGTAGCCTTTTGGAATTAATATCAACCACATATGGAAACCATGGATGGACAGTTTGAAATACGACATGAAAAGATCTAAGGTTTGAAGTTGCATTTCATTTGGCTATAAATTGTCTTATTGTGTTTCATTTTGAACAACTATACATTACTACTTCAGTACGAAGATTAGATTGTAACACCTACAACCACTGTTTTGTGTCCACATATAATAAAATATATTAATTAATCTAGGAACTCTTTGTTAGTGCGTATTTTGTACTTGTCTGATGTGCTTTGGCAACACACTCAGAATAGCCAACTTAATATGAACTTTTGTTCATTCATGCATCAGCTGATACACAGTTGTGTAAATGGCACTGTGTTTGTTTTGTATACATCAGGTTGCCACTCACTGTCAAAATCTTGCCATCTTATATGAGATAGACAGTAGGAACACGCCTGGGTCCTCTGCATCTAGTCCCGCAAAAGTACGTTACGATATGGACCTGTTAGTCCCTGTGGCGTATACATTACTACTACCGGTGGCGGCGTGGGCTTCACCTCTGGTGTTGTCGGTGGAGCGATCTCAGCACAGTTTTTCTTACGGCACTCATCACAGTTTATGACATCATCGCGGTAGGTGGTAAATTCTTTTGACCCTATGCATCGCAAATGAGAGTCCCGTTTGCACTGCTGGCACTGCACCCACTTGGTTCATGCCCTGTCACATCTGGTGTGTGCCCACAGGCGTGTTTCTGACAGCGTTGACACGGTATCGGACGTACATTGGCACAATGGTTGATCCCCCGAATTTTCAGCAAACAAATTTACGTCTCTCAATCTGCCACAATGTACACATCGTTCGACGGGAATGTCCTCTGTTGTCACATTCGCAATCATTTTGAGGCCTTCTCGTGGATGATCTAGCGTGGATTCCGCCATTTTAACGCGGTTGATGCGACGTGGATGAACACACTAGCCCCACTTCAGAATGCCAATTGACGCCATCGGGTGAGACACGAGATGAATGGTGACACAATAAACTTACTGTAGATAGGTGCCAGCGGTGCTTCCCAGTCACCATACTGTTGAGACTCAGGGTTCTGTGGGATGCTATGGTTTCTGTGCGTCCGTCTCATCCAAGCATACTTACAAAACACTGCAATACTAAACTTTTAACACTGAAAATGAGCCGAGGTTGCTGTCAAAACAAGGAAAGACTTTATGCACTGATAATATGGTGCTTATTTTACCACTCATGCCAAAAATGTGCCAGAATGAATTTTACATGCTGAAACTCGGACGTGTCTAGCTAAATCCGTTGGGCGCTACCTCCAGCCTGCAATTTGTCTAGCGCACTCCTAGATGGATGACTTCTACTGGTGTTAGATAACACAACCTTTACAAGGAAAGGGGTCTACAGCTGCTAGGGTGTACTGTAGGCTTTTCCTGAAGACAGAGCAGGGAGAATTACAAATAGAATCTGAACATGAACACGTGTGATTATTTGGCATCACTAACATGGACTCGCCTTCCAGCACGTGGTAAGTGTGGTGGCTGTCTTTACACATAGCCGGCTAGGACGGAAATATCATCACCGTACAAATTACACAGATACAGATGAAACAGCATGGGACACAAGATGAATGGTCACAATAGACACACAGGTGTGTGAAAACACAATTATATGGCACGGATGCCACTGGATAAAGTTCGTAATGGATTACGTGGTGCAGGTGAAATTGCAATATTTCTCTGTAAAAACTGCAAATTATTCTCTTTACGATGTAAGCATCTAGAGACTTGTAGCACACCTAAGGGCGGGAAAACCAAACATGAAAAAGACCACGTGGTCATACATACAAAATCATCTATCATGTGAAATACATGGAACCCTGTATCAACTCATTACATAGAACTGTGACATTACATATCCTGAAAGTGCATGGATGGCGCAGATACGTACTTAGAGATATCTGACCGCGTGGCCATGGGTGATGTGGCCTTCACACAATAAAACATGAAAATTACCCTCAAATATATACATGGAAATATAGCCCTTAATATTGCACATAGCAATTAAACAAAAATTACACTGAAACGCCTTTAACATAGGTGGATGGCACCTGATTCAAAGATGCATGGGTCGTGTAGCCTCTCGGACATCTTTCCTCCTCCTCAATTATATTCAAAAAGCCACAAGGGCACAAATTATTAGGTTAAGCGAAAGCATAATGCTGGGAAAATGTCTGGCAAACGTACGGAAAGCAAAGGTTAACCGGTATACTGAAAGTGAACTATAGTAATCTACATCACTGCAAAAAGTTGTGGTGTGTACATGACAGCATCTTACCTCGCCAGCTCTCCTCGAACGATTGCCCAGAGGCAAGCTTCTCACGGACTTACCATTGCTGCCTACGGGGTTCACACAAGCAGAAGTGCTATGCACGCTGAGTAAAATATTTGTGTTTGTAATTAAATGGCTCTTAATTAATTTAAATATATAAGTACATTGGACATTTTAATTGTGAATTTTCTGTCTTCGTTGAATGTCTTTTATGACTGTGTTCACACCAGAATAGTAATACTCTTAGCCTTCATGCAGCGCACATTTTGAATTTATAACCAAACATTGTGCAACATTTTTTTGAACATACAAATTTTAACATTTAATAACACTTAGTAAATAAATATAGATATAAATAAATATAGATATAAATAAATATAGATATAAATAAATAAAGATAGACATGTTGAACATTTGAAAACATGATATTCCCATTATGGGAAAGTTCAGGTTATGGCCTCTTTGCGCACGTGTACGCCCACGTGTCACGTGAATGGTGAGTGTCGTTATGGTCTTAACGCGGCTGGCTGTTAGCTGGCGTCACGGCGTGTCCGTGGGCAATGTGGTCGCATAACATATTTAACATGACAAAAACCTTCAAATAATTATATTATGCTGGGGGCGTATGGCAAAACATACGCAAGGCAAAGGTTAACCGGTTAACTAAAAGTGCTATTGAAACCTACATCAGTGCAAAAATATGAAGTGCGTACATGGCAGCATCTTACCTCACCAGCTTTCCTTGAACAACTGCCCAGTGGCAGGGATTGTGCGGACCTACCATAACTACAAACAGGGTTCACACAAGCGGAAGTGCTATGCACACCGAGTAAGATATTAATATAGCAAATTCAAAAGTATTTTAAGATAATTCTACAGGGTCAATTTAAATATGGAATTCTGGTTGTTATTTAATTGTCTTTTGAAGGCATCCTAGCATGAATACCATTGTCTTTCTCTTAGGTGCCGTGAACTTTGAATTTTAAATATCAACATTACACAAGAGACTGAAATAAGGCACATTACACTTTTCAACATATTTTACCGTGGAAAGGAACACATATTATACTGTAACATTTTATCCCATTTTGGGAAATTCCATACTTTTAGTAGGATGCACACAAGTGCTTACCCATGTGTACCGCTTAGCAGCGAGTGTCGTCATGGTCTAGCTGTGGCTGGCTCTTAGCCGGCATCAAACAATCCGTCCCTCGAAGACCAAGATGGTGCGAACAGCTCAACCCTGCTCCTCTTTGCTCTGCGTGGGTCTGAACCGGGACCACCGGTCGTGGACAAATGGGGCGTAGTCTTGGAGGTACTCGTTCTCTGTGGTGTTTGTAGGGGGTGGGGTGTTGCCTGGATCATGTTATGGGGGCTTGGCGATGGCTCGCCTCTTCTCTTACAACTGACATGCCGTGTTGTGTTTACGTTGAACATCTGACTTATCGTCGCACACGCCTCCTCACTGGCATTCTCAAACCCCCTAAAACTAGCCTGCTCTACAATTCTCCGCCCTACTAGCACAGGAAAACCTTTAAATAGGATGTTACTTTAATTTGTTACACTGATATCTACATTTGCACTGCAATTACCCTTTTTGTTTGGTGTGGAGTGTTCCAGAGGTGTAAAGCCCCTGAATGGTGTGACATCTAGGAAGCTGTCATTTACATTTGACTGGAACGGATCTATGGTGCTGATGTTGTTTACATTCTCACTCTTGTTGCTGTTGTCACCGTGCATAACTTCTGGTATGCTGCACCGCTTTCCACATTGTGTTCGGCTTCCCGGCGTCTCCTTGTGTTCGGCGTCCCGGCGTCTTCTTGCTTTTCTTCACAAGCGGTGTGCAGGCGATGCTCAGATCATCATGGTGCCTCTTTGCAACACGTCTCTGTCCCAGATTTACAATGAATGTTGAATTCCCTAATTTCTCCGTTACCTTCACTGGCCCTCTCCATTGGGGTGCCAGCCCTGCTCAATGATTCCTCGTTCCTGCTGACAATAGATTTTCCCTTACATAAACATACATTCCTGGGGTTAGTTTCGGCGGTTGTTTTCTACAATCCGGTACCCATGTTGCACAGTACCTTTCTTGATTCACCCGGGCCTGTTCGTGTATTTGCTGTTGGTGTGTTGGAATCTAATCAGCCGGTACCAGCGGGTTTTCGCGGGATTCTCCTGGCGCGCGTAACTCTCGGCTCTGCACCATTTCTGCGGGTGTTTTCCCTGTGACCTCGTTTACCCTACTGCGTAGGCAAACATGATCTCCGAAATAAGCTCCGTCCATCTCGTATGATCTTTTCCCAACCTGACCCGTAACTGTATTTTGACATCTTGGTTCTGATGTTTGGTCGGGTTTGCCCTTGGGTAGTAGTCTGGGGTGGTACGGTGTTCCGTGTTCCACATGGTACAATACTCTCGCCATTTTTTCCCCGCAAACTGTGTGCCATTATGCATGAGAAGATATTCTGGGTATCCCCACTGCGGAAAAAACTTGTTCTGCAGGATGTGTGCCACGGTATGCACTCTGGCATTACTGATGTGAAAAGCTTCTGTCCACCTCCTAAACAGATTGGTTTCTGTTTACCAGGAACTGTTTCCCACTTTTTGTGTGGGGGTACAGGCCCATGATGTCTAGAGCAACAGTCTTGAACGGCACGGTTGGTTGGCAGGGTTGTTGTGGAGCATCACAGTCTGTTCTCTGCTGTTTCCTAGTGTTACACGTGACGCAATCCTGGACGTATTGACACACGTCTGGCCAATGGAGATGCTTCTGCATGTTCTTTCCGATCTGCTCCGAACACGAATGTCCGTGTTCTATACGGTCATGCCTGTATGTCAAAACTAGCTCTCATGTTTCTTTTGGCTTGGCATGTACGTCCTTCATTTCCCGCAATTACTTGGCGGGAGAACCTGGATTTCTGTGTTTACAACCCTCCAGTGTTCCGAAAATCTTTCTGCGCAATGTTGGCGGCGCTGTGTGGCAACTGGGTAATTTTCCTGAGCAATATGTACCATCTTTACATCCCGGACATTTAAAGATGCAAATACACTTTGATATTTGGCAACAATGTTTTGAAGGATGAGCGGTTGTAATCCCGTTACCAGGGTTATACGGCAGGGTGGTAGCGCCTCCTCCCACTCGGTGTCTGTCTTCGGTTACCATTGTTTGCGGACAGGAATTTCTCGACAACCGATCTGTAAGCTTGTTTGCTTCTGCTGTCACGTGCGCCACCTGGATGTCGAATTCTTGCAACAACAATGCCCAGCGGGCGAGTTTACTCTTACCATTGTGCATTCCTTCGAACCAAACTAGACAACGGTTATCTGTCTTCAGGGTGAATTTACAGCCTAGGAAGTACGGTCTGTATTTGTGTAACGCATGTATGATTTCCAAACACTCCTGTTCGTTGACATTATATTTCCTTTCCGCGTTGCCACACTTCACACTGTGGTAGTTGATCACGTGCTCACGTCCTTTTTCGTCGGTTTGGTTGAGCACCGTTCCAATACCCTCCTGACTAGCATTGGTGTGCACAGTAATCGGAAGATCTGGGTTGAACCTGGCTAACAGTTTACAGTTTTGAAATGCAAATTTTATCTCTTGAAATTATGGTTTGGCTTGTGGTGTCCATACGAATTTCCGCTTTCTGACAACTGTTCTGTGAGTGGTGCAGTAATATCAGAAAAATTATGAATAAATTCCCGCAACCAATTAATCAGTCCAAAAAATTTTCACGCTTGCTTACGTGACCTGCGGGCTGGTTTATCCTGCATTTGTTGTATGTGTTGTGTTTCTGGTTCGTGTCCGTCCCCTGAGACGTAATGCCCTAGAGATTCCGAATTTCTTATGCCTATTTTACATTTGTGAACCCTACATGTCAGTATGTTACGTTCTAACCATTCAAACACAAGGCTCAAATGGTGTAAGGGTTCCTCCCAACTACTCAACGACACTAACACGTCAAGGTATGCCATCGCAAAGTCTCCAATATATCCATCTGACATTTGGAAAAGTCGCAGGGGCACATTTTAACCCAAATGGCATAGAAACAAATTGGAATCTCCTCCCATCAGGTGTAGTGAAAGCAGTCTTTTTACGGTCCTGGGGGCAGATAGGCACTTGCCAATATCCTGACTTCAAATCCAAAGATGTAAACACTGCAGCAGGCCCTAATGTTGACAAAGTGTCTTTAATGTTTATGACAGGTGGCGGCATATTTACTGTAATTTTGTTGAGGAGGTGAAAAAACACAAAACCTCCATTCACCATCCTTCTTAGCGGCTAGTGTAATTCCTAAATTATCAAGACTTTGCTTAGGTTCAATAACATGGTCACTCAACATCTCACATACCTGCTGGTTTATCACGTTCTGAAAGTAAATACCTTGATCCCTCGGCTTCGCGTAGACCGGGTCCTCATGCGTAGTGATTATGGCATGTACCGTGACGTCTGTGCTTTGAAGCTTCCCTTTGGTGTAAAACACACCGGCGTACTGGTCCAGCAGGTTGCCTCCCTTGATACTGCCCTGGTACCTGATCCAGCGGCATGGTGTTTGTTGTGGGCAGCGGTGTGGCTCCCATGGCGTACAGCGTCCACCTCCCATGTGGCTCGATGACAGCTTGATTGCCAATCAGCCACGGTACACCCAGCATAATTTCTTCACACAAGTCTGGCACAATGTATACGTGGCACTTCCTTTGCAAGTCCTGTATCCCTACGGTCACATGTATAACACTTGTGGCCTCACCCCTCACACACGAAACTGTGACTCACAGCAGTGTCTACAATGGCAATTACATTCTTCCCCTCTAACTCAATGTTTACATGCAATGCTCTAACAGTACTGTCTCTCACTTGGTTTACTTTTGCACTCGCGGTTGGCGGACTTCTCCACCCTGGCGGTGAGATTGGTGCAGGTGCAGCTTCGCCAACCTCCCTGATTAGTTTCCCGACCTATTCCCTTGGTAATAGTTATCAGGAGTGTTGCGATAGTTAGGCCCTTGTCCCAGTGGCGACTGCACTTATGTGAACGGTGGTAATGATCACGTGACATTGATGAGGATCGCGGGGGATGTGTGTGTGTTGACAGTCCGCGGTTCCTTCCCGGCGATTGATACTCTCATCCTGCATGCATATCTCTTTAATTACAAGCATGCCTCTCACGTAAACTGTTCTAAACTTGGCGTGGTGGCTCAGCGCAAATAAGGCCTAATGTCCAGTATTGACAAAGCAACAACAATCTCCAATATGCCAGTTGTGGCTTGCCCTGTGTTCAGTTGCTTGTATAACCCTACTTTGCGCTGAATGAATACCTCTATCCCTTCGTGCTCCCGCTGCTGCTCGTAGTACAGCCGGGCTTGAATTTGTATGGCGTCACCATCGGTATCAAACTGGCCTAACAGTCTCTCACAAAAGTCCTCCCATGATACTCTGTATTCGCGGACCAAATTTCACCACGCGGCAGTGGCGCCTCTGAGGCTGTTGGCGGTTACCTCTGTCCAGTCTTTGCGATGCACCCTATGCCTGTGTAACTTTTCTTCACGTGCAGCTAGAAATGAACTAGGATCCTCGGAGTTGTGACCCGCAAAAGTTGGTAACAAAACAAATCTGTCCGGCCCAGGTGCAACAGGTGTTGAAGTGGGTTTATTTTGCGGTGTTGCTGGCGGAATTTTCCCAACACAGTCATTGTCCCGGCACTCTGTACTATTAAAGATCCCGTCGCAGCAGGTCGCATATTCTTCCAGCCTGATGCATCTTAGGTGAAAGTCTTGTCTGCACTCTTGACATGTGGACCATTGTCTTCCCGCCCCGTCACTTCCAGTGCACGTGCACAGATGTTGTTCTGACGGCGACGTGTTGTCGGGCGTGCATTGACATACATCTATCAAATTGAATTGACTTTGTTTTCTGCAATGCCCCAACTTCTCGCGTTCGCTGGTGTCGCGGTTTCTGGCCCGGTTGGCTTGGTGTCTTCTTGCGGTTGCTCTGACGTGTCCGTCATTTTGACGTGGCTGTCCTGATGCGGATGAACACACTGGCCCCACTTGGGAATGCCAATTGATGCCGTCGGGTGAGACATGGAGATGATCACGTTACACTTTTACTTGTTTTGGTGGGCACCAGCAGTGGTTCCTACACTCCGCGATTTGAGACTCAGGGATGCTATGGGTTCTGTGTGTTCATCTCACCCGTGCATACTTACAAAACAACTTTTATACATTACACTGCACTGTCAAACACTTTAACTTGGCTAGGTAACTGACGCTACAAAGAAGACATTCAAATTTTACACTCAGGGGTATGTTTATTCATACCAGGTTACAACGTGCCAGAAATGAATTATGAATTACTTCTCGAACGTGACTAGCCAGTTCTGGTGGGTTATTCCCCCAAGCACATTACTTAACTTGTGCACTCCAACTGGATGATGCTCCGTGGTGTTTGAAGACAGTCTCCACAAAGGAAGAGGTCTACAGTCGCTATGATGGACTGCAGGTTTGCACAGAGACAGGACACGGAGTATGAAATGGACATGTGCGAATATTTATGCAACTAACGTCTATTCGTCGTGACTCATCCCCGAACCACGTGGTGTGTGGCGACGGTCATACACATAGCGGGTCAGTGCAAAAATAATAACGCCATACAAAATACATACAAATAACATTTGATGAACATGGGGCATGTCATGAACATGCAAAATAAACAGACTAACGTGTTAAAGTTGATACGTGCCCCTCTTGGGTTTTATTTGATAAAAGTTTGTTATTCTGTCTACCCTCTCAATTACGGTGAATGAGAGGGGAATCAAACCCCAGAGTGAGGCAGAGCGATAGGAATTCCCTCCCAGGGAGTTTCACTTTCCTCATCACTAAGGCTTTCAATAGTTGGGATGCTAGTGGTCCCAGGAATATGAATGAAGTATCAGTTGGTGATTATTTGAGGGTGATGATGGCAGGGAATGATCTGTCCGAAGTGACGGGGTTTACCCACAACAATCTCATCGGGTGACGTGTGGGGTCAAAGTTGGGCGGGCTTTGATTTCCCCGGGGTTTGGGGACGACCTTCGGTGGGAGTCAAAACCTAACTATTTTCCCGGATGCCAACTTTATCGTACAGAAGTACGGCAGGTGTGCAATGGGTGGGTGTCGAACCTGGATTAACTTGCTGGAGGCTAGTCTGATAACACTGTATTGGGCTGGATCTACCTGCGTGGGGAGTACCTGGTGGTCAGGGGTATTAGCTAGTAATAGTGTCTCTGGTGGTTCGGTACGGGTTTCCTCCTGGTCTTCCTATGGCGGATGCCAGCCTAGCCATTAGTCTAGTGGGGACTGATGTGTTGATAGTATGACAGTGTCATAACAAAGTGGTTGGTACTGTGGTTCACTGGTTGTTGGCTCTACTGGATTTGAAATTACACAATTTATGTAGGTCACATTCTGCCTGTGTAGGGCGCGTCTCTTGCGGCACCCCTGGCAGCTCTGAGCTCCGCCGTGTTTATGGTGCATTGGATAGGAAGCTGTCTACCTTTCTGCAGACATAACAGTCCTGGGGGGTACTACTTCTCAATCATACCCAGGGACCTATCGTGTAATGGGCAGTCAAGGTATTGAGACTCATGTTGAGTAACAGCTGAGGGAACACTGAAAACCTAGAAGCAGCGGCGTGGCCTTGCAGGCTTTAATGCCAATCGCTTCAGGCCCTGTTTCCTGTGCAGTCCAGTATGCCTCACAATTGATTACTCACACATTTATTTAGTGCACCAACAATTACATTCAATAATAAAGGACCCTCAACAGAATTAGCTAGTAGGGGAACTGTGCCACAATTATGGTAGGCGACACAAAGTGTTAAGAATCACGTAATATTTATTGCAGTGATTAATGCAACTGGAAAGTCCCGGCTAGAAGAATACACTTTAAAATTAGCTACTAGAATAATATTAATAATTATTACGATCTGGAAAATAGACTAAGGCAAGCCTGATAAAATAATAATTAATTATAATACAAAAATTCTACATGATGCAATTTACAGCGTATGACGTTAGAAGAAGGGTTGTCCAAGGGGACGCTAATCACGCAACAACCTGCTACCGTTGGAGTCAAGGGAAGTTGACTGGGGTAAAGAGGTAGTGGGTACAAGTGGTTGGATTACTGTATGGAGAGAGTGCTGATTACTGTATGGAGAGAGTGGCAGCTAGTATGGATGAGCCTTGTGCATACTGAAAAGCTGGAGTGCTGGCTGCCTTCTCAAGCTGCTGGCTGGAGAGAGTGCTGCCTTCCCAAGCAGCAGGCTGGAGTTCGAGACCTGTTGCAGGCTACGGAGAGGAGAAAGAGTCTTCGCATACTGAAGGGAGTCTTCGCAGACTAAGTAAAGCTCGCGAACTTGTTTGGCTAGCGAGCCCGGTGTCTCTGCTCGACCCCGGTGCTGGACCTCTATTTATACTTGAAAATCTCAGCATCAGCGATTCTTCACAGTGTGGGGGGTAGCGTAGCCTTTCAGCGCAGGGGTAGGTTTATCGGGGTGCTGGAGCACCGTACATTTCTTATCTCCTCGCTTGGATGCAATGACAATTTTAAGCACCTCTCTCGGAGGCTGGCTGGATGTGACGTTACAAGGTCACAGGGGTGCTGCCATCTCGGGGGTTGTTTGCAACTGCTTTCACGGCTAACCGAAGGGTAGTGGATTTTCAAAATTATTTATTTGTTTTGTAGGGGTGGCGCTTGCATGCAGGATTCTGGACGGGCTGTGCATATTGCAATTACGTGGGTTAGTTACAATTATGTAATCGGCTGGCCATTCTTGTGGACTCTCCTTGCTCAATACGTTTATTTATTTTGTCACTGTTATGACTTGCCCATGAGCTCAGGTCGCTTGTAGATGGGGCGTAGTCGCCCGTATAGAGCACATCTGCGATGCGCAGCATGTTGGCATAAGTTTATTGGCCACCCCTTGAAGTGACAAAGACCCATCTTAAATAACCCACAAGTACTTCAGGTGTTGGCGGTGGTTGCCGCAATCATTTACTGTCTGTTGCTCTTTGTTTCTTATCAAGGGAGGAAGAGTTTTGGAAAGGAAAGTTTCAGGAAAGTTTCAGGAACAAGTCATTTGTTCGTCAAACCTAGGCCTTCCTGTTTGAGGGCAGTTCACATATAAAGTACAAAAAAAAATTCTGTATGACATTTGGGGTGTTTAATTGTTACTTACAAAAAAAATTAATTATAGTATGTTTTATTTCTGTCCTCAATAAATAAAGTTGAAGCTAGCAGATGCTAATGGGGGGCTAATCCTACTCGCATACTATTACTAGCGGGGAATGGTTTACTGTGGCCCCTGTGGGACAATTTAACTGGTCTGTCATTCCAACCAGTATGGTCGTACAGTAACCTGGTTGCATGCGGTGACAATGCGAGCTTTAGAAAGAATATACATTTTTTTTTCTTTTATACATCTTATACTAACTCCGGGTGGCCTTCTTACACAGGAAAAGAGTGTAGTGCATAGAACAAACATGTACATATCACTGGCACTCAAAATAATCATGCGTGCTAGTTGTACTAAAATCTTGAAGTTGTTTAATATGGTATGTGTTGGTATGAGAATAGAAAAGCTTGAACTTAGTTCAGCAATTTGCTGAACTAAGTTGCTCTAGGTTCACATAGCCACAAGGTTTCACACTCTTAAGGCTAGGTTACACATTGTTCATCATTTTAGTCACAAGATTATACTTAAGGTAAGGTTGTGCACTAGACTACTGTACTAGAACATGAGGTACATACGTTAAACAACTTAATCTCTAATACAGGTTTCCCTTGTATAGCAGGAGTTTTACGAATTATGATACAGAGTTATGCGCATGTAGATAATTTGTATTCTGCACATGGCAGGGGTTTATGTACCAGGCAAGCATGTTCCCCTTTATTTGGTTAAATAAAAATTATGCTCAGCTGTGTGAGCATGACATGTGGTTGTGTAATGTTGTTGGCGCTTAACCTCAATTACTTCGCAACATTGAGGGTTTCACTTGGCATGAAAGTTTCTTTGCGTGCGCATGAGGATGAGCTACCGCTCTCAAACAATTTGGTATGGTTACATAATACACTTGCAATAATATGTAAATTATGTGTCCCATGTAGGAGGTTTGCAATACCTCGGATCATCTAACCTAAAATTTACAATATTTACAATTTCTCCTCATAGGAGGTTAGGTCGTGTTTATGATGACATTCTTACTAATTACACTGATGTACACGTGTGAGAGGTTTTTCTTTCTCAATTTTAATTTTACTAAGGCTAGATTACAATTTTCCTTATCCTCCTATTGAGATTACGTTCGGAATTACCAATTTCTTACTTGCTAGTTCTTAGGCCTATCAGGTACAGATACAACGTGCGCTCACATTATTTACAACACTTTGTGGTTAAATCGCGCTTGCAAGTAGCTTCATTGGCTGGAGGATGAGAACAAGTTTCTCGTGGTTTTAGCATACTGTGATATCTGCCTCAACTGAGTAGATAAGCTACTACACATTACACTGGCTAGAGATTCTAGATCTCAGGTTTACAGAACACTTTGACTCACGATACAAATCTAACCTAACACAAGGAATTACGCTATAGTTCATATTTTAAACTCATGTTATATTAAAGGGTTTCCTATAAGGGAATAAAAAGAATAATACTAGGCCTACACAACTACTTTGATTAAATATTTAGGTGTCATTGCTAAGCTCTATTCATATACATCGAACAGAGGTATTGTTACTTTAACGTGGGGTTTTCATGTCAATGAAAAGAAACGTTACTTTATATTAGTAGGCATAACAAGAAAAATTTAACAGTGGTTTTGTTAGGTAGGTAACCTACACAAAATGAACACTTTACATTAATTCATAGAGCGTTTCTTATGCTAGTAGCAACACTGTTAATATCTAAAAAATGTTATGAAGGTTGCGAATTACCTGGGTGGCGGGTACGGCGTGCTCACAGCGAGCTCTCGCCTCAGGCTCTTATGAAAGTTACATGGGTTTGTTAAACAATGTCACCGAGTCAAATTGCTAGGAATGGAGAGTGTTGCGTTGAGATTATGTTCACAGGCCTGCTGATGGGTTTTGATTTTGCGTTCACACTTCCTAACAGTGCTCACGGAGTTCAGTTATGTTATGTTAAATGTGTCGTGCTATATTTCAAGTTAGCAATACAATTTAGTACTTATAACAGCTTATATTACGTGAGCACTTAGGATTATGTAGGGGAAAATGCAAACATCAATTTTTCAGTCTGCTTACGGGTTTGAAGCTACGGTAATTTTCCTCTGGCAAACAAAACTTTCTTATCTGGCAAACTAGGGATAAAAATAATTTTGATAAAGATCCATTTTGGTTACTTTTACTTTAGTTGTGTCCATTGATAGGAGGTAGTTTACGTTACTCGGGACACTCTTTAGTAGTTTGGGACCTTGGTTCCTGTTAATGCCATTTATGTCTTTTGAATTCTCAACCTTTGGAAAACACATGCAAGTTACACAAAATAAAATTGATTCTTGGGTGATGATGTGGACTCTTTTTGTCGCACTGCCTAATCCTAACTGGCTAGGGTTTTCATTGTGATTACTGACACCTAGCCGTCCCTACTAAATTAGCTTCGAGTACTTACATTCTCGTTCTGCCTTAGGGTTCGGGCTTTTCTAACGTCTGTCACTCCCTACTTGATTAATTGCTTGGGGTTATGTTAAGGAGGTGCGTTAGTGTATTACTGGCATCAGCTAGGTACTCACTCAGGCATTAATGCTGAATCTTGTGGAGGGTGCTGGTGTTTTGTAGCTCGGCGCTTCATAGGGTGTCCTCTCTTGCGTGGCGCGGCGGCAGGCGTGGTAGGCCAGCGGAATGCAGCAGGTGCTCGCCATTATGCTTCTCTGTAGCGCCCGGCAATATGCCACGTGTGCCTGGCACGCAGGAGGACAACTCGTGACGTGGGCCCGGTGGTCGCAGACAGCATAGGACCTGCGTCCTAGGTGCTAGCGGCATCGGCTGTTGCTGGGCTGCTGGGCTCATCTGCTTCTTTGCATGTAATCATACTGGGGGTGACATCTGCTTCACTGCGTGTCCTCGCGACATGGGCTTCTCGTAACAATGTCATCATGTCATTCTTGAGCCAAATGTAGGAGGTTAGTTTTTCTCTAGAGACAGGCAGGAAAACATCAGGTGCACTGGTGTTACGTTTACACTTTAATAATTCGCAAAGAGCTGTGACTGCACAGAGTAGCCTAATTGTTGCATAGTGCTGTAATTATTTTATAACTCATTTGAAGTAACAACTCTACAGTGCATCAGGTATAATTTACATGCATTATGCCAAATATAGGCCCAGTGTGTGAATACGTGTTTATGTTTTTAGTGTGTGTGCATATATTAACTATAAGCTGCTTAACAAATCAAAAGAAATTAAATATAAAGGATGTTTGCTGTTCTCAACTACCAAAAAAAATTATTCGGAGCACAAAAAACTTGTGGAATATGACAACTTTACCTAAGGTGCTTAAAGGCAAAAGGTGCACAAGTTTACACAATACTGAAAACCGTACCAATGCTCAAAAAGCTGATAAAGGCCTTGAGAGATGACGGCGTTGTAGATTTTAGTAGGGAAAGATCAAGAAAAGTGCTCAAAAGAAATTGGCTTTAGATGGAAGAAATGTCAATCTCAGTTAAGGCTACTGATAGAAAAACGCAGATAGCAGAATGGAGCCATAGGTTTATCAGCCAAATAAGAGAATTCAGGTCGAAAAATAATATACATACATAATTTACACACTCTGCGTCTGCTTGCTGGCAGTCTGAAACGGAAATCGGAGTGACAGAATCAATTTGTATAGGAAGAAGATTAATTATAATTTTTATATTAAAACAGAAGACGTTCATTTACCACGATGATATGAACTGTGAGAACTTCTCCAAGTGGATCAGCTGTAAATTACTTCCTAATTCCACTCCCAGCTGTGTTTTCTGTTTTATATAACTCCTGTAACCACAATGTGCAATAAAACAAGAAACCCACAGCGTCAGCACTGAAAAGTCAGATACAAAACTGGCTACAACAGAACAATTTTTTTTTCGCAGTTTAAACTGACAAAGGCACAACATTTGTTGTTAATTAAAACAGTTCCTCATACAGTTATCTACATAATTTAAAGTATTATCAAAAATACTGGGCACGTCATCTTATGTCTGCCACATTATCACCCAGACCTCAATCCCAATGGACTCATTTGGGGAGACATAACGGGAAATATACGAGAAGATTTATTTACGCCGCAGTACATGGTTAAAACATGTGAAAAATATTTCGCTGGCTATCCTCAGGAAAAGTGGAAAAAGTGCTATGAGCATGTAATGTAGATAGAAGATATAAATTTCAAGAATGATGCTGGAATGGATGTACAAGTTGACAGCATAATTATTAATCTTCAGAATGCTAGCAATTCTGCTAGTGGATCTGAGCATAGTGAATCTGGTGACAGTACTGATACATCTTATTCAAATTAGGTGAGCTGTATATCATTTACATTTACAAGTAATATCCATACAACTTGTCAATATATGTAAATTTAACATGTACGGCATATGAATAACTTTGTAAATTGGCTTTAAATGCACATAGCTTAGCATCCCCCCCCCCCCCCCCAATCCTTCCTGCAGCCATGTAAACATGGACACTCACTTATTTGTCCTATGGCATGCTTTTCCCTCCCTCTGAACACTGCAGCAATGGAAGATGTGCAATGCTAAACGAGGGGGAGTTGTTTTGTAACTAGTCCCGCTGTAACAACTTTAATGCATGCTAGTAATTATATGGTTTAAACGAAATTCATGATGCTCCACCCATCAAACTAGCTTCCTCTGTAATGGGTCTCTGGATCTGCCACTGTTTGATTGTGTATTGTAATTTTGACATTACTGCTGCAGATCATGAGCCGTTGTGAGAAAGGGGGGAGAGGACTATGCATAAAAAAGGAAAATTGATACACCTTATCTTTATTGTGTGGTTGGTATAATGCAGAAAGTGATACCTTAGATTCGTGGATGTGGTAGGTCAATACCCCCAGGTCAGAGACGTAGTTTTGTTTCAGAGATCCACCAGGCAGCCAAGGAGACGGTGGCACTCGCGGAGCAGCGCTTCCTTAGCAAACAACACGAGTGGCAGTTTGACAATGCCTGGCAGGAGATGCTCAACCATGCCACCATCAAGGTCAGCAATTCAGTTTTGTCTTTTCATTAAAAAAAATTATTATAACATTTGAACTGCTTTGAACCTGAAAATTTACTTCTTGTTGGAGCTATAAAATCCTTGGTAGCTTTGATTGCTAGTTGCCATTGTTAATGCTTTAAACTGGTAGTAATTCTTAAGGCACCGATGCACTAGGTGACAAAGCTGTGCAACCCATGGTCACCACAACTAGAAAACACAGCGGCCAGGTTGCAGCAGAGTTTGTCGAATGCACACTGCTGAGGATCCCAATGTTTGCCGCGACCAGCTGGGAGTGGCGACCGAGTGCATATTGTCCCATATATTGTAAACATTTGACGTGTGCCAGATTAGACTGACTTGGTACGTTAGTCAAGGATTTTGACCGCTAGACCAAAAGCGGAGTAACTGGGTTTGAATAGCTGGGGTGAGATGAGGGGTGTTGGTTGGAATTACTCACTCCTGCTCCTGGATGTTGTAGTTGAGGTAGGTATGGCTTTAGGAGGGACAAATTCGGTCGATGCCGGAACGGATGTTCCACAGACGAGCATCTTTAAACCAGAAGATGAGATTGTCCCAGCCTAGGCGCACTTCAGTTCCGGTCAGGAGTCCATTGACAACCGGGTGACACGTGGTATGGATGCGGACACACGGAGGAAAGTCAATTACTAGAACCTGAGCAGGTGCGACTGCTTATCGTCTCAGTTCGGCGGTACGGTCCCGTTCCACCTGTCTGTTCTGCGTAGGATGGGATAATGTTTTCCTCGGACTGAGAGCGGGGTGAGCCAGGTGTTGTTCTCTGCATTTTCTACCACTCCTCCTCTCGTGAGAAATAGGGTAACAGTTCTCGAGCTTACGTAGTGTACCTTAGTCAGAAAGAAAAACAGTGTAACCCAATAGTGACTTGCTGGCTCGAGCTCAATAAGAGTCCCCACTGATCCCCCACCATATGTGGGCTGATCAGGGATGTGGAGCCATGTGGACCGCCAAGCCTCTACTGGTAGTGCGTTCGCACTAGGATGCTCGGCAAAACTACAGGCCACAGTCACCGCGCACTAACTAGTGCAGATGGTGAGAAGCAACCTGAGTCTGTCATACCTCCTGGTGTGAAGGTATTTCTATTGGTTGTGGCATCACTATTTCTCCCCCATGAGCACTAAAAGTGCTGATGTGTAACTTGGAAGAAACAGGTAGCTGTCTAATATGTATGTCTTAATTCGGTTTAGTAAAATTCCCGGTTTCTGTCGACAGTGCACAGCGTAGTCTGCCTTCAACTGTAGATACAAATAAATGCCCTGGAAATAAAAGCAGAATGGTAGAGAGCAATGTGTGTTTATTGAAAGTTCAATAAACACGTGACCTGTGCTACCTCCTACCAAGTCGAGGATAGCTGAAGGTAACTGTGTGGTTCCGGGTGTAGGTGACCCGGTTCTAAGTAAAAGGGAAAAGCTGGTTCTAGACGAAATGATAAACTGCTAATAAAAGGTGTCTAGAGGAGACAAAGTGAAGTTAAAAGAAAATGTTTGCGTTCGTATGTCGTCGGGTTGATTGGTCGTCGATGTACGTAGCAAGTAGCAGCGGGGACATACTTGTAAGGTAACGAACATCTCTGCAGAGCCAGAGCACTAGTAGCGCTGTGGGAGTTTGTTAGAGATGCGAAAGAATGACTCCAGAGGCCGGCAGCGTTCGGACTTATATAGTGGAAGCTTGTAGGCTGCCGGCGCAGGTTGCGGGGGAGGCGTGACATCCTCTGGCCCTGGGTGGCGTGAGAATCATCCTGTCAGCGATTCTGCTTCGTGCCTCGTCGGAGTCGCGCAGCCTCGCCCAAGGTATGGGCAGCTTGTAGGCTTCGAGCGTCGTGGCATCTGCTTCTGCGGCGGCATGCCTGCTGGGTTGCGTATCTTTCAGGTGAGAATAAATTGCAAGATAATCATTATAAAAATATTAAAAGCTAAATGTCTGTCATGTCAAAGTCTCTTACTCACTGTCACTGTGGTGAGCGTCTACGTGATTTAATTATAGTAGCCATTACTGTCACTGTGGAGAGCGTCTATTCGTAATGCTACTTAAGTGGGCTGTAGGCCACTGAAACACTTGAACCATGAGGTGTACAATGTCTATCCAAAAGTTACTGATGTACCACTTTTTACGGTTGTATATAAAAAGTTAACTATCACATATTCAAGTGACTAATTACTGGTTCATTTACCTCATTGGTTCTTTATACTGGAACTGTACTGGATACTTTTGATTTAGCCTAATTGTGATTGTTCTGCTTAAGTCACTGTATTTTGGCTTGCGGATAAATTAAATATGGTGCACGTGACCGGTCTATAATGAGTCCTTTTGTCACGTGCACATAGTAGTGGTTTACGACTACTACACTGTTTTTAAACTTTGTGCACTTATTGGCAATCTTCGTTTTCACTTTCAACTGGCCTCTCCTTTGGATGAAGGCCAGCGTGCAGAGGGTATGGCCACATATACCTGGTTGTGGGTCGCCATGACGATTCCCGGTACCGGCCAGGCGTATGGGCGGCCTTGGCGGTACGCGGGGCATCAGGCATTGTGGCGTCTGCTTCTGCCTCAGCAAAGTGGGAGGGCACTCATTCAAGTGACATTGAGGCAGTGCGGGGGAGGGTCAACCCTTCCACCCCTGACTGCATGGGTTCCTACCCGTAGGGCAGGATGTTTCTTTGGCAGGGCAGTGTGGGGAGAAAAAATCTCAACCCCGACTGCAGACAACACAGCTTGTCGTGGTACCAGGTCGTGGGCGTCATCGACGGTCTTGGTGGCCAGGTCCTGGGGTGAGGCAGTGGAAGGGAGATTCACGTCAACCTCCACTCCGGGTGATGTGCCTGTTACATGGTAGTGGGTGGCATCATGTTCTCGACAGGAACAGCATCTCGCGTAGCAAGATGACATGGCGGAGCACTTCCAATGTGGCAGCTCAACGTCCAAGTCTGCAGGTTACCCTGCGTCACAGGACCTGGGGACGGAGCACGTCTGTTGCAGCTGAACGCCTCGGGTAGCAGAGTTTCCTGTGCAACAGGAATGCTGGAATGGAGCACTTTTGTCCAAGCTGGCGGGAGTTCCTGCGTGGCAGGATCTTGATGCGGAGCCCTTCTGGCGTGGTAGCTCGACCTCTTGGTAGGGGAGCTGTCCTGTGTGGCAGGTTCTTGAGGCAGAGTACTTTCGGCATGGCAGCTCGACATCCCGATAAGCAGGTCTAGCTGCGTGGCAGGTGGTTGAGGCGGAGCACTCTCGTTTGAGCTTGACATCCCGGCGGGCGGGAGTTCCTGCTGGGTAGGATCTTGAGGTGGAGCACTTCTGGTGTGGCAGCTCGACGTCTTGGTAGGTGGGTTTTCCTGCGTGGCAGGTGGTTGAGGCGGAGCACTCTCGTTTGAGCTCGTCGGTGGTCTAGTGATATCTTGTACTTCTTCATCTGGGGACGACCATACTGAAGTTGGGATGGCTTCGACTTCTGGTTCCATAGTTGTACCAGGTGGAGAGGTAGGCGCCTGTGTGATTCCTACCCCTCTCACCAAAGGTACTTCCGATCGCTGACTAATGTGGCTTGATCGGCAGGGTGTTTGACTGGGTTCTCTGTAGTGGGGATTACTCCAGGATAACTCAAAGCAGCTAGATCTTGTTTTGGCTGCTATCTTATCTGCTTGGCATTGAGGGCATTTTTCTCACGGAGAATATACCTTGACATTGTTCTAAATCGGGTTTCCACGGCATGATGTAACTAGGCGCCCTGTCAACCATGATGGGCGTTGGTTCGGGTTTCATTGTAGGTCCTGCCTTTGTATCAGGTTCTACCCTTTTGGTTGGGGGTTCGTCTTCATCCTCTGATTGGCCAGGTGTGTGTCTCCTTCAGCGTCGTCGTCTCCAAGTATTGGTATCATTAATTGCTCACTATGAGGAGGTAGCGACTTCCTTTTGTGCTACATGGCCGCAGGCCCATCAGATTGACGGTGATGTGGTTTTGCGGTGGGAGAGGGAACCTGGTAACCTTTGCCGCTGCAGCACGTGACACAGTTGCTAACATATTGTCGGACATCGCTGCTTATTCCATCCCAATTTTAATGGGTTTTAATGTCCAGTACAGTTTCCCTAGTACCCGGGTGACTAGCTTGGGGATGGACATGATGTTGCCTGCATATATCCACCCGTAGTTACGGTGGAACCCAGATCTTCCACAGTGTATTGGGTTGCCCGCTCTGCTGGTCCATACGTCATCCTGTAGTGCGTAACATTGGGGCTGTTCCTGTAGTAGGCGTCAGATATCGGGGTCCTCCTGTTGGCTTAACGTAATTTGTCGACAGGTTATTTGTAGCTGAAGGAGCCGGATTTGCTCTTCCGGACTTCTTTCGATCTGAGGGGAGAAGACATTTTTTTCTCCTCTTCCTCCTCAGTTTTTTCCTCCAACATCGAGGAACGAGATAGGGCATCTGGCAGGTTGTTTAACTTCCCTGGGCTATGTTGAACTTTGAAGTTGAACTCAGTAAGGAACATGTCCCACCGGCCGAGCTTGGCCTTTGAATTCTAGGACTCATGTAGCCATTGGAGGGCTTTAGAGTCGGTTCACAGAATGAAGTGTTGCCCTTCGAGATAGTACCAATATTTCTTCATGGCCCAGATAACGGCCAAACACTCCTGCTCATTTATGTGGTAGCGCTGCTCAGTTTCATTTAAGCGGGCTGATGCATATCGTATCACATGGGGTTATCCTCCTTCGTCTTACTGGTATAATACTGTGTCCAGGCCATTCTGACACGCTTCCATTTGCAGTATTAAGGGTTTGTCTCCTTGCGGCCGATAGAGTTGATGAGTATTCTTGAAGCTGTCCTTCAAGTCAGTGTAGTGGTGCCATGTATTCCACAATGTTTGGAACAAAGTCTCGTAGCCAGTTACACAGACCCAGGTACCGTCGTAGTTGCTGCTTGTTTGAAGGTTTTTCCGCCTCTTCAATTGCTCGTATTTAACTGTGTTGCAGGAAGTTTCCCTAGGGCAATATGATGTGTCCCAGATAATCTATTGATGTCTTGCCGAAGAAGCTTTTTGATAGCTTACAAGTCATCCCATGTAATTCGAGCCTTTCCAATACTCATTGCAGATTACCTCAATGTTCTTCCCAGCTATTAGAAAATATTATATCGTAGAGATAAGCGAAGCAGAACTCGCTGATGTAACCAGTTAATACTTTCGACAATATTAATCGTTGGAATGTTGCGGGGTGTTTTTCTAGCAGAAAGGCATGACTCGAAATTGTAGGGTTTCGCCCTTGGGTGTTGTAAAGGCTGTATACTTTCGACTGTCTGGGTGGGCTGCAATCTGCCAGTATCCAGACTCCATGTCAAGAGTACTGAAAATTTTAGCCTAGCCAATACCTCGTAGTATATGAGACAAGTCTATAGCTGGAGGAGCAGTTGAGTGGGTGACTTCATTTAGCGATTTGTAATTTATGCAACATCGCAATTTCCCATCCGTAGGTACAAGTACCACATGTGAGTTATATGGAGAATTTGATGATTCCACAATCCCTTGGTTCTATGTCATTGACCTATTCCATGGTGAGGTCACCGCTGCGGGCTGATGCGCTGTATGGACGGTTGTATACTGTGTTATACCTGGGCGATGCGTAACCTCAACTGACAGCGGCTTGACCTTGAGAGCTTCGAGGGGGCGTACGTGAGCCACAGATCGACTTTTGTGCTGCTTACTGACTTGAAATTGTGATGGCTGAGGCTGAGCAACTGGTGTAATCCTAAGGTATTCCCTACTGTGGGTTGTTCCAGCTGACTCAGGTAATCAACGATCCAAGGATTAATGGGCTGGTTTAAACATGTAGGAGCTTCAAAATGGCATTTTGGAATCTCCGGCGTGATGGACACAAGAAGATGACGAAGGGCCTGTGCCTGTTCCCGTAATACGAGCTTATTAGGAGTGGCGATGAGGGAGGGCATCTCTTGTATACACTCGGAGGCAGTCAACATCTGTTTTGCCTTCTCACGAACACCACACCGGTGGGAGTAAGGGATCTAGTCTCAATACACACCTCACATCCGTGAGAAGATTGCAGGGCTAGTGTGGTTCTAGGAAGTTTTGAACCACGTGAACATTTGCAGACGTAACAGATGCCCTGCTATCACAGTGCTCGGCGCTTAAACGCTGTGAGCACCGGGAGTCAGGCCTTGTCGTAAGCAGTCCCTGCACGTGGGTGTAGATCCCAAGTTCAGTCTTCCCAACTAAGGAACGACCCATCCAGTGCCGAATCACAGTGGAGAGAAAGAGCACCAAATTGACAAGCTATCCTATGACACCATGTACCTGGTGGGGCTCTACCATTCTGCCTACAGGGGTATGCAGAAAGACTGGCTGTCACTAGTGCATGCTGGTTTGCTATAGTGTGTTGGCTTGTTTGAGTTATCTTTCCTGGCAACCAGCAATCTCCTGGTTGTGTAAGGTACACTGGGAGAGGTTCTACGCCTACAGGAAAGTTTGTACTTGGGAAGCGGGTAAAACAGTGTTTATTGCAGGTCTAGATGGATATCTCCGGCGACTAGCGTGGTGGAGATGAAGGATGGGTGGTTTCCCTTTGGCAAAAAAGGGTGATGATGGACGGGAAGGTTCAGCGGGGTGCTGGAAGGAGCTAAGTTAGCTGGGTGTGGACTGAGAGGGTCGAAGTGATGAAGACTGGTCAGGTATCCGGCAACTGGTGCAGTACATGACTGAAGACTGATCTCAAGCAGACATGGTGTTCCTCTATTTATACTGTTCTAAGCACTTTCTCTTCATTCATTGACTGACTCACTCGTGAGCGAGGGGATGTTCGCTGGAGAGGGGAGGCAGCGATAGCATAGGTGCTTGGTGGTTGTGACATCACCGGCCGGCTTGGAGCTGGGAAAGCGGCGAATCATACTGGTGTAGCCATCTAGTGGCATGCAGTGGAGCTTCGGTGCTTTGTAGCATAGTCTTGACGGCTCGGTGAATAATACAAACTCGCCGGCTGGAACTTCTATTATTGTGGTGGTGAACAGTAAAATCTTTACATCTCGTGGCGGTCAACAGTATAAACTCCATTGAAATCAGGTGCACAGTTATGCTTACTGATGAGCCGAAGTCTATATAAAACCATTGTTGCAAAGACGTAATGCTTCAATTCGCCCCCCTCCGCTGCGACGAAAGCTCATCCTTGGAAACGAGATGAGAAACAGATTCTTTTGCATGAATATTGCACTGTCCCTACAAGAACAATTTGTTTTCTTCACTGATGTGATATGCTTCTAAATGGGATGACATGGGTCAAGAAACAAATTCCTTTGTGAGGATATTGTACTGTCCACTCAAGAGCAGTTTTATCTCTCCTGGTTTTGCTTCTGTAGCATCTGCTATTCTGTTCGTTCCTGCTCTACGCTTCCTGCTGAACTTGACCTTGGTGGCATGGAGAAACAGCTGGGCTGGAAGTTTGGCTAGATGGTGGCAGGTGCACTGCGCTGTGATTCTCTTTTTATTTTTGTTTCTTACTTGCTGGCTCTTGGATGTCTGTCTCTCTCAGATACATGGCGACTGATATTCATTCTCTTTTCTTGTGTCTTCGACTCATGTTATAGTTGCGCTGGACTGCGAGGAAATCTCTTCTGTTGTCTTTGTATTTTTGTGAAGTCTTCGTGTCAGATTGCTTAATTTTTTGTAGTGTAGGTCATATCTGGGGGGGGGGGGTCCGGAACGGTATGCCGCGGACCTCTTTCATTAAAGCGTGCTGTCCTACCAAAGAGCTTTGAGGCATGGTGCTTACATTAATATGATTTAACACAGCAGGGCTGTGGAAAAAGGGGTTAGCAATTACATTGTGGACGGCACGTGGAATAATAATGACCCTTGGGGAAATCAAAAGTATAATTGTTAAAAGCAATTAAAATATTAAATAAGTAATATTTGATTTGCCCTTGGGCTTCACTCGTTAGGTTGTATCAACTAAGCTAACCTGCTCAGGCTGGCTACGCAGAAATTAAAGAAATGACTTCTACCCAGGCCTACATGTGTTGCACCACAGGGTGATAACTTGTGTGATACTAAGAGTTTAGCCAACTGAGCACGTCCAGACTCAGCTGACTGCTAAGAGTTTGCAAACGAGTGTAGTGGCAGAGATGTTAACTACTCACAATGATAAAAAGATAAGTAAAACACAGAAGGACCCTTCAAAGAAACAACACTTCATGAAATATTTACATTTCTGATTATTTTATAACCTTTTATTTGTCTTGTTAAACTGTCTCTTTAGGTTGACGCTTGACGTCAAGCAAAATAAGACTTACGTGCCAAGGAGCTCTGCTTTTGTTCAGGTGCTGAGTTAGGCACACCCTTGTAGACTGGGGATTGTGAGTGAAATTTAATCCTGACGTGGTACTGGGGCTCGCTCGTTGTACAGGACTGGCCTGATAGCTTTGCGACATGGCACAAAGTCGGGTTCAGGCAGCATAATCATGCGTTTGAGGTTTCCTGCCTTGATTGGTATACCTGGCTGCATGTGGGATATTTGACTGGATGAGTAGGAAGTACGTTATGGACACATAGTGGAACAGTATCTGGAGATTCAGAGGGTTGTCTGAGTGTTGGCTGCTAGTTGGCACTAATATAGCTGGAACCAAGTAGGTGATCTCTTTAGTAGGCTGTTGTTCTGACTGGGCTAATTAGGTGGCTAGCAATGGGTGCACCTCAGTGCCTACTCGTACTGGTTCTGGAAGCAGATCTTTCAGGAATACTGGCTCAATGGAGTCCTGCAGATGTCAAAGCTCCTGTGCTTGCTCCCTTGAGCCGAGTTGTGCAATGGAGGCGACAATTGCAGGGTAAGCTCATGCAGGCACCCAGAGCTGATTAAGGTCTTTTTGATGCCCTCCTTTAGCCCACGACGTTTGGAGTACGTCATTGGAAATGTACAAGACCCTTCGTATCGGCAAGGCAAGGCATGTTCCTTGTACTCGTTACAGTGTGTAAAACCACGTGCGGGCCGTTGACTTGAGTGGTCACCCTGTTTCAGCTTCTGGCGCAGGTGCACAGTGCGCACTGAAAATCAGGTCTCACTGTCTTAGGTCACAACGCTTGGGTGTTATCCAAACCAAGTCTTCCCAACTCAGGGAACGCCTGTTTTTCCTGGCACTTAGATGGAGTGTAAAAAGAAGCGGGCACTGAGCCGACAAGCTGGTCCACGAGTAGTGTACCTGTGCGGGCTCCACCATTCTACCTACGGTGTAGATAGAATGGGTGGCTATCTAAGATACGTGTGGGTGGCAGCAATGTGTTATGGCTCAAGTGAGTAACTTCCCATTGTCACCTGTGTTGGCCCTGCGTCCGCGAAGTCAACTAAGAAAGGTACAAGTCAACAGGAAATGTGGAACTCAGGATTGCAGCAAAACACACATTTTATGTATTTCCTTATTAGGGAAATAACCATTAATGACATACTACCTCCTAATGTCGGTACGAGCATCTGCCGGGAAGCTAGCTGCGTAGTGCAGGTAGAGGTGACTGGTCCTAACAATAGGGATAGGGTAGACTAGCGTTGTGAAAACAACTGACAACTAGCTACTGCTGGAGCCTATTGTTGCCCTGAGGGGGCCGCTGTGTTTAGCAGGTAGACAACGGGACAGTGTAACTGTCACATTACTATGAATACTTAGCAGGATTTTACAGGAGAACCCTCAGGTAGGGCGCAAAGGTTTGGAGTCCCCTTCTGGCATGGATGTGCAGTGAAGGAAGATAAGCTAGGAATTTTCCTGGTGACTGGCGCAGTGGGAATATGAGAACTGGTCGTAAGCGAAGGCTTAAGGCACAGGCCGGTCAGTGTCCGAGCAATGAGTGCTGGATGGCTGAAGACTGGTCTGGAGTCGAGCTACAACTCTCCTTCTATACTAAGCTCAGGTCGCTACTCTGCGTAGGTTGGCTGGCATCTCGTAGGTGAAGGGTGGTCACAGAGCGGGATAGCTCTTGGGCGTGATGTCACCGTCCAGCTTGGGAGTAAACGAGAATATACAAAGAGTCGTACTAGGTGCGCTATCTAGCAGTGTATAAAAGTACTCTCCGCTTTAGGTGCATAGTTAAGGTGGGCCGGTGAATAAAACACTCTACTCTGTCTGGAACGTTCATCCTAAATGGTAAATAGTACAATGCCATCATATGGCTGGATAACAACAGTAATGCAGACTTTGAGGACTCAAAAGCACAGCTGTGCGTAGGAAGGAGCTGAATTTGTTTAATTGCCATTGTTAACAATAACATAATGCA
The DNA here is from genome assembly GCA_029891345.1 of Dryococelus australis. NCBI lineage: Eukaryota > Metazoa > Arthropoda > Insecta > Phasmatodea > Phasmatidae > Dryococelus > Dryococelus australis. Next base: position 114,824,541 of record CM056998.1, on the reverse strand, counting down.
TCAATTCACCCCCCTCCGCTGCTGTAACAAATAACCTGTCTGCATGCGGAATATTTAAGGCTCACTGGGCATGATCTTTTTACAGATTAACCTACAAGCAACAGTAAACTTGCCACATTTAGACTGCACTCCTCAGTCGTGTGTAATACTTTGCTCTGGCCGGCTACACGGTGGAGTATGAGCTCTACCCTAGTTCTCTAGTGTCACACAGCAGGTGAATTACGTGTATGAAAAAGCTAAGAGGATGTAACGAGTTAAGAACTTCCAGACTCAGTCCACTGCTAAGGGAGTGAAGTGAAGTGGCGGGGATACACAATTTTGCACATGTCATCACTACAAAATTGTGATAGACTTAGAAGAAGAAAGACATACCACTCAGGAAAATTTACAATAGTATTTTATTTATTCTTGCAATCTCTTTCTATCAGCAAGTCTCTGGTTGATAGCAAATGATTTGACACATTTTTACTTTGTTGCATTAAAATTGGTTACAACACACATTTATATGCACTCTCTAAAGGACGACTTGTCATGTTGACGTTAATGAAAACTGCTTTTATAGCAAAAATGGTTTGACTCAACATAGTGCAAGATTTATCACAGGTTTGATTAAAACTCGAAATAAACCAAGGTGTGTTGTATTTAAAGTCTCGAAAATTATTTCTGCAACACACCAACCTGTGGCATTTCTGTCTCTCTTCCTTTGTATTCACAATGCTATATACACTGGCGTCGTACTGGATTTACACATGTGACGTCTTCTCTTCACCATCGACAGGATCTGCAGGACTGGCTACGTGGTTCGAACGGCACGTAGCTATATACAAGCTGCTCTTGATGTGAGTTGCACAATCAAGGAGTGTAAGTATAACAAAGTTACAAACAGACACATTTCTGCCCCCGCATCATCTTGACAGGAAAATTAAGAATGGTTTGGGATTGCGCAACTCGATGCTATTGACATGTTACAGACTTGTACGGTCAAGTTAATGCATCTATCACTGTTGGCGGCAGTTCAGCTTGACGCTCCAGTACTCACTGCGGTCATGAGGTGGCAAAAGTGGTTGGGTGGCCACCAAGGCGTCTTCTTGTATAGCCGTAGTCATTCATGTGCTCAACAAGCAGGGGGTAGTCGAACTCGTTGCTGGGTTCTACCTGCTGTGCTTTGTGATGTCAAGGTGTGTGTAACAGTGAATTTACTCACTCTCTCGGGGCTGGTATCGGTGGTACAGGGTCTGGATCATCCACGGGTGGCTTGGACCTGTCATCCTTACTGCGTTGTCATGTTGGTGGTAGCTGCAGAGCCCCGCCAGTCGTTGTCGGGCAGGTGACTACAGCTTCGTTGATTGACCTCTCTTAGCAGGAATGTGCGGTGCCCAGGGTGGGCTTACCCACTGTGGTGACCATGGGTTCTCCTCCACATCCATGAAGTAGGTGCTCAGGGGCTGCCTCCATACTCGCTACTTCCTCTGCAACGGCCTGAGCTGCAACGGCATTGAGTGTCTGGCAGGGTGTCATCATGTCCATGGCAGCTGCTCAGCAGGCTTCCCTCTGTATTGGCAGGTGATCTGGAAAATTTGAAAGCAGGTCATAGTACATCTACTTATACACTGAAATACAATCAATACTAATACTATCCCCTGAGATGGATGCCTCAGGGTAGTCCTGTACTTCTTCACAGCGTGGTGACTGTGCATCAGGTTCAGCCTTAAGTGGTGTCTGTTATTTGACGACAACGACCTCTGTGTTGAGCATGGACTGGACAGCTAATGCAGCCACACAATCAGGGCTGATCGCGGCAGCAGGCGCGATTCGTTCTGAGGTCTGAAAGGCGACTTTGGAGACTCTGGACGTTCTGTCTGTGGTCTCTGTAGGTAAAGGCTGGTTCTTGGTGCTGGGGTCTACCACAACGTCCGACATGATAGATTCCTGGCTGAGGTGGCTTGAAGGAGCCAGAGGTGGTGGTGTAACTTGTCAAGATGAAGGCTTAGGTGGCGCTGTCGGTCTGACGGAGCTGGAGATCAAAGTTTTTTTGGTGTCGGCGGCTGGACGTGGGTGCTGGCAGCTTGGGTTTCTGTCTGCTGGGGTTCTCCAAGATGGTTTGGTGGTGCACGGCGTCCATTTTCCAGGGTGCTGGGTGAACTTCTGGCAGAATGTAGAAGGGGTGAACGGTATTGTCCGTTCCGACGGTTTGCTTCTCTGCTTGGAGAAGCTTGTCCCGTTCAGTACTGAGTAGTGACTGGCTGTCACTGTTTGCTCTACCCCATCTATCCTTATAGGTTGTGACGTCCGTGCTTCCTGGTGGGAGGGGGTTCGGTGTCCTCTGTTACGTCGTCCGGCATATCAGAGTGCAGTGAGCGGCAAGATACTGGATAGGTTTTGAGGTTGTGTTGGGGTACGGGCCAATCTGACTCATGCTGGTCTTCCGTCCAGTAAACATTATCCTGGCGTCTTATGACCTTGTATGAGCCTTCCCGCTTTCCGGCCAGTCTGGCGCTGAATTGGGCATTGCTGCGACTCAGGGGGTGGCTGCAGAGCAAGATGGTTTTTTCCATTTCGAAGGCGCAGATTCCAGTGAGTGGTTGAGGGTACTTCCAGGTAATGTACACCTCTTGTTGTTTCCGGGCTCTTTCGACACTCTTCAAGGCAGCTTGATGTATTACCTCTGGGTGTGGGCGTTCTGTGGACTCGTGCTCCCACTGCTATTCTCAGCAGCTGGCTTGAGCTGGAATCAATTGCCTCGTTATTGCATCGGCGCAGAGCGAAAAGGATTTTGGGCATATTGCAGTCCCAATGACGTTGATTGTCTTCCAACTGGAGGCGCAAATCATTCTTGAGTTCTTGGATGTGTCATTCAGTTGAGTTGACTTGGGGATGGTAGGGCATCATCATCCAAGTTTCTGCTTCTCATCCTTTATATGCCTGTTGCCATTGCTGGCTTGTGAATGGGTGCAATTGTCCATCAATATGCTCTGTGGATATCCGCAACATGGGAAGATCTCCTGTTCAAACTTGTGGATTAGGTGACGTGTTTCTTGGCTTGTTAGAGGGAATGCCTCAGTTCAATGAGAAAACAAATCCGTGACGACTTACAGGTATTGGTTTCCTTTCATGCGGCAGGGATATGGTCTAATTAAATCCACCACTACCTGGATCGATAGCATGTGCGGCTTGCAAGATTTTTCCGTGGGGTGCCGGTAAGGGTAAGATTTATGTCGACAGGCATTCTCTGACATGTGACGTATATCCCGACTCGTACCGTCCCAGATGTAGCGTGTACTGATGTCAGCCAGGGTTTCCCGGGTTCCCGGGTGTGCTGCTTCTGGGTGGTTATGGAAGTGCCTCCAGACTTCGTGTCTCAGATCCCAAGGTATCCAGATCCTCCATTTTGCTTTCAGCTGGTTGTTGCGAGATCACGTGATGATGTTGTGTAGTTCAAACCGTTGCGGATACTTTGTGATAATGTGCTTCACTTTGGGGTTGAGTTGTTAAGGATACTCAATCTGGCTTTGGCTCAGGTGTAACTGTAGGAGTTTTAACTGCTCTTCTGGTTGTGGTTCTGGAGGTTCGGGGGACAGGAGGCAGTCCATATCCTCGTCAGGTTTGGCATCATCAAGTTGGTCAGGCAGATGGGGCAGGGCATCTGGGAAATCATACTCCTTCCCGGCGCAGTGCTGGACTTCGAAGTCGAATTCCGAAAGAAGAAGATCCCAGCGTCCTATCTTGGTTTTGTTGTGGCAAGCCTCCCGTAGCCACTTGAGTACACAGCTGTCTGTTCACAGAAGGAAATGGGTTTCTTCCAGGTTGTAATGGAACTTTCGAATTGCCCAGATCACAGCCAGACATTCCTGTTTGTTGATTTGATATATCTGCTTCATCGTGTTCAGTCGAGTGGTGGCATATGCTATCACTAAAAGCCTGCCGTCTGGGTCCTCGTGGTATAACACAGCACAGAGTCTGTTCTGGCATGTGTCTGTCTGCGGAATGAGGGGTCTCTCCCATTGCGGTCTATGCAGGTGTTGGAGATTTTGAAAACTGGCCTTGAGAGCTTCAAAGGCCACCCAGTGTTCCGGGGTTAATTTCCATTTGGCTTCTTTCTCCAACAAAGGATGAAGAGGTGTCATCAGTTGTCAATGTTGGGTAAGAAATCGCTAAGCCAGTTGCACAATCCCAAGAAATGAAGTAGCTGTTTCTTGGTGTATTGTTCTTCTGCTTCTTGAATGGCCCTTATGGTCATGTTTTGTGGGTAGTTTCCTTCCGGCGAAACAATGTTGTGCAAGTACTGGATGGATGTTTTCCCAAAGTGGCTTTTGGAAAGTTTTGCCTTAAGTCCATGGACCTCTAATTATTCCAGCACTCGCTGCAGGTGGACTAAGTGCTTCTCCCATGATTTAGAATATTCAATTATGTCGTACAGGTAGGCGAAACAAAATTTGCAGATGTATCTGGTCTGGACTTTAGAAGACCACAAACGCCGAAACATTGGAGGCACGTTTTTAAGCCAAAGGGCATGACCCTAAATTGAAGTGTCTCTCCTTCTGGCGACGTAAAGGCTGTATAAGGGCAGCTGTTGGGATATACGGCAATCTGCCAGTATCCGAATTGCATATTGATTGTGCTGAAAACCTTGGCCTCCCCTATGTCTTGAAAGGTACGCACTAGATTGAGTGCTAGCGGTGAGATAGGTAGTGCTGCGTCGTTTAAGGCTTTGTAGTTGATGCAGAAGCATAGCTGTCCATCCTTCTTTGGTACCAACACAACATTGGAGTTATACACAGAGTTGGATGGCTCCACAATCCCTTGTCGCTTCATTTTGTCCAGCTGCTCCATGACCAGTTGATACCATCAGACGGAAACTTTGTAAGCCCAATTGTAGATTGGGGTAGCAGTGTTCAACAATATTTCATGCTGAATTGTGCGGGTTTGGCACATGTTTCTTGGATGCAGATCTTGGAAGAAGTGAGTTGTTCCGTCTGATATTCCCAATGTAGCATAATTCGTCGGTCGTCACCCAGGTATACCTTCTGTTGCCCATGGTCCATTATACACTGTTGTTAACAGAACCACGGGTGGCCTAGTATAAGATCCTCTTGAATATCTGGGGACACAACAAATTCGGCTTGGGTCTTGAGATGCTGGAGTTTGAACGGGAGGTTGATGCGGCCGTCGACTGTGAGAGAACATTCTGGTTTTACAATCCTTACCGTCTTGTTTTGGAGACGAAGATTCGCTTTCTGGCTGTCACTAAGTATCTCTCAGCGGATGAAGTTTCCTGATGCCGCAGAGTCAAGCAGTGCCAATGTGTTCCTTCTGTTGATTCTGACCTCAATGTAGAGAGCTTCTGGCATATCTGCCTCCTTGTCTAGGAGCATAACGGTTTGCTCTTCTTTGCTGATGTGATCACCTCCTTTGATCCGCCGGCAAAGATGTTTCCCTTCAGCTGTGCATTTGTCAGTTTCTGTCCCATGGAGTGGGGTTGCGGCCCACCAGTTGCATCCCTTTCGTCTGTGTGTTTGAGCCTCGGCCCAGGCTTCTGCGGACAATCCTTATTGTAATGGTACTCTAGCCAGTACCAGCATTTGAGTAAACGAAGAGCTTGCGGGTGGGTGGCAGTGGCTTGTACCAGCATTCCCCTATTTTACGATCTTTCAGGACTTTTGCAGGTTTAGGCAGGTCGAGCAGAGCTTGTGCCTGAAATTTTCTGTCAGCCTCACGGGCTCTCTCTGTGAGCTCGTCGATTGTCTAGGGCTTGGATATCACGTAGGTGGGTAGCTGTGGCAACAATAGGTGGGTTAGTTGTTTGATGCAGTCTTCTTTGTTCCCATCGAGGAAGATGCGGTGGTATATTTGTGCTTTCCTCCGGGCAAAGATCTCGACCTCCTCTCTTGGTTTCTGGGTATGGCTGTAAAACTCGGTTGTCAAGTAATCTAAGACTTCTTTGCTGGTGAAGTGTTGCACTAGGCTGGTGCTAAGCTGCTTCCAGTCAGACACAAACTCCCCATACGTGTTCCACAAGTCAAGGGCTTTACCCTTCAGTTTAGCTTGGGCTCGGTTGACCCACTGTTTCTCGGATATGCCATGGAGTATGAACTCTGTCTCGCATTCGGTGACAAACGCTATTGCGTCCTCGTGAGGTCTCACGGCATATTCTGGTAGTTGTAGCTTTCCCAGATTAAGTGGTTGGCTACGTGTTGAAGTTGGGCCTGGGTTAGGCGACCGATAATCTGAGGCTCGTTTGCGGACCTCACTTTGGCTAGGTCGGTTGACTGGTTTGTCAGGCCATCCTATGCAGGCGTGATGATACATCTCATGGTATATTATACATCTGATGGTGTGAATCCCGTGTCCGGAGCACGTGACCCAGTTGCAAAAGGCGGTGTGCCTGGTTCGACATTCTGCACAGCTGAACTCGAGGCTGTCCGTATATCGGGGTTCATCTGCCCAGCCTATGCAGGTATAATGATTCCATCTCTGGCACTGCGCACATTGAATTTTGTTTATCCCCCTGCCAGGACAGCTGGGTTGCGAACAGCAGTTGTGTTCAGTTTCAGCAGTGTTGGCTTCGTTGGAATCGTGCTCATTGAGTTCTGTATCTGACATGATTGCCGTGGTTATGGGCACCACGGGGTGTTTCAAGGACTCTACATACAAAGTCCGCTGTGCCTCTGAGTGGGTACTTACCTGACTTGTCATTTACTAGTCGTGGTATTATAGCAGTAAGTCCCACATTGGGTGTCAGAAAATCCGAAGCATCCCTTCTTGACGTGTGACATCAGGCAAAATAAGACTTAACGTGCTGTAACAGACTTGTGGCTGGGGGTCTTACGTCCGTGTGATGGACATATGCCTTGGTTGTCCTAGGCTTGTACATGATGTTACGTGGGTAGCGAATGTCAGAGGTAGAGATGATAGTTCTAAAGGTTAGATGTTATGGAGGTTGAATTACGAGCTATAGAATAACGTTAAACATTGTACTATCACAACTGGGGTTTAATGAAGTTAATTAAACATTACAACTTACGTGATTCTAGTTAGTTATTCAATCGGGGAGCCTACGGTTTATTATATTAATTTAGTTACATAGTTATTGGTTATACCATCCTGGTTGATTCTTAATTAGAATCTTCCCACCTGTTCTTGAGTCCGGAGCCTGTATCTAGCTGTACGGTAAACAGTGCACAAGCACACCCCTCATTCTGTGTTCTTCCCTCGTCGATGGCCGAGGTAGCAAAGGCCCCGGGCTGCGCCTCGCGCTGCCCGTCCTCGACGTTTGTTTTGTAAATGGACCTCATTAATCTGCATACGTGCTCTGGCCGCAAGTTGTGTCATATTTGGATTAGTAATGCAGGGTTCAGAACTCAGTGCTTTATTAAAGTGTCTTCATGAACCAACTAGCGTGTCCTCTACATCACCCCCAGGTTTTATGAGCGAGATGTCCCAGCTCGCCTTGACATTTGTTGTTAGTAATTAGTCTCTTGTTGCGGCAGGAGGACTGGGTGGTTAGGAAAGTCTTGCAACGGAGAGGGGGGGGGGGACTTTCGTTGCGGATAGGAAAAATATACCTAGAAAGATGGATAGCGAGGGTGGGGATCTGCCTGACTGTTCTCCAGCAGATGGTATTAATGACATTGCGGCCCCGAAGAAATGCTGTGTGCAGTTTTCCAGCGGTCACTCGCCTTGAACATGAAACTGCTGAGGGTGTGCGAACCTCGTCAGTGGCTTACGCGGACTGACATCCATTTCTTGAAACTGGATGTTCCCTATCTCTCTAAGCATGAATTTAATTTATGAATTTCGCGGTAATTCGTTTGGACATTGAATTTGAGCTTGAGCAACATTTACTTCTTGTTTTGATTGGAAAAAGACTTTAAATTATACATTTAAAAATTTATCTTGAAGGTATACCTACTGGAATTGTTTACAATAATTCTCTCTCCGTTACAATTATTATTATGTGTGTACAATATTAAGAGAGCTGTAAGAGAAAGTACAAATTATACATGGAACATCAACACTTTTTGCAGTATGAAATTTATTCTAAAGCTATAACTTTTTGTTTAAAAAATTTTGCAATAAAATAATATGCATGATTGTACACTTTAGTGAAATTTTATTATAACAAACCGGACTGTGATGTCACGTAGGGTATTTGGGTCTTGGAGAATATCTAAACGTAGTAAATATTAATTAATGATCTACTCGTAAAAAAAATTCAAATAATATATATTATGGTTGGCCAACTACATTGCGATATTTTGAATCTTAAAGGAAAAGATACTTAAAGTAACATATACAGTGTTATGTATACTACACAACTGTATTATAAGTTTACATTATAAGCAGTTATTGGCATGGGCACGTATGATAATACGTTGCATATGTATCTACATTTAATTTGAGTTTGTGCCATTGTTTGTTAACTGTAAATGTTATTTTACTATGCAAGACAGTGTCAACATAATTTTCACTTAAATTGTGTGTCCACAATTCTGTCCTGTGTTGTTGGAATTTGCTACAAAATGTATTCTAAGTTTGACAAAGCAGCTTGCTGGCATACCCTAGCTTAGATATTTCCTGTTCCTATAAATTGTACGATAATACTTTTTTTCTTGTTATAATTAAATATTTTGTTACCCAATTGTTGTGTGCAAAGCCTTTCAGTTATGGTTATACAACTTATCCTTTAGTTAACAAAGTAATTTTTCTACGCAGTTCTTCAAACTGGCTATATTTTGTTTACAAAATGTATTGAGCTACATAATATTCATCATAATATACTATGTTATACTACTTAAAACATTTATTTTTGTATGGTGCGCATCTTGTATTTATTTGAAGAGGCAAAGTTTTATTTTTGTTCAGAGGCAAATTAAGTATTTAAATAATGTATTCAGCTATTTGTGAGTGTGAGGCCCTGCAGGGATGACTGTGTGTGTGTGTGATCAATAGAAGAATAATTTACGCTGTGTTGCATAGAATTAACAATGAGCCTCGAAATAACCTGATTTGAAATGCCTAGTGAGCTCGAGAACAGTATGCGGTGCGGACGGTGTGATGTAAGCAATAGTCGGTTAATGGAGGTCGGGGACTGCTCTTGCTGGTGACGTATCCGCCTGCGTGCCTTTCGGAAGGGCTTTTCTTTCGGGGTGTAGTTCCCGGTCACCTGAAACTTAGTATGTGTGTCTTAACATGGTGCTGTTATAATTTTGTAAACATATTATTGTTCAGTCATATATTAGTTTACGTAAATAGGCCTGAATTATTTTTATGTTGGCTTTTTTATACCCCAATGCTAACATTTAATGTACACTTATGTTCACTATAATTTTAACGTTTATTCAGGGATATTTAGACCTTTATCTGAATGACTGAAATATATTCTAAGTTTCGTGCCTCTCTTGTCTTTAAAGGTTTTACAATCCTTATTTGTAGAAGAGTTCACATAGGGGTGTTCACATAGGCTATTCATGTAGGGGTGTGCTCGGGCTGGTTATAAAATACCTGCTGGCTTTCTAATTTATCTGTTTCTCAAAATTGTGCTTGCTGCAAAGCGTTATAATATAATTTAAGTTTTGAGTTCCATACTAAGCAATATATAGAATTTTAAACCGTAACTTCTACTTTCAATAACACTTTACACTAACTGCATGACTTAATTTTATTATTATGCTCTGTGTCTTCCTCAAAGTATTCTTTTCTTTATTGTGACTTTCTGGATACATAGACTTCTCGTCTGTCTGTTAATTATACTTAAAATTTCCAGTGTGTGCGTTAAGACTTCTTTACTTTATGAATATTCAATACTAACATGTGCACTTATAAAAAATGTATACAATTCATAATGCTACTTCGCAGAATGCAGAACTTGCATAATACTAACCTATAATTAATTTGCTAATCCTAATAACTAAAATTAAAGATATAACATAATATGACAGCTATAATAATTCTTAATTAAACTTATGACTTCCACACAAAACTAACATATGGGGTTGGGAATTTCTACTCTTCTCACTTATCTCATCGAAGTCATAATGGCTAGTGCACTCATGTACACCGCCAGAAGGAACATTCGTCTGCTTCCGGAAGCTCCTCACGGAAGGCAGACAAATGGAGGTTTCGTCAGGCACGACTCTCGTCCAGCAAACCTGTGTTCCACGTCTCATGTGTATTCCGCGGACGTTGGGGGGGTACTTATTCGATAACGGGAAGATGTGAGTAAGCTGTGCAATACGCAACACAGTTGAGTTGGGCTTGTCTCTGGCAATACTCCCATTACATAAATACTCTTAACATTTTCGACAATGTTGCATTCTCTTTCTTTCTGCCCCGTCCGTATTCCTATCTACTGTGGAATTTTCTAACGTCTTAATTTCTAATACTCTTAACTGTAAGAATGACATCTATGTACAATGTGCATAAAAATTGTGCGCCTTTGTGCAACACATTTCGCAGTGCGGCTGCAATGAGGTCATGTGGAATGTACTGAGTGCGGTATGATGCAATGCGCACGCGTCAGTGCTGTGCGGTGTTGCCTCACGTGATGCCTCATGCTACATGGTTAACTGTGTCATGACTTTGTGTTACACAGCTGACACTCTAAACGTGATTTTCATTACCTTATTCTAACCTGTATATTTATATATATTTAACTACACAGTCGCAGCTCTATCTGCGTCTCCTGATTGACACTGTCTTCCCGTGCTATTATAATATTAAATTAGTATACTTTTTACTTCACCAGTAGCACGTTCTACAGTATATTTTAATTCAACTTTTGTTGTTTGCTAATACATTTGCCTATCATTTGTTGTGCAATTCTAGCTGCTTAGCGTACTAATCCAAATATATATATATATATATATATATATATATATATATATATATATGGATACAGGATGCCATTACATGAATTACATTACTTTAGATAATAAAATACCTGAATTAGTCACGAATGAACTTATAATTAATACCTCCTTAATCTGTACAGTGGGTGGGGATTTTTATTATGTTAAGGGGGAAGATGGTATGTGTACTGCCGCTACAAGGCAGTATGAGGAAATGAAGGAATCATATCTCCGCCATTGTAACATACTCTCGTTACACGTAACATATTGAAGTGGATGGTGAGAGAATAATACATGGCAGCGAGGGGAAGGGAAGGAACCAAGCCTCCACCAATGTAACAAACTTGTGGTTGGAGGTCTTACGTCCATGTGACGGATATATGCCTTGGTTGTCCTAGGCTTGTACATGATGTTACGTGGGTGGCGATAGTCAGAGGTAGAGATGATAATACTAAAGGTTAGATTTTACGGAGGTTGAATTACTAGCTTTAGAATAACGTTAAACATTGTACTATCACAGCTGGGGTTTAATGAAGTTAATTAAACATATTCTATACAATTTACGTGACTAGTTAATTATTCAATCGAGGAGCCTACGGTTCTTTATATTAATTAAGCTACGTAGTTATTGGTTATACCATCCTGGTTGATTCCTGATTAGAACATTCCCACCTGTTCTTGAGTCCGGAGTTTGCATCTAGCTGTACGGTAAACGATGCACGAGCACACCCCTCATGATGTGTTCTTCCCTCGTCGATGGCCGAGGTAGCAAAGATCCCGGGCTGCGCCTCGCGTTGCCAGTCCTCAACGTTTATTTTGTAAACGGACTTCATTAATCTGCATACTTGCTCTGGCCGCAAGTTGTGTCATATTCGGATTAGTAATGCCGGGTTCAGAACTGTATGCTTTATTAAAGTGCCTTCATGAACCCACTAGCGGGTCCGCTACAGTGCAAAGGAGCTTGGCATTTATTCGGGTGTTGAGTCAGGCGCACCTTTGTAGACTCAGGCTTGTGAGTGCAATTAAGTTCTGGCGTAGTACTGGGGCTTGCCCGTTGTACAGGACTGGCGTGATAGCTTTGCCACAGGGCACAAACTCTGTTTGGGCAGCGTAATCTTGCTTTTGAGGTTTCCTACCTTGATTGGTATACCTGGGCAGCATGTGGGATATTTGGCAGTACCAATAGAAGATACATTGTGGGCACGTGGTGGAGCAGCATCTGGATATTCACAGGGTTGTCTGAGTGTTGGCTGCGTTGCTGGCACTAATATAGTTTGAACCAAGTAGGCGATCTCTACAGTAGGCCATTGGTATGACTGGGCTAAGTAGGTGGCCAGCATTGGGTGTACCTCAGTGTCTACTTGTACTGGTTCTGGAAACATCTTTCAGGACCAAGACTACTGGCTTGACGGGGTCCTGCAGATGATGAAGTGCCTGTGCTTGTTCCCTTGAGCCAAGCTGTGCAATGGAGGTGACGAGGGCAGGGATAAGCTCATGCAGGCTCATAGTTGGCTATACTCATCATTACACGTGGAGGGAGGAAGGGGTCTGTCGACCTACACACCATATTTTATTACTGACAGCTTAAACCTCGCAGTGTAAGAAGCATGTGGATTTCTGAAATTCATCATTGCATGTTTATTGTCAGTGTATTGCATCATGAAGCAGTAGGAACAGGGATGTGGGTAAGCCAAAAATAAAATGGGTGGCATTAGCAGCAATGGTCACTGGGGAGGGCTGGATGGGTGAACTGAAGGAGGCACTGAGAGAGCAGGGAGAGGAGTGATAATGTAAGAGCAAGGTATGATATTACAGAATGTTCTGCTACAATTTCCTCTAAACATCTCCGGACAGTTTACGACTACCACTCCACCTTCCTTAACTTTTTCCTTTCGTATATAGCGCGCACCCCAGAAATTTTTTTCTTTATTTTGGAGGGAAAAAGAAGCACTACACAAGAGTAAGTATATTATCTGATGCTTGCTTATAGGCAGCCTGACTTCGTTCTGCTGGCTAAGTAAGGGTGCTTGACTGATGTACGTATATAAGTAACTGGCAACGTGTGTTCATCTTCTTGGAGTGTCCCATGTTGGGAGCATGGCTGTCAGCTCAAGACAAGCATTATTGGGTTTAATTCTCTGCTGAGTTACTGTGACATTGCATGGGCTGAGTTGAAGTAAAATAAAATATTGCCAGTTACGAGTCGTGCGTAAAATGTTTGAAGCGGAGGTTGCATACATAGTCCGGAACATCTTCCTATATTGCAAAATGTTAAAATTTTGTGGATGGGGCAAATGAAAAGCCTTTTTCAAGAATTCTGCATTCATATGAAGTTAGGTTATGTTCAGACAGGTTGGAAAATGTGTTTGTCTGTCTTTTTTTTGTATATGTTTATCTACCAGTATTGTCCTGTGAGTACTTGTGCATTCTGTCTACTTTTTATAATGTAATGAGTGGCCTAGCGACCTCTTCCCGCCATATCTCAAAGTCTATACCCAAGGTGTACTAGAGGAGTCTGGCTGATATATTCAGTGTATTAAGCTTGCAAGTTGCTCTGTTGTGACATCCTGTACATATGATTTATTATAACGTTACTTTTTTTTGTATGCCGGCTGGTGCTGGTGTCCTCTGGATTAAACGGTTCCACTTCCAAGGGGAGAGTGTACCCCTGTAGGAGTATTTCAACAGTGGGGTGAGCAGCTCCAGGAACCCTAATTGGGAGGCCAAACAGGTTGTCAGGGAGGGTAGTGGAGTAAGGCTTCACTAATGGCCTGGCAGCTGGTGTTCTTTCCCATGGGAATATACAGCTGTGGGCTGGTGTAGGTTAATTACTTAGAGGGTGGTGAGATGCAAGGATAGCAGCTGTGCCTGGAAATTCCTCCTGCTCCCTCATCGGTGAGTGAGGGTCATGGGCAGGAAAGGTGCTAATGTTCATCCTGTAGAGTGCGGCAGGTAACAAACTCCTAGCTAAAGTGTAGTTCAGAAGTACCTTGATCAAGCCTCGTCAGGCATGGCACCCTCTGGTGAGTTTATAAGTTCTGGAGAGAATGGGTTAGTTGTCTTAGTTGGCCAAGATGCTTCATCATGTCTTTCTAGTGGTTGGGCTCTACCGTATTTGTGCACCAGGTACCTTTATGTACCGGGTCCACAATATGGGTGGCCATCGAACTTGTTCTTGTGTGTGACGTACTTGCAGTCCTGGTTAGGGACTGCCTGCAGTCCTACTCTACGTCAGAAACTGGTTGCCAAATTGTGGTCCCCTGCCGCTCCCTTCGAGGGTGATGCTTACCACTACAGAGGAAGGACTGACAGAAGTCAGCTGGACTACGTGTTTTATTCCCGTGAGAATAGAAACCCTGTTGCGAACTATCGCCTCAAGATTAGTAGCCAGTAAAACATATTTTAATTTTATTTTTTAATTCAAAAATAGTACTTGTGACACAAATTCCAGTGCCATCTATAAAGTTCCTGCATTCCCCCCTGCTGTATTCACTCTTCACCCCAGCTTAATTTTTTCATTTTGTCATCATCATCATAATACAGCAGAACACAGTTCACGAAGAATCAAGTAGAAAAGTCAGGGCATGGTCATTAATTTCCACACCAGTGCGCTCTTCCTAAAGGCACACTTCAGCTAGATATCAATTGTCTTCTCCTAGGAGAAAAGAGCCCAAGTCCAGTTGGAGGCTGAGTATCGCTTCTCTTCACAATGCAACCAGCACAACATGCAGTCCAGGGGGGTTGCGGTCTGCCAGGCACCATATCCGCAAACAGCAGGGAACAGCTTCAACCTGCCAGTACAGCCTCGGCCACGATGTCATCAGGAATCAGCCTCTCTTCACCTCTCCACCGAGCACAGGGAATATAAACAAAAATGGGGCAATGAGAGGGGGAAATTTTCAAAACCAAAAACCAAGGGAAAGGGTACACAAGCGTGTTACAATCAAAACAAAATACAAAATTACAACCGTAAATTAAATTAAACAGAAACCCTAGAAACGTATTTCTTGAGGTGACTCACGTGAGCTTTGCGAAATTGACGTGAAGACCTCTCAAGATACAGCTTCACAGTATTATCATTAAGAAATTTAGAAATCTCAAAAGGACTGAGGAATTTTGGTATGAACTTGGACCCTATGTCTTTACTACTATCCGGCAATACAAAATTCTTACATAATACAGAATCCCCAATAACAAAGGGAGGCGAAACTCTACCCATATCTAAACGCATTGTCACATCTTTTTTAGCATCATGGAGGCGCCGCACGACCTCGTTGAGGAGGCGGCTTATTGCAGTAGAGTCAAGAGAAGTGGGAAGAGGAAGATTCCATAGGTTTAACAAGGGATGAGGTAACCAACAATGGCAGAATTAAAGTTAATATTTGTTAAGTCCAGATTGCGATACCACTGCGTGTGATCTTAATTATAGAATATGGAAAGACGCACTTTCAAGTTTTTGTTCAAGCGTTCCACCTGGTTCCCCGTAGGATAAAATGGGAGGTGTAGTATTTCATAGCCCACTTGAAACACGTGTCCTTAAAACATGTAGACTGAAAATACCAGGCATTATCAGTAACCAACTCTGCAAGAGCACCAAATATTTTCCATACCTGTTGCTCCAGGGCCTTAACAATAGTGGGAGCCTGCAACAATTTTTCTATTATTTCACGGAAAGCTCTCAATTTAGGCAGAGGGCACCAGAGTGACAGTCCCGCACCGGCACGTCATCAGTTACCATACGGAAGCACGTCACACTTTCCTTTTTTAGGGGTGACCACATCCCTGAATTCTTTCCGTAACTGCTTCAAAGCACTATCCGCCTCACCAGCCTTCTCGTGCACTTCTAAGGTGTTGTTATAACTGTTACATTTTAAAGTATTTACTTCCGGAGCCTGCAAGTGCACCTTAATATTTAGCACAAATCCGAAGGACAACATAAGATCTCGGAAATATATTAAGGCCTTTGTGTGACCCAAAAATTCGAGACCTAGAATGAACTGAAAATTTAACACGGGGAGTATAAAAAATAAGAAATCCCAGGAAAATCTGCCAATTTAAAAATGCAATTTAACTACATCCATTTGCGACACACATTTTAAATTCCTTTACAGGTGTCGTATGCACCTTTGAAATGACCTTGGACTCTGTTAAACTCTTAACAAATGACCAGCTAGTAACACTGTGCGTCGCACCAGTGTCTGTCATAGCGGGGAACAGGCTGCCATCACAAGCGACCTGCACCACGCTCATGGAATGCGGACTTTTAATATTTGACGAGTGGCGATTGAAAATCCCGCGTTTATTTTCAGCCGTCAGTCGTTTCCCGACAATTTACAAATGGCACGCACGTGCCTCCTAGCTCCACATCGGAAACATTTCCTAGCTTGCCAGGAGTCTCGCAGTTACTACAGCGAAAATTACCACTCATAATTTGTGACACCTTATTAAAATCCACTTGGTTTACCTGAACAGGGACGTCCTTATCCCGTGTATTTTCTACATTTTGAACACCGGCAGAACTACCAGCCACCCTAAACGCAATCAGCATAGTTTTCACTGGATCATAGACACAATTAAATTCTCATTCCACTATTAAACAACTCTGGATCTCAATAGCCCAAGTATGTAGTGTAATCATATTTCTAGGAACCGGTGTTAAAGAACACGCGGTCCTAACTTGAGGTGTGACGTTTTCCAAAATTAACTTAACAAATTCACTTTCTGATAGTTTTAGGCCTAAAGCTCTTTGATAATTTAAAATATATTCAACTACAAATTCACGTTCTGATAGTTTTAGGCCTAAAGCTCTTTGATAATTAAAAATATAGTCAATAACTCATTAAGCCTTTACCCGGATGTTGAAAATGGTAAATTAAATCCCTTTCACACACTCACCTAACACGAGAGGGAAAAACCTGCTCTAAAACTTGTTCGCGGAAGTGTGCAAAACTACAGGGGGACAAGTTTATTTCCTCTGTGATCAGCTGTTGAGCGTAACCTTGGCACTTGAACTTCAGTTTTTCCAAAATTATATTGAGATGCCTGCTTGCAGTGCTGGAAATATCACAACTCCTAATATATCGCATAACATCCTGTCTTAAAGAGGACCAAGCAAAATGAACTGAAATTTTCTCTATTGTTTTATTAATGCCTAAAAGTCCGCCAGACAATGAATCATGAAAGTAGTGCAACAACATGGGCCTTAAGGTCTCCGGAACCACAAGCTTCTTTGGTCACCCAGTTTTCCCTGAATAGTATAACAAACCATCCTTTTCAAAATAAGGGCATTGCACACCAGCACTCAAATCTCGTTTAATCTGCTGACACCAGCTATCTGTAATTTGGACTTGACGGAGTTGCATGAAAATTTCAGGAAACCCTTGAATTAACCTAAGGAAAGCCGTTGGTTCCTTGGCAAGCTCTTCAAAATCTGTTGCATCATACATGCGAGACAAGGCATCCACAACCGGATTTTCCGAACCCTACGTGATATACTTTAAATCTAAATCTGGACAAGCGTACTACCCATCTTCCCAATTTCCCTAATTAGTGGGTATGATTCAGAACCCAGCTGAGGGCCAGAACCCAACTGAGGGCTATAGGCCTTGGCACTGAAGTGCCAAGGCCTATAGCAAGGTGACATCATCACTGATACGCCATTCGTCCACTTTGGCAGCGGCGATAAAAAATTCCAAGACTGTGCGTGGCTCATCGAGGGTTAAACGGAGAATGGTTTGCACGGCCTGACTGAATACTTTTACAGAACAGGATTGTGGATAAGCATGACTCACCCCAGCTGCATCCTTGGCGAAGCCACCAACCACTTGTTGACGCGTTTTCCAAAATTTAACAGCCAACACTCTCAATTGCTGCATTGTGACGTCCGGGGGATAGTCGACTTCGTTGTCCTGGAGGAGGGCAACAAGCCCTTCCTTTTTTAAGAGATATGTAAAAGAAGTTACTTCTCTGGCCATTCTTGGATGTACATGAAACATACAAAATACACAAATTAACCAGACAGGGTTTCCACATGTCTGGAAAACAGGGAAATGTCAGGGAATTTGAAAACTGTTATTAAAATCAAAGAAATGTCAGGGAATTTCATACAAGTTAGCTAAATGTCAGGGAATTCTGTGATATGAATGATATATTTGGCAGTTCTGTCATAAATCATACACCACTGCCAGAATGATAAAAGATTGTTTTAATAATTGTGAACTAAATTCTTAGACATTTTTCTTTGCAATCTATGTGGTGAGCAATTTTGTAAGATCAGAGAAGTATTTTGGTGTAAAAGTGTGCTATAATGCAAAGGTGCTAACCCTTACAGAAAAATTTTTTTTGGAAAAGGTCAGGGAAATATCATGGAATTTTCCAATGGAAAAAAAGTGGCAACCCTGCCAGAGTAAGGTGCAGAATTAATCTTGTGGCAAATTATCGCCACAAGATTTGTAGCCAGTAAAATAGATTTCAGTTTTACTTTTAAATTCAATAATAGAACTAGTGAAACAGATTTCTGTGTTAGCTTTTATTTCTAATATGAAGCTGGTGAAACAAATTTCAGAGTTACCATGTACTTCAAATATAGAAGCAATGAAACTGATTTCAGTTTTACTATTAATTCAACCATGGAACTCTTTAAGTTTACAAACTCTTTCAGGTACATTATATCTTAAAAGCTTGAATACACTAAAATGAACGTGGTGCATCCCAGGGGACCTTCAAAGACCAATCTCGAATAAAAGAATTAAAATAAACCATTATCTTTTCTTCTTCACATTATTCCTTTACAAAACCAGCCTCTTTATTACAAATACGAACAAAGATTATAAAATGAACTAGGCTGAGAAACTAGAAAAATAAGCCAATGAAGTTTACAATTATAAAAAGAGGATATTAAAACACCTGCATGGATCGGAGCTTCTCAAAAGACCTATCAATGTCAAACCCTGCAAAAATTGAAATTGGACATAGAACTAAAAGAATATCTTAAAACTTGGGAAATTAATACTGTGGATTTCATATGGCACCAAAACAAAGTTAAAATATGTGGCTTACCAACTCCGGAAGGCTGTTTATTGATACAAGAGCAGAAACGAAGTGAGCGAGCCCAGTGCTGTTGCTAGGGTTATCTATTCCACAAAATGCCATAACCAATGAAATTTAAGTAAAGCACACATGCGTGTAAGGTGGGAGTTTCACAGTGATCGGCAGGAAAAAGTAAAGGAAGTGTTACCATCGTGCTCAAGGCAGGAGAGGCAGAAACTCGTCGTTAAAATTACTCTGCCATCTATAAAGTTATTGGCTCACAGCAACAAGCTGCACAACTCGGTGACCCGTACTACCTCCTACCTCTACACACTCTAGGTGTTCAACAGACTTTGTAAAAGAGCAAGACAGGTGAAGGGGTTCTGGCGGCTTTAGGAGCTTGGCTTGAAGAGCGGACAAGAGATGACAATTAAGTGACTGGTCAGATGACGACAGAAGTGTAAGATGAGGCAACGTCACATTTTCTGATTGAATTATACTATTGTATGATGGACAATGCTTTTTTGACAAATGTTTTTGATTAATGGAATAAAAATGAATTTAATGAGAAATTTAGGTGCAGCATATAATTGCGGTGTGTATTGGATGTACAGTATTTATGCAAGTTGCTCATTTGCGCCTATCGGTTCTTGCTCGCAACTCCCAACCTGGTTTTATTGTACCTAAACAAAATTAAATGTCAAAAATCATAATTGTGGTATATATGGGTTGTCTAAAAACACCTCAAGTAGCAGCTGTGTGAATATTATGCTATGAATAAAATATGGTATATTGTGGTACATATGTACTTAAATTATGGTATGATTTTCACAATTATTGTACACATTCCAAACGTTATGGTACACTTTTCAAAATTATTGCACACATTCCTAAAGTTATGGTACTCTCATACCATAGTTGTAGCATGAGAAAATTTGTGTTAAAATTAGGTACTTTTGGATATTCTCGTGCAATACTTGATGCTATAAAGTATGGCGGGTATCGAGGATCCCATGCCTACACTAAAACATGTAAGCAAATTGATATTGCAAATACTCTTTTAAAGTGCTTTGAACAAAAGTACTCAAACATCTTTACATTTCAATTCAGGTACAATAACAAGCAAATGGACTGTTTAGTCTAATTCAGCAGTCTTTGATTTATATGCAAAAACAGTATTTTTTCCATTCTTTTTGGCTTTAAGGATGAACATTTTCATGCCGTATCTAACCCAATTTTGAAAAATTTCTTTCTGATGGTACTGATGTTGCCATCACAGACAAGTACTTTTTTTGCCAAATCAGCCGGTTCAGGATATCAAATTCAGAACATGAGCGCTACAAGGAAGTTGCTCCCACCCTGTCAGGCTTACTGCTGCTTTCATATTGGCTGCATTATCTGTTACACAGAAAAGATTTTGTCTTTGATTTCCCATTCTGTCGTGAGTTTCACCAACTCTTCTTTTATGTTTTCATCTGTATGCCGTTCATTACATTCAAAGCAACCTAGAAGTGCTGAATTAAATTCCCAAGTCTCTCCAAGAATGTAATGTGCTGTCACTGCTAAGTAAGAGGTTGTTGCACGAGATGTCCAGCCATCTGTTGCTTGAGATATGTTTGAGGCAGATTTCAACTCTTCTTTCAACTTTTCTTTGGCCAATAAAAATTTAGCATCAATCATGTTAGTGCTGAGCAAAAATCTTGAAGGAATTTTATAATTCGGCTCAAGATACTTTAATAAATCTTTAGTTCCCATATCTTCCACAATAGAAAATTACTGGAGATCTTTGATAATCATGTTTAATTAAAACCAAATCATTAATTTTTTTTCCCACATGCAACATTTATAGGATTTCTTACAAATTGTAATAAATCCGTCTGTTTTACTGGATGACCTTGAGGATGTGTAGTTCTACTAGAACAGGCGCTTGAATTCTCTGCAGAACTTTTGTTAACGCCACCATGTCCCTGTTTTTCAGGTTCACATGACTGGTCAGATGACGACGGAAGTGTAAGATGAGGCAACGTCACATTTTCTGATAGTATTATACTATTGTATGATGGACAATGCTTTTTTGACAATTGTTTTTTTTTAATTGATTGTCGAACCACCTTTCACCGAATATGTAGACTGGCATAAGTCACACTTTGCTGTATTTTCGGATTGTTCGCTGAAAAATTTCCAAAGTTTACTCCTTTTCCTTTCCCTGATTTAACTTACACAAAAAATAATCCCAGAAATGTAGGCATATACATGATCTTACATTATTATTACTGTTTTAAATTACGTATTCACAAACAATATGCTGAAATCGTACAGAAAATTCCAGTATTGGTCTGAATCAATTGTTATCATATTGTCGGTTTGAGTAGAAAAGCCAGCGAACGCTGCACATTTTGTACGCGCCGAGCCAAAATGTTTCATGTCATGCACTCATGCGAGTGCGACAGTACAAGAATAAGAATGTAACAAAATGATGCGAGTAACGAGATGTGTTTGGAAGTAACGATTTGGTACTTTGAGTCTCCTTGAAAACCCGTTACTTAGTAACAAATACATGAGATTCGTTACAGCTCAAAAATGTAAACAACGGGAACAAATCATCGAAAAACAATTGTTCCAAATATATTTTGGGTTTCGGACAGAATATCTTATTGATGGATGCGGTAAATTAAAGCTTTACGGGATGTAGCATGGCGGGTTATTTAACATTGTGTTAAATAAATTGGTGTTACTAATCAGTGAATATTAATCTGCAAATAATGTTCAGATGCCACCAATGCTGATGGTCATGGTATAGGTTGTTTAATCGGTATCAGTATCGGCCCATCCCTAATATTCTGTTACCGGTAAGACATTACCATTCCTTTTTATAATCTGCTGTTAGTTGTGATTTTGTCTCTCAGCTGACTACCACAGTATCAATGCTATTTTCTATTGATTATTTTACTTTCTATTGTCTAAATTGATTATGCCTTTACTGTCTTGAACAGTCAATAAATAGGTGGTAATTTAATTGCCCTGTATTGACTAGTAGTAACATCACGCAACACGTCCAGGGATGCTTTATTGTGAACTCTTAATGGAGAAATTGGTCAATTATAATCCGTGGCAAACAACACTCTCTTCTCGGTGAGCTACCATGCTGCCATACACCACATCGTTGCTGCAAATATTTAATTGAGTCAATACTGGTTTGAATCGCAGCACCTCTCGGAGAGGCCTGTTCCTCAAGTTCGCTGTGTCTCTCTTACGTAAGTCTTCCCTACCCAACATCCATCAGATAAAAAACTTCTGAGTACCCCTCCCTCTTCCATCTATTTTGACATTAGAATATACCCTCTCCCTCACGTGGGTAGGGCGATGTTCCCCTCTATAAGTTATTTAGTTTGATGCTCCAGGAATGTACGCTTGCAAATAATCTATACACATTTATTGTAGTTCAATGTCATGTCATTTACATCACTAATGTTCCATATGACATTAAAATACTGATTTCACTTATATACTTTTCCTTAGTTCTACTTTGCAAGACAAACTCCTCCCTCCACCGCAGATGGCCAGGAGCAAGAGGGCCATCCTTCTTGCTGCCTGAACCGCATGTTTGCAGCTGGAAATGGCAGACTGTTCCCTGCATTGTTTTAACAGGAGTTTGTTACTCAACCATATCTTATAGTGAATACACTTGATATATTGTAAAAATAATGGGATATTCTGACAGGTGTTGAAATTACAATAAAAATTATGTCAAACAATAAGCATGTAATATGAAAATTATCACTCAACCATCAAGGTGCCTGCCATACATAATATTAGGATCATCACATAGTATTTTGAGTACCGTGTTTTCCAGTGTATCTTATGCAGTTTTTGTCACCTATTTTTTAAATTTAAACAAGGAATGCATGATATATATGCTGGGAATTTTCGTGCTTTTTTTAATGTTCTGATTGTGTGTAACTATGTTAAAAGCAAATAATCTTTTACATAAAAGTGTTTGGAAGCAGCTGGCAGCACAAACATTCTGAGCACACTGGACATAAAAGTGTTTGGAAGCAGCTGGCAGCACAAACATTCTGAGCACACTGGAGTGACCTTGGACAGCTGTTTATAGAATGTTGTGGCAGGAAAGTTTGTCATGTTACAATTGTACTGGAAAAACAACTTAAACACTACACACACATTAGAGCAGTAAGCACACATTTTCACTTTCAATGTCGCCATGTTAGAATGGAATAAATATGATATTTAGCTATAGGGAGTTACTTGACAACTTACCATGCTATTTATCTACATTATTTGTATTTACATTTCTGAACATGCACTTCAAGTAAAATATAAAAATGTAATATATTGTTTTTAAAAAAACCAGTAGGTACTGGTAAAGAAATGTATCTTGTACTGTGGTAAATATCTGGTGGATAACTAATTGAACTCTGAGTACTACGTATTCACAATTAGTTACTTTAGGCACTGCTGCTTCCTGATGACACATCCAACTTTGCATCAGACTTGGATGATGCAGGAGAATCAACTCATTTATCATAGTGGTGCCCACTATGATAAATGAGTGATAAATGGCATCTGCATTACTGACCAGTTCATCGAATAGAAACTGATCTTCAATTTTTTAACTTTTGGACACAATTTCTTCTGAGATCTGGTTCCAGATAGCACAAATCTAGCTACAAATTTTTTCAAGTGAAGACAAGCACTAACATTGACATAAGTCGTAATGTTGCTCCAGGCCGTTTCAGCCACACCATCTTTCAGTCTAGCATAAGTTAATTGTCCATCCGCCCCGTGGGCTGTGCATGCATGTAAATTCCCTGAGGCAATTTCAGATTTTTTAAAATTGGTTTCCTCTTAAATACTACAAATGGTGGGAGTTTCCTGTCATCTGCAGTGATGACAAGCATAATTGTGAATCATAGCTTGTCTTTGCCATTAGTTGTGACAGCACACTTGGTGCACATTTTTCTTCCTGTTGAACTGTGTAGTATCTTAAAATATATGGACTTTTAATCCACAATTCCGATTTATGACAATATTTTTATACTTTTTGATTAATGACGAAATGATGGAAGGTCAACATTTTGTCCATGAAGTCTTCTGGTAATTTCTGACAGATAGATAGCCTGCGCAGTGAGTCCTTTATGGTGCATAAACAGTGATATCCAGCCACGGCTTGCTTTGAAGTACTCCCGGATTACACCTTGCATGGTCACAATTTCCCATGCACGAATCTGTAGTACCATTTCAGACAAAATTGTTAAGCAACTCTTTCTCCATTTTAGGAAACTTACAGTATTTTGGGCCATGAAAAGTATGGAAATTTTGCTTTGCCTTGCTAAGTGTGTCTTTTTGTTTATGTTAAGTGATGTACGTGGCCTTCACTGATGGAATATTTTCAGCTTACTACACAATTACCTCTGCAAAGATGTTTGATTAAAAATCTACTATATAGCTGCTCAGCTTTCCCATTTTATGCAATGAACAAAATGAATGGCTAGTGAAAATCATAACTCGACACCAATAAACCCAAGGAAAATAGATAAACAGTTAGAGCTTCTCAAGACTCACACCATTAAATAAAAAAACTGTGAGCTGTGACACTTCCTTCTTATTCCACACTCAATCCCAATGGCTGTCCTCCGCCCCCTGCTGACTCAAACCCATCCCTTCTCTCTTTTTCTCTCTCTCTGCCTTTCTCCCTCATCCATCAAGCTGACAAGCTGTTGTAACGAATGCAGACACTTCCTTCTCCCCTCCATCCCTCTGCACCATTCTTCCATCTCTTTCTACCTGGAAATGTTGCTCTCTCTGTGGATGTGCATACAGCAGTGGTGTGTATGAAAGAGTGAGTGGAGGAATGTACAGCTGAGCATGTAAAAAGAAATTAATACAGTCCATCCTTACACAGCAACAAAAATGTGTTAAAACTCTGTATGTGTAAGAGGCGCTGTTGAAATAATTTTTTCCACTATGTTTGAAGTGAAAATACAGGATGCGTAATATACGCTATGGTGTAAGGTTCATGGGTAAATGCAGGAAACTGTTCAGTACATGTAAATACATTTATGGTTAGCCACAAGAGTTAATAAGCAAGAGTTAATAAGTAAGAGCAACAACAGAATGAATGTAGGTAAGAAATAGGAATGCCTGGAGGAAACTACCACACAGTAACAGTGTATGCTACTCTCTTCACATAAGAATGTCCAATAGAAATATGGCTGCCAGCAGGGGTCTGGTATTGAACTAGGGAGCCTTGTGACGGGTAGCTCCATCTTCCTGCTGAGCAACTGTGGATAGTGTGGCCAGTGTTTATGCTAAAATATATGGAGTAACAGGAATATTTTTGACATGAAAAAATTTTTTAAATCAAACAGACGCATGGGTTACCAGGAATGAAATGGTGATGTGACATTTGCAGGGTGATCCATTCCGATACTATAACTTTGTTACTAATATAACAACATGATTGAAATAAATGTTGCCTCGTTTAATTATGTATACTACTTACTACAGTGTAAGCATGACTTTGAGGTGGCACTGAGCATGCATGTGGGAGCCCATGGCAACGGGCGGCAATCTTTGACATGGGGTAAAATTTCCAGGCACTCTCATGACACTGATGTGCTACCGCACTTATTTTTTTGCCAAATGAAAGATCGCATTTAGATTTGTCAATTTAAGCCATAAAAGTCAAGTATTCATTTTGTCATTTTCATACTATTCACATTTTCTACAGATAATATTACCCACTAATGCACACATAATCACATTAATAAACCCAAGGCAATGTCCTTGACAGCAATTCCCCAATTTTTTCCCCTCAAATATTTATTTCAAAAACATGAATCAGTTGTGTATGTTACATGGTCTGGGAATGATTAATGCAGGTCAGGGATGCAGAGGACCAAAAGGCAGAGAGTGGCCGGGAGCATCAGAAGAGAGCCATGCTGTTCAATGCAGCTGAGCAGAAGGTATGTACTAAGATGTATGGTTTACTTACATTATCAATAACATTTCACAATCAGATTAAACTTACTGTCATGTGGTGATTCTTTAGATGCTAGTGCTTTGCAAGAATTGACACTGAATTTACAAACTTCTCTTCTCAGCAATTTAGGCTGTGTCCCAATTTCCTTTAAGTATGCACGTGTCCATACTTCACCCTGTCTGTGACATCACCAAGTATATACTAGCACCATCCCAATTCGTAGTATAGTGCACACAGAATCTGTACTTGCCAAGTACACGAAGTTGCTTACTTGCTGGGTGAATTTGCATACTTGCGGCAGTCGCCATGTTTGTTTACTCTGTTGTTTGAATTGCACATTGGATATTGTCAGGCTTAAGTTTGAAAAGCAACAAATTCCATACATAAAATGTTGTAGTGTTTATCTTAGTATTTTAGCATGTTTTTCTCAGGAGTAGCACGAGCATGCATACACACATATGAATGTTTTTAGTAGTTGCAAGGTTAGCTTTCCTAACACTGGCAATTTTATATTTAATGTACATTTAAAAATAACATTTTTTTAAGCTGATGTTCATACAGTTTCCAAACACTTGGTACCAATTATGTTTTGCGTTCCTAAACACACTGATTCCCATTTTATCTTGTGGGGTTAGTTCATAATAACCTAACTCTTACACATGACGACCAATGCATTATTGTTATTTTTTTTGCAAAAACCATAGAGTTGTTAGCTCAGAATAACAAAACACGTGTTTACTTTTTAGTAGTTTGTTTTATTTACGTCAGGTTATGCGACGTGTCAAGTGCAAGCAGAAAAACCCCATCTGAATAGTCAGGGTAAGTGCACACAAAGGAAAGTACATATATGTATATACTTAACACATATGTACTTACAATTGGGACACAGCCTTAGTTCCATAACTAAGAAACAGATAATACAGTACAGCTTCCTTTGTTTCAGTATGTTGTTGAGTGTTGTAATGTAGATAGTATGTCACAGTTGTAGTTTTCGCTGATGTTTATGCAAAAATGGTGTAAATGGCAGAATCAACAAGTTTTAAGTTGTATGGAAATGAGCAGCGAACAATTGATACTATGTGCAAAGTGATATTTTCAAAAGACTGTGAACTGCATTACATTCTATCTGGTTAATTTAATGCATGACGTCTTTTCAACTTATTTAAATTGACTTCTTCTCATCAGTGTGAACCACTCAGCCGCACACATCAACAGAGTTTGATTGGCAGTTGAAGAGAATAGATCAAGGAAATATATAATAATGTAGAGAATAGAAATTTAAATGTAACATACGGGTATCTGTTGGCCAACACATTGTGCGCCAATTATTTCTATGTGGTTAGTATAGAAATTTAAAATGGTTTGGTTTTCTTTTTGTGTGTTTCTATTGCGTACCTGTCTGGCTGATACGTCAGAAATACTTTGTAGTAGACTATAAAAGAATTATTTCATAAAGCTACTGAAATGGATCTGTACATATGAGGGCACATAGACTAGTGAGAAACCTCTCGAAATTGGCATACGTAGCACCGTCTTCTAGACGTTAAGCGCCAGGAATGGAGGGCTAAGAGGGAGGGAAGTGACGCCACATGCTGTAGTCTCCCTTTTACGGTAATTCTCCATGGGAAAAATTACCAACAAAATCATTTTTGCAACTATTAAAAGAATGTTGAAGCGAGAAAAATTATCAGATCTCCACAGAAAATCCTACTTTAATTAGATGAGATCACTTATCACCAGTTTTGGCTTTACCTGGTAACTTGCCATAATCAGGATCATTCTCACTGGGAAATAATTCTGAACGAATACAAACCACAAGTCTCGTACAATTTGTATGAGAGGAAGCCAAAATATTCACAAGGCACAAAATTGACAAGATATCCCAGTAGTGAATAAACTAACTATTGCCAAACTACAGTAATTAGTATGCCACATGAATGCAACAGACTTGATTTTTTATGAAGCAATGCCTTTAGTCAGAAAATGATCATAGCAGGATTCAGAACAGATTTACCAGTGTATTCATTATGATACAGAAATATTAAAAGACACTGATCCAGGTGTACGTATTTTCAGTTATTAAGCTGTGAAATTTGTGTAGTGATTTCTCTGATTAACATATACCACCTCTCTTAACAACTTTATCAAAAGGTAAATTACGTGAGTGCATTTGTGGAACTGATTCAAATAATTTAAATACATCTTCTACCCTCTTAAGATAATTCCAGACTAGTTCAAGTTTGTAGTAAAGCACTTGATTCTGTTATGCTTCTGGGTTTCTAATTCATGCCTTCAATTAAAATTTCTACTATTGCCAGAATTAAAAACTGCCACAAAATGAAACTTCCAAAACACAGGATTCTTTTTTAACATAGTTCAAAAGTTTAGGCTCTTAAGAAATGTCCCTAGTTGAGACTACAAATAGTTGTTACGCCAGATGAAGTAGGTCTTACTTAGTATCGTTGGTAGAGTCTGCTGCATCTTCAGTTCACTAAAACATCTCAAATATTGCATTCAGGTCTCTTTTGAACTTGCCTGTAGCAATCCTAACCACTGGGCACCTCTCCACTATGCCGAGCTACCCCACATTAGGCTGGCAGACGTAATAGTCCTTTAACATACTTGCAACCTAAACTTAGGATGGTCTATTCGTCATGGCGTGTTGAAGGAGAGTCCCTGCTACGGGGCTTTCACACCCACGCTATCACATAGTCGGAAGTGATTATGACGTCCTTTCCTTGATGTCACAATGTGGAAATTTCTGGAAATGTTATCAGTTCTTCTTGGCCTATACCTTTACCAGGTATTTCAAATTTATGCAAAGAGGACACATAATTTTAACTTCTCTACCAAGGAATTTATTCCTGAGCTCATTTCCAAATCATTAAAACCCTTATATTCATTCTTTCATTCTTTCATTCATATTTTACTGTGCCACCCAACAGTTGGGAACCTTTAAAAGAGGGACACAGTTACATAAACATGTGAACTAACTACATACAAAAAGACTATAGACAATACAATAGAACAAAACACATTGGACAAAGCAACAAACAAATACAAAACATAAAACGCATTTAACGTGGAAAACAATCAAGAAAATTTACAAAAATACATAAATAACAATAGTGAATCCCTAAAAATGATTACCTAGTATAATGTTCTGCTAGATCACTAAATGTACGTTTTTTTTTTTTCCTATAAACGGATCGTAAGTAGAAAAACATTTATTATAATTATCTACACATATACTTACTAGATCTTTACTAAGATATAAAGAAGTGAAAATATGAGAGATTCTATGTTTATAGTTACGGACCTTTAGCACTACCTTCATTAAAATTTGTAAACAATGCTGTGATTGAAAAGAATTTGCTAAAAATAGTGCATCAATAAACTCTCTATGTAATTTCAAATTTTGAGTGTTATATTTTAAAAGTTCTTTATTATTATATATAAAATCTTGACTATTTGGGAATCTAAGGTATAGAAGTTTAAAAAAAATTTTTGCGCATTTTCTATCGTAATTGAAATAGTGTTAGTAATATTATTCCAGATCACTGAACAATATTCTAACCTAGACCTAATTAACTAATAATAAAGACATAACAAAGAGTCAGGTGATGTGGCTGAAAAGGTGATATATTTGATTAAACCTAATGTGCAACTTATGTTAGACTATCTACATGACAATGAAAAAATAATTTACAATCTAAAATAACTCATAAATCACGTATATACTCTATTCTGTTAATTACAATATTATTGACAACATATTTTTGTACAACTGGATTACGTTTTCTCGTAAAAGTGATGCACATGGTTTTAGATTCATTCTGAAAAGGAATTAAAGCTTTTTGAAGATCAAACAAAATAATGTCCATTCGATTTCTAGATAAAACTTCTTTATATAAGTCATTCAAAAAATGAAATAAGTTGTAATCATTTTTCCAGATTTGAAGCCATATTGTGATTTCGTTATTAAATATTTTGTATGAAAATTTAGATGTCTGTGTATTACCTTTTAAAAACCTTGGAGAAGCTACATAGTAAAGATATAGGTCTGTAATTATTAATATCCTGCTGTTACCTTTCTTTAAAATTGACACTACAATTGCTTGTTTCCAGATGGATGGAAAAACACCACTAGAAAGACTACAATTAAAAAATATGAGTAAGTGGTGCGGTTAATATTCTAACGCAGCCTTTAAGAATAAAGTTTGGAATATCGTCATAACCAATGGCTTTACTACATTTGAGCTTTTTGATTGCCCAAAGTACCATATCTTGTGAAATAGTAGGAGTATTAATAATTAAATTATTCCCTTGAAGTTTACTCGAGCAATAGTGAACAGTTTTATGTACATCCATTTTAGCAAAAAAAACTACCAAATATATTTGTGAGATCAACTGCATCCTGTATTGTTTTATTATTAATAAACATTATATTTTCTTTAAAACCTTTCTTCATTGTTTTAACATAATTCCAAAAATCACTCGGATGATGCTTTAAATTATTATTAATCTTTGTTAACCAATTTAGCTTATCTGATTTGATTTTATCCTTAGCCAATTTACGATATTCCGAGAACAGTTCATAATTGAAAACAGATTTAGTTTTTTTTATATAACCTAAAAAGGTGTTCTTTCTTTTTAAATAGTTTTATCAAATCATACGAAAACCAAAAAGGATATTGTCTTTTTTTCCTTCTTTGCCTAGGAATATACTGATCAATCAGGAATTGTAAAGTACTAGTGACATATTCTACCATTTGATTGACATCTCATCTGAAAGACAGACGTCCAATCAAAATTGTTAATTGATGAGTACAGAGACAAGTAATCACCTATTTGATAGTTTCTAAAATAAGTGGGATTTTTATTGAAAGTAAATTTTCTAGATTCTGTTGTACCATGCAAAGTAAAGCAGGATGATAGATATCTTCCTCCACAATTGGGCCAACAGATTTATCAACTGTAACATAAGAATTAGAAAAAAACTAAATCTAATAACTCTGCAAAAGGTTTACTAAGATTAAATTGCTCCAAATTAAGTAGATTTGTAAACTGTAAAAGGGATTAGCCTTTAAGTTTATTTTAATACAGTAGTGTGTAATATTTTGTGTATGTAAAGAATTCCACTCTATTCCCAATATATTAAAATCTTCGACAATTATTATTTGATTGGAATAATTTGACAATTTAGCCTCTAAATATGTAAAATAATCATTAACTACTGTAACTTGCAATTGTAATTTTAGTGGGAGGTACAAATTGCAGATAAGGATTTTATTTAAATTAATACTAGAAATTTTGATCCAAACTGATTCATTATTTTCTTTATCCATATCAAATTTTTGGGTGACATGCGGATATTTCAAAACATATATTGCAGTTGAGACACCTCCTCCTTTACTGAGTTTAGTTATCTCAGCATCCCTATTTTTATGGAATATACAATAAGTATCTGGAAAATAATGTGCATTAATACTATAGTCATTAAACCAATTTTCAGTA
Organism: Dryococelus australis; assembly: GCA_029891345.1. Lineage (NCBI taxonomy): Eukaryota > Metazoa > Arthropoda > Insecta > Phasmatodea > Phasmatidae > Dryococelus > Dryococelus australis. The sequence continues at coordinate 114,793,146 of CM056998.1, read as the reverse complement.
AGACATATAATGGAGTAAATAACACAATTAATGTTTTGCGAAAACACTTGTGATGTGGTTCTTAATCCTCTTACATTCTGGTAATAAAGATTAAAATCTCTGGCCGGCATTAACAAAGTCAGCTAATAACACCTCCGTCTGTCTCATTTTACTTATGTATTTACAACAGCTCCTCCTGCCATCTCATTGGTTTTTTTTCCAAAGTTTGTTCTTCCGTAGTAGGCGCATTTATGTGACTATGTAGCTGCTCGTTCTGAAGCCTGCCGTAAAATGGGCTGATCAAACAGCCGGCGGGCCAAAGTACAGTGTTGAAAATTTTGTCAAATTCAGAATATACCACAGAAACATAAAAGGAGGAATGTGTCATAGCTAGTTTTTAACTTTGCCACTTTAAGGTTGGATACTTTATGTTCTTGATTTATATAAGTTACTATATCATTTTCCTGAACTTCAGGGACAAATCTGGACACAAACAGTCCTTTCATTTTGGGTTTAACCACTTTCGGTACTATTTTAATATTGACATTGTTTCTGAGACCCACTTGGATCGGCTTCTTGGAAACAGCCGGTGACCCACTTTCAATGGTAGACTTAGTACCGCGCCTGCGGACCAACACAAAGCCGTCGTCGTCAGCAGCTGGCCGTACGGCTGCTTCCTGCTGAGCTTCACCTTTTTCATTCAGACAAACAAAGGGCGTGGTCTTGCCATATGTTACTTTGCTATTTAAATTACCGGTCAAGTTTGAGGATGAAATTCAACTGTTACTAATCATTTCACTGTAGGTTTTCTTCTTATTCACAGGATTAAACCCAGAAACTTCACATTTAGCACATTCAGTTTTTTCATTTTCTTTCGTCGCCTTAAGACTTTCGGACATGGCCCTTAAAAGAGAAATATCCTCTTTCAAGTCTCTCACTTCTTGTTTGAGTTCATCAGTTTTAGTGCAAAGCAACTCAAATAAATTTTTCACTGTAATACCCATGCTTTCCGCTATTTGTTTTGATGTTATATCCCTAACCACAGGGTCGTCAAGCACAATGTTTACAACAGAATTCTTTTGTCCACTAGATTTCTCTGTCACTGTATTTTTGCTATTACGTTTCGGTGATATCCCTAACATATTTTTTTCGTCCCTACAATTCATATATTTATATTCTGCACTTAATCAATAACACGCATAGTAATAATAATAGTAATAATAATAATAGTTATTATCAGAAGAGAAATAAAAATTATTTTAACATTTTTTCTTAGTGAGAGGTGATATCAAAATATTTACTGAAATTATTAATTAACCTCGGAGCTAGTGTTTACGTTTTTAAATAAAAATAAAATCAAGAAATGATTGTAAACAATTATTTTCCTTACACAGGATGAATAAACAGAGCAAATAAAAATATAAACAAACTTTGAAATCTGGAGCAACATACCAAAATAATAAATATCTGAATATAAATCTGATAAGACTTTCTTGCCCCTGCTTACACCTGAAGTGTATTCAGAATACATACACACATATGATATATATATATATATATATATATAAAAACCCTGATTTATTTGTAATTATTTTGTTTGTTGGCTGACATTAGTGTAGGTTCTGTTCAACTTGTGTGTCATTAAATTGTGCACCAGTGCTTGTGTAAGTATATGCAGTGCAGAGCTGGTTTAACATATATGTAGTACCTCTCATGTACACTGAACAATAGACACACCAAACATGCGCAAAATGTGTCACAAACTCTTTCTGTAAGCATTTGAATTTAGTACATAGGCAACAGCACTGCAGTATTCAAATCACCTGTAGATAAGCTTACCATACAACTGTATACATACTGTAGAACCTGACTTACCATTGTGTACTTGACTGCATCATGTATGTGTAGTACATGTTGCTATTATTGTGAATTGAACCACTCAACATATTCAAAGTATCCACATAAAAGAAAATCAGTGTAAATAAACCAAAAGAAATTATACCAATAGCACGCAGGCTATGGGTGTGTGAATAGATAACCAAGTGCCATAAATGAAATAAAACTAAATTGTTACTTATCAAATTCCTTTCTTTAACTATCTTTCAAATTAATTAAAAACTGTTTTACACAAAACTCATTCATTACTGTGACTTACAAAGTTGCCTGCAGTTTGACCAGACTATGTTCTATTTGCAGATTTATTTGCAAAAATTCATATAGCTCTGTGGTAGATATTATACTCTTGCAAAGTATGGGGTGCACTTTCTGGACAGTAGTTTGCTAACTGTTTGATGTTGTATTTTATGGGTACAATCATCACACTCAGAACATTGAGAAACTTCAAATTTTAATTTCCTCATAAAGGAAATTAATTTAGAAATTATGTCAAATGACTTCTCAATGAAGTATAATTAAAGTTCATCACACAAATGAAACACTGTATGTGAATGCTGGATTACCTCCCCAAGCAACAATACTACCATACTACAATAGACTGCTGACATAGACTGGCAAGGGTAAAGTATATATCTCTCCATATATCAGTAATCAGCCAGTTTTGGGGCCTCTTCTTCACCTGTCCCATATACAACATACTTGTGTTCACTTCTACTGGCATTACTTCAACATCTTGAACACGTTGATACATAAAAATCACAATACAACTGGAGAGCAATTTCACTGAGATGTTCCTTTGCCGAAGCCTAGTCCAAGAAGACAGTTACTGGGCTTAGCCAGCAGCTATCTTCCCAGATTTTGGCGCAATATACCTGTGTCCAATCGCAGACAGTTTCTATCAGAAATATGTCTAAGATTGTAATATTGGGTATGTGGCAAAGAGGAGAGCTGTCCAAAAGAGCGGGGGAATGTTTACAAACTAAGAGGAAAACAATAAAAAAGACCCTCTCCATGGTGCTTGCCATGCAAATCTTTGCCAATGCTCAGCCATATAAAACATTAAAATTATATATTAATGAATAAACAACAGGTTTTTAACACATTACACATCATTTTTATATAAAATAAGATAGTTAGTATATATATTTACTTCAAAATAAAACATTTAATATTACAGCGCAACTTTGCCAAGTCACTATATTTAAAAATGTAAACTTTAAATTGAGCAGGAAATAATAAAAAGTATATAATAGTCAATACATTTTCCCTCCAAATACAAAAATAAATATCAACAATGGAAAAAACCTAATAATAATGATGAAAATATACATATTATTAAATGTAAGCAACAGTGTTTTAAAACTGTGCAAATACATAGGAAATGTATGTAACCATACATAAAGTGTGTTTCAAAGCAAAATACGCTTGAGAAATGAAATAAACATATTACATAACCTAAAGCACTGGTACATCATATAGGTAAACATGTTATGAAAAATGTACAATAAAAGTAATAAGTAAACATAAATATATAGCATGTAAACACTATTACACAATATAAACAAAAGACTTTTCCTGTGAATTGTCACATAGTACACTCTCCTAGATGCGAAGAACTTGTACCATTTACCCAACGGTAAAAGATGTCTGCTCCTTACCTGAGGAAATTGTACTGTTCACTGGCCGAGCCACCGAGATGATGCTTAAAGGTCACCTAGTACTATAGCATGTCGAGAGGATGGCACTACTAGTATGAATCACCGAGACATGCAGCAGCTGGCATTTCGGCTGGCCGGTGCTCACCCACATATTGCGATCATCAGCCATAATGAAACCTGATTCTCAGTGTCCACCACGCTTCTGGTGCTGGATGCTGGGATAGAGGGCGGCCTTCTTTGGCGATCACAGTGTTAGGGCAAATGTCATCTGCTCCACTTCCGCAGGACTAAGGGTAGAGAATCTTTTCCTCAATGCCCAACTCCCATCGGAGTGTTATTCATAAGAGGGTTAAAAATGCTGTTACTATCTCTAAATATTAACAAGAGATTAGCTCCAACCCCCTGTCCCGTGACGACCTAAGCCCATGGCAGAGAGCTCAAGTAATCCATAATTTAGAGAAGCCAGCATCACCAGCCCCTGTTCCAAAACTATTCATCACACCGCCAGTCAAACTCAAAGGAGTTACTCACCTCTTGTTTCTCGCCTACCTAAGTGGTGAAGAAGTTTCTTACAGCATTGTGAATCCCTGGATCCAAGGATTCCTACTCACTGAAATCACCAGCACCGATGGAGACCTTCCCACCCGCGCACCAGGCCCCAGTGCTAGCTAGAGCGCATTACAACACAAACTGCAGCAGGCCCAGCAACCTCTCCATGCCATTTGTTGCCCAGGTATACCATTGAGAGTGGTCCCATCCACATTATAAGATTGTACTTGCCGTCCCCGACTTTGTATCCAGCTTGAAAGCCACATGCCCAGTCCTTTATACTAGTCAGACTCTTGTTCCGCACAGTGATTAAGAGTTTAGACTCACCCCGGTTTGTCTGCCCTCACACCCATCAAAACACTTCGGCTGTGATATACCTCCTTGTCAATTGGACGTCACACATAAAGAAGTTTTCTAGCACTGAACATGAGGCATTGCAACTTAATTACAGAGACTTATTAGGCAGAACTAGGCTAGCATGATCCCAAGCCTTAGTGACCTAGCCGGAAGCCAAAACGCCTACCGGCCAGACTTTGGGGAGTTTTAAAACGCCCTGTGGCACTCAAGAAACCTAGAAATAATGTTAGACATAAACATGAACGAACTGGAGCAAGCCAAAGTGAATATGGCTGACACCATACCCGAACGTTGCCCCAAACCCAATTGTCGTAGTACAGGAACGTATCGCATTGATTGCGCCCACTGCCAATGAAACTTCCATTACATCTGCCTAGGCTGGACAGGCAAAATGAGATACACAGACAGGCTGGAATTTAGATGCGAGGAGTGCCACATCAGACAGTCAGCTTATTGCAACTGGATAACGTGCCCGGGCCACAGGATCAACATAGTTCACTGCATTTTATGTTTGGAACCGTATCACCACAGTTGTATTGGGTGGCCGACAAACAGAGTAACCAGACCTGGTTTGGTATACCGCTGCGATGTATATCTGCGAGCAGCCGAATACCATCCATACAACTCAGGGTCAGCCACTCACACCAGCACCGCCCAGTGCACAGGGGAACCACAAATCCCCAAATTTGTAGGAAGGTCGCATGAAGACCCGCTCGTGTTTATGGCCGAATGTGAATTCGTGATGATAAAATTCCCCCAAAACAATGGGTGAACAGAGGACAAGCAAAACTTAAGGGCAAAGCCCTTGAATGGTGGAACATGTACGAGAGTTCATCACAGAGATTGGGGATAATTAAGTAGCCGACTCGCCGCCCAGTTCACTGGCGAAGAAGTACTAGCCAACCTCAGCACGGACTTTTACAGCTGTATGCAAACCCCGGACGAGGAAGCAGAAATATTTGTCCGATGCAAGGTGCAAATTTTTTGGCAAATATTCCCAGACGAAAGCCAAGAAAGCTGTGTGTGACCTGTGACACAAATGTTGCTACTCAAGCTTAGAAATCTGCTACTGACACCCATGCTACTTATGGTAAACGAGTTAGTAGAAAGAGCAAAAGAAACCTCAAAATGTAGGCCATACTGGACCGACCACAAATCAGCAAGCCCACAGAGTGAGAAAATACAGCCGAACGAAGAGGCAATCCTTCTTCCCCTGCACCTCCCACACCAAAATTCCTGAAATGCTAGTACTGCCCAGAACATCATTTCAACAAAGACTGCCCCAAACTGGCCGACAGGACAAGGACGAGCGGAGGAAGGGAACGCAACCCGAGCAACAGATACAACACGGCAACGAGCTGAAAAGAAATCAATCCCACAGGGGGGAAACACCGCTGCTAGCGAGCGAAACGGTCCGACCCCACTTTACATCAAGGGCCCAACATACAACTCCCAGACGAAGAAATGGAACCACCCAAATCACCCCACATTGAAATCAGAATCAATGGAAGAAAAGTACTCACCCTACTCGACTTTGCTGCCATAGAAAATTTTGTGTGCAGCTACCTCTTAACAGTCAAACAAAGGGCATCACACTGCCCGCAAACTCATGCAGTAAGAATGGGGAAATGTGACTGCACCCTGAAAGTAAACAGCTGGACCACTCACCGTCGAAGTGTACAAGCTCTCTAAATAGCGGAATTCATCATCTCCCCAGATCCACGAAGCCATAATACTTGGGTACCCCTGGCTCCGCCAACAACATTGTGTAATGGACCATGGGCAATGCAAAGTATATCTGGGCGACAAACACTTTGTGACCGTCAACTGGGAGCACTGTCCAGACATCATCATTTCATCAGCCCTCAAGGCCAAAGATATCAATCACCAGCTCGTCGAAGTGCAGTTCCAGGAGTTGAAGAAAGTCCTCGATGAACACGTCAGCAAGTGACAGTATTTTTGGACCATGCATATTTGTTCCATTACAGTAAAAGCAGTTAAAGAAAACTATTAAAAATTTACAGAAAACTCTACTTGGATGGAATAAGGAAATGTGATTTCTTTTTGTTTTGTAGCACTTGAGGTTTTGTACATTGTATATGACTTGCATAGAATTTTGCAGCAAGTTTTCTGCTAAAATTCCTTTTGACCACAAACAGAACTTTTCATTTCAACTTCAGTAGCCTGATGTCTTCTACCATAATTTAAATATTAACATAAAAATCCTTCATATCAAAATAATTTTTGGAGCAATTCATTTTTCCTTTATATCGAAATAGAAATGTGCAAGCTGTCTTATTTTCAAGGTCATCCTGTATTTGATAAATATGGTAACTTTTCCCATGTTCAACCCAAGTTTAGTGAGTAAGTGAAGAGATTTGGGTGGCTCTGCATACCAAGCCTGCAGCCACGAACTTCAAATGGCAGTTAACAGCGAGGTCTTGAGAGCTGATTAGGATGATTGAGGTGGGAATGGAGCAGCACCTGAGTAAAAGGTTTGGAGAAACGGGAGATCCTGAGAAAACCAACTGACCAGCAACACGATTCCCACATGCGAAAATCCAGGAGTGACCTGTCCAGGAATTGAACCTGGTTCGCCTTAGTGGGATGCAAGCTGGCTAATTGCTCAGCCATCATGGTCTCCTCAGTGTAAATAGGATCAGTATTTTCAAGTTACTAATAGATTGTGTAGGTATATTCAGGTGCAAAATCATCTTGTAAGTTATCTTTCCAATTTCAATTTCCTGTATTTTTGGCATTCTTCAGGTACAGCAGCTAGAACAGAAGTTGCATCGCAGTATTGCCAAGTCGCGGCCATACTTTGATGAGAAGGTAATCTGTCAGCAACAGCTAGCAGCCCAGAAGGAGCGGGTGGAAACCCTGCAGCAATCAGTTTCTAAGGTGAAGAGCTCATATGCTGACTCACTGCGAGAGCTAGAGTGCATCTCGGAGGAGATCCACTGCAAACGCGGAGCCTTGAAGGTTCCAGATGAGAGTGAGATCCTGCGGGGTCCCCGTGAACCTGGCGTGGGAGCAGAGCTCAACAGCTTTGAGGAAAAGAGCCCGAGTTGGGGGGGTGGCCAGGCGAAGGGTATTGGAGATCAGTTGCTGGCTTCGTACAAGCGGGAGCTGGACCAGTGTGACGTGCAGAGTGCAGGCAGCCGGTCTGCTGGCCACAGCTCTGCCGTCAGCGAAAAAGATGAAAGTGAGCTTCCCGAGGAGGTGAGTGAGCTTCCGGAGGAGGTGAGTGGTCTTCTTGACCTCTGCTTGTGAGTTCAGTTGACTGAAACATTAATATTTTATTTTGGGGATTCATAAATAGAAATCTGCATGTCTTTCTCATATAAATATGGGAGCTTATTTGGCACTAACTGCGGTTGGCTTATTTAACAGGATATCCTACAATTGGAAAAAGGGAGAAATATATTGGAATTTGAAATGATCTGGGAAATGTACAGGAATTTTCTAGAATGGCTGGAATTTTTCCTGGTTTATGAAATCTGCCTTAGAACTTCAGAAATGGCACCAAGGGAACTTATTGGAAAAAATCTGCACTGCCTTTAAAAGTCAAAATACCACAGCGCTAATAACGGTTTCAGGGTCATGCACAAAGAAATAAGGGAAAAAAGGCCAATGAGTCCCCTGCTGTGAAGGACGAGGGTGACAGGGATTGGTTTATTATGGCAGGGTCTCAGGGAGGAAGTGATGTAGGAATGCGTGTCTTCTTGGCACCACAGCCTGAGCCTGATTACCTCTTTTGGCTGCAGGTATTTTTGTAATGAATGTTGATTGTGCGTTTGCGTCATTGCATAGCTGCTTATGCTAGTTTACTTTACGTCTTTGGCAGGTGACTGACATGCTGATAAATTGAAGCAGAGGATTCCATTGCAATTGTACAATGCAATGAAGTGTATTAATTTGGCGTGATGTATAGGTATCTATTTAAACATGATTTTAAATGTTTGCCCAACTTCAGTTATAAATACTTCCTTCTCTGCCTTTCACACCATGATCGAATACACATTTTCATATTAATCATATGTTAAATGACAGCATGAAATACAACTATTTCACAGGGCCGTGCGGCTGTAAACAAGATGTTAAAACATTCATGATTTTATCCACAAAAAACTCAAATTATTGATGCGTGCCTTGAAATTTGTACTTTGTAGTCATTCTTAGGCCTATAGTTCAGAAGTTATCTTGTGTGGCACTACAAACATATTATAAATATGATTAAGGCCCCCACATTTATGGTAAATAAAATAAGTAGATTTCATCAAATACGTTTTATATCACAGAATGCACATATTATTATCAGGACATGAATCTGCTATTTTTGTAACAATTACAATCAAACCTTAATGGAACTTGTTATTCATTAGTTTTAATCAGTACATATTTCCATGGAGATATTGAAAATTGAAACATATTTTAAAATAAGGTTGAAAGAATAATCTGTTGAGAGTACACTTTGTTATGTAACGCACATTGTCACAGTTGCAGTCAATTTTTTATGATCATCTGTACTTTGTCAATACATTTAATATTGCTTAAGAACACTCACTAACATTTGAGTTTTCTAAGAAATTTACACTTCCCACATAAAATTTTTGTTCATCTGTAGGTAACAACGTTTAAATTATAACATTAAAAACACACTGTCCCCTTTCAATTTTTACACCCCACACTAATCACTATTTCTTGGTCCTCAATGGTTTATTTGAATTTTAGTTTATTTTGGATTTAAGACTTCCTTAGTGAGTGAGTGGTGATATTTGGGCAGTTCTTAACATCAATGTCTTGAGAGTCGATGAGGTTGAAGCAAGGTGAGTATGCAGCAGTACAGGAATGAAAGGGTGGGGGGAAACAGGAGATCCCAGAAAAAAAATATACGACCAGCGGCATCGTCTGGCACAATTCCCACTTGTGAAAATCTGGGGGCCACCCCTCCGGGAATCAAACCCAGTTCACCTAGGTGGGAGGCAAGTAGTCTAACTTCTACACCACCACGGCTCGACTCCCTTAGTATTTTTGCATAAAGCCAGTGCCCTTCACCTGTTAAGTATAGTGCCATTGATGAAAAGGAAAATAATAAAACACGGGTATAATTAAAATAACTGCAAACACTGGCAAAATGCCTGTTTGCTGGTGATTATTACTCCAATACAAATTTGAAACCTAACCACAGAAAATCAGTAACAACTTGATTATAGATCAAATAAAAGTACTCTTTATATAGTACAAATGTTTCCATAAAACTTCTAATCTTGGAACTGTTGAGTTTTTAAAGGGGAAGTGGCAGAAACTTCTTTGTTTTCATTTTCTTGGCAATCTGAAAATTGCTGCCATAATATATAAGCATTTTTACACAGTGTTCCTTCCAATGTAGCTTTTTTTTGTATGTACCACACTGTCATTGTTCACTGTGCGTATGGCGTGGCCACACGGCAGTGTTTATACACATGTATTTTCTCTCACTGTTTGCACAACAATATTTGCATTCTGTTGAGTTTGTCAAACTTGTAGAAGCCGTAACTTTAAAACTCCCAGGCTTTATAAAAACCAGTTATTAGTTTTGGAATTCATAATTGATTTTGCGATGTCAGTAAACAACTGAAATTAGTATCCTTGCTCTTTATCATGAACCTAATCACAAATCATAGAATACGAAAGTCGGAAGTGTTTACAAATACTGCGCAAATGTTTAGTGCATAATTATTTCATTGACCTAAAAAATGTTATTCTTTGTTATATCTACTTATTTACTTTCAAAATATCACTAAATTTTTGGTTAGAACTGCCCATTTAAAAAGTAGTAAAAAAGAGGTTCAATGTTTCTGCACGTAAACGAGCGCTTAGCGATTTGTGATGATATATCAAATTGTACTACAGCGATAATCTTTTGACTTGGCTTCTGATCAATTTATAAATTGTTCTTGTTTGAAAGTAAAACTAAAGTTTACGTTTGTGGAGTCAACAACGTGATTACTGCAAATAATTTTTAATCAGCGTGTATGTGAAATAAATGAGATAATGCTATGTCATGCATTATAAATGGAAGAACTGACTGTTTGTAAGAGTTTCAATGGCTAAATAAGCTGAGGATTGTGTTTTGGAAATATTTCAATAAGAAGTTCCAGTGTGTTTTTGTGAATATGGTGATGTGTGATTCTTTCTGACATTTAACTAAAACTACATACTTCACCTCATCAAAACGTGCCTCCATGTGACTCCAGGCAGGGTTTGAACTTGAACCACCAGGTACCAGAGTGCCTACATGATATGCCCCTAGTCACGGGGACTATTATAGACACATCAGCTTGTACTGTTCATCCATTGTCAGAAATCACGCTCCTTCCCCACCCCCCAAAGTCTGAATTAGCCACCAGCCGAGACAGCATTCCAAGGTCACCTAGTTTCAGAGCATGCCGTGGGATGGTGCCCCTACTTAGCTCCACCCAGAGGAGGAGCTCATTATACCGCCTGCGCCCCCACACCATCAGACGAGGACAAGTTGGTGGAATATAGCCCGTGCGCTGCACAGTAACAACACTTGGATCTCCAGCTCTTCTAAGAGTAGTTGATCTCCGGCAGCTTGCTCCACCACTTCGTGTGCTGGAGCTATGCCTTACCAGCGCCCTCGAGGCCTACCAGTAACTCAACGTCTTCCGTAGCTTCCAGAAGCCCTTCACCAGCAACCCCCGAAGAAGCCTTCAACACCCTCTCTGCCTTGCCTGCTCTTCTGGTAACGGCAATCCCACTACCCTTCTGGTAGTGGTAAACACACTCTACTGCCCTTCCGCTAGTGGCCCCCGCAAGTCCGTTCTGTACAACTGTATTAGAGTTAGCTAAGGTCAGTTGTTTTTATACCTACCTAGCTGCAGCTACCTTGTCCGGGTTATACCCAGCTCCCGTTCACATGGCTTTTGTAGTTTACTTCTGGTCAACTTGTGGATAGCTAGGAGGTAGTACGGGCCACCGTATTTATTCCTCACTGAATAAATACGTCTCTTTCTAACCTCTGCATGTTCATTTCTAGCGGTGAGTGTGTTGTTCTTCTGTAGACACATGCCCATCAGAGTGAAGCAGGAGGAAGTGTACTTGGTCTAAAACCAGTTTCCGAACGTAGTGTAGGACGGCGAGCTCCCTTCACCGGGATGCACGTACGCAATATTTCACACACATTCGACGGCCACCTGTACTGTGCACCTGCTGTACAGTAAGGTAGAGCCGAGCCACAACCATTAGAAAGACAATCCACAAGGAGGCTAGTCAGCCCAGTCTGTACTCCGTCCACCCCGCTAAACTGTTGACGAAGGGAGTATGAGTCCGGTCCTGGAGGTCTGACCGCCTTTGGACCCACATCCACTGTTGTTTGTTGGATGCCTCAGAGTAAATCCACCTCTCCAACCACCGCGCTGCTGTGTCGCTGGTTGGGGTAAACAGACACAACTCTGTGTCAGCTGGGCTTCGGCTGTGGCAGAACACCTAGTTTGGGACTATTGTTACCTGCTTCCCTCTTGCGAGGCCGGTTCTAGTACCTAACCTATGCCTTACACCCAGAGAAGTGGAACCAAGTGGTAGGAGAGAAAGGCAGCAGCCGCCTCCACATCTAACAGGAGCTGCACCCCAGTCTCTTCTGCACTCTGCAGTATTAACCCCCAGAAACGATCTCAGGCCGCCTGCCAGCTGGAGAGGCCTCACCTCCCAGCTCCCTCCTCATCCTTATTTTCAGACCCGAACGAAGACACCAGGGAGCCTGCATCCAATTGTCTCAGTGTTTCGTCGAGGAGAGCACGTCCCCATTTGCATCACCTACCCCTGGTTCCAGGGTCAGTGCAGAACCAGCCCAACCCGGGCACAGCAGAGCTATATCAGTCACAGCACCGCCACCACACTGGGTCATCACACCAGTAGCAGTAGCCACCAGCAGTCTCCGTCACTGGGTCAGTAGCCTCCCCAGGCCACACCTACTCGGATAAACCTGTGGCAGTGTGCCACCCCACATGCCGGACTGTGAAAGGAGAGAGGCGTCTTCTGAGCGAAGTGGTGCAGCGGTGGAGGCATCTTCGGGGCTCACCGACGGCGGACGTCTTCTCTAGTTGAAACGCGCACTTGAGCATGTGGTCTAGTGGTCAGTGCTGTAATTGTATAGATTGTCCTAGACCTTATTCAGACTGCAAGGTCAGTTTGGCTGACACTTATTATTGTTGGTCTAGTGACCATCACACCCTTGAGACAGTTCTTCAGCCATATTTCAGACTGGACGAGGTTGGATAGCCCCTTACCGCTATTGCTCCCTTGTCCTTATGCAGACTGGAGGAGAGCAACATCTGCTTTTGTGCATGGAATTTCACCTCCTATTTATACTAAAATTCTTCATTTGTAGTCTTCCAGAGGGGTGCTGGGATGGCTATCCTCACTCCACAGAAGTTGTTTATTCTGGCTTTGGCGCTGCACTATCCTTTTCTTATCTCCTGCCGTGGAGGCGTTGACGTATCTTATTGCCTCGGGGCGAGGCACTGGAGGCTGCTGCGATTTTATAGAATGGGTGCTGCACTCCTACAGCAAACCCTCAAACCAGCTTACCTCAGCTAAGGGTGTCGGTGGCTCTTTGAATAGTAAAATTTCCTCGTTGGGATTAGGGTGACCACGTGATGGCTTTAAGTAGATAGTACAATTTCTCTCAATCAAGTGTCTGTAATCTTGTGTGCAGTGATGCTTGTAGACCCTGTAGGCATGTGATTTATTGTACTGAAGCGTGAATTACTTGCCTAAGTGAGCATGGATGCTCGATGATGGAGCAAAGTCGCAAGTAGAGAGCGCATGTCAACTGCACAGGAATGCGTTACATGTAATTGCCCACTCTTGATGACAAAGACCCATCTCAAGCATAAAAAAAATTTGTATCTTGGTTTACGTGGGTTGGGTGACTTTACAGTATACCCTGTTGTGGATCTAGCGTGGCGCCTGTTCTGTGCACTTGCTGTTGCAGTGCGCTAGTCAAGCGAGTTATCTGTCTTCCCTGCCCGCTCGGCGCACATCTGGCTTGTGTCTGCGGCGGCTGACCGCTTTTCCCCTCTCTCTTTCTTCCTCTTCTGCCTCGCTTCGGACTGGAGCAGCGGGTGTCAGATGATGGTGTCAGTTGACTTGCTGCTTTGTTTTCCAGGCAGGAAAGGAATTGCTGGGTTAGGGAGTTTGGCTACATGTCATGTTTGTGAGCTGTTTCCTTGCTCACTTCCTTACCTGGTGTATGTCGCATTGCCTTCTCTTCAATTTAAGCGCCAGCTCACATATAGCAAAGGAAAATTTTATATTTATGACAAATTTATCCATACAAAAATTGTTACGTTAAAGTCTGGCATCAAAGGTTCCATCAAAGTTTGACTCCAGTTTAGAGCACTGTCTCTTGCTCTATAACGGACAGGGATATTCAAAGCTAATTTACCATGGCTTCTGGCAAGAATGAATTTAACTGCTTTCTTAATAGCCGGATTATGTCGCATGGTAAACTGAGTTTCCGGGTAGCCCTACGCCATCCTTATTTCAATACTTTCATCACGTTCTGTTATTTATAAGGTACGAGCATTATTAAATGACAGTTTAGGTCCATGCAAGTACCCGTACGGGTTCTCACCTACAGTCAAATAGACACAGATCCCTGAGGAGAAAAACATCATCAAACAATACCTTTTCAGTAGAATGTGTTATACATTGAAACATAATTTGTTTCTTACAGTGGTTATTCATTAACAGAAAATTGTGATTTAACATTCTTTTCTTAAACACATTGTTTGCTCCGTTTGAGCATGTTCACTTATTACACATCTACATTAATTCTCGAACGTTATTTTTAAGTAGCCTGTTATATATATATATATATATATATATATATATATATATATATATATATATATATATATATATATATATATATATATATATATATATATATGCATGCTCTTCTGTAACCCGTCTGACTTTTGGCATTTCAATCACCATTAAAACTTATATCCTAATACACATAAGTCAATTTACGTAATTACCATTCTCACTTCATTACCTGGAACGCAAGTGACATTCAATAGTCTGTTTGGCTTACTGGGATCTAATCCAAGTTCTGACTTATGACTTATTGCATACAATATCACTTTATAAGATTATACAATTGTTTACGTATACTGCGGCTATCGACGTTAAATGCAAGTTGGTTAAATATACGCCGCCGCTAAAAATGAGATTATACACTATACATTTAAAAACCCTTATGTACAATTTGACGCCGTCGGGTGAGACACGAGACGAACGATGACACAAGTTACTTACGATAGGTGGGTGCCAGCGGTGCTTCCCAGACACCGTACTTCGAAACTCAGGGTTCTCAGGGATGCTGTGGGTTCTGTGTGTCCATCTCACACGAGCTTCTTTACAAAACACTGATTATTGCTTAACATTTTGTCACTGAAAAATAGGCAGGAGATTTGCTGTTCTGACGCTACAAGTAAACGCATAGGTTTGCACTGAATACATACTATTTATTGCTCTCCAATTACAAGGTCGTACCAGAAAATGAGTTAGTGATTAAAACTCGGACGTGTCTAGCAAATTCCGTTGGGTTCTTACCCCCAGCTCGCAATTACTCTAGCGCACTTCGAGGTGGATTATTTCGCCGGGGTGTTTGAAATAACAGCCCCCACAAGGAAAGAGATATACTGCCGCTAGGGTGGACTGTAAGGTTTTCCTGGAGACAGGACACGGAGAATTACAAAATGAGCAGTAAATACATGTGGTTATTTGGCGTAGCTAATGCGGACTCGTCAGGACGTGTCTCCCAGAACGTGCTGAGTGTGGTGGCTGTCTTTACACATAGCTGGCTAGGACAGAAATAATGTCACCGTACAAATTACACAAATTACACAAATATGGATGATACAAGTTGAGACACGACATGAATGGGCACAATAAACATGCAGATTCGTGAAAGTATGTTTAGGTGGCCCGGATGCTGTTGGATACAATGCATAGCGGACCACGTGGTGCAGGTGTAGTTGCAATATTTCTCATCAAATTTGGCAAATTGGCATCTGCCAAAGTGGTAACTGTATTAGGAAAATTATTCTCCTGCAGATTTAGGTATTTAGAGACTTGTAGTACGCCTGATGGCGGAAAAACTAATATGAAAAGGCCGCATGGTCATACACACAAAAGCATCAATCACAAGAAAATACACAGAGCACTGAATAAAATATTACATAGAACACTGTAAATAATTATTGAGCACATTATATTACAAAATATACCCTTAAAACGCATGGATGGCGCAGTTACTGACTTGGTGGCTGTTAACCACGTGGTTGTAAACGATGTGGCCATAACACAACTAAACATGAAAAATACCCTTAAATACAATTATAGAAATAAAGCCCTTAATTTTTGCATGCAGCAATTAAACATGAATTACAATGAAACGCCTTCCACGTAGGCGGATGGCGCCTGATTCCAAAGTTGCATGGGCTGCGTGGCATCTCCGACATGTTTCCTCCTTCCTTGATTGAGTTTAAAAAGCCACAAAGGCACAAATTATTAGGTTAAGTGGAAGCATAATGCTGGGGAATGTCTGGCAAGCATACGCAAGGCAAAGGTGAACTAAAAGTGAGCTATGGTAATCTACATCAGTGCAAAAGTTTAAAGTGCGTACGTGACAGCGTCTTACCTCGCCAGCTCTCCTGGATGGACTGCCCAGAGGCAGGGGTCATGCGTACCTACCATGGCTGCCTACGGGGTTCACACAAGCCGAAGTGCTATTCACGCCAAGTAAAACTTTAAAATATCAAAAATAAATGGCATGTAAATAATTTGCATACATGATCACATTAAACTTTTAAATTGTAAATTTTCTGTGTTAATTGATTGTCTTTTATGGAGGCGTTTACACCGGAATAGTAACGTCCTTATTCTTCGTGCAGCGCACATTTTGAGTCTCAACCAAACGTTGTACAACATTTTTGGAACATACATTTTTAACATTTAAAAACACTTGGGCCTTGAATAAAACAAAAGTCATGTTTTACACTTTAAAATAGAGATCCTGTTATGGGAAAGTTCAGGTTACTGCCTCCTTGCGCATGTGCGTGCCCACGTGCCACATGAGGGGTGAGCACCGTCATGGTCTTAACGCTGCTGGCTGTTAGCTGGCGTCAAACGATGCTTCCCTCGAAGGCCAAGACGGTGTGAGCAACTCAACATGGCCCTGGCAGGCCCTGCCCGGCCGTGAATCGGGACCACCGATTGAGGGCATATGAAGCATGGCCTCAGAAGTCTTCTCACTCTGCGGCATTTGCAGGGGGTAGGGGTGTAAGCTGAAACCATGTTGTTGGGACGTTGTGGTGACTCGTCTCGCCTCTTGCGAGAGCTGTCATGTGGTTTGTTGACATTCAACATCATATTCACCTCCCTACCAACTTCCCCAAACCCTTTAAAACACTCTTGCCCTACTAGGCTAACCCCTACGGGTGCCGAAAAAACTGTGAAAGGCGTTACACTTACACTTGTGGTATGACTGTTTACGTTTTCACTTATGTTGTAACCATGTGGACTTGTGCCTTGGGGAAACACCTTAAACCTTGTATCAGTGGCACTAGTTGTGTTGCAATTTACATGTACACTGTTGTGACCACTTCTTCCCTCATTTATATACGTAAACCCACTAAAGCTACTTTGCTCTCATAGATTGCTGCTTGTCTTTATGGGAAAGCCCCAAAACGGTGATTCTCTACTACTCATTTCGTTCATTTGCGTGTACACACTTTCGTCGCCTCCTCCCTCCCTCCCTGTTTGGTGTGGAGTGTTCAGATGGCGTGAAGCCCCTAAATGACATAGTGTGTATAGTGTTGTTTACATTTCCTGGGCTCATGGTCACGCAACAGGTGTTGCTGTTTTGTCATGTGTTGCTTCTGTCATTCCTCGTACCACGTGGTACGCAACGTCGCATTCTCTGAGGTACTGGGCTTTCCAGCTTCTCCTTGCCCCTCTTCCCTACAGGTGTGCAGGCTAAACGCAGGTCATCGCGGTGACGTTTCATGATTCGTCGCGGACCCAGTTTCATGAGAAATTGTGAATTCCCCATCTTTGTCATTACTCTTACCGGCTTAACCCATTTGGGTGCCAGTCCTGCACAACTGTTCTTGACTCCTCCTAACAATGGGTTTTCCCTTTGCTGGGAAACTACATGCCGGGCATTAACTCTGGCGGCGGCCGTCTGCTCTCCAATACCCAAGTATTGCAATAATTTTCCTGACTTTCCCTTGCTTGTTTGTGGATCTGCAGTTGGTGGACGACAATTTCTCCAGGTGGTATTGGCGGGTTTTCGCGGGGTTCTCCGGGCGCACGCAGTTTGCGGCCCTGCACCATCTCTGCAGGTGTATTTCCCATGGTGGCACAGACTTGATTCCTTGAACAAAACATGACTTCTGGAATCAGTTCCACCCATCACGTGTGGTCTGTTCCTGACTTGACTTGCAACTGAATTTTCATGTCCTGGTTACGACGTTCGGTGTCAGGTTTGCCCTGGAGTGGTAGGCCAGGGTGGTACGGGGTTCAGTTCCCCATGCAGTACACTATTCTCTCGATTTCCTTCCTACAAACTGTGTACTTTTATCTGTAAGTAGGTATTCTGGGTAACTCCACCTGGGGAAAAGCTCATTTTGCATCACAAGCGCAACCGTGTGTGCATGGACATTACTGACTGGAAATGCCTCAGTCCACTTGTAAACAAATCAGTGGAGACAACAAGAAAACGTTTTCCACCTTTTGTGCTGCGCGGGTATGGGCCCATGATGTCAAGTGCGACAGTATTTAATGGCTCCGTTGGCAGCCTTGGTTGTTGCGGACCGTCGCAGTGTGTTCTCCATGGCTTCTGGGTTTTACACGTAACACAACTCTGTATATGCTTATGTACGTTCCAACTTTTGTATGTTCCAACGTGTCTGTTAGGAACCCGGGTTACCATGCTCTAAGCTGTCATGCGCGTATGTCAGCACAAGTTCATGTGTTTCCTTAGGTACGTATTTTTACTATTTCGTGCAACTACTAGGGGGTTTTACTTGGATTTCTCGGACCACTACTCTCCAATGTTCTGAATACCTCGCGGCGCGCAGTGTTGCCGGCATTGTGCAGCATCGTGGGAATTTTCTTGTGCAGTGTGCAATTCTCTTAACACGTCGCGGACATTTAACTAGACAAGTTCACAGGGTGGTGTGGAAACAAGGTTCTGCAAAACCCAAGATGGTGTGTCTGTTGCTTGTATGACACAGCAAGGTGGTAGTGCCTCTTCCCACTCAGCATCATCTGTTACCGTTACGCTCTGACAGGGGTTTCTGGACAGTGCATTTGCGAGTTCATTGGTTTTTTTCCGCCACGTGTTCTACATTGAAGTCGAACTCTTGTAACAGTAAAGCCCAGCGGGCAAATTTACTCTTTCCATTATGCATGACTTCCAACCAAACTAAACAACAGTTATCAGTTTTCAGTGTAAGCTCTCCCCCTAACAGATACGGCTGGTACTTCCTCAGTGCGTGTACAATCGCCAAACATTCTTGTTCGTTCACGTGATATTTACGTTCCGCATCGCCAGACTTTGCGCTGTGGTAGTTGATGATGTGCTTTCCCCTCGTTCTCCCACCTGGTATAACACTGCTCGAATGCCTTCTTGGTTCGCATCTGTCTGAACTACAACAGGCAGCTCCAGACTTAACCTGGCTAGTCGTTAACAGTTTTGAAAAGCATGTTTGATATCTTTGAATGCTTGATCGGCTTGAGGTATCCATACAAATTTACGCTTCTCACATAGCAGTTCCGTCATTGGTGCAGTAATTGCAGGAAATTTTGGAACAAATTCCCTCAACCAATTTATCAAACCAAAAAATTTTCGAACCTGTTTACGTGACCGGGGTGTGGGTTTTTCTGTATCTCCTGTACATGTTGTTCTGGTTTGTGTCCGTTCCCTGTTACTTAGTGTCCCAAAAACTCCATCTTACTCATTCCCAACTTACACTTGTCAACCTTACATGTGAGTTTGTTGCGTTCAAGCCTCTCAAACACAAAGCTCAGGCGGTGTAGATGTTCTTCCCAGCTGTTTAACCATACAAGTACATCTTCAAGATAGGCCATCAGAAAGTCTCCTATATAACCATCTAACACATTTACCATTAGGTTTTGAAAAGTGGCAGGGGCACATTTTAAGCCGAATGGCATTGCAACAAACTGAAATCTACGCCCGTCTAGTATGATAAAGGCAGTCTTTTTACAATATTGTGGGTGGATAGGTACTTGACAATATCCTGATTTAAGGTCGAGTGTAGTAAACACAGTAGCTGGCCCTAGTGTTGACAAAGTGTCCGTGATGTTAATTACTGGAGGTGGCATGTTTACAGTTACAGTACTCTGTTGAGAGGACGAAAGTCTACACAAAACCTCCATTCACCGCCCTTTGTAGGGGCTAGGGTAATGCCTGAATTATAGAGACTCTGCGTAGGTTCAATTACATTATCATCACTTTGAGTGGAGTAGGCAGCTCTTCCCTAACTGTCACCTGGGTTTGTGGTTGCCGTGATGATGTGGGCAAAGGTGACCAACACACTTTCGACCTTGGCATTATTCTATGGTCCTGCACCTCGCTGTTCAGGTTGATCCCGTTATCTAGTCCCTGTGGACGGGTGTGATAAGGGTGACCTGGGGGCGTCAGGACAGTCCGCAAGTGTATCCTGCCTCTATGTTTCTGTGGATGTGTCTGGTCGTGGGAGCTGCATGTACGACTTTTTCATCCATAGGGTTTCCCATTGCCACTTCGTAGATGACAAGCTTCCCTATGTGTTTGGTTGACGTCAGCCAGAGTTCCATGGCTGGTGTCGAGGGCAGGGTTTGGGCAGACATGCCTCTCTGACATACTTGGACAGGGCTGCCCCTGCAAGAAGCAGGGGAATGGTCCCTTTGTGTGGCGACCGGCAGAGGTTAGGACTCCTGTGGCCTGGGAAGTTTGACCCTTGGGGCCGTATTTGGAGGGAGTGAAGAGTTCCTCTGTTGCTGTTGGGCTCGACTGCATCAGGCTCGTCTGACCTGACTGCGATTTTTCTGGAGAGGATTTTGGGACAGCTGAGGGATTCTCATCTGTAGCTGTAACAGGTGGACTGGGGCAGGGGTATGTGTAGCGTTAACCAGGTTACCCTCCCAATCAATCACCAAACTTGTGTTCTTTTCCAGGAGGGTTTGCTGTTGCCCGCATTCAATTAAACAGTACTGCGACTGTAGCCAAGGTTGCCCCAAAATCATTTGCTCTCCTAGGTTGAGTGCAACCAAGAAGGGAATACGAAAGGTGTGCGTATGGAGTAGAGTTGTTCTGATACCGATTCCCTGATACTGTTACCAATACCCCAATACCATTATGGATATCCCGACACCAATGCCCTTCCATTTGTTTGTTGTTCCAGCTCACTAATATTTTGCAGAAATATGAGATAGTAAAAATTAAAAGATATTTTCCCAATATTAGCGCCACCAATAGCACAGTGAGGTAGAAATTCTCCACTTGCATCCATGATACATGTATTTTAGCATGTATATGCAGCATCAGAAATTTTTGATGAAAAATTAGGGATAATTAATATTCCATGTATAGGCCACACCAAATTTTTGTATTCCTGTAAATATTGTTAAGTTTCGATACCACACAAACATAATAAATTCCAACTTAATTTCTCCACTACAAAACATTTGAGATGGAAAACTTAGATTATGTTGCAATATTTACAAATAAACGTCACGCGATCACTATTCCACAGATGGTAATGTGACTTGAGAAAGGAAACCACGGTAACACATTACACAAAATGGTGTCTATCAATGTGTACTTGTGGCGCGGCAGCTGCTGTGTGAACTGCGCAAGATATCTTTCTCTTGTACAGCTGTGAAATTTTTTCTCATGGACAATTTGATAGTTTTTGATAAACTGCAGTGAATAGGGTTTCCTTGACTTTGCATCACTTTTTTTCTATCTTTCCGGACATATTTATTAGAGTTACATTTTTAGACATGATGCATTCATAATTGTCATGAAAAAATATTCAAGTAAAAAACTTGCGTGTGTTGGCAATGTCACATCGTGATTCAATATCTCGTCGTTACCAACATCGCTGTCGGTCAAAAGCATTGAAATTGCTTGTTGATAATCTAATAAAATTCTATAGTACATATTTCTTTTACAATTGTACTGTATTCCCACTTTTTTTTGTATTTTGTGCTGTCTAAATACACAATGTGTAGTCCGAGATATTTGTTATTATTTATTATTTTTTGTTACAAATACGAGTTAAATGCGACATCGCAATTCAACAGGTTATTTCAGAAGTGGCAAATTACATAAATAGGACTAAATGCAGGGCAGCGAGACGTAAGCGAAACAATGTATGTTGAAAATT
Source organism: Dryococelus australis (assembly GCA_029891345.1). Lineage (NCBI taxonomy): Eukaryota > Metazoa > Arthropoda > Insecta > Phasmatodea > Phasmatidae > Dryococelus > Dryococelus australis. The sequence goes on along the minus strand of CM056998.1, from coordinate 114,771,233 downwards.
TTTTTTTTTTGTGATTTCTATTAGTATTACTTGTGCATGTTGACATAATGTATTGTATACCAACTATGTATGTTTTGGTGAGTACAGTTGACTTATACTTTCTTGTTAATACTTCGTTGTTTAATTATCGGAACATGTAATTTTCTGCGATGCCACAGAAATTTTTGTTCCATCAATGTGGATTAAATAAAATTTTGAGGTTAGGCAAAAACTGACTTTTTTAGCATCATTAACACAGAAGTAGACAAAATGCCTAGCATGGAAAAATTTCCCCTGAACATAAAAATTTAAGTCAAAATAACATCAAATATATAAAAATATATATTTATAACAAATCCTTTAGGGTGTTGATGAATATAGCACTGTAATACATTACAATTTACACTAAATAATTGCACATGTACACTTTGTAATCTAGGTAGTTTAGAAATGAGATATTGGTATTAAATAAAAGTTTTACCTCCGAAACATGTTTAAAAATTTGTCAACTTACAGTACTTTTAAATGTTTTAACTTTGTTCCTAAAAAAGTAAAAAAAAAAAAAAAAAAAAAGAATAGCTATTCACTCATGCAATAATTTGTTCACTTATGTTCATAAATAAAAAATTTTGGAAAGCTGATGGAAATCTGTGTTAAAGTCAATCTCACACTATGTTAAGTAAACATACAAAACAATAGGTAAAGTAATTTCACATAAATTCTTCAAAATCGGAGAATAGAAGCAGCACTCAAAAAATACTTTAGTAATATATTTTTAATCTTAAGTCAGGGCAACTTAACCAATTAATATTACGATATTCCTAGGGTAATACCAAGAAGAACAAATTCGCTTCCGATACATTTTAATAATAAATATGGAAAAAAAATCAAAATCATAAAATCCCGAAATAATATGTGAAACCCGCAAATTGAAATGAAACTCATAATTTAATAAAGAAACTTGCCTTATAATACTTTTATAATTCACAAAAATTGAACTTCATATAATTCCTGGATCTTACGCTCCCACTACTAACAATTTAAAACCTACTCGGGCCACATTTAACTTGGGAATGGCAAATTCCGCTGCAGTGCCCTGTAGGTTTAGGCGCTGCAGCACACGAGGGTTGTTATCCCCAGAGCATATCCGAGTTCCAGCCTGGCTTCCAGCTGTAGATGATTATCTCTTACAGTGTCTGTCACTTCTGTCACAGCAGGTTGCCATAGAGGGGTGGGAATGGCATCTGACTCTCCCTTTCACTTCCTGTAGATGATTATTTCTTAGCAGTGTAGCTTTTCCCACCACCCTTCCCCGTTGTTAAATGCCAGACTGTCAGTTAAGTTCTTAGAATAAGAACGGCAGTTATTGGCATCGGCCCAGCACTAAAGATTTCCCCAGGCTTAAAATATTTCCCACAAACCTAGTTCGCGCATTCAAGCAGGCTCAATGGTTCACGTTTCGACTGTAATAACCCAATTTCAATGTCTATAACCGATAGTAATGTATCGGCCGATACCGATTCTTGGTATCGGTATCAGAACAAATCTAGTATGGACCCTTATATTCAGGGTTATCTCCCCAGACAATCTAAAGCAGTAGGTTACTTTGAGCTCTAGCGAAAATCTCTCTCATGGGAGTCAGACTCGCTTTTTGACATCACATCAACAAGTCACCCCTAATAAAATTGTGGGAGGCAGCTGTATCCAATGCGGCTACGGCAATTTGATTGTTTAGGAGGACTCGTAAACGGGGCTCATCCGGGGGAGAGGGTTCGGTTTCCAACATGTTTAGTCTGACTTTGGCCTTGTTCGGCTGGTCCAGCCCCTGAGTGGGGTGAGTGGCGGTGGCACGTTCGGCATCCGCATGTCTGTTACTTCCTCTCTCCTGCTGTTCCGGGTGGGGCAAGTTCCATTAGAGTGCCTTCTTAGGCAGTTCCAGCAGGGTGACAAGAGAGGAGATGAGGGGTGGGGGCAACCTTCGGGCTGCGAGATATGTGGGAAGAGGGGGAGCAACGACCTTGGCCACAGCATGCGTTGGCTTGTTGTTCAACTCCATCTCTTTGTTATTTCGCTTGATCTCTCTCACGTGCTCAATTAGTTCATCAATGGAACGTGGTTTCTGCGTTTAAAGGAGATTTCTGTACTAGGGGAGGAGGGTGCGCATAATATTTCTTACACAGACTCCTCTCTTTCGATGTTATATATGCGTTGAATCAACTGTTCTTTGTGTAGACAGAGGAGCAGAACCAGACTACAGGATACCTATGAGAAGGGGTCTCGCCCCTACCGAGTTAGTCACCATGTACAATGAGATTTCAGGGAGTCTCGAACAAAAGCCTGAGGCGCTCCAATAATATCATAGCCCTAGACAAGTCGATAGGCCTGCAGACAAGGAATCTCAATAGAAGGCGGGCAAGTAGTATGTAGGAGATGCGTACAGTAATAGCTCAGGGTAGGAGCAGCGCGAGGGTCAAAGGAACACAAGCCAAGATAACCCAAACAAGGTACAAGGGAAGAGGGGAAGAGATATTGTGTGAAAGTTACCAACTTGAACAATGTGGCACTCCCCTTTGTCATGGATCCGGACTGTACATTATCACGTGCAGCCACTGCCTGCAGCGCTATTGCCATGAGTGCATAGGTTGGCCCGGCACCTGCCGATAGACAGAAGGAATAGAGTACTGCTGTCTTAATTGCCGGGAATAACAGAAGCATTGTGACCTACAGAATTGCCTGGGATGCAACATACAACACACCTAGTGTGATCTTATAGCGACTGACCAACAGCTACCCAGCCTGAGGATCTAGGGCTGAGCTTCAGCAGCAAACTGCCACGCCCGTACCCAGTCGCGCTGCAGAGGATCTAGGCGCTTGCCCAGCTATGTACATGCGGCAGCCGGCAATGTATTCGCTGCCAGCTCCAGCACGCGAATGATTTAAATTTTAATATGTATCTTCATATCTGTTATCAATAAATAAAGTGCTGTGTTTTGCTTCAAACATAAGGCATCTCAAACAGTGTTTAGTTACTGTTTTTTGCATAACACATCCAATTTTCTAGTAATGAGAAACACTAAATAGTCGGCCATCAAGGGGTGGTCCAATATGCCTTTCTTGGGTATCAAATTAATTAGGAGACGTCCAGCTATTGAAATATAAATACATATTTATATTTAATTTAAAAAGTGGTTGTTTATGTGCTAGAGACGATTGAACATGAACTTCATGCAAAAAATGGCAAGTTTGGGGGCATAGGGGTTAGGGGTGGGTCAAAATCGGCTCAAAATTTTCCAAATTTTTTATTACGAACTCCCCTCTATTACAACCCTATTTTCGGGAACCAGGGGGGGTCGTAATAGAGAAGTTCTGCTGTACTCAGTAATTTATTCATACTACTCATCGCAAATGCAATTTGTTAAATATTTAATTCTTTCTGTTAAAAAATATTTTAGCCACCAACTTGTTAAATTCTTATGTTATTCATTTGTTGATATTCCTCTAGTACTATTTCATCCTTTTTTAATCCAGTTTAATTGTGGGTGTATTATGTTAAATTTATGTTATAACTTTCCATGTTATCCAGCACTACTTTTCCAGCTCAAAACAGAAAATTGACCAAAACGCTGTAAATCTGCCACAAAAAAACTTTAACAGTGTACACTTTACAATCTGTAGTCTATGTAGAAATCAAAATTACCTCAGAGATATATTAATCTAAGTTCGACTGTGTGGATGCCAAAACCAGATGATAGAAATTTTCAAAATCCATATAACTGCCTTTAAAAATAGAAATAACTTCGTATTGAACGCAACCGTACCTGCAATGCTGACACAAATATTATACAAAAAATTACCAAACTATACTAAATTGGGGGAAACTGAAAAATGATGGGCCCTAAAGTTTTAGTAAAAATTTAAAAACGGCACACAGTGACTGCCCTACAGTGAAAGCCAGCATCTCAGCCGTTAGGAACGAAGCCACTATAGTCCCCCCTGCCCCGGTGGGAAGGGAAGCCTCCAGAATGAGAAACAAGGTCTGGGAAACACTGCTACCGGGCATCGAGTCGCCTGTCACCCCTGACATAAGCAATAGGGTGGAACCAAGCCAAACCTCTAGTGAAATGAGACCCTGAGCACACGCCTCTCAGATCGAGGTCCATATTAATAACTGTCAGATTAAATCTGTTCTGGACACCGCCACAACAGGAAATTTTATTCAAAACCGGTTGCTACAAAAAAGCTCCCGAATAATACAAATGGCTCAGTCTGAGTCATGGCTGATCATAAACGGGATTGTCACGTTGACAGTGTCCACAAGTGTAGAAAAGGTAGAAACAGAATTTTTTTACATACCGCATTTAGGGAAACAGATGATCTTTGGACAACCATGGTTAACGAACTAAAGATCTATCATCGACTGCGGACAACAGTGATTATACTTATGCAAACAGGAAGAATGGTCATAAACTGGGAAGCCCCAACAAACCTGCATATACAACAAGAAACTGGCAGTGAGGAGGTGAACTACCAATAGGAACCGACCAGCTTAGAACCCTAGTGCAGATACTCAACACTCACGTGACAGTATTTGAGCATTCCGGTAGATTGAACCAGACCACTGCTATTCAGCATGAAATATTGTTAAAAGATCTGCATCCCATATACTGCCGACCAAGCAACCCATCAGCCTACCGTAGACAGATAATATTAGACCAAGTAGCCGTGATGAAAGCACAAGGAATTGTGGAGCCAACTGACTCACCGTATAGTGCCAGAGTGGTGCTTGTGCAGAAGAAGGATGGGGAGCTCTGCTTTTGTGTCAACTACCAGGCCTTGAACAATTTCACGCATCCGATAGCACCCTCAACGATAAACGTTGCTAATATTCTCCGTGACCTAGGAGATGCACACGTATTCACTACGCTAGACATGCGCAGTGGGTTCTGGCAAATCCCAGTACACCCAGGGGCCAGGAAATACACAGTATTCAAAACCCCCTAAGGTGAAACACTGCAGTTTCGCGTCATGCCCTTCAGGTTAAAGAATGCACCTGCCACGTTCTAGCAATTGATGTCAGCAGTGGTTTTGATAGGATATAGTGGCCAGTTTTGCCTGGCTTACCTGGACTATGTGATCGTACATTCCTGCACATGGGAAGGAGACCAGGTACACTTGCGAAAAGTCCTGGAGAGATTTGAACTCCACGGACTTACCTGTCGACTAGAGAAGTGCCACTTTGGGAAAACCCGGGTAGAAAACTTAGGACACATAATTACCCCGGACAGGAAATATCCAAAGCCAGAGAAAGTGCGAGAAGTTGAGGAGGCTGGAGTACCAACCAACCAACCAAAGACAATTGAAGTAATTTCTGGGGCTCTGCAATTGGTTCCAAGATTTTGTAGAAGACATTGCCCCCTTTATGGCCCCCTCAACAAACTCCTACCCAAATCCACTCGCTGGAAGTGGACCAACCAACACGAGGTAGCGTTCCGCATTTTGAAGGCGGGCTGTTGTGACTTACCCATGCTTTACCCGTCTCTGCCAGAATCACCTCTAATCCTGCAGACTGATGCAAGATTCATCTTCAGAACTGCCATAAGGCCCTTATGGAGCGAAAAGGCAAAATTGGGTAGATGGTCTTTATTTCTAATGAAATTTTCATTCACTATCGAGCATTGTCCGGGCTCGACCAACGAGTTGCTGGACGCATTATCCTGGTGAATACAGATAGCCCGGAACTACAGCTGGTTAAGTTCCCTGAAAACAAGGATCTGATACGAGCTCAACAGCAAGCCAATCTCGAATTACAAGAGTTATTGAGGAAATATCCTGGTCGGGACAAGATAAGGGATGGCATAATCTGGGCGAGAACGCACACGTGAATAGAGCAGTGGAAAATCTGGGTCCCACACGAGCTATGAACGAGTATCTGTGAGCACCCCACGATCACCCCCATGCTGGACATCCTGGATTCCATGAGACCTTAAGGACCCTTACCAACAGGTACACATGGAAAGGAATCAGCAGTGATGTTAGAGAATACATTGCCCAATGCTGAACTTGTGAGAACAAAGCCTACTCAATGCTGAAGATGCGATACATGCCCCGTCGTCCGAAAATTCCATGGACCCACATAGTAGCCGACATCATGGGATCCCTACCCACGCTCGCACCAAGGAAAGAGATACCTTCTGGTAGTGACGGGCAAGTTTTCTAGGTGGACGGAAGCATTCCCGTTACCCAATCAGGAGGCAACCACGATTATCCGACAGATGGAGCGAGAGGTCTTCCCACAATGGGGATATCCTAAAGTTGTATTAACAGACAGTGGAGCTCAGTTTACGGGCGCAAAGGGGACAAAAGCTTGTGAGACGTGGGGGACTGAAAGTTGGTCGACTCCAGCGACTACCACTCACAGACCAACCCTACCGAATGCTGCTACAAAGAGCTCAAAAAGAGCATCTGAATAAGAATGGTCAACAAGCATACACAATGGGAAGCACAGCTACTGGAAATCCTATATATGTTGCGACGACGAAACAATGACGAACTTGTAACTTCTCCTAGCCATCTAATGCTGGGATACAACTTTTGAAAACCCGGGGAGTAGCAGTGGAAAACTAAACCAACAGAACTTCCCATCTCTAAGAAATAAGAAGAGCGGCAATCCAGAGAATAGGGGCAGCTCGGAGAAACCAACAATGATATATCCAGCATAAGTATCTAGAACAAGCACCCGTCGGACGCCACTTACCCGACAATAGTCACGTATGACTACGCAACCATCCTTTGAGTCGAGATAGTGACAAATTCTGTGCAGGATTTGCGCACCAAATGGGAAAGGCCGTACATAGTAGTAAGGCAACAAGGAAATGTATATTGGGCGAAGGACGAGATGGGAAAAATTTGAAAGGAGGCCAGGAACCAGATACGCCCTATACCCCAACACCACATCCACGGCCCTGAAGAAAAGGAAAGGGCCGACCGAAACAGCCCCACGAATCACATCCCCACACATTATTCGCCAAAGGAGGGATGCTGCCCCTGCGATGGGAATCCACAAAGCCACAGCCGACAATGTAAGGGAGCGCCGATGTTAACCAGACCTGCTTACCTAAACCTTGACGTATTCCAGTAACCCCTCTGGGATTCCAGCACTATCAACAAGGGATGGCCCAGAGGAAACATGCAGTATGCCGTTATACCACCAGATGGGGGATGATAACAAGGTGATAGAAGGAGGAAGGGTTAAAGCCACACAGCCACCATTACCCTTACCTCTACAGAGCCCTGTCTCGGTACATGCCCCGAGGATACCCAAGCAACCACACCGGCCAACAACTGTACCAGGGGCCTCAGTAAGACCCTCTTACAGACAACCCAAAAGTGTCACCAAACGAGAAAGGGAGAACAAGAGAAGAGGTGCAAGCCAGCGACAAGAGGAAAGCGAGAGAGCAACTACGAGCAGGCGAGAAGGGGAGAGCAGGAGAGGAAGTGAGTGCAAGTGAGAGAGCAAGGATGAGCAGGCGAGATGAGGAGAGTGAGTGGAGGTGCAAACGAGCGAGAAGGAGATAATGAGTGAGCAAGGGTGAGCGGGCGAGGAGAGAACGAAAGAACAAGTGTGAACAAGCAAGAATGGGAAAACGAGAGGGAGAGTGCTAACAAGCAAGAAAGGGTGAGGAAGGAGGACAAGAGAGGAGGAAGTGAATGGGAGCGAACGAGGAGTGGAGGAATAACAAGGAGATGGGGATAAGGAAACGACATGGCGGTAAGCAAGCAAGGGGGAATGAGGATGCTAATATAGGTGGGAAGTGAATAAGGAAGAGAAAGTAGGTGGAAGCGAATGAAAAAGGGAGAGTGAAAGAGAAAGTGGAAACCATGAGCGATGGAGTAGGGGAGAGAGAGTGGAGAGAGAAACGAGCAGTATGAATGGGGCAACACCAAGACGCCCAGTACAAGTGAATACCGACAGAGAATCAAACGAAGCAAATGTAGAAGAAGCAAGGAAGTACCTGGAGACTGCAGCCGACCCTATGATGAGAGCCCGCAGCAGTCTGGAGATGGCCCCAGGACACCAGGACAAGAGGATGGCAAGGAAGTCCTTCCCCCACATGCTATCTAGGACCCAGTGTGGGGCGGGGCACTCTCTAAACAGACGATGGAGGTGAACAGGGCCAGGTGAATCCAGCCTTGGCATGACTGTTGAGACAGCGAGCACCCCGGCTTCCACAGAGACCAGCACTGGTACAGACCACGTCAGTTCCAGGCGCCAAGCCGACCAGCCCATTGACAGACTCTGTGTCATGAAGTAAATCTGTCTGCCTCATATCACCTACCGAGAGAACCTTGACAGGGAAGGAGCCCAACCTGATGCTGACCAGAAGTGCAACGACCCTCCCCAGCTAGAGAAAAAGGGCCAGACATCCCAGTGCCTCGATGGCCCGATGCCGGTACCAGCTTGATGAAGAGTGTGTGTGTGCAACACCGACCAGGAAAGAGACCTCACCGAGCTTTGCACAAGGCTACGCCTTGGTTACCTGGTAAGTTAGGAAACTCTAGGCCATCTGCCAAATTGTATATATAGTTTTTTTGCCAGTGTAACTATGTTTTTCTTTCAGCTCACCGTAAGACCACTCGTGCAAGCGGCACAAAAAACATTGCATGAAGTTAGTTTTGAGCTAAGGTACAGAGTTTCCAGTCCAGTATGATAGGAGTGTTTTTCTTTTGTGCGGCCTGCATGCCGCACATAACGGTAAAGAAAAACCGATGTCACTATACATAACTGTTGACAGGCAGCTTGCTTATTACCGGCCGTCCGCCACACAAACCTGTTTGCCTGTCTTCAAGAAAGCCACCGCTTTACCAGGTTGGCAGAAGCAGAGAAGAAGTTTAAAATTACTGTATCTGGATAGATAAGTTAAGGCAAATAGTGATACAAGGGTTTATGTTTGTACATAGTATGTAAGAGTGCCTGAGACAACTTTGCTACCCAGCTTAGCGAATTGAAATGCTTTGTAGATTGGTATAGCATACTAATGTATATGTCTCAAACGAGGTTAAACTTGTCCAGTAACATGCTGTCCACAGCAGAATTAGGCAGTATGACAGTTCGTACAGTTTTGTGCCAACCCCCAATTGCAGTGGACATAGTGAATGAAACTTGTAACCGCCCAGTAGACTTTGAAGTTTTGATTTCTGTCTCCAAGTGTTTGTACGGCCTACGATGTTGTTTGGATGTAAAGAATATGTACAGTGTAGTACCACCTTTCAGTGAAGGTGTCTTTTCCACAGTGCTGGGGGGGAGGGGGTTATGTTCCCATTACAGCCATGCCAGTACGCCTAAATGACTGGATGGAGCCATGCAATCTTGAGTGGCGAATGACCGCACCAGCCCGAATAGGAAGAGAAGATAAGCACCAGCTGATGGCACAATGCACACAGAAAGAGCGCAAAGCAAGAAGCAAGCACACAGCACGCGCCGAGAATAGCCACAGAAGAGGAGCACGATCGAAGCGCAACTGAAAGCCTATGTGATTGTGTCAGTGTCGCACCGAAATGGGGGAGGGGGGGATTTTTTACACATGCAGCATACTGCCTTATACTAATGTGCCGCTGTCATACCCCCGCCATCTTAAACCGGCGCTAATGACAGGAGAATAAAACACGAGCTTGCATGTTCTGCGCCTGAGGGAGTGTCGAATGCAACCCGCTGCAGCCTAGTTGCCCTGCAGGGGGCATGGCCATGAAGCTGGCCTGCCCTACACAAGCATCTCGGCCACACAGCAGTGGTGAAGAAGGAGTGCGCATATCGCGCTAGCGACGACGGAGGAAGCTCAAGACACATATATATATATATATATATATATATATATATATATATATATATATATATATATATATATATATATGGCTACATGCCGTCCAAACTTCAATTGATGTCGGCAACTTCGAATGAGAAGTCACCTACTATAGCCCTCACTCCAGCCCTGGGAAAAGCAGCCAGCAGGAACCAGAGTCGCCAAACAAATCCAGCCAGGAAGAAGCAGCCAGTAGAAACCAGAGTCTCCGAAGAGATTCAGCCCGGAGGAGACCAGCAAGCCGCTGAAGAGATCCGGTCCCAGAAAAACAGCCACCCGAGACCACCAAGGTGCTGAAGAAGTCAGGCCCCGGAGGAAGCAGCCAGCAGCGACAACCACGTCGCCAAAGAGGCTTAGCCTGAAGGAGGACGTTGGCTAAGACTGCCACGCCGACCGTGACCCAGCCGAGAGCCTGTGCAGGGTCACCCAGCTGACGGAACCTCAAACCAGCTGCGGGAGGAATCCTTGCATACAGCTAAGAGCAGACATCGTCGCTCAAGGGACACCTTTTTCTGAGCCCTTATGCCCCTGATGTCTCACGGCCATAATTAATCAGCAGTGGGTTTTTAACTTTATGGTAAATTCTGCCCTTAAGACCCTTAATTGGCTAGGTACAGTCTTTGATTATATGATTAATTACTGAATAAACTCATGCTATCAACCTGCAAATTGACTGACATTTCTTTATCGATACTGCGTAGTAGACCTCTATATTTTGTGCTCCCCCTCTCGTTCGAGGAGGACTGGAACCGATGTATAAATCACCACCTGCATCGCAGCTGCCATCAGTCACAGACCCGACCCTCCCCTGGTAAGAACAATAACACCACCTACCCCTCCCCCGCCGCAGTGGATCACTGCCACCGTGGTAAGGCAGAGTGTTTTCAGCTGCCATAAACTCCCCTCTCCAACTCCACATTGCCCTTACAGCCTTAGAGAACAAGGAAACCAAGCAGTACTAGAAGTTACAGCCCTCGACACCCAAGGCGAACTTAGTCTGCGCCAAAGAGGTAACTGGTACCCTACGAACCATCCTGTATATCACCAAGTGCAAGTAACATCAAGATCTCCAATACATAGTGTGTATATAGAGGTGCACTGTCATTCCCGTGGCACTGTGCTGAGTAGCGCCATTAAACTTTACGAACGTTATGGTTTAAGTATGTAGCACTAGGCCACTGGCTACTGTGGGCATATTTACGCAGTAACTACACAGTTACTTCACTGACTTTACTGGTTACAGCAGTATATGGCTGTATTCATTAACGTTTTATACTGTTTTTGGTGAATATTAACAACTCTTGCACTGATTTCACTGGCTGTTTGGGGTTTGAGTCTTTATTTTCCTTATTTAATCCCGCTTCCTGAGAGTCGCGTCCTTGGGATAGGGCCACATGAAGCAGGAAGTAGGTCGCCATAGAGACTCGCGATAGTGGCCAGGTTGAGAGGCGCCGCAGCAGGTGTGGACTGGAATATATCTGGTGGCTTGGCTGCTTAGTCCTTGGTTCTCATCCCCGTCAGTGGCCAGCTCGGGGTCACCAGGCATTGGGAGATGATCTGTGGCCCTCTCCTCCTGGAGGGGCTGCATCGGGGTGGCTGTTATATGCAGAGGCTCTTAGGGCTGCTCTGCCTCAATGGCGTGGTGTTGCACATCCGTACAGGAGGTGAAGTGCAGGTGGCCTCGGCCCATCCGGCGTCGCTACCTGAGGTTCTAACACACCTACCGGGGCTGGCGTGGTCTGGGTGGCCATCTGAGACACAGGCTCTTGTGGCTCCTTTGCCTCGTCAGCACAGCTTGGCACATCCTCCCGTACAGGAGGTAATGTCTGGTTGTTGTTGGCCTTGGCATCCTCCGAAGTTGGGGTGAAGTTGTCGACCACGTGGTCCTCTGCTGGAACGGTGTGGTCAGTCAACTGAGGCAGAGGTTCTATGGGGTCCTCTGCCGCGTCGGCTCGGCTTGTTGGGTTCACCTGCATCGTGCTTGGCAGTAGCCAGCTCGGGTGTCCACCCTCCTGGAGGGGTGGTGCATGGGTTAGGCATCCTGGCTAGTTCGGTTGAGCGCCATGGGGTGTTTTCGTACTCCCCGAAGTCTGGTTTGCTTTGATTAGACGTCCGGCTAGATTCTGTATCTCAGAGTCACATTGGCCTAGTTCTGCTTCCTAGTCACTACTATGTAAGCGGTGGCCCCACGTTGGGCTTCACGAAAACTCTTGATGCATGGCTGCCTTTGGCTGAGAAGGTTCGTCAAGGTTGTACAACATTTTATCATGCAGGTCAGAGCCACATGCGAGTTAAAAATTACTGACCTTGACCTTACTGTCAGCTGGTTGGGCCTCTACCAGTGCACAAAGTCAGACGTTTGGCCTGGCAGCAAGGTATGAAATCAGTAGGTTTTTTGACGGTTTAGCAGAAAGGTCGGCAAAACTGCCACTGGTTTACCTGTGCTTGCTGGGGCCCAGGGAAGCTCCTTGGTCTGCTGTTGGTGTGGCAGCTGGCATCTGGAGCTGGAGCTGAGTTGGTCCCATGGAGAGCTGCTGGCCCGGCTACACTGGAACCAGGGGTTGGCAAGTCCCAGCGGTACGTCATGTCCCTGGCAGATGTCAGTCACCACTGAGTGAGGTCAGCCAGTGATCTTGATGGGAGGCTGGAATAAAGTGTGGGAGGGAGCTGGCAGGGGAGGCCTCACCTGCTGGCAGGGAGCTTGACCTCGTTCCTGTGGGGTTACACTGCCAAGTGCAGTTGAAACTGGGTTGCAGCTCTCGTTTGCGTCTGTTGCAATCGCTGCTTTTCTGTCGTCCCACGTGGTACCACTTCATCGGGTATATGGCATAAGGCAGGTACAACGGACAGCCTCACGAGAGGAGAGCACGCAACGAAGTTCCCTGGCTACGTGTAGTACCAAAGCGGCAGCTGAACAGACCAGAGTTGTACCCTGTGCTGCTCTAACTGGCGACACAAGGTGCAGTGGTTATAGAGCGTTGGGTGTTCTCTGAGTGCTAGACAATGGGAGTGGGTGTGGGTCCAAGTGAAGGCAGATTTTCAGATCCAGTATTTTACTCCCTCCGGCAACAGTACGGTATGGTGGATGGAGTGGAGCTACTGAATTAGCTGTCTGATGACTCTTGTGAGACGCCCTCTACTCCGCAGGGGTGTCAGGAGTTAAGTCTACCTTGCTCACTACACAATATCACAGCCTCTACATGCTTCCCCCTGGGCAGAAAGCAATCTCGGCTTATGGTAATTCCTGCTTCACGGCCCAATACTCCATTATTATTACTAAATAATAATCTCAACTCAAAAATTGTATCAGCAGAGCAACTCATAATAACAGATATTAATGGGTGTTTCACAAATAATGTACGCATAAACCAAGGTTCTGTGATATGGAATATTAAATCAAAAATCTTGCTAAAACCACAGTTTACACACATGTAATTGCTTTACCACTTTTGCATAAAATATTCGTAAAATATTTTGGGCACTCTAAATTATGTTTTATAAAGTCGGTTACCACCATATATGGCTATATCACAGTATTTCTTAACAGTTCCTGGCCCAACACTTTCATTACTGTACAATACGGTAAGAATTAAAAAGGTACTGTTTACAATTACGTGACAGAAGTAGAGTTGCTACCGGAGCAAGTGACGAGCGAACAAAAGTTTCCATCAACAAAAGTTTTGATCATATGTTACATTGGTGTGTCATCATCAACTACTCAAATACAAAGGTCCTTTTTTGACAGTTCTAAGGCAGCATCAGTGTTGTGGTTTTTGATGACATATTCTTACACCAGAGCTGTTTTGACACAAGAAAGCCGTGCTTTTTGTTTGTGTAGTCAATTTGATGTAGTAGGGTTTTGACAAACCCGGTGCTTTTCAAAAAATATTAAAGTCTGCCTGCCTTCCAACTGTCAAAAAGCGGTCTTTTTAGCTGAGACAGAGTATAAAGCCAGTGCCCCAATAGCTTTTAAAGGGTTGGTCCTAATAAGCTTCAGTGATAGATTTTTAGAAATGCAGTTTATTTGTTATAAAAGACTGGTGATTTTTGTGGTTAAACTTTATTTATCTTTTAAACTGATGTAAAAAGATAATTGTAATCTTCAACAACTGCCGAAATTATGACTGACGACAAGTAAAATTTGATTCATACCGAATCACTTAAATGTACTATTATTTGTATGAAAGACAAGTAGTTACCAATTTAATTAATTAGACTTATTTTCCTCACACATATGGAAGTGCTTTTAATGGGGTAGTCAAAGATCCAGAGAGTAGGATCGTACATGGTAAAAAAAAATTGAGTACTGTAAGTCTACCATATGATATAAGCCTATAAAAAGTTTTGTCATAGTGCCATCAAAAATTTTGAATGATTGAATATCTTACTTAATGAATTTAATGCTTACAGTAGATACTTAAGTGCAAAATCATTTTACTGATACTAGATACACAGCATTGAACACTATAAAAACAATGCCATTATAAAAATAACCAAACATTTTAGATGACGTTCCATAGTGTTTACGTGCCAAATGTGATGGGAATCAGTAGAGTGAAGTCAATAAAATTTTACATTAATATTTTTAATAACAATAGGCACATAAATACATAGCCCACCAAAAATTTTACATTTTTTAAATTTTAGAGTACATAATCATAATTTGCAAAAATGGCAAGTTGCATGCAAATCAGTTTATCTGTTTAAAGACATGGAACATACGCTTTTAATAAAAAATTTAATCATAACCTCAGTAAAAATGCTACTGGTGTGTTAGTTTAGTGGTATTTGTTTGGGTAGTTTCTGAAACACATTAAAATCATTCCCACTCCAGGTGACGATGTCTTCCGAATTGCATTAAAAAAGCTAAGAGTAAATTTATTTATTGTTTGCTCAGGTACTACCAACATACGTTTGGTTAATAAAAACTATTATTCTTTAGTACAAGTAGTTTAGTAACATACTGTGGTATATTTAGGTTGTAAGTGTTGCTATGCCTGTGAGCATGTGCAAAAGGACAAAGGACAGTGGCAGTTGGTAGCTTACCCCGGCAGCAGTAAGATGTTATTGACATGGTAAATGTATGATTCAGTGTGAAATAAAGGAAAAGATTGTACAGTGGCAACGAGGATGGGATGTACATGTTTTTACAAATAAGGTGCGAGTATGTCCGGTTTCAAGGCCGAAAAGTTTGTGCCTAGTGACTTAGAAAGGTTAGAACAGTTGTTTATCGCAAATGGTGTTGGCGACACAGAAAGTGAGCATGCAAACAAAGAACAATTTTGATTTTGTCTATAGCAAAAGAAACTTACGAAGTGCTTCGCAGTTTGTCGACCCCAGAGAAACCTCAAAAGCAAAGTTATGTGGAGTTAGTAAAAATTTTGATAAGTCATTTTGCGCCTAAGCCATAGCTGAACGCCATTCCTTCCACAAATGTGTGCACCAGGACAATAAAACAGTTGCAGAGTTCGTTGTTACTTTGAGGAAACTCAGTCATTCTTGCAATTTTGATTTGTTCCTCGATAATGCCTTGCGAGATCAGTTTGTCGTGGGTTTGAGGAATAAAGACATAATTCACCGATTATATCTAGGAGATGATGATTTAACCTTTGAAAAGGTGGTAAACTTAGCAACGATGCATGAAGCCACAACAGGAAATGTAGGCCGAAAAACACTAAGTGCGGGAGAGGAAACGCTACACAAGAAGTTCATGTTGTCAAAGTGCGTGGTCACAGTAGGCCTAATGTTGAAAGTGCTTGGGGTAGCCACAAAGGTAATGGCGGGCATAAATTTCAGATGCGAGACAATAAAGTGGTTGGAACACAAAGTGATGCACGTCTTGTGGTAAGGAGGGGCACGAACAACAGTACTGTCGTTTTCAGACCTACCGATGCCATAATTGCAACAGGCCTGGGCATCTAAAGAAAATGTGTCCCAACCGAAGTACTGGACGACAGGGTGGGGCAGTTTTTCACAATTACGTTTTAAGTGAAGAAAGTAATAACATACGAACAAGTGAAAATGTGTTTACAGCTCTTTATCATTTAATGGGTACAGACTGGAAACGCTGGGTGTTACCAGTGTGCATAGGAAATAAAGACTGGATATGGAGGTTAATAGTGGCGCAACCATATCTGCAATTTCCGAGGTAACTTATAAATAAAAACAGTTTTCACAACTACCCACTAAGGACAACTTCACTCCGTCTTAAGTCCTATGTGAGTGCCCTTGTTACCCGATGTGGTGTGATAGAGGTCCCTGTAAAGTACCAAAGTGTTAAGGAAGCCCTGAAGTTGAAGTTGTATGTCATTCCAAATGGGGCCTCCCTTACTGGGAAGAGACTGATATCAGGCGCTGAACTTACCCATGCCATTCTTTAATGTTGTTAGTCTTTCTCAGGCACCTATTCCAGAAATGTCAGTGTCAACTGCTGTTAATAGTTTGCTTGAAAAGTTTCCCACCCTTTTTGATGGTGGGTTGGGAAAATTACAGGAGCTAAGGTTATGTTACACTTAGAAGACAGGGTGGCTCCAAAGTTTTTTGCTCCTCATCCTCTTGCTTTTGCTCTTAGGAGCAAGGTAGATGTGGAGTTAGACTGACTTTTAAGACTAGGTATTTTGTATCCTGTGGATTTCAGTGACTAGGCGACCCCAATGGTGCCAGTAACAAAACGTGACGGTAGTGTTAGAATCTGTGCTTATTTTAAGATTACTGTAAACCCTCATCTAGTAGTTCAGCATTACTTGCTGCTTCGTACCGAAGATTTTTTTTTTTTTTAAGCTGAAAGAAGGCATGGAGTTTTCAGTTATTGACTTATAACAAGCCTTTCAGCAGCTGTAGTTGGATCTAGCCTCTCAAGAGTTGTGCACCATAAACACTCACAGGGGTCTTTTTCGCTACAGCAGACTCCCGTTTGGAATAACATCATGCCCAGCCGTTTTCCAACGGACTATGGAACAAGTTCTACAGGGCCTCGCGGGGTAGTATGTTTTCAGGATGACATTCTTGTAACTGGTGCATCCAAGGAGCAACACTGGAACAACGTGTGTCAGCTATTTGAACAGCTCAGTCATTGTGACTTTAAGGTGAATAAGCAGAAATGTAAGTTTTTTCAAAAGAGGGTGCAATTTCTAGGACATACTGTTGACAGTGCAGGTCTGCATGCTTGCGTGGACAAGTGCAGACTATAGTAGAAGCCCCAGTTCCATCAGATGTTACACAGTTGAGAGCTTGGTTAGGACTTGTCAACTATTATGCAAAGTTTCTGCCCAACTTGTCAACTGTGTTGGTTCCTTTACATGGATTACTAAAAAAGGGGTGTGCATGGCACTGGTCGAAGGACTGTGACAAGGCTTTTGTTGAATTGAAGCGGCTGATTGCTTCTAGGAGGGTTGTTACACATTATGATATGGCTCTGCCTGTCAAGTTAGCATGTGATGCTTCACCCTATGGAGTAAGTGCTGTCATTAGTCATGTGTTGCCAGATGGCACAGAGAAACCTATTGCCTTTGCAGTGCATCACGTTCATTGTCAGTGGCTGAAAAGAAGTTTTTCCAGTTAGATAGAGAGGCTTTGGCAATCATCTTTGGGGTCAATAAATTTTTTCAATATTTGTATGGGAGACAGCTCCTGCTGTTGACAAACCATCAACAACTTGTTCACATCTTTGGCGAACATACTGGTATTCCCCAGCTAGCTGCTAATAGGCTACAACGATGGTCAGTTATGCTATAAGGGTGTGATTATGTTGTACAGTATGTTAAAGGTACTCACAATGGAAATGCTGATGGTCTCTCCTGGTTGCCGCTCCCCATAGAGGGACCGGCAGAACAGTTTTCGTATTTACATGTGGGGGCTGCGGAGTTCTTGCCAGTAACCCCTAGGAACATTAGGCTTGCTACAGAAAGGGATGTACTTCTCAGTAAAATAACCCGATGTGTTCATGAGGGCTGGCCACAAGATGTTGAGAAAGCACTTAAACCCTTTCATTCCAGACGTAATGAGCTTGCTATGGAGCAAGGCTGTTTGCTGTGGGGACACCGTGCTATCATACCAGTCACTTTGCGAGACAAAGTCTTGCAGGAGTTGCATACCGGTCATTTCGGAATTTTCAAAATGAAAGCTTTAGTGCGTTCATATATGCGGTGGCCAAAGATTGACACAGATCTGAAGAGGGTTGTTGAGCATTGTGATGCTTGCCTGCGTGGGAAGTCGATACCAAAAAAGTCTATTCTGTTGCCATGGACTTGGCCTCGCAGATTATGGCAGCGAGTGCACATAGATATTGCAGGTCCATTCCAAACCAAGTATTTCCTGATACTGGGTGACAGTTTTTCAAAATGGCCAGAAGTGTCTGAGTTACCTAATATTACATCAGAGGCAGTCTTGGATAGGTTACGTGTTTGGTTCGCTACTTATGGTCTTCTGACGGAAGACCTGGTCTCTGATGGTACACAATTTGCGTCTGAAGGTTTTTCAAATTTCTGCAAACAAAATGGCATCCAACATACATTTTCACCGCTGTACCACCCTTCTACTAATGGACTTGCAGAAAATATGGTCAGGACATTTAAAAGTAATATTAAAGCTCTTCTTCAGTCCCATGTACCTCTCAAACTTGCTTTGCCCAGGTTCCTCCTGACCTATCGTGTAACGCCTCATTCAGTCACTGGGGAAACGCCCAGTGATCGCTTGTTTGGTCGAACAATTCGCAACAGGTTGTCTTTACTCGTGCTGTATGTATCTCAACACATGGAGGTACGCCAGTTTGCAACTGCAGTTTCGCAGTCATCACGCCATACTGCGTCGTTGGATGTGAACAACCATGTGCAGTACAAGGTTTACTCCCAATAAGGGGAAGAGTGGGAAAAGGGCATTGTCATAGAAAAGTTAGAGCCCCTAACGTATAAGGTAAAAGGGGCACGTGGTGTAGCCCATCGTCATGTTGACCAGATGTGGCCATATACACAGCCACAGGTGCAGCCTCCTATACAGCCTAGGGAAGCAAGTGGTAGCGTACAGTGTGGAAGAACCGAAAGACAACATCACACGAGACACATGTTTGGTAATGTAAAGGGGTACTGTGACAATGATGTGGGCATTGTAAACGCAACGAGTACAGACAAAGAAGGTCACAACAGTGACTCTGCCGATGCTGATTTCAAAGGGTTCTCAAGTGACACTGTGAAGCCAAGTGCTCAGTCGTCTGGCTTTGCCCCATGCTACCCTAAATGTATTAGAGTACCCAAGCAAGTGACTGATGTGTAATGTATACACGCTACTAGGGGATAAAGTTGGAAGAGTGTGATATATTTACGTTATAAGTGTTGTATGCCTGTGAGCATGCGAAGAAGGACAATGGACAGTAGCAGTTGGTAGCGTGCCCCAGCGGCAGTAAGATGTAATTGACATGGTAAATGTATGATTCAGTGTGAAATAAAGGAAAAGATTGTACACGTACATTTTATTTGGCCACCAATTTTGAAATATGTGATATAATGGAATCATACAAGTGTATGGTTTAATAACATAGCACTGCTGAGATACCAAATTTGGCGGTAATAAGATAAGTATATCCAGTGATATGGTGTAAGAAATTTATTTCCTCTTTTTGTGCTGTCTTATATAAATTTCTGAAATTAGTGTTGTATTTTTTGTACCTGGAGTGTACAAATGTTGTTTGAAACAATGAAATGGTTCTAAATAAATGGCATTTCACTCAAAATTTTTAACTGGCCACCATTTTTACGGCATGGCCATGAAGTTTGGTGTCGTACAGTAGTATAAGTATACCAAGTACGGTGAAACTGGGTGGACGAGTTCAAAACTTTTTAGAGGGATGCACTCACACAGACACACACGCAACAGACACAGACAGGAGGTGATCTCATAAACCTATCTTTAGATTGCAAAGTATGCTAAAAGGGGAAACAGGACAGACTGCAGTCTATTTGAATGAATTACAATCATTAATGACGTTTTCAAACATCTCAAAAATTCATTTTTGAAACACAGGGAGATGAAAAATAAGCTTTGAAAAATTATATTATCAAACGAATTTTATTTGAAAAAAAAAAAGGTAAATTATGTACTGTAACTCGTTCATACAAATTTGTCTCGTAAAAATTACAAACCTGCTTGAGAAGCACAATTACCATTGTTGAGTTTTAGTCAATTATGCTGAAGTTCATTACTAAATCAAATGGTACTATATGCATATATATTGAATTATTATGTGAATATATGGTAGTTACACAATGTACATTAGATATGCAAAGTAATAATGTGTAGGTTTAGGTGCAAAGCCAATGAATGTGAATAGTTAAAATATTTGTTCACTTTGATAGTAAGTGAGAGAAGAAACAAAGATTTGATACCCTTTATGAGATTCTTCCCTTAGCTTACGTGTACAAGAAACATGCAGTCAGGTTGTTTACTGTTTAAAACAGTTATCTTATTACAATATTTAGATTTACAGAACTACAGTCGACTCTTGATTATCCATGATAATGAAGGGGACGATTGCCACGGATAACCCAAAATCGCAGATAATCCACGTACTAAGAGAATAATACAGTTTTTCCAACACTAAGTTTCGTATGGTCGTAACTGAATACTGGGTGTTTCAGTGTGAAACGTAGCCTATCCTTGACATATTACTGTATTTACCCTCATATTTTATGGCCTCGCATAATTTCTGTACCCTATTATTTATTAACAAACTAAGAAATTTAAAAAATGTGTAATTTAGACACCCCTGATTTCTAACTTACAAAACCAGAATATAAAGTGTGTAAAATATGCAGATAATCACGGTTGTTCTCTCATAAACATTACAAGAAATGCGCAGCTACAGTTAATACAAAAAATGCAGCGGGATGCGTGTGATGTTTATCGCCGAGCTGAGTGATACTGGAATCTGAAGTTGTGTAAGAGATAGACGTGAGCACTGAGTGAGTGATTCGAAACACTGAGTCGACTCACCAACATGAAAGAGTGATTCGAAACATTCATCTGCCGGTAACTCGATACGTTCGCCAAGGCTCCGAGTTGTGATACATGCGCGATCTGTTCCGTACATTTTGAAACGAGCCAAAGATTTTTCTATTCATTCGCAATGGTTTGACGGCTCTAACTAGATGGTGGTGATGTGTCAGACACTCCCCCCCTGAAGAGAGGAAACAAAGACATGCAAAGCGAACTACATGTCACCCGTGTCACACACACACCTCCCACACTGTCCAGTGCGTGCGGCATACAGCCGGCTGTTTCAGCGCGTGGAAAACAGTGTTTAATGTAGGAAACAAGTTTCGCCTTCCATTCCCAGTTCTTCAAAAAAAATTTTATTGGGTTTGTTTCACGCACACTAAGCCCGACACTGGCGTTCCCGCAGCACGATTCTGGATAAACCACTCCAGCATAGCCTTATCTAGTTCCGCGTACGTCGATAGTTTCATCGTTTTCCTATTTGCCAATCCACTGTCGAGTCCGCATTGCTCGCAAACTCAATAAGTTTGGATTTATTGTTTCATATATCCCGAATTGTTGTTTCTCCCACTCCATACATAAATGAAAGCTGTTTTATTACACTTCCTCTTTCAAGTTTATTAATAATTTCCAGCTTCTGCTGTAAATTTAAAACCACACGTTTACGTTTTGCAGACATTTTTCGGCTGAAAA
The DNA here is from genome assembly GCA_029891345.1 of Dryococelus australis. Classification (NCBI taxonomy): domain Eukaryota; kingdom Metazoa; phylum Arthropoda; class Insecta; order Phasmatodea; family Phasmatidae; genus Dryococelus; species Dryococelus australis. Next base: position 114,749,718 of record CM056998.1, on the reverse strand, counting down.
TGAGCAAAAACAAAACTGAACATAACTATTGACTGGCGAGATAAAACTGACATTGACCATGGGAATGCGATACGCGGGAGGAATTCGGCGGTCGTGCCGGGTTCCGGCTATACCTGGGAGGCTGTAACCAGACTAGCGAGTTGTGCTGTGTTGTCAGCTCACTGTCATGCGACGTAACTAAGCTCATTGTGCCATCGGGAACACATTTGGACGTGCATTTGCATCAATAAACAAACATATTCCATTCCACAGTTATTTTCAGAGAGTACCTGTAATGAATTTCATTAGTTAAGATGGACGTTTTATTAAATAACTTCGTTCTGGCAGTGTATGAGTTAATTTCCAAAATTTATTTTTATCTTTCTGAATATGCCGTGGGTAAGCCGCAAAGTGGATAATCTGCTCGCAGATATTCGAGAGTCTACTGTACTTTTGAAAATAATACATGTCTATTTTTTTTTAAATAGCTTAGTGTTATACTTTAAACTATATAATTGCTATCTGTTTGAATACAGTATATCGTACCATATTCATCTATTTAGATCACATCTTTCATAATTATACTGAATGCTTTGGGAATTAAAGTAATTGTTATGAAAACCAGCTGTTTTCACAAGCTGCATTATTTGTATATAAATTTTAAAAATCGAAATATCTTTACAGACACGTCAGTATTGACTACTTTAAGAACACGAATTTGTCTTCTTACAACTCAAACTATAAGAAATAGAAATACACTTCATTCTACAATTTTAAAAAGTACACCATCTTATCAACATAACAACAAAGAAGTAAGTATTACAATCTAGCAGAAGTTCACTGTGTACAGTCACTATATACAATAAAATATGCCATAACAATACTACCTTCACCTTAAATCTTTTCAATTAATAAAGATTGGTTTAATACCACCTAACATCACTGAAACTCAATAAAACTCAATATTTATATACATATATACCTAAACAATGAATTGAGACTAAGTTAAATTATTTTTATATTATTGGTAAGCATGGTGTTTCAGTTTATAAAATATTAAAAGGCAACAGAAAACCATAACATAAATTCTGCTGCTGATCCATGTACTTTTACCATATAAATGTTTTCTTTGAAAATAGTAAAATTTCTACATATCTAAGAACCCTATACGCTTCATGCTACTCCATCTTAAGTTGTTTTAACTACCAAATTTTGTGCATCTATGATATATTGTGGGTCACGTATGGATAATTTACGAGCAACACATGGATCAATAATTTCTGGAAGAAGGCAGTTAGAGTAAAAATTCGGTAGCATTTTGTCTTTCCAAAATAAACTTTCCTTTTCTATTGTTTGCACTATCATACCAAATGGAGACCAGACAACAAAATAATATTCTTGTCACTCAGTAATATGCAAAATACCCTGTACTTGATACATGTAATTATGATTTGCTTTCAGCTGTAGGGCTCCATCTTTCATTTCCAGAAATTTAATTTTCTTGGCATGGCATCAACTGCGCTTGCAATGGACATTGTTCGTGCCGAGAATGGGCATTTTATCTTGACAATTTCCATTTCTCCTACCAGCCCATCTGGCGAAGCAGCAAGGAACTGAAATTTTTCGTCCACTATCAGACCACTCGACTGAACTTTAACATTCCTTTGTGATGCAAACTGTGCAATTGCAATAGGTTCTTTATGCAAACCCCACGAAGTACTTGCATTCCCTTTGAAAACTTGATACCTTATTTTATTTTACAAGGGAAGCACATGAAGTTGTTGGTTTCATTTTGCAAATTTTCCCAAAAAAGACAAAGTGAGTCTTTTACTGCAGTGAGTTCTCCAACAGAAAGACACACTTTGTTCTCGAGTACTCTCTTGTATATTATTCCTGTCTTCATTTTCAGTTCTAGGAGAAATTTAGCTTTTCGTTTTTCAAATTCTACTTCAAGCATTCTTCTTGAATCACTAATATACCAATACCGTAATCACAATTTTTTTCGCCATATTTGGGACCACTGTTCTTTTGGTTTCCTTTGAAGCGAAGTCGCAGACGGTTGTTATTTGTCATCCTTTTCTTGCGGCTTTCAATACATCTTTTCTTTTGGAAGCCTGGACTTTTCTTCACCGAGGTTTTGTGAATGAGTCTGTCCAAGTCTGATTTGGTATTAATGGAAACAGCCACTGCATGACATCTTGTCTGGTAAGATCTGCGAAAAGAGAAATTTACACATTTCCCTCCGACTGTTTTAGCAGCAATTAATTTGAAAAGCTCTGAAAAATTGTTGTCAACATCGTAAATCAAACTGGAGGCATTATTTGCAACTCGTTAAACTGCACTTTGAAGTTCGTCGAAAATACACGTTTCTTTCAACAATGGTAACATATTAATTTCCCCGTTTAGAAGAACCATCACAGAAGTATTCTCTCTTGCGACAGCTCAAGTGATCACCAAAAACATGATGAACACTGTTCAATATATCTTTTTTTATCTCTGCAACTCTCAAGTGTCATGCAACATCGATTTGATTTTTCCTGTGCTTAATTGCTGGAACTACAGCTGTTTTCAGTCTTGGTATTTTGCTGAGGACATTATTTATTAAGTGCACATAACCCAGTTTGTTATTTCTGCACACTTTACACACTTTGTTTGTATAATTTTGTAAAACATGGTTACGAAATTCAATTTTTTGAACTGGAAGTGTAGAACCATAAGGCATACAGTCAATTAATTTTCTGTGAACCCTGGAGTCACCGTCACCAAAATTAACTTATGGTATTTTATACCATGTATCGTGACACTTTGCAAGAATCCTTCTATAATTATAGTTTGTTCCATTGCTGACAATGGTCCAACCCAGTTTTTGGCGCAGTAATGATCCGTGACCGATGCTTCTTCCATTTTGCGATCATATACAGAGCAATACTTGTTGCAAACTCCTACGGAAAGAACTTTTTTTTTTGTTCTGGAACCTATTACTGCTTCCTAAAACATAAGAAAATAAATTTTGTAAAAATATAAATTTATATTTTTAATTTGTGATGGTTTACATAAATAACAGAAGATAATTAAATATTAAAACATGTATGTCTGTACACATAAATCAATATTACCAACAAAGTTTTTCAGGACATATCTTCTTCCTATAGCTAGCCATACATATTGAAGGGGTCTGTGGCAGTACCTCCCACCACGCGAAATGGGCTCACTTCCCGATGGGGTTGCCCTGAATTTTCGCATGTGGAGAAAGTGGCGGACGTTGCTATCGGTAATTTTTCTCGAGCCCAAGTCTCTCAATCAGGTTAAATATTTCCATTTAAACATGACATTGTTATATGTACAACATACTTACCACTCCAGAAATAGAATCATTCTTATTTTTTTATGATCTTGTACCCCAAGCACCATCCGCGACGACTGTAACAAGAGGAAATCCGTCCTTGTCAACCTCGCCAGCAGCCTTAGCTAGCTCCGCCGCTTCTCTTCCAGCATCTCTCATTACCTCTTTCTGCATCTGGTTTATTGTTTCAGACACCTAGTCATGATATACCTGCCAGGTATGTTGAGACACACATGGTATACTTAAACCTGCACAAATTTCTTCTAGCTGGGAGGACCCACCTCCAGTTGTTATAACACCAGCAACTGCAGCCGCATATCAGTTTCATGTCGTAAAATGTGCAGTCAAATGGATGATGATAGCTGATGGAATTAATGCTTTCTGTAAGGTAGTCTTTGTCAACAATTCTTCGTCCTCAAGATGGAAATCATCTGGGTTTGTGTTTTCATGGTTTGTGAGAGATCTGTGAAGTAATGAGAATAAACAGAATATCTATTAAAATAATACAGTACTTTCAGCTCAGCTGAAAACATTTCACATGCAAAATTATACCTGAGCACTCAAATAAAATATAGTAATGAATACCAATGTATATCGATCATCTTCAATTTCAAGAAAAGAATCTACAACAGTACGGTCATTTCCACAAAATTGAGACATTTCTTTCTCTTCGTCGCCTTGGTGTATATTATTGTTTTCCGAAGTAACAGTCAGTTGAAGTTCCGCCAAGTTTTCCAAACACACATCATTCCTTCTATTAGACAAGTCCGAAAAAAAATACATATAGTGCTATTAGTAGATACAGCAGTTCTCATATTTTAGTATTTTTTCATGTTTGTATGTAATACTTACACTTAAACGGATACCAACCACGCTTTCTTCAGGCCATCTTCAGATACTTGTGTGTTAAAGTGATGATTTGAAAAGTTGTTGGGCGAACAGCTATTGTCAAATACAACACTCTGGTATATTGTGGACTCAGAAACTTCTATCGGTTTCAGTTCTGTTGGTTGGTACTCTTCAGTTTCTTTTACTGTTTCTGAATTTATACACTGCTTCATTACTGTTGAGTTCCCATAGGAATAGCATCAGGATTACGATTAACGTTTAAAAAACCTTATAACATACTCATGCATTCACTAATAGTACATTCTTAGGGCCTACGTACTGTAAGTTGTTGTCAAGTCCACAAGAGGATAAACATGTGTTTTATCTCTCTTGACATCCTTTACATCCAAAAATTTGTGCAGGCCATGTTTTTAGACTGTTGTGCTTAATTTTATAAGAAAGGAATTAAGATAGTTGTATAAACCTGAGATATATATAAGAGCTTCTTATAAGTAAGCCTCTGTACCCTTCTTCAAACAAAAATGTGTACCTATGTAAACAAAAAACATCATCGCACCGAGAAATTGTTTTCCCAAATGTGACTTGAATTTGGTATGAGCAATGGTTTGAGGATGACTGTTAAAACAATATCGGCGTTTATTGCAACAGAACATTTCAATTGATATGTCCAAAAAACTATCGCAAATTAGCATACTAAGCCAATATTATGAAGTAGAGTGTTACAACTTCTTATATTTTATGCAAGCTATTTTCTTTATTTTACTTGAAATAATCTGATCCAACAAGATTGACTTCTGTTGTGAACATCTGCTGAAATATAGAAGCAGATCAGTGATATATTGGCTACAATTAGCACTGGATTTAGACCTAGGCGACTTAGTCAGATGCCTAAGGTGGCGGCTAATGCAGCGGTGTGACGGGCGTGGTAGATTTTTACAATTGCATGCAACTCTGCAAACAGAACATATTTTTTTTAAATATTTAATCAGCTAGCTGTGTTATCAATGACTTCGCACAAAATAAATTATTACATAAATCACTCCAAAGTAAGATACCATGCATTCGTAAATTCAAATATCTTGTGTGTTTTTGTAGAGTACCATACATTTTAAAATAAATTTTGCACATTTCCTTATTATATAAATGACTTGGGGGAAGGGGATGGCGGCAAACACACTGCCTAGGGTGATAGGATGTCTAAATCCAGCCCTGAGTGTGTGTACGATTCAGCTATTTTATTTCTGGATATTCTGGTTTAATACTAGGCCTATAGTAGAAAAATTGTAGTCACCAATAATTTTTTAAGTCATAGAAAGGGGATAATTCTGCTTAAATATAAAAGTATTTTGATACAAAGTTAAACGAAACATCTGTGTCAGGCAAAATAAAGTTAGACTGTCAACACAATATTTGGTTGAATCAACTGCATATATTTGTTTGCCCACTGTTCGTATTTTTTGTGACAACTACTATAGTAACCGTGTCAGTGAATGCGTTTATTGATGCCTAACAATGGTATAAACATCCTAGTTAAACTAGTCCGAAAGGAAACTAAAAAGTAATGCTGTAAAACTTGAAATATTTATTGGCGCATGTTGTCCAGCTGAGATTGCTAAGGCATAACGTTCAGGCACAATTAGCATAGGTTCGAATCTTGATCAAGTTTCAAAAGTTTTTAATTAACCGAAACTGTTTAATTTACGTAGAACCAAACAAATATTTTGTTTCAACAACAAAATATTTCAATGCCCATATACAAACAAATAATTTGGTTGAGCCAAACTTAATTAATTTGATTAATCAGAACCTTTTTCTCAGAGCATGTATGAAGTAATAATTACCATATCATGTTACAAATAAGCATTAATTCCTCTCCTGAAATAAAAAGCTAACCTCGAGATATATTATACTTTCCACCATCTGGCAGTACTGGGCGCAAGGGCGGAACTGGAGTTCTATTTACAATTTTACAGCGGAATGCCACGACTTGTTCTGAATACGAAACCAGACTATCACTAGAGACAAGAAAAGAATTAAAGATGCTGAGTGCAGCAGATTGTAAGAAGGTTAAGTGTTGGTACACAGCACTTTACCATGTAGTTTAATAGGGAAATGTGAGAACTTGACAGTAATTGACAAGCCGAAGAATCAAAATTTTTTTCTTGCCAGCAAACAGACCAAAACATATTGAGAGATAACACATTAGTCTTTATTTTTACAAATTTATACTTTTATCTAAGAATCACAGTGGCAGACCGCTTCACAGTATATACCGAGAATCGAATTTGGTTCATACAAGAATTGGAAAAAGAATTGTTATAATGTTGCTTAGGTTATGTTTTATTTTAAACCACTGCAAAGGTGCATATTGAAGCTCATAGAAAAATCTACAGTAGAATAAACTCCTCCCCCTCACTTTTCCGACACCTCTTGCTGAAAACTCCCCAAGCCAAAAGGATTGATAGGCAGTACTTTCGCAGTCCTTACACATACTGATTGTTGGGATCAAGCCAGCTTTTGCCCTTTTACTCAACGCGAGGTTTCTGTCCTTGCTGAACTGGCCTTAGGACACCTGCGTTATCATTTGACAGATGTACTGCTCCAGTCAAATTCCCCACCTGGCAGTGTCCTTGGATCGGATCACGATATGCAACCCGAGCACACGCCACAACGCCACAAGGATGAAGGATGGCCTTGAGTTCCCTTGAGCGCTTGGTACCACAAAAAAACTGTGACAAGGAGCATGAGAGGCCCAACATCATGCGCTCCGCTCACCCAAAGACCAACATTTTTAGAATGTTCACGTTCCAACTGTTGCAGTTCAAAACCTTGTTCTGACAAATTCTGTTTCTAGTTATTTTGCAAAATGATGTCTTTGGTTCTACACCTAAACGTTACAGTATAGTAACAATTTGTGTTGACAAGTTAAATAGGCCTATGTCATAAAAAGAAAATCGACTTAGCACTTGCTAAATTCCATTTAACGTTGTGGAGCGAAAACATTTTACGTACATGCTGCAAATGTGTCATCCTTTCTCACCAACCTCATTAAAATATTTATTTTGCTCTTATGCATGTAATCAGCAATAACACAATTTTTCTGGAGATGGGAACTTTCCAAACTATTCTGAATGCAAATTATTTCAATATGTATACTATAAATTTTAATCAGTGAGAAACCACTGATTCACAGTGAAATTCAACTACTCGAATAAGTAAAAATGGCTTCACTTAGAATCTGTGGGAAACTACTGGTTTCTGTGAAACAATTTCACTGATTGAAAAGTAATGGCCAACAGTGTGCGGCGAATTAAATATAGTTTTTATTGAATTTAGCCACATCATTAGGAGAAATAAAAATATTTCTGATAGTGACTGTTTATTATATTATGCAATTTACCATAATAAAAAAAAAATACTGGTAGTTAAAATTGAACCCACGTCATCCCCACCCCACTGGTGGTTATGTTATCCAACTAAGCTACCAGGCCAACAAATGACGACGAAGGGGAAAATATATATATATATTTTATATTTCTTTATCAAATCGATGTAGTTTTAAATTGTATGTCCTTTCTTTTCATTTTTAGTTTAATTGGTAACGTTAGGATTGTTAAAACAAAAAGTACGTATGAGTACACTCACTTCACCAAATTTAATGCAGTTTAATCCTTCAAACCGATCTCTGTGATGATTACATGAAAATGAAAATAAAAACAAAAAAATGGAATGAAAGACTGAAATTCTCATGTTACCTCGTAAAATGGTATTATGAAAGATGAAACTCACAATATTGAAAGTATTTGTTTATTGGTTTTATTAATTAATGAGTTATTTCATTTGATACACGTTGTTTAACTGTGATTTTATACTTTGTGTTTAACTGATCCATTAGTGAAAAAAACCATCGCTCAAAAATAGTGAATAAAATGGCTGATGAATCAGTGAGAAATGCCATCCAATTAATAAGCGAAGGAAAACTGGAATTTTTTCACTAATTCATCAGTTAAATTTACTGAAGTGACTGTTGCAGTCAAGAACTGTTAACTGATTTAAACAGTGAAATTCTCACTTAATAAAAATGATGTGTTATAATACCTACCCATTATGTATAGAAGAGCAACTACTGAATGTCGAAACACGATAGCAATCTGGGTAAAGCGCACAAAGTAACAATGTGTAGATTTTGCAAGTTTTTGTCACAGCTGAGTCATGAAAATGATGCAAATTTTGAGACTGACTTGCTTAAAATATGTATATTACATTTCTGCATCAAAGTAGGATGTCAAATTACCTGAAATTTCAATCTTCAATATTGAGACTCTGCACCATACATTTGAATATGATGTTGAATCGTAATGAAAAATTGGCTATAAGAAAAATAGATGATAATCTACTATTCAATTTGATATTGATAATGTTGATGTTAACTGCCTCATTATTTTCAAGCAATTACTAATTAATCTACCTCTATTTAGCTATATTGTGTGCTGTGCATCGTGACGAGGTTCTAAGTAATTTTGTCGACATTTCATGCGATAATACTCATTGCTGAATCCAAGGTAAAATTATAAGTGGCATGCACTTTCATTAAAAAAGTTTCAAAAATTAAAGCTTGATTATGTCCTTTAAGAGACACTTAATATGTAGATTACTGATAGTGGCAAATTACTATTAGCCTACTTAATTTTTAATGTCTTTCAAAAATTATCAGAAAACACACACATCCGTTGACTCAGTTTCAGTAGCTGAGTGTTACTATACACCAACAAAATTTACATTTTTTATCATAATAAATAATATCTGAGCACTGTCATGTAGAGTTTCTTTAGGAGAGTCCAATGTGCTCCCTCGAATAGCTGTTACTTCACTGCTGTCTGAGACTTGAGGATTAGAGTAATCATCACTCTGGCTGATCAGCCTCGCTACTCTCCTAAAACAGTTTACAGAAATAGTAATAGGAGTGCGTAATTATATAGAGCATGATAATGTAATTTAAATACAACTATAAGTTCAAAAGTTTTGTTAATAACTTACCATTAAATAAACTATAAGCTATTATGAGGAAAGTTGAATTATTGGAATATTATTACACGTGAGGAAAGCTAAAGGATTAAACTACAGATGCCGCTTTGTGCTTTCCCGTGTGAGGAAACTGTGTTGGCGACCTCTAAATATGCGAGTTTTTACAGTTTGCACTATTTTTTTCTTTAAAAACATTTAATACAAAAAAAAGTAAAAAGTGGTGGCTGTAGATAAATACTTGTTACCTTTCCTGGAAAAATATCGTATTCCCATAACTTATATTTACCAAGATACAGGTTTTTGTGCAAACATGGATTTTACAGGCGAAATCTGACTAGGGAGGGCCCCTTAAGCACCTTGTGCATAGAGGCCATGAGGCAAGTGAGCAAGAGTATGCCTTAGATCTCATGCATTTTGAGGCCTCGAATGTGTAAAATAGCGGTAGACAGGCCTATTACAACATATATGAGCTGTATTTGACTTTTGCATACTTAGTGCTTGATGTGTGGCTGGGTAGAACCTAGTGGACTGAGATGCCAACCTGCCTGCAGGACGACCTAGAGGAGCTGAAGATGCGGGTACGGCAGCTGGCAGTTCGCCCGGTGGAGGGAGGCGAGAGCCATGGCATGTGGGAGTCAGAACTGAATGCCACAGTCGACAAGCTTGACCACGCCCTGCTGATGCGGGAGTGCGCGCTCGACCTCTCCGCCATGAAGGGCTCTGCCGACCAGTAGCAGTGACTCATGGCTGGGTGCTCTGCGCCCTGTTTTATGGCCTCGCCTGCCTGGTGCAGGCACAGAAGCATGTGTGGTCACGCCACATCAGATGCTTTTGTCACCTTCATGTGCAAAGTACTGAACCAACATGCACTCATGGGACGTGAAGCAACAACCTCATTGGTGTACTAAACAATAATGAAGAAAAAGGTATGCTCTGTGTCCCAATGGTACTAAAATATTTCTTTACCAAGAAATTTTAATGACTAAAAAATTATCTTGAAAACAACCTTCTAATGTATGTTCTCTCTTTAAAAAAATAATTTTGCTGAACAATAGGGGAACTGACTAATGGACCAGATTCAATAATTTTGCAGTTTTAGGTGGATTTAGAAAGTCCTTCTAGCCTGTTCGTGTCATAGGTAAGTTGGTCATTTTAGGAAGGCAGGTAAATATTACCTGAGCTATATTTGAGTTAAGTTTGTACCAGCTTACTTTGAACAAATATCGATGTAAGATGTTTACATATATGGAAAATGTTTTCAGATACTTTAGTTTCAGAGAATCTGTTCAAAGAGAAAAATGAAAATGTTCATTAACTTTCATTAATAGTAATCTTACCATTACGTGAAGTAAAAGAGGAATGATTTTCATGTTCTGATAATTTCTCCAAAACATATCTATGAGCCTATAAACGTGTTTAATTGGTCCTTAGGTTTAAATGTTTTTGGCTTATTTTTTAAATTACATACTTTGTCTTTTAAGAATATTGGTATAAATAAGTATTTAAATGTTTTAATTTATCAGTACAAATTTGAGTACCAAATAGCATTATTTATGTATGTAGATACTTAGTCACACAATTGGTGGTTTTCCCTGCAAATGTACGAGTATGTGTACATTGTGAATGATATAAATTGCGTATGTAATGTACATTATAAGAAGTAATGTCCTGAAGCTAGAAATAACATAACTGATATTAGAATTCTGTTATTGTGCAAATGAGTGCGGAATCTAATGTCAATTTCTAAACAAAAGGATAAAAAAAACATCAAAATACGTTTCACTTCATTAAAGATTGGCAAGCACAGAAAAACATTCGGAAATATCAGTATTTATTTTCTTCATGGATGTAAACAACAATTTAAAAGTATGAAACTAATGCTCAGATTTTTTAAAACAAGGGGGTGTTGGGAAACAGGCTGTACTGCAATTTTAAAAAACACAGCCATTGCATTATAACAGGACCTAATTGTATGTTACGAAGTACACTCACTTTTATGACATTCAAAACATTGGCTGCAGGTTTTATGTAGGGGATATCGGCTGGTTATGACTAAACTTTTCAGTTTTCACTCGGTAGATCAAAAATCCTAGCATGTCAAAAATTGTGATATATACTCTCTGTGACCAAGACTGTCTGAGAGAATTAATATAATAGAGAAAGTGAAAATATAGTGTACAGTATTAATGATGCACTTGTTTTGTGGACAAGTGGCTGGTGGTGTCAAATGGAGGGAGGGATGAACTGTTGGACAGAAAGGAATTCTCACGAAAATTGCAAAGTTCATGTTTGATGACTACTAGTAATTCAAAGTGCACGTTTTCAGTGTTCATGAGAATTTGCAGTGTTTCTCAAAATAAACTACTTTCATGTAACTGCAGAAATTAACCATTTTACTTGTATTTACCTTATGTAGAATAGGATTTTAGTACAAAGTATCACAATGCCAAACTTTCAAGGTATTCAGTTTTTAATCATCAGGGATGGGTCATTACTGCTTAAATTTCCCTGGTACCGATATCATATTAAATATCAGAATTTTACTATTTGATTGCTATACTGAAACTTGAAACCTTGTTTACAGTTTTTTGTCGTAGAATATACAGTACTTTAATCCATAACACATTTTTAGCCCTATTTAAGAGTGATAACTGATAATATGTTACTGAAGTCTGTGTGTTTGTAGCTGGTAATTTTGGCTGGTAAAGTTTAAAGTTGGCTTGCAGCAAGAGAATTCTGCCCCATACATATTATCTTATCTGTTATCCAATAAGTTATATGTACCTGCCTCACGCTGCGAAGGAATTTTCATACTGTTGTCCTCATAAAGTATTTTTGAAACACTGCTTTAGAATCTGTTCTTAAAAAATACTCCTGTACTACTTTTAAAGCACTGCCATTCTTAATAGTACTTTTATCCCAAGTACTATTAATAACTTATGAAACCGCTAGAAGGTACGAAAGTTTATTGAGCATCATTATTGACCCATCCTTATGTTCATAGCTTGTAATGGTAGTAGTTTTATTTAATTTTTCTTAGTTTGTATGTGTACCTGTTATCAAGATATCGGAGTTCAGCATGATACATGTCGCACCTTTTTGTGTTTTAAATAGAGAATTTTGGTATTGGTTACCTTTTGGTTCAACATTTTAGCTGCCATTCATACACTCGATTATTTGCAGAAACACATTTCATGGCTGTAAAGTGCAACATAAAAGTTTGTGATATTGATGTAAGGATTAAGTTGTTCTATCAAATAGGCAGTGCTAAAAAGTAGACATGATTTGTCACTGGATCATGACTTCTCACCAAATGTCTTTCATTTTATGTACATTGTCTGCAAGTTAAATTGTGTCACAAGTGAAATCTTTGTAAGCATGGTGGTATAAACAACAAAACTAACTACTTATTAAAAGACAACAATGTTCTTGGTGGTCTTTTAAGATTAATGCGTGTTTGTCCTCTTGATGAATTGTCAGAAAGTACGAAGGGATATAGTCACCTATGTACTTCTATGCTGAGCTCAAGGGAAGCATATTTTATTGGTGATAATTTTATTTAGTATTTGCTGTGGATCAAAATGTAGTATATGCAAGAGACATAAACTTGCATCATTTTTAGGAGATAAAATATTCTGTCATGTTTTTAATGTGCCAAATTAGATGTTATGATGTCATAAAGTAATGTGTTATATTTGTAATGTTACATAGTAGTGTTATTTTCTTGTTTTACAGAATTTGTTTCCCAAAAATTCATATTCTTTTGTAATTCCCTTTTGTGTAAACTGTGTGACTGTTTTTATTTTGATATCTTCTTAGGGATAATTTTTCTGTGTTTACTTAATATTAAAGTACATAAAAACATTTTTTTGCAGGCTCATAAAGAAGCCATTAGGTAATCAGATCTACCTGTATATGTACTGAAATTTACAGTATGCTGTAAGAATAGCTTTCTATGGAAATAAATCATAAATATTATTTGTTATTCTCATTCTCATTGGTTACAGTAATAATAAAATAATGAATTATTTTTTTATCATTAGGGTATTAAAAACTAACATGGTTAACTAATGGTCATTAACAACTTCTCTTATTCCATGAATAGTTCCATGTTGTATCATTTCATCATCATTTATCTACGTGACTATGTAAATTTCAGAATATGTTGAATTAAATTTCCTTGATTCCATTATACTATGAAGAGTATACAATAGCAGCATGTAATACATATGTTCAGAAAGAAGTTACAGACATTTTCTACGCTTGATGGATGATGACTGAAAGTCCAGTCTATAGTGGCTTCAGCCTGCCATAAGCCAAAAGATCAAATTTTCTTCATAGGAACTGGTTTTTTTATTTAAAATTTTTATACATTGCTGTTCAAGTGAAATGTATTAACACCTTTTAAGTATTTGTTGTGAACAATTATGTTTTTCTATTGGCCTAACAGATTTGTCATTTAATGAGAAATGGATAATTCTGTTATACAATGTAGTTGAAGTTGGCATGCTTGAAATGTGATTGCATACTTTATTAATTGTGATATTTTACATATCGTATAAACTACAAGATGAGTTAACTTACTTTACAAAGTTAATTAATTATAGTCCCATAGACTTGCATTGTGTTACACCATTCAACATAAGAAAAATCTTAAGTCAATTTTTTGGAAAAATAGTGTTGTTTTTGTTCCTGTGACTACTAATTTTAGTGTTTACAGTCAAATCTAATATCCATATATGAATATATATATATATATATATATATATATATATATATATATATATATATATATATATATATATTAGACACACACACACAAACCCCCTCCCTCAAACTATTATGTGTGCTTTTAAATAAGTGTAGTACTTGTCATGTTGTTAGCTCATTAATTATGCATCTCTTTTGTGGTTTTTGAAAAAAAATTCTTTTACTGATACATGTGTTTGACACAGTTCTAGTTGTGTTTCATTGGTTTAGTTACATCCCATGCAAGTCTTCAGTATGTGTGTATGAATGGTGCATTTGGTAGGATTACATTTTCGGGTTGCAATTTTTTTTTTATAAAACTGAGTGCTTTCCCAGCCACCAGCTTATTTTCTCTAATTTTTGTGTAAACAAGAGGAGTGCACTAAAGTTTTGGTTCTGCTAAAAGTGTAATCCAGAAAAGAGTTAAGTTTTTTTTATTTCTCCCAGTAAGAGACCAGGTATGTAATATTTGGTAATATTTTCAGAATAATAAATTTTTTTACTGTCAATGAATTTTGAGATACAAAAGTAGTTGATTGAAGAGATACAGGACAAGTTATTCCATATTTGTTGTTTTGTCTAGTTTACGCCTAAACTGAAAAGACTATGCATGGGATGTAATATTGAACACAGCTCTTTGTGATGTTGCAAAGTGATCAAAATATTTCAAAGCAATCCACATCTGAAGATGTGATTTTCAAAACTGTTGCCTTGGTTGTTGGTGATATTTTTTTTAAATTATAGGATAATTAATCTATAAGAATTTTTTTATATATAATATGCTAACTTTTTATATGTATGTAAAAAAATGTTTTCTTGAGAATGTTGTGAAAGTGTTTTGTCTTGGAGCACTTGACATTTTTGTGAATTACCGTATAATGTTGAGATTCTGCTAATACAGATTACCTACGGTGCTATATTTCTCAGCCAGGCTATTAATGTGCAACTCACTTGTTTGAAAGATGTTGATCATTGTTAATGTTTGCATAGTTTAAACAGTCATGATCATGATATATTGGAACATTTAGCACTTTTTTTTCCCCCACATTGTAAGCAAGCATTTTCTCACCCTGTGCCAAATGTTAACAAAGCATTCCTTTTTATATTGGCAAGTCCTTGTCAGAAAATATATCATAGCTTCCTTGTGGATTTTTGATCACTTCTTTTGGCTCTCAAGACCTCAGCGTTAACAGCTGCCCAAATCTCTTCACTCATTCTTATCTTCATTGTTTATGTGCTGTTGGCCAGGAGTGTAGTAGGTTTTTACTAATCTTAATTTAGCCATATTGAGTACTACCTTTAGCTTAGGTGTTTCCAAACTCTGAAGGGAAATATACATACATCATGAATGTGTGGTGTGTTTGATAAACTTTTCACTTACAGAGATTTGATGGCTGTCAGTTGCTTGTTGTGTTCCTGGTTTCGTCTCTGGGATGATTGCCATTTCAACTTGTCAAAAAATTGGAAACAGTTTATGTGGTAAACTAACACTTTGATGAGTTTATCTTGTATGTGTGTATCTTCAAAATTTTATTTCATTTTTTCTTTTATGAAGAATTTTGTGACTATCATCTGCTTGGAATGTGCTATGTCTGCCTCTAAACTTCCCCAGATCCTATTATCTAAAATCAGGAATTGTCATGTTTACCTTGGTTGGTGTACTTTTATTTTCACTGAAAAAGTTTTCTACCTGAGTTGAATGTTAATGAAGAAATTTTCTTCCCAAGTTGAATAATAATGAAACAGTCTGGATGGTGGCTGCATGATAAAAAGGCCAGTTTCTTAGTTTTCTGTGGAATAAAATTAAGTTTACAGACAATTAATGAAATTCTGATGTGAAATTTTCATGTTCTTGAATACAGGTTGATTTCTACTTGATTTTGACAAACAGTGTAGCTGCATAAAATGTCCTGTGGAAATGGTAACATAATTTTGTGAAATAATTTTCTTTAAACCCTGCTTTTTAAAAAGATCCTTTGTCTTACCATCTTTTTCAGCAAGAAATAAGTCACGTGATAAAACTTTTTTCCCCATATTGTTGTCATTGATAACTTGTTCCAAGCATGTAATAAAGAAAAAAAAGCGTTATGAAAGTCTGAGGTCCACCATGATAATTTGCATTGGTAAATTATTGGATTTACAGGCAAACTAAGAAAATTGGATATAAATGGTATACTGTATTTCTGCGTGTATAGGCCATACATTTTTACAAAAAAAAAATGACTACAAAAAGTGGGGCGTGGTTTCTTTATGAGATATTGTATTTTTTAAAAATTTGTCAACATGCAGTACATTTTAATGTTTTAAACAAATTAATAGCTTATCACTCATGTTAAACTCAGCTTTCTCGCTTCCTTTATTTTCTTTCTCCCTCTCGCTTGGCATCCCTCCCTTCCACTCTCTGACCCCCTCTACCATGAACCAGTTCTTTGTCATTCCCTTGTACCCCCCCCCCCCCCCCCACGCATCCCTGATTTGTCATTATCCTTCTCACACTTGCTGTTGCTCCACACAGCTGCTTGGCATTGGTTGGAGGAGAAATGCAAAGGAGGGGAATTGCTATGAAGGCTGGGTGGTCTACCAGTATTTTTATAATCCCCCCCCTTCTTCTGTACACTTCTCTCAACGCCCTTCTCTCTGGCAGGATGAGAGAGCCAGCAACTGTGTGTGTGATGATGCCAGTGTTGCGACACACCCAACGGCAAACAGTTTGACGTTGCCGTAGTTTGCTGTTACTGCACTGGTTACTCTTTGCAGTAGCACGATGAGGCCCGGAAATATTTACAGGAATACAAAAGTTCAGTTTGGCCTATACTTGAAATATTAATTATCCCTAATTTGTCATCAAAAATTTTCTGGTGCGGCCTATACATGCCAAAATACTATAAATAGACTTGAGGTATGGAATGTAGGTCTTCAACCCCTGTATTTTAATAGAACAGAGAATATTAGCTTGTTTCCTTTTTAACAACTCTTGTATCAGGTGCAAAAACATTTGCATCAAAAATTATGCTCTAGAGGAATACAACACAGTATTGACATAATGTATAACATTATTTTATTATGACCAAAAGTATTTAATTTTTAAAGATGTACAAAAAAAATTAAATGCAATAGTACTATGTTTACTAAAGAAGTAAGTTACGACTTGTTCCGAATAGCCAAAAATTTAATGAAACTGTTTTTTTGTATTGTGTTTTATGTAATAGAATTATATAATGTTATATTATCAGGAATTCATATTTTTTTTTCAGTATTTATTAGCACACAAAATACAAATATGTTTCATATATTACACATTTCATTCTTATTTCTAAATTTTGTTTATGTGCATGTCTTGAAAATCGAGAGGTCACAGTGATGTGCTTATAACTGTATTAGTTTGAGGAGATTTAAATTTATCATCTGGTAAAAGTACAAATTATTTTCCAGTAATATTTTTATTTTTATTTACCCAATATACCCACATAAAAAATAACTTCCCAAGTACATATTTGTGGTGTGACTTATTGCCTTCATCCTATTCCTTCACAGAAAAGTAAAACATTTCTGCATTTTTGAAATAATATTTTGATTCCATTAAGAATATTTAGTGAAAATATGTGTATAAGGAGATCTGACTATAATATATTACATGGGTGAAAAAAGCAGTATTTAAAAATGCTTAAACAATGTATAATTTAGTTGCAAAAGTAATGAAAACCCTGAGTTAAGATAAACTATGCAATTGCTTATTACTGTTGTGTTCTTCATTAGTGTTCCCTCCCTCAGATTTACAATTTACCGTATTTACCCGAAAGGAAGATGACCCTGAATCTAAGATGACCCCTTCTTAAAAAAAAAATTTAAACCTGAATTCAAGACTACCCCTGTCAAGTGCTGAAAAAATTATTTCGGTTGAAAGTATTTTTGCATAAATTTATGGCAAACCCTTCAAGAAGAAATGCTATTATATGAATAATATGATATATTTTATTTACTTTTAAAGAAAAGCTTATCACAATGAAATAGGTGTGTCTAACCTGGCTGTATGGTGGCAGCATCTTTCTTACACTGTAAAACTTTTGTGGGTGTTATATATTTGTGACTTGAGCCAATTTGCTTCCCAGCAAAGCACTTCCTCTTGGCTGGGTAATTCCCGTGGTAATTTTGGGCATCTAACACAAAACTGAACTAGCAGTGTCGCACATTTATGGATTCGTGCCTAGGTTTTGAATTGAAGACGATCCAGAATTGTAGACAACCCCTTATTTTTCTATTCCTTTTCTGTCAAAAACATTGTCTTCCTTTCGGGTAAATACAGTATATAAAAAGCACACTTTCTTTTGAATCACAAAATGCAAAAGAATGCATTTCTATCAATTAGATTTGTATGCTATTGTGCTGTTTCACTCATTTCCTGTTATAAATTAGAATAATTAAAGCAGCACATGCGTGGAATATACGTACGGGAGAATGTTGGTTACTTCTTGATAGGGCTGGGCCGATGCACACCAACTGGCCGATTTTCAGTATATCAGCATCACGAATAATCAGTTCAGTATTCTCTGCCAATCACCACTGCCAATTTTTTTTTTTTTCTGTAAAAAAAAATAATTTTGTCGCTCGTGCATTTGCTCAAATTTTTAACAACTTCTGTATTTTCCAGTGAATAAGACAAGTTTTACATAATTTGGAAATGTCAATAGTATTACTCTCTCCTGCAAACACCTAAAAAATGTTGGTTAACCTAGTTGCCTGAACACTGCACACACTTAATAGGCATTTAAATGTAAAATAGGTTCTAAGAATGTAATATTCCATCTGAAATTTGTTACATGAAGACGTCCAGAAATTTACATTTTACGCCATGAAGCTACAACCACCAACATGAATGGTAAATATACACTTATCTGTCCCATATTGTAAACAAATGCCATCAGCACTGCACCACAGAGATTGCACAAAACAAGCAATGGCAGACATTTTTTTACTCCATATTTAAATACTGTAATGTAGTTGAAACTATAATAAATAACATAAATTAAAAATTAATTTGCAGTGGACGCTGCTTTGGAAAAAGTCACTTTTTAGTATATTGTTTTACCATGAATTTTGGCCAAGTTCAACACAAAAAATTTGGAGATGTTTCCAGCAATGTTAATTTAGTGTAGCATTTTTTATGTTGCGCAAACTATTGTAATACTCATGTTTATATTACCGTGGTGGCAACATTTTTAGGAAATGATGTATTAATAGTGAAAATGGTGCAGAAATCGAGCTTTGTATGGAAATATTTTTCTGTCCTAACTAGTATAGATAATACAAAAGCAACATGTTTGTTTTGTGGTGCAATTATATCATGTGATGATCTCGACAGTCATGGATTTAATTAATATATACAGGTAGTAGCTATTATTAATTTAGGTAATTTTTGCTTGTGAGGTGCACAGTAGCTGCAAAACATTACATTGACACGTGACACCCCAGCTGTCTGCGAGTACACTACATCAATCAGCAATGGTTTTGTAGGATGCTAGGCCAGGCACATTCTATACCGCCATAGCTCAGAGTGAATCTAGTCTTTACGAGGGACTGGAGCACGTCCAGTATACAGGACTGGCCTGGTAGCTTTGCGGCAGGGTTCAAAGTTGGGTTCGGGCAGTGAGTGAGGTTTGACACTTCAAGTTGCGTGCTGCTGCTGGTATCCCTGAGTGTCGTGACACTACTGTACTAGCGTGTTGGAGCGGCAGGCACTTGAGTGCTGTGGCTGTTGTTGTTTTGACATGGTTTTGGGGGCAGAGCAACAATGTTGATTCCGAAGTACGCAAGGGGTTCTGTTGGCAGCTGTTCTGACTGACGAAGGAACTCTCTGACCCAGGGGTGAACTTCTTGGTTGCCACGAACTGGGACCTTAAAAAAATCCCTTAGAATAGCTGGTATCACTGGTACTGATAGATAACGAAAGGTTTGTTTGTACCTGTTCACGTGGTGCTAGACTGTTGACGAAGGCTACAAGGGAGGATGTCAGCTCTTGTAGGTGCCCAGAGGCAATCAGCATTTGTTTCACCTTTTCCCTTATGCCACTGCAATGGGAGAAAGCCATCTGGATTCACACAATAGACACGCTCTCATTCGTAAGGTGAAAGGCGGGGAATGTGTTCCTACGCTGTGTAACTGCTTCCGCTGAGTCTTCTCAATTCAGGGAATGTCCCCTCCGGCACAGAAAGTGGGATGGAGAGGGCGAGCACTGAACTGACAAACAGGTTAGAAGACAAAGTGTGAATGCCTTCGCAGTGTCTTCCCAATCCAGGGAACGTTTCCTCTGGCACTGAAAGTGCAATGGAAAAGACGAGTACCAAATTGGCAAGCTTGGTTGGGAGACAGAGTACCTGTGAGCAGGCTCCACCGTTCCACCTACCGGGGTATGCGTAAAGGTTGGCCGGTTTGCGAGTGTGTGTGGGTGGTAAAATACATGTAGTGGCTCGATTGAGTAATTTTCCCGGGATCACCTGCGTTTCCCTCAGGAAGGTCAACTTGGAAGGGTGCTAAATCTACGCAAATGTGGAACTTAAGAGTTGGGTAAAATTCAATGTTTTTTTCACATGATATGAAATATACATGTGATGCCCCACTACCTCCTGCGTATACGAGCTGTTGGGAGGGGGGGAGGCTATCCTACGCAAAAACAGGTAGAGGTGACCCTTTCCTGAGGTGACGGGGATGGGGTAGATTAGCTCCGTGAAAATTTCTTAAACTGATACTTGCTTCCTATCGTTTTGTTGCCCAGAAGGGGCCACAGGGTCTTAGTGGGGTAGCCGACTAGGCGTTCGTTCCTTGGCACGGATGCTTGGGTGACTAAGCAGCGTGTGGAATGAATAATCTTGGTTGTAGACCAAGATTAGGTGTCTCTTCGGCACTGAAAGTGCGATGAAGAGGGAAGATAAGCTGGGGAGCTTGGAGTGACGGCTGAAACAATCAGGCTGGTCAGATCCTTGGTGGCTAGCGTGGCGAGAAAATGAAAATTGCTCAAGACTGCTCTTGAGACTGCTGCCAAGTCGAAACTCTGTCCTCCTTTTATACTAAAATGGGCAGCTGCCTCGGTACTCATTGGCTTACGTCTTCACGGCGAAGGGATGTGCCGAGCAAGGGGTGACAAAAGCATAGTTTCTCCGGTATGACATCACCGGCCAACTTGGAGAAGGTAGGAAAAGACTGCAGCGAGACCTACTGCAAACGCTATCTAGTAGCATGCAATGGTACTCGGTGCCTTTGGGGCATAGCTTCAGTGGCCGGTGAATACTACAATACCACTAAGCAGGAACATCCATTCTTACTAGGGTAAACAGTACAGGCTGGGGGCACATGCCAGCCAACAATGACAAACTCAGTTGTCTCAGCAGCAACGCATGCTAACTGATGAGCTGAATTCATAAATGCCCATTGTTGCCAATGTGTTATGCGTCAATTCGCCCCCTCTCAGCTGCGACTGAGGCTCATCCTTGAGGGAGATGAATGCAGATTCTTCCTGAGAAGGACTTGTGACTGTCCCCGCAGAAGCAACCCATCTCTCTTTCGACTAGCTCCTGTCTCAAGAAGATAAGATCAGAGCTCATCTCTGATGAGAGATGGGGGCAAGTTCCTCCTGAGAAGGACATGGGAGTGTCCTCCCAGGAACAATCACCTTCCTCTCGGCTTGTCCACTCAGAGGAAAGGTACAGATTTCATAATTGATGGAGTCAGGAACTAATTCTCCCTGAAAAAGATGTGGAAGTGTCTTCTCAGGAACAGTTAGGCTTCCTCTCACTCGAGCACATCTCAGAGGGATGGTACCGTATTAACTCATTTATAGCGCACTCTTGTGTATAGTGCGCACCATGATTTTGCAGCAAGTTTCAGGGGATTTTTTTTTTTTTTTGTAAAAAAATTGCACCAAATATTTCTGGTACATTATCATTAAATATTACTTTTTTTTTTTTTTTTTTTACGCTGGTGAGCAGCAGGCTTCCCTTATTCTTTTTGCCTCTGCCAGCTTAATTTTTTTCTTTTTTATCCTTTTAGCAGTGACATTCTGTCTTTTTTTTTTTGCAGTGATGGAATGTGACAACCCTTTTTCCAAAAAAAAAAAAAGAAGAAAAAAAAAAACAGTGTCGCCTCTTCTTCCCTTCTGTTCCCCCTGAACATAGTTGGTTTAGCTTCTGCCTTACATGGAAACAAAGAGGGCTTGGTGGAATTTATCGATTGGCAACATCTGGTGAAAATGAAGGGCCGGTGAGGGGGTGAGCCCAGTCGCGTAGTTTCTGTGCGCAGTTCAGGTTACATTACTGAGTGCTAACTTTTTTTAAGGAGGGACAAAGTGAAATGATGCAAGCAGCGTGTACTAATTAAACATCAATAATGCATTATCACTGTTAAGAGAAATATTTACTTGCAAGTTATGTTATAATATTTTCAAGTAAACGTTTTGTCACTAATTTTTTCCCCAATAAAAACAATATTTAGTATTGAACATGATGTATTTTACTGTACTCAAAACTTGAAAAATAAATTTTAAAATACAATTTTTATGAAAATGGTTAAAAAAAATTATACTTCTTAACACCACACAACAATATCTACAAAAGCTTTTCTTCATAAACAACATGATAGAAACAATGGATCAATCACATAACTGGTGGAGCAAAGAAAAAAATTAGAAAAGGAGAGGGATGGGAGAGGAGTAATGTAAGACTGAGAAATATGAGAAAACAGACAGTTCCACCACACTTCCCTCTAAATCATCTCCGAACAATATGTGACTACCACTCCCTCTTCCTTAATTTTTTTCCCGCTTAGAGTGTGCACCCCAGAAATGTTTTCCTCTATTCTGGGGAAAAAGAGAGAGAACAAATTCCCCCCAGGAAAGATATGAGAGAGTCGAGTTCAATCAGAGGGATGTCTTGGGTGGAGAAAAAAATTCCTTTGAGAGAATGTCGTACTGTTCTCTCAACAGCAAGTTTTTTCTCTCCCGGTTGTACTTCTGTAGCACCTTCTACTCTGCATTCCTGCTCTGCGCTCAGCAAACACACACACCCCCACCCCCACCCCCCTCAATCTCCAACAGGAACATTACCTTGGGAGGTGTGTATAATCAACTGGCTGGAGAAGCCCAGGTGGCAATGTACAGATTAACTATTTTATGTCCCTTTCTAAGCAGTGAGCAGCGGCAGAAGTTTCCTTCTCTCTCTGTTGCATACAAAGCATTGACATCTCTTTTTATGTAGGAAAGGATAGAATTACAGCCGTGCCAAGCTGCGAGTGTTGTCAATTTTTATCTCTCAGCGCTTCACATTTTACTACCATTATTTTTATTGGGTAGGTCATGCTGCGTGCGGAACTATATGGTATGCCGCGGACGTCTTTCATTAATGTGCGCAGTCCAGCAACAAATTCTACGCTTATTACTGACAAACTCCAGAGCTTAACTGTGAAAGAAAAATAACAAGATATGTGGTCTGCACGCAGAATAGTGCGATGATTGGGGAAATTATAAATTACGATTACAGAAAACGATTCATTATTGATCAAATTATACGGAAATATCACATGAAAAGAGCTGCTCTAGTTTGGTTGGTGTTTGATTGGTAGAGACATGAAAAATTCGTGTTATTATTTAAGGACAGGCTGAACTCGTTTAAATATAACTTTAAAAGCTTTTATAGAGCAAAGTTTTGAACTTTGTCGGATGACGCGTATTCTACAATGGTAATTAGACAACTTCAGTTCATCAGCATAGCCTGCAGCACATATGATTTCTACAAGGTTTGCACTACAGTTAACCCAGGGCTGTCACCAGTCCTGAAGTTTAAGTCCTTGTTCCTGTATATAAAAATCCTGGAATCATTGGGTCAAATCCTGTAAAATCCTTGGAATTAAAAAACTTGCAAATTACAGAACAAAATTGGATATGAAAGACGTTTACTTATTAAGTAGTTGTTTTGGTTTGTAATGTACAAACCATGGTAATTCTTTTTTCCACTCACAATGTACTTTGGTTTATACAACAACTGTGTCAGCAATAATTTTCATATCCTCACCACTGTGATATCAATGCCAAATGCAAAAAACAGTCGCCAAATTCGGATTGCATGAGTAAAAATGGTAATTCTCTGCAAAGGTTTTAAATAATGGCCTCGGCGTTTGCATTTGATCATGCAGCCGGGAACAGAAATATGGAGATAATTGTATACCCGTGCCAGTGAATAATGAAGTAAAATATTTTGGACATATGCTATTGAAGCAATGGTGTATGACCAAAATATTTTGCGTAATTATTCACCTCCGTTATAAGAATCATTCAAACAAATAATGCATCAGTGAAACTGGCGCACATCGCTGTGGGCGCTAGTGTTGCATGTACGCAGCAGTTACTTTGAGCAAAGTGCTAAAAAAATAGTTAGGGATTGGGTTTTTCTACAGTGTTAAAAATCCGTTAAATCGGAAGACTTATGTTAACCACATGTGACGTCAGAAGATTGCACTGTCGACCTTAAGAGAAAGGACGTTCCTGTCACCGGCCTGGCAAAGTTATGCTCATCAAGGCAGTGAGTAATACTAATCACTGCTAGATGGCACTACTACTATGTTTCATCACTCGTCTGCCTCATTCTTCCAGCCGGCTGGTGACGTTATACCAGAGAGCTATAATTTGCTTTTTGCTAACCCCTGCTCAGCGACCATCCCTCGCCTTCAAGATGCCAGGCACTCATTGGCAGCCACTCGGGCACATAGTATAAATACAGAGTCAGAATTTGACTCTGGGATCAGTCTTCAGTCTTCCTCCGCACACGTTGCCGGCCTGCCTAACAGTCTTCACCACTCTAGCCGCTGAAACACTCACCATCTTCTATCCTCGCTATTCCTACCATCCCTTCCCTTCATTGCACCTTTGTGCCAGAAGGAACACCTCTCGTAAGCTCCAGTGTTGGACTAATCCTGTCAACACCTTGATTAGTTATCCTAGCATCATGCCACTTGTCATCTACACTCTAGACATCATGGCCCCTTCTGGGCATCAGTGCATTTAGGGAGTCGGTATTATTTTACAGTTCTCACAGCGCTATTCTGCCCCTACCCTTGCTAGTTCACAAACATGTCGCCTCTACCCGGACTGCATAGCTTAGCTTCCCGGCAAGCTCTCGACAAACACAGGAGGGAGTACAGTCACCACGTACGTGTTTATTCCCGTAAAAAGGAATAAACATTGGTTGAAACTGATCCTTCGGTTCCACATTCCTGTAGACAGTACATTTCCCAGTTGATCTCACCCTTGAGGGGAAAAACAGGTGGTCCCGGGAACTGTTTCTCAAATGAGCCAGTACTCATCTTTGCTACCCACAAGCACTCTCCCCGCTAACCTTTCTACATACTTCAATAGGCAGAAACCTTACGGATGTGAGGTGGTGTGTGACTCCAGATGCCTCACTCCAGACGGAGTGGTCTAAGGGAAAGAACTAGCAGGTGCTTATTTCCTCTGGACATTTGTTAGAGCTGATGCCCACCCTTGTAGCCGTATTAGATCAACTCACTCAAAGGCTCATGCTCAAGCCCTCCATTATCTGTTTATTCCAGTCACACCAAAAGTTCCATGAGATCTATTCCAGCCACCTATCTGCCTGAGTAACAAAGTTCACCCGTTGCTTGTGGAATACTACAGTCAGCCAGAACGGCTGCCAACAGAATCTGTAGCCTATCTCATGTCTGTTCCTCTGTCCCCACCGACACGAACCTTATATCACACTAAGCCATCTCAAAACTCAGGGTCATTGTCTCACACAGTAAATCAACCAGAACCTCACCCTTGCTCCAGCAATCTCCATCACCCAGGTATACTGCCCAAGGCTAAGTACCTGAAAAGGAAGATTGTTCTGGTGGAACCAGACTTTGTACCATGCCAGTACTCTACAGAGGGAAGGCACTGACCCCGTGAAGATTAATTATACAAGAACACTCCAAATTGTCCCGCCTAACAACCGAATTCTACAGCCGTACCCAAGCACCAGAAAAAGAAGTGGAGATCTTCCTCCGGAGGAAGGTACAAATGTTTCACAGGATCTTCCACGAAGGAGACCAAGAGGCCTGCGTATGACAGATTTCCCATTTGCTCCTGCCCCATCTGCGGAACATTTTACCGATTCCGAAACCACAAACAGTGAATGAACTAGTGGATCGAGGCAGAGAAACCGAGATAAACTTTTAAGCACAAGCGCACTTGGACCAACCCAAGCTTACGAAGCCCACAGAAACAGAGTCGTCATCCGAATGCAGTCATAAGCCGACACTACCTGCACCTTGAATTATACGGCTACCTAAATGCTGATACTGCCCAGAGTACCACTATAACAATAATAATACCTGAAGCCCTGCATGTCGAAGTACGTGTTAATGGCTGGAATGTGCTGGCCTTGCTAGACTCCTCAGCCTCAGGAAATTTCATTCGTCGAGCCATGCTAAGCCCTGAACAGAGGGTCTCCTTGTACCCTCAGACTAAAATGTACGAATGGCTAAGCCAGAATGCACACTCCATATAGACGGCCGCAAGGACCTCGCCATCGAGATACATAATCTCAAGATGCAAGCCGAATTTGTCGTGATGCCAGACATCCAGGACGGAATAATACTAGGCCACCCTTGGCTGCAGCAACAGCAATGAACCATGGATCATGGGCAAAGTATACCTGGGGGATGACCGCCACATCACCATGTACTGGGAACATCGACCCGATCGCCAGAAGCCAGCCATGCTCTGCGAAGAGGAGATAAACCACGAGTTGACAGAAATGCAGTTTCGCCAACTGAAGGAAGTGCTCAACGAACACGTGGGAACCTTCAGATCTAATGGAAATCTACAGCAAACTCACAGTGCAACACGAGATGTTGAACACGACGGTAACGATCTACAACCTCCCATTCAGTGAATCATCCAGGAGACACCACCTTATTATGGACCAATTGGACGACATGAAGCGACAGGGCATTGTTGAGCCATCTAATTCCCTATATAACTACTACATAGTTGTACCAAAACAGGATGGACAACTACGGTTCTGTGTCAACTATAAGGCTCTCAATGAGGCCACACTGCCTCCTGCTCTCAATCTAGTGCACGTGCTATGAGATATAGGCGAAGCCATGATTTTCAGCATGTTGGATATGCAATCCGGCTACTGGCAAATAGCCATACACCCAGACAGTCGCCCGCACACGGCCTTCACCTCACTATATGGGGAGACATTGCAATTCAGGGTCATGCCCTTTGTCCTTAAGAATGTCCCAGTTACCTTCCAACGACTGATCTCTACCAAAGTATCAACTGGCTACTTATGCAAATTCTGCTTCATGTATCTAGACGACATGATTGTGCACGGCAAATCATAGGAAGAGCACCTGTCGCACTTACAGTGTGTGCTAGAACGACTGGACCTCCAAGGATTCGCATCCAAACTTTCAAAAAGTAATTTTGTAAAAACCTCCATAAAGTACCTGGGCCATGTTCCACAATACCACTCGATATGGGAAATCCAAGAAGCAGAGGAGCCCCATATGAAGGAACAGCTGCAACGCTTTTTGGGACTATGCAATTGGTTCCAGAACTTTCCGCCCCCAACATTGCAGAGTTAATGGCACCATTTCACCTATTCTTAGAAGAAAAAAGTGCATTGGTGGTGGATGCCAGAAAACCGTGCTGCATTCGAGGATCTCAAGAAAAGCTTCCAACAAATCCACCGTCTGCACAGACCACAAGGCGAGGGACCCCTTATACTGCAGACAGATGCATGCCAAAATGGTCTTGGTGCCTTACTGTACCAAGAAGAGACAGGCGTCAAACCTCTTGCCATAGCAAACACCAGCATCAGGCTTAATACGATCGAATAGAAGTATTACATAAACGAGCAAGAATGTCTTGCTGTGATCTGGGCGATACGGAAATTCCGTTACTACTTATAAGGCACTCACTTCATCTTGAGAACAGACAGCAAAGCGCTTACGTGGTTGTGAGCCCCACGCAACAGTAAAGCCAAACTCAGAAGATGGGACCTTCTACTTTAAGTATTCGACTTTGAGGTACAGCACTGCGCTGGCAAGGATAACGGCCTCCCGAATGCATTATCACAACAAACGAACCTGAACGAAGCAGTGAAACCCGAAGAAGAAACCGACCACCTCACACCTCTCGAACCTATGGAATACCAGCTTGAAGAACAGCTAAGATTTCTTCAACTCCAGCTAAGATGAAGCCAGATAGAACGTCATCAGCAACAGAACCCCGAAGTTAAGGATCTTCTGCACCAAAATCCACTACGGTTTGAACTTCAAGATAATGTTGTGTGGTCTCTGAATCACCAAGCTGGCACCAAGTGAAGAATCTGGGCACCGAGAAACCTACAAGACATCTGTCTGCATTTTCATGAGCATCTCGATGCAGGACACCCTGGGATCTAGGGAAATGCTCACTGACGTGTCAGATACATCTGGGATGGCATAAGCCAAGATTTCCAGAAGCATGTCAACAAGTGTGTCAAGTGCTGCCAACACAAAGCTTATCCTGCCAGATGACATACAGCAAAACCACGTAAGCCACATACTTCGGGGATTCAAGTAGCGGCAGACCTGATGGGACCCTATCCCCAGGGCACAAAAGGAAATTGTTATCTCCTGGTTATAAAAGATATGTTCTCACTCTGGGTGGAAGCCTTCCCCCTACCGAGCCAGGAAACTCACTATATTATCTGGAAATTTGATTCCGAGATTTTCCTCACTGGGCATACCCACAGAGTATCCTAACGGATAATGGAACTCAGTTCGCTAGCAAACAGGGGCAGCTAGCATGTCAAGAATGGGGAGCCAAAATCTGGAGAACGCCATCCTATCATCCCCAAGTCAATCCAACTGAGTGCCATTAACAAGAACTCAAAAAATTTCTACGCCTCAGCCTGGAAGAAGACCAGCCCCATTGGGACCGCCACATCAGCAGAATTTTATTTGCTTTGCGCCGCCACACAAATGAAGCTATCGTTTCCAGTCTTTGTCAGCTTTTGTTGGGATGAACTCTCCAACACCTTGTAGACTGGCAATGGGTGCATGAGACAACTGAGACGCCCCAGCCTGAAGTCATCCAAATTTCCGCCCAGTGATGTGTCGATAAGGCCAGAGATAGTCAAGATACGTACAGCTCCAAAAAGTACCCTCCCCACGTACTGGTATAATGAGCTTTCGAGATGAGAGAGTCAGACCTACTCTGCAGCCATACTCTGAGCAGAGGGAATGACCAGTTCAGCACGGAACTGGCTAGAAGATGAGAAGGCGCCTACAAAAGATCATAGGAGGCCAGGACATTTATTGGGCGGAAGACCACTGGGGACGCATATGGAAGGCAACCAGAATGCAAATGCGACTCTATTCAGAAAGTGCCTCGGAACCTGCCCAATGTGCCGACCCATCGCTGATATCTGATATGCCGGGCGACGTTGAAGTACCAGCCGAATCACCGCTTTGTAAGGAAGTATGGACGTCATAACCTGCGAAGATGGACAGGACAGAGTAACCAGCAATGGACAGCATCTATTCTGCGCCTAAAAGAATGGGATTCCGGCGACCACATGTCACAGAATCAGAACAATCGCTACCTTCCATGTCATCTGCTTTCCGTCGAAAGTTTGCTAGCCAGCCTGGAAGATAAACCCCCAGCACCATGGAAGTATCCTGGAGAAGCCCATTGGCTTGTAGCCAGAGCCGTAAGCGCCCACATCCGACTACCAGTGCCCAGACGACTTCAACTACGAGCTCTGTCAGACCGACAGTGCAACTAGAGTCTTCGTCTTGACGATGCACACCAGTTTCATCGGCTCCAGCCAGCCACCTCGGCGAAGCTCCTGCTACGATAGACGCCATAGCAGCCGATGCCACCGAGAATCAGCCCTCCCTGAGGATGGCGCCTACCAGAGCTGCAAATGATCACAAGGCCGCCTCCCAGGTCGTGGAATAGCTGGTACCTGCAGCTGTGATCTCTTTGAAGTTCCTGGTAGAACCAGCACTGACCTCCCCTCTAGGTGGCCGATATTTATCTTTAAACAGGTTATACCTAGAGCACAGTTTTCTACTTTTTACGTAATCCCCCACAAAAGAAAGATCTAAATTGGCTCTTTTTCTTTAGGATACACCGGGAACTTTGTAAATTTCTGTTAGCCGTTATGCTGGTCGAAAATAAAAGTTGCTACACTATTAACACACGCATCTGCCATGTACACATGCTCGTCTTTCTTTCACAAACGAAGTGCACATATATTTAAATATGGTGGCATGCCATTTATCTACTTTACGTGGCCCAATACGCTCGGTTGGTGTAGGACTTCGATTCGGGGAATGACCAGTAAGCCAGGATCATTTCCCTCTTCTTCGCCTCCCGACCGCAAAGGGTGAGTCATACCACACTACAGCCTATCATATCGTTCACTTTCACACATATACACTCATTCAATTCATGCTGCTGTTGACCACTCTCATGATCCGATCCTCCGCTTCACTCCTTCGGGAACTTCGTTCCCACCATCCTGTATTCATTGGATTTGCTTCCTGGAACAAGACAGACCCTTATCCAGAAAGTGGACATGATCGGGTAGATTGGGGTGAGGGGATACCGTTCTTAGTAGGTATTTGTTCTAATACCCTTTTCACGATATTCCAATACATTTGTCGGGTGCAGTCGGGATGCGGCCTGTGGACCCCTTTGCGATCCTCCTCCCCCTACAGAATACCTTCATCTGTCTTGGTTCCCTACTATTGGGGAAACTATTATTCTCCTCGTTGGTTTCCTGTTTTTTTGGATACCGTCCGGGAATGAAGGAATAATACCTGACCATAGTGTACCCCGTGAAGGGCTTGGTGTATTTGAAGGTACGCCTCCCATATGTATGGACGGCATCCTTGAAAATCTCAGTTTCAGAGGACCTTTCTCCTCTGCACCAGTAGCACTCCCTGAGCAAGCTCAGGAGTGCATCCTTCTGTGTGGACAGACCTGCCTGGGCGAGGACGAGTCTGTCCACTGTCTCCATGTGAGGGAAGATGATCTTTTCTCCCCCCTCATTCTGCCAGACTACCATGACAGACTGCCATCAATACATTTGGTTCTTCGAGTCTTGACAAGTATGCTCCTCTTATCTCATAGTACAACCACAGTAGCTTGCCAGGGAGCACCCCCACAAGCCATGCCTGTACAGTCGCATACACCATGTTTCTCTAATCTGGCCAGCTTATAGTTACTGCTATCTCTGATGAAGGGACTGCCTCATTCCTTCTTACTAGTTGTTTATGGAGGAAGACTTCTCTGTACACCTCGGTTTGGCTTGGCTGTACAGTTATGACCTCCTTCGTAGGTACTCCCATTTCCTTTGCCTCTTAGGCTCGGTTCATGGCATAGTCTATTCGTCTGTTATCCCTTATTAATCTGTTCATGTTTCGATATATGCTGGCGAAGCCCTCTCTGACGAAAATCACCTGGTTCCATGCACAAGCCCATCCATCATTTCGTTACTCTGTTTCTTCCTAGCCTTGGCTGTTCACATCGAATTCCACATTCCTCTCCCTGTTGCCATGAGGTACCTAAGTACCTCAGGTCCATGGTCTTATCTCGGAGCATAGCCCGGAGGTCTAGGGTGTCAAGTTTCACCTCCAATTATATTTTCAAATTCTCTATCTTGGGGCAGTCCACTGCATAGGCGGAGGTAGTGGTTACCCCACACACCACACAGTCAGTATGATCAACCAATCCCACAGATGACAGCTTCGCCTTGATATTCTCATGACCAGTCAAGATCTGTGTAGAGTAGTGACCTATTTGAAGGCGATCCCATGAGCAGCCTCTACCTGACATCTGGTAAGATCTCATGGGCAATCCCTCCCTTATCAGAATGATCCCATCTAGATTGCCACGATGTTAGTGTCGTTTCCTTTGATACGTGACATACCGGTAACTTTTACTCAAATGGGTCAGGTGGTGAGAGGCAGCGGCCAGTAATTTTGTCGAAGTGATAGCCACTCTCTCTTCTTAAGGGGGTTATGTTTTGCCAGTGTGCAGGAGGTTTGCTGGTATACAGAACAAGCCTTGTGGCAACTTGGCAGGGCACAAAATCTTGACTTAGTAGTGCAATTCTACGTTTGGCAGGTATGGGAGATGTTAGACTACCTGGGCGACGTTTCAATAAGGCAGTAGTGTTCTGAAGCGCAGGTGTAAGCGATGCTGGTGGGGTGGTATGCATTTCCTGAGGTCTATAGGCAGACGATGAAAGGAGAACAATTGGGGTTAGGTGAGGGTCACTGGAGTAGGTGGTAATTCAGGACTTCTCAAGTATTCGACAATGCACTCTGGATAGGCTGCAGGTCCGGAGTGTGTAGGTGGTGAAAACAGATGCTGTGGGACAGGAACTTCTCTTGGCTCTTGCAAGTGTCGGAGGGCTTGCGCCTGTTCACTGGGTAGGAGGCTAGCTATCTGTTTCACTAGAGAGGTTTGAAACTCGTATACTTGACCGATGCAGAAAGTGTCATCTTAACCTCTTCTTTCAGTCCCTTCCTTTTAGCAAAAGGCATTGGGATGTTGGACTGGCAGATGTCTTACCACTTCGGGGGTTACATGTCCCCAGCGGAGCCACTCCGTGGAGAAGTACTTGTCGAACTATTACAGTTTCACAGACAGTGTACCTATGAAGGCTCTTCCATTCCCACAATCCAGTACTGGTGGAAGGGAAGGCCAGTTCTAGTGCGTGAGCTATGCCAAAACAAGTGTATGATTTGTCTGAGTAAATTTTCAGTGAATACCCGCTAGTACGTAACAAGAGTAACTACAAGGTACTACGTCTCCAAGGAATGTTACTCAAATTAAATGTTACACACATTTTATTTTCAAGGAAAATAAAAACGTAGTGATAGTACTCTAGTTTCGGGCCAGTGACGCGGCAAGCTTCAAACCTCGAAAGCTATCGTTAGGGTGGCCAGCAGAGGGGACCGACTAAACAAGAGAATGTGTGTGAGAATTACTGTGGCAGAATCGCTTGCATTGTTGTGTGCGTATTGTAGAAAACGACGTCAATATCGCTGACACTCGCTTTGGAAACTAAGCATGAAAGTGACAGGATGGTAGTCTTTACAAAGACTGGGATACGAACCACTATAATAACAGGGTAACTACAGGTGGAGGGGGATGTAGGGCGGGGTACATAGCGGATATCTCCTAACTGACGTAGCCTTCCCTACCACAAGCTTTGCTGATGTATATTGTAGACAGGGGGTTGTTTCCAGCAGCGTGTGCTGGGACAATGGTAACCATACAAACACTTAACGTTTAAGCAAGAGATAGAGTGCCTGAGCAACGCGTGCCAGACACTACAATCTGGTCAGCTCCGAGCAACGAGTGCTGGAGAAGAATACTAGCGCATGCTGAAAAAAAACTGGTGGTGGCAATCTAATCAGATCCCTAGCGACGCATGCTGGGATTTAAGATTGCTCTAGAGATGCGGGCCGCCCCAGCTTTTATACAAATCGTGGGCCGGTGTCCATCGCTAATTGGCTGATGCCACCAGGTCCAGGGGGTAGGGGGGATCGCTGAGCAGGGTATGCAAATGCATGACTTGCCTCTGTGACATCACTGGCCGGCTGAAAGGGGACGCGAAACAAAATAAGAGCGATATTACTACTAGTGCGTTATAGCGGGAGTAAATAAACTCGCTTTTCCTCCTAGCATGATTGCGGTGGACTGGTGAATAATAAAAGCTGCACGGCAGGTAGTAAAATCTAACTTTTTAATGTAATAATTTTAACCTTCAAACTCCGTGAGAGGGACCTGAGGGATGGCGCTGCAGTCATTAAAAATTAATATCTCAAAAATCATCAGGCGTCGCCTAGAAAGCCTTCAGATCCCCTAGGGAAATTGCTTCCACCCATTTTCTGCTTGCTATTTCTCCTCTACTTAATTAGGAGATCTAGTGGGATTTCTCCAGCTAATACTAGCAAGGTGTCTTTTGAAGCCGGTCTATACACCTTGGTAACCCCAAATAGTGCTACTCTTTATGCACTTATTACGCTCCTTTTTCCGTGGACCCTTTAAACCCCAGGATACCACGCACCACAAGCGTACATTAGTATCGGGAAGAATATGCTATTATACATCAATTTCAACATCCGATACCCGAGAGCCCAGTTCGCCGGAGCCACAGACCTGAGCTTATGAAACACCACAATCTTGTTCACCATATAACGAACGTGACCATGGAACATCAGACAGGTAACAAGCATCTCTGCAAGGTATTTCATTTCTTGAGAGTAGTCCGTCATCAGAATTACCATAAATCACGCAGCCATCCGAGAGGTTCAGCCGAAGCAGTGCTTCGAAGATCACATTCCATAATATTGGACCCAGCACTGAGCCCTGAGGACCTCGCTGAGCACCTTATTCTCTCTGTGCACTCCCATTTCCAATTGACAGGTTCCATTTGTTAAGAAGCTATTTATCAAGGATACTGATAGCACGTAGATCCCTACATACGATCCGACTTAATTCACCATGCCAATGACTGCTTTCTCATTTCCTTTACCCCGTAAAAAAAAAACACTACTCTCTTGGGTGTAACTCCTGGAATACATCCAGTTCTTCCATCAGTTTCTTGTTCAGTAAACACTCCAGCATTTTGCCTATTACTTACAAGAACATCATTGGTCTGTACGATTTCGCTTTTCTTGGGTTTTTCCCTCCTCCTTTACACAGGACTTTCAGGGGGCCTTTCTTCCACACATCAGGGAACATAACAGTTTCCAAGCAGTCATTGAACAGAGCTAGCATTTCATTCCGTATCCTCAAATACGATCTGAGTAGCATTTCTCCAGTCAGGCCATCTAGGCCTGGTGTCTTCTTGGGCTTAGTTTTCCGGATGATCCCTTTCAAATCATCCAGGGAGAAGGGTGCTGTGTTCCCAGTATCTATTCTTTGCTCCATCATGGTACACACCTCCTGGTGGAACTCCGGGTCTCCTGTCCTGGAATTATCTAGCAGCAAGATCTCCATCAGAAGCTTTGCATTATCCTCAAAAGACTGCGACAGATGTCCATCAGCCTGAAAAGCTGGAAGCTCCTCCGAATATCGTGGTTTTCCCGTCACCATCCAGTATATCAAGCCCCAGGAGTCCTCACTCCCCCTAACCGTTACAAGCTCTCTCCAAGCTTGTTGCCTTTTCTTTCTCATCTTTCTCCGATATTCCCCTCTTGCGACATTATGCTGTTCCACTGCCCTCTGCCTTAGTTCGGGTTGATAAGTTCTTTTAAACATTTTCCTTAGGTTCTTTACCATCTTACACATTAGTTCCAGTTCATCATCCCACCAAGGATTGCACAGCTTCTCTAGCTGCCACGTCTATGCTCAATGCATAGGCAGCAGCCTTCAAGTTCCAGATGCCGCCCAGTGCCACTGCCGACTTTCAGGCCCAACACCCCGGAGGAGTAGAAGACAGCACCGAAGCCCACACCTCTTTTGACCCCGAGGTCATTTGTACTAACCCTATGTTCTCTGCCCCTATTTTGATTTCCAGGGCACCTGAGGCAGCTCACACCAAGGTAGTTCCCAGTGCCACTCTACATGGACACGAGGAGGACGTAGCTAAGACGCCAGATGCAGCCTAGAGCCAGCCGCGACCCATGGCGATAGCAGATGCAGAAACCTTCCCCGAGGCTCCATCTTCATGGACATGAAGGGGTCCCTGTGGAGTAACCACTCTGGCATCTGCACTCTTCTGTAAAGGGAGACTGTCATCCGAAGGGACAGATCAATGTATCCTGCGGGCTCCTGATGGCAATGAGGGAGAGCTCTAAGCAACGAGACAACCGTTTCCGGAAAGCAGAGTTCCAGCAATGGATCCAGCCATCCCATCTGTGCTGAGCCAGCTCAACACCTGGTCACTACAAAGACACGCCATGGTGGCCTCCAACCTGTTTCAAATGGCCAAACCTTCCCTAAGCACTTCCTAGGAAAAAGGGGCGCACAGCGCACGTAACCAGCATATCACAACTGTGAGTGCAGTACAACAAATCACAAAAGATTCTTAAATAGCAGCGGACACTATTATTCAAAAATAGTTGGCTATACACATTAGTACACCAACCACCTCAGTGTAGTTACGTAATCCTACACATTTTCTGAATCTATTTTCCTGTCACGAAATGTGTAAGGTTGATGCATACCCAGTTAGACTGACTGGCACATTTGTCGAGGATTTTTCCTCTAGACCAAAAGTGGAGTTAGAAGGTTAGAAGGTTAGAAGACGTGAAGCGAGGGGTGTTGATTACCGTTTACTTACACTGTCGTCTTGGGTGTTGTTGTTGATGCGAGTTTCACCCAATAGTCGTGAGCTCGGTCCACTCCAAAGCCTTTCTTGCATAAGAGGTGGTAATGCAATCCATGGTTGATAGCAACATGACATTGGGTTACAACCCAATAGTGACTTGCTGGCACGAGCTCGATAAGAATCCCCACTGATCCCTCACACATGCGGGCTGATCAGGGACGTGGAACCGTGTCGGCCACCAAGCCTCTACTGGTTGTGCATTCGCATAGGGTTGAGCAGCAAACCCCAGGTTAATGTCACTTCAGCACTGAGTTAGTGCTGAAAGCGAGAAATAACCTGAGCTTGTAGCCCCTACATGTGTGAAGGTGTTTATAGTGGCTGTGGCGTCGCTGTTTCTCCCCACCAGCACTAAATTAGTGCTCGGGAGGCTGGAAAGAAACAGGTAGCCGTCTAATGTGGATGTCAACAATCTCCCGGTTCCTGTTGCCAGTGCACATTGTATTCCATCTCGAACCATTAACACAGACAAGTACCCTGTAAATGAAAAGCGGAAGAGTAGTGAACAATGAGTGCTTATTGAATACTCAATAAACACGTGACCCGTACTACCTCTTGCCAAACTGTGGAGTGCTGAAGGTATCTGCGATTCGAGGTGTAGGTGACCTGGTTCTAGGTTAAAGGGGAATAGCTGGTTCTAGACGAATACAAAGTTAGTTAAAGTAAAACTGAGCTAAGTAAAAGGTGTCTAGAAGATACAAAGTGAAGTTAAATACATATGTATGTGTTCGCTGGTCGTCGAGACGTGATAAGCAGCTGCTGGGGGCATACTTGAAGTTTACAAGATCTCCGGAGGTCCCAGCACAGAATAAGTGCTCTGGGAAGTTGCAAGAGAGGATGCGAAAGAATGACTGCCCGAACCTGGCAGCATCCGCATTTATATAGGGGAAGCTTGTTTGCTGTCGGTGCGGGCAGCAGGGAGGGCGATCATCCTACTCTGGTTGGCGTGGGAGTCGAAAAACTCGGGTCAGCAGTAGTCAGCATTTTTACTTCGTACCCCTTCGGCGGCGCTCGGCCTTGCCTGGTGGAGGGCGGCTTGTAAGCTCTCAGCGCGGGAATGGTTGAAAAAAATTGGGGGGGGGGGGGGGGAAGCCTGCCGGGTTGTGTAACTTCAGGTGCAGACAATTCGCTCATAAGTTCGTGTTGCCTTGTAGAGGTGGCCGAGAATTCATGTGTAAAATTCTCTGTACGTCAGTAGCAGTGGAAGTAAGAACATAAGCGATGAGTCATAATCGTGGTTGATTAGTAAGTTAAGCAGCATACGTCAAGTTGAGTCCTTATTTGTAGCATTCACTACACCTGCATTCCTTTGATTACGTAACTAGCTTCAAGAGCAGCTTGTAAATAGCTGAACCAAACTCAAGAGATAACATGAGAGCTAGGAAGCATGTGAATGAATATAGCAGTAACAGACATCATATACGTAAAATCATCAAGACACCGTGTGCAAGTATGGACAAAGACTGGGAAAAATAAAAAAGGTTGGTCTGTTACTATTTTTAAAGTCTTTGAAGCTGCAACACACCATCGTTTATATCGAGAAATGTGGAAAACTGTAAATATATTTTGTCTTGTGTAGAATCAAGCATCTTATTTAAGTAGAATTTTTCCTTAAATAATTAAAGTAAAAGATAATATTTTTGCTGCTTTATAAAGTGCTTTAATTGCGTCAGATCAATGAACTTAATAATGATTTGCTTTCTAATTATTTGTAAAATAATCTCTTGCCAATGAATGTGTAGATTCATTTTCAGCCAGTAACCCAATGACTTAAAGAAATGAAAGGGGCTTGTGAGAATTAATTGATATTGTTGTAAATAACTTTTCTTTTCTTCCAAAAGGGTAATGTGTTGTGCTTCCGCACCCTTTTTCTGTTATGTAGTGGTGACGTAAAACATTTAAAGTAGTTAATGCCTAGCCACAAAAACACTCTGCTTAATCTTAGAGAGTGGGCTGAGTCTGGAAGAGCTCAGTTCATTTTCCCTTAGCTTAGAGTTACACATGTAATTTTGCTTGCTGAGCGACACTAGGAGGCTATGGCAGAGACTAGTTTATTCACCACGCAGGCGGCCACAGCATAGCATTTACTAACATGAACCAAACGAGCGCAGTTCTTGCATGGCAACTTTTGTTTTTTACTTAATAATCATAATTTATATGGTTCCCCGGGGTCGTACTATTCCGTGTGCAGCCCTATGTGCTTTGCTTTGCTTCACATCAACACTGCGACTTTTAAGTAAACCAAATGTTTAAGTTTGTTGTGTGAGACTGCCTGCTTTAATGAAAGAGGCTCGTGGCATACTGCTCAGTTCCCCATGCGAGTTCAAACACTAACAAAAATAAAGAAAGTAATACAACACAGACAGTTCTGATAAAAGTAAAAAGATAAAACACCTGCTCATTATGAAACTCTCGTTATCCTATCCTTTGGAGAGGGAGAGAGACACACACACACTGAGGCTGTTTACCAGCCGCCGAAGTTAAAGAAACAACACAAAAGTATGTCACCACTACACCTACTCCCAGCCCTCGACCTTCCAGCCAGCTGATTCTTCGAACACATGGTCAAGTTCATTCACAAGGGAAGTGGTGCAGAGAGTAGCAGATACTACAGAGGCACAACAATAAATTGCTGCTGAGAGGACAGTTCTACATTCTCTTAAAGGAATTTATTTCTTCCCCCAAGTCATCTCCCCGAGTGGGCTAGCCCAAAGGAAGGCCGATTGTCCCTGCAAGGGAAGAATCTGCTTCCATCTCTCCTCAGGGATGATTTCTAGTCTCATCCTGTTCAGACGGGGCTAGTCGAGAGGGAGACCCATTGTTGTTGTGGGACATCCAAAGTCCTTTCAATAGGAACATGTTTCTCTTCTCCCTCAAGTATGAGTTTTAGTCGCAGAAAAGGGAGGCAAATTTACACATGACATGTTTTCTACAATCAGCATAGCCTGCAGTGCATCTTATTTGTACGGAGTTTGCGTTACCATTAACCAAATGTGACATCAGAAGATTGTACTATGGACCCTGCAAGAATGGACATTGCTGCCACCTGAGATTTTATTATTCACCGGCCTGGCAAAGCTATATGCACCTCAAGGCAGCAAGTACTACTAATCACCGCTAGATGACACAACTAATATGTTTTTCGTCGTTCGTCTGTCTCGTTCTTCCAGCCGGCTGGTGACGTCACGCCAGAGAGCTATGCTTTTCTCCAACCCCCGTTCAGCGAACCCCACCCCCCTCCTTAAGACACCAGCCAATGAGGGCAGAGGCAGCTGCCCGTGGCATAGTATAAATACGGAGTCAGAATTCGACTCAGAACCAGTCTTCCACCGCACATGTTGCCAGAACTGACGAGCCCGCATGAGTCTTCACCACACTAGCCGCTCAAGCACTCACCACCTTCTGTTCTCACTATTTCTACCTTCCCTTAACTGCAACTTTGTGCCAGAAGGAACACCTCTCGTAAGCTCCATTGTTGGACTTATCCTGTCAACACCTTGATTAGTTATCCTAGCATCGTGCCACTACTCATCTATACACTAGACAACGTGGCCCCTTCTGGGCATCAATGCATTAGGGAGTCAGTATTAGTTTATACCTGTTCTCATAGCGCTATTCTGCCCCATCCCTTGCTAGTTAAGAAATGGGTCGCCTCTACCTGGACTGCGTAGCTTAGCTTCCCGTCAAGCTCTCAACACAGGAGGGAGTACATTACGTGTTCATTTCTGGGGAAAAAAAAAAAATTTGTTGAAACTGATCCTCGAGTTTCACATTTTTGTAGACATAGTACATTTCCAGTAGACCTCACCCATGAGGGGAACCACAGGTGATCCCGGGAACTGTTTCTTAAATGAGCCAGTACACATCTTACTTCGGTAGGTAACAGCAGAGCCTACACAGGACCACGGTTTCTGGACTCCCTTGTCGGTCTGGTGCTTGTTCTTTTCCATCACACCTTTGTGCTGGAAGGGGACTTTCCCAAGACTGGGAAGACGTAGCCAAAATCAACACCCATGTCCTGAAGCTGCAGACAACGAGGCCAAATTTTCTGTACTCTCAGCGCTGTAGTGCCGAGCACTGAAATGGGTATCCGCTCACCAGCAGCCACTCACGTGGCTCTATACAGTAGAGAATCCTGTGTTTCACCTCACGGACGTGAGGATGTGTGTGACTCCAGATGCCTCACTCCAGATGGAGTGGTCTTAAGGAAAGGATCTAGCAGGTGCTTATTTTCTCTGGACTTTCGTCAGATCTGACCCCCTCCCTTGAAACCGCACTACGACAACTCACTCCAAGGTATCAAACTCAAGCCCTCCATCATCTGCTCATTCCAGTCACACCAGAAGTTCCCCGAGACCTGTTTCAGCCACCCATTCGCCTGAGTAATGAAGTTCACCCGTTGCTTGTGGAATACTAGTCAGCCGGGACAGGCGCCAAAAGAATCTATAGCCTATCTCACGCCTATTGTTTTGTACCCACCAACACGAAACTTATACTGCACTCAGCCAGCTCAAAACTCAGGGTCATTGTCTCACACAGTGAATGAGGCAAAACCTAGCCCAGCCCTAGCTCCAGCAATCTCCATCACCCAGGTATACCGCCCAAGGCTAAGTACATGAAAAGGAATATTGTTCTGGTGAAATCAGACTTTGTGCCCTGCCAGAAAGTTACCATGCCAGTACTCTACACGGGGAAGGCACTGGCCCCACGTGAAGAGTCACTGTACACGAACACTCCACATTAAGGGTGCGCCAGTCTTGGCACCCGAAAAAAAACTCTCCACCTTACATGTGACACATGCCTAGTCGACAGGGCATCACACATCAAGTAGTAAACAAGGGAGTAGTTCAAATTGTTCTGGCGCCCAACATGCCATGCAACTGCAGAAATTTTTCGAGGTAGTTCAGACAAGTCAGCTCAAACTCTACGGAGGCACGAACTGACTTTGGACAGTCCCTGAAACACCCTGAGGCGCCCAACGTAAGGAACAATGTCGACAGCCATAATCAGCGAGCACGTGCTCTAAGGAACCAATTCAGCTGCAACCAAATTTCTCCAGTACGAAGATCAACAGAATACAGTGCGCACACTGTCAACAATGGCACCACTATTCCTGCCTCGGCTGGGCAGACGATCCCCGCTACACGGACCGGCTGGAATTCAGATGTGAAGATTGCAGAACTAGACAGACTGTGTTCTGTAATTAAGTCACATGTCCCCGGCTGTGGTCGCCACACAATAAGGTGCACACTGTGTGGCAAGACCTATTATCATACATGCATTGAATGGCCCGATTAACCAGTCAACAGACCTACAGACTTGCCAACTTTAAAATTCTCAATCAATAAAATGGATAAAAACTACTAAAACATGCATAAACTGCCCATGGCAAGTTCTCATACACAAAATTTTATAACATTCATACTTAATTAAAATTAATAAAATTTCCACAATTTTACAATGAAAATTTAATACAAGCTAACATTTGTTTAGTGTTTCAGGCCAGAAACTATGATTTCAGCTATAGAAGACTTATACATAATCTAAATGTGTTTACTTAGCATGACATGCAAAGCAAAAATATGCTTACTCCTTGCCTTGGCTGAAATATCATTAATTTAAAATAACTTTCATGTAATACGCTTACCATAAATGTATTAAAAATTCATTTTGTAATATACAAAATCCCTATTCTACAATGGTTTATATTTTTAAATGACATTTAAAACTTGGATATCAAAAATGTGCAAATACTGCCATAACAATATTCGAAC
This sequence comes from Dryococelus australis, assembly GCA_029891345.1. Lineage (NCBI taxonomy): Eukaryota > Metazoa > Arthropoda > Insecta > Phasmatodea > Phasmatidae > Dryococelus > Dryococelus australis. The sequence continues at coordinate 114,707,602 of CM056998.1, read as the reverse complement.
TACGAAAGTTTACAAATTTTAATTCAGAAAAACAAGCATTATGTTTTTTTCTGGATTAAGTCAGATAGAGGCAATTTGGGAATTGTTTACCGCCAAATGAAAAACCACAATAGGAATTCTTTGCTACCTGAAATATTTATTATTCTGTTTGTTGTTTAGCATTGGTCGTTTTCACAAATAGTACACACACAAAACACGTAAAAAATTTTTTAAATACTGGTTGTAAACACAAATGGCACATAAAACTTGAAATATGTACTTGCATTCAGAATACCGAACATAAGACCACTAAATTTTGACAGTTCTAGAAACGTACCTGGCTGCAATGTATCCTTGTTAAACAGCTGCTCTGTCTATAAAGAAAACAATGAGTGTAAACAAATGCTGTGATCAATATTACCATTCAAACCTACCTTGTTTTTCTTATGACAAAGTCATACTACTGGGGCTCCTTTAATTTTATTGCCAGTGGATTGGATGGGTTTGGGAAAGACTTTAGTTTAACAGCTTTCATGAGACGGCGTTTTTTTATACACCTTTCCTTAAAAGACTATCATTTCTAATTACACATGGTTGTAATGGAAGAGTCAAAAATTTGCTTGTATGAAAGAAACATTCAGGCCATGTCCGAACTGACAATTTCGTTATTTTTTAAATTTGGGATTTGGTAGGTATTAATTGTGGCGTTGTCAACAGTCAACTTGTTTAGCACTCATGGCTGCCATTATTACATTAACAGTCAAAAATATTTAATCTAAATTTAATGCTTAAACCGGATGTAATATTTCTGCAATTACTTCTTTTAAACAATTTTGTTGTGGAATATATAAACAAAGCGCAACACATGCTTGCTTTTTAAAACATGCCTAGTGTATTTTATGTACAGTTATTTGTTTTTTCGCATTCGCATATTTTTTTAAAAGAAAAAAAAAAACAAGGCGCTGATTGTCATTTCAAAATTTTGCTAACATCTACTAGATAGAAAATACATTACCAATTACGTCACCTTTTTTTCCCTCCAACTGTTTGTCAACTAAATCTGCCAATTCGTACATGCCTCAAATTATTATATAACCTATCTAGTTTTAACCTCACAGAAATAAAACACGATAAATACGTAGTTAGTGCCAATTCGAAAATTAAACATATTTGAGACATCAATATTTTTGGCAATGTTAGTTTTCCATACAACAACAGTGTTATTTATACACTGCAAAACAAAATTGAAATAATCGAGAAGTATAAAAGAATCAATTGTCCGGTCTCTAGTAAATATTTACTCTGAAATTTTTTTCAATATCGGAATTCGGACAAAATCAAGACGTTTTCGTAAAATCGTAAAAAGGTTATGATTTCCTTACATTTTATGGAAAAATCATAAAAGTTGGCAAGTCTGGACCTGGCATGGTCTATCAATGCGACTTTGGAAACAGGTCTCAGAATATCGACCATCCAACCCTGGTCCAGTCAATCTGCACATTAGACCATGCCGTATAGGAGAGTTGCAGCTGCCACAATATGCAGGCAGAATGCATGAGGATCCACTCCTCTTTACCTCGGAATGTGAACGCGAACTCAAAGCACATGATGTTCCCGAGAAACAACGGGTAGCCAGAACCCAAGTAAATCAAAGGGCAAAGCCCTAGACTGGTGGAATAAATAAGGGGATTTTGTATCTGACTGGAAGCAACTTAGTAGCCGCCTCACTCAGCATTTTACTGGCGGGAAAGTTTTGGACCTCTTAACAACCAAATTCTATAGCCGTACCCAAGCACCAGGAAAAGAACTGGAAATCTTCCCCCAGAGAAAGGTAGGTACAGATGTTTCGCAAGATCTTTCCTGAAGGAGACGAAGAGGCCTGCATACAACAGATTTCCAGTCTATTCCTGCCTCGTCTGCGGAACATTTTACTGATTCCGACACCACAGTGGATGAGCTAGTGGATCGAGCCAGAGAAGCCAAGAAAAATTTCCATGCACAAGCTCTCTTGGACCAACCCAAGCTTACAAAGCCCACGGAAACAGTCTTGTTATCTAAACGCCGTCGTAAGCGTACATCACCTGCACCTTAAACTCCACGGCTACCTAAATGCTGGCACTGGCAAGAGTACTACTATAACAAGAATTGTCCACAACGGCCCGCACCAAGGCCTGAACAAACGGAAAACACTGTTAGGGTAAAAATGAGAATTAAAGAATAAACTTTCAAACACACTATTAATTTCAATATACTATTACTATTTTTCCCAAATTAACAATAGCAAATACATTTTCAACAACACATACTTCAAACATTACATTATTATTTTTTACACATTCACAATAAACAATGTCACTGACACTTTAAAATAAAATTAAAGTAACCTTACAGTTTTACATTTATTTACACAATCTTTTAAGCCACCTCCACAGTAAACATATATACATTCACTTGCTATTTACTCAAGAAAGATTACTAGATGGCCTATCTTCAAAATCCAAATCAATACTCCAGCCTAAGTTACAATCCAAAGCTCTCTCTGAAACCTCCTCAATTGGGCTGGCAGCAGCTATAGGGGAAGCCAAGAGGCATGGCAAACCTGATGACCCAGCCTAATCATCTACAAAAACTCTAGGTGCAGACTGCTCTAATAACTCTGTCAAACTCATAGAGGAATTGGAACTGCTTGACGAAATACTAATAACTTCCGGTTCGTCAAAACGTTCACAATAGTGTGCTATATATAAGTTGGCGGCTTATTCTCAAAGTCTTTAAACAAGTATAAGCAGTGAACAAGTAAGTTTAGTGTCACCAGTACAAGAACCGGTATCAAAACTGAATTGAAGAACCGAAACAGAGAACCGGAATTGGAAAATTGTGGAACCATCCCATCACTATAATGCAAACCATATTGTCAGTAACCAAGCCTTACAGCTGAAAATGTAGGTCAGCACACTAAAAAAAAAAAGACGGATCCGTATTATCACCAACACCGGAGATCTTCCACGACACTCTTTTACACTAAAGAAGGCATTGAGTATCCAAATGTACTGGCCCAGTTGCATGCCGCAGAGAATAAAAGGACGAGCAGATCGCCATGTAACCGAGACTGATGTGTCTGCCCAGCTTCGCCGCTTCACGAGTCAGTGCAAGCCACCTGCCCAGAGCAGCCTGCCAGCCACGTCGGTCAAAATAGTGGAAGCACAGCAAAATGCACAGACCAAGGACTATTACAAAAGTTGATGGGGAGAGAGGAAAAAAATTGTTTGAGGGGACAGTACTACATTCCCTCAAAATATTTTTTTCTTCTTTTTTCTTTCCTAGAGAGGGGGCGAATTTATGCGTGATGTCCTCCTGCATATTATTTAATCAACTTCTAATCATCAATGCAAACAAAATTGGAGCACCTTCAACGGAGTTTGATTTGATGCTGCCACCGAGACGTCGGGAATTGTTTAATCTACCCAAGGCAAAGGACAGACACTCAATGCCAGATATTATTTTTCACCGGCACAGCCACAGAAACCAGCCATCAGAATCAACCGAGTACAGCAGCGCACTGCCAGATGCCACTACTAGTACGAGCGTGAGGCGCACACCTGAATCTAGGGCCAGTCACTGACGTCACACACACACAGAGAATCTATGTCGCACACTTTGCAGATGTTACCCCCTCTCCAGGACAACCCACTATGCCAGCCGAAGAAGGGGCATGCCGCTGAGCATTATAAATAGCGGGCCGCACAAAGTCTCTTGACCAGTCTTCAAGCAATTGATGACTGTCCTGTTCCTTCACTGCACTTCTGGTGCCGCAGGAACCATCAGCTCTCCTACCTTGGTCTTCATCGTGTCCTAGTGGTGCTGAAGAATCAACCTCTCCTCTACTCTTCACCAAAGAACCTACGTATTATGTCGCCATAAAATACTGAGACACATACTGGTCCCTTCAGGACAACAGTCGTATCATAATTTAAAGTCACAAGTTGTTTAAATGGCCACTTTACTGCCGATCCTGTTACCCTAGAAGCAGGCCTCCTTCACCTGTGGTCACGTAGTGTGTTCAACTTCTGTAAGCTCAGGTGGTAAGGAGGCAGTACATTCACGATCACCGTTTATTTCCGTTAAAATCAATTAACACAGTTTAACTTACTTACGAGTATCGCTCCCGTAATCCTAATACCTCTCCATGTAAACATCAGACCCATACGAGGGACAGCAGGTGCCAGGGGTTTTATTCTTTCTGTCAAAACACCTCGCACCGACCACAATACAATCTTGGAAGGCCATCCATTCACTGCATTCGTATAGAGAATGGTAGAGCCACGACAATAGGATATAGATTCCTTAGGGATTGGACTGCCAGTCTGGGGTTTGCTCTTCTCATTGTGCACTAGCGGTACCGAGGACCTGGGGGGTCCAGTTCCTCTGGAACATTCACCACACCAAAGTTGGAAGACCACCAGTTCTCTGCACCCAGTGTAATGAACGGTAGAGCCAGGACACTAGGCAGTTGCTCCTATTAGGGCTTGCTTGTCGACCCGGAGGTTGCTGTTCTCATCGCACTCTAGCGGTGTACTCCTCGGGGTCTGGGGAGACCAAATCTTGTCAGGATTTCACCCTATATTGGGGCTGTCACCATTGTAACGCAGCTCGATTAACCCCGTACCCTTGGTGTCGGGAGTTTGAGGATGAGATACGGCATTGGTAGGCGGCTGCATTACGAACACAAAATTACCCAAACCTACACGTCAACTGCTTCACTTCTGTGAGCTCTGATTGTAGAATTATCTTTACTCATGCCGGTGGTATTCACAAGAGGGCGAAACGGACAAAGGCTGCCTCTAAATGTACACCGGGGCTCAAAACCCTTCCCGACGGGTTCGAGCTTCTGTCTGAAGACTCTCCATACCAGTCCACCAACCTACGAACCTGCTACATTTACACCGCCTACAAGAACCACCGAGGGACTTCACCCCACTGTTCAGGCCTACCTCAGTGGCTGAGACTGGTCAATTGGAATCGCCAACCTCTGGTTTGGGGAATGCCACACAACCCATACACCTCTGCGACAACAGAACCCCGCACACCCACAACAGAGGCAGCCTCTAGTGTGCCACCAGTCTAGCCTCAGCTGGCACAACTTCAGGTTAATCATCGGCCAGGTTACCAGTACGAGTGGTACCGCCGTACACTGTAATGAAAAGTAGTGCTCGTCGAACCAGATTTTGATCTATGCCGGAAGGCAACTTGTTCCAGTCTTGTACACTGGCCGAGCTCCCATTTTGGGCAGTGATTAAAAACACCTGCCATCCGGACACGCCTAGGCGAACATCCACCAAAATATTTTATCACGTGCCACTTGCTGAAGGCCGTTACGCATCAAGCGTGTAAACAACACTTGTGGGACTTGAAGCACAGTGGTGTTAACTTCCAAAGAAATGCACATAAATTTTTGTAGCAAAGTTTAATATATTTGATATACATTGTGTGATACATTAAAATACATGTATGAATACATAAAAAATAAACAATAAACAAAAGTACATATACTGTTTTACTACAAAGTTTTCCAATTTGAAACCTTCGTCACTTATAGATAACTGTAAATCTTTAGAGGGATCACACATACAGGCTAAGTCAATATGACCAAAAATGACTAAAATTAGTAAGGAACTTGCATATAATGTATCCAAGTGGTTGGCTATTTACATATAAACAACTTACATATGTACATTTACTGCAACTGCAAGATGCCCACTCTACAAATAGTTGAACAATCATTTATTAAATATTACAATAATATACACACACATTTGGTTTGTGCCATTTTTAAAAAAAATTATACCAGTTCTTGGCACAGTCCACATTTAGGGTCATACTAAATACAGCTGTCATTGTATAAAATACGAAATTGTTAAGCATTCATACTTATTCATTTACATTACTGTCATTTCATAGGCTAAAGATGTTCTCGTATATCAGCACATTTACACACACATTAGGAATGTCAAACTCGATTCCACGAATCCTCGATTCCAGCGATTCTTGAAGAATCGTATAATCACGAATTGGAATAACAAGAATTGAAGCATGAAAAACCGATGACTACAAATACATAACCTAAGACTAGAGGCATGATTTCGGGAAAATCCCAATAAAACAAAATAACACCGATCATGAAATAACATGAACTAAGACAAATACGCGATATCTTACGATATGAGCTTTCTCCACAAGAAATGAACTATTATCCCACGTTATACAAACAAAATTACTTCAATACTGTAATTAAACGTACTGTTTTCATAAAATATCTAGTCTAATAAATTACTGATGATGCTGCAGGCGATGTAAAATATCTAAAAAGAAAAGTGCAAAGGCGAGTGGAGTGTAAAGCGTGCAAGAAATTAATATTACGTGGATGATGCTTGTCTTAGTTTATGTATGTATATCAAAATTTCTTTGCATTAAAATTTATCAGTGTAAATAATAATTTTTTTTTTACTTTGAATTGCATTTCCAGAAATGGCACATTTCTGGAAACACAAGTGAGGTTTGGAAATATTTTCGAAAGAACTATGCGGACGAAATATATACGTGACACACACATGCGCACACGTTTCAATATTACCTCATACTATGCCTTTTTTTGAACTTTTTGAAATTTCATATGAAACTGTTCAAGTTTTATATTATTTATGTTAGTAATAGGCCTACTGCTAATGTAGGTCTTGTTTAAATAATTAAATTTCACACTCTCCTATACATGAGTTAATTCTGTAAAGTAATTGTCGGTAACAAAAGGAATCGTGATTTTCGGAATTGAGAGTGGTATCGGCATCGAGATTGAGAATCGAGAAAACGTGGAATCGTTACATCCCTAATACAAATCACACTACAAAGTGTAACACCTACACAATTCAGTTACTGACATTTAGAACTGCTCCAAAATAGTTTGCAAAAACCCCCTATAGGTATAATTTCTGGAATAGGTAGAGATGAATACATCTGGGAATTAATTACTTACATCCTCAAATATTAACACTGACCTTAGATACATGTGAGCTATATAATTTACTTACAGAAATTCTTGTTACATCACAGAATTCAGGTTAAAGTGAGCAAACCAGTATTTTTTGGGGGGAGGGGGGGAGAGGGGAGGAGGGGGGAGGAGAGAGAGAGAGAGAGAGGAGAGAGAGAGAGAGAGAGAGAGAGAGAGAGAGAGAGAGAGAGAGAGAGAGAGAGAGGAGAGAGAGAGGAGAGAGAGAGGAAGAGGGGGGGGGGATATATATCTGAAACTTAAAATATTTATTTATATTCAGATAAGATGGCAAAGAACAAATAGTTCCATGTTAAAAAAATCTTACTAATTATGAAGTTAAATATGTTTGTTACATGCAATTCAGTCCCTTTTTCTTGTACACAAATAAGAATTGCATTACTGTAACACATGTATATTACAATAATGCAACGTTCAAGTTATTTATTTATATTTTTTTAACCTGACCATGCTGCCATATCAACACAATAATGTTTCATAGACAATGTGACTGTAAGTGGCAATTCATAACTGCTCAAATAAAGTATTCAGTAACATTATAAATAAAACATTTTTATAGCTGTTCCAAGTGAATTGTCATTGTTTGCTATTGCTTTTTGTTGTATTTCAACATACGTACAATCTTGTTCCACAAACACTTCATATTTCACTTAAAATATGCACACCTCTAAGTGGAAGATGGCGTAAATTTTAATCCTGGAAGAAACTTCAGATGAGTTGTTTATGCTACATGAGCTGTGAAGTATGAAATTACATAGGACCTATTACACAGTATGTATTAACTAATTGTCATGATAAACCTTCAATGTAGGTAAGTTGGGGAAAAGTTAAATTCTGCATTAAATGTCTGGATCAGTACATTTCACACAACACACAACATTGTCATCAGTTAGGTATTGATTGGGTTGCTATACCAGGCACAGAACATCTCGGTTGCTTAAGGACACTCGATCAGATCAGCAGCGCTCCTACCACTAGCAGACACCAGTAGCTTATCACGGCTGTGCGCTGTTGCCTAGTTCAAAGTACTACAGTGGCCACAGTCAGTAAAGCGAAATGTTTCTCAGATGTACTCATAAAATCATGAAAGATTTCATAAACATTCAACATTCAGTCACTTTTTGCAAGAGGCTCATTTTGCTGAACAAATTGGTGAGAATCCCAAGTCTGTATCGCTAGCCGTTCACGTTTTACGTTATCAATGACTATGCACGACAGTTGGCACAAACTCATTTCTATTTTCCAGTAAAGAGGATGTTATTAGTTCTTTTCCTGAACGGAAACCATATTTCGTAGATATAATGAATGTTTCCACCATGCTACAAGGAGACAACAGCAAAGATTTGATTTGTGCTTAGTCGAGACAAGATAATGCATAGTGCAACAAATTCTTCACAGTCCGCACAAAGTGTTGGTATCTACTCTAGCAGATATCTGCAGTGGCCAGTACTGCAATGGGCTTTAAACAATTCTGGAAATTTTTCAATTGCATGTATGTGAAGTTTTAGTTGAAAATACGGCTGTAAGTAAACCTTGTGTAGTTACAAAAGGGAAGTTTTAAGTGTGATGCTTTTTGCGCATTAAGGATGCACACTCTACTCTCTGACTTCACTCAATCGTAAGAGTACCAGCGTTCATATAGGGGCAAGTTACATGTGACCAGTACAAATAAACACGTGCCTATAGGGTACATTGACTGCACGTCAAGCGCAACTGCACACACATAGCCATAAATTTGCTTAGGTTCCATCAGAATACGCCTTGATTAGGATAAGTGTGGTAGATTGCGCTACTTAATAATTATCCCACATAGTTCTTGGGCGGGCCACCTTCGCCTGTATTAAACTCTATGTGGCTTCCATTTTTATTAAATTAATTTAGGAGTTGGTGAAGCGTCACCTTGCTTTCTTTTTACGTGTCAGTAAAATATACATTATTTACCATAATTGTGTGTAATTTCTTAAGGTAAGCTGTGTAACCTTTTGAATCCTTTTACTAATTAAATTGTTTTGGTAATTTTACTATGCTCAGTAATAGTGATGGGTCGAGTCAATTCTTTTATCCTTAAGAATCGGCAATTCTTAGTACCGAGATTGGCACAAATATAAAAAAAATGACCAGGATCCAAAAGCTTCTACTACTTACAACCTACAAACTAAAACCCAATGCAAACTCCGTCACAACGCTCTGCTCTGTAACTTTAAGCATTGACAAGATACATCAGGCTCTTATCACCAAGTTACATCCGACCACAGCCAACGCTGAGACCCCACGAACCGCCTATCAACTTCCGATGATAACATCTGGCCAAGATATTTGCAACACATATAATCAACACAGTGCTTTAATACACAACTATAGACGTGTAGGCCAACATAAACCATCCATGATCCACCAACATAGCCAACTTAAAATATCCATTTGGGCATGTTACAGGGATCACAGGGGACGGGGGGAATACAGTCTATGTCCCTAACTTTTGCATGTCTAACTCAATATAACTGATAATTAATATAAACTAATATTTTCAATACAAACAATATCACTATTCAATGTTGGAAAATTCCCTAAGGAAGCTCTCTGACGAGTCTTGTGTGTTTTATAAGGGCATTTTCAAGGGTGTAGTGTAACGTAATATCTGTATGCAAAAGTCCCACAAGTTGATGAGACTATGTATTGTTAATTACTGTATTCCTCCCTCGTGACCCCCCCCCCCCCCCAATTGTAAAAATGTACACAAAGTAAAAATAAATAAAAACACCACATTCAAACTCGAAACTTTTATTTCTCACTCGGCATAAGAGTGCATAAAACTCAACATAAAAACATTGCAAATATCTTGGCCGGATATTGTTATCAGCGGAAGTTGTATGCGCCGCGGTGGATCTTGGCGCTCAGCTGTGGCCTGGTGATAAGGGCCCCCATGTATCTCGGCAATGCTCAAAGTTATGGAGCGTTGCCGCGGAGTTTACATTGGGTTTTAGTCTTTTGCGACTGTAGATTATAATTAGCAGAAGAGTTTGGATCCTGGACATTTTTTTTTTGTATTTGTGACTATTTATTTTGGGTAAGGGTTACGGTTAGTATACAAATAGATTTTGGGTATAGTTTTATTCACTTAGCTCCATGTAATTAGAGAAGACATATCACTATGTTGCGGAGGTGCTCAAGGATGGTTTATTACCCTAGAAAGGTATACCGTAATATTTTGTCATTTTCAAAGGATGTTGATAAAGATGACAGGTCTTGGACTGTTCAAATTGTAGATGCAGAAGAAAATTATATTTAGCTGTCATTTTTATATCATTTTGGTCTTCGAGGAATTACTGCTAAGGCAGGTAGTGGTTTGTTGGAAATGCATTTATTCAGAAAGCTGCAACGTGAAAAGGATCCCGCTCCTAAGGAAATTAGTGACATCGATACTCGCAATATAATATATTGGAAGACTTTTCCAGTTCATGAAGGGAAGATGGACACTACTACTGTCATTAGTGTCTTTGGTAGTGCTTCGCTGTATTCACGTAAGAATGGTTTGAGATTGGCGATCAGATTTGGTTGTATTGAGAGTTGGTTGGCATGACTGGAAAAAAGCATATTCAGCGACATCTCGAGTTGTTTTACAACACTTAATGTAGAGAGAATTTTATTCTGTTTGTGTGTTGAGTTTTATGCACTCTTATGCCAAGTGCTAAATAAATGTTTTGAGTCCGAATGAGGTGTTTGTATTTTTTTTAATTTTGTGTACGTACATAAAAACAAGAATCGGAATCGACTAAAGAATAAAAAAAAACTTGACTCAACGCATCACTACTAGGTAATTAACTGCCTTACGGGAAAACCTGGTAAATACATGTTAACCTCAAAGGTAGGGTACACACACATCAGAGGCAAACCGAGCTCTGCCGGACAGTAGGCCTTCAGCTGCACCTAAAACACTAGCAACTCCAACCAGATTGAGTACTCAGTTCAACTCCCAGCTTACAAAGACCGGAGGAGATCTAGCTGTGCTCAGGCCTGATTGGCCTCTTGTGGGTTACTCACCCAGAGCCCAGTTGTTTTCGTCACCCTTAATTCAGCCCCAGCCTGCAAAGGTTGGATGCTGGAGGCAAAGGGTGTAATCACTGTGCTCTGGATGTACATGCTTATGACTGCCTAAAAATACCAGTTTCCACTCTCACTCGTACTTGTTAAAGAGAACCAACCAGGTCGGGTGTTCGACTCATCTTCCAGCTTGCAAAGACCAGAGTTGAACTCGCAACACTTCCGAGTTAACCGACCTCTAGCAAGTATCATTCCCAGGATACCAGTTATTACAATTACCCACCATTCGAGTTTCAGCTTGTGAAGGCAGGACTTGGTAACACCAGGTAATAAACTGTGTTCTGGAAGTTACCCTTAAGACAGCTTTCCTTTTGTTTAACAGTTCTCAACAGAATTTAAATGCCTTATGCAGAGAAAGGTAGCTTAAGCAAACAACGTAGAAAAGCCCTATGTGCAGCCATTTAGATAACTAATTACTTTAAAAGCAGTAGAAACTGTCCCAGATAATAACGACACTTCACAACGCGAACAAATTTTCGTACGTTTATTCGGCCCACCAATGCATGTCGCCCCCAGCAAACATACTGCAATTGAGGCCATACGACACGGAGGAGAGGCTATACTAGGACTTGATTGGCCTTGGCATAGACTTGATTTACCAGAGCCCCAATCCCCAGCTATTGTCATAGAAACGTCTCTACTCAACAAGTCCGCAGCTACGTCTCTGCACTCTCTTAGCGTGTGCACAGCTGCTGGGAAGATCATTCACCTGCGTCTTCAGAACCAGGTACCAAAATGCCAAAAGGTTAGTTCTGTAACTCCTGACTTTGTACCCACACATAAACTGGCTACGCATACTCTTTATAAAGGCCGGGCACTGCCGGAACTTAAGGTCCCTGCCTAGTTCCTTTTCATCCTCATGCTCCCCGTGAAATTGGTTTCACTGTATGTGGTGGCCTTAACGGTAAATAAGACTAAAGTCTCCTTCCGAGAGACCTTCCAAATTAAAGTTTACCCTTGGGTTTAGCTCCCCTTCGGCTTTGGTAATTACTAAATCCAAGAAACCCAAAACATAAGATTTCTCCAATGTGAGAAAACCCCAGACCAAACCTGGCATTATTTTGTTCATTTGTATTTTTTTTTAACATCCTATATCACACCCCCAAGTGAGAAGGGCAGGGTTTAACCGAGGGAGAGTTAACTAAGGGTGGAAATGGAAGTTGTTCTCCTCCTCCTTCTTGCCCCCTGAGTACACAAGTTGTTCACAAACAAGACCAATCTATAATCTTTATTGTACATTCTGTCTTTACAGTAAAAGCTTGTGATGTCTGTGAACATACAGTGCGACGGATATGCAAAGGAGAGAGCAACATTGCTTCTACACCAACCAAAATATTTGTCACTTAGAAAAAAACTGCCAGGAAATGAATTACATTTCGGTGATTTTAACAGAGACTGTCTTAGGAGATTGGCTTTCAAATTTTGCGATAAGGGAGGAAATTCCTGCGGAAAAAATACGGCGAGTATTAATGAGAAAATTGATTATACGGTTTCAACAAGTTCCATGGCAAGATTTTGAAAGTGTTGGTTTTTATTATAAGATATTGAATGATGGGTGCAATTTTGTAATGGAAAGAAATTATGTTACAACTGTGTAGACAGAGAAGAGGAGCTCGTGCTGCCATTACAAGCTACAGCAAAAAGATTACTTTTTCTATGCTGCAAGTAAATCACAATTATTACATATATGTACATTAACAGACGTGAAGAATATGTAAATTCAAGTACCAAAATGTTTTTATTACAAATGTAAAAATTTAGCAGTTTGTCTGCACAGGCAGATTACTAACTGATATATAAAATTCTAAATATATTGAGAATTGCACCTTACCAATTTGGGTTTCTGCTATATTAAAATGTTCCTCTTTGCATACAGAATTGTAATTTATATTTTTGCAACTGATATTTCATGACACCCATTTTATGACGTGATCAGCGCTTGATAAATGTGACAACAGGGCTCGGTAATGCTTGCTGATAGGCTGATGCTCAGCGGCCAAGAAGTTCTGTGCTTCGTATAGTATTCCGGTTAATATCAGTATACACATTCAAATGATGATTAACTCTTCCACTATTATAGACAGCTTAAATCAAAACAATTTCTTATTACTACTTCCAGCATAATTCAATATTCCCAAACCAATATTTTGAACTGAAATTAATGTGTGCATGTTAACAGTACAATTACATTTTCATTATGTTAAGTCACATGGCAATGTTTATTTTAACATGAAGACAGATATGCAACCAACATACTCAAAGTATAAACACAACACTGCTTTCAAAAGTGCTCACTTTACCATGAAAAGCATTTAACTACATTCATTGCCAGTATTTCACTGTAGCGGTTGCCTGAGACAGCTAGAAATTGGTAAGGGCAGGTAAACGTAATCTGTCGCTTCTTGCACATAGCCCACAACATTCCCTTCTCGCTACAGTCGAGTGCCTCCAGGAGCCAGATTGGCGTAGCTGCTACAGCACTGGTCGGAGGGATTTTCTCACAGCAATCAAGTTTCCCTACCCTTGCATTCTAGCATTACTATACACATGAAAGGTATAATTGGAAAACAGAAAAATTTAACTATCAGTTGCTAATACACTTTAAGCACACAAGAAGTACATATCAGACACTACATAGAAACAACTTCAGTAAATTTAATAATAAGTATAAGCAAATATACACATGATTTCATTTTATCTGAAAATTTACTTTAAAGCAGAAAAAAATTAAAACTTTAAAATGTGAAAGTTACTTTTAAGTAGTTGCACAAGAAATTAAATATTTTATGAAAGGATGTATCATTAGTAACCTTATAGAGCACTAATAAATATTAAAACATAAACTCTATTAGTATACACACAAGAATTTTTTATGATGAATAAAATATCTACAATTCTTAATAATGTAGCTTGCATTAACCAGGGTCCTCACTGTTCCTGATTTGCAAATTTTTCTATTTTTTCCCTAAATTTCACTGTCAACTTTTTTTTTCAGTGTAAAACAGATCAGATTCAAATTCAAGAAGCAGCAGCAGTAAAAAATTTATATTTATAAAAAATAGTAACAAAATGCTGAAATGAATACGAGAACATTTCTATCAATACTACCCATATTATTTCAAACCATTTGTTTAATAAAAATTATGTAATTTTCACTTTGTGCTACGAACTTCCACACATTTTCCCTCCATAAAGCAAGCAGTTAAAACTCTTCAGTGCTACCATAATTCAAAATTTTTAGTAACCACCTTAAAGTTTGACAAAATATGCTTCAGCACACTACTGAGTGAGAGAGAACCACTTGAAATATCACAGACAAGGCGATTTGAAAATAAAATTACCAACAAAGTAATAAAACAACCGACTTGTACATTTTTTAGTTTCGAAAATGTGAGCAGAGATCATTAAACACTTCTGAAAAAATTAACTGTACATATAAGATTTAACACAAAACAAAACACTAAATGGCCCCTACTACTAACTACTAAATTTGTTTTTAAGCTTTGCCAGACAATTTAATTTTACAAAATTCAAAAACCAAAAATAGCACTGCAGTTGGTACAAACCTTACCCACTCAAGCCACAACAGTTAACAAGTGATAGGATTTACCTAATGATCCTACTTTCTGCCTTTGGTTTTTGCCTTATAGCAATTACAGTAAATCTCTTAGAACTGTAAAATAAAAATATATTTGAATTAAACTAACATATCGTAGCACTCACCAATCGTACAAAAATTATATAATAAACCAAATTTCACGCTTATTTGATTTCTGTGTGATTTAATGGGATGTTCCAATTACAGCATTGGACTGCACTAGCTGTGCACTGGCAAAGTGCATCATGTTAAAAAAAATAAGAAAAATATAAACTTAAATTATACGAAGCTGTACAAACTGAAAAATATAAAACGCAACACAGACAAACAAGTATACACTGTACATTCATTTAATTAAAATATCATAAAATCCATAATCTGTCGTACAAAAAATTTAAGTTCACAAATAAACACTATTTTGCATTTTCTCTGTGCCTAGAACCATTGTCAATTTGCCTGTCTTTTCACTGTTTCCCAGCTTGCTGGGTACCACCACATAATCGTGACTCTAATAGTGCATTGTTTTAGTTTATAAGTACATACTGTATTCTGTATTAAAACCAATATATATATATACACACACACACACGCACGCACGCACGCACGCACACACACACACACACACACACACACACACACACACACACACAGAGAGGACAATACATTTTGTCAAAAAAGTCTTCCTTCTTTGTGTGTGTGTGTGTCTGTCGACAAGTACTACACTGAGAGTACTTGAATGTCCTTTTTCTTATTTTTGCTAGCCTAGCGGCCTACTTGCAACCTTAACTAATTGATTTAATAAATAAATTGATTATTCTGGGTTTATAAGTTACTTCATACAGTATGGGGGAGTGGTGCTCTTTGTGTTTCTATCATTGCAAATAAACTTGTACCATTTCCTCACCATCATATGACTGAAATATGTATTACATCTTCCATGCTAAACAAAGCAATGTTATAAGTATATTCTAATATTGAAGTGGCATAAAACCTACAAATTCACACATTTTAACTATTTGAATTGTAGCAATCATTCATGGACATTGTTTCCCCCACACTTAATGATGTCAATCATTTCTGGAATCACTGTGATATTTAACCTGCAAACAATTACACAGCAATGTGATTATTTATCCACTTCATTTTCGATAGTTGTAAAAAAAACCATTCATACAAAACTGCTGTATCACTGACAACACAAAAACACTTCAAACTGAAATTATCTAGGTTGAAACTGTATTATCTGGCATTATTAATTGCTCTTTGCCAGAATTTGATACCACAACATCAAGAAATGTATCATTACATCATTCGCCTTTCACTAACCACCTCACTAACACCATAATCCATTCAATTTACACACACATGTTAATTGAAATAAATGCCTGAGCCACTTAAATCATGGAAGTTTATGCAGCCTGCCACAGCTGTATTTGTACCTATGTAAAATTTGATGGAAAGCAGTTTATTGATTCCCAAAATGGGGCATAAATGTTCCATTTTATCACCTGACACTAATATTATAAAAATGTGGGCAAAATATGCTCTTATAAAGATATGTGATACTTTCAATGGATGCTGTCGGCATACAAATTTTGTTAGAGTTTGTTAAATGAATAGTAGATATAACATAGTAATGTAAATAATTTATTCTACCACCATTAAAAAAATGCTTGCCTGACCCACTTAAAACATGTCAGTTCACTTAACCATGGTACTACCTGTGTGCATGATTTGGTATGACCTGGTCAATGGTTTTCCCAAGATATGACATAAAAATTTAATTTTCATGCGATGCTATCTTACAAAATGGCAGACAGAGAGAGACTGTGTAAACATATTTGATTTTTGTGATAGATATTGCCAGGGTACAAAGTTCATTTGAAATTTGTTAAAGTACATAGTTTCTTTGATATAGTATACTAAGCTAAAATGTTTATATGGCTGCCATTTTGAAAATATGTTGCTTGCTTGCTTGCTTACTTGAAACAAAATAAATTTACTTGGCCTGCTCTAGTACTACTGTGAAATGTGTTAACTGGCCAATTATTTTACGAGAAATTGTATTAAAACATTGATTTAATGTGACACTATCATATAAAATGGCATACAAAAGAGGCTATGTATTGTCATGTTTTTTGTTTGTAATAGATACTTCCAGAATGCCAAGTTTGGTCAAAATTGGTCAAATGATATGACAGACATAGCAAATTAACCAAAAACATACTGGAAAAAAAAAAAAACCCACTGTGAAAGTGATTGAGAACTACAATATTAGCATAAGACATTAAAAGCGGGATGCACATGAAAGATACGTGCAGTATTAAAGAAGACTACCAAGTTGAAGTGGGAGAGTCAAAGTACACAGATGTAACTAGTTGTGTAATTGGGAGAAGCATGTAGTTGCAAGGGCTTCAGTGTACTCCGGAGGTCATTTGGTCATTGTTAGTATGCCAGGATAGCAAAGACGAGCACCATTGATATAGTTAACGGAGTCTGAACAGGGTCGAATAGTTGGACTCCAGGAAGATGGATGGCCATACAGGAAAATTGCCCAAATGTTGGACAAGAAGTGTTAGCAGTGCATTGATGAAAGGTCATTGATCAGAAGAAGCTGCATACTCGTAAACTCAGGAAGTCAGTGACATTGACTAATGTTAAGACAGTCACATTGTATAAGCAGCTATAGAGAATTGCATGGCAACCACAGAACAACTTAGACGTAATGTCGCCCAAGAAGTGTCTACTAGGACCATCTGCAGTCTTTTACAGAAGCTGGTTTACCATTACGCATGCCATTAGTCAGATTTCCCCCACACCTCAGGATCATACAGACTGCCTCCAGTGGTGTTGAGAAATGAGCACCTGGAGGGAGGAATTGCGAAGCTTTGTGTTCAGTAATGAGTCCCAGTTCTGCCCCGGGACTAATGATGATCGAGTGCATGTTCAGTATCTACCTGGTGAGAGGCATCTTCCACAGTGTTTGGAAAGTCATATTCTATGATGGCTGTTCACCTTGGATATTAATACAGAGAACATTGAAAAGTGTATGGTACAATCAGAATGTCATACAACCTGTTCTGCTCTCATTTTTGCAGGGGCAGGAGATGGGCTATTTCAGCAACACAATGCCCATCCACTTTCCACTTGTGCAATCCATTATGTTCTTCAAGGTGTTTGTCAACTTCCCTGGCCAGCCGATCACCAAATATTTCTCCTTTTGAGCATGTATGGAACTAGGCTGTACATTGTCTTGCCCAAGTGTAATGTTCATGGAATTCCATGCTGCAGGACAATATTAGTCACCTTTATGATAAATTATATGCAAGAATTTCCGTCTACATCGCTACTCGAGGATGGAAAATTAAGTACTGAATGATCTCTTACCACATCTACACACGTTATTTTTTTGATGAAGCGGATATCCTTGTGCCAATTAACATAATACCTGTACTATATGTGAATATAATTTTGATATCTTAGAAGTGTCTGCGAAGTGTGTATTTTAATGACCACCATTTTGAACTTAAGTGCTGTCATTTAAGTTGCATAGGTTTACATGGACTAATATAGTACTACAGACACGCCAAATTTAATAACAATAGGTTGAGTGGTTCCAAGATATAACGTAAAAGCTTAATTTTTCCATGTAGTGCTATCCTTCAAACCTGCAGATCACTAATATTCAATGCTTACATGATGTACCATTAATATACCAAATTGGGTTTACACTGGTTTAACCATAGCATCCAAAAATTCTAAACTATAATAACTGGGTATGTTTATTACATGTGAAATACTGTTTGGTGAAATACTGAAATCTTATCTTTAGGGGACACACAAAGATAGGAAAGTGATGTCGTAAGCCTATCTTTAATTAACATATATATTTACACACGAAAAACATTGAAAATATGTCTGCTGTGATACAGTCAATGCAGAGGGAGGAAAGTACCTTGCATCTGCTTGTGCTGCAAAATGCCCTGTCTCTATTATTGTTAGTGCCACAAGTCCTGGCAGGTGAATTTGAGGAGGAGAGGGATGTGGCTGGCGAGGGGAGAGGTAGTTGCATGCATAGCCGGTTGCAGCCTGAATGCCACATTAGTCTCAGTACTATCAGTGTACATTAATCTTACGCTCTGACTACACCAAACTAAGCATTACTACCTATGTACCAGCACTGCTCAAATTCCCAGTACAGCATACAGAGGATCTACACTAGTTAAACACGGAAAATTGTTTATTGGGTGGCTGTAGTTGCCATGGTCCGTTTCTTTCATTTTGACGCATGTGCGTTTTGCACATCTATGAAGTGCACTCCACTTGTGACTGCGTCCTATCTTGGAACACACATTCTCCTTGTGGGCCAGTCCACAACCAGTAACGAAGGAAGAAGAGAAGAAAGGTAACGTGTCTGCTCGGGCGCACTGGGAAAGAAGCCCCCATATAAAGTCTCGAACACGTGCTCCTCCCAGCGATTGCTCTCGCTGCACATGTGCAGTCAACACATGTAGCTAACGAGCAACATGGCTATAATTTAGTAATTGTCAAAAAATATGTTTAGGTTATTTGTTGTCTGTGGCAAATTGTGTACATTTCTAAATTATAGTGATTTCAACAACAAATTGAAGAGGTTAGAATGAAGAACGAATGTTTTCTGAGGCTTAACTTTTCACATAAGGTAAAACACTTTTATTTCAGTCAAAACAGTCCCAAAAATAAATTCTTATTGTTTTTATTGAAGTGCTTAAATTTTTTTGCTTCATATTTTAGGGGGTGGGGATTTGTTATGGAACACAAAAGAGTCTTGTTTCATAACTGTCTTAAGTAAGGATGCGGCGACAATTGGTGATAAAAATACTTATGGCACGACATGGAACACGAATATCGTTAGAAGTCTGCGAATGAAACAAACTACAAACACAACTTACATAAACATAAATATTTAACTTGAGCCACTGCACCGATTGCATCTGCGGAGAAAATATAATCCGTATGAAAATTCATAATAAACTGAGAAGGGGGGGGGGGGGGGGGGGGGGGGGGGGTGGGGCACCAATGAAAAATAGCATGTTTTCTAAACAAAAAAAGAAATAAACACAATAGTAGGTCCGTTACACTTTGAACACACTCACAAATCATTTTAACGCATATAAAATATGACAACATGTCTCTTCTTTAATGTAAATAACATTAAACACACAATCTCAAGTGTATCTGATATATTGCTTCATTAAAATTTTAATTTCTTGTCTTGTAGTTGTCCACGTATTAATCACAAATCATCACACTTTCATCAATTAGTGAAATAAGCAGCTCTCCACGTCCAAACGTCACAGTATAAACGTAACATCAGCCAGTTGCCGTTTAGGTTATAATTACTACAAAATATCTACAACTTTTAGGAGAGCGATAAAAACATTATTCACTGCTACTTAAAAACACTGTGGTGCATTTAAAATATTTTGCAACTTATGTATCGATGTGGCCATGAAGACCTCGTAACAAATTATTTAATTTGCCACTGTAGTTCAGGAAGTGGGAGTGAAAATATGTGGCCAAAAGAACCCTGCCCACTTGTGTTCAGAGTATTTAATTGCACCCATGTATATGGGTGTTAAGTGAAGCGGAGTTTTATTTGCGTTGTGTTGCACTGGTGCAAATGTTAGGTGCTTATATTTAATTGACCCCCAGGACGGCAACCGTGTTTCACAATCCTGTCGCTGGAGAGCCAAGTGCCACCTGCCGGAGCAGTCCCAGCCTCAGAGATGCGCAGGCTGGCCAGATCACATCAACACCTTGCAGTCATGCAGCAAGCGTCGCAGAGATAAGAATCCAGTTGCCTACCTGTGTGACATCACTATGCCAACCCCCAAGGGGCGGAGCTTGCTCCCCCCTTACCCATTAGCACACCACCGAGCTGAAACTATGACTACAAAAGAGGCAGCAGGATCTCGCCTCAGGGCAGTCTGCTGCATCAACCACTGCTCTAAAAGGCCAGTGGAAGATATCAGCCCACAAGGGTAAGCGCTCGCATCCCTGTCTCCCGCTAACAGGCCCAGACACTTATCCATACAGGGATGTGCTAAGACAGTTACAGTGGACCTCTTGGTCATGTATTTTGTATTTTTATGCAGCGTTTTTAGCCTTACAGCTTTTCGGCCTACCAATAGGCGGGGAAGAGGAATCACGTCCTCTCACCGCAAAGAGACCAGGATTAAAGTGACCGTTGGCCAGACCCAAGCCCAAGCCTGGCACGTCTGCATATCCCTGCCCCTTCTACCACAGAGGTTCTGAGACTCTCGCACCCAGAAACCAAGCATGTGGTCTGGACGGGGTTCTATCCCTACCCCTAGTGCCTCTCCAGGGCATAACCGGAACAGGTTGCCGCTCACTGCCCAGCCAGTCAAAGAGAGTGGGAATCTCTCCAGATCTCTTCCATCATATGGAGTTAACTACTGCCAGCACGAGTCCAACCCAATGTTCGGTCACCAAAAAGAACCTCATGGTGGGACCAACCGATCGTCCCCGTGCTACCACTTAATTTCCATGGCACTTGTGGGTTATTCACGGCTGACATTTTCCCCTGAATGAGTGGCAAGAGGAAGTCCCTGCCACACGAGGTGGTTGAGAAGACCTCACTAGGCATAGCCGCAAACCGGGCCGGTCACACTCCACTCCCTGGGAGTCACATCCTTGGTGGCGGGAAATTACTATGACCCAGAATGGCCACCATCCCGGCTGCCGGGTACAAGAGAGCAGTCTGGAACCCTCCTTTGAGTCGCTGTGGCAACGCCAACAGCCCAGAGGGTCCTCGACTTCAACATCCACGGCAGCTCTGGAGAACCAGCCAGCAATCCAGAGGGTTTCCACCTCTTCGGCAATCGACCAGCTCCAGAGGTCTTCCAGGACACAGATGCTCCAATGGGTCTACCAAGGCAATCAACCATTCCTCAACCTTCCTCCTGGTAACCTCACTTGTAAAACCCTAGATGGAAAGGAAGGAGGAGCACGGACTGACCTCCGCTCTCTGCTGGATTTCCTTGGGAAAGCCTACAGGTAAGGATGAGGAAGGACTCGTGCTGGCAGTGGGGAGTGCCTTGGCTATACGTCCAGATCCAGATATCCAATAGGTAGTGGATTATATCCATAACATAGAAGAAAAAGGAAGGCCATATGGCGAAAAAGGAGAATGAGCCTAAGCAGTGACAAGGGAGACAGGGCCTGAGGACGAGCTTCCTTACTAGGTCCACGGGTCCTGCAACCCCGAACCCGCAATATGATTAAATAATGGATACTCCAAAAACCCCGGAAAGGCCTAGGGCTAAGAGGGGTGGAGATGTTCAGTGATTATTATCAGTAACCTCACCATCAACGATGTTCCTCTGGTAAACCACCCTCAAATACTCCAACAGCCACCAAACTCCTTCAGCACCCTTCTCGTACTGCATTAGTTAATTGCTTCAGAACAAGTCATTAACTGAAATTTAAATTTAATTTAATCAGAGTGGCTCATACTCATATTTATCACATAACACTAGTACTCACTTTAACTTTGATTAGGATACCTTATCCTGACTTATATTTTACATTAAGCAAGTTTTAAAGCAAGCCTATAAGAAAATATGAACAGTAACACTGCAAACAAAATGAATATTATTTGTTGGATATTCTGCAATTTAAGCGTAAGATTTTTTGTTAAATATCACGCTTGAACACTCTTCTGAATTAAAGTTCCCAATTCTTAGACTTTGATAAAGCATTCTTGTTCTGTGTAAAATTACTTCAAGCAGCATCAAGCCTTACTGATTATGTTGTAATAATCATCAGCATCTTTTTCTAATTATCATATTTTGCACGGTGTAGAATCCCTCAACAAATCACAAACAAAGAGACATTCTAACCCAGAACGTTTGTGATAGCGAATCTGAAATATTTTATATTTTATAATATTTTCCAAGGGTATTCATCATGCAAACTATCGCATTACATGTATGGTGGTGTATCACACACATTGTTTATTAGTTAACTTCATTGCCACACACTCGTTCTGCCAAGCTTAGTCAGTCGGCTGAGACCATGGAAGCACTCAAGTTTGACTAAATCCTTAGCTTTTTACTAGAGGTGGGACGATACCATGTTTTTGATACTCTATACTCTAAGTTTTCAGCTCGATACCCTTGATACTTTCGATACTCGATATTCTTGAGTAAAAATTTTTCAATAATACAATAAAATTTTCATAAACTACATTTTCATTGTTCTTGATCAAATTACGGTAAAGTTTAAAATCAAAGAAAAATTATGCAAAGATAATATTGCAGATGATGGAAACAAATTTGAAATTTATAAAATTTAACATATATGGTAGACCTGTCAAGTGTTGAAAATTAGAAATATTTATGTAATAATAAAATAAAAAAAACACGTCAGGCATGTCAATTTTCGAACTAAGAAAGCTTAAAAATTTTTATTTAGAAAAACAAGCATAAAATTTTTTCTGGATTAAGTCAGACAGAGGAAATGTGGGAATTGTTTATCACCGGATAAAAAACAATAGCAATATTTTTGCTACGGGAAATAAGCTAAATTTATTATTCTGTTTGTTTTGCATTGGTCTTTTCACGGATTGTGCACACACAACACACACAAAATAAATATGAAATACCAGGTGTAAACACAAGTGGCACGTAAAAAATTGAAATATGTACTTGCATTCAGAATACCGAACATAAGTTTACCAAATTTCGACAGTTATAGAAACGTACCATGGCCACAATGTATCCTTGCAGCACAGCTGCTCTGTCTATGAATAAAACAATAGTGTAAACAAAGACTATGATCAATGTAGGTTACCATTCCAACATACCTTATTTTTGCTATGGCAAGGTCATTCTGGTGGGGCTCCATTAATTTTATTGCTAACAGATTGGATGGGGTTGGGAGGAGAGACTTTAGTTTAACGTCTTTCATGAGACTGCATTGTTTTACACCCCTCTTACAAGACTGTATCATTTATAATTATTTATTGTTTTGATGTATGAGAGTAAAATTTGCTTGCATGAAAGAAATATTCAAATTATTAGATAACCTGTCAATTTTCAACCTCACTAAAAGAAAACACTATAAATATGTAGTTCGTACCTATTTGAATATTAAACACATTTGGAACGTAAATAATTTTGACGAAGTTCGTTTTCCGTAGAATAAACGTATTATTTTTACACCGCAAAACAGAGTTGGAATGGTGGTATTTTTAAAGACCACATACATTTCAAACATTCTAATAACCGTTTCAAAATAATTTTTTTACAATACACACTGACTTATTGTTCGTAATTCCTATTTGCAACTCCTGAATACACACAAAATAACTATCTGAATCATTTAATAAATACGACACTTCACGGGCTTTCCGAATTTAGTAAACTGCAGAATGCAGAACAAAAATAAACAATGCTGCTTTGTGACAATAGGGAAAATGGCAGACCAAGCCATATACATGTGTCTGTAAAAAGTATTGAATAAAAGTATCGATATGGACATTGCGATACTCTTTACTTTCAATATGACCCAGTATAGAGGAGTATTGAGGTATCGAAGTAACAAATGTCCCATCTCGACATTTTACTACACGTAACGTTCCTGCTGTGCGACATGTAAGAAGACCACTGGTAGAGGTCCTTTTTATTCTCTGCACCAGGCGACCACAACAGGATAGCTAGCTAACACACGCCTTTACGAGTGAGACTTTTGGCAACTTTATTTTAATTTAACTAATTACAATCATAATTTCATTTCTCCCAAAGGTTGAATTT
Source organism: Dryococelus australis (assembly GCA_029891345.1). Classification (NCBI taxonomy): domain Eukaryota; kingdom Metazoa; phylum Arthropoda; class Insecta; order Phasmatodea; family Phasmatidae; genus Dryococelus; species Dryococelus australis. The sequence continues at coordinate 114,683,046 of CM056998.1, read as the reverse complement.
ATTCCATGTGCCATCCATCATGTCTTGCATTCTTTGCACAGGTTCAACTCTGTAACCTTTATTGTATGCACCCAAGCCTTACAGCTGATTATGTAGCGCGGTCTACTTAAAAAAAAAAAAAAAGAAGGCAAAAGAGCACTCGTCACCGGGATATTGTGACGCGGGTATTTTCGCGATTTTTGAACAGTCTTAATTTTTTTGTTAGGATCCCTGTTATTTGTTATACCTTTAATTTTTCTGGGATACTTTCTGTTTTTTCCTTATCATCCGTTCGGTACTTTAAGTAATTTTCGTAGGATTTTGGGAATTATGAATTAGGTTGTTTTGGTGAGGATGTTTGATCTGATTGATATAGACATGATACAGTTTGTTATCATTTTAAGGTTAGGTGTGACTTTTTTTGTTCAGATGCAAGTCCTTTTAAAAGATTTAATACTTTTTTACTCTAATTCAGATTTGTTTTTGGTTCTTAAGTTTGGGAAGTAGTTTTGCTTCTGTTTTGATGTTCATGTAGTTCAGTATTTGTATCATGTTCGTGGTTTGTTAAAATTTTTAATTTATAGTAATTCTGATAAATTCCTTAATTTTCTAGGCAGAGGCCTTAAATTTATTTGAGTTCGAAGTAATTTATAATTCGTTGTTTTATTCTTTTTGAAAGGTTCGGCTTAACAATTGGAATTCAATTTTTTTTATAAAAGGAATTTACGATATAAGATGGCTAGATCATGTCCTTTTGTCATTTCGGGAATCTTAGCCTTGCAGTAGGTAGTTCACGAGCTGCTACAAGAGTTATTTGCAGTTAGTATCGAGCTGGAGTCAGCCTCAGCATTTTTGGTACCGGCCGCAGCTGGGCATGTTTGCCTTCACTGCTGTGATGGTAAAGTAGCTGTCATCGTTTTCCCGAACTGTTTCTTGCTGCACGTGTGCCGTAAGTTCCCGCAGCCATCAGAAGATGGGGACGTTTACGAGCTCACGGCCATGCATTCGTGTAAAGCCCATGTTTAGAGATGCTGCACGTATGCACGTGATGCTGAAATTGGGCAGCGTGAGCAATGTTGTCAGGCGAGGCTTGATAAGGAGGGGCAGCGTTGTTGTTAGAAGAGGCAGTGGGGCAGTCAGAGGTGGTGCAGGGAGTCGAGGAGATGGCAGGCGGTCGGTGCGGAGTATGAAGGTGGGAGGAGCCTTCTAAGGACTGACGTCATGTAGATGATAGAAAAGGTAAGTATCAACTACATTAATTATGCAGTGTTTCTATAGACTTCTATAGACTTGGTTCCCGACTACACTAAAGTAAGGAATTGGGTAGTTTAAATCATTCCTGTGATTAAAAGGCGATAGCTAGTCATAAATTTTGTTTGTTGAGTGAAGTCAGTTGTTAGTCGCAGTCCAGTTTGATGCTCGGGAAATTTTAAGTTTTGAAGATTTTCTGAACATAGTACTGAAGGTCATTTTGCGAGTTAATCAGGTTGCCGATTAAGGCCTTCTGCCACTTTCCACATCGTCAAATTTGTGGACCCGTTTTTCTGTTTAAACTAAACTTTTGTTCATTTGTAATGACTGTAACTAAATGTAAGATAGTGCAATTTGATAAAGGAAAGCTTTGCTGTATTCAATTTAATTTTGAAGCATTTTAAGAAAGTGTAAATGAAACAGAAATTTACAAATTCTTTAGAGTAATTCCAGAGGTTTTATTTCAGATAAATGTGTTCAGGTCAGTGTCAACACAATATTTAGTATTACTTTTTTTTTGTTTGTTTGTTACACTGAGATACTAATTTTTGTGATTTAAATTTTTGATAATTATTGTAACAGAATATAACTTATTGTAACAGAATTTTTATATCTTTTTTAAATTGTTACAGTAAAATTGCCTATATTGAAATGTTTCTTCTTTTATTTTATAGTCAATAGTTTTCCCCCTGTAGTCTGGTATTTATCAAATTTCTTGCTTTATTAATTGAAATTCAATCTAATACTCTACCGAATAATCCTGCAACGCATCATTTTACTCGCCTTCAAAGATTCCAGGAACCCAAGCTATCTGAATGAGTGTTCCCATTATGAGTTATGTTCTACCCACATTGATACATGAAGAGACTGTAATTAAGGGTGTCTAGGCAGCCCTCAACAGTTTGGTGGTGGTAGCCCCCAATGAGATGTTTAAATAGGGATGCTGGGAGGAGTATCAAGGTTACATAAGAAATAGAAGTTGTTTATATTTACTTTTTGATGCTTACAGACCAGTAGTTATGGCAGAGAGAGAGAGTGCCATTAATGAGGAGTAGTAATTATTATTTGAGGTTGAGTGAGTAAGGATTATTATTATTTCATTTGAGGACTACGCTATTTAAATATGCCCTAGTATTTAATTATAACCCCTAATTTACCCTTTTTACCCCTTATCTTTCCCCACTCCCCATTAGTTATCGTCCTTTTTCCCTCCCTCATTTTTCCACCTTATAACAATATTCCCCTCGCTAAACTAGGTCCACCAAAAAGAACCACCAAAAAGAAGACACCAAAGTTTCTATTCACAGTTTGGCACAACTGTGCGACGCAGAGTGAGAGAGAGACAGAATGCCCGTTCGCCATGAAACCAAGAGACAACTTTGTCTAGACAGCCAGCTGCTTCTATGAAAGCAAATAAAAGTCAACCAATGATTAAACAACTTCACCTATCAGTGAGCAAGCCTTGTCGCTCGATTCTACAGAGTTTAATTGTTGCCACACATCACGAGATGTCAGTAATTGTACTGTTTACCCAAGGCAAAGGACGGATGCTCCAATGCCAGATTGTATTATTCACTGGCAGAGCCACCAAAGTAATGCATCGAGATCATCCAAGTACCACAGCGCGCCGTCAGATGGCCCTACGAGTAAGATTGCCAAGACATGAACCTGGATACAGCATTGGCCACTGACATCACATGCCAAGAGGATTTATGCCATGTTTACCCCCTCCACAACTCTAGTCAGGGTGTGCTGGCATGAGCATAAATAATGGGCCACAACCCTTAAATCCCAGTCTGTTGTTCCTTCACAGCAAGCTCATGCCGAAGAAACCATTGGCTGCCTGGTCTCCACCGCAACTTGTTGCCGGAGATCATCTCCAACTACTTTGTCTTCACCACAGCCTTGCTAAGGTAATACCAAAGTGTGGTGAACACATTTTGTGCCGAAGATCTTTACCATCGCCAACATTGTCCACACACTAGACACTGCAGCCCCTTCAGGGCAACATAGTAGAGTAGTCCAGTTTAAGTTAGTATCATAATGCTTGTCTACCCTACCCATGTTAGCCTAGGACCAGGTCGCCTTTACCTGGCTCAGCGTAGGCCAAGCTTCCGTAAGCTCCTGCTGACATTAGGAGGTAGTGCGACTCCACTCTGTTTATTTCCGTCACTGGAATAAACAGATATTGACCAAACTGGAGGGTATCTTTCCCATAGTGAAATTCCTCTCCTAGTGGGCATCAGGCACACCCAAGGGATAACAGGTGAGTGGGGATTTTACTCAGAATGGCAGTACACCAGTATAGCACCCACACACATTCTGGACGGCCACCCTTTCTGTGCACCATGGTGTATGGAAAGGTAGAGCCCCAGCACTAGGTATTCCACCTCTTGAGGTCAGCTTGTTGGCTTGGTGCGTACTTTCTCCACCGTGCTCCTTGCGCTGGAGGGAGTGTTCCCTGAGTTGGTAACACGGCTCCTCCTGAGACACTCACTTACCCACGTGCTGGGACTGTCCGCCAATGAGACCTGACTAAATATTCACAGTGTTTTGGTGCAGAGTACTGGGATACGGATACCGCACTCGTGGTTGTACACCCGTGTAGGACAACACGTCACCTGCTCCCCCTTCCGCAGATGTGATAGTGCGATTGTCCTCATGCCCTACTCCCGTCGGAATGGTGTCCGGGAGAGGGTTAAACAGGTATTCACTGCCTCTGCACATCAGCAGGAACTTGACCTCTTCCTCGTTGCACTCGGGCATCTCTCACAAAGGGAACGAGCCCAGGCAATACCTCATCTGCAGAGACTGACCACACCGGAGATCTCCACAGATCTCTTCACCACACCAGTCCGCCTTAGCGAAGAGACACAACCAGAACTCGCCGCCTTCCAGAGTAGACACGACAGATCCCACGGGATTAACAACCCATGCTTTTGGGTATTTGAATAAGTAGAACCAACCCCTGCAACCAACAACACCTACGAGCACACTAACCTACCCAGTTCAAACTCACGCCAGTCAGAATTGTCACAGGTTACGCGTCGCCCAGATATACCGCCCAGAGCAAACCTACAACACAAAGTAAATGTCACTGAATCCAACTTTGTGCTCTACTGAAAGCTGACTATAATTTATACTGGATGTGCTCCAGTACCTCGTAAAGATTAGTCAAAACCCCACTACCAGGTGCACCTGATCTAGCACCCACCAAAACACACTAGACGTGGTGACATTCCCCTCTCCAGCCGCAGGGCGTCACGCATCACTACACTGTCTAGAAACTTTAATATTTGTACCAGGAAATACAGTCCCTATTTTAATAACTAAAATGTGATTATTATATGTCTCTGTCTCTGTTACTTAATTTAAAATGCTTGCTCTCAATTAAATAGTTCTTGAAATGCTGTGTATTAAAATTTTACACGCATTTCTAACTTTATAAAGCATTCATAACAGCGATGGGTCAGTTCCAGTCGTCGGTTCTAGGTTTCACCAGTTCTTGGCTATGATAAATGAGATTATATTCTTGATTCCTTGACTTAATTTAGAACTGCAACTTACATCACTCCTGCTAAATTTGCTGTTGTAAACAAAACAAGTCTACCAACCATGAACTAAAAAAATTGTCATAGATGTTGCAGAATCCTAGTTTGTGCGCTGTGCCCCGTTATCAATACTAGAGACATTATATACCAACATTCCAATGAACTACATGAGAGGTTGATGGTAAATGGCATCCATGTAAACTTTTGATACACCATCAGTGGAAACTACTTATATGGCATAAACAAAAACACTTTGAGCATGTTGAGGTAAAGAAGTCTTATTACTATGAATTTGCACATGGCGTAGGTACAGAAAATGTGGTTCTTTATCATAGCCAAGACATTACTTTTATTTTTCCAAAGATAAAAAGCAAATAATGACTTCCAGTGGCAGTATTTTGCTATTTAGAGTTAAAATGAACTCGAGGAAAGTCGAAATCAACAGCAAAATTAAAACTCTTAGCAAATATTTATTACTTATTAGTTCAAAATGGGACACAGAATTTCACCTGTACGAAAATATATAGATCACAGGTATGCCAGATTTTTACGAAGTTCCAGAGTTTTTTTTAACACTTTTAATAGAAAAAAATTAAAAAGGAGAACACAGTTTTAAGAAATGGAATCAAACCGCAAATTCTTTTTTTACATTAAAAAAAGAAACCCATCCCTACTCTACAAGAATAAAAACACCAACACTGAAAAACTTAAATTTGTAAAACAAAACTGAGCTAAAAATAAAAGCATAAAATAGTTTTCTAATTGCAACAAATCAATACCCAATACACTTTAAACAAACATGTATTAAGTGCCTGGCACAACTACATGTTGACCCAGTTAGAGTGAGTAAAGAAATTTGGGCTGCTCTTAACATCCAGGTCTTGAAAGCTGATGAGGGTGAAGCGGGTTAATATGGACCTGTGCCGGAATGAAGGGACAGGGGAAATGGGAGATCCCAGAGAAAATCTGCCGACCAGCAGCATTGTCCGGCACAATTTCCACATGTGAAAACCCGAGTGTGACTTGGCTGGGGATTGAACCTGGTTCGTCTTGGTGGGAGAATATGTTCATAATGAGTACATAATGACTAAGTGTATTAGGACACAACGTGAATAAATGAGTGCAACAACACACAATAAATGCACAGATACTTGAATACTGCCACAATCTAGCAAAGAGTTTTACAGCTAATTGCTAAAAGTAAAACAAAGTGGAGAATTGTGAATGCATATACATAACTGCAAACTCATGCTCACGAAAATTCACTTCTGTCCACACAATTTTAAGAGAAAAATTTGAAAAATTTACAATTAATCTGCTAAGTCCAGTACATAATAAAGTCTCTCTTAAATCCATATTTACCATATTTACAAATGCAAAGCCTCATATTTTTATGTAAATAAATAATGATTTTAAAAATATAGGTGTGCTTTCTTTACTGTACACAAATGTTTAACAGTGGATCAGCACTACCACCAAGTAATAAAAGAAGCCCCCCAAAAGTAATAATGTTATTTAACTACATTGAAATATGGGGCCTCAAATGTTTAAATAGGGTAAGTATGGATATAAGAGAGAATAAGGCTACAGAATGCAGGACTTCATTGTGTAGTTGTAAATTTTTAAACATTTTTCAGTAGAAATTTTTGTTTCAAAGAGTTAGAGACAGTTCATAATGCCTGCAAGGGACTTTACAGCAGCCGATACAGTCTTGACCACCTGTGAGAAAAACTCAAATTGTTGACTTTGCATAGTCAATTGTTTGCCTACTGCGCCGAAGAAAAGTGGGAAGAGAAAAGTCACTTGAACAAAATATTAATAAATGTAGTGGTGATAGCAACAAGAAATGACAGAAGAAACTGTAATGTTGTTCATCCGTCTTCCTACGCTGCATAACTGTAAATTCACCCTCTGCATTTACGAAACCTGCTGTTGTGTCTGTAGTAGATACTCTTCCAGGATTCTGCACATGCAAAGGAATAAGGAACACGTTGTAATGAGAAATAAGATTGGCTCCATCTGTCAACGTAACAACTTAAGTGCAGAATTATCACTGCTATAAAAATTGCAATTTACACATTAATACTACAACTTGTACACGCTGATATATGGAAGAAGGTAAAGATGTACATATGAATAGTAAATTACATGCTTTCTGATAAACTGTGGCTACACATTTGACTGCATTAAAAGAGCTCTTAGAAATATGTTTCCGCATCCAAATTTGAAAAAAGAAATAACAATAAGCATCTATGAAATTATTTAAAATTCACACCTCACTAAATTTATTTCACAAAAAAATACCGCTGCACAACAGAAAATAGCACATCATTTGACAGTGGTAGACAACACAGTAAAACAAACCGCCCCTAACCCCTAAACACTAAAATTACATTAAACTTGTAGCTGTCTTTCAACAATCCTCATGGAAAAATCACACATTTGATGAATGAAGCATACTGAATATTATTTAAATATGACTTTGCCTCATCCTTACGTATTATCATGCTAACCAGGTGGGGTTTGAACCCTGAAGCGACTTGCTATAAGAGCCTACCAGTACGTCCCTAGATGCAAGGGCACCCACGTACACATCAGACAAATTAGTTTCGCTTTATGTCAAGACATCACATTGACCCCTCTCGTGTGATAGAAGCTAACCAAGTGACCCAGTAAAGCACCTGAGCTTGCGCCGCAGAGGCAACCCAGTAATACAGAGATGCCTACTTTCACCATGTACCGAGATATGGTATGAGAGAGTGCAGCTCAGCCCACAACAGGAGGAGCTAACTCCGCCACCACTGCACCTCAGACGAGCCGCAGGCAGGTGGCTATATGTCCGTGCACCGTTGCAGAACTGCAGTTTGTTTCTCAGCAGATCACTCTAACACTTTCAGTGCTGGAGCTCTCTACCAACGCCAACTTCTTTGTGACCTATCAGAAGCTCTTCACGACCTGCACCAGCAACCTCCGAAGAAGTTTTCAACCCCTTTTAACACACACTGCCTTCTGGTAGTGCCACCCGAGTCCCTTCTGGACAACAGCATTGAGATAGTTAGGGACAGTTAGTTTCATAGCTACCTAGCCGTATAAGCTTTTGTCTAGTTTAGAGTAAGGTCCCCTTCACCTGGTTTCTGTAGTCTACTTCCATTCAGTTCCTTGTTAGTTAGTAGTTAGTACGGGCCACCGTGTTTATTCTTCACGGAATAAACACGTTTTCTATCAAACCTCAGAGTACCGATTCTAGAATGACTGTGACTACTTCCCATAGACGTCAGCCTACCAGGGTAAAGCAGGAAACTGCGTAATTTACAACCCAATTATCGAACCTAGACTAGGACTGTGGACTCTCCCCCCTCTCTGGGCGCATGTACGTCACAAACACACCCATTAGAGCCACCTATAATGTGCACCTGGTTTGCAATACAGTAGAGCCACAACCACTAAACACACAATACACAAGGCAGCTAGTCAACCAGTTCAGCAGTGTTACTCCATCCACCACTCTGAACTGTCACCGAAAGGAGTGATAGACTGGTTCTGGAGGTCTGCCCACCTGGGTAAACCCACCGCTCCAAACACCACGCTGAACCGTCGCCAGTTGGAGTAATCAGGTACGGCTCTGGTTGGCTCGGCCTCAGATTGGCTATACACCTACCTAGGGATCATCGTCGCTTCTCTCCCTTAGTACCTACCTTTATGCTAACTGCACTTTGCAGCATAACCCCCCCCCCCCCCCCCCCCCAGAATGGAGCTCAAGCTGCCCGACAGTTGGAGAGGCCTCACCTCCCAGTTCCTTCCCCTCCTTATTTTAGCCACCAATCAAGACAGCCTTACCCGATCGTCGCTGACTTCCATCAGAGACGTCACATTTCACTGGAGACAGCGAAACCCTGGTTCCACAGCAGCTGGACCAGCAGCCCTCCACAGACATCCTTCAGCACCGCCAGTCACAGCATGGCCTCCCAAGGATTGGGCATAAGTTCTGGCAGACCTCAGCAGCACCAATGACCGAGACAGAAGCTACCACAGGCCACATCCAATACAGGTAAACCAATGGCTGTGTGCCAACCAGTACACTCGACTGTTAAACCCACGGCTGACTTTGTGCTGTGCCATCAAACCACTCACCCTATCTTATATACCACCCGGGCCAGGTCAACAGCCAATAAGATTATCCCAGTTATCTTGTTAGTGTGTCTGACAGACACACCAAAACATTGCCAGTCGAAGGTCACGCATCTCACATTATTCTGTATCCCTCTGAGTTTACAAGGTGCCTATGTTCCGAAAAGTAAAATTGTTGCCTTAGTAAAATATAAACTAACACATTTTCACCCCAACAAAATCCAAAAATTGCAATTGGTATTTTTTTAACGATATCCAGCGAGCATGGTATCGGCCAATACTTTAGTATGGGATTTAAAAAATATAACTAGGATTCCAGAAAATTCACAGATGTGAAATAACATTGATAAAATGCAAGAAGTATTGCATTATAAATGATAAAAAGCTAAATTTGTATGTCTTCACAGCACTCATGGCAATGATGAAAAACATTTTTTTGTGCACCACAGAAGTGGTGCATTCATGAATCACTTAGCTCAAAACAGCTTGCAGCATAGCCACAACCCTATCACTAGCAGTGATGATGTTGGGTGCCACAACCATGGCTTTCGTATACAGTAATCTACATCTATATCATCTTAATATTATTATAAATGTGAAAGAGTGTATGTTTGTTTGTTACTCAATCATGTCGTAACAACTCAACGGATTTGAATGAAATTTGGTACATGGCTAGATTATATTCTGAATTAGCACATAGGGTACTTTTCATCCTGGAAAAATGAACAGTTTCTTAAGGAATATAATTAAGGTTTAATTTTTGCACATGGGTGAAGCCCTGGGTAGACAACAGGGTACATATGTACAATTTTTCTACCATAAGCAGAAATGGCATGTTTTGTAATAAGTGCTGAATTCAGAGATTAAACAAAGTTTTTGGTGTTTCTGGATGCAGTTGTAATTTCTTTTCATATTAAAAGAAATGCCTACGTGAATGGGCTGCAACAAACAAAAATAACATGCTGTTACACAAGACGAAAAAAATATGACCTTGCAACATGTTCTAGCACCCAAGTTAACATGTTTATTGAGGCCATGTCTGAATTGGCAGATTTTGTAAACAAAAATGACAATGTATTTCATATTTTGTATATGCCTAACCATTACGAAAACAAGCTAAATAACCAAATTGCTACAGTGTTATATCTGATTTTATTGGGAGGCAGCATGTTAGTTTATTCTATGGGAATGCATAACTAACCTAATCTGGATTAAAGAACTGTCTATCATAATTAGTCCTTCACATGATTAGGAGTAATGTTATTGCTTGGCTTATAATATTCAAATAATATAACATCCAGGTCTTTCAGAGATTATATAAAAAAAAAATATTTTTTTTTATCAATAACAATTCCTCAACATGTGACTACTTTAGCATTTGTGTTTCCATACCTTGATAGTATTGCTAAACAAGTGACTGCTGACAACAATCCCAAATGAAAAATACCAAATCTCAAATTACTAAATAACAAACCAAATAATTAATTTGAACATGGTCTTAATTTGTCATGGGATAACAATTAATTGTGCTTTAGTTAGTAAAAATTGCATTGAGCATGCATATTGGGATAAAAAAATTGAGGAAAACGTGGGAATGTGTTAATCAAAGTGATATTGAAGAATAAGTATCGGAACAACTAGTTTTTTTCTTACCATGGAGTCCATGTTTCATAGTTTATGCCATAAAACCAACATGATTTTTAAAGATAGTGTTGATATTTAATTGGTAGGCAGATATTGCACAGATAAGACCATAAATCAGACGTGCTTGCCTAACTGCCAATTGTCGCCAAAAGTGTTTAAAACAAGATGCACATAGTGTTTACTCAGCAATAAATCAACTTTCAGTGGCTTTTTAAGAAAATAAAAGTATTTATTATTAAAGTATTGATTATGTTGGGACACGTCAGTTTTATTCAAGGTGGTGGAGGCCATGTTGGTGACGTCACGGGCAGCGTGCTTGTGTCCGCTATGTTAGTACCTTGCTTACTCCGGTCGGGAATGGTTGTGTCCGATCGTCAAAGTCAGGAAAATAGGGTGTTCGGGATATTGAAAATGCCACATCGACCGAGTGTTGACTACCTTGGACATTTGCGCTAGTGGTTTCATGCATTGGTGCTGTGAATTCCTAATGAGTTTGTGAGGAGACATGTACATGCATCGGGTGTGTAACAACCTGTGAACAAGTGACTAATCTCTTTTTTATGCAAGTGAGTCAAAACAGATTAATTTTAATACATAAAAGTCATCTGCATAAAATGATATCCTGAAAAGACATATAAAACACTTTCATCACAGAAGAATGCAGAAATAGTGAGTCCAAAAACAAGTGGAACCTTATAAACAAATCAGAAGATGTGGATTTAAATTGAAGCATAACACTTTTTCTAACCATGATGATTATTACATCAGCTCCTTCCTACTCATAGTCTTCCTACGCATAGTCTTGCTTTTGAGCCTATAAGTTTCCATTACTGTTTTATCCTGCCACGTGATGGCATTGTACTGTTTACCGTTTAGGATGGATATTCTAGACAGAGTAGATTGATTTATTCACCAGCCTACCATAACTATGCACCTAGAGCAGATTTATCCACCGCTAGATGGTGCCGCTAGAGGGATTCTTCATTCGTTCTTTTTCACTCTCCAGTCAGCTGGTGACGTCACAACAGAGTTATGCTTTTTGCCACCCCCAGCTCTGCGAATGCCCCTTGTCAACGAGATACACGCCAACCAGCACTGAGCAGCAGCCTAATTTTAGTATAAAAGGGGAGTCGCCGCTCAACTCCAGACCAGTACTCTTACTCCCACCATGCTAACCGCCAGGGAAGGATTAAACTATCTAGCCTTCAGTTGTCTAGCAACTGTTCCACAGACACTGATTGTTCTACGAAACCCAGTCTTCGCTTATGCCTAGCTTTGCCCTAACCACCGCGTTTTGACAACGTAACATTTTTATGAAGGCAATGTTTTGGAAATATGTTTATTTACTATTTTTTTTATTTATGAGAACCATGTTTTTATCCAGACCGATTAAATTACCAATGCTTTGTTCTGCAGAGTCCTGGGAATCATGCAAGCCAGTCGTGTATTACCAATTTGGTTTTCAGTGTGGTGGGCCAAGAAGACAGATATATACACACAATTCTTGCCTGGCCAGATGTGCTGGGCTTGCACATGCAACTGTGGCATTGTTGTGTGCGTACTGAGCTTAGCCAAACGGCGGAGCTGTAGTGCATGGGTTTGTGGACTGTCAAGAAGATAGGAGGTGTAGCATGAATACGAATGTGCTGACAGTGTGGTATGGGGACAGACACACACTGTCGTGTGAGTGACTTACAGCTTCTTTTACACCACACCCTGAAGCAGAATACTGTAGATAGTTTTCTGACCGCTCATACTGAGAAAAGTGAAAGGTTGGAGGAGCTCCAAGAGGAGAATCACTACAGGTTAAGTATTCTCTTTCAATTTTGGTTAGGCTGGTAGTCATTTGGGCCAAAGCACCACTCAAGTTTTAGTAAAGAAATAATAATGTAAGTGAAAGTCCCAAGGTTGACTACAGTTCATGATGTCTACATATTTGATAAACTTAAAGTTGAATAAAAGGTAAAATTGCTTGTAAGATGTTGAGGCAAATTCCAGCATTAAATTTATTCTATAAAAATATATAAAAGGACAAGAATTCAAGTACTCACAGTGTAGTACTCATCAACAGGCACACACACAAAGCTGCAGCCTCCCCCAAATGCCAACCAAACTATCACCCTCAGAGGATCCCGCTCTAGCAATGGCTCACGCTGTGGCTCCAATGCAATCCACTAACCCTCAACTTCTTTCAATAGCAAGCTCACTAGCCATATACCACATCCAAGGCAAATACAACTGTGAAACAGAACATCTGATTTATAAGCTAAAGTGCCCACACTGTAATGCAGAATACATCGGCTTCACCACCAACACACTCAGACAGAAAATGTATGGCCACAGAGCAGAAACTAAACAAGCCATAGCTGGTTACATCAATAACCTACAGAACAAACCAGTTGCAGCACATGCAGCATTACAAAACAAAGATTTTAAATCGTGTTACAGTACCAGAGTTGAGAAAACCCTACCATCTTCAATCCCCAGCTCAGAACATAGATGCTGGGAATTAGCTCACCAATTTATAAAAAATTCCAGGCAGCCGCAAGGCCTGAACATAAGATAATCACCGCTCCAAACCACACTCATCAGCTATACCAGCAAATTTTCAATTTTCCCACCCCACCCTAGTTCGCCACCAGGCTGGTAGGTTTTCTACCAAGAGCGCCGTTCCACCATACTGCAGTATCTTACAACTTGCTGCCTGATGAAGCTAACCTAGTCAGCGTAACGTTGCGATCGCACAACTGCGTGGAAAATGTGTAGTCCTGCTGTGTGTGCATATGTGTGTGTTTGCATGTGTGGGTGTGTGTGCCTGTCGACAAGTAATACAATGGAAGTACTTGAATTCCTGCCCTTTGATATTTTGGTAGCCTAGCAGCCTACTTGCAACCGTAACTAAATTTATTCTATGATTATGCAGAACCCTTCGTCCTTAACAGTTTCCGTTTACTGATTAGCTGTTAACATGAAGGTAAATTAAGTGTTTTAATAACTTGTAGCGGATTGCATTTCATTTTGGAAAAGATAACGTATCATGAATACATTTCACAATAAATTTATAATACATAAAGTACGGTTCCTTATTTTAGTTCTGCTAATTTTCTGTTAGGAAATAAGATTACTTTAAAACTGCAATAACAGAAATCCTGCTGAAGTTTTATCTGACCCCTCACAATCACCAAAAGTTAGTAGTAGTAGTAGTTTTATCTTTTAAAAAAAAGTATGCTACATGCTACAGTTACTCTTGGCCAGTAAAATGAAGTTTAAGCGTGCAGAATTATTTTTCACTGGGTAGTTATTTTATTTGTAAGTTTTTCAGTGCACTACATGGTAAAATGTTTTCTTCTGGAAGGTATTGTTTATTGGTTTGAGTCATCAGATGCTCGTTTAATAACTTACACATGATCTTCAACATAGCAAGTTGGGATCCAAACAGCACACAGTAGTAGAACCCCACAGTTGCAACCCCTTCTATTAGACCATCTATATTTTACGACTTGTTTCCAAGGAACTGTACAAAATATGAGCTAAAAAAATTTTTTAATTTAAGAGCAATCTGTTAAAAAATAAGTTAGTTGCATTTATTTTCATCAACATGCATTGTCTTCCTCTTGGTGAGTGCTGCATTTCAAACAGAACATATCTCCAAATAGATACCACCTTCCCTAGGATGTTCGTGCTAAAAGCCAATACCCGCTGGCTCTGGCCGCCACCTCCACCTAAGTTGTCAGTGTGTTTCTGTGCGCCACATGGCTATTGTATGCCATTCACTTGTCTTGCCATTGTTTTTAACAAAACTACCTGCAAACTGGTCTATCCAAAGCTCACACTGCATGAATAGAAGCCTTATCCCCCCTACCCAACACTACACACACACACCCAATCGCAGTGCGACTCCAGAAATCTGCTAACTTAAGTCTTGTGCATTAATTATTTAATTCCATTTAATATGTTCTGTTACTGTTTACCAATTTCTTAATGATTCACATTATAATCAAACCCAACTCATGATCATTATTTTACCTCCACTGCATTACATACAACTGGAACACACTTATCAGGCCTTCACAATATTGAACCCACATCTTTTGGCTTTAGAATACATTTAAATATCATAATGTCCTGGTTGGTGACCCAAAATCCTTGTCCAGGCTACAATTAACCCTGCATGTTTTCCAAATTACCACCAGTAGGTATAAACTAGACAGATGCCTCACTGTTGGCTCCCTCCCCAAACATTGTCCAAGCAGGGGATGAAGGGAAATCATCATAAGTACTAGGCTTGCTGGAGAAACTCATTAAGCTGTTCTTGTTGTGGCTGTGAGGGTGTTGGTCTTTGATCATACTACAATTTTATGGTGTGTGGGGCAGAGGGGGCTAGCCTCTCCCAACCCACCGACTTCAAAATGAAAAACCAATGGGAGGGCAAGACCCTACGGGACTTGCACCTTCCCCGCACTGAGGAGCTTAGCTACAGTGATGAGAAATGGCAACAGTCTTGCCATGTGATTGTTTACTTGCTGATGTGTTACCTTTTCTCTCTACCTATGATGACTTGAATTTGCAAGCAGTATTTGCATTTCTCTTGGTTCCGATTACAGTTTGTTGACAACATATTGCGCTTAGTTTTTTGGACTCCAATAGGGGTATGTTTTTGGTTTGATTGTGTGAACAATTGTTGACCAATGCCATTTTTGTTGCTTGTTAAGAAGTAAGGAACCGCTTCCATGTAGTTGCAAGAAATATAACAAAACTAAACAGTGAATAAGTATTACCACCAAGGTAACAAAAAGCCTCCAACACCGTAAATTATTTATTTGGAAGTAAAGAAAAGAAATAGCATCCACATGGTTTGTTTCAGTTACAGCTGGTCCCATGCTGTTCTGTAAATAATACCTGTAACATTGATAAATGCAGCAGTGGTAATGAAACTGTAATGTAGGTAAGCTGTCTTCCCAAGCTACATAACTGTATCTTCTCCTCTGTACTCAAAAATCTGCCCCCACAGTGTCAGAGCTGTCAGGAAAGAACACTGAATGAAAGGGAAGGCATAGGGATGAAATCTATTTGTTCCCAGCAGATGGCATGGTGTCACTGTGTCATTGCCAGATTTACAGTTGCCAGACGGTCTGTTCTTGGCAATGATAATTCTTCTTTACACAATATTACAGCACGTGAGAAAGTGTTTTAGGTACTTTGTATTTCATGGGTTCATCAGAATGCATTAAAAAATTACCACTGTAGTGAATGTAGTGTAACAAACACAATTCTGCATAGTGTATTTCACTGTAATATTTTTCATGACAATATGAAGTTAATATAATGTGCCCCAACCAGCATACTTCCACGTAAATAATAGCTTTCAATGTGAATTTCACAATATTTATTCAGACATGGAGCTTTTACAATTTAGTGTGTACAGCTTGTAGCCTGTCACTTGTCAGTTAACAATTGCAAGCAGCCTATAGGTGTGGTCTGTAAGGACTATAAAAGACTACCATTAGAAATGTGTCTGGCGACACGAAGTGGGTTAAACATTAGAACATAACCAGTGTGGTCCAATGCTGCAAACCAAGATGTTTTATATGCATGGGTGATGGTGTTGATGGCAGATCAGTCAAATCTAATGCAGCATGTCGCAGTCAACATTATACATGTCCCAATTTATTGTCAAAACTAACGAGTAGCTCACCTACCAGTTTTTCTTCTCAGCCTGTTTCATGCTGCATGAGCAAGTGTCACACAGTCCCTCATAATGTTTGATGCTGAGGAATTTATCTGTGAAGTTGAAAAGTTATATGAAATAAATTCCCATGGATATTACCAGTGATCACCAACTTTTAAATGGCACACACTAGTAGAAAGTCTAGTAGGAAGAATTGGAAGCACCCATTGATGACACCTTTTTTTCCTACAAATTATAGTAAACAAAGTACAGAAAAGCCACATATCTGTATGATGCCCATTTTGCTTCTGTATGTCAGGCCCACCCATGCACTTTGAATGGCATTTTGCTAGTTGCATTTAAACCACAGTTTCTTGTCTGCCCAACTATTTTTACATCTCACCTGGAACCCCACTGTGTGTCTCCAACGATGTTTTAACACTTATCTTAGAGTACACCCCAATTGTCCAAGGGGTGGTAAAGGAGGGAGGGCAAGGTGGTTACCTTCCCCTCAACTGACAAAAGTAAGCATGTGCCCACACAGGGTATATATGGTTTGCGAGACCAGTGTGATAAGATTTAATTATTAGTGAACATTTCAGTAATCAAGCCCCTAATTTTCTCACCTGAAATCAATGAAAATTAACTTCGCACTCACTAAAAGTTACATTTTGCACTGAGGCACTTTTCTGGCAAGGAGCAGTCCAATATGCCTTCAGAGGTTTTTTGGAAGAAGTCTGTCTATTACAAAACATTTACACTTAATTTAAAAACTTGACATTTTCACCTTACTGATTATTAAGCATAACCTTCATGCAAAAAATTGCAAATTTTAACATACGGAGGTTGGGACTGGGTCAAAATCACTTCAAGATTTCCCAAAACATCTACTTATTATGAGCACCCCTAAATAGCAGCCGTATTTCCACACACTGTGGCAAATCATATGAGTGAGGGTCTACTGTAATCACAACTTAATACCATACCTTCTTATAACATAAGTGAGCATTTAGTACTTCTGTCATGATATATATCCCCATGCATAACTAAACATATTACTTAGTGTTTTGACAGTTTTCACATACCCATATTGTTTCTCAAAAACCAAGATATATTTTTTCAATTTACTTTCATTTACAGTGCTAACTAATTGTAAGTTTTCCCTTAGAGCTGCACTACATTGTAAATCAAGATTTCAATGCACCAGTGTGTCTTGCATCATAAAAGCTTTGATTTTAAATTTTTTTGATATTCCAAATTTTATACATCATTAATATCTTTATCCACAATTTAACTATGTATAATAAATGTGAAATAAACATTCACTACATGCATATTCAAATTACATACAAAAACAGCAAAGGACACATTACAAACAAAAAAAAAACTACAGTACAGGAGTACATGTTCCAAGAACACTGCACGTATACCAAGAGTTAACTATGAATGTTACACATACAGTAATTCTTCAGTCACGAAGATTACAAGGATTTTTCAGCTCATGAACTCAACAATTCCACCGAAAAACAGACCGGTCAACTCATATACAACCTAGTTGATTTACCAAATTACATGACAGCTCAATTTATATAAAATATCAAAATGCATACACATGCAGCTGACTTACACAAAAGGTTAACATACGTTGGAACAACATGGTAAAGTGTCGCCTGCAAGGACAGCGTTCACACGGGCAGTTGTCGGCGGCATGCCAGTAGCTGACCGAGGAAGAGGCGGGCCAGTAGGCCGAGTAGGTCACAGCGCCGCAGCTCAAGGCCGTGGCCAGGGGTGGATCAGGGGGTGTCATCACACGACGGAGAATGCCGCAGCTGGCGGAAGCAGCGGCGGCACACAGGGACAGCTCGCTGGGACAGGTGGCCAGGCAGAGCTAGATGTTTGTCTATGCAGCGCGTGCAGAACACCTCCCCGCACCGCCAGCAATGGTACTGTAGCACACATCATCACCATCTAAATCAGCATCAGAGATGTTCCTAATGGATGTAGCATACTACATTCCCCACTGGAACAGACTTTCTCGGAGCCCTGCTAAATATCTATTTGCAAGCCCGTTTCGTATCCCTCCGTCAAATTTAAACAAAAATTGCTTCGTGACTGCCATGTAACATCTGTCAAAATCAATGTTTATATTCCATTGTATGTGTGCATGTGTTCGTATACTTTCGCTACACCTAAACCTAAACATTGAAATGCGACTTCTACTTTTATACATGTGAACATGCTCTTTAATGTTTACAGCTTTTCAAATAATTCTGTCATATTCCAAACACCATTCTGTACGAATATTAACAGTTTAGGCCTATAACATTATTTATGTCAGCTTTATGACGTTTTAAAAATGCCTGAATTGTCTATAGTTCTTACTGTTATTTTACATTGTTGACTGCGAGGTAAAGAACTGTAGTGATTATCTTTTTGTTATTAATCTGTGTTGAGTTATTTCTTTAAAAGGATGGCCTTAGTTGGAATAAATATTAAAACGAACGAACAACCAGTCAAACAAAAAAGGCACATTAAATTCAAGCACGCAACTCGTGTTGCTTATTTTTTGCCATACAAATTTAAGAGAGAGCATTGAACGTGCACACAAATAAGACTACCATAATTTTTTATTCCACTCATATTTATATGTATTGCTACTTACTGTTTATTAGGTTTTTTTGAAATTTATCGGGCTGGGTTAAGTATTTCTTTGGGATTGTGAAAAATCACGTTATACGACTGTGTTTCAAACACCTAAGGAAAAGGTACACCGTTGTGATAAATAAACAGAAGGAGATGTAAATAATTAACTTCTTCATAAAACAGTTCACAGTTGAAATGTGTAAATAGTGCACATCAAATATTTTGAATCACATACACACAGGGCCAGCATATCGACCACGATGCAGCAATGACACAGTTTCACATGCAGTGGTTAACGAAACACATGTAACAGTATATTTATTACTGCAGTGGAAAAACAGATTAATCACAACATCATAACTTGTCTAGGTAGGTTTACAAAACACGTCGACAAACGTGATGTGGTAATTTGAAGTATTTTTCAAAGTATAATTTATGCTTCGTTTGGCAAAAAGCAACATGCCATGTCATGGCTTGCCACATCTGCCAACTTCAGATGGTAACCACCCCACCATCATATCTAAATATATTAAAATAAGTATTCAAACATTAAAATATCTTTTTAGTTGTAAATTACAAATTCAAAAATCATTATTTTGCTGTAATAATTATGAAATATGCTAACATTTTAAACATGTATAATTTGTTTGCTACTCAATGATTCGAAACTTCCTGAGGGGAGGTGGAGGGGGAGGGGCAGGGGGAGGGGGAGGGGGAGGGAGAGAGAGAGAGAGAGAGAGAGAACAACACGCCTCGCCCAGCCGACAGTTGTTTCCTTAGTCGATAAAACAAATACCATGTCACTGAAGCCTATGCAGAATATTTTGCGTTGTTATATTAAAATATAACAATGAAATGTGTTTCTATCGGGGCTACCTAAATATTTATTTAAATATTTCAATTGGCAACGTTTAATTTACAAATAGCATACCAAAAACCTAGGTTAAAACAATATTTATCTGTGAGCTACTTCTTACTAACCTTTGCCAACACATCGCTGCTCTCACTGTTGTTAATTCATATTTAATACGAAATAAATATTACAAGTTACAGAAGATACTAAGGTAAAGTTTCATTTATTCAATAATACAGTGCTCTAAAGTTAATCACAGTGTTATATATTGGTGGAATACAGGTTATTGAAAAACAGATTGACATGTTACACCTAGAGTGATTTTTCAAAGGTTCGCTTTCAAAAGTCTTTTCCAGTCGAGAATGGTCTATAGTTGGTTCATACAGTATAATGCCCTTTCTACTCACAATGCAGACTTAAAATTACAGTGGACATCTACCAACCAGTTTGTGTGGATGAATCCAGTGACCATCATAATTATTCTTGCCAAAATTAATTACATTTAGTGGCCAATTGATATCTCAATACTACACTCATATGATGTGTGAATCCAGTGATGTCATGGAATATATAGGTTTTTCTTGGTCATAAAACCCATATTTGAAGTTGCAGGTGGGTTACTATAATAAAATATCAGTATCAGTGGGGAAGTAAAGATCCTCATCAGTCAGGAAGCTGTTTGCTTAATGGTGTGATGTATTGTCATGATGTCTAAGATGTTGCAATGATGCAAGCTTGGATACACTGCAATATTTGTAAATGGAATACACACATGCAAACTACCAATACATACCAACATGCTGCGCTGTGCAAATGCACACTCTACAGGCGACTTTGCCCCATCTACGAGCGACCCGAGCTCAGGGGGAAGTCATAAGAGTGGCAAAATAAAATAAATGTATCGCGCAAGGAGATTCCACAAGCCTGAACAGCCAATTACATAATTGTAATTCACCCACGTAATTACAATCTGCATTGCCCGCCCGAAATCCAGCATACAAGAGTCACACCCGGGAATAAAACAAATATTTGTGATACTCCACTACCCTTCGCTTAGAAGTGGAAGAAGTTCTTATCAACCCCACACATTGCAGCACCATGTGACCTTGTGACATCACGACCCACCAGCCTCAGGAAGAGGAGTTTTAATTTGTTGTCACCTCCAAGCGGGGCAATATGAAATGAGTGGTGCTCCAGCACCCCAGATAACATACCCCTGCGCTGGAGGGATACGCTACCCCCCCGCACCACGAAGAATCGCTGATGAGATTTTTTTGTTTAAACAGAGGTCCAGCATTCAGCACCAGCAGATACGCTGGGCTCGCCGGCAGAATAGATTCGCAAGCCCTTCCCAGTCTGCAAAGACTATCCTCAGTCTGCAAAGACTATTCTCAGTCTGAAAAGGCTCTCTCTTTATCCCTCTCCTCTCCGCAACCTGCAACACGGCATAACACCTGAAAGCCTGCAAGATGGCTTCACTCCGCAGACTGTGAAGACTGCAGCCTCCTAGCAGCTTGCAAACGGCTCATCCTCAACAGCACCTACGGACCGTGAGGACAGCAAGGTCCATGTGCAAGGTAATCCTACTCCACACACCTGGTAACCGTTTACCCAAGTCAACTTCCATGACTTCGAGGTAACAAGACTTTGCGTCCTAGCCCCCCCCCCCCCCCCCCCGGATAAATTTCCTGTAGATTTGTCTACGCTGTTAACTTGTGTTTATTTACCATAGATTTCTTGACTGATTAAGGTTGGTGAAGTTTTGTTATTCCCAGGCTCGCCTTCTCCGATTCTCTTTTACGTAACTTAAAAATTCTTGTATCCGTTTTGTCAGTCAGCTAATTGTAATTGTAATTAATTTAACGGGGTCTTTCCCTTTTCTCATTCTCATCCCGTAGTCAAATTTATGTTTAACCTAATCATCCATTTACCATCATTCTTAGTTAGTCTCCCATTTCCTAGAATCAGTGTTGATTTTGTATCAGGTAATTTCCCTCCTGCTGGGAAGGAATTGTGTGACTTTTGTGATATTTATACAGGGGTCTAATGTATAATAGAGGGGCGGATTGCAGTGTAGGCAACAATGTAGAGAATGCAGTGCACTAGAGAGGGCAGAAAGAGCTGACGTCCTGGGAGTGACCTGCTGGAGGTCGAACCCCCGTCGCAGGCTAGCGAAACCGTCCCTCGGCCGATCTCTCCATTCATTCCCCTCGAACACGTACCCCACTTACATAAGTATTTAGGCACCTGTTGGCCCGGGTACGACCCTGAAGGAGAACGCCTAGCCCAAGTAGAGCAGTCATCGACTATAACCCGCGCTACTCCTGATGAGACAGTGTCTAGCCAGGCCCCTAAATCATCCAGCATCATTAAACTCACCTCCGGTAAGCTCATCCAGGTACAGCACCCGGCGGAAGTAGAGCTACCATACTTTTGTGTCATTAAGCTGGCATCGGGAAAGACGCTACGGGTTTGACTCCCACCTAGGGTAGCCCCCAAACCATGTGCGGCACCACCCTATTTAGATTTCGTCCCTGCATGTCGATCCACTCGTCCTGTACGAATCACCCTCACCAGATCATACACCTCCACCCCCACGTTTACTTAACTGCATCACCACTCCTTAATCCCACGGGACAGCTGATGTCCCAATTATTGGCAACTCTTATAGTGAGGAAGGTAGAACTCCCTGGCCGAGAGACTACCTCTTTCCGCCTCACTTTGGTGTTTGACTCCCCTCGATTCCGATAGTACCCTATTATTAAGCAGCCACCCAAGACATCTAAGCCTTCCACAATCCGTCGGATCCAGAATGCTAACCGCTTACACCGCAGTAGCCTTACATAGGAATCTGATAGGGCAGTCAGTGGCCTAACCACTTACCTTATGAGGTAGCATGTGGGGTCCATCGTCCTACTAATCCAGTGTAATTTCTGTAACCATGATTACCACTATATATGCATCGGGTGGGAAGATACACCCCGGTTCACTGATGGGCTATAGTACCATTGCAACGACTGTCAACGGGAAGATCAGCAGACATGTGGCTAGAATGTGAGGGCCAAGGCCGGTATCTCGTACATTGAATTCTGTGCAATAGGGAATTCCACCACGTCTGCATCGGCTAGTCGGATGAGCAGTGGAACGGTTCATTAGGCACAAAGAACACCTCCACAAAAGGGTTTATCCCAAGCAGAATGAGGGACAGCACGTGAAGTATCATCCACACCCTACATCCTGGCCCCAGATAGTCTAGGAGCTAGTAGACTGGGAAAGGGAACCGGAGCGCCTGCAGGGCGCGATGCGACCTTGCCACGCCCTAACTTATTACGCTGTTGGGATTGCCCAGAGCAGCATTTTTACAGGGACTGTCCAAGGTGGCAACCTCAGGGAAATCGTAACCCGAGCAAAGGGAAGCTATTAACCCACCGCCCCATTTACGTGCGTGCGACATCAAACTCAGGACCGTCAATGTCATGGTCTGAACCCTACTGCAGGGACTGCGTGGCCCGGCAAGCTCCGATACAGAGAACCCCTCCACTCCTCTGGGCGCCAGAAGGCCGTGCTCTGCCTCCACCTCCCCTCATTGCTCCCTCCTATTGCTGGGACTGTCAAGGACACCCCTGAGACCATGACCGCATGCGCTGTGCAAGTCTCTCCAGTCTCCCTCTCTGCGACTGTAGGTGCACCCTCACGGACATCGACCTGAACGCAGCAGAGTACCCCCTCCCACCAGGATTGGTCCCGGTGACACCTCCCCCCGAAACGGCATAGTTTATTTAGGATACGGACCCTAGGGCGCACGCAATGTTACTTTACCCTTCCTACCCCATCCCAGACAAGCAAGGAGTAAGTGGGCGAGACAAGAAAGAAAGTCGAAAACAGTCTGTACTACCACCTGTGGAAGAATCGGTCAACCTGGCGACCGACCCCAGCTGCTCAACAGATAAGGTTGAGGATGAGTCGTACCACGGCATCTACGAAACCAGTAACCGCGAGTGAACGCGAAATCCCTCCATTGTCGGAATGGATGGTAAGAGTCGGTACCGCGGGCCACTCATCTGTGCCGCTGCCGCTAAGCTACAACAGCCCGATGATCCAGAGAACGCAGAAAGAAGCAGACACCAACTACAGTACTCCCCCGTAAACGAGAAGGATGTGCCCAGCAGCCCCGCCACTCCTACTGCAGCAGATGTTCCTCGACACCCGGGACGGTGGCCCCATGCTGTCTGCCACCGTCAGGCCTAGGTCACGAGTGGCCCAGTGGTGCGTCAGATGCACGTGCCATGTGCCAGGCCACTACAAGGAGGTGCCATGGCAAGCACCTACTGCTTTCCGCTGGCCTGCCGCCCCTCTCGCAGCGCCATGCAAATGAGGGCGAGGGAGAGCTGGCAGGTATGTGTACCTGTGCCCGGCAAAAGATCGCCAGTTGTTTGGCGGGTCTTGTTAGAGTTACATCAGCCCCGGAAGCTCACTCCATCACTTCGTGCATTGGAGTTCTCTGACTGCTTTTCGTCGCCTACACAACCCAGAAGCTCTACAACATCTTGGCCAACATCACCCAACAACATCGTCAACAATCATCCCTAGTCGATTGCCCTTCGTAATGGCTATCCCACAACCTTTAAGGAAGTGGGCCACTAAGTCCCTTCAGGACACGGCTCAGAGTAAATAAGGAAAGTTAACAGCTACTTAGTCGAAACAGTCATCACCTGGTTTAGAACCAGGTCCCCTTCATATGGAATCTTCGTAGTTTACACTTTTCCAGTCAGCTCAAGTTATTGTATTTCAGAGTGTATAGGCTGCACATTTTTAAACAAAAAAATTACTACGAATAGTACGGTACGGTTTATTTAGGAGATATTGTCATTAAAAAATTTTTACCCCCAAAACATGTTTGGAAATTTGTCAACATACAGTACCTTTTAATATTATAACTTTGTTTCTATATAAAAAACAACAACAACAAATCAACAGCTTTTAAATCGTGCAATAATTTGTTCACTCACATTCATAAACAAAATAACCATCCTGTACACGTAAAATGTAAACATGTTAGATGCCTATATCGGAAAATTATTTCGCTGTTGTACAAGGGAAAGACATCTTAAGTAGATCACATGCCCACCGCCCTGCTACAAGTGCACATTGATAGATCTCTTTTTGTGTAAAGATTTCTTAGATAGTTCACAAGCCTGCAGCCACGCCACAAGTGAACATTGATAGGTGCCATTTTGTGTAAAGATTTCTTACGTAGATTGCACAACCGCCACCAGTGCACATATAGATGTCATTTTGTGTGACATGTTGCCGTGGCTTTGTCTTCTCAAGTCACCTTAACATCTGTGGAATAGTAATCACACGATGCATAATTGTGAAACATTGTAACGCATGATGTCTTTTTTTCAACAATGGAGATTACAAGACTTCTGCTACAACATTAGATCAGTTTTACCACGAGATGGAAGTTTGCATTTTCATTTGTCCCGAAGTAAGATTAGATTGTACTGTCTGCCGTGCACATTGTTTTAATCACCGGTCCACCATAACAATGCTTAGAGGCAACAATTCTTTTACTCCCCACTAGATAGCACTAATAGTAGGATTATCGTTTGTATTTGCTTTTCATCCCTTCTAACAGCAGGCGATGTTGGGTAGACAAGTTATGCATTTGTTACACCCCGCTCTGTGACCACCCCTCGCCTAAGTACCACCAGCCAACCAGTATTGGGAGCGGTCCATTTTAGTACAAAAGGAGAGAAAGCCCACGTCCCCACAGCAGTCATCGCTCAGTCGTCGGCTTGTCTATGAGCCACGAGCAGTCTTCGCTCCTAGCGCCTGTCGCTCAGGTTCGACCAGATTGTTACAGTTCTCCAGCACGCGTTGCTCGAACACTGACCACTCGACCTTCGTTTAAGCACCGCTTATGAATAAGATGTGTTTCCAGCACCAGCCGCTCGGAAATTAACATGCTTTACAATAACTAGGATCTCTCCCAGCTTCGTACCTTGCAAACCCAGACCGCCTTGCAGTACACGGACATGTCTGGTCTGTAGGTATCCTTATCTTGGATTCTTTCTCAGGACTCATCCTGACACCACCTTGCTTAGTATTCCAAGCCACGTGTCAGAATATGTAAATTGAGTCGTTCCACACGATTAACACATTTAACTATGCAAGAGGAGATCGCTTAGACATTCAACGCATCACACCCCAAGTTCCCCAGTTTATTCACCGGTCGCCTCTACCGGCTTATTAAGTGTTGTACTCTAGCTTCCCGGCTTAGACTCGTACTATTGATATCGATATGAGTTAGGGTGCATTCACGACATATGTTTCCTTTTGGAAATAAACATAGTCAGTCTTCACTTTTAGTTCATTCCTGTAGACTTAGCACCTTGCCCGTAATTATCCTCAAAAAACAATAAAGCAGGTGATCCCGGGATACATACTCATCCGAGCCATCACACTGTAACCTTTGTACCTACAAGCACTCAACCAGACTATCCTTCCCATTAACCTCGGCTGGTGGAAAGGAGGAGCCACACAGGTACAATGTACTGGACCAACTTGTCGACTCGGTGTCCATCGGGATCACCACTGAAACCTTTGTACCTACAAGCACTAAACAAGGCTACCCTTCCCGTTAACCTCAGCTTGTGGGAAGGAGGGGCCACACAGGTACTATGTCCTGGACCAGCTTGTCGGCTTGGGGTGTCCATCGGTATCTCCACTGCGGTCACTGCCAACAGAGAAGGACTTTCCTTGAGTTGAACCGGAATTTCCCAGAGATCTGTTCACTGCATCTGACAGCATTGGCCCTGCAGCATACTCTTAAGGGATTGCAGAATACTTTAACCAGCCAGAACAACCTGAGATACCTGTCGTCGCCTACTTGGTTCCTGAAGTACTGCGTTCTACACCTCACCTGCTGCAGCAGATCAGACCAACCTTCTCCACAGCACCTCCAGCCTCTACTACTAGCACAGATCTAACTCCTGTAGCATGTCGCCCAGGTATCGTCAAGAAACTAGCGGCACCTAAATGTAGAGTTGTTCTACTCACACCCGATTTTGTGCCCTGCCACAAAGTGACCCAGCCAGTCCTATACAATGGGAATGTGCCTGTGCCCCATCAGGAATGAAACCCCCAACTATATAGGAGCGTCTGGCTTAGCTCCTAACCAAAAAGATGGATACTGCCTCAGATGAGTAAGTATCCATTCTAGTGTATCATGCGTCAAGTACAACGGAGTCGAACCGAGACCTTTATCTGGTGCCCGACTGCCAAAGTAGCATGAGGTAGCACGAACAGGCCAGCCACGACCGCCCACTCCACCTATATACAGAGCCCAGGCACCTTCAGCCCTCAGGAGTCTTCAGAAATATCTCGTGGTGCCCACATCAGCAGCCAACATGTCAGCCGCAGCTATTAGCGAGCCCAAGATTGAAGAGGCCAACTCAGCTGCAACTGGACACAACCCACTGTTCATGACCAGGCTGCCTCGGAACATGAATTCACGGCATTCAATGTGCACGCTGCAGTCTCTGGCACCATTATACCTGCCTCGGCTGAGCACATGAGACTCGATACACTGATGGACTGGTATAACGGTGCCAGGACTGTCGAATCAGGCAAACCTCCTACTGCAACTGTGTAACATGCCCTGGACGAGGGATCCATACAGTCCGTTGTATACTCAGTGGCGAGAATTATCACCATACCTGTATAGGATGGCCCGATGAGCCAGTGAACACCGAGGTCTAGTTTACCAGTGTGAGGTTTGTAAAGAAGCAGCAGAATACAGACCTTCTAACCCCGGCCCCACTTCATTGCGCAGCTAGGTCATTTACACAGGAGAGCTGCAACTCTCAGAGTTTGCTGCAAGGCTGCACAAGGGCCTCAGCAAATTCTTCAACGAATGTGAATGGGAATTCTGCAGCAATGACATCCCTGAGAAACACTGGGTTTCTCGTGCCCAGCTCAAGCCAAAAGGAAAGACCTTCGATTGGTGGAACGTCTACGGAGAATTCGTAGCCGCCCACTTAACGACACAGTTCTACAGCCATCACCAGAAGCCTGGTGACCAAGTCAAAATCTTCGTAAGAAAAGTACATATGTACCAACATATATTTCCTAACGGGGATGAAAATGGATGCATACGCCAAATCACCTGTCTATTATTGCCACAGATACGGAACTTCCTAATAGCTCCGAAGTCCACGACCATAGAGAAACTCATTAACCGAGCCTGGGAAACAGAATGTAAATTCGAAGAGCAGACCGAGATTGACCACCGACCAGATGAATAAAATGAAGGGGGAACAGGGAGTGACAGAACACACACCCTCCCTTGCTCCACCACCACTGTTGATTGGCAACCCACCACCTCACTTCTCTGCTATGCCAGACAAGAGGGAAAGAGGAGAAGGGAAGCCAACAAGGTCGCGCACCCCTCCCGGCGCCGCGCTGCCTGCGGCCTGCCCAACCAGATATTGGTTTTGTCCTGGAAAACACTACAACCAGAATTGCCCGCGGCGGGCCGCCAAGAGTCATGAGCAAACGGAAAAGGGGACGCAACTCGTGCGCTGCGACCCACCATAGTCAGGTTGGACTAGACGAGAACTACTCAGCAGGACGAAACCAGAGTCAACCCTGATGACAAACAATAGCCCGCACCGAGAAAGCAACCCACGCTATTGTAACTACTGCAGATTAAAATCAAGGGAGACAAACCAGCCAGACCCAATTGACACAGAAGACCAGGCATCAATCCCAATGCATCAGACGCCGTAGGAGGCTACTTAGTGGGTCAGAAGTTGATACTGCTCAGTATAACCAGCCATTGTTACTTCCCGACACATTGGACGATGACAAGGAACAAGCCTCACAGTCTACCCACAAGGAAGAATGGACATCTCCACCCCCCAGGACGACAGAGAGAGAGCGATATGTCACGACGAGCAACTACTCAGTACCGGTTAGGGCAGGGGCCCGTAACCCAGAAAAAATAGCAGTTTCAGAGAGGACTGTATCGTCCACACCTTCAGTTTTCCGTCGGAAGTTTGTGCACCACCCAGGAAGTGGACTCCGAGCACAACAGAGAACAAGCCAGCAGCAACTTTGCCCGACTGCCAGTACCAGAAGAACTCCGTCGGTCTGTACCATCCTATCGCCAGCACCACCAGAGCCTGCATCACGACGGACTGCACAGACGACCTCAGCTCCTGCGAGCACAGCCAGCAAGGAAACTTAGACAACAGACGTCATCGCAGCAGATCCTGCCGAGCACCTGCCATCCTCTACAAGGGCAATACTCCGAGCAACCAGAGTCCACAAGGTCCAGTCACCTGCGTCAGACAAGCTCACCTCAGCAGTCATGGTTACCCCTGATCGTACGGCCACTCTCATACACAGTCAACATTCAAAGCGGAGGTGGTCATTTTCCAGTATCCAATGCCTCTTGGCACAGCAGATAGCTTGCAGGAGTATACACAGAGTGAACCAAAGACTAACCCCTCCGGGAATTTTCTTATTGATTTGATTGTAGTTAGTCCTTGTGTAAGACCAGTAAACTGTACTGTGTAAAGTCCTTTTCCGACAGATCTGAGAACGAGCAATCGGAGAACTGTCACGGATGTAAAGGAGAGACAGCCAGAGGCCCCACAGCATCCAAGTTCCAGACCAACCCAGAGGAGAAAGCAGATGCAGGTACCAGCCCCGAGGTGCCCCACCTTCAGTCAGAGGGAGCGCCCAAAACACCAGCCACAGCCCAGTCAGCCTTGGAGACCACCAGTTCCAGTCCAAGGAGAGCTGCCACCCACAACGTCGACGATGACCTGACATCAGCTGGAGGTACTAGACCACAGCAGCCCACCTAGCAGTTGTCCCGGCCTACCGCTGCAGGGGAACCAGCTACATCTTCGAACCTGATGTCCCGAGTGCTGCCACCTGAGGCAAGCAGTGCATCCAGTCAACCAGCAGTTGACACTACCATTAACCCATGACAAGATGGCAATGCAGAATCCAGCCCATAGTATCTGCCTTATGCCATATTCCTAATGAAGTGGTACCAGGTGGCAAGACAGAAAGGCAACTGTTACAACTGATGCCAACTGGACCTGCAACCCAGTTCCAACTGCGCTTGGCAGTGTAAACCCACAGGAACGAGGTCTCACTGCCCGACAGCTGGAGAGACCTTACCCGCTAGCTCCCTCCCACGCTCTTTTCCAGCCTCCCTTAAAGACCACAGGCCAACATCACCAATTGGAGACTGACATCCGCCAGGGACGAGAAGTACTGCTGGGACTCACCAACCCCTGGTTTCAGTGCACCTGGGCCAGCAGCCATCCACGGGCCCAATCCAGTTCCAGTCGCCCGCTGCCACCTCAGCAGCAGACCAAGGAGCTACCCCGGGCCCCAGCAAGCACACCAGTAGTAGTTTGCTGACCCCTCCGCCAGGCAGTCAAAATTTCTACTGACTTCATAACTTGCCGCCAGGCCACTCGCCCGACTTTGTGTACCGGTCGTAGCTCTACCAGCCAACAGTAAGGACAAAGTCAGCTCGAACATGCTTCTGACCTGCATGACAAAACTTTGATTGACCACAACGATTCCTTCCAGCCAAAGGCCATTGTGCGTCAGTATATTGGAATCTGAAACTGTTGTTGCTGAGGATTAACCTGGCAAGTTCAACAAGGAATGCTGTAGAAGGTTTGCTATTTGAGGGTCTTTGTGACATTCCCGATGAGTGGGGTATTTAATATAGAGAGATGTTAACATCTGTGGTGACCATATATGCATCTTGGGGGATTGTGCCCAGTAGTCTCAATCATTCAAGAAAGTAGGCAAAGTCCTTGACTTTGGACAAAAGCTGCTGTAACCAAGGTAATCATCTACAAGTGCCGAGATTCTCTTTGTGGGGCTGCTTGTCATCTTTTCTTATTTGTTGGTTTCAAGAAACAGCTAGTGTTGTGTTAATTGAATTACGTCAGCAAATAAATTATTTTGCATGAGTGGCAGACGAATGTGATTTTAGTGAAGTATTCGTCCTAACATATGATTACGAATTACAAAGTGAACAGTAGATTTGTGTGTTTTGTAAGTACCTAATGTTTGTTGAAACAGTTGCTAGAATGTTTGAAATGTAAGTGACCTAAAAATAAGTCATTTGACCCTAGTTTTTTTTATTGTAAAGCCATCGATTTTCAGGTGTGACGTAAAATTTTATAAAAATTTTTGCAGCAGATTTTTCTCACATCGGTATGGACCGCGAAATATTTATAGTGTTTTTTTTTTTGAAGTTTTGAAATGTTATGCAGCATAAATAAACACGCTTTTCTGAGTAGTTCATCTTATAAAAAATATAATGATTTTTATTTGTAAAGTTTACGTGAAAATGTTTCCCTCATCATGAACAATAATATACTTATTGAAGTTTAGTTTTTTTTTTTTTTCTCTGTAAAGTTACATTTTCAAGTTAAAGTAATTATGTTATTTCCATATGAGCAAAATTTCCCACTGCATCAGAACAATATAGAATTCAAAATGTTACTCACACGCAGAGCTGTACACATTTCTGTCTCGTGAAAGAAAATAACCTACAGTTGCCCGCTTCACCAATAAAATACACAGAACCCTTTCTTGGTCATAATACAAATAAAACTGGTTAGATTGGCAACAAGCTATATTTTGAGATGGAGGTGAATAAATTCAGACATTAAAATTGATTTAATTATGACTTTCAGTAATTAATAACTCAAAACTTAGTATTTGCCATACAGTCCGGGCGCCGGATGCTTGCGCATTATTTAGCAACACTCAAGGTTTCGTATACACCCTTCCAGGATATCAGTTTATTCAGAAGGTTCATATCTAACCAAATTCTCTGCTTTTTTTTGCAAGAAGCCACAAAATAGCTATAGCGACCGACCTGTCTGTCTTAATGACCTTACTACTGGAAACTGTGAAGGGGGTCCTGTAAGTTTAGAGCCTTTAGTAAAGGAAAATAAACAATTATTAGTTTTTACAAAGCAATCTGGATGTCTGGTAGCTTTGTTAGAAGCTTGGTGTTGCCAAAACCTGAAACTTCACAACTTGGCAGTGGTAATTCAATTAAAACACACTGAAGTTACCTTTGGAATATTTTAACAATTTTATGTAGACCTCAAGCCATTTCCAAAATGATACTATTTTCAAACTGAAATTATAAAGTGAGTATATCAGAAACAGTAAAAGTTCAGCCATCCAGCCTTACATCATGCACAACTATTCTCAATTTCAGCCAAGACTGTTGCAGCAGTTGGAGTGTCACTGACCTTGCGGCTGAAGTGGTCGAAGGGAGAAGAGCAGATGCACTCGCGAATGTTACGAAGGGACTTCCAGTCAAGCGCCACAGAGCTGACCTCTGCTGTCAACTGGTCTGCGCTAGTGACTTCTGCCTTGGCTGCACTCAGTCCTGCAACTGTCCCATCACAACACCCATTCAATTCATTTACATGGAGTCACAATCTCTTTCAAATCTATATCAAAACCAGCTATGTCAAGCTATGACAATAGCTCCACTAATAATCTAGGCTTGGGAGGGATGAATATGTAAGTACAGTAGAACCGAAATTTTGCAAGATTTTATGGTGCCTGAGAATGAACCCGCAAAACTGCTGACCTCGCAAAATCATTTCAGACTGATTCTGATCCCCCAAAACACCAAAAATTTCATTAACATAGCATTTTTCCTGTTAAGTCAGCTTTGATTGTCTCTAACTACACAAATAACATGTTATTAAGATTAATTAATTTTAACAGAACAGACATCTTCCGAATTGTGTACAGTGAAATATTCCCTAATGGACACTTCTAAAAAATGGAACTCACCGGCAGAAAAACCATTAACTCTTATAGAGGAATCTTTCTAATAACGAACATTCTAAATAGCGGTCATGAACACTTCATTTGAGCTTAGTAACGGACAATAACTACAAGAAAATCATGCAAAATCTGCAAGAACAAGTGCTAAAATAGAGAGATTCATGCGGGCTGAGGAGATTTTACACCCCTCACTGGCAACCATGGTGCTGTAATGTATACTCCTCCTCGAGCGCTTGCCACGACAGGCAGCTAATCTCCTCTCCCCTCATCATCATCTGGCTGACTTTGGCCAGCACTTTCAGTTGTGTCCAGAGCTTAGTGCATGCTGTGTAAAGTATATAGACAAATCCATGGATTGTCTTTTAGTTCGCACCAACGCCACTTTATC
This sequence comes from Dryococelus australis, assembly GCA_029891345.1. NCBI lineage: Eukaryota > Metazoa > Arthropoda > Insecta > Phasmatodea > Phasmatidae > Dryococelus > Dryococelus australis. The sequence continues at coordinate 114,650,074 of CM056998.1, read as the reverse complement.
ACTAGTGTTGTTTTGTTAAAGTGAGAAAGAAAGTTTGTTTCAGCTTTCTGTAGCAATGTTTGTTTTGATCGTGTTTTGGTGCAAAATGTGGTTAGGTTAACTTGGTTTCTGTCACTGAATATAAGGTGTTTTACTGTAGTTAAAGATATACATCTCACAGGTGTTGTGTTCCAGATTGTAAATATTTGCCGGGTACCATAAGGCATCGTTTCATGGTTTATGAAGAAGACTAATTCAAACTATGGATTCAACAAGTTGAAAACCCAAAACTTCTTCATTTGGATGACATGGCCATGTACAAAAGTTATTTTGTGAGTGACAGGCATTTTGCTGATTTCTGCAGGAGCCCTGGCACAAAAAAGCTTAAAAAAATATGCACTACTAACACTACATGTCGAAGGTAAGTAAATCTGGGTAGCTGGGGAGAGAAGCGGCACAAGTCCCTTCATTTAATTTGTCCAGCAAACCCTGCATACATCAATAGAAATATAAGGGCACATATTTCAGGTAAACTTCATGTCTTGGGTACCTATTGTAATGAAATTGTACTTGTCCTACAAGCCTGATAAAACTAAAACAAATTGAATATGTTTCTTATAGTTAGGGATCCATAACTTTATATTTTACTTTCGCTAGGCCTAGACTACAATTTGCAACAGCACTTCTGCACAGGCACAGCCAGCCTGTCGTGCTACATTTGTATTTTGAGTACTTACCTACTTCATTATGCAGTTAAATTCCATCTTCAATTTCTGTTACAGAGTAGGTACTATTATCTTTAGACAGCTATTTTTTCTTCTATAAAAATAATACTTTTACTTTGTCTGTGATTGGTTTATAACTTAAATGTTAAGCGTGTTTTATTGTGAGTGAATCTGAGGAAATGCTATTTTTGTGGCAGTTATACAATTCTAGTATGCAGCAATTGTAGCTACAAAGCCATCTATGATCAAGTATAAATCAAAACCATCTTTTACCCTTTCATTTTTCATATGTTTACTATACGATACATGACTTCGTTTCATCTGAATATGGCAAGGCCACATGGGTAAGTCACCCGAAAAGAACGAAGGCAGGACATGGAAACTCCATATGTTGACAGTGCCTCAACACAACCTTAACCCCGTGTTCCTAGCCAGTACTGTGCTCTAGAATTGACAGAAAACTATCATGTCAACGCCCTCCTAGAAGCAGCAAAATTTCACTTCACGCCGCTGCATGAACAGAGCTCCATTTTAATTTGCACCACAGGAGGAAACGGGCCAATCACCAAAGGGTCACAACCCACCTGAGCGCTTGGAGCTCGGAGATTTTCGCACCACGCACCGAGCGACAGGCCAGATAAACATTAATGGTACATGCGTGTGATGTCACAAGCACCACCCCTAGGAGGTGGAACTAAGCTCCACCGCACCCCTCGAAGGGCCTAAAATTGTTGAAGATCACTATAAAAGGGCAGCAGAGTAGTATGCCAGTGCAGAGTGCATTAGCAGTCAAAGACACCAAGAGCCTGCTCGCGAAGAGTTGCTCGCAGTGCCTCACCGCAATCCCTCATCCTCCATCAGGCTGTCGAATGCTGGAGTAGACACCCATGGCAATAAAAGACTCGCTACATCCCTTTATAGACTGTGAAGGTCGGGAGTATCTTGACTCAGGGCTGGACGTCTTGCACCCGCGCCGCTAGTAACCGCAACTGCAACGACTAACTATCCAGAGGCCAGCTCCACCAGAAGTACGTTCTGCAGCACCTCCAGTCATTTTTGCCACCAGCATACGTCGTCCTGAATCTTCCCTAACCTAACCTGTACCCTATTAGGTAACATAGGTCACGTCTCTTGAAGACTCTTGTCCGCCTATATCTGCCAGTTGAGCTGTAAACCCCATATTGTAAAACTACGAAGTCCCTTCTGGACAACCCCAAGTAATAAGGATAGGACTCTTGGGCTAACTTCAGAATTTAAAATGATTTAATTGATTTTACAATCAGACATAATAGTCGTATGATGTAAATGTAACAGAAAGCCTTTGTCCGACTTGCAGTTATAAATAGACTCAGTTTCTGCAAGTTAATTGGATTTCAATGAATCAACTATTTGTATTGAAGTGAATTATTCCATGATGATATTACTCAACATTATTACTATATACTTGTGTTGTAGTGAATTATATTTCAAAATACGTGAGTTTATTAAAACCAAACCCATACTATTGAATTGATATGACTTATAGTGATAACTGTTAGTAACCTTGAGCCTCTTTTGAAAGCATTAATACAAGCCAAAATTAATTTTATATTAAAATTTATGTGTACATGAAGTAATGCCAGTGCCGCGACTGTAGCCAAATGGCAAATACAAGGAACACTGAGCGGTACTCCAAGTTTGGCCAGAGTCTTGCTCTGGTTGATATTCGGGGAGCCCTTCACTAGGATCCCAATATACCCTGGTACTGCAACCACTCACGTGAGCTGCTATATAAACCTCCGAGCTAGCGTATGGCTAGGAGAAGTTAGTGGTACAACGTTCTGGGCTGGTCGTATGCCAGGAAGAACACTATAGGACCATTGATCTATACACTACTTCACTACACGTACACGTTTTCTTTATTTGGCTTTATTTTATTTATTTCAGTGTGGAATACAGTAGATCGGCCTCATGCCAAAGAACTACAAGAGCGGAGTCAAAAACTGTATAAAACAGGAACTGAAACTCCCCGAGCAAGAGATCAATAGTAATCCTATTTTCGAGACTCCAAATTCTAACACATGTTTCACTTCCAACATGAGTGCCAGACAGATTACCTTTTGAATATCTTATTTTACTGCATAGCGGTATAAACATAATTGGTATAGAACCTTCTGCACTCACACCTGAATATACAGCCATACCTCCACTCCCCTTCCACATCTCATCAAGCACCACGAGCACCACTCCACCACAACCAGCATCTGCCGCTGTTTCTCAGCCAACAAGCAGAGCAGAGGAGAGCTACGTAGCCTGCAGGATCACAGGTAACGCATCTGCGTGACGTGTTGCCCAGTGTTTCAGACTTTGTTCCCACGTGCAAACCTATGTGCCTCACAATCTATACTGGTACCTTACCCAAGAAGGAATAAATCCCTTCGGGTATGCTTAATGCAACAATTGCATACGTATTCTTGAAGGCCACTCTTCTCACACAAGCACCATGTACGAGCATACACTGAAGTTCAAATTGTTTTTCAAGGTCACAATCTCTAAGCCAACTAAATTACATTCAATACAAGCTGCCTCATCTCGTAGCCTCCCCGTTCCACATGGGAAGAACCCGCCAAGTAGCTAGCCTGGGATTTGTGTGCATCCCCTGCAGTGGTTCTATAGATAGTGATCTGTGTGTTGTGTACCACCTCTGTGATAATGACACAATTGGCAAGCGAGATTTCAATCATCAACCCATCGACCCTAGTTGGCATGGTGTCATGCCAATAATACGAGTACAAGGGAGGTCTCCCTGTACAGAATGGTTTAATAGTTGGGTATTCATTTATCCTCTCATTCCCGACATGCTTCAGTAATAACTATTACATACTGCTCTAGACAAGTTCATCAATTATTCGGCCTTTCACTAAGCTGACTAGCATAGTGTCCATTCTGCTTGTTGATTGGCTACGCACAGAAAAGTTAAAAGTTTGTGTGCTACGCGTGTGCTATGCGCGTACTAGTTTTATGTGTGTGCTATGAATGCATGTGTGTGTGTGTAGATCGGTCCAAAACTCGGCGTCAAGTGATGCCACATCGACGCAGTTCGAATGTGGTCTACAAATGCATTGTCCGAAGTGAGCTTTCAGAATCCGACACTAGATCACACAAAATTTAGCAAATTATTTGTTGTTGCATAGTGATGTTTAAATTTACTGTATTATTGTTTATTATAGTTTACGAAAGGGTTGATTTGAATATTTATTTACAATAAACGCCTTTACGGTTTTATTTTAAATAAGTTCGCCAATTGACATATTAATTTATTTTTTAAACTTACGTTTTAAAAGTTTTTAGCATTCAAATAAAATTTTTCAGACCGAACGAAGACATCCCTTATTATTTATTACCATTTCATCATATTTGTTTTGAGAAAGTCCACCTTGCACATTCATTATTTACATTAATAGCGCAAACATTTCACTAATGTGCCTGAAAGTATTTGAAGTCGTCTTCTTTTTCCATCAGCTTAGGACACAACTTCGGACAAAAGTTCAGTTTTCTGAATGCTTCAACTTGGGACACAGGTTGACTTGGGACACTGCAACTTGGTACAGCACTATGACGTCAGAGGGTCACGTGCACCAATCAGCGCATCCTTGTTCTAAGACACAGGTTGGGATAGTCCAAATGTAGACAAACTCTTAACAGTATGCAAGCACTGAAATTTCCTGCTACCATGTAATACTACATGTTATAATCCACTATACTGAATGCAATTCCCACGTTAATATAAGACTAGGGATGGGATTCTCGATGCTGATATACCTCGATACCCTTGATACTTTATAGTATCGAATATTGCATGAGAATATCTGAAAGTATAAAATTTTAACATTGCGAAAATGGTATTTACTAGGAGTGTACAAATATTCGAAAATTTGAATAGTTGCAAGTAGTAATTTATGAATTATTTCCATTCGAACTTTGAATATCTTATGCGAAAATTGTGAATATGTAATTTAAATTCCTGCTTGCAGTGGTTGTAGAGCTGTGAAGAGTCAGACCCCTATTAACTTCTGCATAATTTGCTGATGTTGGATGTTGAAAGTTTTCCCATGTAAAAAGCTTTCCCACTGGTTAATAAGAATGTAACATACTCTGAACATGTAAATATGGTATATAAGTTTTGTATATTATTTTAAGAAATGTGTAAACATGAAGTTTCTCCTATAAAGTGAACACAGAAAGTGTTCCCTTCATATTCATTATAAAAATTTTCTATAGTATTTATGAGTTAATTTGTAACATTTTCATGATAAAAATTAATTCTGTGACATGCGTGTATTTTGAATCTTCATGTTCACAAACAAATATTTCATACCAACCCCAATGTGTAGCAAAGCACCACAGCATAAATCATCAGTTAGCCTACATTTTGTCATGTGAAAGAACTACGTTATGAGAGTAGATAGTTTGCAAGTAACATTAATCTTGTTTATTGTAGAACTAATGCACATATAAAAACAATCCAACATTTTTGTTCGAAACCTATCACTTGACTGTCAACAGCAACAAAACATCTAAACAAACTTATGCATGCTTCCTGTTTTCTGTGTTCACAATTAAGTATTTGTATAAATATAGACCAATGTGTTTTTTTTTTTAAATCAATGTATTTTTTAAATTCTTGTTTTTGCTTGAACATACGTGGCTTGTTGCATTACTTTATGTACTTTTTGGACACTAAACTGAAAGAAGTTAAAAATTGCTTTTAATTGTGAAGTAGTTCACCAATACCATGGTTTCAGTATTATAGTAAACTAAATGCTAGTTGCTAGGCACCTACTTCCCCTCTCATCAGACATGTAAGGGGTGGAATCAACAATGTGCCTGGGTGAGACGAACTACAACACAGCGTTCCTGAGAGTAGCCAATATCCACCGACCAAGAGAGAAAATACAAGGACATCAATCTAGTTGTCAGGCAACCTCTTCCCTTCTCACGAGAAGTGTAGGGGTAGGAAGCAAAACCACACCTTGCGCTGAGCGCTGGACTGGATCGACGGAAAACTGCAGCGCTTGTCACTCAATTCACTTTCGGTTATCAGACATTTTAGTAAACAAATGTTACAGTAATTTCCTTGAAGTCGCAAAATAAAATATTAAATTGCGAAGTCACAAAATAAGTGTGTACTGACTGAGCTATTATTTTCCTTGAAGTTTGTTTACACCTTTCACTGTGGAAACAACACACTATAGAATCAAAGAAGATTGTGTCTGTTTATCAATGGTTAAGGACGTTTTAGTTACAGGCCATACATGTTTGTTTCAAGTGTAATGTGGGTTTTTATATAGTAGTTTCAGTGTGCATCGACAACATTAGTAAAATGAGCAATTTTTTCGGCCTAGTTGTTTTGTATTCATAAGAATTTTAATTTGGTATTGAGAAAAGTATCAGTATCGAGTATCGTGAGAATGTTTTGGTATTGAAACTGGTATCGAGTATCGAGAAAATGTGGTATCAGCCCATTCCTACATAAGACTATGCACAGCCCACTGCAAATCACTGACATTACAATTGTAGGCGGCAAATACAACTCCATCATGTATTGGTAATAACACACACATAGGACATGTTCACTTTCAATTATCACCATTCTAAACCCCAGAAACACTCGTAATTCCGCACAATAATTAGATTTAACATTTCTCAAAGTATAAATAAAAATGAACCATGAATGTACGCACCACAAACTGCACTCAGCATAACCACATTCGAAACTAACAGTAAAACTGGGTAAAATGTATTGAAATGGCTGAAAAAAATAGTGATTTCTGCTTAAAATTAGTTAACTTTCAAATCACTTTTGACAACGTCACTACAGCATAATATGATGAACATACCATGGTGGTACATATAAACAAAATCTCTGAATGCCTCATTCGATAAACATATTTTTGTACTATTTCCGATAAACATATTTTTGTACTATTTCCACGGGGTGTATTACAAAGCCCACATGAATTTCAACAAAGTAAGGCTTGCATAAGCAAAATGTACAGTTTTCATACTTCTCTGATGTTTGCTTCAAAGCAAATGTGATTCTTATGGTGTATTCCAATTGCTTGCACTGGGTGCGCACTCAGTTCACCCTGAATGCTAGAAAAGTGCAATCATGACGCAAATGTCCAAAATGAGACCTTGTTTCTCTGCCATATATGCACTCAAACTGCCTAAACTACCTTGGAGACAGTGTCACAAAAATTGCACTCAGCATGCACTCTTTCAATGCAAAACACCATTGGAACATGGAAAATTATTACACTCGGTGAGTGCAGTGGGGTCTGGAACATGCTACACTTGGCCAGTGCGGACTGAGTGCAGTCCAGTGCAGTAATTGGAATACACCATTAATAATTACCTTTGCTTGCTGTGTGTGATATATTAAGGCAATTGTAATTTTAAAATATTTATGTACTATTATCTTTCTTTTTAGAATTTAATGAAGAACCTACTCCTGAGATAGTAAGTATAATCTGCTAAAGGAACAAAACTGTAAGGAAACATCAGTTGATAAAGATGCTGTGATCTTTAAATGAATTGTGCAGTGAAGGTGAATGACTGGATGGAGATGTTTGGACATTCGCCATTGCGATGCAGATGTCTGTCATGAGAAAACAGGACTGAATACGAAAAAAATACTTCAATAAGACAAGCAACCTATGAACGAGAAAATAAATATATGTATACAACACAGGACAATTCCAAAAGGGAATAAGAGTAAAAAAAACACAGCACCTAATTACGAAAAATGCATGTATATATACACAACCAACAGATAACACCTGTTAAAAACCTGCTTGAAAAAATTAGGACAACACTGACAAAATAAGTAGGAACACAACAAATAAAATGCACTCAAACACAGTAATTTTACCAGACACAACAGAATGCAAGCCAGGTATGATGTAGTCAAACAGAACAGCAAGCTAAATGCGGAAAACTAATCTTTACATATAAAATTCATTGTTCGAGACTAAACCGCATCATCACTGACAAACCACTGGACCAACAGAGACCATAGTCAACACCATATGTTATTGAGGTGACATGTAAGGTTTTTAGTTATGTTTTATTCCGATAGGTGGTGCTGGAGTCTAACTTCTATATTTATGGGCCGATTTTGCTCATACTTGCAGGAAATATGTGTTGATCTAAAACAGAAAAATGCCAGCAATACCACAGTCAAACTTCGGTCAACGTATGACGTAATAGAGAGGACACAGTGAGAAGGTAAAATAGAATGTGAACATGCACTGCACAAACTGAAGAGGCATGAACACAAAATCGAGAAGCATACAGCAGGCTGAACAACGTTTGCCGGGCTCAGCCAGTATACTATAAACGTATACAAAAAACTCTGTACTACCAACAGACAACACACAGCAGATGAGACATGCTAGTTATCTACTTAAACAAATAAAACAAACACAACGAAGAAACTCCCACAAACACAGTAGGTTTTCTAGAACAGACAGAATGCAACATTTTGGGAACTGCAATCTGTTGCTGTTTTCAGGCAGCAACACACATGGTCCAAGAACACAAGTGCAACTAATGAGGAAACTGAAAAAAACATGGGTATATTTAGTTTTAGACTGTTTTTCTACTGCAGTCAATGACAGTCGAGCTGTCTCCTTATTGGCTGTGGAGCTAAGAGTGGTAACGATTGGCTGGTGTGGTCTTGTTTAGATTGAGTTGTTGCTGTTGTTTTGTGCTGCAAAGATGTTTCTCTTTTAATTAAAGCAATCTATATATTTTTCATCTCGATACTCTGTTGACTGAAAATATTATTATTACTAATAATGAAAGGTGAATTCTTGATTTTTCTTTTGATTTTGTTGGCTTCCTGAGTGAGTGGAGTTGAATTTTCCCTAAGAAATTTATGACTGCTTTCCCAAACATGTTCAGCAAGTTTGGATTTCTGAGTTTCACCTTTCTTGCAATTGTTTTCATGATCTTTAATTTGGGTAGAGAGAGCTCTGCCAGTTTCATCTATGTACATGTGGCCAATTCGCAGGGGATTTGATATACACAGTTGTGAGTTTGTTCACCCTGGTAACTATACTTTTAATAGTGGATTTTGACCGGAATGCTGTTTGTAGTCCATACTTGTTTCCCAGATATCGTATTTTTTCACAAAGACCTAGAACATAAGGGATAACTGGGGTTCCGTCTGGTTTCTTGGTCTCTTTGGGTTTGAGTGGTCTGATAGGTTTTATCTGGTGCTTTATTATACTGGTTGGATAACCATTAGCCTGGAGTTCTTTTTTATTTGATTGTGTTCATCCACGATAGATTTTTTGTTGGAGCAGATAATCTCAGCTTGTTTAGATAGAGTACAAATGATGTCAGTTTTAGTGCTTTTTGGGTGGTTGAATGCAAAATGAAGGTACTTGCCAGTATGTGTTGGTTTCCTGTATACTTTGACTGCAAGACTGCCGTTTTCTCTACAGACTAAGAAATCCAGAAAAGGAGTGCTGCCTGTTATCCTATGACAGACATCTGCATTGCAATGGCGAATGTCCAAAAATCTCCATCCAGATAAAGATGCTGTCACCCCTAACATTGATCAGGCACTGCTTGATACCATAGAGTACAACATTGTGTGCAGTACTTCATGGTACATCCTGACGCCATCTGGTGAAACACGAGACGAACGATGACACAAATACTTACTGGTAATTTGGGCGCCAGCGGTGCTTCCCAATCACCGCACTATTGAGACTCAGGGTTCTCAGGGATGTTATGGGTTCTGTGTGTCCGTCTTGCCCGTGCGTACTTACAAACACGTTGGCAATACTAAACTTTTAATAAAATCACTGAAATAAACAATTGATACAACATATGTGGCTAGGACACTGTCACTACTGAATAAAAAAATTGAGTTCACTGTACACTTGTTTTTATTGATATCGTTCATACGCATCAACGTACCAATGAAATGATTATCTAGGTCATGACTAGCCAGTTCCGCTTGGGTGCTCCCCAACCCATAATTAATCTAGCGCATGCCTAAATGGATGATCTCACTGAGGTGAGTGAAAGCACAGCCTTCACAAGAGAAGAGGGCCGACAGCCGTTTTTCCCTTAAGACAGGACACTGTGAATTACAAATGAATACCCTTAATACACATTAACACGAGTGATTACGCGGAATCACTAATGCAAACTCGTCGGGGCTTGCCCTTCAGCACGTGGTTAATGTGGTGACGGCCTATACACAGAGCCGGCTAGGATGGGAATAATTGCACCGTACACTAATTACACAATTACATAGACCCTTGAATGAGACATGAAATAAGAGAGGACATGAGATGAATATTCACAATAAACACATGTGTGAAAACAAGCTTAGGTTGGCACGGATGCCGCCGGATGAAGTTCGTAGCGGACCACGTGGTGCAGGTGAAATTGCAATATTTCTGTGTGGAAATGACAAACTAAATTCAAATAAAGTATTATTTGTGTTGAGCACGTGGTTCTCTTTAAGATTAGAGTTGTTACAGGCTTGTAACATGCGTGATGGCGGTGAAATCAAACATTACTGTGACCGCGTGGTCAAGTACAAAAAGCATCAATTTATGTGAAAAATACATTGAACTCTGAATAAAACTAACTTAGAACCCTGAAATAAATGATTGCACATACGATGTTATATAAATAAGCTCTTAAAACGCAATGATGGCATATACAATGGCTTGGCTTCAGTCGGCCACGTGGTTATACATGATGTTGACGTAAAATAGTCAAACATGAATATTACCCTTAAATAAATGCATAAAATAAAGCTCTTAAAATTGCATGTAGCAATTATGCAGAAGTTACACTGAAATTCCATAAACATAGGCAGATGGCGTCTGATTCAAAATGCGCGGGTGTGACCTCTCCAACATCTTTCTTCTCCTCCTCCTCCTCAATTAAGTTAAAAATGCCACAAGGGCGTAAGAATTAGTAAAACAGAAGCATAATGCTGGGGAAAATGTCTGGCAAAAACGTACGCAAGCAAAGATTAACCGGTAAACTAAATTGACAATGGAAACCTACATCAGTGAACAAAAGTTGTAGTGCGCATGAGACAGTGTCTTACCTCGCCAGTTCTCCTTGACAGACTGTCCTGATACAAGCGTCACACGGACCTATCATGGCCGCCTATGGGGTTCACATAAGCGAAAGTGCTATTCATGCCGAGTGAAATATTTTATAATGAAAATAAAATGGGACAAATTAAATTAGATATTATTTTACATTTCTATAATTTTGTTATGAATTTCAATATTATTTTAATGTCTCTTTGTGATCGCGTTCATGCCAGAATATTAAGTGTTCTTAATCTCGGCGCTGCAGGCACTTTGAATATTCATAACCAAACAATTAAAATTAGTACAAGCACTTTAAAACATTTTAAGACATATTAAACACTGTAAAGACAATATAACACATTTTACCCTGAAATTAACATTTATAAGAAAGTTCAAAATTATCTGCCTCTTTGCGCACGTGTGAAACACGTGAACACCATCATGGGCTCTAGCGCCACTGGCTGTCAGCCGGCATCAGTCCATATTTAAAGGGTTATTTTCTAACGTCTAAAAAATGGAAGTGCATCTAAAAGGGAATGAGGTAGCTAAGTTAAATAACTGAAAACTTACAATTCTCCACTAAGAAAAGCCTTTTTTTCTTTACAAACAATATGTACTCTACCAAAGGACAGAAAGGGAGGGGCAATGGTGTAGCAGTCAGAACACTACCATCCTACCACAGCAAACGGTTTTCAATTCACAGAAGACTGTTCACACGTAGAAAACTTGGAAAGCATTGTTGTTGGACAGTTAGATTTCAGTGGAACTCCTTTTTCCCCCTACCATCTCATTTGGCCGCTGTTCCATCCTCACCTTTCACCCTCATCAGCGCTGAAGCACTGATTGAGAATGGAGCAGTCTCATTTTGTGCCATCCAAGTGTATCACTACCTTCATTATCTACTCTATTGAAGGTCTATGTAAATATTGTAAAACTTGAACCTAACCAATATATTTGCACAAATTAGTTATAATTACAACCTGTTCTATCATTATACAAATTTTTACAGCAAAGCAAAAAATTAATCTTATGCATATTGCTATTCACATAGCATAGTGCTAGGAATTTAAACACTGTGATTTGCTTAATATGAGTTTAAAATGCTTTGTTACATTAGAAGGTAAGTTGTCAGCAGACTTGCTGGACTTCTATAGAAGTATCATTTGTCATTTTAATATTAGGTATATTGGTTATACATTTAAACAAGTAAAATATTAAATAAACTAGGAATTTTTTTGTTAAAAACAAGTATAGTAATTTCATAACACTTGTATCACCATCCTAAAGGTTTACGAGTTATACATACTATTTGCAGTGTTTACAAGAAGTAAACATAATTTATATAAATGTATATGTATTGTTGCAGAGCCACATTCTACTCTTCCTTAGGTGCACAAAATTTGGTTGTAGCACAAATGCATAGGTTAGCAGTCAAACCATTGAACTTTAAAAAGAAAGGGACTTTAGTTGTGTTAGAATAAAGTTTTATTTCCTCCCTCCCCTCTTCAGATGTCATGTAAGTGTTCATTGTTTGCTACCTTCTCTCATTTTGCAACTGTGATTAAGCAGATATGAAATTGTAAATTTGTATTTTGTTTATATATTAAACTTTGTTTAAGTGAAAATTGGAATTTTTTTATTACTAAAGCAATTAAAAATAATGTTGTGAGCCTGGTTATTAATTTAATTAAAATTCAGTTTGGTGTTAATTGTTTAATATATACCAACAAAACTTTACTAAGGTGTAGATAACTGCTTAACTTACATAACTAATCAGTTACATTGCCAACAATATGTGAACAACACATGCCTACATACGGCTACTTTGATTATAAATATCCAGGACGTAACATAGTTTGCTATTCATAAAATGTGTACCATTACATTTGTGTGTTTCACACCACCTAAAGTTACTTAAAGTAGATAGTAAATTATTGACATCAGAACGGTTACTTTTTATTTTCCAGCATACTTTAAGGAATTTACAAAATTGAAATTTTTAGCAATAAGCAGTAGGATTTGATGGTGAGCAGTACTTGATAAAAATTTAGTATACACACTGTGATTTAATTATATTTACCTGCTGCAAAAAATGATTGCAAAAACAAAAATGCAACGAAACAAACACCTATTTCTATTAACTGTATACTTAATTTTTGTTAGGTTACTGCTCTTTGTAATTTCTTACTGCTTAAGTTTTTATCTGCTTGTACACTAAGTATGCACGCTCGTGCAACTCATGTACATGTCACTGCTGCCATTCATGCAGGAATGGGTCCTTGAACTGGGTCATGAACCATCAGGCTCTTTTTACCAAGAGTAAACTCAAGCCCATTGTGTGTATAGTGCAACTCTAATCAGTGCCCGGTTTTGCAAACTTAACGACCAAGTATTTTGCAGTATTACTGTATCAATTTAACATAGTGTCTTGCGCCACGAAAACACACAAAAATTGACTGCGTCAGAAATATCTCGGCAGAATAATGTCACTCAGGTAAAATATTTTCTCTCATAGTTAGTAAAAACTATTCTGTATAGTTGCCCTTTTTTTGTTTTCTCTATTGGTTTCCATAAAATTTGCAAAATACGATAAACCTCAGTGGCATTAATTTATGTCCCATGCCCTCTTAAGAGTCTGCGTAAATGTTAAATGCTATGTTACTTCTTTTAATAATCTCCACGTGCCTTGCTGGCCCATTCTGGCTTGTTTTGGCAATTATCTTTTCCAACTGAATTTACATGTGATGCTGTCGGTTGAAACATGAAACGAACTGTGACACAATAACTTACGGTAGATCTGCGCCAGTGGTGTTTCCCAGTTACCGCACTGTTGAGACTCAGGGCTCTCAGGGATGCTGTGGGTTCTGTGTGTCCATCTCACCCAAGCATACTTACAAAACATTTTTCATTACTAAACATAATTACTAAATTTTTATCACTGAAAATTGGCAAGATGTTGCTGTCACTACAAAGGAAAGAGTTTGAGCACTGTAGTACTTGCTTTTTATTCTGTTAACCATACAAAATCATGCCAACGTTAACCTTATGGAAACTCGGATGTGTCTAGTTAACTCCATTCGGATGCTCCCCAGCCTACAATTAATCTAGCGCACTCCTAGATGGATGACTTCTCTGTGGTGTTAGAAAGCACAATCTTCACAAGGAAAGGGGTCGACATCCGCTAGGGTGGACTGATGATTTTTCCTGAAGACAGGGCACAGAGAATTACGAAATGGACAAACGCTTGTGATTATTTGGCATTACTAACACAAACTCGTTGGGGCTCGTCTTGCTGCACGTAGTTAGTGAAGTGATGGCCTATACACATAGCCGGCTAGGACGGAAACAATATCACCGTACACTTTACATAAATGGCACAAATACACTTGAAATATGATGGGACATGACATGGATGGTCACAATAAACACGCAGATACATGAAAGCAAATTTAGATGGCGCGGATACCGCTGGATATGATTCGTAGTGGATCATGTGGTGCAGGTGAAATCTCAATCTTCCTCCGTTAAAACGGCAAATTCTGTTCAGATAAATTATTATTAGTGATAGGAAAAATCTTCTCTCGCAAATGGTAATGTTGATAGGCTTTTAGCACACCTGATGGCGGGAAAATCAATCTTAGAATAGACAGTGTGGTCATACATACAATGCATCAATTACTTGAAAAATACATGGAACCCTGAATAAAAATTACATAGAATCCTGAAATAAACTACGGCACACATGATTTTACCCAAATAAACGCTCAATGCGCAGGGATGGAGCGGACATTGACTTAGCGGCATATTAACCATGTGGTTGTGAGTGATGTGGCTGTAAAACAATTAAACATGAAAATTACAGTGAAATACATACATAAAAATAAAGCCCTTAAAAAAATTGCATGCAGCCATCATACCGAAATTACACTGAAACACATTTAATATTGGCGGATGGTGCCTGATTCAAAGTTGTGTGGGCCGCAAGGTCTCTCCAACATCTTTCTCCTTCTTCTCGTTTACATTCAAAAAGCCACAAGGGCACAAAGTTTAAACATACTGCATTAACATAATGTCATTAAATTGCTTTAAGTATAAGATCCAGCACTCTAAGCCTTAGTTTGTCACCTATAGAATATGCTTTTCTTTCCTATGGTATTGCACCACGAAAACAAAAATGACTCCAGAAAAAGAAACAATACTGAGTGTAAAATTTGAAGCGTGTCTTCTTATGGAACTGTGACACAATCAACGCGGTTTGTTTGTGCTAGGTCAGACATGCTCTGATTATAAACAAAGTTCTTATTTATTGACAAGCTTCTAGTTATAAACTAGCACCAGGCGTGTCAGTTGGCAGCTGGGTACAAAATCAGCACAACAATGTGCTGAACTGGAACACTGGTTCAGCTAGATGTACCTGTTATGTTAGGGGGTTCTTGGTTCTTCATCTCTGCTCCAGAACAAGGGGTTGGCTACCCTATAACTGACTTCTGTGCCCTCTAACAGAGCATGAACAACTGGATGATAATCGTAAGCTAGTCGGATATGTGCGGGGAAATAAACAAAAGGGTAGACTGGGGAGGAAGGCCTCTCAAGGCGTCGGGCAGACTGGAGTGATCTCTCTCCCATTCTGCTTCTTTGCTAAGTGAAGAAGCGTCAACAATGCACGCTTACTTAGCAGAGATAAACACTCCTTTTATCTCCCTCTGAGATACTTTCCTTTTTCTAAAATGCATAGATGTCTTGTTGATACTTAATTATAACCTTGGTCTGCATGAACAGGAGACAGAACCCTAACTAAGTGTACTTCCAGCAGCAGTTGACGGCACAAATCCAGTTCTCTAATCAGTCCTGCACCACTGGCGCACGAACATAGAGTGGTTGGTCGTGTGAGCCGTATTCCTACCACAACAGGGATTAGGCCCTCAGGTCCAAGCAAATACTCCTTCCAATCCAGCACCGTCCGAACTGCAATAACAGTACAACCCAGACTGAGTGTCTCACCCCGATTGGATAAGTACCTAGTGGTTAGGGCTCTACCTTTCTATACACCTTAGTGTATAGAACGGGTGGCCGTCGAAAGTTGGTGTGTGTTTTGATGTACAGAGTCAAAAGTTGGTGTGTGTTTTGACGTACAGATTCCTGATGGGAGACTGCAGTCCTACTCTATGGTTCGTACAGTTGGATAACCCTGGTCTCCTGTTTACACCGCACGAGGATATAGTTTCTGGTGATCGTATAGGAATTACCTCTAGATCATAAACACTCTCGGAAAGGAACAAAATGTATTTACAGTAAAACTCTGTTAAGACTTTTTTAATGATCTTTACTCCACAAACTTCTTAGCTGGGAAAAAATTTTAACTGGGAAAGTTGCATTCAAGGCTAGAATATGACTTGCAACATCAGAAACAACAGTTAACATGAAACAAAAGTGTTCAAAAAAATTTCTCAAAACAAAAATTACTTTTTTACATCTCACGTAAAATATCTTCATGTTGAGACACGATAAGTGTTGATGCTGGCAGTCCAAGTTCTTTGGCTACACTAGCATGTGTTGCTGAAGGACTAGAATCAACTTTTTGAATTATCGCCAGTTTTTCTTTTACAGTTAATGCATTTCGTTTTACTGCCACCATATTCCAGTAGGTTAAAACACAAACATTATTGTATTCAAACTAAAACACGAATAGTCCTTATTAATAACCAAACTTAATAACAGCATTGAACTTCCAATCGCAAAAAAAAAATATCAGATTCAAAACATCACGGATGTTTTAGTATGGTCAACAAGACGTGAATAAGATAGAGAAAAAAAAATAGTGTAATACTCTATGCAAGTTGTGGTCTGTTTCAAACTCTGGTGCATTGCTCAGACTTTGGAGATGCCAGCATTTTTAGACATAATCTACGTGTCTCTTTTGAGAACAAGTCCTAAACAAAAGTGAAAAAATAATATTGTTAGTTGTGCTGCTAATAGATGTTACGTGCATCAATTAATTGATCAAGAAAATATTTTTGCAGTTCGTCGGCAATGGTGCATGAAACGGAACGTGGTGGAACGTATAGATTCTTTTGTGAAGTTTCAAGTTTGTACGTTGGCCATCCTGACAGTATCTGCTCGCTGACTTGCATCGAACATCATGTCGTATAATCTATGGTCGCTTTTACGCAACATAACCTGTTAACAAGTTATGATGTTTCGGCTTTTGTAGTTTCTAAAGTTTTAAAAATAAAGTTTTGTGTGCACATTAATAAGCAAATTCTCATATTTATGATTTAAGTTGACTGTATTACACTGTAAATCACGAACTTGGCGATATGTTATATATGGGAAATTTTAACATGGCTTTTATGACGAAACTGACGGGACCAAAAAAAAAAAGTTTCAGCTGGGAAAAAGTCTTTCTTGGGAAAGTCTTAAATGAGTTTTACTGTATTATTAATAATAATAAATATGGTGATGCGTACTCTCCTAAACATGTAGAGCGTGAAAGGAAATATCCTATGATGATATAGGTGAAGATGACCTGCTCCTAGACTAACCAAGATGGCGAAAGACTTTGACGGCTATAAAAACCACTCAGTCACAGCTACCGTAAACAAGTGACATCTATAAGAGACTTTATACAAAAGCAGGCCACTACTTTTAAGGGCAGTGGGTGTAGTTGCATCTACCAGCAAGTAGAGGTGGCTGCTGAACCAAGACGAATGGAAACGGAGGGTGTGATGGTGTCTGCAGGCTTTCTGATGAGAATGACTGGTAGATGCAGATTGTGGTTTGAAGCCAATGGAGCTTCTGGTAGATCATGAGAGACTACACAAGCCTCTGGTAACTGGTGGTGGCTGCTGAAGATCTAAAAGACCTGGTAGTCAGTATAGACCCCTGGCACACAAAGTGTTGAGGCGAGTTATTGGAGATGATAATTCCCATCTCCGGCCGTGCAATCTTTTTTATAGTGCTCTCGGCCTCAACGTCTGGTGTTGGGGAAGGGGGAGAGGGGTAAACCACACTGCTTGTCTGTCTTTGTTCGGGGAGCATGTGAGAGTTGTTGAGCGCTTTGTGGCAGATGTGGTGGCTCGTGACAGAGTGTTGGGCGCTTAGTGATAGTTTGACCTGAGTCATCCCTGTCCTTTCATCACACGTTGGGGTGGTTGGCATGTTTCTTGACAGCTTTTGCAATCTCTTATTTACGTGTTTAGAATCGCCTTCCAAATACTGGCGGTCTAAATGGCACTCGGGCCTGCTAATGTGTTCTCCCCCAGTGAAGTGGATTTGTGTCAAGGAGGACATGGCAACTGCATGACCCAGGACTTACTTCATTATACATGCCGTTGATAAGTGCAGTATAAACACTGTGGTTACTCATTAAAATTATTTACAACATTACCCTGTGGAAAGAAATTACATAAAACAACAGCACGCGTAAAACGACACTAGGAAATAAATGTGTGTGTGTGTCTATATTATATATATATATATATATATATATATATATATATATATATATATATATATATAAAAGCCGTACTCGTGGAAGGTGGGGTGAAATAACTATCTTGTTGCTTGGTGTGGTTTATTAGTTTGAGAAACCCATCTCTCTTTATTTGGCAACCTGTGGGTCTCACAATAAGCAGAACAGTTACGTGTGACATAATGGAATGTTGCCAACCTCCAGCCCTCCGCCACCTGGGCTGGCTAGCTAACTTTTCAGCACGAGCACACTTTTAATGAATGATTTTAATGTAGACATAAAATCGTACGGGGGTCACCTTAAATACAACAAACCAAAACACTCAAACAAGAAATAAACCCTGAATTAATAAACTTGTACCTTGTTTGTTCCGTGGCGAGTTCATGGGAGCTCTGTGGTTCAGAGTCTTTGGTTCAATGCTTGGTTGGTATGCAAGGTACATAAAACACTTAAAAATTTTTTATACAAACATTTATACATTATGTATGTAAGGGTTGTGAAAATTTCATTGAATCTTCGTGGCTGTTCTAATAAATAGTCTGCGTACTGATCCTGTGGGATCGTTGGCATACACAACATGACACTGGTGTAAAAAAATATTACAATTATTTTATAATACCCGACTAGTCCACTAATTATCCATAATAGTAAAAGAACTACACTAACTATTCTCTCCATTTTCTGGAGTCCATTTTCTACGTAGTACAAATTATTAATTATTGGTGACGTCTTTTCTTTGTTAACAATACACTGGCATGGTGAGTGTCTATATGTGTCACGTGATTAATAGTAGGCTGTTGGCCACTCACTTTTGGAACCTTGACAGTGAGAATGACATACATGTTTACTTCACTAGTTTATAGCGTTATAACCGGTGTTGAAAAGTTTGTTTATCCTTATATCACTTTGGCGAGTGTCTGAATAATTTTCACTTTTAATTAATTACTTAATTTATTTATTATTTATAAATTCTCACCAGTTCCTTTCCTATCGCAGCTTAATAACAGCTGTGTAGGTTAAATTTCAAAGAATATCACTGGGGTAACTTAATATCAGACAGCACTTATGTGAATGTCTGGAAGTTATAACTTTTACGCTATTCTCACTGTCTTTTAACTGGTGGCTATCTAATTATTCTGGTATTTCAGGGCTATAACCCATCCTGAATTTCACTGATTTTGGTACCTTAGTTACGGCTACTCATTCAATGTCTCAATTGTATGAAGCTCTTCACTTATTTGTTGACAGGCTTCTTCTTTGCCAGACGTCCCCGCTTCTTCAAGGCCATGTGAATCGGGTATGGCCACGTGTAGTGGGACGTCAGCCTCCAAGACGTCCTTAAAGGTGTGGGGAGGCAAGATCCTCCTGGGGAAGTCATCGGGCGCTGAGGTATCGCCCCCAGCTGTTGTCATCTGTGGGCCGCCAGCTGCCGGGGAATGATGAGCTGGAGATAATCTCGGGATGGACGTCCTTGGTATGATGGGGGCAGTGAGAGGGAGCGACAAGGCAGGGTTCTCCCACTTGACTGCATGGGTTCTTACCCATAGGGCAGGATGTTTCTGGGCATCCATGTCATTATTGCTCAACATACAAGATTCTGGTGTGATCACTGGAGGGAGGGCTAAGGCAGGCCCTTCGACCTCGGTGATACCGATGGGGGCTTCCTCTTATTCCGAAGGATGGAGTAGGGCATTGGTGTGTCTGTTGATCAACGTCCTTGGTTCGATGGGGGGAGTACGGGGGAGTGACAGGACTGGGTCCTCGACCTCGACTGCATGGGTTCCTACCCTTAGGGCAGGACGTTTCTGTACCTCGGTGCCTTCTGCTTCTTCTCGGTCGGAAGGATGCAGCAGGGAATCTGTGTCTATGTTGCTCGACGTCCCGGGTTTGGCGGTGACCATCTGAGTGGGGAGCAGAATGGGCCCTTCCTCCTCTGTGGTACTGGTGTAATCATCCTTTTGCTTAGAAGATGAGAATAGGGTGTCCGTGTGTCTGTTGCTCGACATCCCTTTTTTCAGAGTGGCTATCCGTAGAAGGGTTTTGATAGACCATTCTTCCTCAGCCGTACGAGTGGATTATTTTTCTGCATGTCCAGAATGCTTGCATTGGTTGTATGTGTCTTTGTTGCTCGGCGTCCCAGATGCGGTTGTTGCTGTCTGAGATGGGGATAAGACAGGCCCCTTGTCCTCGTCTATGTTTCGGGATGCTTCCTTGTGTACAGAAGATGGGGTTGGAGCGTCTGTGTCTCTATTGCTCGACATTCTGTTTATTGTTGGAGGTACTTACCCAATGTCAAGAATTGGCTTTGTGGTCACTGGCTCGGCCTCCATTCTTGGCTCCAGAGTGATGACAGGCTGGGAGGGAAGGTGCTAGTAGTACTTCCACCTCCTTCGCCTGGAGTGTTTCGAATTGCTCCGAGATCCTGCTTGACCTGCTAAGTTTCTGGCTGATTTCTCTATCCAGCGGATTTTGCCAGGAAACCTCGCTCAAGCTAGGGGTGGCCCCATCACGTCTGGCTGTGACCTTGTGAGCATAGCTGGTGGGCATCATGGGCAGGGATCTTACAGAGGCTGCTTCTCAGTGCTTCAGAAAGTCTATTCTCATACGCAGGAATAGTTTTGCTCCCTGTCGGTCTCTGGGGTTAGTGTCTCGGGCCTTCTGGTAGGCCTTGGCTCGAGTTCAGGGGGTGGAATTATTGGCGTAAGGGCGTCCTCTTCATCAGGTCGCCATGAGGGTATGACCTCGTCCTCTTAGTCCGGAACTTCATCTGGGAAGGGGTATATTTGTCTGTGGCTGGCCTTTTGAATGCATCCATATACGTCTTCTGCCCAGTAGGCAATATCCTGTAATCCAACTATAAAGTATGGCCCGTCCCATTTATCGGCAAGGCTAGTGATAAATTGGATGCTGGCTTTGCTGAGAGGGTGACTTTTCAAGTACTGCTTTGCCTAGGTTGAAGCCCCTTACACCCATCTTTGGTTGTGGATATTTCTTCCTTCATCTGTGGTACGGGCTAAGGAGGCTAGTCGAATATCTTCTGGTTGGGGCATTTTGGTGGGTTCACTCTCCCACTGCCAGTCGCCTGGGCGTAGGAGTGATTGGCCCAGGAGGAGTTAGTTCGGACTGGCGTTCACTGCTTTGTTAGTTTGTCGCCAAAGAACGAACAGGTTGGTGGTGATATGCCTATTCAAATGCTTGTGGTCGTTTCCCACACAGAGTCAGAGGCATTTTTTGATTTCTTGGTTCCTCTGCTCAGTGGGGTTGGCCTGGAGGTGGATGGAGGAGTTGTCCATGTCTCGACTCCCCATCCCTGATATCCTGATTGCCATCATGTGCTAGTGTTAACTGGGTACCATTATCAGTAGGATAGCCTACGGATATCACCAGCGTGTAAATACCTCAGACTCCAACCTTCTAATAATTGGAGTGGTTCCTTGACTGGGTAGAGGGAATGGCTCTACCCACCTGGGAAACTGGTCAGTTACTACTAGCAGGTAGCAATTGCCTTTGGTACTCCTGGGATACGGACTCTTCAGATCAGCTGCCAAGTGTGTCCATGCTGTCCTAGGTCTCCTCGGTTTTGCAGTTGATGGGGATACAGAATAGGCCTTGCAGCGACAGCATGTTTCGCAGTTGATAACGTACTACCGGACATTATGGCTCATCATGCACCAACTGTATTGAGCTCCTATATCCAAGAGAGTTTCTTGTGTCCTGTGGGTGATCGTGATGATGTCTAAAGATGTCAGTTCTCAACTTTTGGTGAACCCACATCTTCCATAGTGTCATAGACTGTCAGCTACAACTCCATAGTATGTTGTCTCTCATCTCGAATTGGTTTGGCTGTTGATGTAGGAGTTGACGGATTACTGGGTCTTCCTGCTGGTTTACTGTGATTTGTTACCAGCTGATTTCTAGCTGCAACAGATGAATCTGTTCCTCCAGACTGTGTTCTGGAGGGGTGGGGGGGGGGGCATCATTTCCCATTCTTCCTCGGCCTTCACAACTTCCTCCAGGTTGGATGATAGGAAAGGGCATCTGGCAGGTCATTACTCTTGCCCGGGCAGTGTTGGACTTCGAAATGGAACTGTGTTAGGAACATGTCCCACCGCCCGAGCTTGGCTTTAGCTTTATGGGACTCTCAACCATTGGAGGGTTTTAAGAGTCTATACGTAAGATGTAATGTTGCCCTTCTAGGTAGTAACAGTATTTACGTACTGCCCATATGACCGCCAGACACTCCTGTTCCTTTATGAGGTAGCATTGCTCGATCTCATTCAGACGAGTGGTTGCATATGCTATCACTTGGGGTTGAACATCAGCATTTTGTTGTTATAGAACCGCCCCAAGACCGTTTTGGCAGGCGTCTGTCTGTAGGATTAGCAGTGCGCTTCCTTGGAGTCGGTGAAGATGTTGAATGTTGTGGAAACTGTCCTTCAGGGTTTGGAAGGCCTTTCGTTGCTTGGGTTCTCATTTCCAGCACGCTTCCTTTTTGAGTAATGGATGAAGGGGCGCCATATAGTGGGCTATATTCGGCACAAATAAGTCCCTTAGCCAGTTGTATAGGCCCAGGTACCAGCGCAGCTGCATTTTATTAGAGGCCTCCTCTGCCTCTTCTTTCGCTCTTATGGAGTTCTGCTGTGAAAAGTTCCTTTCAGGGGATACCACGTATCCGAGGTTGTCAATCAAAGATTTTTCGAAAAGACTTTTGGACAGCTTGCAGTTCTTTCCGTGTAACTCAGAATTTTTCTAAGACTCTCTGGATGTGACAAAGAAGCTCCTCCCAGGTCTTGGAATAAATGATATCATCTAGGTAGGCGAAGCAAAATTTGCCAATGTACCCCTTTAGTACCTCTGCGGACATCAGGCTCTGGAATGTAGCGGGCACATTCTTTAACCCAAAATGCATTACTCAGAATTTTAATGTTTCCCCTTCAGGTGTCATGAAGGCTGTGAACTTCCTACTATCTGGGTGTATAGCAATCTGCCAGTACCCTGACTCCATGTCTAGGGTACTAAAGATTTTTTCCTCCCCAATGTTTTGCAAGATGTTGGTTAAATTAATGGCGGGTGGAGCTATGGGATGTGTTATGTCGTTCAAGGCTTTGTAGTTTATGTAAAACCGAAGTTTGCCATTCTTCTTCGGCCCCAAAAGCTACGTGGGAGTTATAGGGTGAGTTGGATGGTTCGACAATGCCTTGTTCCTTATCTCGTTGACTTGTTCCATTATTAGATGGCGTCAACGTGCTGATACTCGGAACTGTTGATTGTAAATGGGGGCCTCCATGGAGGTCCATATTTCGTGTTGAATGGCTAGGGTTTGAAGTACCATACACCCTTGGCCAAAGGCGCCAGCA
The DNA here is from genome assembly GCA_029891345.1 of Dryococelus australis. NCBI lineage: Eukaryota > Metazoa > Arthropoda > Insecta > Phasmatodea > Phasmatidae > Dryococelus > Dryococelus australis. The sequence goes on along the minus strand of CM056998.1, from coordinate 114,626,424 downwards.
TATTCATCCAGGATGTGTTTAAATTCTTGAAATTTGGACTCTAGTAATTTGTGGTCGATCCAACTCGGATCTATTGCGGCGGGTATTATGGTTTCAGGACTTTGTTCCCAATTTACCGTAACCTGGTGTTTATCTCCTAAGTAAACCAGTTGTTTCCCGTGGTCAATGACAAATTGCTGTTGTTGGAGCCATAGGTAATCAAGAATCAAGTATTATTGCTTCGTTTAATACGGTGAAGACCACAAATTCTGCTGGGTTTGAATGTCTGTGTAGGCTGACGGTTAATGTAATTCAGCTGTCGACTTACAAGGTCGCGTCTGGTTGAGCCATGCGGACGATGTTCAACTGTGGTCGAAGGGCTGCTTTTTGTTGGTGGTTTAACTGATCGCTCCTTATAAAATTTCCAGTTGCAGCCGAATCCAACAGGGTCAGGACTTTTCTTCGTTTATCTCTACTTCAATATGGGGGACAAAGGTAGGAGTAGTTTGCTCATTTAAACGTTGATGCTGGGCCCTGGTTGCTCGGTAATGGAGGCCTGCTTTGCACCCTGGTCGCAGTGTTCCCCACCTGACGTTTTTGGGGTTGGGGAAACTTGTGGCTGGTGTCTGGCTCATTGGTTCATTTCCTGTATTTCAGTCTCCTGTTGGCTTAACTGTTCAGTCCTTATGCAAGTGGCATCCAGGACAAAACCAGCACTTTGGTACAAATGGGGGGCATGGAGCGAGAGTTGCAGGATTCCCCTTTTGTTCTGAAGGCGGGGCTCGTGACTCAGTCGCTCCTAAGGTCCGTGGTATGGCAAGGGCAGCCTGCTCCTTGAAATTCTGTTCCTCCTCCTTCGCACGATCCACGAGTTTGTCAATGGTTAAAGCCTTGGGAATTAGTAGTACATTCCACAAGACGGGCAATAACATTCTACGAATATACCGAACAGAACTTGCCTCATCCTTTGGAAAGACTCGACGGAACATTGTTCCTTTCGTCAAATGAATATTTCTGCTTCATCTTCCGGTACCTGTGTGTGGCTACAAATTCTGTAGTTAATCTGGCCGGTGCCTCTTCGCTGGTAAACTGTGCCACCAACTGACTAATAGTGTCTTTCCCCTTAGGTGCCTTTGTGCTTGACTTGACCCACTGTTTAGTTGGGATGTCTGTGTCCTGTCCCCAAACTCCCTCTCGCACTCAGTGGCGAACACAACGGAGTCCTTGTGGGGTTGGACCGCAAAATCCGGGACCTGTGGCTCCACAGGTCGTGTCCTGCGGCAGGATATCCCGGGGCTGTTCCTGGCTGCCTCGACGAATGGGATTTGCGGGTACAATACTCGGAGGCTTACTTACAAACTTCGCATCTGTATACTAATCCTGGCCTCGTAACCCTCTCATCAGGTCAGCCTATGCAAGCATGGTGGTAAAGCTCGTTACATAGTACACAGCGTATTCGATTAATGTCGTGGCATGGGCACGTTATCCAATTACAAAAGGTGGTATGTTGAGCCTAACAGGCCTCGTACCTATAATTGAATCCTTCGGTATCCTTTCTTTGTCCACCCACCCTACGCAGAGTTAGTGGAACTGTGTTTGTCAGTGTGCACATGTAATGTGGTACGTTCCGGTTCCCTGGCAAGTGGGGTAGCTACAATTCTCAGTGGCAACGTACGCCATGTTGTTGGCTATGGATACAGGGGCATTAATGTCTACGTCTGACATTGTGTTGGATTGGGTGCCACAGGATGTTTTAAGACTCCCTGAAGTCTAGTTCATGGAATCCGGCAAAGTCTTAGCTACTCTGGGTTGTTCTGACCTGGTCCTGTGTTACTGGTCAACAGTAATCAACGTCTAGCCCCAAGTTGGGTACCAGAAAATCACGTGAAGCATGTCGTCTTATGGAACTGTGATACAATCAATATGGTTTGTTTGCACTAGGTCAGGCATGCTCTGATTAAAACCAAAGTTATCATTTATTGGTAAGCTTCTGTCTAGAAACTAGCACCGGACATGCAGGTTGGCAGCTGGTTACAAAATCAGCACTAGTGGGTACAACAATATGCCGAACTAAAATGCTGGCTCAGCTCAGTATACCTGTCTTACCTGGAAGCCCTTGGTTCTTCAGCTCTGCAGATGGTGCTGGTAGTTACTGTAGAGGTGTCAGGTGCTGGCTTACTGCATTGGCCAACACAGTACCGTTGATTCCACTTGGCTACTTCACTGCTCCAGAACAAGGGGTTAGCTACCCCATACCAGACTTCTGTGCTCACTAACAGAGCACGGACAACTGGATGATAATTTTAGGCTAGTCTGATGTGTGCAGGGAAATAAAAAGGATATACTGGGGAGGAAGGCCTCTCAAGGCGTCGGGCAGACTGGAGTGATCTCTCTCCCATTCTGCTTCTTTGCTAAGTGAAGAAGCGTCAACAATGCACGCTTACTTAGCAGAGATAAACACTTCCTTTTATCCTCCCTCTGAGATACTTTCCTTTTTCTAAAATGCATAGATGTCTTGTTGATACTTAATTATAACCTTGGTCTGCATGAACAGGAGACAGAACCCTAACTAGATGTACTTCCAGCAGCAGTTGATGGCACAAACCCAGTTCTCTAATCAGTTCTGCACCACTAGCGCACGAACATAGAGTGGTTGGTCGTGTGTGCCGTATTCCTACCACAACAGGGATTAGGCCCTCAGGTCCAAGCAAATACTCCTTCCAATTCAGTACCATCAGCACTGTGGTAACAGTACAACCCAGACTGAGTGTCTCACCCCTATTGGATGAGTACCTAGTGGTTGTGGCTCTACCTTTCTATACACCTTAGTGTATAGAATGGGTGGCCATCGAAAGTTGGCGTGTGCTTTGATGTAGAGATTTCTGATAGCAGTCAGCAGTTCTGCTCTACGGTTCGTACAGTTGGATAACCCTGGTCTCCTGTTTACACTGCATGACCATATCTTTTCTAGTGATTGTATAGGAATAACCACTAGAACATAAACACTCTCGGAAAGGAAAAAAAAACGTATTTATTATTAATAATAAATGCGGTGATATGTACTCTCCTAACCATGCAGAGCATGCACTAAAGTATCCTATGATGATACAGGTGTAGGTGACATGCTCCTAGACTAAACCAAGATGGCCAAATTACTTTCGACGGCTATAAAAACAACTCAGTCGCAGGTACTCTAACCAAGGGACGTCTAGAAGAGACTTTATAAAAAAAAGAGGTCACTACTTTTAAGGGCAGTGGGTGTAGTTGCCTCTACCAGCAAGTGGACGCGGCTGCTGAACCAGGAGGAACAGCAACGGAAGGTGTGATGGTGTCTGCAGGCTTTCTGATGAGTGTGTCTGGTAGTTGCAGAAGCCTCTGGCAACTGGTAGTGGCAGCTGAAGATCTAGAAGACCTGGTAGTCAGTAGTGTGTCCCAGCACATGAAGTGTTGAGGTGAGCTCCTGGCATAGATAACTCCTGCACCATCTTTTATAGTGATCTCGGCCTTGGGCTAATGGCGTCTGCGGTAGCGGAGGTAAAGACCCTGCGCTAGGCTGTCTTTGTTCAGGGCGTCTCATGACAGTTGTGAGGCGCTTCGTGGCAGAATTGGTGGCTCATGACAGAGTATTGGGCGGGTAGGCCGGTATTCCAGAACGTTCAGTTTGGCATTACATATATGCTACCATCTATGGTGATTGAAATGCCATGACTAATCCTTAACTCATGCAATATTTCTGAACTTGTTTTACCTAATTCCTGAGATGGTATCAGATGTGCCGCGGTTGGTTATTCGCTGCCCGTGCGAGGCTATAAGCAAATGAAGGCAACATTTGGAGTGTTTATTTACAACAGCTTATAATTTGCAAAAATAAATTCTTGCAGAGTTTATTTGTTATATTATCTGTAACGCTGACAGTTTGAAGAAATTTTGCATAGAACAATAAAAACAATTATTATTAATTGTCTGACGTAATACGTTTATTCGTTATTTATTACGTGACAACTTATGGAACAATTATATACCTATGTTTTGTGTTTGTAATGTGGAAATTACAGACGTAAATTTTTAATTGTGTACATACATTTGAACAACAGAATTACAACTTTATATTTTTATGTATCTAATAATAATAAATTTACGAATTTTTTGCGGTCCTGAAAATCTCAGCTCTATTGTATTGTTGAAGCAGATTCAAGCAGTGTTAGGGAATAAATTGACTAATCGATTAAGTTCATTACCCCAATGTGAAAACACTAAAGAAGAATGCAGTCTTTCATTATTTGCGCAGTATGCAGCATGGAAACTGAATACATTACCGTATTTTATATCCTGGTAATAAAATTTGATTACCCCCTCTGGGTTAAAATCAAATTTCGCTATTACTATAAGTGCTGTTTTAAACATTCCTTGAAATAAGCATTTAACCAATTTGTACTGAATACGTTAGTTTCACTTCATTATTCTTTTATGAGATTTACTGACAGGACTCTAGCTTTCTTTTTGCAACTTGTTGGGCTGTAGTAAAGATTAAAATCACAAATGTCAAGGCGAATTCATTCATTATTGTGTTTCAAACCTACAAAGAAATATTACAAAGTTGTGATATACACATACATACGTGACCCGTGACCTTTAAAAAATTACTACAGGTTGTGAACATTGTTCAAGGTTAAAACAATTCAGTTCCCACTGTCACATACAAAATTATAAAGTCTACCCCATGGGTCAACGACATTTTCGTGTGAACACACGCAAGTCACATAAGTAATTGACAAGACACTCGCTGAACTACATATAAGCCTCCAAAAAAATATTGAAGCATTAGAAACACAACTTTTTAACTCATGCAAGCAGTTTAAAACCTAATGAAAGTTTGAGTTTCAAACAGGACATAAGATAATCCAAACAATAACATCAACATGCAGCAAGCCATGTTGTCAGTCATGCTTAACGTAAGATGTAACTCATCCCGCCAGTGAGGATATGGATTTACCATTTTAGAAAACGGTCTCACGAATATAATTTGAACACATATTGTACTACTTGATTTTGCAGTGCAAAGTCTTCTAATAAAAATAAATTCTCAGATGTGTAATTATTATCAATAAAAACCCCTACTGTGAAATATTTGCCATTATATCATAGTGTTAACAATCCATGGGTATGTATATTAATAGTTAGCTTTTTATTTATATAAATCAACTTCATTCAACATAACAGCCGTGAAAAGCTGAAACGTCTAGTTAACTTTAAATACTTAAAAAATTTTGCACAGACCGGTATTCCAACCATAAACCCGTGCGCGGTAGGCAAACACATTACTTGTTGCGTGACGCACAACCAGCTAAGCTGAATAAATTTACGTGTTGTGAATTGTTACTAATGATCGAAGCCTTTGAAAAATGTTGTACATATTACATAGTATTCTTGCTGGCTGTAACATTTATTTGTAAACCAACTTAAATGTATAGGTTGCCTGATTTTTAGATAAATAATTATATGAAAACGTATAACATTTTGGCCGCACCATACTGTTTATGAACGTTCGCCATGGTACCGGCTCCAACAAAATGATACGCATTCTGCATATGTGTAAGTCTAGTTTACAGAGAGGATAAATCAGCAAAATCGGAGTCCTAAGATTAAGGCTTTGGACTTGGCTTAACTGAGGCCTTAGCTGGTGTTATAACGTTCTGCAATACTGGTAAGATCTGGGCATTAAGTGATAGTTTGCCCTGATGAGTCATCCCTGGTTCTTTTATCACACATTGGGGCAGCTGGCGTGTTTCTTGATCGCTTTCGCAATATCTTATTCACATGTTTAAATTCGCCTTCCAAATACTGGCTGTCTAAACGACATTCGTGAATGGCATTGTTGGAATCCTGACCCTTGCTCGGGTTACGTAAAATACGTGATGGTTGATAAGTCGCAGTCGTTAAGTTATAATACTGGAAAGCGGCTCACGTCAAATTAATCCCGCTCAGCAACTGCTAACTCTGCATTTGTCCTCTCTCAAATAGATAATACATGTCAGTGCCCGCTCCTTCCACCTCCTCCCCCGACTTTCCTACATCCCAACCAATCACATGTCTAAACGACCTTACGCTTTTCACTCATTCATTTATTGAGAATGGGGGACATAAATTGACCTGTGGCATAACAAGCTACTCTATTCCTGTCTTCTACTGTACCTCAAAATAGTATATACGACCACCCCTAATCGGAAATATAAAATGTAAACATTAGACAAAGTATTAAAAATTATTTCAATCCAAAAGACAAACGTCTTGCGAATAAAAGATACACCAGAGTGGTATAGGCTTTTCATGGTAATGTGAGCACTTTTGAGGCTCTGGTTTCTTTTCTCTCACTCGTTTATGCTGACATGTGCTCCTCTTTGCTTTCTGGGTGATACGAGGTTAGGACGCTGACCACTCTCCCTGGTTTGTCAGAAGAGAGGGGAGTCAAACCCCAGAGTGAGGTGAACAACGATCGTTTCCTGGCCAGGGAGTTTGATCTTTCTCACAACTAGCATTGCCAACAGGCGGGACGCCAGCTGTCCGTGGGTGTATGGGTGGTAAAATAAAGAAAAGGGTATTTATATGATGATGATGGTGGGGATGGTTGATCTGGCCAGAGATATAGGGGCTATCCGCAGGGGCCTCGTCAGTTTGCGTGTGGTAATATAGTTGGCAGGGGAGGGGTTTGCATGAGGTTTAGGGATGACCTTAGGCGGGGGGTCGAACCTGGATGATTTTTCCTGAAGCCAAATTTATTAAGCCAGAATTAGTTTCCCCCTTCTCTGGAACTACCTCAGTTGGGGTAACACTTGCTACCAGTGGCAAAGTCTCAGATTGGTATGGGATGTCCCCTCCGGGTCATATTCTAGCCAACAAGCAGATAATAAATAGTCATACGAGGACTTTTATGTGAGAGGTAGGCGGTGCGAGTTTGGCCGGGATATGAACTCGTGTTCCTTTCGGTGGGGTTCTACCTGGTGTGTGTTTTGCTAGTGGGATTGGCTTTGAGAGCTCTCTCTAAAGCACGGTGTTCTCTACATCTATGGCATTGAAATCCACCCTTCTTATTATGCATCTGTTCTGTCCCCTGATCTTTCCGCAGACGTGCAGTCATGGGGTCATGACTTGTGCAGTCACACCCAAGGTCCTGACGTGCAGTCCAGTATTGGAATGTCACTAGAGGTAAGCGAGGGAACACTGGAAACCCAGGAGCTGCGGCGTGTCTTGTGCAGACTAAGGCTTTAGGCAAGGTCCGTCTCCTGCAGAGTTCGGTGCACCTCACTGCTAGTCTCCAGTGGGGTTAAATTATTGCACCTGTCACAAACTTTACTCACACACAAAAGAAAAAAAATTGACCCAGGAACTAATGTTAAAATGACGCTAAGCAACAATTTAAAATTACGTAAGTTTTATTACGTTACTTAGTAAGGGGGGGGGGGGGGAAGTCCCGGCTAATCTATACAAGAATAATTAGCTAGCTAAAATTTAGTTAGTAAAAAAAAATGTAGTTCGTACTGAAACAGGCAAAGGTGAGCCTGGCAGATAATTAATAAAATATGCAGAAATTATTCTACGTTGAAATTACGCAATTTTACAGTGTCTCCCAATTTACAGGGATTATCAGAGGGTAAACTAAGGCGTGACGACCTGCTACCACAGAGTCACGGAAGTTGACTGGGTTAAAGGGTGCAGTGTACAGAAAGTTGGATTACCTCTGAAGGTGAGCTGCCCTCATGATCAGCTGGTGCAGTGGTTAACAAGCCTTCTCCAAACTGCAGGGTTGGTGCAGTCTTCGCAGTCTGCAGAGGCGAATTGAAGTCGTGTTGCAGGCTTCTGGAGGTTGAGCCATGTCGCAGACTGAGGACAGGAGAGAGAGGTCTTCTGCAGACCAGGGAGTGCTCACTGACCTACACAGCCAGTGTGACAGACATCTCTGCTGGAGCATACTCTAGGACTTCCTTATATGTTATATATGAAAAAATCCCTTGATCAGTGATCTTCCGGTCGTGCGGGGTAATTCCAGGCGGGCCATACATTTCATAATTAAATGCGTCAATTACTTTTACGTAAGCGGCTGTCCAATGCGTGGAGTCTCCTTGCTCGATATGTAAAATTACTTTGCCACTGTTACTGACATGCCCCGAGCTCTCCTTGGCTCGAGATGGGCGAAGTGGCCCGTAGAGTGTGTATGTGTGCTGCACAGCATGTTGGCATGCAGCAATCAACCACCTCCTGAAGCAACATAGACCCATCTATGACAAAACCACTATTGCATCAGGTGTAGGATATGGTTGCCTCAATCATGGTACCGCCTGTTGCTGCCCTAGCATGCGCATCTTCTGTACTCATGCAGCTAGCCTCAGAGTTCAGCGCTTCCATCTATGGGTCACGCAACATTTGTTTACGATCAGCGGGGGTTAACTGCCTCTTCCCTTTTCCTCTTCCTCTTCGCCTCTCTCCCTCTCTCTTGGTTACGTAGTAGTCCGGGCCTTGGCACATGTAGCCATCTGCTTCTCAGCGCTGCCTTCCAGTCATGTTTCTCTTGCAGCCAAGGAGGAGAGTTTGGGAAAGGAAATTGCAGGAACAAGACGTTTTTGTATTGAACCTAGACCTTCCTAGTTCAAGAGCAGTTCACATATCAAGTGAAAAAAAAAAATCTTTTAAACAGCGGGTTGTTCAATAAGTAGCTTGTAGAAGATGTATATTTTTTTAAGGTCATTACATTTCTATTTCTGTTCTCGAGAATAAAAAGTGTAGCTAACGGATCCAAAAGTATTTAATCACACTTGCAGAGGATTAATAGTGGGGGATGGTTTACCGTGGTCCCTGCAGGACGAAGTTAACTGGTCTGGTATTCAGCCAGCGCTGTTGCACAGTAACCCAATTACGTGTAAAAAAGTGTGAGCTTTAAGAAAAAAATTTCTTAGTACATCTTACACTACTTCGGGTTACTTTCCATACACGAAAAGAGACAGAACACAAGAGGTACTATTTCAAAAGAAACTCACATAATAACAAGATACACTCAAAGATTAAATAGTAGCGTACTATTTGTAGGAAAAATCTTAAGGTTACACATTCTAGTTACACATTTTCTTTACTTCTTATTGGCTAGGGTACAGGCATGTAATGACTCAATTCTCATGACCTGCGCTTACGGCAAGGGTTGCGTAACATGTGTAGGCGCTTGGCTCCTTGCAGTGTTACATAAAAGGGTTTTGCTCATTCTTAGTGAGCGTTGACATAGGGTTACGTAATACTTTTGGCACTGGCCTCAATTACTTTACAAAAGGGGTTTCACTTGCGTTAAAATTTGATGTGCTTACAGGGGTGCCATACTTCTATCAAGCAAAATAATTAACTAGGGTTACATAACACACTTCTCTCTCAAAATATGGGTTATATACATGGGAGGAGGTTTTCTCTACCTTGGTTTAACTAGGCCTAACTTACTACATTTTCAATTTTCTTCCTACTGATGTTACTTTCAGGATTAAAACACTCTTAGATTCTAACACTTATAATCTAACAGGTACACTAAGTGAGTTTTCTCTCAACTCATTAATGCGGGGTCTACGTAAACAATCTCAACAATTTTACGCGTGTTGGCAGCCTTACTTGCCGGGGGCGAGAATAGATTTTCTCGTGACTTTACACACAGTGTCATCTGACGTGTGCAGAGTAGATAATTTTACGTTGGCCATACTGACGACGGTACATATTACATCTATGAGAATAGATCTCTCGGAGTTAACACAATTATCTCATTTCAGCTACACAAAACTAACTTTAACTTTCTACGGGATTACACTACACTTAACAATAATTACATTCAATGTACAGCTAAGATCAAATTATGACGGGGTTTCCTCTTTAAGGAAAACTTACGCCTACATTTCTACTTCTTGGGTCACACATAATTAAATGCCTAAGCGCATTTCACACCTAAAAAACATCTCTACAGGGATTGTGTTACTCTTACAAGGGTTTTACCTTAGTGAAAAATACATTTATGTTAGCTGAAGTAACACAAAAACATGAAAGGGGGTTTGTTAGGTAAATGATCTCTACACAAAAACACTTTCCAAATTGTTAAGATGATGCAAGTTTATAGGGTAGTATCCTTTGGCGTTAGTTACATTTTAAAACTTTTGATTTTAAGAAGGTTGGGGATTTCCTGGGTGGCGGTTATGGCGTGCTCACAGCAAGCTCTCACCTCATGCTCTTACTCATGGTTACAGAGGTTCTCTAAACAAAGTCGCTCAGTCACTTTGCGAGGAATGGAGAGGGTTACATTGTTCATGTTCACGGGCCTGCTGATAGGCTTCTATTACGCGATTACACTTCCTTACAGTGCTCACAGGATTCTGGGACATTATGTTAATTGCGTCACTCTAATATTTAAGATAGCAACAGCCAAAATTTCTTATTAAATGCTTACGTTACGTGAGCACATGGGGATTTTCAGGGATATGCAAACATCAATTTTCCAGTCTGCTTTCAGGTTTGACTCTACGTTACTTTTACTTCCGCAAACAAAACTTTTCTGACAAGCTAAGGACCAAGTACTTAAAAATAAATTTTGTAATTTCTTCTTTATTGGTGTCCATTGATAGGAGGTCGACTACGTTAATTGGGACACTATTTAATGTGTGGGACCTTGGTTCCTATCAATGCAATTTTTTAAAATTTGAATTCTCAACCTTTGAAAAACAAGTTACAAGATTACATAAAAATTTACTCTTGGTGGGGCTGCAGGTACTTTTCGTCGTCCTGCCTATCCTAACTGGCTAGGATTTTGTATGAGGTGTTGCATCAACACCTAGCCTTCCCTACTAATCTATCTAACAAGCTCTTGCATTCTCGTTTCATTTAGATTCAATCAGTCCTATCATCTATCACTCCCTAGTAGGTGGTTATCTAAGGGGGGGTTACTGGCGATGGAGAGATGATAGTCCAAACTGCTGCCATCTGCCAGGTACTACTCAGATACTGATGCTGGTGTAAGACGTTGGTGTTTAGTGACTCGTCGTTTCAGCGGGAGCCCTCGTTTGCATGGCGCTGCAGTGGGAGCAGCAGGCCAACAATATGCAGTAGACGTCCTCCATGGCATGACTCAGTATTATCCAGGGATGTGGTACATGCACCTTGCATGTAGTGTGGCCACTCATGACGTGGGCATGGTTGTAGAAGACTGCATGGGGCCAGCATCCTGGGTACTGGTGGCGTCTGCTTCAGTGACAGCTGCTGAGCTGCTAGTAACATCTGCATCAAGTGTGGGCCTCGTTGCAGTGGGCTATTGTTGTTTTGTGGCAGCAGCACGGGTGACCGGTGCACTGTACTCACTTAAACTGTCCGCTCCCGGTGATGGAGGGATATCGTGGATGGCCATAGAGCACATGTGCAGTTGGTAAATTGCATTTACTGACTTAGCGGCACCGGCGTCGTTACTCTCCTCCTATCCAGCCTTTCTTTGGGAGCTGCTGGTGTGTGTCGCCAAGTTGAATGACAGGTCCACAGTTGTTGATGAGGGCTGTGGCAGGCTTCCTTCCTCCAATCGTCCACTTTCTCCATTCTTGCTGGGAAAGGGGTAGGATGGGTAGGGTAGTAGTGCGTGCATCCTAGTGTCCCTATCCTGGAGGGGCTCCACCGTTTCGCAGAGAGGGGTTGCCAGGACCGATCCTGGCAAGAGCGGGTTGCGGTTTAGGGGCAAAGTCGCCCATAGAGAGCGCATGTGCATTGTGTAGCATGTTGGCATACGTCAATGCTAAAATTTATGCATGACTATTGTGTATACTTTTCGCCACAGTCAAAATTTAACATCCGAGACCACCATGAAATACATTTATTGGTATATATTTCAATAGAGATGGTTTTAAAAAGTATTGAATTTACCATCAACAATTTATACGTACAGCCTCACAGGTGACAGGTGAAGCGATCACGACACTATTAGCTGAAGGGAGGAAAGTTGTCAGTGTGTGTAACTCGAGCTGTTATTGGCCAGACTTGTTGCTACTATGCATGCAATAGCCAGGCGAGACAACTAGGCTTGGCACAGAGACTGCAGGTTGGAGCTGCAAGGTGGTGGGTGCGGGGTTTAGAACAATTACTCCCTTTGATATTTGACGTGTCCCATTGGCAATGTTTTTTTTTTTTTTTTCAGGAGCCGTGCAGCATACTTGTTTAAAATCACAACTGCAGCAGTTTTTTTACCGACTTTCGCCGTTTTATTTTGTTTTTCATCTCGCGGCAGGCGAATTATGAGTAGTAACAGTAGATGTATAATGCAGGACCTGGGGCACCCCACTTTTTCCAGCAATTTCTGCCAAAATGACAAGAAAAAGTAACAATTATTTCCCATTATTTTTAACGAAAGTAAAATAAAAACTATAGAACCCAAAATCTGACATTTGATGAAAAAACAATCAAAATCAAGCAAATGTAAGCTAAAAATCAAGCAAATTTCTCATTTTCAAGTTACTTTTTTGTGTTTCTAGGAACGACAATTTTCAATTAAAAAAACAAGCAATTTTCATTAAAAAATCAAGCAATTTACAAATTTTCCAATATTTCACAAAATGGCAGTGCAGAACTATTCATACTATAAAAACAAGCAATTTTCATAAAAAAAAACTACACAAATATCCCCCAAAATCAAGCAAATTTAAGCTAAAAATCAGATAAAATATTATGTTATTATTCTTTACAGTTTATATTCGAAGCTTTACTAATTTTTTAAAAACTTCTTCTATTTGCTCTAGATTTTCACCAATTTCTCAAAGTTCATATTTATCGTCAATGTTATCTAAGAATGATAATTGCAAGCTTTATAAATTTGAATAAAATTTGCCAACTATATCTTTAAGATCTTCAGATGCATTATCTAATCTATAGGAAGGTGGTCTTGAACCACTACCATCACCTTTTAAAATGTTAGTAAAAACTGCATGAGAAAAACAACATTTTTATTTTATTTATAAAGAAAATAAATTTATTAAGAGAAAGACAAAACTCATTTACAATTATGATTGTTTACTAGATCAAATAGTTAATTTATATTTCTAAAAATTCATAATACTTTTAAATGTAACTACTCAACTATAAGTATAAAATATTGCATTAAAATATCGAAACATTTTGTTGATTCTTCCAATTTATTAATTTAAAAAATTTATAAATCTTCAGAAATTCTTTATTTCAATTTATCCTAAGTAAGATTTCTTTTACTAATTAGAACAACATTACAAACTGTACCTGCTTCAACTACTTTATTAACATCAACACTAATTTTTATATTTGTTTTTCTTTAACTACAGTAGTTTTTCTATGTAAACAATCTATAACATAAAATGGTCTTCGCCCCCAAAATGAAGAGTAATTAATATCACCATCAAAGTTTACAGTTGGTTTATAATAAAGTTCATAATTTTTATAGTTGGTATCTAGTTTGGTTTTTGAATTTCTAAAATCATTAATTATAAGCACGAAATTGTTTAAGACAAACACCATTTGCAATGTCTACATTCCAGTTTTCTTTAGGAAAAATTTAATTTCTACCATTTTTAACATAAATATTTTTCACAATACAATGATCAAACATAGTAGCGCGTTTATGCTGTTCAGCACAATTTCTTCTATTAGTTGAAAACCTACAATTACAAAATCAGGCATATCAAATTTTAAATTATCAAACTGATATTTTTTACCAAAGTGAAAAACAGTTGTTTTGAAAGGGACTTCTTTTTCTAAAAATTGCCAATAATCAAAACTAATAGCTATTTTTGGATCTTTGTGTATTTTTCTTTAATTGCAAATGGCTGTGTTACATTCATATTCAACAATAGGCCACATAATTTATAATATTTTAATATCAATTTTACCAGGATCAGGACAATGTTTCGTAACTTTATTACCTTTATCCAAAGCTTCATAAAGAAATAAACAGTTGTTATCAGATGAATTACGAAAAAAAGTAATTTTTTAACCATCTTTCCAATTAACCTAATTGTTATCACAAATAAAACCAAACAAATATCTCAGTGGATACAATATTTCATTTGTTTTATTACTAGAAACAGTTATAATCTCTTTTGTTATATTACTAGAAACAGATTTATCTCAATATAGATTATCAACACCAGTAAATTCTAAATAATTTTGTTCACTATGTGATCTTAATAAAGCATTCATCACTGTTGATGTTATACCTGGACTATCAACCGCTTCAATAATATTTCCATGTTTTGAAATTTCTACTCTAGAAAACTGAAAAGGAAAAAAATTAGAACAAACATCAATATTATCTGATTCATCATAATTTGCCTCAGCTACAACCTTATCTCTCTTCAGTAAACTAAATTGCTCATAAACATAAGCATCATCATTTGGAAAAGTCATCTCCTATGGGAATATCAAATTCAATTCTATTATTGTAAACATTTAAAATCCCCCTAGTTTGATCAGTTGGGGGAAAAGTTTGTTTCTTGAAACTCTCAATACATTTATAACTCATTTATAAGAAAAAAATTTATATATAAATGATGGAATCAAAGGGAGTTTCTCGAGTTAAATTACTCGTTGAAATATATAAAAAATAGTGTAACGTAAAAGAATATGAAAAAATAAGAAGAAAAAACAACCATTAATTGACGAATTACGAAATATTGGCAAAAACCTAGAAAAATAAGTGAAGAAAATAAACATTTAATAACAACACTAGTTCCTGTAACAGCAAAAAATTTAGATTATCCACCAACATCAGAAGAAATATTCGAAAGAGAATTATTCTAAGAACAAAAATCTCCTAATTTGGAAGAGCAAATGGGAATTCTACCATTGAAAAATATACTACATGCAGTGTCTGATTCAACATGTACCACGTCTGATTAAACTATAAATCTCGGAAAAGAAATTGCAAAAAGAATAAATGATAATGAAAAATTTGGTTTATGTGGAGTTGGGCAAAATCTTTACATTGGTGATACACAAGTAACAATAAAAAATGATACATTATTTGTTAAGGATAAAGAATATAAATTAACAGCAGGACATTGTAATTTAACAGGAAATTCATAAGAAGCTCTTCAATAAATTTGATGATGAGGATTATGAAAATTATGCAGAAATTGTTAAAACAACCAATGCTGCATCTCAACTAAATATTCCTAATTAAAAAAGTAGCTTCGAGTGGAGGTTGAATGTATAATAATATAATTAGTACAATTTATGAAAATTAAACAAAAAATTCACATTCAAAATCAGCACCAAACACACCTGAAAGAAAGATTTCTACAAGAACTTCTAGATCTGGAGAAGGTATTAAAAATATAATAAGTTACCAAAAGAATATGTCTTGGAAAATTGGTTGATAGATTATTAGTTATTTATGGTGAAGAAAATGCTGGAAATAAAAATTATTACAATGAAAAAGTAAGCATAATGAATATGTTAAACAATAAATCTTTAAATTTTGTTATAAATAATCCTTAAGGAATTTATTATCATATATGAGGTTTAAATGTTAATTCCACAATCATTTTGGAATTCTGAACATCACGACAAAGTAATAATAAACTGGTCATTAAATAATTTAAATTCGCCCAAAATGCATTTGCCTGACTATAATTATTATGGTTCATTTACAAAATTAAATGTAAGACTAGAAAGAGGAGACACAAGAATAAATAAATTAGATGAACGTGCAAATATCACGATATTGCATATAGAGACCATAAAGATTTTAAATCTAGACATAATACTGATAAAATTTTACAAAAAGAAGCAAAAGAAATTATACTAGACAAAAATACTCCAATTGTAGAAAAAATTTCTTCTGCTGGTGTTGCCTCAACTATGTTTTACTAATTATATATATATATATATATATATTTTTTTTTACTTATATTATATTTTATATTATATTATATATTATATTTTACTTATAGACTTTTGATATTCCCTTTGACGAATTAAAAGATTTGGGTATAGATAAACTTTTAACCATAAGATCAAATTGAGAGAAAAAATAAATAAAGGAAGGTAAAAGTTTCAAATTAACTTTATCACTACCAACAGTCAAAAAGATGGCCAAAGAAAATTCTGGATGTGGTTTTCACCATGGTGGAATTATTCCTATTATACTAGCTGCTTTAGGTACACTTGGCGCCTTAGCTGGAGGAGCTAGTGCAATTTACAATTATGTCGAACAAACTAGAAAGAATAAAAAAGAGTTAGAAGAACAACAGAGACACAATTTGGCAAAGGAAAATAAAGCAGGAAGTGGTTCAGTTGCAAAAAAGAGGGGAAGATCAAAAAATATTTGAATACATATACACTATCTAATATCGGTATTGGAAAACATGTAAAAATATTAAATATAAAAAATTTCAGAATTGTTTATATGATTGATGAATTACCAAAAAGTATACAAAAAAAATGAATGTGCTGTCGTTAATTTCGACATTTCAACATATCCAGGAACTCATTAGGTTTGTTATTTTAATGAAAACAATGATGTTTACTATTTTGATTTATTTGGAGGAAATATTCCTTCTAATTTAATTAATTACTTCAAAAATAGAAATACTTATTACAATGATGATCAAATTCATAATTTTATTCCAGTTACATGTGGATATCTATGTTTAATTGTATTATACCTTTTTTCAAAAGATTTTTAAGTTTAATGATATACATTCTTTATTATTAAATGACAGATGTGTTTGGAAAACCATTAATCAAAACTTTAAATAAAATTTTTGACCCTAGTGCTTATGCTTTAAAAAAAGATGTTGATTTAAAATTCAAACTATTACTTCTGATTATGCTTTAAAAACATATGTCAATTCACAATGCAATTCAGGTGTTTCTGATTTACAAAGTAAACTAAACACTTGCTGTGATTATACAAATTCTTGTTTCTTTTTTAGGGCATAGAATTGTTGATATAGATGATCCTAGAGACGATAAAGACGCAGTTAATAAAAGATTTTTTGATAAAACAAATAGCTGATTATGCTTCAAAAGGAGATATACATTTACAATTCACTACTACTATTTATGATTATATAAAATGAATAAATAAATTAATAAATAATGCAAAGCAGAACAAAAAAGGAAGTAGATTCAAAACATAAAACTATCGTTTCTGACTATGCTTTAACAAAAGATGTAGAATCAAGATACAATAGTGGTGTTTCTGATTTAAAAACATATGTAGATTCAAAATACAATATCATTGTTACCGCTTTACAAGATCAACTTAGTAAAGTGTTTTTATACAAAAGATTACGTTTTTCTTCAATTTGTAGAATTCATAGTATGGCTTATCCTGTAGATGGAAAAGATGCTGTCAATAAAAGATATTCCAATAAAGAAATAACTTATAAATTACAAAATTTAAACCAATTAGTTTTGAATTATTGTAATAGCTTGTTTACTCGAAAATTGAAAAATGTAAGGAAGAAAAATCACATATATAAGTGAAAAAAAAGTCACTAAAAATAATAATTTAAAAATTGAAAATACTTAAAATGAATGGTTAGTTCAGAAAAGTATATGCTCAATATTTAAAAAGATCAACACTTCTAAAAAAAAAAAAAAAAAAAAAAAAAAATTGCTCAATGTAAGAGAAAGAATAATCAAATTATATAAACCTGCACAAAAAAATTTTCCAAGAAGAAAAGTTATTTCATATAGTATTGATGATGTATGGCAAATCGATCTAGGTGAGATGGATACTGGAAAATTAAAAGGTACATATAAACAATGGATACAAGTATATTATGACAATTATCAATGTTTTCTCAAAATATGCATTTTATACCAATTAATGATAAAACAGCCAAGGATGTAGCAATTGCTTTAGAATCTGCATTACTTAAAAGAAAACCACAATATTCAAAGTGATGTTGGCTTAGAATTTTATAATAAAATATTTCATGAACTTATACATAAATATAACATCAATCACTATTCTACATTCAGTGAACTTAAAGCCAGTTGTGTAGAAAGATATAATTGTACAATGAAGAACAAAATGTGGAAGAAATTTGCTTTGAATGGCAATTGCAAGTGGGTAAATATACTAGATAAATTAGTTAAAGAATACAACAATACCAAACAGAACCATTGTTATGAAACCAATTGATGTTAATAAGGCCAATGAAAAAAATCTAATGGAAACTAATTTTGTATACATGACTACTGAAATGAAATATGAAGTTGGCAATATTGTCCATGTAACCAAGAGTAAATGAATCTTTGAAAAGGGTTATACAGCTAATCGGACAGCAAAATTATTTACCATTTTTGAGGTTTTAAATAATGATGTACCAACTTACAAACTGAAAGATGACAAAGGAGAATAAATAAAGGGTAGTTTTTATGAATACTAAATTATGAAAACCAACTATCCAAATTAATATTTGGTTGAAAAAGTTCTACAAACTAAAGGTGATAAAATTTATGTTAAATAGTTGGGTTTTGATAATTCGCATATCTCTTGGATTACTAAAACAGATGTTTTGTGAATTTAAATATTTTTCTGTAAGGATCACAGTCGTGCAGGATCATAATTATGAAGGCTAATCATTTCAAAAACAACATAAAAACTTTTTTTAAAGCTTGTTTAACGCACATTAAATATGTCCATCATTCGTTCAATGCACATTTCACCTATGGTGAGCTTTTTATTTTTGAAAATTTCAAATGGTTTAAAAGCTACTTAATGCCACGCCAGGGACCTTATGTTTCAGGTTTATGGGTAAGCTAATACCTCACCAGTGACTCAATTTTTCCGGCCTTAATTAGCACCATCAAAACTCCACTTGGAGAAATCCCTCACTTCAATGCCTGGCCATTCTTTTTTAGTGGAAAAGAGATGGGTTTTTAATTTTTCTTATTTATTATGTTACCCCTTCTCACATAGTGAGGCACCATTCACTATATGAGAACACTCCAACATGTAGTATGAAAAGCATTTTTTTGCTGAAGCTTGAGGATACCATTTTTAATTGCATCAATACTTATACATTTCTGTATTAGCAAGAGCAAAGATTTTTGGCTAATATTTTGAATGATTTGGTGGTAATCTAATACTGCAAATATGTGCGCCTCATATTAATACTATTTAATTATCTGCTCAGACCGGGCATCAAAGCCATGACCCTTGCATTTGCAATCAAACGCCTTGCTGCTGAGCCATGGCGACAGGACGAGCAAGGTGACTATTAAAAGTCTTCATGCGACGAGTTGCGGTGAGCTGGAAGACTGTTATCAAGAGTCATGTAGAGTGTTTGGCTCGTGGCTACTAGATAGTGACACAGTTATGATAACATACTTCCTGTCGTGGAGAGAGCTTGCTGTCATCACCGACCAGTAAAACTTGTGTGGAGGCAGAGCACACTTAAGGACTGTTGCTTATTCCTGCTGCCAGTAAGATAGCGTGCTCACTGCTGAAGTAGATAAACGATTCTCATATACAATTCACAAGACAGAGTTAGAATATAAAATTTTTAATTTAATTTCTGTACTTCCCTTACCTCATTTTTCAGATGAAATCTATTGTGATAAAACCAAAATCTTCGTCCCAGCACTTCGCACAAAGTTCTTTGAATTTATCAAAACCTGTATCTCCGCCAATGAAATCACTATGAATATGACTTGTATTATTTTGTCAAAATACGCATAAAAAGTTAACACTATCCCTTACTAATTGTTTAAGTACTTTCAAATGTGTTTGTGCCAAATAAAATTTTGCCTTCCCATAATAAAATATTCGCAGACGACATCCTGGTTTTCTAAAATTACATCGTCAAATACAATTAGAGATTCATTTTCACACTGATCCAAAGGAATCATTTCATCATTATTATTTAAAAAAAGTATACCATTTTTCTCTTTAACTCTTTTGGATAGCACATCAAAGTCATTTTGTAACTGAATATATTTTGGCTGATTTTAACTTTTTTAGCAAACATAAATTTATTAAAATTTTGCCATACTGGCTTAAATAAAATTGAGCATTAAATGTGTCTTGCCACAATTACTGAACCCGACGATAATTGCTCTAATGTCATCAAGCAGTAGTTTGTCATTCTTTTTTTTCTTAGCATCCCCTTCAGAAATTAAAACACCAACACCCCAATCAACTTCTTTCATTTAATATGATAATTTTTCTAATATGGATAATAAAGTGTTTAAGTTAACAAATAATAGTTCCCTCATAAGGTAGAAGCTTCACTATGATATAATTCATCAAGACAAATCTATTGCTTTGATTAGTTTTCATACAAAATGGTTTGCTCCTAATATAGACAACAATACTATAACGACAATGGAAAAAATTAGTCCTGTTGTTTATAAATATGAAGTTGTCACTATTCCTAAAGGACAATACAATATTGAATATTTGAAGGAAACTATAAATTCAATTGACCCATTTTCAACAAATAACACTGAGTTGACAGCAGACAATGTGAAAAATAGAGTTGTGGTTAAATCTAAGTTTGATAATAAACTTGACGATCGATTATCTGATATGCTTGGTTTTGAAATAAATATGACTACTGAAAAAGACAAAAGTGTCATTGGCATTAAGTTACCAAATTTTAATTCACTTAAAACAATAAATGTTCATTGTAATTTGGTATATGGAATGTTTATAAAATATGAGGAATCTAAACATTTAGAAACTGATATAATTGCCAATTTTCCACCAAAAACTGTGTTTGGCTTCAGAGATTGTTATTTATGAGCCCACATATCAAATTTTTTATAGAATAAATAATGAGCGGTTTAATCACATTGTTTTAGAAATTAGGGATAAAACTGGTAAACTGATTGATTTTGATGGTTCTCATATTGATATTGTTTTCAAATTTAAGATGTTTAAAATATAAAAATTAATAAAAAATTATACATTTTGATATCTATATGGTAATGTATCTATTTTATTTTCTAGTATAATCCTGTTGTCATCATAACGACTTAATGAAATTTTATTAACTTCTACTGTATATATTTCATGCTTTTCCTTCATTTTTATGTTAGAAATGTATGAATCCGTGTCTTGATAGCATAATTCAATATTATCTCCATATTTTGGTCACATTACTTTATAATGAAAAATCATACATTAAATCTTTCAATATGACCAAAATTGACATACCAACATAAATGGACTTATTAAATTTCACACTTGTTTTATTCATATGTATGGCCCCACGATTCTGATTAAATATAGTACTTTTAAATTTAGTTTTGCTAATAATTTTTCACATTTTTCTGCAACTGATATTAATCTTATATCTACTATGTTTCTTATATTTTCCATAGTTTTACCAAAGACAGATTATTCATCAGTTTATAAAAATCTTTTTTAAAGTAATTTTTTGCATTAGTTATCTCTGTATTCAATCTATATACTTTTTCAGCCAATCGGACTGATCAAATGCCAATATTCTATGCATTTTAGTAAGTTTTAACCCATTATTTAAACACTGTTTCAAATTACGATAGTGAATTACATACTTTTGTTTATTATCTAAAATTGTTAATAATTTAGACTTATTTGTTCCTGGAACTACCTTATTTTCTGGACAAAATGGAAGATCTTTATGTAATTTATGCAGTTCTTGTGAATTTTCTAAATCAACTTTTAATATATAACCATAATAAGAATCGTCCTC
Source organism: Dryococelus australis (assembly GCA_029891345.1). Taxonomy (NCBI): domain Eukaryota; kingdom Metazoa; phylum Arthropoda; class Insecta; order Phasmatodea; family Phasmatidae; genus Dryococelus; species Dryococelus australis. The sequence goes on along the minus strand of CM056998.1, from coordinate 114,604,732 downwards.
CAAATATAATATTTTTCACTCCAGTAATTTATATCAGATAATGTATAATAAATCCATTTGAACCCACCATATGGTAAATATTGTGACACTGCCCAACCATATAAATTATTAGCACCGAGATATGCTAAATAGTTGGACTCTTGATTTGGATTAATTGCCAACAACATTGTGATACTACCCCTCCAATTCCTTTTTCAATCATTAAAATCATATCAAAGTTATGTAATAAATCTAGTGGTTGTTTAGTCAATTTTAACATTACATCCCAAGATAATCTTGGTGTTATAAAATACCATGCAGGATCTAATTCATATGCATTTATACATATATTTCTGAAATTTTCAAATATATCTGCTAATAATACATCACTTTTTAAATATAAGTCATGATATTCCCCAAGAATAAATTGATTCCATACATTTTTTTGTGTTCACAATCATCACCAGTTATATCAGATTCACTTAATTATTGTAAAATTCACTCTTTGGTGCAAGTTAATTTTCTTTGAATTTCTTCCTACTATCCATATAATCATACGGAAAAACACCCTTTCTAATTACTAAATCAACTTGATCATTTGGAAAATGCTTTTGGATGTGTTTCATTTGATCCTTACTTAAATTAGATGATAATTTATCTAAACTACTGGCCATAAATTTAAATGTGTCTATAAATTTCATTTTTAAATTTTCTGTGTTTTCCCCAAAAGTAATAAACTTTTCATCATTATTCACAATTAAATCTATATTTTCATCATCATATAACTCTTTAATAAATAAATGAGCATCATACCTGGTTAAATTATGAAAACAAATTAGAACAAAATTGGGGAATTTTAATTGTACATTACAATCATTACATACAGGATTAATGAATTTTCCACTTATATGATCATGACGACGTACTTTTTTATTGTCCTCCGTATATTCACATTGGTTCAATTTGTGAATATATTTCCCCAATTTCTTCTACTTCCCTTTTTATTGATTGTATAAACATCTTATGCACATTTGGACTTCTATATATTACTGGAGGCTTATAATCACCATAAGCAGATACCATATAATAGCAAAAACCAGATGCTTCATGTAATCGATATTTCATAGTATATGATTTGTCATTCAACTTTAAATCAATGGTGACACTGTCGGGTGAGACACGAGACAAACAATGACACAAGTTACTTACTGATGAGGGCGCCAGCGGTATTTGCCAGTCACCGCACTGTTGAGACTCGGGTTTTCAGGAATACTGTGGGTTCTGTACGTCCATCTCACCCGAGTATACTTAAGATATACTTTGCAATACTAAACATCATTACTACGAAAATAAATGGCAAGAGGTAGCTGTGTATATATATATATATATATATATATAATATATATATATATATATATATATATATATATATATATATATATATATATATATATATATATATATATATATATATATAAAAACACACACACGCACCCACGCACGCACACACACACACACACTTGTACTGTACTACTTCCTTTCATTATTACCACTCCTACAAAGAAAATTCGCCAGGATTTTATTAGTGAATTACACTCGGTCGTGTCTAACCAACTCCGGTTAGGTGCTCCCCAGCTCGCAATTACTCTAGCGCATTTCCTACGTGGATGACTTCTCTGTGGTGTTTGTAAACACAGTCTTCATAAGGGAAAGGGGTCGCCAGCCACTAAGGTGGACTAACGATTTTCCCTGAAGACAGGGTGCAGAGAATAAAGAACTGAGACAAAATGAACAAGTTACATGAACACGTGTGATTATTTGACATCACTAACGCGGACTCGTAGAGGCTCGTCTTGCTGCACATAAATATCCTTGGAAAACGATAGGGCACAACATGAGTGGTCACAATACACACGCAAGCACGTGAAAGCAATATTAGATGGTGCGGATATTGCTGGATAAGTGTTGCAGCGGAGCGCGTGGTGCAGGTGAAAATGATGTATTTCTCCGCAAAAACGGCAGATTCAGGTCAGAAAAATTATTATTCTGGTAGGAAAAATTATTCCATTGCAGATAGAATCGTTTTGAGCCTCTAGCATGCCAGATGGGAAGAAAATCAGACATGGGAAATGACCACGTGGTCAGACATACATATCATCAATTACACGAAAAATTCATTGAACCCTGAATAAAATTAACATTCAACCCTCAATAAAACTGTGGCGCACATGATATTACACAAATAAACCCTCAAACTGCATGGATGACGCAGATATCAACTTGGCGGCTATAAACCACATGGTCGCAAAAGGTGTAGCCGTAAAATAATTGAAGATGAAAAACACCCTTATTACATACATAAAAACAAAGCCCTTAAAATTGCACGCAGCAATAATACAGAAATTACAATGAAACGCCTTCAGCATAGATGGATGGCAAGTTGCGCAGGTTGCATGACCTCTCCAACATCTTTCTCCCTTTCTCCTCGTTTAAGTTCCAAAAAGCAGCAAGGCACAAATTATTTATTTAAGCAGAAGCATAATGCTGGGGAAAATATCTGAAAAAACCTACGTGAGCAAAGGTTAACCGGTATACTAATAAAGAGCTATGGTGATCTACATCAGTGCAAAAATTTTGTAGTGCGTACGTGACAGCATCTTACCTCGCCAGACCTCCTACAATGACTACACCGAGGCTAGCGTCGCACGGACCTACTACATCTGCCTACGAGGTTCACATAAGTGGAAGTGCTATGCACACCATAGCACTTCCAAATAAAAATTTTTATGTATGAAAATAAAGTGGCACAAAATAATTTATATATTGTTTTACATTTTAAATTTTTCTTATGAATTTTCTGTATCATTTCAGTGTCTCTTTATCATGGCGTTCACGCCGGAATAATACTTTTCTTAATCTCCGCACAGTGCACACTTTGAATTCATAACCAAACATTTTGCAATATTGACATACATACATTTTCAAACACTTAAAAGACATTTAAATTTTAGACCCTGAAAAATAAAGAAGACACATTTTAAATGGTACATAATATTCCATTATAGGACAGTTCATTTTGGAGCCTCTTTACGCACCTGCATACACACGTCACGTGCGTGGTGAGCGCAGTCATGGACTTAACGCGGCTGGCTGTTAAGCTGTCAATGGTACTTATTTGATCATTAGTAAGATTATATCTTTCTGTAAGTATCTCCTTATGAAGACCATTATCAATATCATCTTCCGTTAAAATTGGATATTTTTTGACAAGGTTAACTTTACTTAATTCTCTTTGGTTTGGTTTAGTGGTTGAAATTTTCTTTAGAATTGATTCAAAATTCATTTTTAGAGCAATCTTCTGTATATTTATTTAATCTTTCTTGAGAATAAAGGAATTGAAGACACATATCAAACATATAAGTTTTACTTTTATGATTATTTTTTTGTGCAGAAAGCTGTTTTGATAAATCTTTTATCCAACAATAATGCAAATTTTTATCATCTTTGAAATAAAATTTATATGTTTATCCTTTTTATTATTTTAAGTTTTAGTGGATATACTGTAGACTCATCTTCAATAGAGTATACATTTATAGATGTATCAATTTGATTTTCTATTTTTGGTATATCATCAATTTTAATAGGATATTTAAATTTATCTATTGCTTTATCTATATCAAGCCCCACGTTTTTATATTTAGATACTCTTCGTGGATTTTTTTCTACTGGAAACAATGCAGATTTTATTGCCCAAAGAAAATACTTTTGATCGTCATTCTTCATATTAATGCATGTTTTCGTATTTTTAATTGCTTCTGGTAGTTCAATATATGATACTCCATATAATGGATTATACTTATTTATAGCTAATTGTATTCCAATTACTCTATCTAAAGTCTATACTAAACCTCTTTTTTTGAAATTCAGATAGTTGTGTAAGTAATTCCTGTTTTACAATTTTATAAATTTTTATAAATTCTCCTTCGTTTAATATTCTATGATTAAATGACTGAACTGTAAATAATTCTACTTGGTATTTTCCTGCTTGCGACAATTGGTATAGTAGATTCACAATAACTTCTGCCTTTCCTGAAGCACTGCTAAATATCTACTTTTGGTTTCTAATTACGTATCATTCCGCTACACGTAAACATAAACACTGCCATGTGACTTCTACTTTATAACTGTCAAATGCATTGGTTGCTGTTTATAGCTGTTCAAAGAATGCTGTCATATTTCCTACGAATGTTCACAATTTAGGCCTATAACAATATTTAGGTCGGCTTTATAACTATTTGTTACACACGATATAGCACATTATACATAATACACATTCATATTTAGCCATGACGGTGTGTGTTACAACTGTAGAGGAAACAACAGTAGTATTTAACCTGTTGTTATTAATGTGTTGGGTTATTTTGTTAAAAGGACGGCTTATTTGGAATAAAAATTTAAACAAAGGGAGAACCAGTCCTACAAAACGAACACAGTAAATTCAAGCACGCTACTCATGTTGCATATTTATTTTTTGAAGCATCGACATACGTAAAAGATAGTAGTGAACATGCAAACATATGGGCCTTCCATAATGTTTATTCTGATAATATTTTCATGCATTGGTACTTACTGGTTTTTAGGTTTATTTTATCATTTATTTAAATTTATCTGGTAGGGCTTAGTATTTTATAGGGATTGTGGTATACATTCAAATCACAGAAACGTAATCTTGTTACACAACTGTGTTTCAAACACCTAGCGCATAGGTACAACGTAGTAATAAATTAACAGACATGGCTATTAATAATTAACTTCATTATAAAAACATTTGAAAGTTAAAATGAATAAATATTGCACACCAAATATTTGAAATCACGTACAAGCACAGGGCCAGCCAAACGACCACCACGCAGCAATGCCCACCCCATTTCACACGCTGCGGTTAACAAAACACAATTAACAGTATATTTATTACTGCCGTGGAAAAACAAGTTTAACATAACATTGTAACTTGCCTAGGAAGTTTTTTAAAAAACACCAGTACGAACTTGATGCTTCGTTCAGAAACACGCAGTGTCATTGACATGTCGCCACGTCACTGCCAGTCGTAAGCACTGGGTATAATAGCCCGCCATTTTGGAATAAACGTGTACCTAGGGGACAGGTGATCAAGATCTAGATTCTCTCTTCCACACCACATCTGCCAACCTGCTGGATTTGTAAGCATTGTGCCATCGCATCGCATCTAAATAACATATAATAGGCATTTAAACAATAAAATCTCGTTTCAGTTGTAAATTACAATTTCAAACATCATTATTGTTGCTGTAATTAGTATGAAATGTGCTGAAATTAGAAATATCAAAATGTATACCTTTACTGCTACACAGGTGGTACAAACTTCTGGGGGGGAGGGGGGAGGGGGAGAGAGGGGCACGCACGCGCGCGCGCGCTGTGCTTCGCTTATTGAACTTTGGACAAAAAAAAATGCTGTGTCACTAGAGCCTAGGCACGGTAATTTGTGCTGATATTTTTAACTGCAGCAATGAAATGTGTTTCCATCAGTGCTACTTAATAATTCAAATATATCAATTGGCAACGTTTAATTTACAAATAGTATACTTAAAAACGAGGTTAAAAAATATTTTAACTGTAAACTATTTCTTAACGGCTGTTGCCGTATTGGTAACATTGCTGCTCTCGATGATGTTAATTCGTATTTAATACAAAATGAATATTACAAGTTATAGAAGATACTAAGTAGATTATTCATCTATTCAAGAACACAGTACCATAACGTTAATCACTGGGTTATATAATTTTGAATACAAGTAATTGAACACAACTGGTTGACATGTTACGCCTAGGGTGATTTTTCAAAGGTTCGATTCCAAAAGGCTGAAGAAAGCGTGAATGGACTATATATAATTGAATGCTCGTTTTCAGTCCTCTACATGTTCTAAGATGATAACTTATTATCTCAAAACCTTATTTTTTACTGAATTTAAAAAGTGATCTCGGTTTACTAAATTAAAGTTATTTTCAATGTTATGTGTTAATATCCTACCTTGAAAAGCTTTATTAACTAATTAATTTTTATTGGTTCTTCTATTTCTTCTGCTTACGAGTATGTTAGTAAAGTAGGGGAATATTTATTTTAATTATTTTATGTCTTGCTTATATAATTAATTGATATTGGCATCTGATAAAGGTAATTTTGTAAAATTGTTCTTTGTTATCCATTCAGATATCCTCTAACTTTTATTTCTAGGCTTTACAAATGAATTATTAGAGAATGGAAATGTTTATTATAATTCATTTCTATCTTTTGAATACAGTTGTTTGATATTGACACATGAAAACAGTAAATTTGCAGAGTCTTTTCCTTTGCTCGTTTATAATAAATGGTATAATAGCTGTAATTAAATCGCCTTTAGTATATAAAAGTCTAATTAAATCATCTTTCCTTAGAGTATGCAAATATCTATTTTTTAAATCTCAACTTATAATTCTTAGCTCCCGCACTGTCTTCTCACCCAACTCAACTGCAAGATTGTTAGCTGACATTTTTAATTGTTTATTTATAAAGAAAAAATTTATAAAGTTTTTAAATTTTATATAGACAATGAAAAGCTATAAAATAATGAATTTATTGGAAAATGAAATCTGTAAATTTTTTAATTTATACTCTTTGAGAGATGCCACACAAACACATTTTCCACATTCACACAATACTTTCTCCCCTTTTAACACAAAATTATTTTTGGTGTTTTCTTTCAATGATACATTCTTTACAGTAGTTATAAAGTCCATCCTTATTTGTTTTATGGTAGTAAAAAGTTTCTATGTTTAATAATTCGCCACACTTTTTTCATTGCTTAGATATAGTATTATTTTCCATTTCACTGTTGAGCAGCGATTCAATTTTTGTGGGAAGAAAAAAAAAAAAAAAAATTAATTTCTATCTTCAATTTTATTTTATTTTTATTAAAATAAATTTTTTTATTATTAAAATTTTTTTCCTTTAAAATAAACACAAAAATGGAATCACTGCTCAACAAGTTGAACTATTCATTTGAATTGACTAACTACATGACCTAGAAAAACATATAAAGTATGCTGCTACAGAATTTCAATTATACGAATATTAATTTGGGAAAAAAATTAATTGTATTCTAGGTGGTAAATATAAAATTACTTTAACAGATTGTTATGTAAATATACTTGATAAAAATGCTTTAAAGTTAATAAATGAGAAACAAGTTCGTATAACGTAAAAGGGTTTAAAAGAAATGAAAGATGGAAAAACTATGCATGATTTAGAATTCTCTTAAAAATGTTAATATTCTATTCTTTTAAATCCATCAGTTATCTTTTTTAATATTTCATCTGTTTTCTGGCTTAAATTTGCTTGATTTTTAGAATGAAAAATATGAATGCCTATTTTGGATAAATGGTAAATTTGCTTGATTTTGGGGGGAAATAGCTTGATTTTCGATGGAAATTGGTTGCTTTTATAGTATGAAAAGTTCTGCACTGCCATTTTGTGAAATATTGGAAAATTTGCTTGATTTTTGATGAAAATTGCTTGTTTTTTGAATTGAAAATTGTAGTTTCTAGAAACACAAAAAAGTAGCTTGAAAATGAGAAATGTGCTTGATTTTAGCTAAAATTTGCTTGATTTTGATCTTTTTTTTTCATTGAATTCCAGATTTTGGGTTTTTAATTTTTTCTTGTACTTTTGTTGAAAATAACAGGAAATAGTTAATGTTACTTTTTTCTTGTACTTTTGGCAAAGATTGCCGGAAAGAGTGGGATGCGCCAGGTCCCACATTATACATCTACTAGTAACACTACAGCATATGTATTTTATCGCTGCAGAGTCTCAAACGTATTTAAAAATTGTTTTTATTGCAATTTATTGCATTATCCCTGAGATTTATGTACTTTTTCAACAGTTTTTATTATTCTTTGACAGTTCCTGAGAATGGCCTTGCAAAATCGCTGCCTCGTTAAATCCGGTACTCGTAAAGTCATGGTTCTACTGTATTAAGATTATAATTCTACTTTGAACTGACACATGCCAACATGCTACGCTGTACAGATGTACACTTTACGGCCAACTTCACCCCATCTACGAACGACCCGAGCTCAGGGGGAACTCGTAACAGTGGTAAAATAAAAAAAAACGTATTGAGCAAGCAGATTCCACAAGCCTGGACAGCCAAATAGGTAACTGTGATTAACCCACGCATGCAAGAGCCACCTCTGTATATGAAATAAATATTTATGATATTCCACTACCCTTCGCTTAACCACTGAGATAGCAGCACCCTTGTGACCTTGTGACATCACAACCCGTCAGCCTCAAGACGAGGCGTTTTAATTTGTCGTCCCCTCCAAGCAAGGAGATAAGAATGAGCAGCGTTCCAGCACCCTGATAAACACACTGCTGTGTTGGAAGGCTACGTTACACCCCGCACCCCGAAGAATTGCTGATCAGAAAAACTTGAGTCTAAATATAAGTCCAGCACCATGAACCAGCAGATACGCCGGGCTCGCTGGCCGAATAGGTTAGCGAGTTCTCCCAGTCTGAAAAGACTCACCTCAGTCTGCGAAGACTCTCCTCAGTCTGCGAAGGTTCTCTCTCTCCTCTCCGCAGCCTGCAATACACAGCACATCACCTTGAAGCCTGCAAGATTGTCTTAAACTACTCCGCAGACTGTGAAGACTGCAGAATCCCCGCAGCTTGTGGAAGGCTCGTCTGCTACTGCACCCGCTGACCGAGAGGGCAGTAACTCCACGCCTGAAGTAATCCTATTCCACACACCCAGTACCTTTTCTAATTTCAGTATAATTAAGCTATTGTCAGGAAAGCTCGTTCAGGTTCAACACCCATAGAGGTGGAACTACCTAACTTTTGTGTTATTAAGCTGGCATCGGGAAAAACGGTACAGGTTTGACTCCCACCAAAGGTGGTCCCCAGACCCCGTGCCAAAGGTGATCCCCAGACCATGTGCGGTACCACCTACTTCGGATTACATCCCTGTACGTCGACCCACTCGTCCCATTCGCATAACCCCGACTCCCCCAGCCAGGTCATCCACCTCTACCCCCATGATCACTTAACCACATCACCACTTCATTTTCCCCGGGACAGCTGGCGTCCCGATGGCAACCCTTGCAGTGCGGAAGGTAGAGCTCCCTGGATGGGAAACTATCTCCTTCTGCCTCACTCTGGTGTTTGACTTCCCTCATTTCCGATGGTACTGTACCATTAAGCGGCCACCCACAATATCCAAACCCTCCACGACCCGTTGGGCCCATATTTCTAGCCACATACGCTGCGGTAGACCTACTTAAGATTCCGAGAGTGGAGTTGGTGGCCTAACCACTTACCTTACAAGGTAGGGCACGCATCCATTTGGCACCCAACGTGGGGCCAACCGTCCTAAGTAGCTTAGTCTTGAGGGCGAGGACCATGCCAGACCCACCCCCCGCTCCTTAATTTTCTTTTTCTTTTACGGTCACTCAATTCCAGAGAAGACCGCTCACGTCTTCGGTGAGTCGGAGTAAACAGCCTGTGGCGACCACAGATAGCGAAAATGTTAGACTCAGAGACGAGTCAAATAGAGACACACACAGCACCCTAACAGGTGTCTATGCTGCCGGGGTCAGTTGGGCCCCTTTCCCCGTGCCTAACTGCACAGGCACCGGCTTGAATGCCATCCTATGTAATTATTCTCAGCGGGAGTATCAAATATCACTACGGGTGTATAAGATGGGAGGATATACCTCGTTTCACTGACAGGCTGGAGTACAATTGTAATGACTGTAGGCAGGAGGACCCACAAACATGACAATGGCCAGAATGCGAGGGCCAAGGCCGGTGTCTAGTTCACTGTATACTGTGCAACAGGGCATACCACCACGTCTGCATCAGCTGGTCAGACGAGAGAATCCCAAATCCCGGTAAGGTTTACCAGTGCGATGTTTGTCGCCGGGAACAGGCGTACAAACCACAAAATCCCACCCACAGGCATAGCCCAATTATTCCCTGTGAGTCATCACTACCCGACTTTAGTGGGAAGCCCTATGCGAACCCTCGCAGAGTGTGAACGTGAATTAAGGGAGCACCTGATCCCAAGAAAACTATGGGTGAGTCGAGCTCAACACCACCTCACCAGTCCCGCCAACGCTGGTGGGAAAGATATGGTGAGTTCGTGGAGAGTTTGCCACAGTTTAAGACCCAGCTGGTTTCCCACATTTCTGGAGATGAGCTCCTAAGCGAGCTGATAACTGACTTACACTCCCGCATGCAAAAGCACGACAAGGAGGTAGAGCTCTTTATTAAGCGCAAAGAACGCCTACACAAAAGGGTTTACCCCAAGCAGAATGAAGGTCAGCGCGTGAAAAGTATCACCCGCGTCCTTCCCCTCGCTTCGCAACTTGTTATTCACATCCCAGCCTCAGACGGTCGAGGAGCTGGTAGAAAGAATGAGGGAGCTGAATGTGAACAACAGAGGGAAAGAACAGATGGCACTTGCCAGGGCTAATGGTCCAGCCCCCTTCCCCAGACCGCCTGTAGGGAGTGATGCAACCTTGCCAGCCCCCGCCGTTCACTTGCCATGCTACTGGTATTGCCCAGGCCGGCATTACAATAAGGCTTACCCAAAAGACAACCACAGAAGGCACGCATTTCTCCTCCCCGCCCTCCAAACGCACAGCCTTGCAACACAGAAATCTGTAGCCTATTTTGTGGGAACGGTAGCACAGAGGGAACTCGTAACCCAAGCAAAGGGAAGCCCTTAACCCTCCACTTCATTTACGTGCGTGTAACATCAAACCCAGGACGTCAATGCCACGGTCCAAGCATTACCGTACGAACTGCATGGCATGGCGAGCTCCGGAAAGGAGAATCTCTCCACCCCTCTGGGCACCTGAAGGCTGCACTCCACCTCCACCCCCCCTCATCGCTCGCTCCTCTTGTCAGGACTGTCAAGGACGGCACGTCTATGGAGCTTGCCCTGCCCGGCATGAGAGGGGAAAAGGGAAGGCAGACAACTGAGCACCTAGCGCATTGCCACGTTTTCAAGTGTCAAACACTCCTCCTCCCTGTGATGAAAAGCCATATTTATGCGTCCAGTTGAACGGTATCTCTATTACAGCAGCAGTATTACACACATCTACTGACCGCAACTTTATTCATGGAACATTACTCACGCGGCGTTAAAAGACCAGCATGACCCCTATGAATCTTGAATCTAACGGTCAAAATGGCCCACATCAATGCTCCCCCCCCCCTAAATTATCTTGAGAAATTAACCTCACCTTAAGGGCACAGGGTCAGCATGTTGAAGTCGGCTTTCTGGTGGCTCCTTATCTGTGAAATCCCATGATACTGAGACGGCCCTGGCTGAGAGAACAACAATATGTCATTGATTGCGGGCAACTACGTACCAGCCTAGGTTGTCATAAGTGCATGGTGGTCAACTGGAAAGGTAACCGAATTTTGACTACCCCAACTACTCAGGCCCGACAAGTCAGGCGCCTTAGGGCTCAACAACATCGTACTATAAACCCCTCGCCCCTGGCCGAATCTCTGACCACGACATCAGCCCTCCGACTATTGGGAGAAAGTAGTACATCCCCAAGCTGGAACGAGACACCGGTATATCTCTGGCTCACAGTTCAAACTCTGTCGGATGCCATTTACCTCCAACCCAAAACCTTACGGTGCAATCCCGCGTATAGCGTTATCCCCACCCCCCCCCCCTTCTACATCAACCGAGAGCACGGCACTTAGACCACGAAACCCAATTGTCCCCCTGCTTGCCCCCCTGGCTATAGAACGCCAGGACGCACCTGAGACCATGACCACAAGCGATGCGCGAGTCTCCCTGGCCGTCTTCTCTATGGCTGAAGAAGTGCCCTTACCGGACATCGACCTGGACATGGCAGAATACCCACTCCCGCAAGGATCGGTCACAGCCTCGCCTCTCCCTGAAACGGCGGACCTCATCCAGGACAGGGACTCTGGGGCGCAAGCGATGTTATCCTACCCTTCCTACCCCATTCCAAGCAAACAAGGAGTTAGTGGACGAGCCATGGAAGAAAGTCAAACACAGTCTGTACTACCACCTGTGGAACCATCGGTCAACTTGGCGACCGACCCCAGCTGCTCAACGGAAAAAGGCCGGAGAGGATGAGAGTCAGGCCGCGGCAACCACGAAACCAGTAACTGCGAGTGATCGTGAAATCCCTCCATCGTTGGGAGCAGGATAGTGAAAGTCAGTACCATGCAACACTCACCCATGCCACTACCGCTAAGCTACAACAGCCCACTGCCACGAGGGCTAAGGGAGAAGCAGGCGGCAACTACAATACGATCAAGGGGAAAGAAAAAGATGTGCCCAGCAGCCCCGCCACTCCTACAGCAGCAGATGTCGTAGATGCCCGGGACGCTGGCCCCATGCTGTCCACAACCGCAGGGCTCACATCACGAGTGGCCCCGCTTCATGCCACGTCCCAGGCCGCTACAGGGAGGTGCCATGGAGGGCGCCTACTGCATTCAGTTGGCCTGTGCCTCTACTGCAGCACCACGTAAACGAGGCTCCCAATGAAGCGCCGGACCATCAAACATCAGCACCCTCCACCAGCTTCTGCATCAATTTCTAAGCAAGTACCTGGCTGATGCCAGTAACAAACTATTGCACCTCCCTCATGGAACCCCATTTATATAGCTTAGTAGGGAGTGATAGTCAATAGGAAAGCCCGAACCCTAAGGCAAACGAGAGTGCAAGTGCTCGTAGCTAATTTAGTAGGGAAGACTAGGTGTCAGTACGCACCATGAAAATCCTAGCCAGTTAGGATTAGGCAGTTTGACGAATAGTGCCTGCGTCATCACCCAAGAGTTCATTTTTGTCATGTATCTTGTAACTTTTAGATTTTAAGGTGGAGAATTCAAAAAGCATAATCGCATTCACAGGAACTGAGGTCTTACACAATGAAAAAATGTCCCAGCTAACGTAGTAAAACTCCTAGAAAAGGACACAAGTAAAGTAACATAAGAAAAATAACTAAATTTAATTTTTGCACTTCGTCCCTAGTTTACTAAACAAAAAGTTCTGTTTGCCGGAGAAAAATTAACATAGCAGCAAACCGTTAAGCAGACTGAAAAGTTGATGATTGCATTTTCCTCGAAAATCCCCCTTAGTGCTCATGCAATGTAAGCAATAATGAGAAAGTGAAAAATGTTGTAATTGCTTTTTGAAAATTAGTACCACACATTTACGTAACGTCACTGAACTCCGTGAGCACCATTAGAAAGTGTGAACGCAAAGTCGAAGCCTATCAGCAGGCCCATGAACATAACCTCGATGAAACCATCTTTATTCCTCGCAATGCGACTGGGTGAAATTTGTTTAATCAACTTTCTGTAACTTGCATAAGAGCATGACGCGAGAGCTCGCTATGAGTACGCCGTACGCTGTAACCTGTCACCCAGGAAATTCGAAACCCTCGTAAAATACTAAATTCCTAAGTGTTCAAATGCCAGTTAACATAAACTGTTAATAATCAGTAATTTGTGAAATTTGAGAGTTTCAAAATGAAAATTATCAGAGATCGAGTACCTCGTGAAACCCTTTTATATTCTTGTTACGTCAGTAACGTAATTTTTTTCTTCACTATAGTGAAACCTCCTCATGTAACAGAAAACGTAACCCAGCAATGTTTTGAAGGTTAGGTGTTAGCACTGAGACTGAATATATTTAATCATAGTAGACATGTAGACCTAGTAGATTTTCTTTAAGAGGAAAACCCCTATATAATCCTTAGCATTAACGTGAGTTGAAAATGTCATTGTAGCATACCTCCTACATTAGGTTACATTTTATGTCATCAGAGTTATGCTAATCCAGAGATGTACTCTCAAATGAGTAATGTGTACCGCCGTCAGTACGGCCGACATAACTTATCTACTCTGCACGAGTCAGATACCACATACGCTACAATCACGAGAAAACGAATCTCGTCCTCCAGCCAGTCAAGCTGTTACATGCGTAGATTTATTGTGATAATTGCACATACCCCAAGGTTTTAGCGTGGAGAGTCAACTCACGATATGTACCAGTAGCCCTAAGAGTAGAAAAGTAAGTGTAGTTGTAAGCCCCGAACGAAACCCCAATAGGAGGATAGGGAGAATTGTATACTAAGCCATAGTAAGTACGAGGACGAGAAAACCTCCCCATCCATGTACGTTCAGAGAAGTGTTAGCAAACAAGAATATTTTTCTTGTAATTCCACCTATAAAAAAAAAGAGGGAAAAGTGGCATTTTTGTGTAATCTTGTAGGTTAGGGTAGTTGAACAGAGATGTCTTAAACCTTTACATACGAAACGTAATGTAAGTGCCTGTGTATTAGCCTAGTTAAATTGCAAGTGTGTTCTTTGAGAGAAATAATCTCACCCTTATGTGCACGAAAAAACCTTTTCACGCTTGTGAAACCCACAGTGTATTGTGTTGTAATTGAGGCGAACACCAAAAGAATTAAGCACCCTCACGTCGAGTTCACGCAGCTGAGCGCAAATTTTATGTAACACCTACTGAGGCCCACGCCTGCCGGTTGCATTAACCCTCTGCCACAGCGCAGATTACCGTAAACTACGTGCGTGTAACATGTACCCTCAATTAATTAAGAGCCAAATTTTTAGCAGCCCCTGTAATCACTTATCAAATCCTGCTATACAAGGGAAACCATATACCCTAGTACATAAAGAGTATTTCAAATTTGTGACTACCCAATAATAAGCTAAGGAAGTGCAATGTATAACCTAGCTTATAAAAAGTGTAAACCTTGTTATCATGTTTGACCAAATTATTATGTGAACCTAGCGTAAGAGTGTTCTTGTACAGCAAAATTACTACTAATGGTAAGATTATTTTCACGTACGAACCATGCATACCTGAAGAACCTCAAGACGTCTAGCAACTACTTGTTCATTGAATGTTTTGTTTTGTCATTGTGTGTGTGTTTTTTTTTGGAGTTTCTTCTATACCTATGCCACTATAGGAATGCAACCCTGAGAGGGTACGATGTATAAGAATTTCTTTTCTTAAAGCTCGTAAACTTTTGTCACCAGATGTACTCAGGTCGCTGTGCGACCATACTGGCTGGAATACCAGTCCAGATAACTTCGTCCCGCAGGGGCCACAGTAAACCGTTCCCCACATGTAATCCTCTGCAAGCAGGATGAAAACCCCATTGCATCTGATAGCTCGAACTTTTATAAGAAACTTCTGTGCAAGCAATAATTTTACAAGCTCACTGATAATAAATTTTAATTTTCACATTGGTATGTGATTTGCCCTCAAACTAGGAAGGCCTAGTTTTGACGAAACAAACGGCTTGTTCCCACAAACGTCCTTTCCAAAACTCTTCTTCCCTTGGTAAGAAAGTGAGTGAAGAAACCGGACGAGATGACTTCAACAGCGCTGGGAAGCAGATGGCTACACGCCCCGGCACACCGGCTGCTCCAATACTGAGAAAGGGGGGGAGAGAGCGAAGAGGAGGAAAGAGAACGACAGTGAGTCACCGATAAGAACCAGATGCCATGTGACCCAGTGATGGGCACGTTGAATTCCAGCAAGGCAGCGCTAGATAGAGAACAGGCGCTCTCCCAGAACCACAATTCACTCAAGGCAGCGCGCTCACAGAACAGGCGCTAGCATCGAAGTACAACTGAAAGTCTATGATTGAGGCAACAGCCTCCCATACCTGAAGTAAAGTAGTGGATTCATCAGATGGGTCTACGTCGTTTCAGGAGATGGCCGATTGACGTATGCCAACATGCTGCGTTGTACAGATGCACACTTTACAGGCGATTTCGCTCTATCTACGAGCTACCCGAGCTCAGGGGGAAGTCCTAACAATGGCAAAATAAATGAACATATCGAGCATGGAAATTCCACAAGCCTGGACAGCCAAATACGTAATTGTGATTAACCCACATAATTACAATATGCATTGCCCGCCCGGAATCCCGCATGCAAGAGTCACCCCCGTGAATAAAATAAATATTTCTGATATTCCAATACCCTTCGCTTAGCCACAGAAAAAGTTTCCACCGTATCCCTGAGATGGCAGCACCCCTGTGGCCTTGTGATATCACAAACCACCAGCCTCAGGACGAAGTGTTTTAATTTGTAGTCTCCTCCAAGCAGGGAGATAAGAAATGAGCAGTGCTCCAGCATCCTGATAAACATACCCCTGTGCTGGAAGGCTACGCTACACCCTGCACCCCGAAGAACTGCTGATCCAAAACTTTTTAATATAAATAGATTGAAGTCCAGCACCCTGGACCAGCAGATACGCCAGACTCGCCAGCCAAAGAGATTAGTGAGCTCTCCCAGGCTGAAAAGACTCACCTCAGTCTGCAAAGGCTCTCTCTCCTCTCTGCAGCCTGCAATATGGCACATCACCTTGAAGCCTACAAGACGGCCTTACTCTACTCCGCAGACTGTGAAGACTGCAGTATCCCTGCAGCTTGTGAAAGGTTCGTCCGCTACTGCACCCGCTGACCGAGAGGGCAGTATTCTACGCTCGAGGTAATCCTACTCCACGCATCCTGTACCCTTTCTACTTCCAGCATAATTAAGCTATCATCAGGAAAGCTCATTCAGGTTCGACACCCATCAGAGGTGGAGCTACCTAACTTTTGTATTATTAAGCTGGCATCTGGAAAACGGTACAAGTTCGACTCCCACCAAAGGTAGTCCTCAGACCACGTGCGGTACCACCTACTTCGGATGACATCCCTGTGTCGACCCACTCATCCCATTAGCATAATGCAGATTCCCCCAGTCAGGTCATCCATCTCCACCCCCATGATCGCTTAACCACATCACCACTTCATTTTCCCCGGGACAGCTGGCGTCCCGATTATTGGTAACCCTTGCAGTGAAGAAGGTAGTGCTCCCTGGACGGGAAACTCACTCTGGGGTTTGACTCCCCTCATTTATGATGGTACCCTACCATTAAGCAGCCACCCATGATATCCAAACCCTCCACGACCCATCGGACCCATAATGCTAACCACATACGCTGCAGTAAGCCTACTTACGATTCCGAGAGGGCAGTCAGCGGCCTAACCACTTACCTTATGAGGTAGGGCATGCATTAGAACCAAAAAGAATACATCTCAATGAATTGTACGCTATGGAGAATTATGATTATGATAGCTCAAAAACTCTACAATTTATTTTTGCAACTCAAACTATAAACTATTATTACCCCTATGCAAAAATGTTTAATGTGCAAAACAAATACATTTTAGTTAAAAAGATTGAAATTTTCTGTGTCAAAAAAATAATTACGCAACTGATTGTGAAACTGCTTTAGACAACATGCATTCAACTTGACAATTTTGACAAGTTAAATTATTGTTTTTCTACACATTTATGCATGTAGTGAGGAATACTGTATTTTCTATTGTTTCTATATTAACAGAAGCTTCTCGTGGGTTTTATGTTCATCTTGACACGCAACCTGGAATCAGTTGGTGGTCAAAGCTTCTGCATATTTCGGACCAGGAAGCATGTACACCGTTAACGGGTACTTAAGTGTCAAGGTACCCTCAGCGGTAGCTCAATGATGCATCGCTCAGGCCGGGGAGTTGCAGAAGTAGGTGCGGGCTAATTTGTGGCCAGAGAAGGAGCAACCACTGTCGGAATGCAAGTAAATGGTTTTGAGGATGGCCGACAGACATAAGAGGAAGGTGACCTGGCACGAAAATGAGATGGTGGGTGCGAGTCTACTAGGTATGGTTGGATAGTGTTTCTGCGGGAATGGAGGCAATGGAAATAAAGCCTGAGAACGGTAAAGCTATCTGGACAGCAACACCAGTGTGGAATAGGAGATGGTAGTACTCTGCTGATGTAGCAGTGCTGCCTGCTTGTTGCAGGGCAGATTCCTCTCAGAAGCATACACACAGTAACAGTTGGCTTCCTGCTTTACAGTACGTCAAGCTTGAGCAGTAACCATTCTCTCAGCCTTTACCCTCTCTGTTCTGTGGAGGGACATTAGGCAAGGTAGACACTCAAATTTAGGTATGGACATGAGCATGAAAAATGTGGCTAAGTGTGTTCTGGAGAGAGCGGACTTCCAGTGAGCCAAAACCTGTTAGGCATTGGTGTTTAGACCACTTTCCAAAAGGTGGTTGGTGGTTGGGATGGAGGGGTTGTTCATGGCTAATAATGTGCTGATTGCTGGGTTATTTAAATTTTTTTGCTTTGCAAGTAACAGTATTTGAAATTCAGAAATATCATGGCTGATAGGTAAACCTGTGTGTTCTACAGCTACACAAATAAAAACTAAACAAAGAGCCAAAAGACTGCTACTAAAATTCATCACACATGAAAGAATTATTGCAGATGCAGCACAGTAGCTGACATGGAACAGCTAGTCAGAGAACTCACCAGTGCTTGTGGTGACCTTGTTCAGCTTGGAGAGCACCAGGTTGTCGGGGCTACTGTCGGCTTGCTCGTACAGGTACCTGTTGTCCAGAACAATGCCATCCAGCACAGCATTTCCACGCTTCATCTCCCCTTCCTCCGCTAGCCGTTGCTTCAAGTAGTTCACCCTCTGCACACCAACTCCCATGTGTAAATCAAATCACTTCAAAACTATCACATAGCATACTATAGAGTCCTGTAGTAGCAATTTTCAGGGGCTGTGTTAAAAAAAACTATATACGTAGTAATTAAGATTATGCATTTACAGATAGATAGAAAACCAAATAAACTTCATTTTTATCACTGATCTGTATAAACAGCAAGTTAAGTAACTTATATAACTTACATTCCCCAAAAACCCTCTGTTTTACATTAAGAATTACAAAACTTACACAATGCAAGAAAATCACTCGCAAGGGACTTTCTGATTTTAATTTATTTTGTCTTGTACTGTATCTTGTCACCAAATCTAAATACAATGCCCTGGCTGTGTCACAAAAGCATTTTAGTTAAGCTAGACTACTAGCTTAGCCCGACGCCAATACCCTCAACGTAGAAAAATGAAGGTGTACTATCGAGACTAGGGAAAAGTCTCCTTAATGAGGATTTTAAGAGGGCTGTAAGGGCCGACGTAGTTGCACATAAGGGGCATCTGGCCCTGGTTCCCCAGAGCGCGTAACAGGTCACTGAGGGTTATGCTATCTCTTTTATGAACTGTCTGGTGATTGGGCATTTAGAAATAGCTGCAAGTACACAGCTATGCACTGTCAGTGATGTTACGTTAAATTCAGAGGATAAAAATAAAAGAAGAAATGAGAATTATAATTTAACGGATTCAGTGAGTGTCCTGGAGGTGCAGGCATGACCGTAAAGGTGGTTTAGTACTAAGTAGCAGCGCGGGGGAGAGAACAGATTCTGGTGCGGTCCCCACAGGAAGGAATCTACTATTCCTAGGGCCGGTGCCTTGGGATAAACCCCTGCCGGAGTGCTATCTATCGATCAACGCAGGAGCGTACGCTTCACGAGAGATGGTGCTCGTGCCTATAGCAACTTGGGGGATAGGGTCTTCCTGATTCCCCTCGGTGAGAAGTTGAGTGAGCAGTGTCACCAGCTACAGACCTCAAATGCCCCTCTAGGTTCACAGCGTTCGCCATGTAAGGAGCCTATGATTCTCAGTAAGCAGCGTGACCAGCTTGTAGTCTGAGAGTTGTAATGTCTTAACTTGTTTGTTCTCCTGAAGCTTGAGGAGCCTCAGAAAAAGGTTCCCCCTCCCCTTGCCTTAGTGGCGCTAGAAGATTGGTGTTACCAGCTAGCAACTAGATACCTAACATTGACAAGCGGTGACAGCATCATTCAGTGGGGTCTTTGGTTCAAAACTCTATTGCAGCAATTGTGCGCACCGAGAAGTAGATAAGTGGATATACACACAGAAGGCAAAATGGGTAAGGATAGTGAAAGAGAATAATTGGACCAAAAGAGGTTAACTGGTACATGTATGTTTCATTCATTCAGTCAGTAGGAATTTACAAGACATATATCTCCGACATGTGCCTGCTAACATCTGATGGATGAGGAGCCAAGTTTGCCAAGCTGTTTGCCGCTGGGTGGACGAGATATCGGTCAAAGTTCAGGGTGAGAAAGACCCCATTAAAACTATGCCTGGTGCGAACGAGGCACATGGTCAACACTTGAAGCAAGGAGAAGGCTCTGCAATAAGAGCTTCTGCCCAGTGTGCTGAGAAACACAAGTTCTGACAATAGTAATGTTATACGCTAAGTTAAACTGCTACTGCTGAAGGCAAGTGGTATGACAAGCATGGCGAGATAGCAAGAGTTGCAGAAGATGCCCCAGTCAGAACTGCTCTCAAACTGCTCTGTCTGGATGGTGTGCAGAGGAATAAATGTGCTCGAGAGACGTAACAAGCGAGGTGTGATTAGAGCAGGCCGCATGGAGGCTTCCCCTGATGCATGGCGAGCGTGCACATTCGGTGCCTGCCAGCCAGGGCAAAGTAAGCGAGCGGATGGGTCAACCAACTCAGAGTGGAGTGCAGTGTTGTGCAGATTGCTGGCCTCTCAGGCGGCAAGGGGTTGACTCACTTGTAAATAGAAACAGTACAGAAGCGAAATAAACGGCGGTGTTTGGCACTACAGTACACTAGGAGAGCATCTGAGCTGAGGGTTGGATATGTTCCAGACAGCGCTCGTGGTGCATCAAGCCCCTCTGCCTGTCAGCCGATGCCTCAGGTGTAACTCTGTTCTTCCGTGCTGAAGTCGTGATGAGTTCACAGCTCAGGACCCTGAAGAAGATGTTGAAGATGTAATCCCTCATGTTCCCAGCCACGTTCTCTCGGGTATACCACAGCATATTAATGGTTACCTTGTAACCGCATGGAACACTAGCATTGCAACTTGCAATAAAATTATGGCAAAAGTCATCAGACTTCAGATAACTTGGAACTCTAAAATCCGTTAACCGCTTGGCTAATGCAAATCCTTGCTCTCTGATACATAACTGTGTTAAACATATTGGCCTCAAAAGTTGTAACAAAGCTAAAGCGGAGTGGTCTTATTCACAATCCGTATGCAAAGCTAAGAAAATCATACATAAATTAACTAGTCTTAAGAGTAAGCTAAGGTGACTGCAAGACTTCAGTGAGAAAGTGATGGTAAGAAATTATAATTCCGATGTATGCAACCCACTTAACGGAACCGTACAAATATATTCCCGAAGGCTGGTTACTAGAATGAGAAAACAACAAACACATATTTAAATTCCACACCTAGAACACAAATGAATAGCTAAGAGAAAGACTCTACTGTTCAAGTTACCTACCTAAGCTTGGCACTAAGGGGAAATTAATGAGCATGCAACTTTTGCCGGAGTCACTTATGAGAAAAAAAAAACACTCTGCAGTGTGCCATTTTTGTGGCACGGTAGGCCTTTAGCTTATGTTTTTTTCTTTATTTCATTGTCTTTTGTGTGTTCGCCTTTGTATGCAAATTTTTTTTTATGCGTCTTTTCCTTGAATTTTCATTGCAATCAATTATCCCTCTTTTGTGCTCAAATAGCTCTGTTATTCAAATAATGTTTGTGTCATTAAATTTATTATGTATATTAAATGGTATTAATTCTTGTGAGTCCTTTTTGTGGCCATCATGGCAATTACTAGGCAAATGTTACTAGCTTTTTGATTTTGTTTATAAATTTTGTTGTGTGGAAACTAAGATAAAATGAATAACTTTTGTGAACTCGACCATATTATAAAAAAAATAACTCGGCAACTGAAAAAAATATTTTACTACACGTACACTACAAAAAAGAGTCATTAAAATTATTGGTCACTATATTTCTGCAGTGTTGTTCTTTCATAATTTTCTTATGGTGAAAGTTTAATTACTGCTAAAATATATAAATATTCACATTACTGTTATCCAATGTAAGATGATTTATTGCATGCTAATGATAGGGTTTTGGGAGACTGCCTAAGTTGTTATTCACTTTTCACATAACACAAGGTAGGTTAGGTGTTGTTTAGGTCTACTAGACCTTTCGACATATGACTTGCATCACCCGAGGTGGTGGATCATAGCTGGTAACAGACCGTGGTTGTGTCTTATCGGTGTTTTGTTGCATACTTTGATGCATGTTTTTTGCTCTTCCCTTTATTCAAAGCATGGTCTGAATGGTGGAGGATATTATTATTTTAGGTTAAGTGAGTGTTTTCATTGTGTTTTTATCTCCTTGACATTGTTTTGTATTGTATGCATTTGTACAGGGATAAGAGTGTCATATGGCTTAACAAAAAAAGCAATTTGTACACTAAATCTTAAAAAAATTAGACTTTGTAGACCATCAAATAGCCATAAAAGATACTTCAAAAATATCACCTCAGTCATCAAGAAAGAGAAAAGTAATTTAAGTTTTTATTTAATATACCCCTATCAATTTGCCGAGTAAAGCCAGAAATAAAATATGTATATATATTTTCATAAAAATAGTAGTTAGACTAATTGATATTTTTATTAACATTAAACCATATTTTACTTTAAGGAACTGGAAGATTTATTTCTGGCCCTGGATGGGAACTGGCCTTTCTTTTCCCTCAAGAAATAGTATGATTTATTTTTATTTTACACGAACTGGAATTGAGAACATGAAAACATACAACAAAATCCAATATATGTGTATCATTTAAGCATGATTTCATATGTATTACTTTAAACACATGTATTCATTAAACATTACTTCCAATATATTGACAAACACAGAAATATGAAAGGAAACACAAAAAACTTATTTTACTTAGCAGCACATATCTTCATGTAGTTCAACTTTTCTTAGAATGTGCAGTAAAGAACGTAGTGATGAGACTATTTGTCTTCCTTCCAACAGTTTTTTTCAAGAGAGTGAATATCTTAATGTTCTTTACTTTCTGGCTCCTTCAAAGATCCCTTGAGCAGCTTGAGCTTCCTTAAGGTTATCTTTATCTACAGCCTTTCAGAGGTGATTTGTGGCTTCACTAAGCAAAGAATTTGCTGATTATCTAGAGTCAATGTTTTTTTTTTTAAACAGTTCTGGCCTTTTTCAACATTTCTTCTTTTTTCAATGTGATTTCTTCTTCCCTAAGCCTGGCTTCTTTATTTTGGACCATTCTCTGCTCTTCAATATATGTATTGTAGTTCTTATGAGCGTTTTGACCCAAAGTAATCAGTTTCTTCATCATTGGAACAAGATACAGTTTATTGTTGTAAAACCTCAATGCATCCTTTGTCATGAGAATACTGTTTAAGGAGCTACACGACATTTGTGTCTTTTCTTCTGTAAGAACATTTTTTGAGATGGAGAATCTTCTTCCAATGTCTGCATCCCCATGAGACAAACAAGTGCTGCTTTAATTACTTTGGATACGAGAGGAAATTTCTGTGAATCATCCAACTTCTTCAGTCCCATGAAATAGACCCAGTAATTATCAATACGTGAAGGAGTAGTTCATCTTTCAGCAGGTTCATTTTTTAACTGTAAACATTTCCACTCATCAACAAGCTGATCATCTGGAATATCCATGGATAGGGATTTTGCTACTTTCCTTATGCATACTTGCCAACTTTCCACAATTCAAATTAGCAAGACATTTTGAAATTCTAAAATTTTGCGTAAATTATATGCAGCAATTCTGATGAAAAGTAACTTTGCCATAAATTCACTTCTAGTCCCGTGGTTACATTATCTATCATACAGCTACACTGTTCCATTTCTTTATTAAAAACTACTGAAACACAAAATTTCAATTCAAACATATGAAAACAATGAATTGGTTGCATGCTCTAAAA
Organism: Dryococelus australis; assembly: GCA_029891345.1. Taxonomy (NCBI): domain Eukaryota; kingdom Metazoa; phylum Arthropoda; class Insecta; order Phasmatodea; family Phasmatidae; genus Dryococelus; species Dryococelus australis. The sequence continues at coordinate 114,580,911 of CM056998.1, read as the reverse complement.
AAAAAAAGCTTCTCAATCACCTCAAAATTTGAAGAAAAATTACTTTTAAAGATATTGAATTTTTTCACTTTTAAGTCCACAATAAATCACAGTAATTAAAAATTCACTACCTATGTAAAGAATTTCAGTTTTAAGTGAATACATAAAGTAATATAAACAAGCAACCTATGAAAACAATTCACTGTAGTTATAAAAATTCAGTCATTCTTGCTTGTTACAGATCTAAAAGTTGTAAAAGGACATTATTTGACATGAGAGAACGAAACTGAGTTCTGTTCTTTTTGAAAAGACTAAAGACTCTCTCACATTCAGCATTGTGATGTGGTATGGTTAAAATTCCTAGCATAATGTGTAAAACGTCATACTTAGGTTTTCCACCAATACTTCTCACAGTTGATATTCTGACCCATTTATCTACTTCTGAATCTTCAGTCTTAACTAAGGAGGTTAGATCTTCCAGCTGAAGGAGGGAGAATATTGATTGTGAAGCACATCTATTGCATCATCTCTAGTCTCACTCTCATTCATAGGCAACAGAAATGGAAATAAGTTAAAAAAAAACTTATCATTGCAGAAGCTGACTTCTGCAATTTTTTCTACTACAGCAACATTTGCTTTCATTATAACTTCATTTTTGAAAGGAAATTTATTGAGTATGTAGTCACAGGCAGTGGAGAAATACTTTCTAACAGACAAAATTTCTTATTTTCTGACAATACACTCACTTTCTCAGATGTTGTACTCCCAATTAACAAATCATGGTCCTGCCGCTGATTTTCAGTGAAATGGTAATTTACTTCCAGCGATGCAGAGGTTTTAAGAACATTTGGCTTCACAAATCTCACCGTCAATTCTTTCAATAAATCATTCATTAATTGATGAAGCAAATGGATTTGTGGGGCTGACGACTACCAAATAACAATAAATTTGTCGAACACTGGAATAATGTTCAGTAAAAACAAACACAGAACCTGGGTTCACCATCTGCAAGAAATGGTCTCTTTTTTGAAACCCTACCTGTGGTTTCCTTCTCTGAACTGTTATGGTGTTTACTGCCAGAATCTGTGGAACATTGTACCAGTTCATGAGTGCTAGTCTTACCTTCAGATCTGGAGCTTTTGTTAACCAACTTCTTTGGAATTGTAAATGCAGATAATCCTGATGGCTGTTGGTGTTTTTGTGTAAGTACCTGTTCCCTGAAAAAACTTATTAATGGATCCCACATCTCAACTAGTCTTCTTAAACATTTACCTAGGGTTAATCATCTTGTGCAGACATGTTTTAATACCTTTTTAGCTTCTTCTCTCTGCAAGGTTTGAAATTTATTTTAAGGTATTTTTGAGCTTGGCGCTCTTTTCAAGGTAGTAATATGTGTCAGTCAGAATTTCATCAATTTTGATTGGTGGGCAAGCAGATCCCTTTTCAGCAGCCAAATTAATAAGATGGCACAAACATCCTATTCCTACTAGTTTCTCTTGTTTTTCCTTGAAAACTGCTATCACTCCATTTTTACTACCCATCATTACTGCAGAAAATGCTATCATATGACTGAATGGTACTTTTAAACTTTCCAGTTCGCAAAGAATTAACTCACCAATATTTCGACCTGTTGCATTGCCTTCAAGTTCTGGTAATGATAGCACAGATGAGACCATTGTCTGTGTTTCTTTATTGAAATATGTTACAACCAGCGGATAAATCTTTGAATCTGAATCGTTGGAACCATCGGTAGCCAAGGAATAAGGTCCAGTTTGCAAATTTTTCACAATGACTTCCCTGGTCGTTTATGCCATTTCTCCAACAATTGCTATTGTTTTCATCCTACTACATCCATATCGCTTCGCCTCTTCAGAATTCTGAAACATTTGACGAAATAATGGTCCAGCATGGTCAGCTACACTAAGAGTAATGTTGTGCTCTAGCAAAAAACTTGTACACAAACACTCAGCATTTATGACATTATTATCACTGCTAGTGTTACTAAAAAACCAAACAATTTTTCTATTACCTTCCACACTTTTCAAGTTATTAGAATGTTTGATGAACTTCACATGAGTTGATAAATCAATTTTCCCACCATGCAGAATATTTAGTTCACACCTACACACATTGCAGAAAGCAAAGTGCTTCCCTTTATCAGACTTTATTACACATGGAAATTCCTTTGAATAATCCTCACGAAAACATTGTGAATACTGTCTCTTCTTCATCGTACTCATTTTGGTACCCTACTATTATTCTAAGAGTCCGAAATTCATATAAACACAAAACGACCACCCGCTGCTGTTACACGGCTCTGGGGTGTGGATCCCCTACAGCCTGGCTGGGTGTGACATCTAACAAAGTCACACGGCAGGCAGCAGTGGGCAGCGGCAGTCGTGGAGTATACGCCACTATGGCAGTGCCGTATCTACAATCTACCAGTCCCGTTATCCATCTGCAGCTGTATTCAAATCACAGAAATCTTATCTAAACTACCACCGCTTAAAACCGTTTTATCATCCACGAATTGTCAATAAAATTTTCTGAGCAAATATTTTTTTACTTGAAAACCTAAAACAAAAAGTTAGCCACAGAGAAGACAATTTCTAAAAAAGACACCTTTTACCAGATGCTGCTGCTGTTCATCTTGACACATCCGCGCACCACGCCGCTTTCACAAACAAAGTTCGAAAATGAGGGGGAGGATGCAGAACAGAAGAAGCAAAGCGGGTGCTAGAAGAAGGGAAGACCAACCAGGCAGTTATTCCCGATGGGGGGGTTAACGTCTGTTTTGCAGCACCTGGATGTCTACATAAATAAACCATTCAAGGACTCTCTTAAAAAGCTTTACACAGACTGTACTCTTTCCAAGAACCAATAGAAAAAATATAGTAATGAAGTACTCCTGTGTTGTGTGTTACAGCAGTAGTGCTATTCTCGCAAACTGATATTAATAAAATTAATAATTACTCATTACAATTTTTTTACGGTAGTGCTTTTCTTGCAAATTAATATTAAAATTAAAAAAAACATAAAACCACAGCAGTGTACAGCATCTGGTGTAAGGTAGCAATATAAATAAATAAAGTGACAATTAGATGTGATGGTTAAGTACTTTGAGACGTGATTTCATGGCGTAAACTTCAACTGCATTCTTTATTCCCTTTCATTACACATCAGCTTCCCGCCACGCTCTGCTCGAACCTAAGTACAAACTTCATTATTTCCCTGCTGTTGGCCTCTCCCTTCTACTTCTTCCTCACTCTCATCCTCTAGCACTCCCATCCTTCCACCCCTTAGCCACGCCCACACCACTCTGCACTCCACACTGCCAGCCACTCCGACACCACTCCAAGCTCCCCTCCTTATCATCTCACTCCCTTGCTCTCTCTTCTTTTTTCACCCCCCCCCCCCTCTTGAGCAAGTGGGCGCAGAACAAAGCACTCTCATCCTCTTGCTCTTACCCCCCCCTTCCCTGGCCGCCTCGCCTCTTTGGCACCGCCCCTCATTCAACTGTCAGACATCGCAGTACCATAATACAAAAATTTTTTTCCGCACAATGAAGATACAGAAATCTGGAAGATATTTACGCCTACCGTAAAATCATACAGTAGGGTCAATTTTCGTACATCTTCCGGAAAAATCGTACAAGTTGGCTAGTATGCTTATGTATCGACAGCTTCTTTCCGATTTTCTTCCCGAGGATTGAGAAATCCAAGTGCTTGTTTTAGGTACACTGACTTTGTCATTACTTTTACCACCAGATATTTAGCACCTGCAATATAATGTGCTCAAACACGTTTCAAAATAGATAGAACTTCAATTTCTGGTCAATGAGTAAGTTTATTTCTTACTTCCCCTGAAAGTACTATTTGTTGTAAAGGCCTCAACAACTTGCTACTTATCCAATCATATGTAGACAACTTGGTTTCACGTACAGCAGCACCTTTACACACACTGCCAATGACCGTTCCAATTGTTTCTAGTAACTCGGAATGCAGAACACGAATTGACGGAACTTCACTCTTGAAACACTTTATGAATTTCTGAAACAATTTAGCAGAAGACAATGTGAAATGGAGTTGAGCTAACATCTCTGGTTGTTTGAGTAAAGATGTAACTTTCCTCACAGACCCCTCCTGCAAAACATAATTTTGGTTTTTACATGGGATGTGCTTCAAAAAATTTGCTTGTAAACCAGTCCACTTTTCAATTAATATTTCAGCTGCAGCTGTTACTGTTAACCATCTAGTTAAAATGTGTTTCATAAATTTGTGTGATGGTAGATTCAGCTGTTGTTGAATCATCTCGTATTCTTCCCAACATGAAGGTTATCCATGAAAATAGTGATTACACACCAATCACTAATGTCATCACATCTTCTCCAAATACTTCCATAGTTTTAAGAAAGCATTATAAATAACATGAGCAGGACATGTGCCAATATCTACCAAACCTTTCAAACAAATTTCCAACTCCTCCTTAAATAACTTAAAAACTTTCATGTTTACATTAGGTCCATCAGAAGCGATCATTTGCAGATTTCCAAAGATAAATTAGCATTGCTGGTGGCCTTGCTTATTAAAGAATGTAGAGTAACAGCATCAAATTTTCCAGTGAAGAAAGTTTCAAGATTTCTTAACAATCTGACTCTGGAGATTTGACCAATAGGTGATAGTAACTTGCAACTCCTTCTCGCTTTCAGCATTTGTATTATCATCATAAGAAATTGTATAAGGTGATGAGCCAAAATCTTCCAGCATTTCTTCACAGAAATACACACCAAGTGCATCGGTCGTCAAATAATGCATTTTCTTGGGGCAGATAGAAAAGCCACCTGGCAATTCTCCGGGAAACATACTTTCAAATGTAGATTTTATATCCAGAGCATGAATTTACTGAGTAATTGTTACAAATGCTTTCCATAGTCCATATCAGTTGCGTTACTGTAGCTATAAACGTACAGTTGATAGACACTTGCTTTGCTCTGCTCTGTAGTTGGACACTTACATGAAGATGAGGAACTTTGAATTCCAAAAGGATGAATGGACTTTGATGATGTTGATGGCACTTGACTGCCTGAATATGAAGAAACACTCATTAGCACTAATTGTTTTCCTTCATGAAACTTCACTACAGAATTTTTTATGTTTTGTACCTTCAGAATCCTTTGTTTGAAACATTCACAACACACGTACAAAGTTTACAAAACAGTTCACAATCACTATGTTTTTCTGCCCACTAAGATATTCTATACCCATTTTTGTCTTTCTGGTGAAGCCAATCACATCTGAATTTGCACCTCCCCATAGTTATTTATTGCATAAAGTTCACTTAATCAATAAATCTGCAAAAAAAGATAGAGATTTTGGAAAGCCTGAAAGAGCTATAAAAAAATTGCAGCATTGGCAGTGATAGCCTCATCACGTTCTGAAAACACCTTACAGGGAAAAAATAAACAAAACAAAATCTAAGTTTTAAAATATCTCAAATTTAATTAATGTTGTAGGCCTGAGTACTAGTTGAATCTTCAAAATGTACAATAAAAGGAAATTCATTAACTTACAGTGACACAGATAAGGCATACTGAAGGAAAAAGCAAACTAGTCCGTTCCTGTCTCCCTCTATTGTATACATGACTGGTTAGTGAGGAACTTCTCTAACCAGATTGATTCTCCCTATGATACATGATGCCAAGTGAGATACACTACCAGAAATTTGATATAACGACCAGGACCTCAACCAGAGGGTAATCTAAATTACAATGTATACAATTTCTTTGTAATATAATAATTTTTGATAACATGAACAAATTTACATTTATTTCCATACAGTTGTAAGTGGGGAAGATCAAGCAGACTTCTACAAGCAATCAGCTAAACAGATGAATTTATAAAAACTTATTTACGGTAGTGAGAAACTACAACCATAAGAACAAAAGAGAAAAACTTGATATAAAAAAAAGAGACTGTAGACTGATTTTACAAAATAGAGACTGTTAGAGACTTTAAAAAAATAAAGATACTTTTAGCTAGAAAAGAGACTCACTCCTATGACTGGTTTGTATTACCCATTAAAATGCTGGTTATGATCCCGGAATACCATTTGAAGGAGGAACTTATTTATGAATTACAATATAGGGGCATCACCCCTACAGATACAAATGTGGCATCTTTGTGCAATTTCTTGCGTAATGCCCTTCAGGCGAATTCTCAACCCAATATAAATAATTTAAGTGCAATGGACATGAAGGTGGAATATGAAATGCTGCAAGACATCAAGGAAAGGTACATCTGGGATGGGATGAGCCAAGACATCACACAGTACGTCGCCAGCTGTGAGGCGTGCTGCACGGCATATCCTGTGCCGCCTCCTACAGCGAAACCTAAACGGCACACCACTGCACAATGCACCTGGTAGCTGATGTGATGGGAGCTTACCCTCACAGTACGAAAGGAAACTGGTATTTGTTCATGGTCACAGACATGTTTTCTCGCTGGGTGGAAGTATTCCTGCTCCCAATCCAGGAAATATGGGATATACTCCATAAGATCAAAACGGAGATCTTCCCTCGCTGGGGTTACCCACAAGCCATTTTCACAAATAATGGCACCCCATTCACAAGTCTACATTGGAGAAAGGTTTGCCAGAATTGGGGAGCGGTAACCTGGACTACAACACCATATCACCCTCAAGCAAAACCCACTGAGCAGAGTAACCAAGAACTCAAGAAAAGCCTCCATCTCAGTGTGGGAAATAACCACCGGGTAAACACATCCCTTCGATTCTCTTCAACCTCCGTCGAAGAGCAAATGAGGGTGTCAACATTAGCACTAGCCTGCTCGTCCTCAGGCAAACCCTCCTTCGACCTGGGGATTGACAATTGGAGACACCACCAACAGAGATGCAGAGACCTGAAGACATCTGTCTGGCTGCCCTAACCAGGACAACAAAGGCACGAAATACCCAAGTCCAGTATATCAACCGGAAGCACACACAACTTCGTGCAGAATACGAAAGTACACCATGGGCAAAAATGTGCTCTCATGCAGTTACATTGAGTAAGGCGAAAGGACAATTCAGCGCCGGTCTAGAAGAAAAGTGGGAGGGTCCATATCACGTCGTGGAGCACCAACATAAAGTGTACTGGGCAGCAGGTTGTCCGAGGGTGCATCCAAAAAGTGACTCAGGGGCACATACGGCCATGTCACGGCGGAGTCCAAGACCATGGAACAGAAGTCCCAAGAGAAGACCTGGAAGAGGAGGAAGAGAGGGAGGATGACCCTCCTCTGCCTACCGCCTCAGAGGTCAAGCCCCTTGTGTTAAGGGAGCCCGCATCTCAACTGGGTGCCAGAAGGAGGTACCTACCTTCTACCTTTACCAGGACCCCACCTTCATCAAAGATGTATAGGGGACGTGCATCCAGTAAGACCCTACACTCCACGCCAAGCACATACATCTGGAAGACAACAGCTCGATACAGCTAAATGTCTTCCCAGGGATATGAAGTATCATGGCGAAGTCTCTGAAAGGGGGATCCAGCCGGAGACCTCAAAATTTCCGGCACCATCCTCGCGGGGAATGGAGCACCACTCGCCATCAGGGTAGAGGATCACCTCGAGCCTTAACCTCCGGCCACCACTACCTCACTGATCATGCCCACCCAGGAGGGCGTGGACACACTACAAGCCAAGGAGGCAGGTGCACCATCAAAATTGCTCCCTCTGATGCCCTCTGAGGTCCTGATGCCGGATGATGCAGATCTCCTTAGCAGGGACTTATCAACCTGTTCGGGAGGATGAGTCCAGCAGCCTTGCAGCCGAGGCAGAGGACCACATCGATCTTCTGCCTCCGGCCATCACATCATCCAGCCAACCCAGGAGGGTGGACATACTACACACAGAGGAGAGAGGAGCACCAGTAGAACTGCTTCCTTTGACGGCCAACCAGGTCTCAACACCAGGAGGTGTCAGGGCCAAACTTTGGACCCAGTCTCTTTTTTGGGAGGATGAACCCAGCTCCCTCACCGTCAAGGTAGAGGTCCCTGAAGAGCCTCTAACTCCAGCTACCATCATGTTGACCACACCAGCCCAGGAGGGACTGGTAGAGCTCCAGGCCACAATGTCTGATGGCGTTGAGGTCGCCCAAGCTTCACCTCCTGTTCGGGAGGAAGTACATCACCCGGCCATCGAGGTAGAGGATTCCAAAGAGCCTCGACCTCTGACGGCCACCTCAAGCTAGGCCGTCCAGGAGGAGAGGGCTTCAGAACATCCCCTGGTGCTAGGAGGCCACAAGCAGGCCCCCACAGAGGATGTGAACTTATGATCAAGCAGCCAGGTGACCTGAGAAATACCAGCCCACACCTGTAGCAGCGCAACTCAACCCGGTCGCTATCGGAAGTCTCTCTGGCTATCCACTTCGAAATTCACGTGGCCATACCCCAAGGATGCAGTCTTAAGGAAGTGAGGTCGACCATGAAAACAAGAGACTCTCAAACCTCAGTCTGTGTAACTCATCACATGTGTTCACAGAACAGTTGTAAGAACTAGCTAACAGCCGTTGACTGCTGTTAACCAATACATACCATTGAATAAATAGACGCTAAGCAACCATACAAGCATACATTAACCACCACTGGATGGGAGTGAAAAAGGGGGGGGGGGAACTCGCGTGACACAGTTTCCTCCCTTCCTGTCATTCCCTTGGGCACAATAACCCAACAGCTGTTCGCTCGCCTCCAAGCCAGTCAGTCCACAAGCCAGACGCTCATGAAATAAACACACATAAATTCACTCTATGCAGCTGCTTGGCCGGTTCCACGGCATCGGACCACAGATAAGAGCACGCCATGCCACCTTCCAGACAAAGAGCATAGAGAAGGAAGTGCAACAGAAGCCCAACTCCCCTTTTTGTGTGGCGACAGTTCCACACCACCCTCACAAGCCAAATTTTTTTTCACGTCCAGAAGAGTCTGTGTTGCAACTAAAACTGAAGTGGGGCGATTCATGCATGACGCTCCGCGCAACTATGATCCGCACTCGACTTCGCCTCATCTGAACATAGTTTCATTTTGACAAAGGCAAGTTGCAACAGTACAAGAAGAGGCTGGTCACGTGCCTACAGGATACACCCTTGCAATGAGGAATGATATTACAGACACATCAGTCCAGTTTGTACTGTTTACTCTTACTTCAAGCCACATATCACGTCAACCCCCCGAAGGTGGACTATACTCTCGGCTGAGCCACCGAGCCCGCCACCCAAGGTCACGTAGTTCTACAGAGCGCCAAGGGAGGGCACCAACAGTGATGAGGGATGAAGTACACCACATCAGCTGAATTTTCCTCAGCAGAAGATGCTAGCAGATGACACCAGCAGACAACTCAAGCGTCAGAGTTTATCAACCCCCTCATCCCTCCTCTCACCAGAAACGGCAGCGATCGAGCAGTATATAAGGGCATGCGTGGTTGGAAAACGGCAGTTCATGTTTCCTCAACCGCTCAGTACTGGACTGGAGTAAGGAAGCCACCGGCAGCTTGCTCCAGAAGAAGCCTACTCCTGCGACTTGCTCTACCAGAAGCTTCTTCAGCGATAGCGGTAACCCCCTCAAGACCTACTGTAAGACCCACCACCACCAATTCCAAAAGACGGTGGCAACCTCAGCCTTGCCCTTTCTGGTAATGGCAACCACCACTGCCCCCTCTGGTAGTGCTTGTCGACGGTCCCTGTCGACGGTCCCTTTATCTGCTGGTAATGGCAATACTACCACTGCTCCTCTGGTAGTGGTCACCAACGGTCCCTTCAGGACAACTGGGCAGATTACTTAGGGGCAGTTGTAATTAACTACCTAGCCGTAATCACCTTTATCAGGTCAGTACCAGGTTTCCTTCACCTGGTTGTGCGTAAGTTAACTTTTGTTTTAACTAAAGGTTAGTTTAGGAGGTAGTACAGGCCGTGTATATTCTCCTGAAATATACATGTGTTACTAACATTACTTTTGAGTACTAATATATTGGTGTAACTGTGTTATCTTTACGTAGAAACTAGCCCACCAGACTGAAGCTGGAGATCACACAATTTTTCAGCATAGCTACCACACCCCCATTAGTAGGCCACCCATACTGTGGCCCTCTTCTGAGTATAGTACGGTAGAGCCACCACCACTAGCAAGACCTCCACCAGGTGGCTAGTTAGTCAAGCCGACCTATACTCCATCCACCGCTCTGAACTGGGCTGGAAGGGCCAAGAGTTGGTTCTAAAGGACTGATCCCTGTGGATACCACATCCAGGTGTACTGACATACAGCCTGTAGAAATCCACTGCTCCGAATTGGGCCATACGAAGGAGCACTGGGAATAACTCGTCTGTGCGGGTGCAGCCTAGGCAGAACAGAAAGCTAGAGACCTACGTTGCATGCTTCACGCTCGTGAGGCTGGTAGTTGAATCTTTCCCATGCTGTACACCCATAAGGGTGGCACTCAGCGGAAATTGAGGAAGGCATGTAATGCCTCTGAAGATAACCTGAGTTGTAACCCAACTCCTCAGCCTGCACTTTGCAGCACATCCCTGCGGAGCAGAGCTCACGCTGCCCGCTCACAGGAGAGGTCTCACCTCCTAGTTGCACCAACGTAACTTTTCTGCCTCTCATCACGATCGTCGGTACCCCACACCCCATTGTTGAAGACATCCTCGGAGGGGAGGACATCCAGCCAACAGCAGGCCATTCCGGGCTTGAACCAGCAACATTTCCATAGTAGCACCAGGTAGCAGAGTCCACAGCCACCGCAACTGGGTCAACAGCCTCTTTGGGCCACTATCCAGAAAGGTAAAACTGTGGCAGTTTGTACTCCACATTGAAACACTGTAAAATTAGTGTTGGATTTTGTACCTTGTAGACATGAGCTGCACCCTAATACTATATACTGGCAGTGTTCCAGTCACTCAGTAAAGGTCACTACTTTTTACTCTTGTGATACTGGCATCAAAACCAAAACTTTAATCTTCCACTGCGACAGCATCTAAGCCCAGGGTCATCACGTATTGAAGGTTCACGTGCCATCGTCCATAGACAGACGTGAATCCACAGGGTTTGGGTTGCCTCAAGCATCAATGTATTTATTCTTTGAGAAATAAACATAATGACCTATACTACCTCATAACTACCCAAGAGTTGACAGGAAGTAATCTACGTAAACCAAGTGAAGGGGCCCTTGGTCTATCCTAACAAGGCAAAAACTGGCTAGGTGGCTATTAAAACCACTCTCCCTAGCTATTCTATCACCGTTGTCCAGAAGGGACTTGCAGGGGCCACTACCAGAAGGGGAGTGGTGGTGGCTGTTACCAGAAGGATTTGCAAGGCAAAGGGTGTTGTCAATATCCTCAGGGGTTGCTGGTGGAAAAGCCTCTAGAAGATCTGAAAGGAGTTGACGAAGTCACTGAAGTCACTGAAGTCACTGTGCTTCTGGTAGGTCGAGAGGACCTGGTTGTCAGCAGAGAGCCCCAGCACACAAGGTGGTGGAGTGAGCTGCTAGAAATGAACTGATGTTTCTGGGCAGCGCACAGACATATTTCCTACCGGCTCGCTCTCGTCTGAGGGTACAGGAGTGTGGGCAGTAATGTCATCTGCTCGTGGGCAGAGCCAGGTAGCATCTGCTGGAGGCCAGAGTGAGGTAGGGGGTGCCATCCCTTGGTGTGCCCTTGAACTGCTTGACTTTGGAATGTGGTCTCAGCCGCTGGGACGGTGGCTCATTCACACTTCGGAGAGGCTGACAGCAGGCGAAGAGTACAATCTAGAATGTCTGTTAATGCCCTCGCGATGAGGGGCGTATCCTGTAGGCACTCTGGTAGATGTAGTTCACTTTTAAGACCTCACCTGGGGTGATGTGAAAACACGTCACGCGTCATACCTTTAAAAAATCTTAATGTAAAATTATTTATGGCTCTGTTACTCAGCTTTTCTACACAACCCATGAAAAATTTTAAACTTGTTTCTTTCTACACAGATAAAACAAAGCAAATAAATTGTTTATTATTGCTATACAAAATGTTTACTATTTTAAAGGCCAAAAAGTGTATCAAAACATGCATAACCCTCCCTTGACATATTGAATTGTTGGTTTCTTTTTACCTTATTTTGTTTTCAAAGAATGAAATCCTGAAAGTATCCCTATTGAACTAACAATGCAGTACAGACACAACAAGGGAACTAGGAACTCATAATTACATCAAGGTTTGATCAAATCAATATTCAGACATTATGTTTTCATTTTTGTGCAAGATCACTAGCGAGTTGGGTATGGCTTAACTTTCAGAATATTCCTTTTTAAAAACATGGACAAGCTAGAAAAAATAAGAATCCAACATGATGGGCAAGGTTCCCGTCCAATGTTTGGTGATATGAATTTTAACACATCCATGAATTTAGTACACTTTAAAACTCAGTTGCAGTAACATCCTAAAAAATATTATTGGACCACAGGCAAAGAACATCATGCAGACATAATTTCTAATAGATGAACACACCTTCGTTAGAAGGCGAATGTGGTCCTCAAGTGAAGAGCTGTGGTCAAGAGTGGCCAGCAGTAAATCTCCCAGTGGCTCCCTGGGGTGAACCCCATTCTCAAAGCGGCAGTACATCCCCCTCCAGAACTTGACACACTGTGGCCCCACATTGGGAACTAAGACGTCCTGCTTGTTGTCTGGATTGTACAAGGGGTTAATGTACTCATTCATATGGTTTGCCATGTAACCCCAAAGCGAGAATGTGCGCTCACTAAGCCTGTAAACAGAAAAAACACTTCCTGCAATAAATACCACAAAACTACTTGGAGCTACAAAACTCAGGACATTTGTAATCCTTAAAATCAAAATTTAACCATATTAAATACCAATTACATTAGGGAAAATGCATTTATGAGCATATTCCGTAGGAGTCGTGTATATGCCCCAAAGTTGGTACACACGAAGGAGAAGGTGGTGGTGGCATGTGGGACTTATCAAAACATTAAGTCTGTGGGACATACAGAACATTAAAAGCCACACATGCAGCAGACACTTTAATAAGGAGAGTCACCAGCCCGAATGGGCACATATGCAACAATTCTAGCAAATAGCCTGTTGTACAAATGCTTAATATTTCTCTGGGGAATGGTACCTAATGCTTACTGTACTTCTTAGTTTAGCTGGGTGATGGTCGTTGCTGGACCCGAGGTCTGAACATCTAGACAGCCATGTAGAGCATGCTGTTTTACCCTAGCGATATGGGGATACACGTTATTGTGATGGAAGATTAGTTTCTGTTGTGTCGAGATATAGTCGGAGAACAGGATTGACATAGTGGAATTACAATACACTCGTCATGATCCCCTGAATAAATATTACATGCAATTGGGATGAGAAGCTTATGGCCCCACATACCATAATCCCAGGTGTGAGTCCAGTGTGGCAAGTACAAATAAACAATGAATTGTTCAGCTCACCCGCACGTCTACGAACATGAAAACAGCGATCACTTGGTCCACAGCAGGATTGACTCATCATTGAACACCACTGTTCTCCATTCGCCTCTCCAACAAACACTCTGACACCACTGGAGACGTTCACACAATGCGTAGGTGTCAAGAGTAAATGTGCCAGAGGAACACGGGAATGTAAACTTATCTCCAACAATTGATCATTTATTGATCGTGCAGACACATGGAGAGATCACAGTGGCTCTGATTGCATGTGCAGTCGTTCTGTCAGTAAGAGTGGCTTGAACGATCTTTCTGTCTAGGTGCTCATACTTAATGATACAATAAGAAATAAAATGTATGGCTCAAAAACTATGTCCCATTCAATATTTTGATTGCAGGCATATGTTCTTGTTTAAGAACTTGGAATCAAAAGTTTAAAACAAAAAGTGAGTCAAGTAAATCTGTATTCAAAATTATTATCCAGTGAAAAAAAAGCATCAAGTTACCAGACCACTAGAACAAATTAGCATAAAGTGACAATCCTAATGGGTTAACATGATGACTGCTCAGTTATGGATCAGTGGCAACATCGAATTTATTTCCTTTCGACACAAGCTACTAACAACTTACCAGGATTCAATTCTGGGTCGTCTTGTAGGATGTGCTGAAGACTAGGGTTGGCTTAGGTTGGCTCTTGGGTTTCTTGGGCTGCAGCTACATTTAACCTTCCTTTCACCATCTCGTTTAGGAGAATGGCATAGGTAAGGTCACTGTCGGAAGTTTAATGCTTCACAGTCTCTAGTGCGGGCAGGCATGAGTGTCTACACCTTCTCCTTCCTAGGGCCATGGAGCTGGAGACCTATTTATGCAGTTACTTTGCATTTGGAGAGGTTGAGGTAGCCTGGTTTGGCCAGAATCATAATCACAAGACTGTTAGTTTTGAATGGTGCTGGCTGAATTTTAGCTCTGACAGGAATAGCAGTAGCATGGGTGAATGGTTCCTGGTGGAATAAAAGTCTCCTGATAGAGCTGTCTGGATGAGTGGTCATGTAGCTGCAGCCGTGGAATGAGACAGAGTTGATGATGATGGTGAGATGGGTACTAGAGAAGAAAGTGGTTCACGGATCAATGGAGGGAGGGGGAGACCTGCCCTCTACGGTATTACCCCATCATGTTTTACCGAGGCCAAGAGAAAGTTCCAGATTGCATTAGATGAAGGAATAAGCCCTAGTGAAAGGGACATTGTTTATTTCTCTCCAGCAAATAAAGGACTTAAATGAAAGAAACAGGGTACTGTATGTATTTTTCTTTTGCAGGGAAAGATTTTTCCATAACTCAAAAAACAATAATTGCAATAGGCCTGTGTACTGCTCACTCATGTAAATACTGCTTGGATGTTAGCCTAACACAGGTCTTAAGTCATCACACTAAATGAATAGGAATGGCACTCTCAGAAAAGGAGAGGGTGTAGCAGAGAAGAGGAGAATATGATAATGCAGTAGGAGAGAATCCTTATGTTTGTAAATTTCTGTAAATATTAAGTAATGTGGGAATAATTCAGAACTACCAAAGTTAGGAAGTAAAACATTGTAAAACTTGATAGGAAGTACCAAGCTTTAATGTATATAGACTTAAAAAACTTGCAGGCTGACAAGTGTTTGTAGTGACGCATGCTGTTTATATGAATTTTATTAAACACGACTACGACTCATCTAACGAGTTACATCTCCCAGAAACCAAAACCATAGATGGCTACAGGATTGTTCACGTGCAGGGACAGTTACAGACATGTGGCATTTCCTGATGTACTTGACCCAACTTCCTCTCACTACTCACGTAGTATCTACGTATCTCGAGGAAGGGTCAATCCCAAGACATTATTCACGAGAGTGCACAGGATCACTCCAATCCTAGCGGACGATCCTAGCACATGAAACAAGTATTGTTTCAAGCGGCCGCTGGGACACACCGGCCTCCCCGAAGCACCTGCTATACACAGTGTCACCAAGCTTTCCGAAGATGGACGAGCGCCGAGGCCATATAGCCGAGCGCAAGGGTAGATTCTCCCACCCTGCTCGCTCCAGGCAGACGTCACAACACGACGTCACACCTCCCACTCCAGCCCAGGCATGGGCCGGCTGAGTGCACAACATAAGGCGATGTGTGGCCGAAGATGCCAGTTAGCTTCTCCAGTAGCTCGCCTCAGCATTTCTGTGCTGGGGCTTTCTACTGAACCTTAGGCCCTCACGGTCCTCTCCAAGAACTACAACAGATCTTCAGCAGCCACCACCAACAACAAGAAGCTCCAAAGGCTTCTCTCAACCGCCACCAGGAGTTTCAGTGGCTCCTACCACCAGCCAGCAGCAGCCCCAGAGGCTGCCGTCAAAGGCTACCACCAGCTCCAAAGGTTCTGCAGCATCTACCACCAGCTCTTCAACAGTAAGCCTGCAGACACCAATACTACACTCTCCGTTGTCCTTCCTCCTGGTTCGACAACCGCCACTATTTTCTGGTAGCAGCAGTTACACCCACTGCCATTAAAAGTGGTGGAACTTTTTTTCTTAAAGTCCCTTTGAGACATCCCTGAGTTAGAGTAGCTGGGACTGAGTTTTTTTTATAGCCGTCAAAGTCATTCTACATCAAGTTAGATTAGGAGCAGGTCTCCTCCACCTGTTTTACCGTAGGTTACTTCCCACCACGTTTTGCTTGGTAGGAGATAATATGCATCACCTTGCTTATTAATTGTTCCTATCCGAGTGTTGTTATTCAAAAGATGTATTTCCTAATCGTACCAAAGTCAACAAGCAGCCAGCCTGCCTAGCGCAGAACCCAGTATTCCAGCAGTCGATAGCAGCCGTAAGACATCAGGGCTTAGGGCCAGCCTCAGTGGTACCCATCCACCCCTGCAGTTGGAGAAACGGGTTATGAGTCAGGTGGGCAAGGTAAGGAAGCCTGACCGAGTAAGTAAGGTGTGCTCACAGTCCCAGACTTTGTGCTAGCCGGATGCCAACAAGACCTACTCTGCATAATCCAAGGCTCCAGTATTCAGACAGTTACCTGTAATCTTGATCCAGCACGCCTGACCTAGCGCAACCAAAACCACATGGACCATGTCTCAGTTCAGGCTTTAGAAAATGACGTGTCAGTAAACAAGCAGTTTGTTTTGTATGCACCCAGTCCATCAGCTATAACTACAAGCAGTCGCACTGTACAGAGTAGCATGGAATGAGCAAAAAAAAAAAACAGGACATGAGTCACTAGTGACCTTGAAAGTACGAGGGACTGGCAGACATGGAACAGAGAAGAGAAGGTACCAGCAGAGCACACAGATGCCGAAGTAGGGAACTGACAGAAGCGCAATGCAGCCTGTCACCATTCCCAATAATCTAATATGCTACCACATTTCTTCACCAGGTGTTGGAATTAGAGGATCGGTCTATGTTTCTGAGATCTTTTAACAGACAAGAAAAGGCTACACACTGAGACTACTCAACTACTTCTGTACAATTCACTGCGATTCTCTGCTGGGTGCAGAAGTTCCAAGGACTACAAAAAGTCTACTTATCCTCATTATCTTCCGCTGGGGAATACTTCTATACTTCTGTGTTGCCACAGAAAGATTGTTGTATTGCTTGACATGCACAGGCGACTTCCTTAATCCATTTAAGCCTCTGCCACAGAAATGCTTTTCCCCCACAACATTGCTGTTACAATGTCACATGCCACTGAGTCAGCATGAAAAGGAGGTTTGTCACAGAGGTCCACGCATGCCTGCGCAGTATGCATGCACACTCTATGGAGCTTTGCCTACCACCTCTCGTGATGCCACCAGCGCGCAGCCTGACCACGCAAAGGGTTGGCATCTCCATCTTGCTTCTGTACAGAGTGCACTTCATCCTACACTGCCTGAGCTTGCCACTGGTCGGAGAGTATAAAAGAGGCTTTGAATTCCACCCCAGGCTTTGTCCATTATTTGCCAGTCTTCCTGGAGACATGTCACAGTATTTCGCTAGACTGTCACTTACTGTTAAAACCACTTGTCGTGACGTACTAGTTGCTGTACCATGTGTTGACATCATCCAAGCTGACTTTGTGCCTTATTTGGAGGGGTTGCGCTCTCCTCATTAAGCCACATCATGACATACACTTGGCTAACTAAAGCAGGTTACACATTGTGCAAGATGGTGTTTCGTGCAAAATTTTGTACGAGAATGCCAACTAAATTTCGTTCAAAACGAGTTCACATACAGCTAAATATAAATACTGTCTTGCAACAAAATTAGTTGATAGCCTTGGAGTATACCAAATAGCCATGTTGTTATAATACAAGATATGAAAGTGTTTACTTCTACAAGGTGGCTTTGTATTAAATAGGACAGGATATATCTGGTACTCGTATAGTATTCTCAGCACACTGTCTGAACTTCAATCCAATTTTTACAAGTTATTTTCCAGCAATGTTTTCTTTCACTGTATTCCTCTTTGCACACCTCAGATGATTTTTTTAAAACTATATGGTTGATTTACAACAGGTCACATGACCAGCATACAAGGACCAACAGGATCGCAACTTGCATAGCCTTGCACACGAACTTGTGCAAGAAATTTTCATGCAGGGTTGGCATCTAACGCAAGTTTTGCACTCACCTTTACTGGTGAGAAACCTACTTTAGCTACCCTCTTCAGGCAACCACACTGAGTACAGGCTGGAGTGCGACTTGAATGTTGGCAACATCATAATTACACACAACAAATTCGAGTCAAGTCTTCTTACTCTCAGACCACTTTGTTTTCTAAAACTTGCATCCCAATAGCCTTAATTCAACCAACATTTGCATTATCTCTTCTATCGAAGACACAGGTTGCAATAGCAACTTACATGCTCTTCAATCTTGCTAGTCCTGCACGCTGCTCTAAAGGTGACGACGATTTACGTGTTGTGTCCGTCAAGATAATCGCAACTGCAGACAGTGTGCCAGTGTTTTGGTCTGCTTTACTAGCTAATTCACCGGACTGAGCTTGTATCCTACTCTTTGAGGGTGAACTATGGTGGGGAGATTGAGGTGACTAAAATAGGGAACAAAATCATAAACCTTTGTGGGGACTTTGGTGTGAGCTAGATCCTGCTCATCAGGAGACCCAGGAAGGGGCTATGAATCCATTAGGGCATTGGCGCTGGTAAAGATTAGCTTTCCTGAAAACCTGCCCAGGGTTGCTCCATGCAATCCCCTCCTTTTATTACGTAACCACTGCACGTGCTCTTCCTCACAGGACAATTACTCACCTCCCTTCTCTTTGACTATCATACCCTATGTCCTGATGGCGGACTGGGAGCCAGAAGGTATCTCGGATCACCACGAAGGAGGTTGTCAGGAGGGCTTTTTTTTTGCAAAGCCTTTGTGCACACTGAGTTGAGGGCAGACGAGGCATGGCAGAGGAACACCTTAAATGGCAGAACACCAAACAGAAGTCACAAAATGGGTCCAAGGTTCCCACCTGGCTACATATCCTGCTGCCTCTCAGTACTGAGAGCTCATTGCACTCTCGGGTACTACCACAGAAAATATTTCTGCCCTAAAGTCACTTGATGTTCCTGTCGAGGATTGGGATTTGTTGTTGTTACCCATTGTATGTAAGCATTTGGAAATCACACTGCAGGCACAATGGGAAATTACTCTTAATACTGACTCTCCCACACTACTAAACGAGTTCATTACATTTCTGCAAAAATACTATTGTGTTCAGGAAGCCATGCATATGACTGCCACAAAAAAGGCAGTATACAATCATTTAAGCAAAAGGATCTTACCTGCCATTCCTAATTGGAGACAGCCAGGTGGGCCCTCAAAGTTTTTGGTTATCTCTTCACCAAAGTCTTATTTGTACGGGTAACCACAATCTTTACAAATGCAGAAACTTAATTAAGTGAAATCCAAAGGAGCATTATTCAGTAATGAAGGAACAGAAGTTGTGTTTGAATTGCCTTCTGCACTCAAACTGTGCGTCAAACTGCATACTGTCTTCCTAAAGTCACCAATGTAGTGGTCACCACCACACACTATTACACTTTGAATCCAAGACTGTGGACATTGGTAACACATCAACACATGCTGAAAGTGGTTGTCTTCTTCTGATGACACAGAATCTTCAGTTCTCTCCACTTTTTCATCAGCTGTTGATAGTGAATCATCCACAGAGCTTTTGTCCACCACTCAGGTCCAGATTCTTGATGCCTCTGAAGTACCACATGTTACCAGAGCGCTTCTTGACACAGCTAGCTTGGCTAACCTCATCAATGAGCGTTGTCTGTAGAAATTGATATTAACTTAAAAACTGACATATCTTCCCATCCAGGGATTATCACTCAGGTTAATGTAGCCAAATCAGTTGTATCAGCTGTTATCACCCCTTGTGCAACACACCAGACATGCAGTTCATCCTGTATACTTTTGTGCTGCCTCACATACATAATAACCAGTCTCCCAATTAGTAAATTGTCATGTGAAGTGCGCAGTTCAGTCGCACATCTAAGTTGGCTTTGACACTCTATGACATTGAGTTGCTCACTGGAGCAGACTTCTTACCTCTGTTGTTAACTGGAGGTAACACTGATTGTTTACCAGTGGCACATAATTCTGCCTTCGGCTAAATTTTGATGGGTAGGGGCATTGAAACAGTCACCCAGTCCCTCAGCATCATATTGTGTGTCAATGATTACATATACTTTGGAGAATATCATCTCACATTTTTGGGAAGTGGAAGAATTCCCACCACAAAAGTATAAATTTTCTAATGAAGTTCAGTGCTAGCGATTCTTCATGGACCAACTTTACTCTTCCTTTCATCAGTCATTGTCAAACCTCATTCTTCCTCTCATCAATCATTGTCAAACATTGCTCTTCCTTTCATCAATTATTGTCAAACCTCGCTATTCCTATTGTCAGTTGTTGACTAAGCTCGGTCTCCCTTTTCCGAGTCATGGATCAACCTCGCTACAGAATCCCACCATTGCAGTGGCAACTGGGACATTTCATCTAACTTCACAAGGGCAACAATTGCATTGCTAGTGTTGCTACCGTATGCACTGCCCAAGAGACACTGAAGTGACCAGTCATGAAGCTGTGCCTACTGCCTGCTACTTAAGTGCTGAAATGGATATTTCAAGATAAGTGAGATGCTTGGACAGCTGTAAATAGTAGGGATGGGTCAATACTACATTTTCTCGATACTCGATACCAGTTTCGATACCAAAACATTCTCACGATACTCAATATGATACTTTTCTCCATACCAAATTAAAATTGTCATGCACACAAAACAACTTGGCCAAGAAAATTGATTATTTTACTAGTATCGTTGACGCACAATGAAATTATATAAATACCCATATAACAATTTAAACAAATTGTGGACGGCCTATAACACAAACATCCTTAATCAAGGATAAACCTTTCATTCTATAGAATCACATTTCCACAGTAAAAGCTGTAATCAAACGTTGAGGAAAATGATAGCTCAATACACACTTATTTTGCAATTTAGCAGATTTTTTTATTTTGTGACTTCAAGGAAATTACTGTAACGTTAAATAAATATTGTAATTATCTGATACACCTGCAGTGGCCTAGCTCGCGGAATATACGCAAGGTAGACCACGACAGGTGTATCATATAATCATGGTATTCTTTTGTGAATATTTAATAATGCAGTTGCATCATAGCCTGCTGAATCCTCGGGCTAGGCCACGACGGGTGTATCAGATAATTATGGTATGTAAGGGATGTACAATAACTACTCAATTTGCTTACTCATGCCTATCGGTGCTTGCTCACAACTCTCTACCTGCTTTTACTGTACCTGAAATATATATAAGCCTACCATAACAGTGATTAATGGGATAAAAATTTATTAAATGAGAAATTTTGGTGCAGCATATAATTGTGGTATGTATGAGTTGCCTAAAAACACCTCAAGTGCTTGCAGCTATGCGAATATTATGCTATTAATAAAATATGTTATATTATGGGACACTTATACTTTTAAAATATAATAACTCGTAAACCATTTGTCTAATCTCGACTCTTGAAGGCTCTTTGGAATGATTGCAGGAAGCTTTGGAATGCTTGCTGCCCGTTGAAATATTTATGGTACACATTTAAAAGTTGCTGTTAATATCTTGCAAACCGTTGGACCTAGGTCAAATTTTATGGGTGTGTAAAAATTTCCGAAGGACGTAGATAAAATTATGGTACGCTCGTACCATAATTATGACTTAAGGAAATGAGTTTTAAAATCCAATACTTTTGCATATTTTCATGCAATACTCAATACTATAAAGTATTGGGTGTATTGAGGTATCGCAGTATTGAGGATCCCATCCCTAGTAAATTGTGTACATAATTTCTGTGACACTTGTAACTTTGAAGTTAGCAATGTGGTTAGGAGAAAAAAAAATTGTGATGGTTGGCCTTCCTGCTTTGGAGCAGGGTCCTTATGGTTGCCAGTAGTGGCAACACTGAAGTTCCAGTTTTGATGAAGATAGCGCTGGTAATCTATGAAGGTAAGCCGTGGCCATGCCTGTTATTGTTTTTGTATTTCAGTATTTGTGTGCCATCTGTCAAAATGTTTGCTATGTGTCGCTTTCTCCTGTGGAGTTTACATGCATCCAACTTAAACTTGTTCGACCCAGACACATCTATGCAGAGGGATTCACATTTCAGGAAGATGAAACCGACTGCAGGAACCACCCTCAACCTCCAACGCAACATTCAGAAAGGTCCAAGGGGGCTGATTGTTACTGAGCCTACAACAGAGGCTATCCAGGAGGGTGACACTGTGGTGGCTACAGAGTCGCCTACCCTCTACCCCCCAAACTGCACAACTACTCAACTGCCACAGGGGCAGGGACTGACCCCATCTATAGAGATGTCTATGCCACCTCACTTAGACCCAGAGGCAAAAGGGGTAACAATGTCACCCAAGTGGGAAGTGCCTGAACAGCCATCCAAGCTCAGTAGTCTGGCAGAAACACGCTGCTATTAAGAGGCCTGCAGCCCCCTACATCACGAGGCAGATCACCAGTGAGAATGTTACAAACTCCAGAACCACTCCCACAGCAAACATCATATAACCACAATAGCTAAAGACATGCCATCGAAAGCCGGTACACTTGTCAACCCGACAAGAACCCTGGAGGATTTCTTCAGTTATTGTAGCCTGAATATGGGACAGAATGCAAAAGTATTTACAGAATGAGAATTTGTACATACCCCAGCCTTCAGCTCGAGTTTTAAGCAGTATCATCAGGTCAGGAAGAATGTAAACCGTTTAGGACAAAAAGAATGACACAGCTGTGGCCCGTACAGCCTTGACTGTGGTAGACCAGGAGAAGAGAGGGAAGATGATGAGCGGACCATTTGTGGGGCGGCCTCTTCCCCACACAGAAAAGGAGCAACTACAGAAGTGAAGCAACACCCAGTCCTTAGAGACCAGCAATGAGAGAAGCAGCCAGCTGCTGCCACCACCATACTGGCATCGCAGAGAGGTGAATTGACACATGTCACTTCCACGACCATTAATCCTGCCGCTGAGTTCTCCTCGTCAACCCTATAGTTTTACCAGTACTTGCCACACTGTCCTTTCCACCACATGTTTATTTCCGTTAAACCAAATAAAACATGGGTCAGCTTTTACTTTGAGTACCTTCCTTGTAGACTTGGCACATTTTCGTAGTTACCCTTGCGTAACAGGTTCGCAGATATTCCTGGGGAATTCTACTTAAACGAGACTGACAGTATTTTTTAACAAACATGCACTAACTTCGACCGCCCTTCCCCTCACCACTCTGGGATTGAAGGAAAGGAGGAGCCAAACAGGTACACTGTCCTTCGAACATCTTGTCAGCCTGGTGTTCATTAGCCTCTCCCAAGCTGACTCACTGGAAGAGATGTGTGTCCCCTAAGATGGGAAGACTGAAACAGAGCCACACACCTGTGTGTGTAATTGGACAAGGTGAGGCCTGACCTCCTTTGTGAGCCGCAGTTTCTGCCAGACTTGGTAATAAGGTGACTGCCTGACCACTATCGCCCGAGATGCCACACGCATTAACTGTACGAGGAACCTGCAGACGAGGTACAGTAGTAGGAGGGTAAGCTTGAAGGAAAAGGTTACATAGACACTCTTGACATCAGGCCGAGGACATGAGTATCAGCCATCCCTGGTAAAGCAGTTAGATAGTTTGTCTCCTCAAAAGCAAGCACAAGCGTTACAACACCTGCAAGATCCAGTGGAAGCTCCTGTGCCCTGCAATCTCTTCATGCCGCCTTAGAGGACCGGCCCCATCAAGTACCCATAATGGATCATTGAGCATTTGCGCAGACCTGAACAACCGCCCACACCTGTCACTGCCTATCTTACACCTGCTATTCTTCACCCCATACCTCTGCCTAAGCCACAGGACATTGTGCAACCACCCTCTGTACTGACATTAGTCACACCCATTTCAAGTGCTGCTCCACTTAAACGTTGCTCAGGTATAACCAACATAGTAGTGGAATGCATACGCAGAATAGTGCTATCCACGCCCGACTTCATACCCTGCAGTCTAGCAGTGCGGCCGATTTTGTACAACGGGAAGGCGCCAGTACCCAAGCAAAATTGAACCCCCCTATCCATATAGGAGCATCTGGCTTAACTACTAGGCAGAAAGCCCCCAGTTTCCACTGCGAGACCTAGAGTGAGTATAAGTTTCCGGTACATCATGCAGCAGTGTTGATGCGTCGCTTGAACTGTCAGTGTGCAAGTAATTTTTGAGACTGCGCTAGGTCAGTCGGGCATTAATACTAAGAACTTAGTTTGGTATTTTACTGGTCACCAGAGTTGCCCACATGGGCTGTAGGCTGGCAACAAAGTCCGGTACTTTCGGTCGAGTGATAATTTGGACCGGAACACTAGCCCTCTGGGGCAACGTCGACTTACCAGAGTTCGACGTGCTTGGCTTTGGTGAGGCTGTAAGGACGCTGCAGGAAAGTCGGCTGGTCTCTGATGTCTTCCTGGCCTTGGCGGTTGTGGAGCTGCTGTAGTTTTACGCTCAGTGTTAGCGATTCCACTGGGTACCTCCCCAGCAGCCAAAGTGAGGGTTGGCGCACCCGAGCCTGGCGTTGCTCCCGGTAACCAAGGCCCGAACCACCAGATGATTCTCACTGCTGGTTCCAGTTGGGTTGGAGTGGTATACAAAACTCCCGACGGGAGAAGCTGGACTCCCTGCGTGTCGAATGGCTTTGGCCTGCCTCCGTGGGTTTCTTGATTACCGTAGCGACGAGATTGACTGC
This sequence comes from Dryococelus australis, assembly GCA_029891345.1. Classification (NCBI taxonomy): domain Eukaryota; kingdom Metazoa; phylum Arthropoda; class Insecta; order Phasmatodea; family Phasmatidae; genus Dryococelus; species Dryococelus australis. Next base: position 114,556,145 of record CM056998.1, on the reverse strand, counting down.
ACACACTTGCTTAACAATACTGAATTCTGTCTTCTTCACAGCTCTCGAGTTCCATGCCTGACGTGGAATGGCATTGAAATACAATACACTCAATACCCCTTGGAAACTGCAAACAATTGACGAAGTCCTGGCTAGTGAGTATGCAGACAACAGCTGACGGTGCGTTTCCTGGCTCGAAACAGTATGAGCACCTGGAGTTGTGGGTTGTAGACAGTCTTCCTGCCACTGCCGGGTGTGGCCCACAAAGGTAGGGCCTCCAGTTCCAAGCAAATACCCCTGCCAGTACCTTAGCTAGGCGCTCCGGTCAGCTATACAACTCAAGGTGACTGTCCCACCTCAATGAGGTGTATATCTAGGGGTAGAGGCTCTACTGTTCTATACACTGAGGTACATAGAGTGGGTGGCCATCGAAAGATGAGGTGTATGTGGTGACAGGCAGGCCCCTGAAGGGGATCTGCACCCTACTCTACGTTCGTAGTAAATCAGTCAGGTCCCTGGTTGCCTCTTCTGAACTCTGTACTTTGTGACAGATAGGTATTACTCCTAGGACAGAGAACTCTTGGATACAATAAATAATTAGTATTGACATGTGCTCTACTGGGAGTGACTACCTTAGATGGTAGTGCGATGACTTTGACTGTCTTACACAGCCTAGCTCGACCTATCACTGCGATTATTACCTGTCTTACTGAACCGATGAGGCTTAAGGGTGTTAGACACAGGATTAGGCTGCTTGGGGGCAGGTTTGCTATGGGCTGGGGAGGAGTCAAACCCCGGAGTGAGGCCGATGTAGGTGGCTGCCCGTCCGGGGAGCTTGAGCCTCCTCACTGTCAGGGTCACCAATATGTGTGATGCCAGCGATCCCTGATGAATGGAATGTAATGATCATTAGTCTGATGTGGAGGTGGGGGTGTGGCATCTGACAGAGGAGATCTTAGCTGGACGAGTTGGTCTATGCGATGGGGCAAAATCTGTAGATGGAGGTGTTGCATGGGGGTCGGTTGTCTGGCTGGGCCGGGAGTTGAACCCAAACAATTTTACCCGATGCAAGTTTAATGGAGCAAACTTTAGGAAGTACTGTACCCTCTGGATGGGGTACTCTAATCAATCGTTCAGACTGTAATTTAACATTGCTCGTCATTTTAAGGGTTTGCCTAGTGGTGGTGTCATGGAGAGTAGCCTCACTCTCCAGAGCGAGCAACTTGACCTGCTCCTCATATTCCGCTGTTGGGTATTCTGGCCACTGACCACCGAGTAGATGATCTAATGACATGGTAATGTCCAGGGAAGTAAATGAGGAAATGGGTCGCGGGGCTGGGTCGTGGCTCACTAATGGAGGTCCGTCCTCAGACGTGGAACCTACGGCAGCACGAGCTACGGCACGACGTTCCCTATGGTGTTATTTACTCTGGATACCTCCCTTTCTACTGTACATCAGTTTGCTAGTGTTAGACAAGTTTATAAAATACCACAGTATAGGGAAAAATGGTCCGTTAACTACAATTAACGGTACACAAGATGATTGTTTTATTGAGGGGATTATTCCCTGGAGAGAACCAGAAAAATAAAATTAGAACAATTAAATTTCCTTAGCAAAACACTGGGGCAAAATACAGTACGAAAATTACGTGAGCAATGGGGTCAGGTGAAGGTGGGCCTGAGAGGGAGCAAGCTATTGCGCGCAACTTTACAGCGGCTAGCAGAATGAAAAGAAAATATAGCAACGGAACTTTCATGGCAGCTAAAAGTTAAGTGGGAGTTAATCAGGTATGCAATCCGAAATGCGACGGCTCATTACCGCGGAGTCAAAGGAAGCTGACTGGGGTAAGGATTACCGGGGTTAAGGTGGGGTATACCTGTAGCTGAAGTTGGTGTGTCACATGCAGGTCTGGTCACATGCAGGTCTTGAGAGAGAGAGAGAGAGTCTTCACAGACTGACGAAGGCCTTTAAGGTGCAGGTTAAGGAAGGAGGTAGAGTGCCCTTGGTCAAGCTGAAAGGAAAGTCCTCTGCAGACGGGTAAGCAGATAGTCCTTGCGGACTAAGGAGGTGTGCAGAAGAGTCCTCACAGACTCAAGGATAGGTAAGTTCTTTCTAACCGAGGGAGTTAAGAAGAGTCTTTGCAGACTCAGGGTAGGCCAAGAGTCTTTAGCAAACTCAAGTCTTTGCAGACTGTGGTGGGCTCACGTCCTCTTCGGTCGCCAAGCCTGGCGCATCTGCCGGGGCTGGCTGCTGGAGTTTTATTTATGCTGAATTTCCACTTATCAGCAGTACTTCAGGGGGCGGGGTTGGCGAAGCCTTCCACCCCGGGGGCGTGTTTAATGAGGGTGCGGGAGCACTGCACTTTTCTTATCACCCCGCCTCGAGGCGACAACAAATTAAAACTCCTGTCTCTGAGGCGGGCTTGTCGTGACGTAACAAGGTCACAGGGGTGCTGCCATTTCTTGATACTGTAGGAACTTCTTCCGGAGCTAGCGACAAGTAGTAGAATTCTCAACAATATTTATTCAAATTACAGGGGTGCCTTTTCCATGCATAAATCTGAGTGGGCAACAGGAATTGTAATTACGCATGAAATTAGAATGATGTAATCTGCTACCCAGGCTTGTGGGCTTCATTAGCGCGATACATATATTTTGGTTTGCCACTTACATATTCCTCCTCTGAGCGCACGTGGCTCGTAGATAGGACAAAGTCGTCCATAGAATGCACATTCTTACTGCGCAGCATGCTGGTATGCGTCAGTATTTATTGAAACAATAAATACTAGGCCACTTGTACGTAAACCAAGCAAGTTTGTGCGGTGGAAGTACAAGCTACGCAGTTAACGGGTGGAGGTGACCCGCTCCTAAGACTACCTAAGATGCAAGTGGATTATTAAACTATAATTCTTGCAAGTATACCTATGGGATTGCCTAAAAAAGGTACAAGCATACGAGGTGACCACTACCAGCAAGTAGTGGTTGTTGTCGACCCTGGAGGATCGGCAACCTGGTCGATGTCTTCAGCAGATGGTGGCTTTTGGTGGAAACGAGGACCAGAAGGTGTTGAATCCTCTGGAAGATGGTGGCAGCAGCCACTGGTGGTTGTTATAGAAGCTCTTGGAGAGGACAGTGAGACTCTAGATCAGTAGAGAGCCAAAGCACACAAAGTGTTGAGGCGAGTTACTGTAGATGATAACTGCCGACCTCCTCCTGCGCACTGCCTTATATTTGGCTCATGGACAGGCGAGTGCCGAGTCGAGGTGGGAGGCGTGACGTGCCCCTGTGATGTCTGCCTGGAGCGAGCCGGGTAAGAGAACTACCCTCGTATGATTGGTATATGGCATTGGGCACTCAGCCATCTTTTTCGGTGTGGCGACACACTGTCTGCCAGGTGCTTCAGAGAAGCTGACGTGTCCTGTGGCTTCTTTGAATACCCTTCGTTTTAAGTGCAGGAATAGTCTGTTTGAGGTGAAACTATTCTTGGTGCACTCATAAAACTCAGTGATTGTTTGACCCTTCCTCAGGTTTTAAGGCTCCTTAGTAGAGAGAGTAGGGCAGGTCAGGTATAGTCTGGAAACCAAGTAGCATTAATGTCCCTTTCTGGGATCACATCCTGTTAGCATCTTGGAGTTGTTTCCTTAGGTTGTTAAAGCACATAGGGATGAGTCATAGTAGTGTCTGGTATAGCGGTATGAGTGGCACTCGTCAGTGTTTACTAGCTAAACTTTATTCACAGATAATATACACCTCTTAGTGTCAGAAACCTCATTTACTGAAATCCCGCATGTATGGAAATTTTTTGGCAGTCCCCTAAATAACGATAAGTACAGTAAAACCCCTTCATTACGACCCCATTTATTATGACCACCTCTCTATTACGATCCAATCCTGAGGAACCGTAAAAAGTTTGGGTCGGAAAAGTCTAAAATTTGAGACACGTCTAAAATTATATACAGTAATCCCTCACCAAATGCAGTATATTGAACCGCGGTTTTATTTATGTGCGGAATTGATTTGTAGACATTTTCTCCAACGGCAGTACTAGTTTATATTATCCACGGTTTTCAGTCTATGGAAAACTAGTCCTTACCGATGTTAGCGGTCGCACATTTCTCAAGCTATAGGCTGTTCACGGTAAAGTGAGGACTTTTGATGGCCTGGTTACTTTTTCCTTTCAGCCATTTTTTATCCTTTAAACATATTTTTTAATAAATATTGCCATGTAAGTAATAAACACAGTGTGTATATTCCACTGCACTCTAAAGTTAATGTCTAAGGCTAAAGTAAAGCGTACTTCTTTACTGTTATTCCAAATGAAAGGGCTTTCAAAAGTGCTCACTTTACCATGAATGGCCTTTACCATCATAGACATTGACACTGGTTCCCCCAAGCAACTTGAAGCAATAAATTACTTAATGCCAGAAGGGGACACTGGTGTATTGTCCGTAGATGTGCACAGTGACATGGAAGGGGGGGGGGGGGGGGGGGGAATTTTTGCAGGCTGGGGCCGGGTCAGTAAGGATTCTTTTTCCTATCCACATGCCGCCACCTCTACCTTAACATCCCTGACTTTTTTTGCTTCCATTATCCCTCCTCTTTTGCTGTAAAAACAGCGGCACATTACACAGACTAGTTTCTTAATCAGTGTATGTATGATAACTTCAAATTTAATTCAATAACCTTTTTTTTTTAAATGATTATTTTTAAGTTTACGTGCATCCAGGCCTAAGTAATATGCTAATTTTTCATGATGGGCAATTTTTTTTTCTTGTGAAGTCAATTTTATGTGTAAAGTGAATAAAGATAAGTGTGTGCAAACAAAATGTGTTCTTATGTCACCGGTACCATATTATGGTGAGCGAGGCAGTGTGCGTGTACAGGCAATGTCAAAAGTTTTTGATAAAAAATTCGGGTTAATTAAAATTTCAAGTAGACCACACTAAATATTTATATTCCCGTAAACATTACCGGGCCTCACCGTGCCAGTGCAGAAGCCAACACGCCGCCTACATTTCGTATAAATTCAACACACTGACATGAATTGCATCTATCAGCATGTTTTCCCAACGCCGAGCCGCTGTCACTAAGTGAACCGGCTCCGTAATAACAGCAGTGGCAGTGAGCGGGTGGCCGCCGCTCGCCAGAGTAATCTTGTAGCGACCGACTGACAGCTGCCCAGCCTGAGGATCTAGGGCCGAGCTTCAGCAGCAAACCGCTACGCCCACACCCGGCTGTGCTGCAGAGGATCTAGGCGCTCGCCTAGATCTTGGGTATCAAATTAATCAGGAGACGTCCAGCTATTAAAATATACATATTTATATTTAATTTAATTTAAAAAGTGGTTTTTTTATGCACCACAGATGATTGAACATACTTCATTCCTAAAATGGCAAGTTTGGGGGCATAGGGGTTAGAGGTGGGTCAAAAATCAGCCCAAAATTATCCAAATTTTTTATTACGACCCTATTCTCGGGAACCATGAGGGGTCGTAATAGAAGAGGTTCTACTGTAGTTAACTGTAATATGATTTGCCCATCACAAATGGAGAACAAAACCAAAGAAACTATAAGTTTCCAGTACTAGTTTTAAAATACATAGATTGGTTTGGGTGGTTCCAATATTAGGAGTACTGACAAATTTTTAATACCAATATCAGTACCAGCTCAGCACTATAAATAATTGCTAGATTGTGACTATCAGGTGAAAGGAGATGCAATAGCATACCTGAGATCAATTCTGTCCTTTTCACAGTTACCAACAAAGGTTCCGAACTGGCAGGACTGCACATGGTCATGCAGGGTGAGCAGGAAACGTTCATTGAACTGAAAGGCAGCAGGAAACTGCTGTGTCAGCTGCCACACACAGTCCACAAACTGTGTCAGAACTGGAGAGATCTCCTTGGGGTCTCCAGCCACATGTCCACAACGCTCACTGAACTTGTGTCCAAATGCCAGCCAGTCCTTCTCCATCAGTGACTGCAACCACACATCCCTGCTTGACATCACATGTTACACAAATCATTCTACTTTAAAATTATTTTTCTCAACATGCATACCTTGCTCACACTGGTTGCTCCGTTATACTCTAGTCCAAAGGACTATGGTCTTGACAGTGTTTCAAACACTGCTACCAGGAAGCACACACTGCTGATAGTGTTGTTCATCAACATATATTACTTTCCATATGGTACAGAAATGTTACACGATGAATCTGAATTAAAAAGAAAAAAACATTTAAAATTTTTTTGTGTATACTGCATTGACATCTAATCAGCAGAAATAATTTCCCAATGATCCAACAATAAAGAAAAGAGTTGTAGACTAAGTCCTTACCAATTATTTCAAGTGGTAAAACACAACAGAAAAAATATCCCGTGTTCAGAACAACTCACCCACAAATTAAGGTGTGGCTATCACATTCGGTCCAACTCAATTACTTTTCATGGAAACATAGTTTGGTAACACATCAAATTAAGTCTTACTGACTACCCAACTGTTTGCATTTTACAATAAATGGTAATGTACAGAAGCTGAAGACTAAGGGATCTCCTGATTACACAATATTTCGAACAATAAGTTCCAATTCTGAAACTCATGCCAGGGGTTTGGCTCACAGTCACTGGTCCAACCTCCTCACCACACAAATACAGTGCCTTTGTGATCACTAGAGATGTGTGAAATTTCAAAAAAGCCAAAGTGAAACTAAATTATTAATGTGCCAAATATTCCCTCTGAATAATTTTCAAAACTTTGGTGTCAGCTTTGGATTGGCGGGCAGGCGGCTGTCCTGCTGTCTGTGTCTGGACACCGTGAGCAGGCTACGGTGACTGGTTCAATCCCCAGCACCAGGGGCAGGCCCATACACAGCTACTCAGCGGTGGGCTGAGTAGCTCCTGGGGTCTTCACCAAGGGGCCAAATATATTAGCAACAAAGACTGAGAGGTGAGGCTTCAACAGTCGACGGGTGGATTGAGCTCGTTCCCATGGGCTTAAATAGCTGAAGACTAGCAAGGTTTGGTTACTCAGCGACTGGTCCTCAGCGGGGACAGAGCAGCTGTCATCCTGTTGATCCACTTACAATCCTTTCTGTGGGTGAATGGCATGTACAGGAAAGTAGGAAGGTACCACAGTTTACGCCTGCACTAAGTTGCCAGGCAATTTTATCTATATTGGTTAAACTGTTTGTAGCACCATGCAGATATCTCCATAACATTGATGTGTGACGTCCTTTGACTACTTACCCAGCAACGTCATGGTTGGGCACTGTTTTGGGTCATGTCTGTCAGGAACATGGGGTTAATAAAGTTTGTCTCTACTATTTGCGGGGCGGAGTACAGCCTGCGTACAGTGGAGTACAGCCCGCGTTCAGCACAGGGCATGTGGCCTGTTGACTTGGTACAAAGTCAAGTGCCGGTATCACGGTCCAGTGGATTGGTTGGTACACTTGGTTGGATGGTGGCTTGGGATGGCTTATGACTCATCTGCGGTGAATGATGATGGCTTCTGCTGCTGGTGGTGAAATCTGGTACTATGGTGGTTCTGTGGCTGCTGAAGCTGATCGAGGCCTGGGATGGCCTGGTTTTCCGGTGGCGCCAGAATCAGGGTTTGGCGATGCCAAGGGGAATGTGCTCGTCCCTGGGGAAGGCCACTATTATTGGATGTGGGTACACGGCTGTTTTGACGGGGGCTGAAAATGAGGAGGAGGAGGGAGCTGGGAGGTGAGGCCTCTCTAGTAAGAGGGAGGCCTGAGCTCATTCCCGTGGGGTTAGGCTGCAGAGTACAGTTGGAGATGGGTTGCAACTCTCGTTGGCTTTGGAGGAAGTAGGAGCCTTTCTGTCTTGCTGCCTAGTACCACTCCTCTGAGTGTAATGCATACAAGAAGGAACAAATTCCAGCCTTGTAAGAGGGAAGGAGACGACGATGGTCCTTAGCTATGTGTAATGCCAAGGCAGAAACTGAACAGATATGAGTTGTACCGGATGCTCCTTAATCTGGCACAGTTCAGCGGAGTGGATACAGTGCAGTGGGTTTCCTCAGGCTGTTCATTAACAACTTTTTGGTGTGGGTCCAAAGGGTTCAGACCTCCAGGACCAGACTAGTACTCCCTCTGGCACAGTTCAGCGCGGTGAACGGCATACAGGTTGGGCTGGCTGACTAGCCACCTTATGGATTATCTTGCGAGTGGTGAAGGCTCTACCTTACTGTACACCAGGCGCACAGTATGGGTGGCCGTCTAAGATGTGTGTGTGTTGACTTATGTGCGTCCCAGTGAAGGGAGCCTGCAGTCCTACATTACATTTGAAACTGGTTGAGCTAAAATTTGCAGTCTCCTGCTTCACTCCAACGGGCATGTTGTCTACCTAGGATTAGCACAATTACCATGTGAAATGAATACTCAGAGGTAAGCGAGAATACATACTGTATTTTTCTCTGAGGAATAAGCATGGTGGGCTGTACTACCTCCCAACTATCCAAGAGTTGACCGGACGTATACGTAAAACAGGTGAAAGGGGCCTGGGTCTAACCTGGGCAAGGTAGATGCGGCTAGGTGGCTATAAAAACAACTTTCCCTAACTAACTCTAACAACCAGGGATGGACCGATATTACATTTTGCTGATACCAACTATACAGATTCTCAGCTGTCAATGCCACAGATTACAGTGATGCCAAAACCAGTTTTGATGAGCACAATCATAATTCCCAATTCCCAATATTTCGAAATCTTTTTTTACTATTTAAATTTAAGACTTCAGTTTCCTGAACACTTTAAGCACTTATTAAGTGTCTACAGCATAGAAATGAAATATAAAACTATTTTTAATAATAAATGATAAAGAGAGACAATTTACCTGGACAATTAAGTGACTTAACAGTCAAGCAGAAGCTGTTGCCAGACAATACCGTATTCATTACAAACTGAGTTTATTAAAGACAACCTTCAAAGCTTCAGGCATTCTAATATGGACGTGGATTTTAGAACAGAGAAATACCATACATACCTTTAAAATGCATGATCGTTTAAACCAACAGCATAAAGATGTCATTAAAAAGAACTTAATGAGATCAAATTAACATTAATTATTGATTTGTAACTGAGCAAAATTTTTTTAAATCTATATTACAATTTTTACTTAGCATTCCTTCATCAGCGGGAGCCATTCTAAATCTCTTGGTTAAAACGATAACAGATTTGTATGACAATTTTTGCTAATTATTACTTGCCGAGTCTTATTCATACCTTTAACATTCTAACCAAAACCACAGCATACAGTTTTCAAACTCTGCCCGTCAAAACTGCCAGGGCCTTTCACATTCCATTTTCAATCACAACAACACAGATAGTTGAATACAGTGTCACAGATTGTGTGATTCATTTTCATTGTCGCACTCCCTAAGAGTGCAGTAAATGCATAAAACGAATAAAAATACCATTTGCTTTTTCAATGTTGCCAATCGACCAATGCAGTAAAAACATAAGAGAATATAAAACGAAAAACGCTTGCAGGATGTAATCAATGCTATTGATAGCATCAGTATTGATAGCATCAATTAATGATGCACACAATCTTTGGCAAACATACCAACAGATAATACAGTAAAACATAAACAATGGGCACAAATCATTGAAAAACAATTGTTCTAATTATATTTTGGGTTTCGGACAGAATATCAGATTGATGGATGCGGTAAATCTCGTAGGATTCTCTCTTCACACAGATCTTTGAACACAAATAGTAATATTTACAAGTTTACCTAACTACATATACGTGAGTAATTTTTAAAAAACTAAACTATTCTTATTCTCTCCATTGAGGAAGTCAATTCTAATTATTAAAAGCTAACTGTAGATGGTGCATTCTATCGGTATTACATTTTCGAAGTGGACTGTCAGTCACTTGTTCAGATTACGAGGATTTGTGGAACAAAATACGTGCGGCACTGGTGTAATAGAATGGCTACGTAACTGCCAATTCTGCTTAACATATATCTCGTTTCACTGTCTGTATACAAGCATTGCACACCTCCATTCATATCTAGCAACGTCTAACTGTTGGTGCATTGTCTTGTAATCAGTATACTAGCTTGATTTGTTAGAAATAGCTGACAACTGCTATACTCTATAACTGTTTATTCATTTTACTAGCAGTACTAAAATTGTCCATCCATTAAAATATCTATTTAGGTGTTATACTTGGCAACTAATAACTGTTGCCTACAGTGTCTGTTCTTACTGAGGGCCATTGACATGCCCTCAATATAACATGTTGATGCGTGGCACCTACCAACCACAGGAACCAACGACCAGATGTCACACAGGAAGTGTTCTTGCCAGAGACGTGGAAGATACTTAGTTTCCCGGACTGTTTCTGAACTGCCCTTCTATAGCACTTTGTAATCAAGATAAAAAATATATTTGAAGTGGCCACGCAACGAGCCAGCTCCCCCTGACGCACACCGGCAGACAGTGTCACCACACCGCAGAAGATAGCAGACCGCCGCCGAGCGCCTGAGACGATACTATGAAAGCGCGAAAAGGTAATTCTCCCACCCCGTACAATCCAGGCAGACGTCACAGGGGCACGTCACACCTCCCACTCCAGGCTCACTGCGCACTTCAAAGGAACAGTATATAAGGAAGTGCACGGCCGAGGTTGGAAGTTCATCTCCAGTAGTTCGCCTCAACATTTCTTGTGCTGGGGCTCTCTACTGAGCACTAGGCCCTCACAGTCCTCTCCAAGAACTTCTAATTCTCCAGTGGCTGCAGCAACCATCTACCAGAGGCTTCTACCACCTCTTGACTTTGATGTCACCAGAAGCTTCGTCTACCTGATGACACTGAACACGATTTAACACTTGAAGTTGTTATAATCTCCTGATTCTTCAGCTGCCACTACTTACTGGTAGTGGCCCCTCAGTTAAAGTTAGGGCCTCTTCTAGGCAACACAGTTTGTGCTAGTTGCGACATGGCTAAGTTATTCCCCTGTACTTCAGTAGCCTAGGAGTGGGTCACCTTCACCCGTTAATGAGTAAGTTAAGTACTTCCACAGCACAGATTTATTTGTACCACATACCAGTCCCCTAGGTATTTATTGGTTGAATAAATACCTAAGCTTAAAACATATCCACGAGTTCCTTGTTGTAGTACTATAGCCTATCTCACCAGTATTGACAGACGAGTAGTAAGCAATCGGCAGAGAGTTTAACCTAGTATAGAACGTCAGTCCCCCTTGAGAGGTCTGTCAGTTATACACACACATCAGCTTTCAACGGCCACATATTCTGTTCACCTCAGTGTTCAGAATGGTAGAGCCCCAACCACTAGGTCATACCCCACAAAGGCGGGACAGCCAACCTCAACTGTGTCTCTCACAGAGCGCCTAGCTAAGGTGCTGGCAGAGATAAGTTGCGGGGGATTGGAGGCCCTATGTTTGTGGTTACACCCGGCAGTAGCAGGAAGGCGGTCTACGACCCACGATTCTAGGTGCTTGCACTGTTAGTGAGCGCACCGCCAGCCATTGTCGGCATTACACTATAAAGTCAGGGATTGTCGATTGCTTGTCACCAACAGGTAATCTGGAACGCTATCAGCTTATGCCGTTCCACAACTAGCACGGAGCTCAAAGAGCAGTTAAGAAGGCAGAGTTCAGTGCTACCAAGTTGGTCTGTGCGGCAAACCTCACTACGCCAGGAGTCGGCACTCCTAGGAGGCAGGCCCAAGCCGCCCATAGTGCTACGAGACCGACATTGCATGTTGGAACATCCGTGTTTCACTCTAACATGGTACGCACTGGCTACGACGTGCATCCAGTAGGCCAAGCCCTAATCAGCGAGAGCGACACCAGGATCAGGAGAGCCAACCCACACATTGGCAGCTGGGCCAGCACAGAGTGGAACCGCCGTCATCATAAAGACCTTTACCGGAACCTGATCTCTACCATGTCTAGCGAAACCAAGAACACAATACGCTCCACCTACACTATGGTAACGCCACCATAGAAAATCACCCCGCTGAGCTCTGGTAAGTCAAGCTTGCCCCAGAGGGCCACTGTTGTTGTAAGGCACGTTGTGACGGACAGTGTGACAGAATATATTCCTCGTAGACAGCCTACAAGGCCGACACTAGTATCTAGTAAGAAGGGGAATTAATAACTCTAGTAGCGTGAATGATCTACGTGCATAATAAAAGTCTCTTGCCACCTAAAAATAAAGCAACACGCATCAACTTAAATTGTTTAAAGTGACATGTGCTGTGTCTACCAGTATTAAATACAATTACAACTCATCGCTCATCACTTTAAGTAATTCTTACTTCAACCAACGTGAGAGTCGATACAGCAAACCAATACATGGAGGTTGCGCACTGCTTAAATCTACCGGGCGGCCGAACATGTGGTTTCAAGGTTCCGCAATCAGCGAGCAGTCTCCCCCCACCCTCCACGCTGAGTGCCAACAAGCTGTCAGCCACCTCGGGGCGCAGCCGAGCACCACCGAAGATCCACGAAGCAAAGTGCTGATGAGAGAGTTCTCACCTCCCATGCCGGCCTCACAGCAGGACGTCACACGCCCTTCCCGCGCCCGTCGCTGCACCCTACAGTTCTGACTATGTAAGTCCGTGCGCGGTAGGCTCCGGAGTCATTCGTATTGCCATTCTCTCGAGACACCCCAAGCACATTCCAGTGCTGTGGGCTCCATGCGATGACTACAGTCTTCCACAATCTACGCTTTGCCTGCAACAGCAGTTAAACACAAACACACCTTGCTTTTACAGCAAAGGAACTAACTTCTTTTGTCTTTTCTAACTTCTAGACACCCGATAATTAGACAGTTTTAGTTCAGATTAATTTTTACTTAGTCTTCTAGTTCAACTTCTCCTCTAGCCTAGGACCAGGCCACCTACACCTAGATAAGGTAGATTACTTTCAGTATTCCGTCTACTTGGTAGAAGATAGCACGGGTCACTGTATCTATTGAGTCCTCATTAAATACAGCTTTGTTCTCTAGTCATACTTTTTCATTTCTAAATTATTATCTACTTCGTCAACGAGGAGCAAATCGCACTATGCATCACCAAGAACCGGGAACATTTACATCCGAACTAGAGTTCACTGAAGACCCCCCCTTTCTGGAGTCCTCCAGTCATGTACACAACCATTAGACAGCAGCCTGTTGTCTCTACACCCGAGCACCTAGGTGTGTGATGGAAAGAACAGAGTAGTCACGACCACTAGGAATACTTCCATCCAAGGAGAGACAGCAAGCCTAGGTTGTATCCCCTACCAGAGCACCTAGGTGCTGATCTCAACAGTAAGTCAGGTAGCACTAACACCTCCCATCAGCTTCAGATACAACTACCCTTCACGGGAAATAAGGTTTCAACCCCAAACTGTGTGCCAATCTGTGAACCAACACAATCCAGCAAACTCTCTAGCCAAAAAAACTGCTGAGACGCGCACTTGGTCTAGCGCACTAAAACCACAACGATCGTTCCAAACAGTCTATAACCGGGCACGCATCAAAAGTATTGATCCTAATAACTGTTACTCATATATACTATTCATTTGTTCACTCGTAACCCATCTACAATAGCTGACACGAGTGTGGTTAAGTGTCAAGGCACTAATCTCACTGATTGTTTGTCGGCTGCTATCGCGCACTGATGCTTTACGAATAGGGCTATAACAAGTCCTATGAGTTTCTGTTTACATTTATCACTGGTTTGCAACCTCTGGTTATGGAGCACTGACTTTACTTGTTGGCCATCTTGCTCTTCGCCGGTCTTCCTCTTTGCTGTAGCTCATGTGCAGGGTACGGTCATGTGAAACGTGCCATGGATCGCCACAGTGATTCTCACCATCAGCTAGGCGTTATTCCAGTTTTGGCGGCACAAGGGGCATCAGCCACCGGGGTTCAGCACATGGTGCTGAGACATCATCTTCTGCTGCAACCATTGGAGAGGACACATGAACCAGGGACGGTGAGGCATTACAAGGGAGTGGTACAGCAGGGTCCTCGACCTCGACTGCACGGGTACCTACCCGTTGGGTAGTAAGTTTCTGGGTGCTGTTTAAGACATTGACATCCGTACTATCATCTGCTGGACATTGTTGCCATCGACATCCGTACTGTTGGCCTGCGGAACGGAGGGCCGTAACACCTCGGTGGCACTTGTGTTGAATGGCAAAGTCTCTGCGTCTTCAGCAGGCAGTTGTGGGGCGTCGGCTTTGCTGTTGCTAGCCATCCTCGTTGTGCTAGGCATACCACGAGCGAGGGCACTGTCGGGCTCCTCATCCCCAGGGACGTTAGCACGTGGTTGACTGGTACCTTTAGCGAGTGTGTGACGGTCATCGGTGGGGTTGTGTTCACCCTGACCAGTCACTTCGGAAGATATAAGAGACTGTTGGGAAGATTCCTTTTTGCCACCAATATCCGGTGGAGCTTCTAGTACCGCTTGTGATGGGCGCCTGTCTGTTTTGGCGGGGACTGGAAGCTTAGGTTCCGCCAGCTGCACTATCTCCGGGTCCGCATTCCACTCTATTGCTGTGGGGAAGGGTTGTCGGGTTCTTCTGCTTCCTTCGTCCGGGTAGTTTTAGACCATTCTGATATTTGGCTGGAGCGGTGATGTCCTTGTCTGGTTTCTCAGTCCAGGGGACTACGCCACGAGACCTTGCTGCTCGCTGGGGTAGTCCGCTCACGTGTGGCGTAACTAGTAGGTGTTGACGGCAGGGATCTGACTGAGACTGCTCCTCTACCTTTGGGTGGTCCCATTCACTTGTCTTACGAAGGAGGGGGCACATAACTTGTGGTATAGGATCTAGATGTTGGTTTCTCAACAGTCAGAGGTTAGTCCGCTAGGTTGTGCATTACGTCAGCTGGTTCATCTTCATTGTCCAGCGAGTTGAAGGCTTCACTGGTTGTTACCTCGTTTTCGATGTCCGGCACTACTCCGGGGGGAGGGGTGCATCTGGCCCCGTGTAGCTCTTCGGATTCATCCTTGTACATTTTATACCCAATAGATGTGTTATTGTTGACAAACTACCCTATATGGCCCATCCCACTTATAGACTAGGCCGGCGCTGAACACATTACTGGCTTTAATGAGAGGGTGACTTTTTACCAGTACTGCTTCGCCAAGGTTAAATCCTCTTACGCCGACCTTGGGTTGTGGATACTTTTTACTGATATAGTTGTTCTGGGCGTCTTGAGCTTCTTTCGTGCATGCTAACATGGCTATAGTCCATTCTCCACTGGAAGCAATTTTCTCGGAGCCCTGCTTAATATCTACTTCCAGGCCCGTTTCGTATCCTTCCACCAAATGTAAACAAACACTGCCATGTGACTGCCATGTAGCATATGTCAAAATCAATGTTTACATGCCATTGTGTGTGTAAATGTCTTCGTATACTTTCGCTACACATAAACATAAACAATGAAATGTGAATTCTACTGTTATAACTGTCAAATGTGTTGTTTACTGTTTACAGTTTTTCAAAGAATTTTGTCATATTCCAAAAAACCATTCCATATTAAGAATATTCACAGTTTAGGCCTCCAACATTATTTAGGTTAGCTTTATGATGTTTTAAAAATGGCTGAGTTGACGACAGTTCTTACGGTTATTTTACATTAACATATTTGTTTTCAACGACATAGCTCAATACATGTAATGCACTTTAGTATTTTGCAGCAACTGTGTTTAACACTATTACACTGTGAGGGTAAAGGGCTGTACTAATTAGTTTTTTATTGTTATTGATATGTGTTGGGTTATTTCTTTAAAAGGACGGCCTCAGTTGGAATAAATATTAAAACGAAGGAACAACCAGTCAAACGAAAAAGGCACATTAAATGCACGCACACAACTCGTGTTTCTCATTTTTTTCAAACAAACTTAAAAGATAGCGGTGAACATGCACACAAATAAGCCTACTGTAACTATTATTTCGCTAATATTGCTATGTATTGCAATTTACTGTTTATTGAAATTTATCGAGCTGGGCTTAGTATATTTCTTCTGGGATTTGGCAAATTACGTTTCACGACTGTGTTTCAAACCCCTTAGGGCAAAGGTACAATGTTGTGATAAATAAACAGACATGGATGTAAATAAATAACCTTGTCATAGAAACAGTTCACAGTTAAAACGTATAAATAGTGCTAATCAAATATTTGAAATCACGTACACACAGAGGGCCAGCGTATCAACCACTATGCACAAAGGCAAGCCATTTCACAGATGCAATGATTAACGAAACACACATCACAGTATATTTATTACTACCATGGAAACACAGATTTATCACATCGTAACTTGCCTAGGTAGGTTTAAAAACACAATATCTACAAACGTGATGTGATATTTTGAAGTATTTTTCGAAGTAAGAATAATTTACGTTTCGTTTGACAAAAAGCAACACGCCATGTCATGACTCGCCACGTCTACCAACTTCACTTGGTAACTGCCCCACCATCATATCTGAATATATTAAAATAAGTATTCAAACATTAAAATCTCTTTTCAGTTGTATTATAAATTCAAAAATCATTATTTTGCTGTAATAAGTATGAAATATGATACAGTTGAAAAAAACACATAATTTTTCTGCTAACTAACGAAGTGAAACTTCCAGAGTACGAAAGAGATAAAGAAAGAGGGAGACCAACAAGCCTCGGCCAACAGACAGTTGGCTTCAGTTGCTTTCTCGCTTAATAAAACAACACCGTACCATTACGGCCTACTCTCTATATTTTCCGCTGTTATTTTAAACTGTAATAATGAGATATGTTGCCATCGGGGCTACTTAAATATTTCAATAGGCTCAGTTTAACTGACCAACAGTATACTAAAAAACTAGGTTAAAATAATATTTTAACTGTGAACTATTTCTTACCAGTCATTGCCAATGCGTTGCTGCTCTCGCTGCTGTTAATTCATTTTTAAAAAGAAATAAATATTACAAGTTATAGAAGATATTAAGGTAAAGTTTCATTTATTCAATAATACAGTACTCTAAAGTTAACCCCAGCGTTATATATTTGTGGAATACAGGTTATTGAAAAAACAGGTTGACATGTTATGCCTAGAGTATTTATTCAAAGGTTGATTTTCATAAGTCGCTTCCAATCGGGAATGGACTATTGTCTTACATCTTTGGGTCGCAGCATGTTGGTTGGCTCACTCTCCCATTGCCAATCCCCGGGTCTGCGAAGTGGTTGGCCCAGGAGTTGACTGGGACTGGTGTTGATTGCCTCGTCAGCCCACCGATGGAGGGCGAATATTATAGTTGGGATATGTTTATCCCAGTGTTTGTGGTCGCTTCCCATACTGATAGAGACATTTTTTTTATTTCCTGATTCCTCTGTTGAGTGGGGTTCGCCTAGGGGTGGTAAGGAGGGGTCGTCCACATGTCTATCCCCCAGTGGTTACACACTGATTGCCATTGCGCACTGGTAAATTGAGTTCTGTTATCCGTAAGGATGGATTGTGGATAACCCCAGAGGGTAAAACACTTTGTTCTCTAGTTTTCGAATTATAGGCGAGGTCTCTTGGCTGTGTAGAAGGACAGCCTCTAACCACCTGGAGAGTAGATCAGTGACCACCATTAGGTATCAGTTGGCTTTGGTGCTCCTGGGGTATGGTCCCATTAAATAAATCGGCGGCCAGGTGCATCCTCGCTGTCTTGGGTCTCCGAGGTTTGGCTGCTGGGGGTGCCCTAGGATATGCCTTCCCTCTGCAGCAAGTCTCGCATAGGCTGATGTAATGATGAACATATCTGCTGATTCCATTTCAGCCATACCGTGTCCCAATAACTAAAAGGGTCTCGCGAGTCCCAGGGTGCCGTGCCTGTAGGTGGTCATGATTGTGCTGGCACAAGTCATTCCTTAGTGGTCAGGGTACCCATATTTTGCAGGGGGCCGCAGCTTGTCCACTTTTGAGTCCAGACGACGTTGTCCAGGTGTTGTTTTAGGAGCTAACAAACATTGGGATCCTCTTGTTGATGAACCTAGACTTGGTGTCAACTTATTCGGAGCTGGAGTAGTCTGAGTTGTTCCTTGGGGTATAGCGTGGCTGTCTGTGGAGGAGACGTCATATTTTCCCAGTCATCCTCTTCCTTCTCACTTTCTTACAAGCTCGGCTGACACGTGAGAGGACATCTGGCAAGTCATTTTCTTTACCGGGGCAATGCTGCACTTCAAAGTCAAACTCGGTTAGGAACATATCCCATCTGCCAAGTTTGGCTTTAGCATTGCGGATCTATTTGAGCCATTAGAGTGCTTTGAAGTCAGTGCGAAGAATGAAGTGACATCCTTCCATAAAATAGCGGTACTTACACACTGCCCATAGCACGGCCAGGCACTCCTGCTCATTAATCCGATACTTCTGTCTCACTCAGCCTAGCCGACGCATAGCCAATTACTTGGGGCCGGCCATTATTGCTTTGTTGGTATAATACCACCCCGAGGCCCGTTCGGGAGGCTTCGGTTTGTAGAATGAGCGGCGCGTTCCCTTAGGGTCGGTGAAGTTGGCGTATCACTCTTAAGCTTTGTTTGAGTAACTGGAATGCATGGTTTTAATTCCCCCCTCCCCACCCATTTCAACCTAACTTATTTTTTGAGGAGAGGGTGTAGTGGTGCCATCAGATTGGTTATAATTGGTACGAAGTCTCGCAACCAGTTACACAAGCCTAGATAACGTTGCAGCTACTTCTTGTTGGTGGGTTCCTCCGTGTCCTGTATCGCTCGTATCAACTTTTGTTGTGAAAATTTTCTTCGGGAGATCCACGTGTCCCAAGTAGTCAATAGCAGTTTTCCCAAAGAAGCTCTTTGATAACTTACATGTTATGTAATGTAACTCCAATTCTTCTAAAACTCGTTTAATGTGGGTTAAATGCTCTTCCCAAGTAGATGATGTCGCCTAGGTATGCAAAGCAAAGTTTGCTGATGTATCCAGTGAGCACTTCTGCGCACATAGGCGTTGAAATGGGGCCGGAGCGTTCTTGAGGCACAAGGGCATCATTTTAAATTTAAGTGTGTCCCCTTCCGGTGTGGTGAATGCCGTGTACTTACGGCTGTCTGGGTGTACTGCGATCTGCCAGTACACGGACTCCATGTCCAGGGTACTGAATATCATGGCTTCCCCTATATCACGTAAAGTATGTGACAAGTTTATTGCCAGTGGAGCTATGGGGTGGGTCACTTCATTAAGTACCTTATAATTCAGGCAGAAGCACAGTTTACTGTCTTTCTTAGGTACTAGAACCACAACTGAGTTGTGCGGGGAGTTCAAGGGTTCCACTATCCTTTGTTTTCTTCATTTTTCATTCACCTGATCAATGATTAGTTGATGCCGACGGCCGGACACTCAGTATGGTTGGCAGTACACCAGCACCTCGGTGGTTGTTCAGATTTCGTGTTGGATCGACTGGGTCTGTTGTAGCTGCCCTCCTTGTTCGAATGCTCTGGCGTGCTCATCTAGGACTGTTTTTAGTTCTCAAAAGGCAGGTTCCCTAAATCTGGGTTGAGTACATCGGGGGTTACGAGTTCTAGGCTGTGCTCCCAGTTTACAGTGACCAAGGATTCATCCCCTAGGTACATGACATGCGTTGTTTTCCATGGTCGATGATTGTCACAGCCACTGACACCCAAATATAACTGCTTTGTTCAGGGTGGTGCTGACTACGATCAGCGAGATTGGAATGTCGATGTACGGTGACTTCCAACGTAATGCAGCCTTCTACTTGTAAGGCTGTATTCTGTTGGGCCATTATCACTGCGTTCCTTTGCGGTTGGAGCTGCTACTGCTGTTGTTGGCTGAGTAAGTTACTTCGGATAAAGTTCCCAGTTATGGCCAAGACTAAAAGTGCTAGAACACGTTGGCCATTCACTTCTACTTCGATGTGTGGGATGACAGGGGTACAGCTTCCTCATTCGGTCTTTGGATACAGGGCTCTGCTTTGCCAGTTGTGTGGGCCTGCTTCGCACACCGGCCTCGGCGTTTCCCGCCGGAGGATCTCTCTGGGGCGGGATATTCTGTGTGGGTAGGTTGGTTATGCAGTCCGGGTATCTCTCTCCCAAATTCGCTGTAGCCGAGTTATTTTTTGGGGCAGTCTTTATTTAGGTGACGTCCTGGACAAAACAAACACTTGGGTGTAAACAACTGTTATGGTTGCGAGGGTGGAGTCTTCTCCTCCGATTCCATTGGGTCCTGTCGAGTTTTGCTGATCTTGGTGGCCTTAGGTTTATTTAGGATGGCTTGGACCTTGAAGTTTTGTTTAACGTCTCTAGTAAGAACCACTAATTCGTCTAGGGTCATTGGCTTTGGCATAAGGAAAACGTTTCAGAGATTGGGCAGTAGCATACTCCCAATGTTGCGCACCAAGCTAGCTTCATCTCCTTCATGGAAAATGCGATGGTACATTTGCTCTTTAAGTCGGATGAAAATTTCCTCTTCTTCGATAGTCTCATGGATCTTACTATAATATTCCATGGTAAGCTTTGCTAAAACCTCTTCGCCGGTGAAATTAGCTGCTAGGCGCTTGCAGAATAGGGCCCAGTAAGTAACAAACTCACAACACTGGCTCCACCAAAGCTTTACTGATGAGTTGCGTTAGGGCTCGACTAACCCATTACTTCGTGGATACATTATGTTCCGTGAGCTCCTACTTGCATTCGCTCATGAAGGCTACTGGGTCCTTGTGAGGTCGGCCAGCATAACTAGGTATTTGTTGTCCTGAGCTGCCGGACACCGGATGTCCCGTGGCTGATCAACTTGGCTGTGTGTATCCTAGCTGGTGGCCGGTGTTAGGCGGGTAGTACTCCGTGACTCATGTACATATTTCGCAACGGTAAACCATACTGGGTCAAGCGATCTGATCCACCGGCCACCCAATACACGCATGGTGGAAGGGTTCGTTGAATAGAATTCAATGTACTAGGTTCACTCCATGGCCTTGACAGGTAATCCAGCTACAGAACCTTTCTTATCGCGACATGGCTGACAACGGAATTCTAATCCTTCTGAATTTCTCGCCTCGTCTTCACATCCAAGGCATTGATAGTGAAACTCTTGGTTACAATGAATACATGTGATACGGTGTGTTCCTGAGCCCTGGCAAGTGACGTGATTACATCGTTCAGGGACCATGTGGGCCATGCTGTATACCTGTGGCTCTGGCTGGTAATTTAATTTTGACAACATGGAGGTAATGAGCGTCATGAGGTGTTTTAGACTCCTCGAAGTCTGGCTATTCAGTCCAAGAGAGATTTATCTCGGGCCATTCTGACCTGGTCCCGAGTTCACTGATTAACCGTTATTAGGATGATGCCGCACGTTGGGCGCCAGAAAAGCACTTGATACGTGTCGCTTGAACTGTCTGCGTGCAAGTGGCTTTTGGGATTGCACTAGGTCAGTTGTGTATTATATTAAGAACTTAGTTCATTCTTTTACTGATCCCCAGAGATGGCTGCGTGAGCTGTCGGCTGGGCACAAAGTCCGGTAATGTCGGTCGGGCGATACGTCTGACCGGAACACTGGCGCTCTGGGGCAACATCGTCTTACCAGAGTTCAACGTGCTTGGCTTCGGCCGGCGAAGCAGTACTGATGCTGCAGGATGGTCGCACTCCGCTGTCTTCCTGGCCTCGGCGGTCGTGGAGTTGTTTTAGTGTTCCGCCATGTGCCAGCAATTCCACTACGTATCTTCCAAGCTGCCGAAGTGGAGATTGGCGTACTCAAGCCTGGTATCGCTCACGGTAACCATGGCCCAGACCACCATAGGATACTCGTTACCTGTCCTAATCGGGGTGCAGTAGAATACAACACTCCCAATGGGAGAAGTCTGTTTCCCCACATGTCGAGCAGCTTGGGCCTGCCCTGTGGGATCTTGATTCACGGAGCAATGAGGTTGACTGGACACACCTGCTTAGCGCTACTAAATTCCATCTTCTTTACCGTTCTCTGAGCTCCATGCCTGATGTGGAATGCTATAGAAGTACAATACACTCAATACCCTTCGGAAACTGCAAACAACTGACAAAGTCCTGGCTAGCCTGTATGCAGATAATGGCTGACGGTGCATTCCCTGGCTCCAAACAATGTGAGCACCTGGAGTTGTGGGTTGTAGACAGTCTTCCTGCCACTGCTGGGTGTGGCCCACAAACGTAGGGCCTCCAGTTCCAAGCAAATACCCCTGTCAGTACCTTAGCTAGGTGCTCCGGTCAGCTATACAACTCGTGGTGACTGTTCCACCTCAGTAAGGTGTATATCTAGCTCTACTGTTCTATACACTGGGGTACATAGAGTGGGTGGCCATCGAAAGATGAGATGTATGTGGTGACAGGCAGGCCCCTGAAGGGGATCTGCACCCTACTCTAGATTCGTAGTAAATCAGTCAGGTACCTGGTTGCCTCTTCTGAAGTCTATACTTAGTGACAGATAGGTTTTACTCATAGGACAGAGAACTCTTGAATACAATAAAGAAATTAGTATTTACTGAAACAATAAATACTAGGTGACTTGTACGTAAACCAAGCAGATTTGTGCGGCGGAAATAAAAGCTCCGCAAATAACAGGTGGAGGTGACCCGCTCCTAAGACACAAGTGGATAATTAAACTATAACTATAACTTATGCAACTAATACCTATGGGGTTTCTTAGAAGAGGCACTAGCTTATGGAGTGACCACTACCAGCAAGTAGTGGTGGTTGTCGACCGTGGATCAGCAACGGAAGTGTTAAGTAAATGATCAATGTTTTCTGTAGATGTTGGCTTCTGGTGGTGATAATTACCAGAAGGTGTTGAAGTCTCTGTAAGGTGGTGGCAACAGCCACTGGTGGTGAAGAACTAGAAACTTTTGGAGAGGATCGTGATGACCTAGATCAGTAGCGAGCCCCAGCACACAAAGTGCTGAGGAGAGGTACTGCAGACGATAACTCCTGAACCTCGGCCATGCACTGCTTTATATCTGGCTAATGGACAGGTGTATGCTGGGTCGAGGTGGGAGGCATGACATGCCCCTGTGACGTCTGCCTGGAGCGAGCGGGGTGGGATAAATACCCTCATATGCTCTGTACACGGCTTCATATGCTCGGCTATCTTCGGCGGTGTGGCGACACTGTCTGCAGAGTGCTTCGGGGAGGCTGACGTGTCACGCAGCCACTTTGAATACCCTTAGTTTTACGCGCAGGAATAATGTGTTTGAGGTGAAACTATTCTCTGTGCACTCTTAAAACTCTGTGCTTGGTTTGACCCTTCCTTGGGTTTTAAGACTCCTTAGTAAGAGAGAAGAGCAGGTCAGAACAGTCCGGAAACCAAGTAACATCAATGTTCCTTCCCGGGATCACTTACTGTTAGCATCTTGGAGTCGTTTCCTTAGGTTGTTGAAGCATGTAAGGATGAGTCATTGTGTTTGGTATAATGGTGTAAGCGGCACGCGTTAAACTTGTATGTTTTTTCACGTAGGTATCTTTTTGTTGCGTATGATTTTTAGCCAACGTTAATATAATTCACTCTGGAACAGAATACACACTTCACAACTCAAAAACCATGGGTACCTGGAGAGCCTACGCCTATATTTAGTCCAGAGTAAATAAAATAATATTTCAGTGAAAATTAAACAATAAGTGTAACTAACTTTAAAAGAAATGGCATTTGTACACATTTATTTCTGCAAGCTGTAGGTGGTAAAGTATTGCATTAGGCCTTGTATTTATGACAGTTTCCCTTTCTGTTTACAAAACTAACAAAGTATCAATTTATTTTGTACTTTGTAATTAGTAAGCATCAAAGTCAACAAAATTCAATAATAATGCAAATTACAAAAAAATTTGTCAATGATTTTGCTCATTTGCCTACAGATTTTGAAAACTTAGTAATTTTTTTTTAAACTATGAATTGCCAGCTTCAACACAGTCTTAGAAAATAAACGAGATTTATTCGATGCATTGAATTGGATGAATCAAGCCAAATAGTCAGATTATAATCAGATTTGGATAGTTTCAATTTAAGTCGATTCATGGTAATTGAATTGAAAGGAAAATTTGGCCATCCCCACTATGCACCACGCCGTCAGCTTGGCGCCGTGCGTGCTGACGCTGGCTGTGTATACTCGATGCGCAGTGAATTAACTATACTCAGTGCAACATAAATATAAGTTAAAGTATTGTGTATTTTAAATCCTGCTCATACAGTGCGTGATTTGCATTTGCTTTGAAATTTATGTTAGGTACTGTTTTTTATCACTATTTTCAGAGCCAATGTCACTGTTCCATTAATAGTAACAAAAGTGTAAATTAGATTATCTGGGTTTTTTAATACAAATTCGCTTATTCGTGTTTTCTCTGGTCCTGATTAACACAGTTAACGGGGAGTTTACTGTAATTTGTTCCATACTTACTAAAAGGGTGCCACAAATTTTTGGTGCAATTTTAGATTTTAAAAAATTTTTCCCTGGAACTTGTTGCAAAAATCATGGTATGTGCTATACACAAGTAAATACGGTATGTTCCAGCAACATTTCACGGTCAGTTAAAAGACCTTAATCGACTATCTGTCTCATCTGTTTCGTACAATTCCCATTTTTCAATTATGAATATGCATCTACAGTTTCTGTGTGCAAGTCAAGTATATCTCGTATACTATGTCTGATGGCAAAAATGAAAGCTCAGTAACTCTGTAAAATTTACACTGGTAAGCATCATAGGTGTATGAAAGCAAAAATTTGACATTAAAGAAATGTGAAGATGTAAAAGTGACCTTACTTGGGTGCATAATGGCCTGAGATGAGAATGACCAATTGTAAGTAATTACTTGCCATACTGAAAATTATTGTCAGAAGTAAATTCTACGTATTTAAGTACAGTAACCATCTTCTGGAAACGCACAGGCGAGTTTCCTCATTGGTACAGCAGTTCCCAATGCATAAATCTTGATGTTAAAATTACAAAACTTTGTGTAAACTGTCACACTGTAAATGTTTTTGTTATAATATTGCGGCCAGATTCATTGTACCATGCCATGCTCATTGGAGCTATGGTACTCCAGCATTAGCATTGCCATGGACCAAGCAATTGGTTACCATATGCTGATCAACGGACCGCTGTGAAACTGTTAGAATTAGAAACATTAACATTTGCGAGAAATGTTAACACAACTATAAACAAATTACTCTACATTGCAGCCAGCATTACTGTAGCTATGCAATTAA
This sequence comes from Dryococelus australis, assembly GCA_029891345.1. Lineage (NCBI taxonomy): Eukaryota > Metazoa > Arthropoda > Insecta > Phasmatodea > Phasmatidae > Dryococelus > Dryococelus australis. The sequence goes on along the minus strand of CM056998.1, from coordinate 114,530,964 downwards.
TATTCAAGGCCATTACTATGATGTGTGATGTCACTGTCGGGCAAGGATTTAGAATGTCGGTCAGAGATATGGGCAATATGACTGGGCTGCCTTTATTGGCTGCTAACCATACCTCGGCTGGTATATAGGCTGGGGCACATGGCTTGACGGCATGGCACAAAGTCTAATGTGGGCATTCGTAGGGATGGTTCGATACCACATTTTCTCAATACTCGATACCAAAACATTCTCACAATACTCAATATCAATACTTTTCTCGATACCAAATTAAAATTGTTATGAACACAAAACAACTTGGGAAAAGAAAACTGCTTATTTTACTAGTGTCGACCCACACAAACTATATAAACACCCACATTACATTGGAAACAAATGGTGGATGGCGTGTAACCCAAACAACCTTAATCCATGATAAACCACACAGATTCCTTTGATTCTATAGAATCACATTTCCACAGCAAAATCTGCAATCAAACTTTGAGGAAAATTATAGCTCAGTACACACTTATTTTTCAATTTTATTTTGCGACTTCAAGGAAATCACTGTAATGTTAAATAAATATAACTATATGATACACCTACCATGCCACGAGAGGTGTATCAGATAATTATGGTAATATTTTTGTGATTATTTAATAATGAAATTGCATCATAGTCCACAGAATTGGTGGTCTAGGCCACATCGGGTGTATGGGATAATTATGGTATTTATTTTTGTGAATATTTAATAATGCAATTGCATCAGATAATATGTGTGGGATGTACGAAAACTACTCAATTTGCTCGCTCACGTCTATAGTCCATTCCCGACTGGAAGCGACTTATGAAAATAAACCTTTGAAAAAACACTCAAGGCATAAGATGTCAAACTGTTTTTTCAATAACATGCATTCCACAAATATATAACACTGTGGTTCACTTTAGAGTACTGTATTATTGAATAAATGAAATTTTACCTTAATATCTTCTATAACTTGAAATATTTCTTTTTAAATATGAATTAACAACAGCGAGAGCTGCGACTTGTTGGCAAATGACCGGTGAGAAACAGTTCACAGATAAAATATTATTTAAACATAGTTTTTACTACACTATTTGTAAATGAAACGGTGCCTATTTAAATATTTAGGTAGCCCCGATGGCAACATATCTCATTTTTACAGTTTAAAATAACAGCGGAAAATATAGTGAGTAGGATGTAATGGTATGGTGTTTTATCGAGCGAGAAAGCAACTAAAAACAACTGTTGCTGGGTGAGGCAGTCGTTCTCTCGTCTTTCACACTCGGGAAGTTTCACTTCACTAGTATGCTGAAATTATACACGTTTTCAATTGTAGCATCTTTCATATTTATTACAGCAAAAATATGATTTCTGAATTTGTAATTTACAACTGAAAAAAGATTTTAATGTTTGAATATTTATTCTTATTTTAATATATTTAGATATTATGGCGGGGCAGTTAACAAGTGAAGTTGACAGATGTGGTGAACCATGGCGAGTTGCTTTTGTATTCTTACTCCGAAAAATACTTCAAATTACCACATCACATTTGTAGACGTATTTTTTTTAACCTAACTAGGCAAGTTATGAAGTTGTGATAAATCTCAGTTTCCACAGCAGTAATAAATATGCGACGTGTGTTTCCATGATCATTGTGTCTGTGAAATGGCATGCCTTTGTGCATTGTGGTCAATATGCTGGCGCTGTGTGTGTGCATGATTACAAATATTTGATTTTCACAATTTATACGTTTTAACTGTCAACAGTTTTTATAATGAAGATAATTATTTACATCCACGTCTGTTTATTTATCACAATGTTGTACCTTTGCCGTAAGGGGTTCGAAACATAGTCGTGTAACATAATTTGCCACAATCCCAGAAGAAAAATACTAAGCCCATCCCAATACATTTCAATAAACCTAATAAATAGGAATAAAAGTTACTGTAGGCTTATTTGTTTGCATGTCCATCGCTATCTTTTAAGTTTGTATAGCAAAAACGAGCAAGACGAGTTGCCTGCTTGAATTTAATATGCCTTTTTCGTTTGACTGATTGTTCCTTCATTTTAATATTTATTCCAACTGAGGCCGTCCTTTTAAATAAATATCCCAACACATATCAATAACAATAAAAAACTAATTAGTACAGCCCTTTGCCTCACAGTTGTAACAGCGTTAAACACAGTTGCTGCAAAATACTAAAGTGCATTACATGTATTGAGCTATGTCGTTGAAAACAAATATGTTAATGTAAAATAACCGTAATAACTGTCATCAATTCAGGCATTTTTAAAACATCATAAAGCTAACCTAAATAATGTCGGAGGCCTAAACTGTGAATATTCATACGGTATGGTTTTTGGAATATGACAGAATTTTTTGAAAAGCTATAAACAGTAAATAACACATTTGACAGGTATAAAAGTAGAAGTCACATTTCAATGTTTATGTTCAGATGATGTGAAAGTATACGAACACATGTACACACACAATGGTAAGTAAACACTGATTTTGACAGATGTTACATGGCAATATTTGTTTACATTTGGCGGAAGGATACGAACCGGGCCTGCAAGTAGATATTTTGCAGGGCTCCGAGAAAGTTGCTTCCAGTGGGGAATGGACTATATCGGCACTTGCTCGCAACTCTCCACCTGCTTTTACTGTATGTAAAATATATATCATAAAAGTGATTAATGGAATAAAAATAAATAAAATATTTTGGTGCAGTATATAATTGTGTTATGTATTGGGTGCACAATAACTATTTAAGTTGGTCACTCGCGCCTATCGGCGCTTGCTAGCAACTCTCGACCTGTTTTTAATAGACCTCAATTACGAACCATAAAAGTAAAGTATGTCAAAAATCAAACCTGTGGTATGCATCGGTTGCCTACAAACACCTCAAGGTGCTCGCAGCTGTGTGAATATTATGCTATGAATAAAATATGTTACATTATGGTATACTTGTAATTTTAAAATTTAATAACTTGTAAAACGTTTGTCCGATCTCGACCCCCAGAGCCTATTTGGGATGCTTGCAGGAAGCTTTGAAATGCCCACTGGCAGCCAAGATAATTATGGTACGGATTTAAAAGTTGCTGTTAATATCTTGCGAACCGTTGAACCTAGGACAAATTTTAGGGGTGCGTTGTAATGCCCGAAGGTCGCAACTAAAATTATGGTATGCTTTCCAAAGTATCATATACACGCCTACAATTATGGTAATGGTACGCTCATGCCATATATATGGCACAATAAAATGAGTCTTGCATGCACTTATGATACTTTATTGAAAATATCGTATACATTCCGACAGATATGGTACGCTTGTACCATAATTATGACACGAGAAAATGGGTGATAAAATTCGATACTTCTGGATATTCTCATGCGATACTTGATACTAAAAAGTATTGAGGGTATCAAAGTATCGCGGTATCGAGGAGCCCATCCCAACTGTCCTCTGCAACACCGAACACTGGTTTACACACAGCCACTGGTTTACCTGGAGTGGGCGTAGCCTGAGGTAGCTCCCGACTTGGTCACTGTTGCTGCTGGTGCCGGCTGGAACTTGTGCCCAGTCCTTAAGCGGAGGTAGTGCTGCAGCTGGCGGTACTGGTGGGAGCCTATGGAGGGCTGCTGATCCTGCTGCATTGGAACTACGGGTTAGCTAAACCCAGTGGTATGCGACGTCCCTGGCGGAAGTCAGTGACGACCTAGTGTGGCTCGCTAGCAGTCTTGTAGGGTGGCTGGAATAGGGAGCATGGAGGGACTGGGAAGTGAGGTCTTTCCAGTTGTTGGACGGCTTGAACTCGTTCCTGGAGGGGGGGGGGGGGGGTTAGACTGCAGAGGGCCGGTGCTAGGTAACAGCTCAAGTTGGACCATGGAGGCAGTAGCTGCCTTCTTAGCTTGCCACTTTGTACCACTCTGATGGGTGTATGGCATAAAGGAAGGTACTAAGGTCAGCCACACTAGGGAATAGCAGGTGACGAGTATCCCTAGCTATGTGTATAGCCTGCCATGGCCGAGCCAACCAGAGTCGTACCTGATTACTCCAACAGGCGACAGTAGAGCTTGGTGGTTAGAGCTGTGGGTTTACCCTGGATGTGTCTGATACTAATAGGGATGTGGTCCAAAGTGGGCATATCTCCAGACCCAGTCATATCACTTCTTTCTGCAACAGTGCATCAGAGTGGATAGAGTAAATTGGCTGGGCTGGCTGACTAGTCACCTTGAGGATTGAGTTCCTAGTGGTAGTGGATAGGGATGGGTCAATACCACATTTTCTCGATACTCAATACCAACTTTGATACCAAAACATTCCCACAGTACTCGCTAATGATACTTTTCTCAATACCAAATTAAAACTGTCATGAATACAAAACAACTTGGTCGAGAAAATTGCTCATTTTACTAGTGTTGTTGATGCACACTGAAACTGTATAAAAACCCACATTACACTTGAAACAAATGGTGTATGGCCTGTAACTCAAACATCCTTAACCAATGATGATAAACCAACACCATCTTCGATTCTGTAGAATCACGTTTCCACAGTAAAAGCTGTAATCAAACTCTGAGGAAAATGATAGCTCAGTCAGTACACACTTATTTTGTGACTTCGAAGTTTTTATTATTTTATTTTGCGACTTCAAGGAAATTACTGTAATTTACTAAAACGTTTGATAACCAAGAGTCAATTGAGTGACAAGCGAAGCAATTTTCCATGTGTGGCTTTGAAATCCTCCCCTTACACACCTGGCGAGAAGGGAAGAGGTTGCCTGGCAACTAGATTGATGTTCTCCTATTATCGCTCTCTCTTGGTCGGTGGATCTTGGCTACTCTCAGGAACGCTCGGTTGTAGTTCGTCTCACCCAGGCAGAATGTCAATTCCTCCTCTTACATGTCTGGTAAGAGGGGAATGGTTGCCTAGCAACTAGCATTTAGTTTACTATAATATTGAAACCATGGTATTGGTGAACTACAGCACAATTAAAAGCAATTTTTAACTTCTTTACGTTAGGTGTCCAAAAAGTACATAGAGTAATGCAACAGACCATGTATTTGTTTGTGAACAGGAAGATTTAAAATAAACAAATGTTATAGAATTAACTTTGAACATAAAAATGTTACAAATTCAATCGTAAATGCAATAGAACCTTTTTTATGATGAATCTGAAAGGAACACTTTCTATGTTCTCTATATAAGGGAAACTACTTCATGTTTACACATGTCTTAAAACATTATACAAAATTGATATAACAAAATTATATGTGCAGAGTATTTTATATTCTTATTAACCTGTGGCAAGATATTAACATAAACCTAAGTCAAACTGAAATAAATTGTAACCTGTATAGATATTTTTCAGGGGACCAAAATAAAAAAACTGATGCATGTTAGCAAGCAATGCATACAGACTTGATTATCATTGACACTTCGAAATCTGGTTTGCTGGTGTGGGTGGGTGCAAAATGTTATACAATATACATCACTGACACTTGCCCAATATGCAGCCACACAATGGAACCCCCCCACTCCCAAATGTGAAGTCTTTGGTCTGTGCCTTTGCCGAGTGTTTGTGTGTGAGCAAGAGAGAGACAGAAGATAGAATAGGAAAAGGCCCAGGTGCGAAAACAATCTCTCCACCCCTTGCCTCCTTGCTACTTCCCCTCAGACACTTGTCAATGTCAAGCTGGTAGATTACCTCAGCCGGGTGGAGCTTCGGACAGAAACTACAAACTTTGTTTGAAAAACAGTGGAAGTTGCGCATCTTTTCCACTGAGGCTCTAGTTTCCAAATGCACTTGGTTACACAAGAAAACTTTCAACATCTGTAAATTTGGCAAAAGCAGATATGGATCTGACTCCCCACAGCTCTACAACCACTCCAAGTGGGAATGAAAAATTATTTGCAATTTTCGCATAAGATATTCTAAGTTCGAATGTGAATAATTCATAAATTACTATTCGCAACTATTTGAATTTTTGATTATTTGCAAAACCCTAATAAATACCATTACCACAATACTAAAAATTCAATACTTCCGGATATTCTCATGCAATAATGTATACTATAAAGTATCGAGAGTATCACAGTATCGAGAGTATCAAGGTATCGCAGCATCGAGGATCCCATCTCTTGTGGCTTTGCCATACATGTGCACCAGATACCTTGCCGTACCTGATCCCCAGTATGGATGACCGTTTAATGGGTGTGTTTCAAACGAATGTGTACCCGGTTAAGGGATCCCGCAGTGCTACTTTCAGTTCGGTAAATGGGCTTTAATAATGATGCGGTTTCCTACTCATCCCTGGTGGGCTGACGTCTCTACTGAAGTTAAAGGCACATTCACCCTAGAAATAAGTACTCGGAGGTTAGATAGAAAATTGTGTTTATTCCCATGAGGAATAGACACGACGGCCCGTACTAACTTCTAAATGACAAGACACTATAATGGAAGACTATGATAAAACCAGGTGAAGGAGACCTGGGTCTAACACTAGACAAGAGCGGATGTGGCTAGGTAGCTAAAACACTAACTGACCCTAACTAAATTGATGCTGTTGTCCAGGCTCGAGAATCACTACCAGAAGGGTAGTGGGTGTTAAAGAGGACTTCTTCGGGAGTTGCTGGTGAAGGTCTTGAAAAATGTTGGGAAGGTAGCAGTAGCCCTATTTAAGGACATCTCTGTGTGCAGAGAGCTCCAGCACGGAGTGAGCTACGGAGAATGAACTGATGTTCTGCAGCGGTGCAGGGACATATATACACCTACTCTTGGGTGTGGCGGAGGTTACTCCTCCCTCTGTAGGCAGAGCCGTACTCTGGTGCCATCTCTCGGGATATGGCGGAAGCAGGTTTCTCTACTATGCAGGGTTACGTCGGCTGCAAATGCTCAGGCGTAGTGCTGGGCCGCTGGGGGGTGGCGTGAAGTCTGACATAAATGCAAAAATAATTTTGGCTGACATGTCTGTGAATATCCCATGCTGGTAGGCTCTGATAGCAAGTTGTTCATGGTTTAAACCCCACCTGGAGTAACATGATGACACGTGAAGTTGAGGCAAAGTCATGTTGGTGAGTAAGCATCATGCATCAACTAATAGCAGAAAAGTTTATTTTTATGTCAAGTGTAACATATTACGAACTACCTGATCACTACAGGCAGAATGATAATATCTCACACAGAGTATCAGCCATAACCTGTTGTGTCAAGAAACTATTCCACTTTTTCCTTGAAGTTGTTTAGGAACGACATGGAAAAATGAAATCAGAATAGCTGAACCAGGAATCGAACCTGGGTCCTACCAAATGCAAGTCAAGTGTGTTACCACAGTACTATATCACTCTGAAACACAAATGTCGACGCACCTGGAAGCCCTGTATGGTGCGGTAGCCGGGGTCGAGAAATATGCCGGCGAGGGAGCAGACCTGGGCAGTGCGATCCCAGCCATCTGAGCAGTGCACCACAACGCTGACCCCCTCCTCCACAGCCCGTGCTATGAACCATGATGTATCCAACACGCTGCGCACATGCCGCAGCCAACCGCTGCCCTCCAGGCCGCTGAGGAACACCCCCATAGTTGGTGACTTCAGCTCACACACTGCCCGAACAGAACACCTCACAGTACAACTACATCACCACAAGCACCATTTTAACAAGTTCTGTAATATAAGCTGTATTTTCTAGTCAAAACTATATTATTTCATAATTCATTTCACCTCTAATTAAAGAACATTTCTTTATTCATCTAGTTGTTTTACACCTTATAAAATATTATTGTTGCATTAAGAAAATAAAAATTAATTTAAATACCAACAATGTTTTAACGACAAATTTTTTAAATAATATATTATATTTGATTAGTTAAAATGTCAATACCGTTGACTGCCTATCTACGGTTTTTCAGCGGCAGTCAAAAAATTTCCATACATGCGGGATTTCAGTAGATGAGGGTTCCGACATGTATATCTATAAAATACAACTTCTGACCTTATAAGACTTCATTTTAAGTATAACGAGAGCTGTACATTATCTATAAATAAAGTTAAGCTAATAAACACAATAAAATGAGAATTATAAAAAAAGTATTACTGTATTAGTATTACAGTAAATAATACTTTTAAAAAAATTTAACTTAAACTCGCTTAAATAAAGAATATAACATCTCAAAATGCTGTATAATATGACACAAAATGCCAAGCACAATAATTTTGAATATCCCGCATGCACTTGATCAGCTGAGAGCGGGCAGAGAAATTATCGTTCAGGCAGAGAATATTGGTCAGATCTATACCAATAACACATGCTAGTGTGTGACAAATGACAGGGGTGGCACCTAGCGGCATGGTGTGATGAAGGCCTGCGACTACCACGGCAAAACCATGTATACATATCAAAAAAGTGTTTTAAAAGTCGTGTACTTTTATTTAATTGAAATTATGAGCCCACATACAAACTGCTGATAGTGTAGAGTGTTTCTAGGACTTAATAAAGGTTGTACATTATTTACAAACATTAGTTAACATACGAAAGCAGTTTAATCTTTTTTTTTTCTAAAATATTGTGATTAGTGTTATGTTCATAATGAAGATCAAAAATCCCCTTAATTTAATTGTTTACTCTAAACATAACTGTATATAAAGTCTATTAATTTTAGGGTTAAGGTCCGTCTGCTACTCCAACAGAACACAAAAATAATTTGTTAAACCACAACCAATTTTCTTCATATTATTAAGATTTTTTTTTTAAATATGCGTCAATATTTTGTAACTTTAAAATGTGTGTACACAACTCTATTTTTATGAGATAATTTCAATTTATCTTCTCAAACAAACTGCGATTGATGATTAAAATTTAGGATTCAAGAAAATATAAAACACTTTCAAAATTAAAATATTGAAGGAAAACTATATTCCTGACTTAAAAACAGAAAATGACCATGATTATCACATTCGTATGACGTTATTTAGATTTCAATGAATTTAATTCACTAAAGACTAAAGAAAAATTTGACTGTATGAAAGGAGTTCTTACAAAACGCAACATACAGTCAGACATTCACACCATGTTTTAATTTTTGTTTTGATAATTAAGTTAGATTAAAAAGATAATATTGACATATAAAAGCTGGATTATTAAAAATATGTAGTTACGCACTATCTAATTAAAAATTGTATCTTATTGAGATGGAAAATACACAACAATAAAATTATATATATAATAGGAATGGTAATGAACAACTTTTTATTAACAATTAAATGTATATTATTCAAATGGAAAATACACAACAATAAAATTATACACAGTATAAAAGGAATGGTATACAACAGCTTTTTATTAACAGTTAACAGAAGTTTTCATAAAATGCAACATACACCAAGATTTAAACTAAATATTTTATATGTGAATATTTTAGAAAAATAGACGAACCCTGACACACAAATCCATGAGATCATAAGTAATCATTGTAGATAATTCGCACACCAGCTACGCTATTAAAAATTTAATATGTACATAACTGTATACCATCAATAACTTTGAATTTTACGTTTACATTGAGGCATGACGCCTCGGTATGACTAGACGGTTTTGCGGGGCACTAAGTCAGGCGCTCCCTTGATGGATGGGGTTTACTGGATTTAAGTTGATGTGTGATGTATCGGGAACTTATACTCACATGATCAGGTAGCAGCGAGGAATTTTGGCAAGGAGATGGATCAGACTCTCCTTTTAAGGGTGTTCAGTTCTGACGTGGGGCTGGAACCTTGCCGGTACATAGAACTGGCATTGTGGCTACTCGGCAGAGCACGAAATTTTGACTTACTAATGCAATTTGGCGTTTAGTTGCAATGGCAGATAGTGGGCTACATGGGCAACATTTCAATATGGCATAACCATTCTGTGGTGCAGGTGTAGGCTGTGTTGGTGGTATAGTCTGAGTTTCCTGAGGTTGGAATGCAGATGATGGAAGGAGTACAGTCAGAGTCAGGTAAGCCAGTACTAGCGTTGGGGCTAGCTCTGGCTGTCTCAAATACTCAATGATGCACTCCGGGTAGGCTAGAGGTCTGGAGCGTTCAGGTGGTGAAAACAGATGCTGAAGTACAGGAACATCTCTTGGCTCTTTTAAGCATTGGAGAGCTTGTGCCTGTCCTCTGGGTGGAAGACTAGCTATCTGTTTCACTACGGAGGGTTGACACTCGTTGGAAATTACCCCACCAAGCTGTATTGCACCTGTAGGTACTCGCCTGTATCGAAACTACGTGTCTCACCCTAGAGTGCATGACCAGGTAACAATTTACCACTTTGGGGGTTACAATTCCCCAGCGGAAATGCTCCGGGGAGAAGTAATCCCTAAACTTAGTTTGCGACTTCGCAGACAGTGTACCTTTTGAAGACTCCTCCGTTCCCACAATCTAGGATTGGTGGAATGGGTGGCCAGAACTAGTGTGCGATCTGTGCAATAAGAAGTGTGTTCATTCATTTGAGCAAATTCCCCGTGAATACCTGCAAGTACGTAACAAGAATAACTACAAGGTACTACGTCTACAGGGAAGGTTACTCAAAGTAAAGGTCACTCACGTTTTATTTTCAAAGAAAATAAAAACATGGTAATAGCACTCTAGCTTTGGGCCAGCAACGCAGGCTTCAAACCTCAAAAGCAATCGTAATGGTGGCCGGTAGAGGCGACCGACTCAACCAAGGGAATGCATGTGAGAATTACTGGCAAATCTCTTGCATTGTTGTGTGCGTGTTGTAATAAACTACTTCACTGTAACGCTGACAATAGCTTGGGAAACAAAGCATGAAAGTAACAGGATGGTAGTTTTTACAAAGACTGGGATAGGATCCACTGCTATCACTGGGTAACTACCGGAGGGTGTAGGGCTGCGGGGTACGTAGCGGATATCTCCTAACTGCGTAACCTACCCTACTACAAGCTTTGCTGATGTGTACCATCAAGAGGGGATTGTTTCGAGCAGTGCGTGCTGGAACGATGGTACCTAACAGTACAAATACTTAAAAGTTAAGAAAAGGGAAGAGTGCCTGAGCAATGCATGCTGGACACATGGCTGATCGAGCTGGCTTAAATATTCTGCAATCCAAGGGTGTATCTCCGTGTTCAGACATGTCGGCACCTCAAAGAGATCCTTAGGGATTTCCGCAGTGACGGGTATCTGGAGTCGGCGCAGTACTTGGGAGTTATCTTTAGGCAAAAACTGTTTGAGAGCAATGATAAGGGAGGGGGTAAGCTATTGCAATCACCCAGAGGTAGTTAGGGCCTGTTTTGCCTTCTCACAAATACCACTTCGACAGGAGTAAGGCGTCTGGATTTGAACACACCCTCATGTCCATGAAGGAACTGCAGATAATATTTGTCTCTACTACTGTGTAGAAACTTGTGGAGCCTCTGCCGACTCAACGGACACCTTATCACAATGTTCACCGCCTAAACACAGTGAGCACTGGGAGTCAGGCCTCGCCATCAACAGTCCCTATAACGTGGTTGTATGCCAAAAAATACACTGTCTTCCCAACTCAGGGAATGACCCCTCCGGCGCAAAAATGTGAAGGAAAGGGAGAGTACCAAGCCCACCAGCTGACTTGAGAGGAGTACCACCTGTGAGTGGACTCTATCGTTCTGCCTACAGTGGTAAGCAGAAAGGGTGGCCAACACTAGTGAATGTGGGTATTTGAACAGTGTAATGCCTCATATGAGCAAATTTCCCGGGGGTTACCCGCAATCCCTTGCTTGGTGTGAGGTACACTAGGAGAGGTGCTATACCTATGGGAAAGGATACCCCTGAGAGAGAAAACTGTTCTTTATTCCAATTGATAGGAAATAAGTGGTGTAGCACTACCTCCTAACGTTGGCAAGTGCTTACGGAAGTTAAACCTATGTTATCCAGGTAGAGGCGACCTAGTCCTAAGCTAGCAATGGTGGCGTAGACAAATGCTATTAAACTAACTTAAACAGGTCTAAACTCCTTATGCACGTGTGGTTCAGAAGGGGCCAAAGTGTTTAAGTGTGTAGACGACATGTGGTATGAATCTTCGGTGAAGACTAAGCAGGTTGAAAGAAGGATGGCTCCGGCAAGTGCAATGGAGACCAAGGAGTGAGTTTTCCTTCGGCATGAATGCAGTAAAGGAGGGTAGGTATAGCTGGGATCGAAGCGGGCAGAATAGCTGGAGCTTGATGGTGGACCGTGAAGGCCGAAGCAGGCTGGTCAGTTCTCCAGCAGCGAGTGCGGAGGAGAAAAGAAGACTGGTCTTCCATTGGGGGCTTGTAGACGAGCCAATGAACAACTGGCGTTTAATGGCGGTGTCCCACTAGTTATACTCTGCCGGGTCCTTCCTCTTCAGTCATTGGTTAGAGTAGGTCACTGGAGAGGAGGGGTGTGGTGGCGATAGCATAGTTTCTTGGAGGCTGTGATGCCACCGGCCGGCTTGAAGATGGGAAGGCGACGAAGCATACTGGTGTAGCCATCTAGCGGCGTGCAGTGGAACTCGGTGCCTTGATGCATACATAGTCTTGGTGGGCCGGTGAATAATAAAATCTTTGGTTGGAACGTCCATTCTGGTCATAGTAGACAGTAAAAGCTCGTAACTTCTCGTCATGTGGTTAACAATAAAAATTCCTTTGAAATTAGATGCAAGGTTTGCAGACTGATGAGCTGAAGTTGTTTGTTCCATTGTTGAAACAATGTCATGTGTCAATTCGCCCCCTCACCGCTGCGACAAAAGCTCATCCACGTGGGGCAAGCTGAAAAACAAATTCTTTTGCAGGAATGTTGAACTGTCCCCACACGAACAATTTGTTTTCCTCTCGGCAGTGGCAATGCTCAGAAGGATGGCATGTGTCGAGACAGAAATTCCTTTGAGAGAATTTCAAACTGTCCTCTCAACAACTATTTTTTTCTTTCCCAGTTTTGCTTCTGTAGTTCCCTCTAGTCTGTATGTTTTCTTTGTGCTCGGCACTTCCAGCGTGCTTTTGACCTTGGCGGCGTGGAGAATCAGCTGCTGAGAGGAACAGCCGGCAGCCGCACGTGCAGTAACACACACTTTTATTTTGTTCCTTAGCTCGCTGGGCTGGCTAGACAACTCTCTCTCTTTCAGTTGCATTGTGAACTGGTGTTCTCTCTCTCCTTGATCTCAGGTTACACTGAGTTCATGTCGTCTTTTTTCATGACTTCTTTATGTGGGTTTGTGTTTTATTCTTTGTGTAAGATCATGTCGTGGTAAGGTATCTGGGCGGTGTCCCAGAATTCTTTCATAAATGAGTGCCATTTTACAAAAAGATCTTTAAGACTTAGTTACTAACAATAGGAATATTTAGAACAGTGGGGCTGTGGAAAAGAGGGTTATACAAATACATGGTACGCAGCACGTGGAATAGTAACGACCCTTGGGGAGTAAAAATAATGATTGTTGAAAAAGAATGCAATTAAATATTAAATACATAAATATTAAATTTCCCAAAGCCCCACTTATTAGGTCGTGTCAGCTATGCTATGCTGTGGCAGCCTGTACTGAAGTAATAAGGGCAGCTTCTACCCTGAGCCTTCTATGTGTCGCACAGTAGGCAAACAACTTGTGTATTAAGAAATCTAAAATCTAAGGGGGTTAGTGAAATTGACCACTTCTAGACTCAGCTGACTGCTAAGCTTTGCAAATAGAGTGTTGTGGCATGAAGTTAACTATCAGAAATGATGTGCGATACACCACTACAATAAAAGAAAATAGTCAGTGAAGTAATCCATTGAAACCAATTGAAAAATATTTACATTTTCTTGTGTAACTTTTTGCTTTCGGTTTTAACATGTCTTTTGAAGGTTGTGCTTCTTCAGGTTATGACTCAATACAATTCAACATATGGTCATCAAGAAAAACTGGTTAGTTTACATAACAGGCTTGACGTTTCTTGAAGAGACTCGACACAATTCAAAATAAATTTGATTTTAAATGAAATATTTATAGAGTGCATAAATGATTCTATATAAAGTAAGAAAATATTTACAATTTCTCGTCGTGACTTGATAAAAACCAAAGTATTTGGCAAGATTTAAAGTCTCTCAGCAAAATGGCCAACATACTAAAAATGGTTTTACTTCTGTGTCTGTTCATATTTTATCAACAAGAATTAAATTGGCATCTTGATGTTTTTGCACATATGTCATCTTCTTATCACTCACAAATTTCTATGCGGCACCGCTCTAACGTGTCCAAGCGTTCCCATACACATGGCAATTAACAAGCCATTCTCACACAGTCAGGTAAAGCAATTAGGGAAATAAGGGGCAGCTGATACTGCGGAAAACGGCAGGTTGCCTGAAAACTAGCTTGATGCGAGCATTGAGCTTAAGTTAAGCATCCAGAATAATATTTGTAACTATGTAACTGGCACTGACCATAGACAGCGTACTCTAGTTATACGTATCCACTGATATGATAGCGTAATGACTGCTATTAATGTTTAAACTTAGGGGTGCATATCACTGTCACTCACTGTTTGGTGTTCCCTATCTTTGAAGGCCATCCTTGCTTACATGGCGGTGTGTAGGGCGGGTTTGGCCAGGTAAAGCATGCTGGTGGCCTCCAGGGCATCTCTCTGTAATAACCTGCTACCAAGTGGGCCTGGCAGGTGCAGGGCGGCTGGACTCCGCGTTGAATGAAGGCCATCGTGGAATGGGCATCGTGCTGCGTGGAGCTCTCCGTCGCAACCAGGGGTAGTCTGGAGACTGCATCACCTACCTCCTCGGTCCTGTTCTTCATGGTGTCGGATGGCACCATAGCCGTTTTCAGGGGGATTTTGGAGACTATGTAACCTCCTCACCCTTTTGTCTGTCTCTTGATCCGGAACTCCAGTGGGCTGCATCATAGGTGGAGGTGGTGGTTCGGTTGGTACATCCACCCCCTGGGATGAAGGTGCCAAGGTCAAGACCATGGACAGGTCCTCAGACTCTACTGGTTTACAGTGGCTCCTCTTCATTTCTTGTCCGACGACCATCTGGGGCGGACTAGACAACTGGTTCTCGGCTTGAGCCCTTCCGATGATATACTGGGGGCTATAAAAACAACTGTTGGGTTCCTGTGATGGGATGATGAGGTGGTTGTTAGAACCACTGTTGGGTTCCCTTCACGGAAAGGCGTGGCTGTGGAACCAGTCTGGGCTAAAGATGAGGCGGACATCTCTGCGGTGACTCCCTCTCGTTCAGCCAGGTCGACCCTCAGGTTGGCAGCAGGGGCATAGGGCATCTCTACAATGGCTTCCTCTCGTACAGGAAGGGCAGCCATATGGATGGCTGTGACATTGGGCAGTGCTGGTGACCTGTGAACAGACTGAACAGAGGTGGTCATGAAAGCGACAGATGGTTTCCCTTGGCAGAAAGGTGAGGTGGGCGCCCCGGTGAAGATCTCTCCTTGGCTTTCCTCCACTTATCCGTGAAGTGGGGCCTGGGAGTAGGCTACGGCGCTGGGTGGTGCCGGAAACTCGAAACTGGCAGCCTTGGCCTTGAGTGTTGACTCAGCTGTCAGGGTGGCTGCGGTCCGGGGAGATCGCGGCCGTTGCTACCAGCTGGATGGTGGCCTTGGAGGAGACCTTGTGTAGGCTGGCAGATCTCGCAAGTGCCTTGCTCATGGGAGGCGGTGTCTCGGTGGCGGCGGCTACGACGTCTGGCATTATAGGCTTCTTGCTGAGATGGCTCGCTGGAGATGGGGGTGCCGGCGTAGTTCATTGAGGCGATGGCTTCTGGAGCGCGCTCTGTACAACGGAACTGGTATCTGAAGTTCCCTCGAAGGTGGTGCTCTAATGAGGCCGGTGGAGTTTGTTCTCGATCTAATAGACTTCTCCAAGATACTTCAGTTGTGCTAGGTGTCCCCCTCCAGGGTCGGTTGGCGATTTTTCTCCAGAACTCTTGATGGGATTGCAGGTAGCGCTCGTTCTGATTCCTTGGCTCTGGCTTTGGGGAATTCTACCCTTGTTGCCAAGGAGTATTCAGTCCCCTGCCTAGGTTGCTTCTCCTCGCCCCATTCATTGGGTGATGGCGTCCGTCCTGCCTCGGGAAGGGTGTGGTCAGCAGGCTTTTCTACATTGTTCGGTGTATCTGATATATATGATGCGGGGTAGTGTACTTCAAGTTCTGGGGCACTTACGGGCTAGAGTCTCATCTGTTCCCTGGTGGCTTTTCGTATGATCCCTCTGTGATCCTCTGTCCAGGACACGTTTTCTTGGCGTCCCCCACTTCCTGGCAAGTCCTGCGGTGAACTTATTGTAGACTTGGCTCACGGGATGACTGCAGAGTAAGACAGCTCCTCCCATTTTGAGGGCTCGGTACACCTGTGCGTGGGGTTGGTATATCTTGACGATGTACTTTTCCTGACTGTCCCTCGCTTTTTCTATACGGCCCAAGGCAGCTAGCCATATAGCATTGGGATGTGGGATTTCATTTGGTTCATGTTCCCAATGCCAGTCCCTTGGGCACCATACAGTTTGGCCAAGGAAGAGCTGACTGGGGTTGGACTTAATTGCTTTGTTCGTGCGGCACCACAGAGCGAAAAGAGTTCTGGGAATGTGGCAATCACAGTGTTTTGGTCTTTCCCCACACTGAGTTCCTGGTTTCTTTGCTGTGGGGTTGACTTGCGGGTGGTATGGCGAAGTGGTCCAGGTCTCGGCTCCCCATTCCTGGCATGCTAGCAGTCACTTCAACTAACAAACTGGGTCCTGTTGTCAGTCAGTAAGCTCTGCGGGTATCCCCAGCATAGAAAAATTTCATTGTTGAATTTCCCTATTATGTGGTGGGTTTCTTGGCTCAGCAGATGCCCACTGTAAGAACTAATCCATCACGACCAACAAGTACCTATTCTCCTTGGTGCTGTGGGGATAGGGCCCCATCAAATCGGTGACTATCTGTATCTATGGGGTGTGTGGTTTTCGAGACTTAGTTGACATGCAGGGTAGGCCTTGTTCTTGCAACACGTGGTGCAATCATGGACATGCTGGCGGACGTACTGGCTCATGCTGTTCCAGATATATTTGGTGTTTATCTCAGCTAGGGTTTCCCGTGTGCCAGGGTATCCTGCATTAGGATGGTAGTAAAAATGCCGGCATATCGATGCGCAAGACCTTTGGTATCCAGATTCTTCGTTTAGCTTCCGGCTGGCTATTGCATGACCAGATGACATTGTCTCATAGGATTAACCGTTGTGTGTATTTCTGCAGGAGTTCCTTCTCATCCGTGTCTTGCTGTTGATACAGCTCAATCTGGCTTCAGCTTATCTTAAGCTGAAGAAGCCTGAGTTGCTCTTCTGGGCTGGTTTCCAGAGGTTGTGAATGTAGGATGCGGTCCACATCTTCATCTGGCTTGACCTCTTCTCCCAAGTCTGGTTGTCAGGACAATGCTTTGGGAAGATGGTTGTCCTTTCCTGAGCATTGTTGGACTTTGAAATAAAACTCGGAGAGAAAGAGGTCCTCTCTTCCAAGTTGGGTCTTGTTTCGCGAATCCCTTAACCATGGGAGTGGTTTGCTGTCTGTTCTCAAAATGAAGCAAGTTCCCTCTAGGCGATAGCGGTATTTTCGGATCGCCCACATGGTTGCAAAGCATTCTTGCTCGTTGATACTATATTTTTGCTCCAGGGCATTGAACCGGGCACTTGCATATGCTATCACAAGAGGTTTGCGTTCCGGATGCTCTTGATATAATACAGCACCTAGACAGTTCTGGCATGTATCTGTCTGCAGGATTAAGGGTCCTTCTCCTTGTGGCCAATGCAGGTGTTTGATTTCTTGGAAGCTGGTTTTGAGGGCTTCAAAAGCGGCACAATGTTCAGGTGTTCACCGCCACCACGCTTCCTTTTCTAACAATGGGTGTAGTAGTGCCATGAGGTCAGCGATGTTGGACACAAAGACTTGGAGCCAGTTACACAATAAAAAAAAAAACATGTAGTTGATTCTTAGTGCGTGATTCTTCAGCTTCCTGACTTAGCTTGGGGGTAGTTACCATCGGTGGAAACGACGTGGCCCAGGTACTCTATAGAAGTCGTCCCAAAGTGGCTCTTTGAAAGTTTCGTCATACCGTGGAGTTCCAGCTGTTCCAATACCTGTTGCTGATGCGTGAGGAGTTTCTCCTAAGATTTGGAGTAGATGATCACATTGTCTAGGTAGGCAAAGCAAAACTGTCCGATGTGGCCAGTTAAAACTTCAGACGACATTAGCCATTGAAATGTCATGGGTCCATTCTTGAGTTCAAAAGTCATGACTCTGAATTGGAGTGTGTCTCCTTCTGGCGACATGAATGCGGTATATTTGGGGCTGTTGGGGTGTACAGATATTTGCCAATAATGAGACTGCATGTCCAAGGTGCTGAAAATTTTTGCCTCACCTATGTCTCGCAAAGTGTGAACTAGGTCGAGGGCAGGTGGTGGAAATAGGGAGTATGGTGTCATTCAGAGCTTTATAGTTCACACAGAACTGTAATTATCCATCCTTCTTGGGGACTAAGACATCAGAGTTGTAGGGTGAGTCACATGGCTTGACAATTTCTTGGAGTTTCTTATCTTCCAGCTTCTCCATTATGAGGCGGTGGCACCTGGCTGAAAACCTTGAAACTGTCAGTTGTAGATGGGTGTGGATGAGTTCAACAATATCTCGTGCTATATGGTTAATGTTTCACGCAGTGTTTCTCCAGATCCAAAAGCTCCGGCGTGTTCGTCAAGGACTTCCTATAATTGTTGGAACTGCCTCATCATTAGCTAGTGGTTAATATCCTCTTTGCAGAAGGCTTAAGGTTTCACGTGGTTGAGTCTGTGGTGTTCCCAGTTCATGGTTACGCGGTGGTAGTTGCCCAGGTATATTTTCCGTTGCCCATGGTTCATTATGAATTGATGAATTGCTGCTGCTGAAACCATTAGTGGCCTAGTGTTAAATCCTCATGGATGTCAGATGACACGGCGTACTCCACTTAGATCTTGATTTTGTGAAGCTCAATAACGGAGGTGGTGCCCCCATCGACGAGAATGTACATTCCGGTTTTGCCATTCTCGTGGTTTTGGTTTGAGGGCATAAGAGTGGTTTTCTGCGAGGATATCTCACCTGACAAAATTTCTGGATGCGGCTGAGTCTAGAAGTGCCAGCATGTGTTTTCCATTGACTTGACTTCAATATGTGGGGCTTCGGGTACTTCAGCTTCATCAAGGAGTTGGATGGTTTGCCTTTCTTGTCCAACGGGGCCACCCCTGTTGGTCTGCCGGCAGCGGCGTATCCCTTCTGCGGTGCGGTCTTATTGTCAGTGTCAGGTTGAGTGGTACGTGGCGTATGGTTTGTGCCCCTTCTTCTGTTCGTTCTTGCCTTGGCGATGGCCGCTGTGGGCAGTCCTTGTTCAAATGGTATGCAGGGCAATACCAACACATCGGTAGTAGTGGAGCACGTGGTGCAGGCAGCTGTGACTTGTTACATCGTTCCAACGACTTGTCTGACTTTGGTTGTTTCGTAGGTTTCGGGCGGTCGAGGAGAGCTTGCGCTATAAAATTGTGCTCTGCTTCTCATGCACTATCTACCAGGTTATCCACTGTAAGTGGAGTGACTTGGGGATGAATAGAATGTTTCTCAGTCACGGTAACAACAAGCATGTTACCTGCCGCCCACAACATTCCTCATCTCCATCTGGGAAAATTCATCTGTACATCTTTACCTTCCGGCAGACAAAGATTTTGACTGCCTCGTCTAGTGTGTGGGTACGGCTGTAGAATTCCGTCATGAGGCGCGCCAGTATCTCTTGGCCTGTGAACTACTTTGTGAGTCTGTTACTGAGTTGGCGCCACTCTGAAACAAACTCTCAGTATTTATGCCACAACTCAAGGGCTTTGCGTTTCAGTTTGGACTATGCTTGTGAGGCCCATTGTTTCTCAGGTACTTTGTGTGTGCGAAATTCCCGTTCGCCTTCGGCTGTGAACACTAGCGGGTCCTCATGAGGTTGTCCCGTGAACTCTGGAAGTTGTGGCTCCTCCATGCAGTGAGTCGTGCTGCGGTGGGAGGCGGGTCTTCGGTTATGCAGTCTGTATTCCGAGGCACATCGGCAGACTTCGCATTGGTAAACCATTCCTGGTCGTGCAAAGCGTTGCTCTGGCAACCAATGCTTTCGTGATGGTATGTTTCCCCAAACAGGTCACCACCCACTGTATGGGTACAGCATCCTGGGCAGGTTATACAGTTACAGAATGCTGTTTGACATGAACGGCAATTGTCACATCGGTACTACAGGCCATCAGTGAATCGTGGTTCGTCTGCCCGCCTAGGCAGGCGTAGTGGAACTGTTGATAACAATGTGCACAGTGGAGTCTGAGATTCCCCGTGTTGGGGCAGTTTGGTTTCGAACAGCGACTGTGTTCGGTTGCGGCTGTAACTGTGCAATTGAGTGTGTGCTCATTTATGTAGGTTACAGACATTTTCACGCGGTTGAGTGCTATGGGGTGTTTCTCTGGGACCCCCCAAAGACCAGGTGGTTCTTGATGGCATCTGGCTGACCTGTCCGTATTGCTCAGGCAACCTATCATAGTCGGGCCCCACGTTGGGCGCCAGAAAAACACTTACTACTCTTTTTCTTCATGCAAGATGCCTAGGGCTGACTGAACGTTCACAATGTCAGAGTGGAGTCGGTTTTGCGGAGTGCCAAGTCAGGCACTCCCCTGGCAGGGTTTACTGGGTTTAACTTAGTTCCTACGTGATACTAGTGCATGTCCAGTGTAGAGGACTGGCCTGGTAGCTTTGCAGCATGGCACAAAATCGGATTCAGCTAATATGATCTTCCGCATCAGTTTGTTGACCTTCAATGGGATACCTGGGCGATGCGTAACCGTGGACGACGGCTTGACCAAAGTCGTCTCCGACTGGCGAATGTGGGCGGCAGGTGGATTAATGTTCCGGAACCCTTTTATTAAATTCAGGAGCGTGATTGTGGGTTCTTCTTCCACTTGTTCCGGTTCTGGGTTCTCTCTTTCTCTATCCGCAGAGCAGTCTGTAGGATGATGTCGGCCCGCACAGTCCAGACACTTTGGCGGCATCTGGTAGCAGGGAGGGGAAGTTAAGGTCAGGGTTTCAGGAGGCGTAGGGGCGGGCACGTGGCCTGTCTGTGTACTACCCTCCTTTCCCTTGTGTACCTACCTATGGTCTAGTATGGCCTGCTCTTCGTAATTGCGCTCTGTGTTTCCCGTGTGCATTCTATCAGTTCCTGTATTGACTGCTGCTTCAGGGCTTGTACAAAATTTCGCAGCTTCGGTAATAGTATTCGATCTATGGAGTGTACACAATTTTCTTCGCCTTTCACTGCCGGGAAAAGGCGTTGGTAAATCCGTACTTTGTTTCTTATAAACTATTCGGCCTCTTCCTCCGTGACATGGGTCTGGCTGTAAAACTACATAGCTGGTCGTGCTAACACCTCCTCGCCAGTGAATAAGGAAGCAAGTCAATTGCTAAAGTATTTCCAGTCAGTCCGAAACTTGCCATATCGTTTCCACCATGTTAATGCCAGTCCTTTTAAATGCAACTGGACTCTGTCTACCCATTGCGTAGCTGATAGGTCTGTCTCCCGAAACTACTCCTCACACTCTTGCGTAAAGACAACCGAATCCTCAAGAGGTTGGCCTGCAAAATCCGTGGTTTGGATGTTGTCGTCTCTCTCCCGGTCGCTGGATGGCCAAGTGCCGTTCCAGATTGTATATAAATACATGATGGTTTTGACTGGCAGGAGTGGAAGGTATGCTTCTATCTACACCTCTCACAATGATACGCCATACCTGGCATAGAGATGCGCATGTCAGGCCATCCTATGACCAGGTGATGGTATGGTTTGCTGCATGATGTGAAGCGTATTCCGTTGATGCCTCAGCTGGGGCAAGTTACTTCAGTACAGAATGCAGTTGGCTGCAGGTGGCAGGCTTCGCATCTGTATTCCAAACCATCAATATTCTGGGCTTTATCTGGCCACCCCAAGCAGATGTTGTGCAATAAATTTTTGCAGTAATTACAGTCGATAAGGAGTGCGCCAGTACCGGAACAGTCTGCATGGCTACACTTCTTTATTGGTATGTCATGTTCAGAGTCATAGTTGAGCACTGAATAAGACATGTTAATGCATATGGGCACAACGGCAAGTTTTCTCTGACTCCCCAAAGTTCGCTTGGTTTGTCCGGCATGACCCTTAGTTCTCCAGGTCTGGTTGGTCTAGTTCAGCCGTTCGCTGCGTACTGTTTATAGTCTGACACCCCATGTTGGCCGCCAGAAAATCACTTGACGCATGCCCGGTTACTGACTGCTTGGCATGATCGTCGTGGTTTTAATGCAATAGACCAAGTGCACATTTTAACAATGTTTTACAGTCTTGCCTTCGTAGGAGGGGCTAGGGTAAACCGTAGCTTGGCAGCAAGATGAGATCTTTTGTCCCCTACGCCGTCGCTGTGCCAAATCTTATAAGGCATAGAGTGTGGTTCACTGCTGAACAATTCACGTCGTGCACCACGGACGAAAACTATTTCCTATAATAGTGTAGTCCAGTAGCTGCTTGGCAGCACAAGCTCAGTGCCTCGAACAATCCCCCACCTTAGCAGGCAGATCAGAGACGTTGAGATGTGCGGGCCACCACTGCTTCTACTGGAGGTGATATCCAGCCAAGGCCAGGCTGCAACACCCAAGCAGATACCCCCCTCCAGCACCTGGGTGCTCTGGTAGGGGATACAACCTATGCTTGCTGTCTCTCCCTGGATGGAAGTATTCCTAGTGGTTGTGACTCCCCTGTTCTTTCCATCCAGCACCTAGGCGCTCGGGTGAGGAAACAACAGGCGGCCATCTAATGAGTTTGTACACGACTGGAAGACTCCGGAAGAAGATCTTCAGTCAACTTTAGTTCTGATTTAAAATGTCCTCGGGTCTAGTTGGTGGTGCACAGTATGAATTGTTCCTAGTTGCGAAGTAGATTATACTCTAGAAATAAAAAACGTATGGCTACAGAACAAAGCTGTATTTATTGAGAACTCAATAAATACAGTGATCCGTGCTATCTCCTACCCAGCAGATGGAGTACTGAAAGTAACCTACGTTAGCTAGGTGTAGGAGACCTGGTCCTAGGCTAGAGGTAAGGTTGAACTTGAAGACTGAATAAAATTACTACTGAACTAAAACTGTCAAATTCTCGGGTGTCTAGAAGAGACAATATGAGTTAAAGTTCCTTTGTTGTAGTAGCAAGGAGTGAGTGTGTGTTAAACTGCTGTTGCAGGTGAAGCGTAGATTGTCGAAGACTGTAGTCGTCGCAGGGAGCAGCCATTGGGGGGGGGGGGGGGGGGTAGGGGTGTGATTAAGACTTGTGGTTTGCTGGAGGCCCCAGCACTGGAGAGTGCTCGGGGTGAACTCGAGAGAATAGCAAGACGAATGACTCCGGAGCCCGGCAGCGCACGGACTTATATAGTCAGAACTGTAGGGTGCAGTGGCAGGCGCAGGGAGGACGTGCAACGTCCTTCTGCTGTGAGGACGACGTGGGAAGTGAGAACCCTCTCGTCAACGCACTGCTTCATGGATCTTCGGTAGCACTGGGTCATGCCCCGAGGTGGGTGTCAGCTTGTAGGCACTCAGCGCAGGGGGAGGGGGGAGGCAGTGTTCTCGCTGGTTACACAACCTCAAAACCACTTGTTCGGCACCCGGTAGATTTAAGTGGTGCGCAACATCCGTGTATTGGTTTGTGGTATCGACTTTCACGTGGGTTGAAGTAAGAATTACTTGGCATGATGAGCGTTGAGTCGTAAGTGTATTAAATAGTGGTATAAGTGGCACGTGTCAAGCTGAACATAGTAATAAGGATGAAGGAACTTTACAATCTCGTAGGTTTTATGCAGCAAATAAGATTTTTTACATAATGTTAATTTACTTTTAATGGAAAACTAGTGAGAATGTTTTCATGGTGTATAATTTATATGTATTTCCTACAAATGGTATTTCATACAGGTTTACTAATAAACATAGTTTACTATCTCTTAGTTCGGCCAAATATGGGGCTTCAGAGACTTGTTACTTTAGTGGTTTTAAATACGTAATTGAAGAATTTGTAGGACTTCAGTTATACACCCCTGGCATAATCTTTATACCAATTACTGTATGCTCATTAAAACATTAATGTATTACTACTATTGTCGTTTATTCCTGCCCTTGGCACATCGAACTGGGATTCTTGACGGAATCAGTACGAAAATGGTCCAAACAAACACTGTAAATCATATTTATATACACATCACAAAACTATTTTTAAAAAGTGTCATGTAGTTGACATTTCTGGAACTACTATTAGCAGTTATAAACGAAAAAAGTTTGCCAAGTTTCTAGTTATATGAACATTCATTTAATACAGCATTTGCCTTGGTCCTCTTGAGATCTAAACTATTACATCCAAAAGTTTTTCAACCGTGTTGTTAAAGTTTTAAATCGCACATATTGCGCTTGTCATTTTTATCTTTAAAAATGCTCTAGTCTCTTTTAATTAATACATTTTCTATTTTGTAAAACAACATGACATTTGCTTATATGGTTGGGCGGAATCTACGAAGGTATCCGTAACTCACATGCATTGGTCAAATTGGGCAGGGAGGGGGTAGGGGGCGGCCATCTTGCCACCCATCCCTCAGCTGAATCTACCCTTGATCAATAACCTTGTCAGGTGCCTACAGACCACACCCACTCCATGAACTGCTTACATGTTCTGTATTAATTATTTGTATTCGCGTGCACTGGTTGTGACACCCTTGCCTGGTGGGCAAGAGCTTAGGGGACTGACTGCCCTCTCTGACCTTACGAGGTGGAGGAGAGTCAAACCCTAGGGTGAATCGGAGCGTCAGACTATTCTTTCCAGGCAGTCTGTCCCAAGGGAATGAAATGGTCAGTCGGATTCATGATTTATGGTCGAGTGCGGTGGTATGTGAGCTGGCAAGGGTTTACCAGGTTTATCCGCCGCTGCCTCGTTGGCTGACGAGCGGGGACGAAATTAGCAGGGGATCTTCCTCCAGCTGCTCTGGGAATTGGTTTTGCCAGAATTCGAACCCTTATTGTTTTCCCGGAGGCCAACTTCACCGAGCAGAAACCTGGAAGTTTTTCCGTCGTCGTGTGTCGAACCAGAATAACCTTGCCGGATGCTAATCTAACGATACTGGATCATTCAGGGGTCTTGTGTGAGGGCTGATCTGGATTCCCTGTGCTAGAGCTTGTGGCAGATGTAAAACTAGGGCTAGTAGGAGTCCTCATCAAGGGAGAACCAACCTTACCAACGCTTTAGTGGGGTCTCACAGTTTGAAGGTACAATTACACTGTAATCGAGACATATTGTCCTGTTCTCATGGAACAAGCACACTAGGATTAGAATCATGGATTAGTTGATTAATAAGAGCCTACTTAATGGTGGCCCGCCTCTCACGTCGCCTCCGACAGCTTATTCTTAAGCCCTCGTGCTGCTTGCGCATTTGTGAAACCACAAGTAAAATGAAAGAAAAATTGGTTACCAGGGTTGCAGACAAGCAGTCCGGAGCAGGGCGAAATCTTCAGTCACTCCAGTGGACCTGCCGTAAAATAGGCAACCCACATAAGGTGGCCTTACGTCCCTCGTCGGCGGCAGGTGTCCCGAATTCTCAGTCATGGGTCCTTTAACAGGCCCCGTCTCCTGAGGGATTCAGACCACTACACAGCCGAGTGAGAGATGTACACATTAAAATGTATTATTGCGCAAGTAATTGAATTATTACACGCTACACTGAAATTAATAAAAATAGAGTAAAAATGACAAAAGGATCTAAAGTAAAATGAATGTAGTCGACAAACACAATTTCGAAGTAGTACGTAATATTTAATATGTTAAAAGGGATTGCAGAAAGTCACGGCTAATGGGTATAGTCTCTAAAAGCTAAGCTAATAAAACCAATATTAAATATGCAAAATGCTAGAATAAATTGGAAAGTTAATATTATTATTCTACAGGTGAAGGAAAGCGGGTGGGGGATTAACTAAATTAAATTTTAATTTAAAAAATATAACGACTACCAATCAAAATAACGCTATTTACAGCGCGAGTTTAACTGGGCTCTATCCAGGGGGACGGTATCGTGCAACAACCTGTTACCACTGGAGTCGGGAAAGTTGATTGTGGTCAGGGTATAGGGTACAGGCATGGGATTTACTGTGGACATGAAGAGCTGTCCCTGGGCCGGTCAGCTGAGCTGAATGGAGCACTGCTGGTTCTTGAGCAGTTGCAAGGGCGGTTTGAACCCTGTCCGCGGGCTGCTGAGGTGAGGAGATCGAGCCTTGATGCGGGCTGATGAGGAGAGGAGAGAGTCTTCCGCAGACTAGGAGAGAGCTCGCGAACCTTAGCGGCCAGGAAGCCCCGGCATCTCTGCTGGGCCAGGGTGCTGGAGTTCTATTTATATAATAACTGCCCTGCGTCAGCGATTCTCAAGGGCAGGGGGGGGGGGGGGGGAGGTGTCAACGTAGCCTTCCATCGCAGAGGTTGGTTTATCAGGTGCAGTAGCGCTGCTCGTTTTTTAATCACCCCTGGTGGAGGCATATATATTTTCTTGCGTCTCAGGCTGACGCAGGCGGGCCGTGACATCACAAGGCTACGGGTGAGGGGGGGAGGGTGGCTGCTATCTCTAGGGTTGTTCGAAACTTCTTGACTGGGTAGTGTAGCATAGTAGAATTCAAATAAATAATGTTATTTCTTCATCGGGGTGAGGCTTGCATGCTACTTCTTGAGCTGGCATAGAAAAATGATAATTTCACACACGAAATACGATTATGTTGACGACTAACCAATGCATGGCGTCTCTTTTATTTACCATTACTACATCAGAACGGCAAATCAGTTTGACTTTGCCCCGCGCCTGGCGCGCTCTCAGATGGGGCGAAGTCGGCTGTAGAATGCGCCTCTCTGCAGTGCAGCATGCTGGCAAGCATCAATATATGCATGCTGGCAAGCGTCAGTATATCCAGTATTTGTCCAAAAGGAAGACTAGGTTTTTGACAGAAAAGGAATAAAATAAAATATGGGGTCGTCTACAATCCGGGATCGTCTTCAATTCAAAAGCTAGGCACAAATACCATGATTCTGCCACACTGATGGTTCAGCATTTAAGTTTATGTTACATGTACGAAATTACTATGGGCTTCTTTCCATAATAATTTACTCAGGTAGCAGTTAATCCTCAAAAATTATCTTGCCATGAGACAGAGGATTCTGACAAAGGCTTTTCATGATTAACTACCAAGTGCCCTACGGTTGTACGTATTTTTGTAGTGCTGATCTTTGATGTTTCTTCAGTGTTCGTCAGCAGTATCGGTAACCAGTAAATATTTAGCATGTGTCAGTGATTTGATAGTTTTGTAATGCCAGGTAGTAGAACAAACGCGAGCTTGTAAATATAAACAAACAAAACAAAGGTAATGCATGTTACCTTGTCACTGAATATTTTATAAATAAACCTACCGGTAATTTACTTATATAAAAATGTACATTCTACATATGCAAAGTTCTAACATCTACAAGAACAAAATCAATTGTAATATTGTCTTATTTATCATTCAATGTTTTTCGTGCATCATCTATGGGCACAATAATTCTGTAAGTCGCACTGTCCTCATCTACAACGATTAGTTCGTGATTTATATTTGAAAGTCCCACCAACAAATATTTTGCTGACACTACACAACCACATCCAGCTCCAGTAATTTCAGTGTTTTTCAGTACTCGTTTTAGCCTCCCATAGGGCGCCAACCAGAGACTCGCAGAAACAGCTGCCCGCCATCACTGATTATCTGCAGTATCAGCTGTCATTACTGAGATTACTAAACCAGTGAAATCAGCCGTTCGGAACACTGCGAAGATGTCGCCCAGCCATAAAGAGGAAGTGCTTTGCTGGAAAGCAAAATGGCTCAAGTCACGAATATATAACGTCCACAAAAGTTTTAAAGTGCAAGAAAGATGCTGTTACCATACAGCCAGGTTAGACACACCTATTTCATTGTGATAGCTTTTCTTTAAAAGTAAATAAAACATATAATATTATTCATATAATAGCATTTCTTCTTGAAGGGTTTGTCATAAATTCATGCAAAAATACTTTCGAACCACATTATATTTTCAGCACTTCACAGAGGTAGTCTTGAATTGCAATTTAAATATTTTCCCCTCAAAAATATTATTTTAGGAAGGGGTCATCTTCGTTTTGGGTAAATACGGTACAGAAGAACCTCTCTATACTGACCCCACATAAAGTGAATGTCTTTCTATAACAACTCATTTTTGAGGAACACTAAAAAATTTGGGTGAAAAAAGTAAAAAAACACTTAGAAAAATTTGTTAAAAATTCAGTTTTTGAACATCTTTTTGGCTGCTGCGCATTGCATTTCTCTTGGTGAATGCTGAACTGGACATAATATATATCTGAACATTAGGGCTGGACCGATACCGATACATCAGCCGATTATTCACAATTCGGTATTGGTTACAATTGGCCATGATCCAACCATATCATTTCATCAACTCAAATGATTAAATCATCATGGAAATTGCCGAACTTGGTTATCTTGCGGGACATGTTTTCACAAACAAAGAATTTTATTTTTGCAACCAAAAAATTAATTTCTTAATTTTATTTTGACTTGTGCTGCTTTCCAGTTATACTACGATGACTACGACTCATCTGCCTCACTTAATTCTACATCACATGAGGGAGAGTCAAACACAGCAACAAATTACACACGAGTGTTCTTAGATTGCCACAACCCTTGAGGGTAATTCTAAACACGTGGATAATAAGGTTTTGAAAGCAGTCATCAATAAGCACCCCCCCCCGCCCCCCCACCCCCGTGCAGAGTGTCAACAAGCCGCCATGTGTGTGAAACTCACGTCACACCTCTTGCGCCAGCCTTCCTGAAGTGTGATGACTCACCAGGGGAAAACTATCATGAAGTGCCCAGCAAACTGTCATGAGACACCCAGAATAAAAGAAACAGAGAGCAGGGGTTTTACCCCTTCTTCTTCACCTGTCTACACCACACTTTCTGTTGCTGTTACTCCTGGATCACCAGTCGCCTCTACTTGCTGGTAGAGGAACTACACACACTGCTCTTAAAGTAGTGGTCCTCTTTTTCTATTGTCTCTTCTAGATGTCCCTTGTATAGAGTAGCTGCGACTGAGATGTTATCATAGCCATCAACGCCACTAGATATCTTGGGTAGTTTAGGAAAAGGTCACCTACACCTGTCTAGCATAGGTTTTTCATATTCACTTTCTGCTTGGTTAAGAGAGTACCCGTCACTTGTATTTATTACACTTAATAAATACAGTGTGTTCCTTTCCTGGCGAGTATCTGTTCTAGAGGTATTTCCCTAGACCATTAGGAATATATCTACTGTATGTTGTCAACCGAGACCGGGTTTTGATATAGCAGTAAGAACCTTATAGTAGGACTGCGGAGTCCGTTCTGGAATCCGTACGTCTGATATATACACCATTCGACGGCCACCTGCTCTAGACCCCAGGGGATAGAACGGTAGAACCCTGACCACTAACTCAGCCAACAGGGCGAGACAGTCACCCCAAGTTGTATCCTAACCAGAACACCTACGGTGCTGGCGGGGATATTTACTTGAGATGAAGGCCAACCTCCTGTTGAAACCTACACCCAATCGTGGTAGGAAGGCGGCCCATACGGTTCAACGCTCTAGGTCTGCGTGCCAGTGGCGGGGGATCGATTAGAGCACCGAACTCGTGCCAGCAACCACTACTGGAAATACACTTAGACAGGGATCTGTCTCGTGTTCACGACGATCAGCGAATATCTTTAAGTGTCAACTAATCTCTATGCCTTTTGGTATAAGGCAAGGCTCATAGAGGAAGGAGGAAAATGCGGCCTATACCACCACCAAGCGAGCATGTATATTAGAACCGCCTACTCCTAGTAGGCAAGCAAAGCGGGACAGTACGGCACTCGCCCACCTTCTGGAGACACCTTCATCCCCAGCATTTAATTATATTTATTTCCCTGCCCACATCCATATTGCCAGGGAATACCATCCCATTGTACAAGGGCTGATACAGGGTACAGAGGTAAAGTACGGAGCAGCTAACCCCAGGTTCTGAAGCCAAGAGAGTCCGTGGAGAGGAGTTGATGGTACTGTGCTGGTCAGAATGGTACCAACATCCATTAATCATCCACCAGAATCGCAGGTTCAAGTCAGCCAGCACCAGCTCCATCATCATCGACCGAAGTAATCCCTGGTAAGACAGGTACAGGAAAACCAACTAGAGTTCCAATTAAACCAGTTGCCACTCCAATAGTGGAAAACTTTGTTCCCAGTCTCCAACAGACTCATCCAGTTCGAGTTGCTGGTAAGAAACGTAGCTTAAACATCTAACTAGCACTAGCGAAATGTGCATGTCCTCACATGGCCAAAACCACGTTGACTGTGTATGTTAAGTCTTTAGCCCGGCACAAGTCAATTTTTATCTTTTAGCAACAGGTGATGTGAAATTAAATGGAGACTGATACGGCTGGCTTTGGTGTTGCTACGTAGTTAACTCTGTATAAGCCATAATTAATGTAATTTAACTCATAATACTGGTATCTGCTGTAAAGAAGTGATGTTACAGTTTTTTTCTTTATATTCCTGTTTATTTCAGTTTATATTCACGTGAGGCAATGTCTATTTATTTAATTGAACATAATGTTATTTATTTTAGATATTCTAGATGATCTTACGCAAATTTATCTTATTTACAATTTTAAGTCACTAGTTTGAAATCAAACCACGTAGATACAGCGACAGAGTCAATGTGAGGTTTTACAGAATTATTGTTATGTTTTTCCTCCATGCCTAAATTATAACTTGAAGACGGCTAACAGCCAGCGGCGCTAGACCCCACGACAGCGCTCATCACGCACGTGTGTCATGTCCTGCCCGTGCGCAAAGACGACAATATTTTGAACTTTCACATAAATAATATTTTTTAGTGTAAAATATATTTTGTATTTGTATTTGCAGAGTTTAATATGTCTTAAAATGTTTTGAAGTGTTTGTTGTTGTTTTGAAATTATTTAGTTATGAAATTCAAAGTGCCTGCAGCACCGAGCTTAAGAACACTAATATTGCGGCGTGAAAGCAGTCATAGAGAGACACTGAAATTAATATGAAAAATCCACAGGAAAATAATAAAATGTAAAACAGTATTTGATTTAGTTTGTGACATTTTATTTCAATAATAAAATATTTTACTCGGCGTGCATAGCACTTTCGCTTCTGTGAACCCCGTAGACAGCCATGATAGGTCCGTGCGATGCTTGCCTCTGGACAGTCTGTCAAGGAAAGCTGGCGAGGTAAGACACTGTCACGTACGCATTACAACTTTTGTTCACTGAAGTAGGTTTCAATAGTCAATTCAGTTTACCGGTCAATCTTGGCTTGCGTACATTTTGCCAGACATTTCCCCAGCATTATGCTTCCGCTTTACTAATTTATTTCGCCCTTGTGGCATTTTTAACTTAATCGAGGAGAAGGAGGAGAAAGATGTCGGAGAGGTCTAGCGACCCGCCCAACTTGAATCAGGCGCCATCTGCCTATGTTAGTGGCGTTTCATCGTAATTTCTGCAATATTGTTACGTGCAACTGTAAGGGCTTTGTTTTCACGTATGCATTTTAATATTTTACAGCAACATTACGTATAACCACGTGGCTAACCGAAGTCAAGTATTTGTATACACCATCATCGCGTTTTGAGAGCTTATTTATATAATATCATATATGCAGTATTATACTGCGGGTTATATGTTCAATTTTATTAAGGTTCTGTGCAATTTTCACGTAAATTGATGCTTTTTGTGTTTGACCATGGTTTTACCGCCATCAGGCATGCTACACGCCTGCAATCACTTATATCGTAAAGAAAAAAATTTTCTCGCTCCGAATAATATTTCGTCTGAATTTAATTTGGCGTTTTCACAAAGAAATATTGCAATTCCACCTGCAACATATGGTCTGCTACAAACTTCATCCAGCGGCATCCGCACCATCTAAACTTGTTTTCACACATGTGTGTGTTTAATGTAAATACTCATCTCATGCTCCATCTTATTTCATGCATCTTTTGAGGGTTTATGTAATTTTGTAATTTGTGTACGGTGCAATTACTCCCATCCTAGCTAACTCTGTGTATAGGCCGTCACCACACTACACCTGCTGGCGGGTGAACCCCGGCGAGTTTGTGTTAGTGATGCTCAGTAATCACACGCGTTAATATGTTTCATCAAGTGTTTTCATTTGTAATTTACAATATCCTGTCTTCAGGGAAAAACCGTCAGTCTACCCTAGCGGCTGTCAGCCCTCTTCCCTTGTGAAGGCTGTGCTTTCACGCACCTCAGTGAAATCATCCATTTAGGCAAGTGCTACATTAATTGCGGGATCATTATCATATACAGTAACAACCTGTATAATTATTTAATAACACCTTCATTCATGTGGGACCATTACGTCTGGTCAGTTAGCATACCATAATGGCAAGATTGTGCGGTTGCCGGGGAAAACGGCAAAGCAACTTTCTTGTTTACATTTTAAAAATAAATAATGATTCGCTGCTCCCTGAACTTTGTGGTACACTCATAAATAACTGAACCTGCTATACATATTGCTCAGATCCATATTTATCCCAGAAGAACAACAGTAGATGTAGAAACCCATACTTTTAATTTTGCTTATTTTTTGAAAGGTAGAGCCAGTGGGAAGCGTAAACTCAAAGTGTGGTGGACACTGTGCCTTCACGTTGGGGTGAGAGAGACCAGTAAAGCGCGTAAAGTTTGCCTTGCCTACCGCTGGGGAGCACCCAAGAGGAATTGGCTAGTCATGACCAAGATAATCAATTTCATTGGCACATTGATGTGTACGCATAGTAACAATAAAAACAAGTCTACAGTGAACTTACCTCTTTTATTCAGTAGTGAGTGTCCTAGCCACACCTATTTTGTTAAGTGATTATTTCAAAGTGATGTTTAGTAAAAGTTTAGTATTGCCTACATGTTTGTACATACACACGGGTGAAACAGACACACAGAACCCACAGCATCCCTGAGAACCAGCATCCCTGAGAACCCTGAGTCTCAATAGTGTAATGATTGGGAAGCATCACTGGCGCCCATATTACCAGTAAGTATTTGTGTCATCATTTGTCTCGTGTCTCACCAGACAGCGTCAAACTTGGCTTGTAAGGGAGTTTGAATCCAATAGACAATTATCTAAGATATTTTATCAATGTTATAAGCCAGAGAGAAATGTTTAAGGCTTAGCAAGTAAAGAAGGAATAGAATTATTCGACGTGACAATGGTGATGGGATGTGGCTAGCTGAAGGTCTGAGAGGAGACGTTGGCTACTGCATCTGGAGTTCCAAATTCCGAGCTGTAAGGCCCATATTGTGCAGCCCGGGGGAGGACATGTATGGGAACATGTTCGCCTTCGCCGGGATAAAGGTTCCTGATGTTGTGAAAGCTGGAGAAGTCATTCAAGTCCTTCTAAACATTGCTGCCATGTAAGAATGTTCCAGACTTATGCTAATAGCATCACCCAATATTATTCAGCTATCAGTATCAGTTGAAAATATTAAATGAAATTAGTTCATTAATACGTTATAAACATAAAACATATTTAAATGAAAAATCATACTTTGTTTATAACGGATGTATTTTATCCAGAAACCCACAGAACGTAATTTTAATGAGTCTGTGTTAATCTCTGCTGGAAATTTAAACTGGATATTATGAAAATTAAAAAAAATTGGATATATATTGTAGAACTGTGTGAGAAATTTATGAACTCTTGTTTTCTTAGTATCTGCATTCTTGGTTTTATTACCTATGCAGGAGACAAATGAAACATTCAATTTTAGAGTATGAGAATCAACTGAGGTACAAATTCTGAGAGTAGTAGTATTATAATTTTCAATCTTTTGTAGATCCGAAATTTTAAATAGTTGTGTAATGATGTGTTTTCACTCTTCAAAGCATGAACTTGGTAAGATTTCTTTTAGTTGTTTTATGTTTTGTTGCTAACGCACATCATTAAAAAAAAATCTTGTTGAACCACACACACACTTTAACATTGAAATTATATGTAAATAAGTTTAAGATTGGAAATATTTTTTAACCAAGATAATTTCCACACAAAATTCAAAATAATTTAAGAAATGTTATTCCATAGACCTTTACACATATATTTCACTGCTTTTGTGGTAGTTAAAATTAATACGTAAAAAAAACATATTACCACTACAATATTTATCATAGTACATTTTCTATCATGTAAATGTCAACTGTATATTGATCTATCGCTCCCACATCGTATAATGATATTTCATTCGCAGTTGCAATATGACACGATTCATAAATCAAAAGATCAAATGTTTATAGTTTTAAGTACGCATCTGATGGGCAGAATCATAATGACATACATTTTATTTATAAACAAACATCTCTAACCAAAAATGTTGGCAATATGACAATAAATAGTATTTATAAATAAAACAGATGAATGTAATTTACACACTGAAAATGTGTGCTGTATTTATAAACACTGCCGTCTTTACTCATCATTTGTGTTTGTGGTTAGGTTCTTCACAAATACATCATTTGCAACTATTGAGCGAGGTTGGTGATTGCAGCCTGCTGCTTACGTCACAAAACTAGTTAAGAATGCCAAAAATAGTAATTGTTTTAGATTGTGCCCCGGAGTTTTTTATAAACTAACCGAAGTGCTAAACTGCAATGTAAACATTGCGTAGGTGAGAAAAGACTGTGCTTAAATACTGCTGTGTCCTATGCACAGTGATTTATAATGTATATATTGTATAAGGAATTGTATATAATTTTTTTTTGTATTTATTGACATATTTTTCCACATCCTGGAGACTTTGCGCTCATTTTAAAGATACTCAGACACAATATAAAATATTACTAATAAAATGATTTGTATCAGCACTATCTGCGGTATTGGCCACAAAGTATAGGTAATATAGGCAAAATGGGGTTTGGACCCACCTCTACTAAAAATAGACACACTAACACCCTAGTTCACAGCCAGCACTAACCAATACATATTAACTCCACCCACACTCCACCCCTCAAGCGGCCGAAGGTTTCCAAGCGCAATACAACTAATAACCTTTGTTTTTGTTCTGCCATTGTGCTCTCACTGGCTTGCATTCTCGCTTTGCTTGTGATATTATGAGTTTGATTTCTCTTGGTTTTTGATTACAATTTGTTGACGACTCATTACGCTTATTTTTTTGAACATGCCATCAGCTGCATGGAACCCTACAAATTGACTCTCAAACCAATTCTATAAACTGATTAACCACAGTAAGTCTTCCTGCAAATGTGGCCTCCAACTCACTGCCAGTCCATCACAATTGACGTAAGCATGATACATTCTCGCTTCCTCACTTACAGACTTAACCTGCCCTCCATCGTCCACCTCTTTACTGGGTTCATCAGGCATAACAGAGGTGACCTTCAGTGCATTTATATTGTCAGTTGAAACCAGAGTTTACGTAATCTGGGTTTTGCAAAGTTGTGTGTGCGCGTGTACATGCGTATGTGCATGCATGCATTTGTGTGTGTGTGTGCGCGTGTACATTCGTACGTGCATACATGCATTTGTGTGTGTGCGTGTGCGCGTGCGGTACAAACAATGAAGTTTCAGTTTCTTTTGTAAATATAACACAAAAAAGACTGAAGTATCCAATGCTTCAGTTTTTGTAACTGACTGGCAACAAAGGAGGATGCAGATACCCCTCTGTCGTATAATTTTTTCACACATCTCTTTAACAATATAAATTAATATTTCATTGTAAAATAGTTGGATTTTTTTTTAACAAGAGGGCAACAAACTGACATGCGACATCTTTCATTACTTGAACAAAACAACTTCGCCTCAACAGTGTGTACGTCCCTGTCCCCAGCAGGGTTTGAACTAACATACAATCTACCACAGAGCCTACAGGATATGCCCCTTGTTGCAGGGGCTATTAGAGACGCCGCCCATTGTACTGTTCACCCGTGGTCATGATGTACGCCAACCTCCCCAAAGTATTGAGTAAGCAATTGGCTGAGACCACATTCCAAGGCCAGGTAGTTCTACAGCACGCCAAGGAATGGCACCACCTACCTGGCTCGGACCTCCAGCAGACGATGCCCAGGCAGACAATACCTGGTTCCGTCATACGGACATCACACCACCCACAACCCCGGATGAGGGCGAGCCGGCAGAGTACATATACCTGTACACGGCTCACAACATCAGTCTATCGCCACTAACTCGCTCCATCAACTCGTGTGCTGTGGCTCTCTACTGTTAGCCAGGTCTTCACAATCCAAAATGAGCTCTTCAGGAGCAGCACCAGAGGCTCCTGGTCCTACCAGAGACTCTGCACCAAGCCTCCTGAATAAGTCTTTTGAGTCCCTCTAGTTGTCCACCCTTCTCGTGACAACGACAACCTCTGCGTTTCTGGCAGTGGTAAACACCCCAATGCCCTACTGGTACATGGCCCCTGCAAGTCCGTTCGGGATAACGGTGCTAGTATAGTTAGGGAGAGTTGTTTTTATAGCCACCTAGCCCAAACTACTGTGTCCAGCTTAGAACCAGGTCACCTTTACCTGGAGCACGTACCGTATTTACCTGAATGCAAGACAAGGGTTTTTTCTTGTGAAAAGGGTAAAAAATTTTGAATTTGTCTTGCTTTTGCATATTAAGGTTATTTCAGGACTTTTGGTGAAATTTTCCACAAAATGTTTACATATGTGCTGGTTATTGATTTTTTGGCTAATAGAATTGTTTTCGCTGACAAAAATGTTGAATAATAATTAGAGTTGTTCCGATACCATGTTTTTCGATACCGATACCGATACCAATACCCTTCACACTGAATTTTAGAAAATAATACATATATTAATAATATTTTCCTACACTCATTTACATAAATAAGGTATAATGTCTTAGAAAATACTGTATATAATTTATTGTAATCTGTTCTGTTGGTTTATGAGGAGAAAGGGGGGGAGGGGGAGGAGGATGACCTCTCCACGCTGCTACCAGTTGGCGACACCTTGCACATGTGGCATATGTCTGTCTTTTAAAGTAATTAATCATATTATACTGCAAAGAAAAATTGTAATTTTGAGACACAAATGAGGTGATTATAATTGATTTCTTCACTGTCTTTAATTATTAATCATTCAAAACCACGTCCTCTGATTTTCCCTATCATGAGCTACACTGCACTCGGCTCGGTGTTTACCTACCCATTATTAGATGGCAAAAGGTGTCAAATAGGCATTTACATATTATCAGTTTATTCAAAGACGCATGTCTATTGAAATAAATTAATATAAATCTTCCGATTTCCCTACAATAAGTTACTGAAAATGAACACTTATAATACAAGTCGCTCAATGTTCAAACAATTTTTTGCTGACAAGTGGTAGAGTATATGCTTTTGGGGATATAATTTTATTTGCGAAGTTGCTGCCCTTTGAGTTAAATAAATACGAAGTTTTAAAGTCATGTTAATTTTACGCTAGATACAATGAAATACCAACCTTACCAGATAAAACAACCTTTAAACACAAAAGAAAACATCTTTACAAATAATAATTCCTCGTTAAAATGTTTTGCATAACATTTCCAGGTGAAACCATTTGCTTTGAAATACAAGTTATATGAAGTGCAACTATTTTGAGCGACACATTCCATATTTACTCGAGTATAGTGCGCACTCATGTATAGTGAGTACCATGATTTTTGCAACAAGTTCCAGGGAAAATTTCTTTTTAAATAAAATTGCACCAAAAATTTGTGGCACCCTGTTAGTAAGTATGGAACAAATTATTCTTTTTTACATTAATGTGTGGTGAATGTGTTATGTTTGGAAAATACTTTAATTAAATAACTTGGGTGCAAAACGCCAAAATAAAAAAAATCCGGAAACCTGCTCCTAATACTACTCAACATTTCCAGCTTTGTTTTTCTTTTTCCGCCTTCTTCCTTTTAGCAGAGACCGGCTCTTTTATCTGCAATGCTACAATGTTGCACTAATAAATAAATAAATTAAAAAATTAAATAAATAAATAAATAAATTTTATCCCTCCTCCCTTACCACCATCACAGACATCAACGAACATGGCTCGCTAGCCTCGGCCATGGACACAAAGAGATGGCAGAACTATCGACCGGCAACCATCTGGGTGTTATTAGAAGGGGTTGGGGGGCCCTAAACATGTGGCAACTCTGGTTTTGTGGTGTGACAGGATGCCATTAGTTGGAGGAGGGAGCAGAGTTTCGACCTACACATTAACTGAAGGGTCACTGAGTGAAAAAGAAAGAGAAGGGAGAGGAGTGATGTAAGAGCAAGAGATGAGACAACAGAGAGTTCTGCCACTTCCCTCAACATCCCTGGACAATTTATGGCTAACACTCCCCCTTTCACTTTTTTTTCTGTGTATAGTGCACATCCCAGAATTTTTTTTCCTTTATTTTGGTAAAAAGGATGCACTATTCACAAGTAAATATCGAATTTGTTCTTATTTTCCTTTTTCTTTTAATGTGCAGTGTATACAAACCGAAATTTGGTCATTTTTGTGCGTAGATAAAGTAATAACCTGACTTCATTGTCTACAACCAATACTAAAGTATCAGCCCGATACCATACCAGATACAGATACAGCGGGAAAAGTCAAAGTATCTGCCAATAACTATACTTGGTATCTGTATCGTAACAACTCTAATAAATATTATTTTAATGCCACAAAGTATTGACATGCGGTACTCAACTTCGCAACTGTGAACATAATGTAAACAGAGCATATTGTCAACATGTCAGTAAGAAAATGTCATACATATTTATATCACAAGAGGTGTATGTTCCAAAAACATTACTACCTCGAGCTATGCCCAGCACATTATAGAGTTTAGCCTAGTCAGTCACCATTATTTTCTGTACAAACATTGGCAAGCCCATTAATCTCAATATAGCTATCGCTTAATACAGAAGTCTGGCTGTGTTCAGATTCATATTACATCTATGACATTCTTTACATTGAACATGAACACCGTACATTGCTAATTATTTAATTTCGGTAGTAGGTAAAATCTGGAAAGATGTTGAACGTCTAGTTCATTTCTTAGTTTCTCGTAATCTTCGTGTCTACCGCAATGCAAATTTTAAATTGATGGTTATCAGACAAGGAGATTGAAGTAACAACAGTGCGGCTGCTCAGCATTACGGGAATTTTGACGCTAACATCTGAAGATGGTGAAAGATGATAGAAAAACTAAGAAAATGCAAATTCTACCTGCAAAGCTTTTAGCAGACCAAAAAGGGTTGTTTCACTTTCACTGAACTGGAAAGAACAGTTGTTCAATGCACGCAGGAAAAGCAAAACATAAAACTTT
Organism: Dryococelus australis; assembly: GCA_029891345.1. Lineage (NCBI taxonomy): Eukaryota > Metazoa > Arthropoda > Insecta > Phasmatodea > Phasmatidae > Dryococelus > Dryococelus australis. The sequence goes on along the minus strand of CM056998.1, from coordinate 114,491,457 downwards.
CCATGACTGTAGAGGTTATAAAAGGAGTGGTATTGACCAATATTGTTTAAGAAATGTTTTATTCCTTTCATTCTATTGTATGTTTTTTTTTTTTTTTGTTTTGTACAACAAAACTGGTTCAAGGGTCATAGTTCTTTGGTTTTATTTTTCCTGTGAACAGAGTATCAAAATCTGAGACTGTCTTGCTTTCAGGTAAATACGGGTAGATTACTTCCGGCCAATTTTTGCTTTGTTAGAAGGTAGTACGGGCCACCACGTTTATTCCTATCGGAATAAACACATATTTCAGCTAACCAACGAGTATTTAATTCAAAAGATATTTGTGCTAATTCTACGTAGAAACCACATCCTTCAGGGTTAAGCAGGATACCGCTAAATATATTCAACCCATTATGAAACATAGTGTAGGACTGCGGGCTCCCCTTCAGGGACGCACGTACGTCATAACATACACATTAGAAGGCTGGCTACCCATAGTATCCACCCCATATACAGTAAAGTACAGCCACGACCACTAAACAGTCAATCCAAAAGGCGGCTAGTCAGTCAGCCCAAGTTGTACTTCATCCACCACGCTGAACTGTGCCGAAGGGAGTTCTCACCTGGTCCTAGAGATCTGACGTCTTTTGGACCCACACCCAAGAGTAGTTGGTGTACAGCCTGAGGATAATCCACTGCTCTGTAACCACAGTGCTGACCTGTGATGGATTTAAGAGTAAAAGGCTAGGGACCATCGTCACCTGTTTACCCTTTACGAGGCCGGTAGTAGCTCCTTCCCGTATGCCACACACCCAGAGGAGCGGTGCTCAACAGCATGTTAGAAAGGCAGCTACTGCCTCTTGACACCAAGCAAGGTTGCAACCCAGCGCCGTCTGCACTCTGCAGCCTTAACCACCGAGAACGAGCTCAAGCCGTCTGACAGCTGGAGAGGCCTCACTTCCCAGTTCCCTTCTCTTCCTTGTTTTCAGTCCCCGCGAAGACAACTGGGACACAACACCCCATCATGACCCGTACGGCATCGCCAACCTCTGGTTCGGGGGAAGCCGCCACACCAGCCCAACCCGAGCCACTTAAATAATGTGTACACGTATCCTGGAGGGGGTTAAGGGGGTCCACATCCTGAAGGGCGCATGGGGTAGACGTTGCCAAGGACACGTGGGTAGGGTGGCAGTTGACTTCTAGAAGGTTTCCCAAAGGGAGGACTTCATAAGTTCTGCAGTAGGCGGCGGTGAGCTGAAGATCTCTAGGTGGTGTAGGCAGTGGTGGTCAGAAAGCTCAGGCAAACGAGCGCGGTGGAGTAGACTGTCCAACTGGTGATGTAGCTTTCAGAAAGACGATCAATTGATAATTTTAGTCTCTGCACAGGAATATATATTGCTTCGGTTAAGGGCTTGCCGGCCCAGTGGTGGGGATGCTACGCGCATGCATCTTGGGCGGAGCTAAGGGGGGGCCATTGTTGGCATGTGACATCTCTCTGTGCGCCCTTGAGCTTCTTCAGGGTGTAGCGAAAGGTCAATCACAGAAAATTGATTGTTGGCATTTTCTCCAGGGGAGGGGAAGCTATGCTTGAGCACGTTCCCGGGGGGTTATTTGGCAAGTGCCTTACTGCGTTGGATGCAACCCCAGATAGACAGATAGGCAGTAATTGCCTTCCTCTCCTTAACGTCCTTCCCACCTTTCTTGGTGAAGGGCATTAGGTGCAAGAACCTTATACCAGGAACCACAACCATAGAGGGCTACAGGATTGTTTCCATGCAGGGACAGTTACAGACACGTGATATTTCCTGATTTTCCAGACCCAACTTATTCTCTCACTACTCACATAGTATCTGTATCCCGAGGAAGGGTCAAACAAACATGTTATTAACAAATGCCCACAGGAACAATCCAGCCTAGCGGGCGATCCTAGCACGTGAAATAAGCATTGTTCCAAGTGGCCACGGAACACGTCAGTATCCCTGAAGCACCTGCTAGACAGAGTGTCGCCAATCTTTCAGAAGATGACAGAGCGCCCGAGACCATTTAGCCGAGCACAAGGGTACTTCCCCCACCCCTCTCGCTCCAGGCAGACGTCACACCTCCCACTCCAACCCAAGCATGAACCGACCGTGCAAACAATGTAAGGCAGTGCGTGGCCCAAGATGCCAGCTAACTTCTCCCGACTCAACACTTCTGTGCTTGGGCTCTCTACTGCACTTAGGCCCTCGTGGTCCTCTCCAATAACACCTAGAGATCTTCAGGAGCCACCAACAGCTGCCGCCATCAACGACCAAAAGCTCCAGAGGCTTCTACCACTTCCTACCAGAAGCTCCTGATGCTTCAACCACCACCAGCTTCCAGAAACTTAACATCTCCAGAAGCCTGCTCGACTTCACTCCACACTTCTGCTGTTGATCCTCCTGGTTCAACAGGAGCCCCTACTTGCTGGTAAGTGCAACTATACTTGCTGCCCTTTTGGTAGCGGCCCCGTTTGTAAGGTCTCATCTACACAACCCTAGGGTACAGTAAATGCGTCAAGAGTTGTTTTCATAGCCGTTGAGTTCATTCTATACTTGAGTAGTCTAGTAACATGTCACCTTCACGTGTTAAAGCATACCTTACTTCCGTTTACACTCTGCTTAGTAGTAGGTACAAGTCACAAGTATTTATTATTTATAATAAATACCATTTTATCGCATCCTGCGAGTACATTTGTTTAGAGGTAAATCCTGCCCAATACTAGAGACTCTACTTCTAGATGGAGCAAGCATGTGACCAGGTGTGACAATATTACGAACCATAGTGTAGGACTACACATCCCCTTCAGCTACCTCAGAATGTTGCTGGACCACACCCTAACAATAGTAGGAACGCGGCCCATTCGACCTAACACCTAGTCAATTGCTTGCACCAACTGAAAGTAAGTTAAGTGTTACCCACCCCTGCCTCTACGCCCTTTGAGGAGAGGCTCAGTGCTTGAAGGGAAGAAATAAAAAGGAGTTCTTTGCTGCTTATCGAGAGTGCACCAACAACCCATCCACACTTGGTGGAGATACCCAACGGGAACGATCTCAGACCTCCCATCACCTGGAGATGCTGTCCTCTTAACACAGCACCCCAATTTAATTCCCCTCGCACACTAGGCTTGGCATCGAGCCACATCCTGCAGTACGTGCACTAGTCACTGGATGTGACACTAGGTTGGGTATTGCCAACTCATTTTGTGGAAGCAGTGCAGCATCCAACTGGAGCCAAAGATACCTCACCTCACCGTACGGCACCTTGTCAGCCAGCAGCACTCAGGCAACTGCTGGTCCCAGTCAGCCTACGTCGACACCAGAACCCAGGAGATTGGTGAGTGAGTACCCTGGTAAGTCAGCCCTGCCTCAGTGGGCTAAGGTGGTAGTGAGAATCTAATTGATTGGAAACAAATGAGGTCGCAGATACTCCTCTGTGGTATCATTTTATTCAAAAGACGTATGTTCAAAAATATAAATTATTGTTTTGTTGAAATATCTTCTGTTTCTTTTCTCAAGAGACCTTCAAAATTGAAATGTGCGCTTGCAAATAAATATACAGTGTCCAAAAGGCGACAAACGAGATAGCAGATACCCTTCTGTGGTATCGCATATTCGGAAGACGTCTGAGAATTTAATTAAATTAATATTCCCTACAAAAATCATGTGAATGTTACACCCGAGACGAAAGAACATTAGCTTATGGTTAGCAAAATCATCCTGATGCTAGGCTAGTTTTTAATATTTTCAGAGACAAGGGGAGGCTACGTATATAAGCCTCATAGTTATTTATATATATATATATATATATATATACACACACGCACGCACGCACATGCGTGCACTCGTGCACTCTCTCTCTCTCTCTCTTTTTTTTTTTCAGAAGATGTCCACCTATTAAAATAAATTTATATAAAATTTTTCAAATGTGCAATTTTTGTAATAAAAGACAACTGAAAGCTTACTTCATGCAAAAAAACTTCAAATTTTTATCCAAATGTAGCGGATGTGTCAAAATCAGTTCAAAATTTCCCAAAAAGATATAATAGCATCCAACTTGTCATAATATATTTCTGAAAACCATTACTGGTGTTAGTTTCAGCAATGTTCTACTGTATTAAAAATGTCAACTGGAGTACCTGTAATGTTCTTAAAAAATACCATGCATAATGTTCTATGCAAAGAAACTAGCTGTACAGGTTGCTCTGAAATGAATATCCTGACTTCTAATGGGCAGTACCTTATAATTAGAATGCAGATACAGAAATAATGTTTCATTCAGAAATACACATAACCACGAAGTTTTATTGCAAGAGAATTGTAATTGTAAAGGGCTTTTTATAGTCCCCCGGTTTTATGCTGGAAAGCTTAGCAGGGGACGGTTTACAGACTAACTTATAAGCTAACTTAAATTAACACCCATGCCTTACCCGGGATTCGAACCCAGAGCCTCCCGCACCAACCCCCAGATCGGTGGTGCACCAACCGACTGCGCTACGGGAGGTCGGCTGCAAGTGAATTGATTCACTTCTTGTGTTAGGTCGCAATTCCATCACTGGAACACTGCCATTGATGATACCGTAAAATGGCATCAGTGCAGGATAAGGCACAGTGCATTGTGTGGCTGACTGAGAAGAAAGAAAGAAAAAAGACTAAGTACGAGCAACAGCATTTGGACATCCAGTTGATAACAGATTAAAAAGTTTTTAACTACAGACACAACTGAAAAAGGAAAAACAGTGGATGAACATCCACATCTTAACATACTATGGACAACAATTACATATGCAGTTATCTCGAAACAAACCAGTAATGTAGCATACTGCATACATCACATCATCTCCTGGTACGAAAGACCACAGTGCACAAGACGTTTGGCAATCATCGGCAAACTGAATGCATACGAGGTCTATATTTTTCTTTTGCACCATTCCAAACAAGAGGATTTTGAACAGCATATACATACAATTTCCAGACATGTTCCATCATATAGCAGGTAAATAATATGTACTGTATTTCTAATGGCAAACTGCATTTTCTGAAGAAGCCATGTTTCACCCATGGAATGATGTGAATAAGCACAATACATGTACTGGGGATCAGAAGAGTGAAGTGTCATGAGGGAGCATATACGGGAAAGTCCCAAGTTAAAAGTGTGGTCTGCATTAATGTGTGTCACTGGACCTTGCTTTTTAAAATCAAAACCGCCACTGGCAATGTTTATAGAGACATGACTCAAAATTACAGTTTCAGAAAATGCAGCCCCACGTGACTTTTCAACAAGATGAAACACCATCTCACTGAGCAACATGAGCAACATTTGTACAAGAAAGTCTAGACAAAGCATTCCCAATAGATATTGCATATTTTAAATAATAGTGCCAATTATGACCTCTGTGATCACTTGACATTTCCCACTGAAATTTTTCTTTTGGATGCATCAAGGATGTGATGAATGCATCACATGTACCAGATATGCACACACAGCCTGAATACATTCTTCATGCTCGTGAAGACATCACTCTCCAAATACAGTGGAACTACTGTACATCATAACACGTATGGACTATAGCAACAATTCTGTATAAAGATAGTTTTTGAATGCATCATTGCTTACGACATTAAAATTGAGGTTAATGTACGGATTTATACCAAGTGCCTATTTGTGTTCTTACTCACAGTAATGATAATATAACTCTTTCCACTAGTTGAAATGAAACACATGTAAATGTTTTGATTTTATGCGTGACCGGTTAGATGAATAGTCACGACAGACGAGGATTCTGTCCACTAAACCAAAAGCGGGGTGAATACGTATGCACAGAGATACAAATAATACCACAACCGGAGCAGTCGATACTGACTCGTGCCCGAGTTGGGCAGCGCAGTCCCGTTCCGCTTGCCTTTCCGGTGTAGCTTGAGGAAGAGCACTCAACTGTCTGGCGGCAAGGAGTGCTGTGTGTCGCTCCCTACGCTTTCGGCCGTGCCTCTGGCTGAAATGCATAAAGTCTCTGCTCACAGGTTACTAATACAGCTTGACGCAAACAAACTAAATACAAGTTATAGTGTAAGTCCAGTTTTGGCTTGCTGACCAGGCTCTGTAAAGTCTCCACTGATCCCCCACGCTAGGCGGGCTGATCAGAGATGGAGAGCTGTTTGGGTCACCAATGCCGCCACTGGATGTGCGTCCACACAGGAATGGACGGCATGTCTCAAGCCACAGTTTATTCTGGCACTGGAAGCAGTGCTATGGAATAAGGCAATAACTTGAGACTGTCGCCCCTTTCTGGGTGAAGGTGTTACTAGTGGTTGTGGCTTCTCTGTTCCTCTCCATCAGCACTAAGCAATGCTGTGGTAGTTTAGAAAGCAACAGAAGGTCGTCTAATGGGTGTGTGAAATTATGACGGTCCCCTGAAGGGCGCCCGTGGCTGAAGTTAATTTTGTAGTTAAAAATTCCCCAGTCTGTGTCAAAGGTGTACATAGCAACCTGTATCTAGCAGGCAAACAGACAGATACTCTAAGAAATAAAAGCTGAGAGGTAGGAAACACAGCATGTTTACTGAAGTCTCAATAAACATGTGATGCGTGCTACCTCCTACCAGGCAATTGAGTGCTGAAGGTTACTACGCTAGCCAGGTGTCTGCGATATGGTTCTAATGGAGAATGGGAAAGAATTAGCTCAACAAAAAAATATATAATACTTCTAAACTGTCTAATAAAGATGTCTTGGGGAGTCAAAGTGAATTTAACGTGTTGGTAAGCGTTTTCACTGGTTGTTGGGTTGACTGGTCGTCGACGGTGAAGTAGCAGCAGGGGGCATACTCAATGCTTCGAAGATCTCGAAGATCCCACAGCACTGCTGTGGGATAATGCAAGAAATGGAACAAGAATGACTCTCAAGCTCAGCAGCGTCCTGATATATAGTGGAAGCTTGTAGGCTGCCGGTGTGGGGTGCGGGGGAGGCGTGACGTCTTCCTGCCCTGGTTAGCATGGGAATACTCTAGTCAGAGTTTCTGCTTCGTGCCTCGTCGGTGGTGCTTGGCCTTGCCTGAGGTCTAGGCAGCTCGTAGGCTCTCAGCGTGGCGTAGGGGGTTGCGTATCCTCCAGGTGAGAAGGATTTGCTCAAAGTTCCCGTTGCATGTAGGGTAGGCAACGTTGTCACCCAAGTCTGTAGTGGTGGAAGAGGTACTTCGGGAGATGAGTTGTAAACGTATTAGATTAGATGTATAAGCAGCACGTGCCAAATTATTAACCTGCAAATGGTCAAAATAATATCCACAACATTTCCTTCACGTGTACACATGAAAGGAAGAGATAGGCATGTGTCACATCCCTTTTTTCCTCTTCACTCTGCTCTTGACATTGGTTGGTAAGTGTCATGTTGCCAGTCAGAGCTGAATTCATAGGAACAAAGATGGGTGGAGAAAAGTATTGATCACATGACTGCTAGAAGAGGATAGTTAACAAATGAGAAAGAAGGGTGCCCAAGCAGAAGGGAGATGGATGGAAAGTGCAAGCGAAAATAAACCTTTCAATAAGTTTTCCTGGTTAGTCAGCATGATATTTTTTATCCTTTTCAGAAATGTCTTAAGAGAGTTTTACTGTTGTTAAAAAGTAAGGATGAATAGGCACATACATGCAGTTGGCCAAACATCTATCCTAGGCACTACATATTATGCATCTGGAACTCACTTTCTATCAGCTTGGCAAGACTGCTACGCATCACATGGATGTTTTCTATGCCAAAGAAGTGGAATCTGATGTTTTCATAGAAGTTCTCATTCTCGTAGCCTTTCCCTGCTGCACGGTTGGCCATTGCATTGATCTAGACAAATAACGTGCACTGCTAGAACGTATGTTGCAAAGTCCATAACACATCTATAGTATAGTTTAAAGACAAATGAAAGAGCAAGTTAAAGATCTAAAAAGTTCAGCAAAATGTACATTTTCCTCACCTCTCCCAACCCAAAAACAATAAAACACACCACCTTTGAAAAAGGCTAAAATGGGTAGTCAAAAAATAATAATTCTTAACAAAAATAGATAATTAAGTAATAAGCAACTATTTACAGTTAACACAGTGTTCATGAACACAACGATGAAAGGAGGAGGAAGCTGGTTGTAATCAGACAACTGTTCATAGTCGGACATACCTCCAGTCAGTTGAAGTTACTCTCCCCGAATGTTATCATTTCGCACCTCCACACAAATTTTCTTAAGGCTGTAGATACAACTCAAAGCCCATTGCAAAAAACTACTGCTAAAGATTATATTCCCCAAATTATAATAACTGTATGTTGATATTCATACTCTAGTTTCTAAGACCCCTGAAATAGTGACCCTCTTGAACTAACAACCCTTTTTTTGGGGAACTATGAAAGAAATTTGAATCTTGAGTTTACAGTACTGTTAGAAATTCACCCCAAAAATTTTACTTCCACAATCTAACAACACTAAAAATGTTTGTTAAACATCCACTACTTTTGGAGAAGTTTATCTGTTGTTCAATTGTAGCTCAGGCTGTTCAAGGACTACTTTATTATGTGCACCTTCTAAGTTCAATGATTAATTCAACAGTTTTTTCCCCTTGTTGGCATTTTTATTAATTTCTCTTCGATTTTTTAATTATTTGTTACTTACTCTGTTTTAATGGTTAGTGAATTTCACTCACATCAAACTGAACTATGGTACCATGCTAGAAACAAATACAATAAAGTTGAGTATGTACAATATTGCCAGCTTGTACAAGTAAAATTTTTGGGAGAATTTGACGTGTGGCGTCTTTTCTGACATTTCTTAACGACTTCTCATCAGCACGTGCATTCACGTCACCCCAGGTGATGTCTAAACGCCAAACTATGTCTACCAGGGAGCCTACAGGATAAGCCCCTTGTGAAGTGTGAATAAAACACCGGCCGAGCGGCTGACACCACAACCAGCAGTCAAGAAGATCCAGGGCGCGCCGAGGGATGGCACCTCTATTACCCAGCCACCAACAGGCGACACCTGGCTCAACCCGATAGCAGACGACATTACTGTTCGCACCCCTCACCCTTAGACGAGAACAGGCCGGCGGTATATATGTTGTAGCGCTGCTAAGAATCTTCAGTCTTTCTCCAGTAGCTCACTCCACCACCTCGTGCGTTGTGGCTCTCTTCTGACAACCAGGTCCTCACGACCTAACCGAAGCTCTTCAGCGACTTCACAAACATCTTCCAGACCTTCCAGTCTATCTTCACCAGCAATCCCTGAAGAAGTCTTCAACGCCCTTTGCCTTATCTACCCTTCTGGTAACGGCAACCACCACTGCCTTTCTGGTAGTGGTAATCACACCCCACTGCTCCTCTGGTACGTGGTCCCCGCAAGTACCTTCCGGACAAAAGTTTTAGGATAGCTAAGTTGAGTTGTTTTCATAGCCACCTAGCTGATTCGATTCTACCTTGTTCAGGGTAGACCCAGGTTCCCTTCACCTTGTTTACGTAGACTTACTTCCGTTAAGCTCTTTGCTAGTTAGAAGGTAGCATGGGCCAACGTATTTATTAGAGTTGTTCCGATACCATGTTGCCGATACCGATATTGATTCCCCGATACCAATGCCCTTCGCAATGAATTTTTGTATTCCTGTAAATAGTGTTATGTCACTATTCCATACAAGGTTATTATGTTTATGAACGTGAGTGAAGAAAATTATTGCACGAGTGAAAATATATTTATTTGTTCTTCATTTGTATATTTTTTGTAATAATGTGCAGCCTATACATGCTGAACTACAGTAATTTTTGTGTTTAAAGAAAGTAATAAACTGATTTCACTTTCTATAAACTATACTAATATAGCATAGCCGATACCATACCAGATACCGATACTATAAAATGGGTCTAGTATTGGCCGATACCTATACTTAGAATCAGTATCGGAACCACTCTAGTATTTATTCTTTACGAAGTACATACGTTTTCTAACTCACTTCTGAGTATTTTATTCCTAGGGTAATTGTGCTAAATCCCAGTAGACACCACATCTGTCGGAGTTAATCTGGAGACCACGGATTTGTCTTCATCACTTTACCCAGCCTAGTGTAGGACTGCAGGCTCCCTTCGCCGGGAAGCACCTAAGTCAGTACCACACCCATTAGAAGGCCACCCATACTGTGCACATGGTATACAGGAAGGTAGAGCCTCCACCACTAGGAAGACAACCCATAAGATTGCTAGTCTGCCAGTACAGTCTATACACCATCCACTGCAATGAACTGTGCTGGAGAGAGTGCAAGTATGGTCATGGAGGTCTGACTCCTTCTGGGCCCACATTCAACTGTCGTTGACGGGCAGCGTCAGGAACCCAATGCTCTATATCCACCGTGCAGAACTGTACTGGACTAAGGAGCACTAGGTACGACTCTTGTCTGTTATGATTCAACCTTTGGAAATACACCTAGCTAGGGACGAATGTCGCCTGCTTGCCTCCTACGAGGCTAGTATTAGACCCTACCTGTAAGCTACACACCCAAAGGAGTGGTACTCAGCGGTGGGACAGAAAGGCAGCTACTACCTCTAAATGCAAAGAGAGTTGCAACACAACTCCAACTGCACTCTGCAGCATAACCGCCCAGAAACGAGCTCAAGCCACCCGCCAGCTGGAGAGGCCTCACTTCCCAGCTCCCTCCCACTCCTTGTTTTCAACCCCCATCAAGACAGCCGGGTATCCACACATGATAGTTGCAGACATCTGACGGAATGAGAACATTCCCTACAGCATTGCCAACCACTGGTTTGGGGGATTCCGGAAGACCAGCCCTGTCCGGGCCCCAGCCAACTTCAGCAACCACAACTCCGAATCAGCACAATGTTGCAGCACCAGCTGCAGCAGCCAGCAAAAATTGCTGCAGATGGGTCACCAGCCACCCTGGGCCACCATCCCGGCAGGATAACCTGTGGCAGTGTGCCCACCAATCCACCGAATGGAAAACTGACACTTGACTTTGTGCCAAGCCGGCAGGCCACGCACCCTGCACTTTACACAGGCCATGCTCCTGTCCGCCACAACTACTGTGCGACAAAATCAAGTGTAACCCCGGGTGGAAGTGATAAGAGCACTGGTGTTGCAAGGTCACCTCGTGAAGTTCAGGGGGGGTATTGGTAGACAGGCAGAATGGCCCTTCCCGTACACTTTGTACAAAATGCAAGAGACCATCAGTACCAGCCAGGAAAGATGCGTGGTTTAATTTAAGACAAAAACACAGTATATATATATATATTATTGTCGAATGTAACATACAGGGACCTTTTATTTCTTGTTTAATAACCATTACTGGGCAACATTGCTAGATACATAACATTGGTTCCTCCACTCCAGGAATATTGTCATCATAGGTGTGTTCGGCTTTTGTAACGTCGCTTGTGCTGCCACTGTCGCCACCGCTCCTGCTACTGGTGCTGGTGCTACTTTGTAGGTTCAACATAACTTGAGGAATTTCCTCCTCCATCAGCTCGTCAATTACCCAATAATTGTTGTCTAGTTTTTTCACATGATCACATTGTTCTTTCCAGTCTGCTGGTGAACTACTGTCTATGGCTGAATGAGTCAATTGCAGAATGTTCGAGTTCGCAACATTAACATTTTTGTTAACACTGGATTTTATCATGCTCCAGATGTACTTTATTGGGTTTGGATCACACGGTGGTAATAGAATTATTGTGTGTCTTAGGGAGTAAACAGTTTATCGACGGTATAAATGGGAGGTAGCTGATGCAACCAAACCTTTACAAGCAGCTCGGATTTTCTCTTGTCGACAGAAAAAATAATGTTATTTATCAGCCAATTTCTCATGTTGGTAATAGGATACATAGTTGGGGGTTTGTTCTCAAACATGCTATGGTATGGAGTATTATCGTGAACAATAATGCTTGGAGACGGAATATTGGGAAGTAGTTGTGTTTCACACCATTTCATGACAGTGTTGCTATTCATTTATTTTTTGATTTAAAATTAACTTAGTTCCCTTGATGAAGCCATTTTCACTACCTATGTGAACAATAATTCATCGCTGTCCTGGATGGTTGTTTTTGTACACCCCTGCTACATCATAATACTGGCAAAACTTGTTTAAAATGTAATTAGGATGATTCCATGTCTCATCGAGGTATATTACAGGTAATTAACTTTACCCATGGCTGTCAAAATTTTCCTTATAGCTCGTAGGTATTTCGCTCACCACATGACAATCTCGTTTCTTTCCATTAAGCATAACTTATTATTTTTACATTTTTGAACTTCAAACCCATTGCTCTGATTAGTTTTCATAAAGATTCCCTACTACATCAGAAATTTATTTCTTTAGTCAACACTGCCCCCAAGTTTTTTAGGGTGGGTATAATATTTTTCATCACATAACTCTTGCACTTTTCTTCACACCACTCAGCATCTCAGCATCAAATTAATTAAACTGGCTGCTGATATATATATATATATATGGTGGTAATACTTATAACTTGTGGGTAAATGAGCGTGACACGAAACTGGATGGAAACAACACAAGTTACTACAACAGTTAACACCACTCTACAAATAACATGACTGTATGCAAAGGTTGTAGATAAGGCAGTTTGGTTGCTATTGGTTGGAAGGAGACGAGGCAAGCGACAGTGCAGGTAGGGTTGGTGTGTGTGTGTGTGTGAGAGAAGGAGAATGTTAGTTCACATTTGTCACGGGGCTTCACTAAAGGTTGTCTTGCTGTACTGACAGGCATTTTATATACCCTCGTGTCGCTGCCTGATACGAAACAAAACAATGCCAGACAATGACGTCGCATTCAGCCTTCAAAGGACGTCACGCGCAAGATTGAAAAATTTCATCACCAAGAATTCTGAATCCATTTTTACTAAAAATTCATATGCTATCAGCTAAGCGCAAACATTCTGGAACACAAATTTATCATTACAGAACATTACAAAAGCTGCTATACAAGATGATTTATAATTCCTATAACACTATTCTAGGGGTGGTAGGAGGCATGCAGTAGATAAAGTTTTGATAAGGGACCAATGTCGAAAAAAGGACTGAATCAGCACTACACAGATGGCACTAACCCTACCTCTCTTACCTTCATGAATTACAAAAACTGCTAAATGTGGCGACCAAGATTTTCGTTGTGCACATTCCATCTACGAAGCATATTTACATACTCATATAACAATAATACATCAAGTGTAGGCATGTTGAATACTGTTTTTATGATTGTGAATACTTTCAAATAGGTAACAAAAATTTTTCATTGCATGTGAATAGTTTTCAATACAAATAATTTTGGGAAAAATTGAAGACCTAGCATTTTAAATTTAATACTTAGGCCTATATGTTAATAAAGCTGGCTCTTCATTTCTTACCCTTGCATAAATGCCAATCACTTCACAAGTAAGTTACTATTTAATATGTAAAAAACTTCACTGCAACAATGAAACCAAAATCACAATGAAATTAAAATCACAAATAGACCACCGACAGATTTTTGAAGAAGAAGAAGAAGAAGAGGGGAAAATCAGAATATTGTAGTACAATAAAATAAATGTTTATTGTTTATCTTAAATGTGTGTGAATAAATTTTCTAGTTAAGTTACACTTATCAAATAAAAATTAAATAAAAGAAACGCACACATTCTGGAGTACAATCAAATACTGAATACTGTAGTACAATAATAAACATTTATTGCTTATCATAAAAGTTGACATGACGGCCTGAGACTAATGAATGGAGGAACGCCACCATGCCCAAAGTGCTTTGGTAGGGGCTAAGTCAGGCGCACCCGGTGACGGGGGGTTTTGAAATGATTCTAGTCATTACGATGTACTCGAGCGTGTCCAGTGTAAAGTAATGACCTGGTAGCTTTGAGGCAGGGCACGAAATTAGGTTCTGTGAGAGTGACTTACTGTTTCAGTGGGTTTGCTCTGGGCAGTATACATGGGTGATGCATAACTTGCGGAGACTGCTTAACCTGTGTCGACTCTGGCTGGCAGGAATGTGAACTGGGACGTCTGTATGCATGAGCATGTAGCTAGTGTTAAACACAGAGCTTGGTTCCACCAGCTTGTAGAATTGGCAAAGGCTAAATAATAGCCCTGCTGCAGTTACTGTCCTATGGTTCACTCAGTCGGTAAATCAACAAGCACGAGACACAAGGAAGCCAATTTTAAATAACAAGAAATGGAATTCCTATTTCGGAAAAGTTTTACTGAATTTTCAAAACCCATCACTGGTTCACAACACAAACAGATTGACTCCATAGACTGACGTGTGCCACCTATATGAGTTATATCAAAACGACTGTGACTCATCCTAACGTGTTAATAATATACAAGGAACCACAACCATAGATGGCTACAGGATTGCTTCCCGCAGAGGGACAGTTACAAACATGTGGTATTTCCTGATGTTCCAAACCCAACTTTTTCACACTACTCACGTAGTACTACGTATCCCAAGGAAGAGTAAAACCCAACACATTCACGACTGCAATAGTATCGCTCCCAGCCTAGTGGATGGTCCTGGCACATGAAATAAGCAATATTTCCAAGCGGCCGCAGTAACACGTCAGCCTCCCAGACGCACCTAGCAGACAGAATGTCGCCACCACAGCAAAGTTTACCGAAGAGGGCCGAGCACCACTGAGCGCCCGAGGACATATAGCCAAGCACCCGAGGCCATACAGTTGAGTGCAAGGTTAGATTTATCCCATCCCGCATGCTACACGCAGACATCACAGAGCAACGTTGCACCTCTCCCACTCAACCCCAGGCATGGGCCGAATGAGCGCAGTATATAAGTCAGTGCGTGGCCGAAGACACCAGCTAGTTCTCCCGTAGCTCACCTCAACACTTCTGTGCTGGGGCTCTCTACTGACTATCACGTCTTCTAGATCTTCAGCAACCACCAGTGGCTGCCGCTACCAACGACCAGAGGCTTCTACCACTTACACCCAGAAACTGCAGCAATTTTTACCACCAACAGCTTCCAGAAACTCTTCAACACCAGAAGCCTGCAAGACTTCACCCCACACTTCCGCTGCTGACCCTCCTAATTCAACAGCCGCCGCTACTTGCTGGTAAGTGGCAACTACACCCACTGCCCTTTTTTGGTAGTGGCCCCTTTTGTAAAGTCTTGTCTTGACAACCCCAGGGTAGAGTAACTGCATCTGAGTTATTTTCATAGCTGTCAAAGTTATTCTAATCTGGAGTAGCCTAGGAGCTGGTCACCTCCACCTTTAAAGTGTAGCTTGCTTCCATTCACACTTTGCTTAGTAATAAGAGTACGTGTCACCAGTATTTATTATTCGTAATAAATACATTTTTTCCTATCCCGGAATGAATCTGTTAAAGAGGTAAATCCTTTCCGACTTCTAGGTACTCAACCCATAGACAGAGCAAGCAGTAGACTGTGTTTTTAGAACCGTACGAAACATAGGGTAGAACTGCAGATGCCCTTCAGGACTCTGTACATCTGCAACACACACCACTTTTGACGGCGAGTCGTTCTGTGCACCACGGTGTACAGAAAGGTAGAGCCCCAACCACTAGGTACTCGTCCAATAAGAGCAAGACAGCCCTCAGGTTGAATCGCTACCAGAGCGCCACTGGTGCTGGCAGGGGTATTTTACCTGGGACTGGAGGCCCAGCTGTTGCTGGACCTCATCCCGACAGTAGTAGGAAGACAGCCCACATGACCCACCATTCTAGGTTTGTGCGCCAATGTGCAGAACTGTAGGAGCACAGGGTTCGCACTGTCAACTGCTGTTGGGATCTACACTTACTTAGGGTACCTTCAACTGCTTGCACCAGACACAGTAAGGTTAAGTGTCAATACTGCCTCTATGCCATTTGGGGAGAGGCGCAGTGCTCGAAGGGAGGAAGAAACGGAGAAGTTACTTACTGCTAAGCGAGTGTGCACCGATAACCCCTCTGCACTTGACGGAGAAACCCCTCGGAAACCAACTCAAACCACCCGTCACCTGGAGAGGCCTTCCTCTTCAGTCAGAATCCCTGTTTATTTCCCTACATACACTAGGCTTGGCATCGAGACACATACTGCAGTTCATGCCCTGGTCCCTAGGAGTGACTCCAGGTTGGGCATTACCAACTCTTATTTCGGAAATAATGCAGCCGCCATGTGGAGTATGAAATACAGTACCTCTTTGTACAGAAACTCATTAGCCAGAACTCCCCAGACGACTGCTGGTCCAGTCGACCTGCCTCTACACCAGAGCCAAGTAACCAGTGTGTGAGTACCCTGGTAAGTCAGCCCTACCTCAAAGGGCAAAGGTTGTAGTCAGACATATTACGGTACCACCTACAACTGATTTTGTACCGAATCGTACACCAACACAACTAGAGTTAGACACTGGCAGAAAGTCCAATCAGAACCAATAATTGTATACCGGAGCGTGTCTGACCTAACGCATGCCAAAGTTACATTGATTAGTCGAAGCGACATGCATTAAGTGCTTTTCTGGCGCCTAGCATGAGGCCAGCGTAATTACTGTTAATAAGAAAAACGGGACCAGGTCAGAATGGTCCAAGAGAGTTAAGACAGTAGCTGAGACTGATGAACCAGACTTCGAGGAGTCTAGAAACATTTTGTGATGCCCACACCAATAGGATGTCAGGAAGCAAAGGAAGTCCTACAGAGCCACAAGCCATTGACATGGCTGATGTGGTCATGAAGTGTGTATAGTCCATTCCCATTTGGAAGCGACTTATAAAATCAACCTTTGAAAAAACACTCTAGGCATAACAGGTCACCTGTTTTTTTCAATAACCTGTATTCCACAAATATACAACACTGTGGTTAACTTTAGAGTACTCTATTATTGAATAAATGAATATCTTAATCTCTTCTATAACTTGTAATAATTATTTCTTTTAAAAATATGAATTAACAATAGTGAGTGCAGCGACGTGTTGGCAACGACCGGTAAGAAATAGTTCACAGTAAAAATTTTATTTTAACCTCATTTTTTAGTATACTATTTGTAAATTAAACAGTGCCTACTGAAATATCTAAATATTTAAGTAGCCCCAATGGCAACATATCTCATTAAAAATAACAGCGGAAAATATTGTGAGTAGGCCGTAATGGTACAGTATTGTTTTATCGAGCGAGAAAGCAATTGAAAAACTGTCTGTTGACGAGGCTTGTCACACTCCTTTCTCTTTCTTCGTCTCTTTCACACTCGGGGAAATTTCACTTCGCTAGTAAACAGCAAATTATACCATATTTCATACTTATTACAGCAAAATAATGATTTTTGAATTTGTAATTTACAACTGAAAAGAGATTTTAATGTTTGAATACGTATTTTAATATATTCAGATGTGATGGTGGGGCAATTACCTAAAGAAGTTGGCAAACGTAGCGAGCCATGACATGGCGTGTTGCTTTTTGTCAAACAAAACATAAATTATTCTTACTCCGAAAAATACTTCAAATTAATACAGCACGTTTGTAGACACTGTATTTTTTAAACCTACCTAGGCAAGTTACGATGTTGTGATAAATCTGTGTTTCCATGGCAGTAATAAATATACTGTGACGCGTGTTTCGTTAATCATTGAGTCTGTTAAATGGCATCCTTTGTGCATCGTGGTCGATACGCTGGCCCTGTGTGTACGAGCTTTCAAGTATTTGACTACCACTATTTATACGTTTTAAATGTGAACTGTTTTTATGACGAAGTTATTTACTTACATCCACGTCTGTTTATTTATCACAACATTGTACCTTTGCCCTAAGGGGTTTGAAACACAGTCGTGTAACGTAATTTGCCACAACCCCAGAAGAAAAATACTAAGACCAGCTCAATAAATTTCAATAAACCTAATAAACAGTAAGAAGCAATACATAGAGATATGAGCGGAATAAAAGTTATCGTAGGCTTATTTGTGTGCATGTTCACTGCTATCTTTTAAAGATTGTATGACAAAAATGAGCAACACGAGTTGCGTGCTTGAATTTAATGTGCCTTTACACTGGTTGTTCCTTCGTTTTAATATTTATTCCAACGGAGGCCATCCTTTTAGAGAAATAACCCAACACATATCAATAACAAAAGGATAATTACAATTAGTACAGCCCTTTACCTCGCAGTTGTAACAGTGTTAAACACAGTCGTGGCAAAATACTAACATGCATTACATGTATTGAGCTATGTCGTGGAAAACAAATATGTTAATGTAAAATAACCGTAAGAACTGTCTTCAATTCAGGCATTTTTAAAACGTCATAAAGCTGACCTAAAAAATCTTACGAGGCCTAAATTGAATATTCATATGGAATGGTTTTTGGAATATGACAGAATTCTTTGAAATGCTGTAAACACTAAACAACACGTTTGACAGGTATAAAAGTCACATTTCAATGTTTATTTTTAAGTGCAGCAAAAGTATACGACTATATGTATACACACAATGGAATGTAAACATTGATTTTGACAGATGCTACATGGCAGTCACATGGCAATGTTTGTTTACATTTGGCGGAAGGATACAAAACGGGCCTGCAAGTAGATATTTAGCAGGGCTTCGAGAAAGTTGCTTCCAATGGGAAATGGATTATAGTCACAACATTTGCCAGGGTATCAGTATTCCTGCATTATATGAATCCATTCTCAGTGACAGTTCCTCAGCCGGTGCTTGGGATGAGAAGACAAAGCCCAAAACACTGATGGATTAGAGTACAGGTGCAAGACGTGTCAAATTTGAAAATACACGTATTGAAGCTGGATTACATGTCCAGGTCACGGCATCAACATAATAAACTGTATAATATGTAACGAGCCTTATCACCACACCTGCATAAGCTGGCCAGAAGACAGAGTGACTTGGTCAGGGCTGGTGTATCGATGCGAGGTATGCAAGCGAGCCGCCGTATACCATTCGCACAACCCAAGGCGTTACTCAGGATATACGAGGTATCCAGGAACAGCACCCAGCTGTCCTGCCAAGGGATACGCAGAGGAAATGCAAATCCCAGATAACGGAGGTCAACCTCATGAGGACTCCGTTGCTTTCACTAAAGAATGTGAAAAGGAGTTTAGTGAAATCAACCTCCTTAAAAAGTAATGGATCATTCATGTACAAACCCACCTAAGCAGGAAATCTTTAGAATGGTAAGAACGCTATGGTGAGTTCATCTCCAAATGGGGTCAATTTTGGAAACTACTAGTGGTGAATTTCACTGGTGAAGAGGTGGTAGCTAGGTTGACTACTGAATTTTACAAAATGTGCAGGAGCCCACTGAAGAGGCTCAGATCTTTATCAGAATAAAAGAACAAATGTTCAAACGAATATTCCCCAATGGGAATGAAGCCAGTGCCATTCACTACATCAAAAGAATGTTGTTACCCAACCTGAGAAACTTATTACTATTGCCAAAACCATCCAGCCTAGATGAATTAGTAGACAGTGCAAAAGAAGCAAAACACAACTTCCAGACACAACCTGTCTTAGATAAACCACAGAGTGATAAGGCAACAGAGTCATGCCTACCTCCGCCCGAGCAAAAAGGGAGAAACCCATCCCCTAACCCACACGTGACGTTTGTTCCGAAATGCTGGTTTTGTCCAGAACGTCATCTGAATAATGACTGCCCCTAAAAGGGCTATGGGGTCACGCAGTACCGGAGGAGGCACTGCATACAAAGCAGCTACTTCAACCTCCACTAAACAGTCAAGACAGCAAGCAGGAAATGCAGATGCCAGGGTGCGAAGCAGGCCACCACAGCTGACAAAACAGGACTCTGTATCCAATGCTTAAGCGAAGAAGCTATCCCCCCTCATCATCCCACACATAGAAGTTGATATCAACGGGAAAAATGTCTTAGCACTTCTAGATTCTGCAGCGACTGGAAACTTTATCCAAAGCAATCTGCTAAGCCAGCAACAGCGTAAGAATCTCCGACCACAGAAAAACATCATACGCATGGCTCAACCCGATGCTACCTTACAGGTAGATGGCAGAATCAAATTAACTGTAAGCCTACACAGGCATTCTAATCCGGCTGAATTTGTGGTCTCCCCAGTCCTCGCCGAGGCTGTTATACTTGGCTATCCCTGGCTACGACAACAACATTGCATCACAGATTACAGGAAATGAGTGTATTCAGGCAATAATGACAGAATCATGGTACATAGGGAAAACAGCCCTGAAGCAGTAATACCAGCGTCTATAGACCACAGCAAGAACAACCATGAACTCCTGGAATCAATATTTCAAGAGTTAAGGAATGTCCTAGGTGAACATGCAAGTGCCTTTGGACAAGGGGGTATCTTATGCCAAACCAGCACAAGATATGGACCACCACGGATGCCCTAGTATATATCCAGCCATTTCGAGTATCCGGTCTTAAGAGACAATTAATTATGAAGCAAGTCTACGAGATGAAGGAGCAAGGGATAGTTGAGCATACTAACTCACCCTGTAACTCGCACGTAGTCTTAGTGCCAAAAAAGGACGGTAAGCTCTGGTTCTGTGTGAACTAAAAGGCACTACATGATGTGACCCATTCAATAGCTCCTCCGGCCATTAACTTGATCCATACCCTCCAAGACATAGGAGAAATGAAAATCTTCATACCCTTGACATGGAGTCAGTATACTGGCAGATTGTGGTGCATCCAGATAGAAGAAAGTTCACAGTCTTCACAACACCTGAAGGAGAAACTCTGCAATTTAGAGTAATGCCATTTGGACTTAAAAATGCACCTACCATTTTGCAACGCCTCATGTCAGTGGAAGTGCTCACTGGATATCTTGGCGAATTTTGTTTAGCATATTTAGATGACATCATCTATTACAGAACATAGGAAGAACACGTAACCCACATCCAAAGGGTACTGGAGAGGCTCGAATTATGTACATGGGATGACACGTAAACTGACAAAAAGTCATTTCAGGAAAAACTTGATTAACTACCTTGGGCACATAGTATCTCCGGAAGAGAACTTCCGCCAACAAAACTTTATACAAGCGATAGAGGAAGCGGAGGAACCAACCAATAAATGACAGCTACGTCAATACCTTGGCTTATGCAATTGGCTACGTGAATTTGTGCCAAACATCACCAACCTCTGGTATCTCCCCACCTGCTGCTTGAGAAGGAGACACGTTGCAAGTGGGGATACGAACGACAGGCATTCCAAGCCCTGAAGGGAAGTTTCAAACAGGTAAGACAACTTCACTGACCCAGGGAAGTGAACCGCTCATCCTACAGACGGACGCCTACCTAAATGGCCTAGGTGCAGTATTATACCAACAGGGTTACAATGGCCAGCCGAACGTAATAGCTTACGCTTCCACCCATCTGAATGGGACAGAGCAGCGGTACAATATTAATGAGTAAGTGTGTGTGGTGGTCATATGGGCGGTGTGAAAATACAGCTGTTATCTAGAGGGGCAGCACTTCATCTTGCGCACCAATTCCAAGGACTTGCAATGGCTTAAAGAATCTCGGAACGCTAAAGCCAAACTCGGGCGGTGGGACATGTTCTTAACAGAGTTTGATTTTGAGGTCCAACACTGCCCGGGGAAAATCAATGATTTGCCAGACGCTCTTTCCCGCCATCCAAGTTTAGAGGAAGACACAAAGGCTGATAAGGAATGGGAGAAGATGTCCTCCCCCCTCCGATGGTGGCACAAAGTCCAGAGGAACAGATCCAGTTATTGCAACTTCAAATCAGCCGACACCAAATCAGCTTGCACCAACAAGAGGACCCAGATATCCACTGACTTCTGCAACAGCAGTCCTACCGGTTTGAACTAAGAGAAGACGTCTAGGCCCTCAGTGGGCAACCCTCCGCTCCATGAAAAATGTGGATTCCAAGGGCACTGAGAAAGGATGTGTGCAGGCACTATCACAACCATCCACAGGCAGGACATCCAGACACACATGAGACCCTCCTGGACATAGGGGCAAAGTATGGCTGGAATGGGATGAGTCGGGACGTTTGGCAGTACATTACCATATTATTATGCTTATATTTTATAGTATTTTGTTAATGTGTGGTACATACATTGTAATTTACTTCAAACAAAATGGTAACACAAGGTATAATGTCAGCAAATCATAAAAACACAAGTTAGTATTATTTATTTAGGCTTGTACCAGTATACACCCAGAGCCAATAACATACTTGCACAGTGAAAACTATAAACATACAAATAAAAAAACATGGTCAGAACAATAAAACACATAAGTGACAAGAGTAGCTAGCATTGAGAAGAAGAATGTTATAGAACATGATTACTTTATTTATGATACACATGTTAAAAATAAGTGATAAAATCACGTAAAGCGTGTACCTTAAAAAAATTCTGATTTTAATTTTAAAAATTTGTTTAAATCAAATAAATCTGATTTCTTGATTTTTGTTTTTTAAATCATGATTTTTATACACCCTGGCGGCAATTCAAAGGAGTACCTTTGAAGGTACACGTTTCCCAGAACCATAGTTATAATCTGGCAAAAACTGTATGTGATTGAGTCAAGCGATGTGGAAAATACTCCTGATACAGGCGTTGAGTAGATCCACTATTATGCCACTATGCTGAAATTTCCTGTAAAGTAGCAATGTGTAGGTGTTCTCTGGAAACGTATTTGGCCATCCTGTACTGTACTGCATTTATCAACAACTGATGGCAAGTGGAGTGATGGTCAAAGCAGTGCGTCATTGTAAACAGACCACACATGCCATCAGGTAATATCAGATATCGCCCTGCATCTTTAATAGAACTGCTTTTTGTAAACTTTATAATTTATAAAAATGATAGTTAAATAAAATTAATTACATGCACATTAAATCCTCAGTGCATAACTTGACCTTACATAATTAAATACATTATCATACTTATAAGTACGAACCCTTGGCCGTGTGTCCACAACGTACATATAGCTCTTGTTGGGGTTGGTCCGCAGGATACAGTTCAAAAGCTGCTCATCTTCAAGGCACCGAGCGCTGAAACCAGACAACGGCTGGCTACAGCGACAAATCGCGGCCTGTAAAATAAGCAACGCATGGGTTACTCTACCATCATTCGCGTACACTGGTTACATTTACCTTTATGTGCCTCTCAGGTACACCAACCCAATTAATCCATTAGGAAGGAACCCACTATTGCAACTTCACATCAATACAAATGTAACAACATATAAACTTGCTTTGAAGAATCATACTTGAAAATTAAACATAAAACACTACTGAATGCCATAAGAGCTAATAATGTATACATACTTTGCTTTTACTGTCCTCATCAATGTTTATGTTGATGCGTGACGTACCGGGAATAAATACTTGCTAGTCTGTCTCTACAGAGGATGTCCCAACCTTTTTGGCTAGAAGATGAACCAGGTGCATCTATATGTGCAGCATTTCAGTTCTGCATGGGGGCAAGTGTCTTCCCGTTATACAAAACTGGCCGGATGGCTTTGTGGCAGGGCATAAAAGTCAGGTGTGGACAACACAATTTGGCACTTAGGTGCCCCTACTGCTTAAGTCATAACTAGATGACTGTTTGTTGGAGCAGTGTTTGTGCAAGTTGAGGCTGGTGTTGGTACACTGTAGCAAGTGGTTGAGAATTGAGGCTTTGGCAGAGGAGTAGGGCATAGTATGGTGGGTACCAAATACCAGATGACTGGTGTTGGTGGCTAGTCATGTTGACTTAAGTGTTAAACTACCCACCAAGGATACCTCGTGTGTGCCAGGGACAGGTAGACACACCCTATTCTCAAGTCTGGCAGAGACTGCAGTTCAAGAGGGAAGTCAGGCCTCACCTACCCAAGGTCGTACACGGGTGTGTAGCCTTGTCCCAGTCTTCCCAACTCAGAGGACGTCACTCTCTCTTGGCAGAGACTGTGGTGGAGAGGCCAATGAACACTGAACTGACAAGCTGTTTCCAGGACAGTGTACCTGTGTGGCTGCTCCTTTCCTTCAATCCCAAGGGGTTGACGACAAGGGCGGCCAATGCTAGTGCATGGGTGTGAAACTAGCGTTTGGTTTGGTTGAGTTAAATTTCCCAGGATCACCTGCATTCCTGTTACGTGAGAGTAACCACAGAAAGGTGCTACGTCTACAGGAAAGAACTCAAGTTAAAAATTGACCCACCTTTTATTCCAGTAAGGATGTAAACACATGGTGAATGCACCGTAGCTCCTGGTCAACGGTGCAAATATCAGCTGGAAAGCTAGAATACATTGTTAGGATAACCGGTAGGGCGACAAACAAGGTAATGCTGGATGTGACGCTGAACATCTAAGCAATCAACTCTGGCATTGTTGTACGTAGTAATCGTGGGAAACGACGTAATGTAATAGCTTCGACATGTAGCTGGGTAAACTAAGCAAATACGTGAAAGGACGAGTCCTGATAAGAATTACAAGGATAGGTCTGCTATAGATACATCCGTATACTGCAGGGTGAATAGGTTTTGTGAGGTACATAGCTGGGAGAGTGCCTAACTAACATAATCTAACCCTATCACAAGCGTAGCTTAAGTGATGCAAAAAGGGGTATAGTATCCGAGCAACACGTGTTGGAGACTAATGTAAACGGGACAATTGTGCAACTAAGTCGAGGGGGGTGGTGGTAACAGTGGGGGGTAGTGAATGTATGGCATGCCTCTGTGACGTCACTGGCCGGCTGGAAAGGGATGCGAAACAAAAGACAAATGATAATGATAATTACTACTGGAACTATCTAGCAAAAGAACTCATTGCCTTTTAAGTATTGTTGCGGTGGGCCAGTGAATACAACAATCTGCGAGGCAGACAGGTACAATCTCACATTAAATCGGGACAAATGAAAATGCAAACTTTCGTCTCATGGCTAAGCTGAAATAAGGATGGAGTGGAAGTTGTCTAATCTCCATTGTTGAAAAAGACATCACGCGACAATATTTGACTGTGAATACCATTCACAAGAGCTGAATGACTGCCAAATGTGCTTTGGTGTGAATTTGACAATGAGCGGTAACATAAAATATGGTCTGCTACTTACAGCAGAGTGCAGAATTTTCTCTTTACAAGGCTCTCTGCTAAAACCTATAATTCTGCATAACCTTCCATGCTGGCTGGTTCCAAAGTAAATTACCAGACTCCTCCCATGTGAGGCTATCTTCCCTAACCAACTAAGAAATAACAATGATCTCCTCTTGAGTTCACACGGAAGCTATGAACACTCACATAACTAAACAGACACAGACATACAAAGACATTGAGTTAGATGCTGGGCAGCAAAAAAAATTTTTATGAAAAGTTTTTACACGATTTATTGGACAATAGCAAAAATGTGTAACATTAATGCACAATGACTTCATCCAAAGACAGGCATCTTGTAGAAATGTCTGTCTAGGTAAGAATTCATGCTGAGTGTAACATGGACATAGGGCATGGAAACTGACCCCTCCATTGTAGACTACGTCCGCAGCACAACATACTTCAGTGGTTGGGCTAGTTTCTTCACACAGTGATTGATCTATGCAAGCCATTTTTGCTATGTTGCCTTATCATTTGACATGATTTCTCTTTACTTTTATGTACATTTAAGGATGTATATAAAGATAGTGTCAGAAAATGTATCAATCTTTGTAATTTTTTATTTTAATGGACTGATTACACTAACATTTTGTAAATCTGATAATCCTTTCCTGGAAGATAATTTAAGAAAGTAACACTTGTAAGTAAATTCACTTAATCACTTAATTTATGAAATGCAAAATGAAGGTGCTCCATCCTCTATCCAATAACAGTAAACTTGAATGCAGCACCTTTTTTATGATCAATTTAATTGCAATTTGCTTTCCTCATGCAAAAATTCACACACAGGGCCATCCACTAGTTGGTTCAAGATTACATCATTGAGGGGAAAGATACAATCATAGATCACTGCTGTCACCAAATTCACAGTAAAATAAATTCAGAAATTTTACTTTGTTCCTGTGCAGGTAGCTGAGGACAGGAAGGCGACCTTTGCTGCGGAAACGAGAGCTGCCAATCAGGATCTGTGTGGTGGCAGATGACGGGACGTACAAATACCGAGGGTACGTATCACACAGCTGCGGGAAGGAAAAGTCAGCATTTATAGAACATTGCACACATGACAGACACTTCAAAAATGAGACACATTCTGCATGCTTCACCTCGTAGTCCTTGTTCAGCAGGGTGAGGCTCCAATGGTCATTGGGGACCCGCATGCGCTGGAACTCTGCTTGAACATCAAAGAAGTTCCACCCAGCAGACTTTGGAATGTCCTCTGTGCTCGACGTGTATGCAAAACAATATAAGTCTTCTATGTGCACTGTAAGGGGATTAAGCTCTTCTTAGTACTTCCAGCACAGCATCAACTGCATAAGCTTTAACTAACATTGCCAACGTGATTTCTCGACGTAACACAGATAATGGGTTATATGTATATTGGTACAGTCCTCAGCCCTCCGAAAAGTGGCATCAATAACTTTTATGGATAGAAAAAGCCACATAGACAAGATCAAAAATCAATTACAAAATAGTAAACTACATTAAAGTATGTATATTCAATACATTAATACCATAATAAATAAAATATGAAAAATCTGCTTTAACTACTTTTGATTTTAAACATCAATATCACAAAAAGGATGATCAAATTATTTACGTTTAGATCAACAATGGGATGCTATAAATGTTCTTCACATCACATTTATTCCACTCATACCCATCACCTACCAATTTAAAACACTTCATTTCACAGCTTTCTGATTGAACAAGATAAAATTAGAGACACTGAAAATAGTATAGATTCGACCAGTGTTTCAACTATGGACCTACAATTATCTATAGGCATTATTAGGAATTACAAGTGAACTTCTATACTAAAATTGGACAGTATTATTGACAACAATTTTCCACTGTTTTAGAAATTATTACAAAATAACAACTTATTTCAGAAAGCAAGCACTCATCACAACCATGCAAATTCAGTATACTCCAACACACCTGGCTGTGATAGTTTCTGTAGTGTTGTGAAAATCTCATGGCAATCCCGCTCACGCGGGATGACAAAAGTTACAGACAAAAAAGTTTTACATCTGATTTGCAGAGGGGAGCCCGTTGTTGTCAATGGTAACTTTTCCACACTGGCTATGTGCATGTGAAGAACCTGCAAGGACACACACATGAAAACAACTTATGTAAACATAGAGAATTGCAAGCTCTTAATGAACAACTTGGTGTTTTTTTTTAGAGTAGTCAAACAAAATTTTAGTATTTCAAAAATGAAAAATTATGCACTCCACAGTAGAACTTTATGTACTGTATATATGGCCACCCACCTCCCACATATGGGCTTCAACATACAGCCTGATGCAATTATCAATTAATTATTCCATTTCCTTCAACTCCACCACATCCCTTACTTTGTATTTTCATAGTAACTTCTATGTATTTTGTATCAAATTGTATGGTTTTACTGTGCCCTTACAATATATTCAGTAAAACCACAAATTTCTAAAAAAACGAAATTTTAAATTACAGATATTCAAGACATAACCAAAATATTTGTGTCACTGTAACCAACCTCCCTCTTTCATCCAATTCAGTAAATAAAACTTTATTAATTTAGCTGTTAAACCTTTCCAGAATTACATGTGGGTCATTCCATGTGAAATCATCAAGACACTGAAACTACATCATTTGTGATTTTGATAAAAATGTATTCCTATGTTACCCTATCCTCAAGGTAAAATAAAATCAATTTAGGTTTTTAACTATAACACGTGGATGATGGCAGCTCTTTTTTGTACACACTGGAAGCAAATTTCACAGATTTCTGAGGTTTACGTAACTATTATTGAGTTTTTAGTGTCATTTAAAAGCTTACATAACGTAATATTACACTGCATCTTTATATTATGAAATAAATTTTATATTTTTAAGATAGTGGCCATTTTCTTTCAGGATTCAGATAACTGTTTTACTCCACTTTATACCCCACCCTGCTTCACCAAAGTTGCATTTAGAAATCTGATCTTTTGTGTACTTAGTGTCTAGATGTAGAACAGTGTGCAACAACAAAGTTATCTGGGTTGAAGACTTCCTTCCTAGAAAAAAAAGTCTCCAACTTGGGAAAAAATGAAAATTTGCTGTTTCCAAAGCAAAAAAAAGTTACGTGGAGGGCAAAATAAAAACTTGAGTTTTTTATGAAAGATACTCTTGATGAATAGCTATGGGGCATAAGTTGTAGTTGTCCCATTCACCCCTGTTGAGTACACAGACCTTTGGGGTAAAAAAAAGTATATTTTTAAATTTAATTAATTGTCCACTTTATAATCCCATGTCATTCTGAATGTGATTAATTTAAGTGTTTGAAAGGGTTGCAAATGTGAATTACCTTTGCTTTAGTTGAAGAGTGTGCCACTAAGTTTTCTTCATGCTGGCAAATAACCTCAAAACATTAAAAACAGCTTTACACATAAATAACTAATCACTGCACAAGTTAATTCATTCTAGCTGTGGTACAATCAATTAAATTTTACTGCTATGTCTACATTTTAGTCTTCTGTTTGTACATTCTCAATTAAATTTTCACTCTAACAGACAGTCACTGTTTGTACACTTATGGTAATATTTACGAATTTACGAACTCCATGTTTATGCACTATGCAGCAATGTTACTGTGTAGTATGTGCCATTCTCTCTTTGAAAATGACATAACATTTCACTCAGTTTGTTGCTTATGTTGTGTGTTCTTCCATCGGAAGTTACTACCTCAAGTGGTGACAACATTCTTAAAATATTCACTGGTTTAATTAGACATAAGTACACATAATGAGTAGGCCTATGCACCAAATGTATGTACACATACTAACCCTTTAACTGCTGAACCATAAGTGAGATGAAAGGGGAGTTTAGGGGTACAGGATGGGTCCTTGGTTCACGAACCATCGAAGGTAATTAAACTATTTTTTAAATTGTGCAATTAGATGTAATGAGAAATGACACATAATTAGGTATATGTACACAAAATAAGTATGTACTAAATGTAAGTACACATGTTCAGCCTTCGACTGCTAAACCATAAATGACGAGGTTGAAAGGGGAGGTTAGGATATAGGTTGGATAAGAGGGAGTGTAGAGTTGACAATTAGGTCCTTGGTTCGAGATCCGTTGAGGGTATGTAGATTTATTTTAAATCACGTTATGAATAATTAGATATAAGTATGCACAATGAATAATAAGTAATTGCACAATGACCAAGTACAAACTTGCATAATTAGTAATTACTTTTTATGCATAACCTGAGACTAAGTACACATCCATCCCCCAGCACTGCCCACTCGCAACTCACTAATATCATTCATTATAACCCCAGCCCTCCATAATGGAACGGAGCTCCAACCCTGCATCATTGGCAGACCCAGCCCAGCACGCATCCCCTCTGCCTAGTGTCTCCAACCAGCTCACCGCGCGTGACACCAGCTGGGGAGACAGACAATATTTCCTCTTTGTCCTCGCACGCCGCTTTCATCTCCGGGTCAGCACGCATGATACTACTCACTCACACACTCACACACACACACACTCACTCACCCACACCTCTCTCTCTCTCTCTCTCTCTCTCTCTCTCTCTCTCTCTCTCTCTCTCTCTCTCTCTCTTTCTCTCCGTGATATTTTCGTAATCTAGAGGGACAAAAGTCTTGAGCTCAAACTTTACAAGTCTAATATGAAGTAAAATGTTTGGATTGAACTTAAAATTATCACGGTTTCAGACATACATTGCAACATATACACATTTTATACATTACATTTTACATTATTGAGGTTCAAGTATATAAGACAATAAACTAAAAACACAAAAACACAACACAAATACAATACAATATAGAAACTTAGAAGACAAATAATATCATAACATACAAAAACGACAATAGATCATTCAGAGAACCATAAACTTACGAGATCATTTGGAATAACTATCAGATTCTTCTAATTGAATTACACTATCTACCAAAAAGTAATTGGGCACCTGTCCACAATGTTCGCTCAGTGGTTGTCACCCCATTAGAATCTCGTAGGGCCACCTCTTGCGGCTATAACAACAGCCATCCTGTCTGGCATGCTCTCTAGGAGTGTTTGCAGAACATCCACGGGGATTCATCGTCATTCCTCTTGCAACCATTCCATGAGTTGAGCAATGGATTTTGGCCACGCTTGACGAGCCCTAACCCAGCGATCCAATTCGTCCCAAAGATGTTCTATAGGGTTGAGGTCAGGGCTCTGGGTAGGCCAGTCCAATCTACGAACATTGTTGTCTGCGTACCACTGCATAGTAGCCTTTGAAACATCGCAACTGGCACTGTCATCCTAGAAGTAACACGGGTCCATTCCGTAAAAACGCCACAATGTTGGGAGCATTTCATTATCCAGAATGCTAGCACGGACAAACACCAGCGGTCCTATGCCGATGGCCGTGAAACACAAGTCAACTAACGTACTGAATTACCTTTCTTCATGGGTGCCCAATTACTTTTTGGTAGATAATGTATTTTATGTACAATGGTGGGAGTTCTCATCTCTAAAAGATTGCATACATTTTGCCACAAATAGTTTTTGGAGGAGCACGTGAACTTGCAATGAGTGGGTCTGAAGTTATGAGTAATCAATTCATTAAATCTGTATTTGTATTCACTCTTGATGTCTTTCTAGTGAACAATTCTTTGAATTTCCTGTCTACTTATTTCTAGCCTCCTGTGCTTCTTCCAAAAGTTGGCCGATTGGAAGAACACAAGAAGCTATTATATCTTTTCCGTGAATAAGTGTTTTATGTATGCTTACAGGCATTGAGTACCACGAGTACTCCTTGACGTACAATTCTCTCATTACCGTTGCATATTTTTGAAACTTGTTGATATCAATATGAAACCTGCTACTTATACACTGTAATATAACATGGAAGCGTTTAATAAGCTCAGCATCGACACCATTAATTTTGGCTAACTTTTCAGATATTTCTAAAGAACTTTCGAGCTACGTTCCCATCATTAGTACTTCCTGTTTGTTGCTTAGTTATATCTACCAACATGCCTAACTCACTCCTGAACTTTTCTTGCACTAGTTTTTTTCAGCTGCTTTTTTTGTTCTCATCTCCATTTAAATTCTCTAAAAAAATGTCTTGACATTTTTATGTACATCTAATTATTTTGCCTTAATTGCAAGTTAAAGCAGCCTGCTGTCGCTTTGCTCAGATTTTATGGAGTTGATATACTTCTTGATATATCTGAAACCACTCAGCCACTATGGCACCACTAGAGAGTGCTATAGCCACTGGGCCCCTACGGCCCCACTTGGGATCGCTCTCGCTCTAGCCACGGGCCACTGCAGCCCCACTTAGAATCACTATAGCCACTCACTTTGGATCGCTCTAGCAACTAGGCCACTGTGGCCCCACTTGAGAGTGCTCTAGTCACCAAGCCACTATGACCCCACTTGGGATCGTTCTAGCCACTGAACCACTGCGGCCCCAGATTAGAAACCTGGCATTCCACTGAATAATGCTAAAGCATGGGGGGAAACAAGATAGAAAAGTAATAAGAACAAAAAAGGAAACATACACATTCCAATAATCCACATCCCTTTATATGAGAACTTGGAGGTTTAAATGAAAAGCTAATAAGAAATATTGCATTTTAAATGACACAGTTTTAGCATACTAGATTTATTCTACTTAATAACATAAGTTCCAATTTTTTTGCATGTGACTAGTGACATAGCTCATCTGCCTCACCAGTTCAAAAAAGTGATGAATTGTGTGTTTTATAGACAGAATGCCCAAAAGTCATACCTACAGCCTATACCATTTACCAACAGAATCTTGGATGAAAATGGAAATTAAATCAGAATTCCATCCTACAGCATTTTTACTAGCTTACTCTGGCAATGGTATGTTAACTGTCTTACAATACATTATATTCCATTCCATTTCAAAATACATCATGCTTTTTAAACAAGAGGCCAAAGTAAGCATTTCAGGTTCAAGTCTGGTTGAACTTTTTTTTATAATACAATAATTTTTCTTGGATTTTAAAATTATTTCTACGAAAATATGATTATTTCAATATATAACTCAATCTCTTTTGGTTTAAATTTGAGCTGTTGTACACTAACTGCATGACGTTAACTAACTACATGCCCTTCAACACACAGAATTGCAAGATTATAAAACTTAAGGAATGGAATTGTCTCAAAGATTTTCATCTAAATTTTCATTTATGATTCATGTGACGTACGTCATAAAAGTGAATTGAGGGACATTAAAATGCTCTGCTCAGGTTGCATTTATACTGCCACCTTCACTGCTGTATTTACATCTTTGTGTTCTTGATATATCGTTGTATATTTAATCAGCAAGTTTGGCTGTAAAGTACTGAACAGAAATACAATGCATTTCATGTGAACTAATCAGTGCATAATGATTAATGTTCAGATTTTTCTGACTATACATTTATAGAAGATTCCCAAATTTTAGACTTTGGAAAAAAAGGTTAAATTAATGGGTGACAAATTTAACATTTTCAACGCACTGCTAAATGAATGAATGAATGAAAGAAAAAAAAACCTCTGATAAAATAACCCCTCATAGTAGACAGAATTTAAAATGACTAATGAAGACACACTCAAAATTATCCAAGCTGCCATTAGAGTTGCAATGGTGACAGAGTGGATGGCTAAAGATATTAAGTTAAACACACTGTCATAAGCAGAATATTAACCTTAAAATTTTCCGTTTAGACTTCCACATGTCTTAAAAGCTACACATTGTGTTAATATGCAACACAAATGTTAAAACCTATAAAAGTATGTCCTTACGCGTACTTCAACTTACCCAAATTTCTTTCTTCCCATCAGGATCACCAAAAATGAGATGAGTTGTTGTAAGGTAAAGCGTACCTATGGAGGGTTTCCGAGCATTGTATCGATCCAACATCCGCACATTTTCTACCTGAAAAATAAATGTCCACAATTCAATTCATCCACTCTGGAAAAGACAGTCTAGATGAAAAAGTACAAGGCACAACTTGGTTCATCATGATTTTCTTTATTCTAATACAGAAGTACTTCTAAACCATCTCAATGGCACACAATTAAACCCTGTGTGTTGCACTGAAAGAGAAAACATACTGTCATATGACCATTACAATCTAACAATCCAATTTTTTGATCAATTATAATTAATTGATTAGGATCATTAGTGTGACCTCCAAAAATATAAGCATTGTTGAGTAATCAAGTTCACACAGTTCTCAGCATCATGTGGATCATGTACATGTGAGGAACGTGCAGGCCTAATGCAATTACTGTATATGATGCTTCCATGCATTGACACCTGTACAGCGGATACAATGGGTGGAGGGGGCCACATGTAGTAGGTACTTAGTCCTTATCAGTACTTTTCTACTACTGAAACTAGCACTATGCTGCACAATACTTTTAATGTCCTCTACACTTAAAAGTTCAAGAAAGACAGCAACTTAAATGCAATAGAGCCTTTCTCTCCTAATTGGAAACTCACCCATACAAAGCTGTCCCATGCGTGTTTTGTTGTTTTAATAAATAACTTAATATGTACAACGGAAGGTAGTAATAAATTAAACATATACCTTCAAAAAGCTGACATATTTACTCTTTATTTTGCGAGTTATGGACGATTTTCTGAAAATTCTTGACAGAGGACTGTTATATCTTCCAGGGGACTGTTTAAATGAAATTACAACTATACTGATATACGTAAATTACAACTATACAGACATAGTGTGGTTACACGAAGGAACATGGTAGACAGTCTTTCTTATTAAATTTTTTTTTTTAATAAATATGATACGAGGCAACATAGAATGAAAAATTAAGTTATGGTTAGTAATTTATTTATTTACTGTTTTAAGTTCCAGCCAATAGCATAAGCCAATAATAGGATGGCACTGATACATAAAACTAACTCTACATTACAACACACAAAAACATGACACACAAATACAGGACAAACACAAACATAGAGACAACAACAACAATAATAATAATATTGAGAATAAATGTACGTAAGAGGTGGTTGTTTAAAGTATTTGGCCAGGGAATGGACACGTTAGTACTTGGACGCACCAGACACGTCGTAGTTCTTACTCAAGCACACTTTTATTTTTGATATATAATTTAAAATTCAAATGTCAAACAAGTTGTAAGGTGTGAAAATTTGGAGCAGGATATGTACTTCGCTTTCAGTGTTAGTAGCTGTAGGAATGCACTTTGCAAACTCTGAGTTGAATGTTTCCTTATTTCAAGCAGCAAATTGTGTTAGCTAACAAAGCCAAACATTTTTTAATGTAATTGGTTAAGGCGAATAGCTTTGCATTCAATCTCGGGTAGAGGCTTCATATGCGCAGGGGAAGTGAGAGAGAGGGATAGAGATGACTAGTGGCGCGCTCTGGCAGCAGGGGTATAAACTAGCCATATCCAGCGTTGTGCCCGCTGGAGCTGGAGTGCGCTGCAGTTCTGAAGAGGGTGAAACAAAGGCATAAATATCTCCCCAACAGCTGCTGCACACTGGGGTTTGTTTGCGAGTGATGCAAGGTGTTGAATTTTCCTGTATTACATACTTCTAAGCCCTCTTGAGTTAAAGTCTTATATAAAAACACTTAATTCTGAGCATGTGGGAAACATTGAATAAATGAAGGAACATTTCAGACAGTCTTTTTCATTAAAATATTTTTTAAATAATATATTATGAGGTCATGTAGAATGAAACTTAACTTACACTAAATAATAATTTACTGTAATGGTTAGTAATAGCATTGGCACAAGCTGTCATGCGAGCTGTTGGAGTTAGTCATATGATAAATCACTTACTGACCTATGGGAAACTTACGTGCAAATAAACACTAAGACGATTTAGAGTTTTAATTATGGTTTTCCTACATTAACATTTTTATTACTAAACAAAGGTTATGTATGTTGCAATACACATGTGAAAATTAAGTAATACATTTGTACAGTATATGAAAGAACCACGTAATTAAACAAATAGTTTGTTTTGTGTGTGGTGATGTAGTGAGCAGGGCATGGTGTAGTGTGGTCTGGGATGTAAGCGTGATGAGGATACCTGGCCATCTCCTCGTGCGAGGTAGAGAACTAAAATATATTTACATGGTTGAACATTTAAGTGTTTGAACAAATTATTCTTTTAATAAATAATATTTTCAAATGATGTGACATAAAATATGAGTCACTGACAGTTATACACTGTGGGAAATATAAGACACGTTACTGAAACAGACTTTTTATAAAATAAAACAAAAAATTAACTTATAATGTAGTTTACAGAAAATTAATTTAATAAAATAGCAAGTGTTGGGACTATGGCGGTTGGGATAGCTGCGGGATATATTTAACGACAAATAAACTAGTGAGTTCAGTTACAAGCGGACAGTGACAGCGAACGGATGTGCACTTAGGGTGTAGGTACTCATTTATTTGGTAATTCATCTCTCATTGTGCATACTTATTGTTTAATTAATGTCTTGTGCTTGGTGTGGTACTACTGTAATTGTAATTAATTGATTATTTGTTAGACGATTAAAACCTAATTACCTCCGATAGGGTTCAAACCAAAACTGTCTCGTTTTAATTGGTACTTAATAAAATTGCTTGGTACTTCGTTTGAAACAGTTATGGGCAGGCTAGTATGGATTGGTAAACAGGTGCATGGCCTGTGGGCT
Organism: Dryococelus australis; assembly: GCA_029891345.1. NCBI lineage: Eukaryota > Metazoa > Arthropoda > Insecta > Phasmatodea > Phasmatidae > Dryococelus > Dryococelus australis. Next base: position 114,455,681 of record CM056998.1, on the reverse strand, counting down.
AGGTGGCCAGGATTTAAAATTAATGGAAATAAAATACATTCTCGGTTCAGTTTCGAACTGACAGTGAAAATGTGCACTTAGCTTTATAATTCCTCTCTCAGTATGCATACTTATTGCTTATTTAGTTAGTGACTTGGTGCACACACTTAGTTATTAATGTCTCGGTATTTGTTTAATTGGTAATTAATATTGTTGCTTATTGATTAGTTAGTTTCTTGTTGCACATGCTTAGTTTAATTGCTAATTATTAAATTCATTATTATTGAAATGCTATATTTTTGTATGTCAAAATTAGTTATTTTTTTTAACAATAGATTTGTGTCGGTTATAATTCGTTATTTTCTAACACTTGATTATTAAATTTCTCTAATTGCACAATTTCTGAACTCAATCACTCGGCGCCCTTTGGCCCGGCATTACAGTTCCAGAGCTCAGTCGTGTGGCGGACAGCAAAGAGGACAGATCTAGTTTGTTGCTCTCTCCCCCTTGTGCCCCTCACACACCATCACAGCTCATTTCCTCGCCAGACTCCGATCAGGATGGACCTCTGCCTCCTCCTTCCCCTCATCAACCCACACAGCTCATTCCCTCAGCAGACTCCAAACAAGACGAACCTACCCTGCTGCTCATCCCCCTCCCCTAACCACAAACCTCATTCTCTTGTCAATCACTGACCAGGATTGACCTCTCCTCCTTCCCTCCTCACACACACCCATAGAGCTCATTCCCTCGCCAGACTCCGAACTATCAACATCTAAAATGTCGTTACGGCATTCTTGCTCCAAGGAGGGGTAAACCCATATATGTTGCTGCTCCCGACCCTCAGAGATCATCGTCCGCCAGACTTCGAAGAGGCAACTTATACCCTTTGAACACCAAACATAAACTCAATTATCCCTTTCAATAAATTTAATGCATTCAATACATTTAACCCTTTCAATCAATTTATCCCTTTACTTGCAATTAACCCTGTACCTGTAATTAACCCTTCGGGCGCCTGTCTGTAATTAATCAAGGTAATTTAATCCAGGTGTGATTAATCAATCCAGGTGTGATTAATCATTTCCAGAACTCCTACACTCCCATTACTGTGGAAGGTGGGGTGGGGTGGTGATGAGGAAAGCACTCGACCAATGTCAATAAGGGCGAAGCAGCAGTTTTTGTTATACTGCCCGAGACCACTTTCAAGCTAATCAAATGCAGTCAATGTCAATAAGTGCAAAATTGCGCCAGTAATCTTGACCTCACATTACTACCGCAGGGTGGTAGTACGTATCGCCTTATAGCCCACTATGTGGTTCGTTCGGCCATACTGTCCGACGCTGTTGAGAGCAGTGGATACGTGAAGGCATCCACACAGGGAGGACCAATTCAGGATAGACGAGGTTGACTACCTGTCGAGAGGATCGACAGATTGTGTGCAAGGCGCAAAGAAATTCCATGGTAACGCGGCACACAAAACTGGCCAGTGTTGGGGCTGCTGTGTGCCCACGAACCATTTCCCAATGCCTTGCGGAGGCGAATCTGCCGACCCCAGAGCCTATTGCATGTGTAACAGCGACGGCTCCATTTGCAGTAATGCCAGGATAAAGCAATGTGAAATGCCATAGACTGACGTTGTGTGCCCTGGTGAACATCACAATCCCAATTTAATTCCAGATGTATTTTTAACATTTGAGTTTATTTAGCAGAGTTGATAGGGAAATGCAGGTAAACCACCAGTAGTAGCTACTGCACTATATGGAATGAGGCCTTGCCAATAACATGTAGTCTGGCCCTCTTTTCACTATTTAAATATTCACAAAGTATGTGAAAAACATCTAGAATCTATCGCCGAATACTCTGAGAAAATTTTTTTTCGTCAAGTATGTTGATGACTGCAAGTGTGAGTGCAGAGGAGAAGTCACATAAATTTTAGTTAGTTTTATGTAGTTTTAAAAAATGTTTAAGGGAGGGGTGTCGTGTGTATGAGGTATGAACTTTGGAACCGCTAAAACAAGGGAGAACTATGCCGTTCATGAAAAGTGTACGGTGGAGAGGCATAATCTCATCTCCCAAGCTTGTTCAGAATAAGTTGACTGGAGAAGGATGTGTAAGATGATGGTTATGAGCCTTGAGTATTTCTGACGAATGAAATGTTTTTTGATGTGTATGTGATGGGGTGGATTGGGTATTTAAGTTAATTTTATGACATTCCATTTTAAAATTTTAGCACTACCATTTTTTATTTTTTAAAATATTTACTTTTAATAGCATTTGTTTAATTGCTATTACTATTATTCTTACTAACCAGTGTGTTGCTCCCTCAATATTTTAAAAACAAAAATAGTTATTTTACAGTGTTAACTAATTTGTACAGCATAAATTATTTTTATGGTGTATCCTAGAATGTATTTTTTGATGCTCTAATATTGATTAAAAAAATGACTGTGTAATACTTATAAATGGTTTTGATGGTTTAATATTCTTAAATGGTTTTAACTGTGTAATATTTATAAATGTTTTTGACAGTGTAATATTCATAAATGTTAGATTATATTAAATTTTCATTGTAAAATTATGTAAATTTTATTACTTGAAATTAAGTGTGGATATTAAGAAAAATTAGTGCATGTGAAATTGCACCGGGCAGTTTACGCACGTTTTAATAATTTTTATCCATTTTATTGATTGGAAACTTTAAAAGTTGGCAAATCTGCTGAACTGTTTTTCCCAGTCTCTTGTCTAGTCAGCTCTGTGCGAGGACCGGTCTGGCTTGTTCCACACTATCGCCTTACACTGCTCACCCTCATCGCGCGTGTGGTCCGTCGGGCGGGCGAAACATTGCCCCCTTCTATTCCATATTGTGTTTCGTTTCTCCTCGCCTGCTAGCTACCTGCCTCGTGTCCATGTTTAAAGTATTTTGAACTCGCTACATTTTTAGTAAAAGCTCTCGCTTCTGTCTTTCACCAACAAACATAAAATTTTTAATTAAGAAGAACATTTTGCTCTTTTGTCTAGCATGTTACTACAAAAAATATGTTTTCAGTTATATTGTGTATGTGTAAGTTATTAAGAGTGTTTTCCTTTCTTTCAGAAGCACAAGACACCTACATATATTTATTTATTGTGGTGTTGTAACTTTTAAATCGGGGAAACAAAAGAAAAATTTACTTAGTTAAAATGGGTGAGCGTAAGCGATCCAGTATCGACATCTTGCTTGAAGATCTTTACGTAAGCGATTCCGATTCGGAATCGCAGGCGGAGAGACAAACAAGCTGTCGAGACAGTGTCCCTTCGCCTAAGCAGACACGAGTTAATCTCTTGGAGAATGATCTCTAATTAAGTGATTCGAGCACATATGAACTTACGGAGAGATTGTTTACAGCCAAAGGTCAAAACGTGTCCGCTTCCCCCCAACATGAGAAGGTTGATCTTTTGAATGACAGGGTATTTCTATCAGACTCTGAAGATTCTTGTGATTCGGAGAGTGCTCCAACTGTTTCACAACCGACTTTCGAGTCGGTTAGAGATATTTCGCCAAAAGATCCGGAAAATAATTCCTTTTCCCATTCCCAAGCCTCAATAAATGCTTTGCCAGACCTGACCTACAAGCTATTGGCTACGGCGTTCCCAGGAAGACTAAATGACACACAGTACATAACGTTCAATTAGAGTCAGGTGCAGATTATTAGTTTTTTTACGACGTGTAAAGTCACTTTATAAAGCCTATTAATGGCATCACCCCACCCAGTTAGATTATCCGTTTCTGTAGCAGGTAAGTATTTGAAATTTGAAATCCCTGATGGTGGAGGTAGGCGCTACAGAGACTTTTTATTTTCAAAGCAAAGAACTCTCTGTCCTTCATTCATCCAATTTGGGTTTAATCTATGATGATGTTATCGTTCCGTATCTCACAAACAGACTTGAGGAGTTTAGTGCACGTGGTTCTGACTGGAGTCTGAAAATGTTGACGTACACGGACATCCATGCGAGTCAATATCGGCCGTTCACTGTCGGTGCTGCACGCACTAAATTGCCAATGTTTATTGCTGATAGGAAAGCTTTGTCGACGTAGACTGCCCCGGAGTAAATGTTTCCACTACACCATAAAAGCATCATTGTTTTCCTGCCAAACAAAATGTCAGTCATTCTTATTCATATCCAAAACCTCACGAGGTTTTTAATATCGAAGGTCTGTCGACACCTGAAGTTATACAGGATATTCGGAAGTTTGAGGAGAACAGTTATATTTCTATCAATGTCCACTGTGTGGTGGACTAAGATAGCAATATAATTGACTAAACTTGCGAAAAATGAGAGGTTGCAGTACCCATGCGTATTTCTCCTGTACGCCATAACAAACACAAATATTTTGATGATAGGCGCAAGTGGAAATGCAGCTCATTTGCATTTAGAAATTTGTCAAAGCTGGTTGGTAGTCAGCTGAATAAGAAGAAAAACAGGAAATTAGTTTGCGAGCGTTGTCTCCAGTACTTTGTTAGTGAGGAGAACCTCGCAAGTCACAATATTCTTTGCCAGCAACAAAAGGCTATTCGCAGTACTTTCCCCGCTCGGAATGACAAGTACATGGAATTTAAAGATTACAGCAAATAGAGATTGGGTTTTGTCGTCTATTGTGATGCTGAAAGTTGCCTGAAACCCATGTCCACTTGCTTGCCTAATGATGAAACAAGTAATACTACTACCATCAACCAACATATTCCATATACATGTAGCATTCTGTTGATCTCCTCAGTATTTTGAGCTTGTGGGGGGTGATTGTATGTATCAATTAGTTGAACTTACAAGTGGATTGCAGAAATTTACAGTGTCATTGTTCCGATGAAGCCAAAAACCCCTGTTGATGTGGCTAGGTTGGTGGCTCAGAAAAGTTCTCACATTTGTAAAGAAAAGCTCGGTTTAGATGATATTGTGGTGGACCATGGCCATCTAACAGGCAAAATCAGACATTGCGCACATAATAAGTGCAACTTAAATTTCAGACTGCCCAAAAGACAACTTGTTGCTGTTTTCCATAACCGGCAGAATTATGATGCTCACTTTCTTATAAAGCCCTTGGCTGAACGTCACATTCGTTACACAGCGGAACCGTTGTAATTGAAAATCCTGGGAAAATTCAAGTGATTGGAATGACCCTTGAAAAATATAAATGTATCACAGAACAGATTCCCAATGGGACTGATTGCAATGGAAAGGCACAATATTTCAAATTACGATTTATTAATTCATTCCAATCCATGAGCACCTCTCTGGAAACTTTAGCAGGCAATTTACTAGTTTTTCAATGGAGTATCACCTGCTCGATGTTTCCAGACGACACCCAATTCGAGCTGGCAAAACAGAAGGGACTTTTTCCTTTTGACGTTAAGTCGCCAGACAGTCTGATGTGCAAGTCACTCTCACCAAAGGGCACATTTCATAATGTGATGAGCGGCAAAGGCATTAGCAATGAGGATTACGCTCACACCTAAGCCATATGATGCGTTCAACTGAATAAAGTTGCTTCAGTATGCCATTCACTACTTATGTGTGGACACTTCTTTGCTGGCTGATGTTTTTGAGAATTTCAGGATTGTATATTTGGCTCATTATGGTCTTGACCCCGCCTTGTACGTCACAGCTCCGTCTCTTTCACAGGACACTTTATTGTCAATGACATGTTAGCGACTAGAATTGTTGCCTCATTCAGACATGTATCTTTTTGTAGAATGCGGGGTTAGGTGCGGCATTACCCAAGTTTTAAAAAGATGTGCGGAAGTCAACAATGTTTACATGGGTAATGATTATGACCCCAGTGTGGTATCGAAATATATATGCTATTTCGACATCAACAGGCTGTACAGTGATAACGATGTGATTCAAGCATCCGATCGGCAATTTCGAGTAGATAAAGGCTGGCGTGATTTTAACATGGGATTTTTCAAACACGGTGAATGATGGAGACACTTGTTTTTTCGCGGAAGTTGATCTGTCTTTTCCAGAGGAGTGTCATGATAAACTATCTTATCTGCTTTTGGCCCCAGAAAATGTCATACTCCCGAATGGCTCGCATGAGAAACTTCTTTAAACACATGCACCGCGGAAGAAATATGTTATATATGGGGAAACACTGAGGCAGTACTTGATGTATGGGTCCAAACTTGGCTGTTCATCGTGTTTTATGCTTTGAGCAGAAGGCATGGATGGCTCCGTACATCGAGTTTAACATTGGGAAACGTGCCCAGGCTGCGAACAAATACTAAAAAGTGTTTTTCAAGTTAATTAATAATTCCATTTATGGAAAAACCTTGCAGAATGCCCGCTGGAAAAGGGACATCAGAGTCGTTTCGCAGTATGACACGATCTGTGGGGCTGCAGAGCTGATTGGTTATCCTACATTCCAGGCGCAGAAGATTATTGATGAAAACTTGGTCCTTATCGAGATGTCAAAGAGTTCTTTTGAGTTCAGCAAACCTTTGTACACTGGTGTTGCCATTCTCGACCTTTCAAAATTAACCCTCTATGAATTTCACTATCAGTACATGTGAATAAAATTTCTTCCGCCGGCTTTGCACCTCCTCTATTGTGACACCGATTCCTTGGTATATTCTGTTTCTTGTGGCGATAACTATAAAGTAAATACCCCAGATTTAAAAGGTGCGATTTGACACATCCAACAATGTGCTCGACAATTCGCAAGGATTCCCTCATGAGAACAAAGCCGGTAGTGGGTGATGAAATATGTTTGTGGTGTGCATACTTGCACACTTTGTGAGTTTACGTCATAAGCTTTACACATATATTGTTGCGCATGAGCAATGTATTAGTAAGGAGAAGGGTGTAAAACCCAACATTTTGCAATCACTCAGGAATGAGGATTATCGAGATTACCTCGAAAATTGCACAAGGGTTCTGGGGACCCAATATCAGTTCCATTGGCATGGTCGTCAACTTTACACCGAGCACGTAACAAAGGTAGTGTTGTCAGGTACGGATAAGCTGTACATTGAGGCAGATGGAATATCAACATTGGGCGGCACTACTGAATAAATGAGTAATTTTTTCCCTCCATATAATAGTTTCAGCAACACATTTAATTTATAGACCTCCCAGCACCAGAATGCCAATGACGTCCACCTGCCACCACCAAATGCACCTTCTGTTCCACACTCATCCCAGCTGACTTCACAAACTACAAACATCATCACAGCTGATTACATTGTCACAGAAGAAAATGAAATTCACAGTGGAAACTATGTGCATGTGAGTGTGTGTTACACCCTGTCTTTGGCATGTGTGATGTCACCTAAAAAGAACGCCTTAAGTGTGCGAATTTTTTTATTATCTCAAGAGAGTTGTATATAATGTAAATAATTAGGAAAGAGGCTTCCGCTATAATGCTTTATAGAATTTTTTTATAATTTAGAATATTATTAGTTGATTTGTCTGTTTTTTGTTATACATAAATCTCTTAAATTGTTTTTTAGTGCGTGTCAATAACTTTATTTGTGATAATGCTGAAGTCTTTTTGAAAAAGAAATGTGAAATCATGATTTTTTGTTTTAAATTGTCTTTGCTTTTTGTATATAAAACATGTTTGTGTGTGTGTGTGTTGTTATTTATTTTTTAATTCCTTGAGTCACTAACTTTTTTTTTTCAATAATAACTAAACTTTGATGATGGTAACAGACTAAGTATATGTCATGAAAGAAACCTGTGCTAGAATGAATAATTTTTTTGCCAAGAAACGCGCCAGCAGATTAAAACCTTCCACTCTGGATGCTTAAGTGGAAGGTTGGTGTAGACACGATGCCCTGCTGGCCAACTTGTGACATCCCAGAGGGACATATTGAAAGCGAGCCCCAAATACCTTTACAGAGGCAGGTACAAAAAGACCTCTGACCATCTTTGCCTACAAGAAAGTTTCTCCAGCTCAAACTTTTATGTCTGCACTGAACAGAATTCAAGTGAATTCTGTCGCAAACATGAATTCTTCTACTTGCAAGAGTCTGACCTATGCTTCGACGCAAGTTGATTATTTTGAAACCAATCATTTGGGGTAAGATTTTCTATCATTAATAACTTTCTTGTAGGTTGTTATATATTTTACTTATCAGAATAGACGTACGCTATTGTATCTGCTTTAAATCATAGATCGTATTCATAGTTTTGTCGTAGTTTCAACTCAGTTGCATTTAAGATGCTGGCTGCACTACATGTATATAGCAGGCACACGCCATACAATACACTTATTCATTGAGTGACTTCCCAGCCAGACAGACTTCGGCCGCACTCCACGTATCTAATAGTGCTTATAAGTCTCTGCAAATCATATACTAACGTCATTCCTTCAGCAACCTCGCAGCCTGACTTTTTACGTGTGGATTACGTTTCTAAAGTTCTTCACCAGTATCACAGGCAGACAGACATGTAAGGTATTTGCGAGAGTTGTCATATATATCTTTGTTACTGTGTTCATTTAATTTATAGGGATATTATTGTAGATCGTTAATTCCATACTGCACACTCACATAATTGTGTTTGTTCATTGTACTTCTCTCTTCTGTAAGTTATATTTCTAACATACAGCTCAGGGTAGTAAAATTACATTATGTTTAATTCTATACTGGAGAGTCACGCAATTGCACTTGTTTCTTTATGAGACCGGGTAGTTATACTTCTTTCGAGTTATTTATTCATACATAGAAATTGTTTAAACACTCTTAATTTCTCTCATGTGTTATATATCCGTAAAAATCGCCTATCTACCATCTATGAGCAATATTCCACTCCAAACAAAAAATAATAATAATTACTCTTAGCCCACTATTGCACTCAACTCAACACCTATATAACACATTGCAACCCACCACTATGGTCAGTCGCCTCCAAGACACCACACTGTAAACATCGTACAGAGTCCATGCTACCCATAAAAGGAAAGAAAGAAGTACAACCACACAAAACAAAACCAAGAGAAAAATCAACCCTTTCAAACCATTTAACCCCTTCAATAAATTAAACCCCTTCAATAAATTAAACCCCTTCAATAAATTAAACCCCTTCAATTTTATTAACCCTTTCAATTTTTGATTAGCTCTTTCAATCAATTTAATTAACCCTTTGATATATATTTGATATCAAATTGATTATATAAATCAAAAAGGTGGCATCCCTTTGTATCTAAGACCCGCCCGCCCCTACTACTGAAATGACCTACAATATTTCGACTCTTGTTAATTTTCTTAATGTATATTCATGTTGTTATTCTTTTTGCTTTAAACACATCTATTAATTTTGTGCTGGGGATAGTACACAACATTTACATTGCAAATTTACAAAAAAATGACTGATTTTATATTTATTTATTTATTTTTAACACATCTGTTACTTTTGCTCTGGGGACTGTAGCTTACACAATATTTAAATTGCAAATTTATCAAAAACGACACTTTGGTATTATTTTATTTTTTTTATTTGTCCTGTTAATCCTATATGGAGTAAAACCATATAAAATAAATACATTTTCCTATTTAAATGACAAGTGTACACATAGGACCATCTACAAACTAATACCGTGTAGAAATCGTCTCTCAAGACATCTCTCAGCATCAATTACCAGAAACGAGATATATTTATTTTCCTGTCGCTCTTGATACTAGTTTTGGTGACTCAAGTAGTCTCAAGAGCCGACTATTAAATACCTAAAATGAGTTTTAAGTGAAACCACTCTCAGGTGACAGCTACATAAAAACTAGTCTCAAAATGAATCTCGAGATTAGTTTATTAAATATTATCAGTTCTCAAGAAAGAGTCTCTAGAGCTGATACACGATAAGGCACTTAGAGGTCACGCGCAAACGCACGGCAGGCGGAACCAAAAATTTGTATTTTCTGTAGTATTGTTTGGGGTGATTTAAGAATACCCACTCACACCTTACGACCCGGGAGCTACAGCGGCGTTGCATATCGCGAGCGCAGACAATCGATACGGGCGATATGGCGCGCCGGTCCCGACAATGACAGGGAGTTGCAGCTGCCGACCGCTGTTGCCCGGCAACTGCTCTTCCCAAGGTCACCTCGCGGCCTACATACTGCTCATGATCCGGGGGTCACTCGCAGCGCCATAATTATATCGGCCACACACGAAACTAGCCACGATTGAATTAACTGCCACACAACTTCCCTCACTTGACCTCTTGTTTCGTCATTTCCCGTAGTTCCCCACATTCGCTGACACCATCTTCGAAGACACTTCAACTACTATTTACTTTTTTTTTTTCTCTCGTAACACGAGAAAAAAAGTAAAGAGCAGTTCGGTGTTTTTCTTCATTTACAAAAGCAGTGCTAACCAATCACATTACAGTGACAAGGTATCAGTACGGTAAACGCTGAATTTTTTCAGCGCCAGTATCAATCGTGAAAGTGCTTGCTCGCATCTCATTTTACCTTCAAATATCATATTTGCTACCGTCCAGTCAACATAACCTTTTCCAGTACTCGTTTGGAAAACACTGTTTTGAGCACGTTCTTGTTGGTGTTTTGACATGAATACGTCTTTAAGTTTGCAACCATAGTGGAAGGCAATCCAGAAAATCCGATGATGACAAAATCGGGGGATAGTTTGGCATTGCACCTCCTAACTTATCGTCTACATTCAAATTTCAATTACACCACTCGATTGCCGCAGGATAAAAGAATATCTTACGTTGAGCGAGGACTGTGAAACATCGTGCAACCGGGGGTGATTTGGGGGGGGGGGGGATCAGTTCGTTTCGTCGCTTCTCATAACTTCCGTGTAATATAACTTTTAACTAGGAGAAGCTACGACGCTCGTTTAAGTTTTAATCGACCGCTTACGTTAAGATCAATCGATTGCGTGTATAAAAGCATTCGAGTGCCGTGGTTATGGTGAAATTGTATGCGTTTAATGTAAAAAATTAAGAAAACTAAACACAATTTCGGCCTATAGGTCTACTCGTCAAAATGCCAAGTCGAAATACAGAAATCGTATACGGTTGGAAATATCATCTCAAATGTAATCCAGTGATATCCATAAGACTCCATACGATCGAGTGAAGCGGTGCCAGGAACGTACAATAAACGCCAAGGAGTCCGAGCGTGCCAATGTAGACGTATTCACAAAAAACAAACGGCCGTATCTACAACACAGCCACACCCCATTTTTTTGTAATATAAATAATACAGTGGCTCTGTTTTGTGTACTAAAATTTAAGTTGTGATTTTCTAAATAACCTTTTGTTAGCATAAAATATACAATGTTAAAATATTCGTTAAGCATAAACATCTGTTCCGCATAGTAATGATTTCGCCATAATAATGATTTAAATTGTCTGTTTTCGTGTTGCATTGTAATTTGCGATTGCTGAATCTGAATGTGTGACTTTTTATCTAAAATCTTTGGGTTTTTTTTTCTTGTTATACACACGAATCTGCGATTATATTACAAATAATAAACATTCAAAATGATTTGATGCGCATACTTACGAGTCGTAAGGTACTTCATACATAAATGGTTAAAAATCGCCCTAGTAACCAAAATCCACTGTATACAAAGATTAAGAAAAGAGGTTATGTTTTCATATGAAAGTGGATGATTTTAATTTTTCCATTTGTCCCACGTAATTATCTCAAATATGTAATTCAAAAATATTCCGTGAATAAACTCATCGTAATATAAATATTCAGTGCTTAAGTTCATAACGAAGCAGACTTGAAGTACAATGTGAAGAGAGATAATTCAATGCTGTTAATAATAGCGAAGAGAATAAATTACAAATCAAATTTAATTTCTTTTATTTTTTTTTATTAATACCTCCATCCCTCACGAACTCAGATACCGCCCCTTAGGCGTCTGCATGTAACATTATTTATGATTTTTAATTTAAGTTATTTAATTTTACCTACTATGTTGTGTGAAACTACAACAGTGTTTGCAATGGCAATGTCCATACTTGTTTAATCATGCAAACATATTAACCTAAATTGTTTATATAAACACCATTATAAAAAGGCCTGTCACAACTAAAACACGTTAGTTTACATACTCTACTGTAGCACTATTTCACTGTAAAATTTTGTGGGAATCGAGTGATTGGTCCCCGAGATAGGACACAAAAACTTCGGGGCTACCTTACAAAATGACAGAGAAACGGGGCCCTCTATAGACAATTTGATAGTTGTAATATATACTAACAGCATACAAAGTTAAGCTGAAATTACTTTCGGAGATATAAACTAACTAGGTGAAATATTTACATGACCGCCATTTTGAAAATAAGTATGTGACCCACTCAATAATACCAATTTGCACGGCCTGTCATAATGCTACTTGTTTGCCAAATTTAACAAAGTAAAGCTGGAATTGATTACATGGTTTTGAGTTTTAACAATATAGCATTCTAAACTAAATTTGCTACATGGTCGCCGTTTTTAAAGTAGGTAAATGACCTACAACAGTTTACCTGTCACAGTCCTAATTGTCAGATAAATTTGGTAGTAATCGGTACTGTTTCTCGAGGTATGACATAACTTTATTCATGTGGCACTATCCTACAAAACAGTGGATAAAAGTGGTTGTGTGTTGGCATATATGATGCTTGTAATATATATTTCAAGCCCACAAAATTTGGTCGAAATTGATTGAATGGTATGGCAGATTTATATCAAACAAACTTAAAATATTGTTACGTGTCGCTGGTCCGCGCCGCTGATATTGGCCCACTCAACCTGAGCAAGAGAAGAGGACAGAAAGTCGTTATATGATAGTGGCGGCAGCGAGGCAAAAAATTGTTTTGAATGAACAGGCGAGCGATAGGCCGGCGACCGCGTATCTGTTACAAAAAGCAAGCCGACGCAATAATCTCTTTTTCGACGTGTGCTGCTTGCTGTCCCTGGTTGTATTGTTTTCTGCATTTGTCTGAAAAGTGCACTGGATTACTGACCTCGTAATCTCAGCGTGGTTCGGAGTGCGTTGAACCGTCAAGATGGTAAGGGCGAACGGTACAAATATTGCGACAGGTCTCCGGGCCGCGAATTGGGTTGAGTTGAGTGAACGAGTGGCCGAGTTCCGAGCGATAGAAGATGAGCAGTCAGAGAACAATAGAGGGGAAACTTGCAACTATAAGTATCAAGCAGTGAAGGGTGCGGCTCGCAAACTGGATTATTGCACTAGATGCGTGAGTGAAGACACTATAAATGATGGCAAAAGATAGACTTAACACATGTCAGATGGCCTACCATAGTATTACTTACTTGCCAAATTTGAAGAGAATTGTTTGAGTAGTTTTACTGGCTTTATTTATATATGTAATGCTATCTTCCAAAATGGCGGACCAACAACATCCATTTTAAAACTCAATGCTTAAACAACGCACCCCGTGTGGTCGAAAACTACAAAAGTCAGATGTCCTTACTAAGTATAATATGTGTATTTAGTTTGGCGACATTCGTTTCGCGCATTCTAAAGTTTGTAGGAGGGCACACACAGACGCACACGCAGAAAAGAAATGGCAAAAGTCTTTCTTTCCTTCCTTCGGAACGTAGGCTGAAAAGAAACTAAGGCATTGTCTATGCACGAAGAAAAAGTGTTTAACAAATAAGGCTTTTATCCTTAGCGAAAATTGAAGTGGGAAGCAGTTACATGTAGAACACAAATAAATATTGGCAATGGAAAATATGGTTAAATTTGCAGTCTCATTTCAGGTGGGCCGGCTCAGAAGTATGTGGAGCTCGTCCTAAAGAAATGAACAATAAGATTCAGCTTCTACGGAATAACAGAAAGAAAAACACTTATGTTTTGTAGTAGGCCTACATAGTTCCTGACATATTGTTTTATATGTAAAATATGAAGTGATAGGATTATCCCTTACAGTTATGCGGAGTACAATAAAAATTCTCAGGCATTTTATAACCCTTAATAATAATCGGTTATTATATTGCTACAAGATGCCAGAGGGGCAAATTAAAGAGTTCGTAAGGTACAGGTGTGTTAATAAAAATTAATAAAACCATTTGATTTTTAATTTATTTACACAGTTATTATTTATAACATTAGACTGTAACGCTTGTTATCCTCAGCGAGGCCAATATTTAATGTCTATCTGAATTCTAATTAAAGTCATTATAGGGTGTTCATGGTAAAGTGAGCACTTTTGAAATTAACCTTAGAAAAAGTCACTGCCTTTGCCTGCATATATTACAACGGGCGCACTGTGTGACATGCGCTCAGTAAAGTTGATAACGATGGATGAAAAATAGTTCCATAACTTAACGTCGTATTAAACGTGTTAGATAACCATTAATGATAACTTAAAAATTATTTCTTTAGTTTTGTGTTTTTGAATATATCGAAGCATAAAAAAGAACATATTTGTTAAATATTTACTTTTCTAATAACTTCGCAGTTTCACTCGACCGATGCATTAATAAAGTGATAAGGCCTATGGCAGTGCTAATTTCACATAAGGCGGGAGAATACACAACGGGCATACACATAGATCTTAAGCAGGGCTATCAAACGTGCTCATTTCACTGTGAACAGCCTGAGACAAGTGCGCTTATAAATGCGCGTACAGTTTGTCTCTCCGCCTCCAGCTCAATTCTCTACGCAAAACCGTTTTCACCTATCCGCCATGGAAAAGTATTGATTGGAACACGTGTGTTGAAACGAACTACAGAAATTCGACAATTACGCTTAAAAAAACTTACTTTTTAACACCCACAAACACTTACGTTTGTATTGAAGGAAGCCCGCATTTGTGGATTTACGACTCGTAGTAGCGTGAATACTGCACAAATTAACGTTTCTTGGTTGGGCTGGCATCGGTCGTGTCACAGCCCCCGAGCATTAGCTAGTTCTCTCTGGTGTTGATGAAGGCAGCCACTAGAGTTCAGTAGTGTTCCTTCTTCGTAGCACACTGGAAGGATGGGCCTGGCCCGCGCACTTATGAATGGCTAATTTCAAATGTATCTGAGATGACGTCACAGATAATGCACAGGACTGTTCTTTACTATTTGTGAATTATAGAAACCCCGCTTGGGTGTAATTGAAAAAATGATTTTTTCGACAGTGGCTCGCTATTGATGGATGATTGTAGCTACCCCCATAGCGAGGCAATACTCGTATTTTGTATATAATCGATGGTAAAACCTGGTATCGGGGTCAGACGCTTGACTGCGAGGGAAGTCTCCCCAGATAACAGGTCAGGTATTTCGGTTTGATCACTGGTTGAATAAAAATGTAAAGTCCTTAAGGAGATGGCAGGGACATGATTTTGATGCTCTAATTTTCTATTTACAGTAAGGATATTTTTGGATAACATGAGCAGTATAAGTATTGCTGCACAACACAATACGGAATCGCTTCCAATTCTCTAATAAGATATATTAGTAAATATGTGAGGAACCTGGAATTTTTCTTGTCAAAAATAATTTAAATTTTCCTGAAAATGATACTCTGTATGATGTCAGTTCTCTGGCATTTTGCTGATCGAATAGCTTCATTCGTGGTTTTGTTTCGCCCACCGTTTTGGAAACGGGCTGTTAGGGGACATTAAATGGCCTCTGCCAGGGCTTAGAAGCAAAAATTTTTCTCAGTTTTAATTTGAAAACAGTACAGGATTTACATCTTTGAATAATTAATTGTGTAACTGAAGTAATAGAAATTCACCTTAAAAATACCTGCTAATGGCCATGGAAAATCTTACGTGGCCAGGTTTGGGAGACATAAATTTTTGCGTTTGTTGTACAAAGCCAAAGATAAAATTTTAAGTGGTAGTCAATGTTATGGCTACGGAAAGTTATGGATGAAACTACAGTACGAGTCATATTTTACCTGTTTTAATGATTTTATGTGAATTCAAATTTTTAAATCCTGTTTGGCTCAACACGGGTTGTACTATAGGGGTAATCTTTGTGAATGTTTAATCCATTTTGGTGAGAAAAAACCAAAGAAAACATTTATTTACAAGAGTCCTTGCGAGAATATTTTTATAGACACACATCGTTTTTTCTGAAATATTATTGCAAACTATCAGTTTTCTTAAAAATTGTAAATGGAATATTGTTACGACCATTTTGGGCCTGTGTAATATTTCTCCAAAAGAAACGAAAAAATATAATGCTACATTAAAAATCAATATGAAAATTTCCACGTTTCAATTTGGTAGTGTAGTTTTAACCTTATGCAATTTAGTGCAGTTTTTGGTAGTATATATTCTGCTTCATTGACCACATTTATGCATATTCAATGCCTCTTTCCTTATATCACCTTGTTTTTAAACATACTTGGTTTTCCAAGTATTCTTGGAAATTGTATATTTGAGGTGTCCTGGGTTCTCTGGGCCTCAAGCCTATATCAATGGCTCTACATTGTTTACAGTCACGTAATTCACACTTATTATTTGCACATGTTCCGTCTGTCTATTGCTACCATTCTAAATGTCTCGTGCATCCAGATCAGTAGTCCAGCCCACAAATCTCGCCCTTCACTGCACTGATGCTCGCAGTCCGCAGACATCATTCCCGCTAGTCACACTCGCCGCCGCTCGACGCTCTGCTGGCTCGTCGTTTCGCTTGTCTTAGTACACATCTGTCGCTTAAGGTCACACAATCTTCCAAACTCTCAGCTCTCAAAACCGTTCGGCTCAGAGGCCCGTTGCAGCTTCAACATTCTTTCGCTCTTGCGAGCTGGGATAGGTGGGCGATGAAAAGCAGCTAGCATGTAACAATATATTTGTACCTGTCTTAAAGAAAATTTACATTTGATGCATTCGATTATTTATTATAATAACAAAACTTGTCCAATTTTACTAATATTTGTATTGGATCAAAATGAATACTTGTCGAATATAAAGTGTAAACTTGCCACTTTGGTATTTTATAGTTTTGTCCAGTCAGAGCAGGCAGAGTTCTTGCACTTGTGTGGATGGCGGAACCTGGGGAGTGTTCCAGCGTGCAGCGGCGAAGACCTGTGAATCGGAGCGTGTGCGTGGGTCATATCGGCATTCTCGCGGACGAGTGCGTCAAAGCGGAGGTAAAAGATAACTAGACACTGATATATTTGTGCAACTGGACTAATTAAGATAATTAAGACCACTATAGTTTTTAAGTTTTCCAAAAGGAATTTAACTAGGTGAATTACAATAGATTTTGGAAGAATAACTCTGCAGCTTTTTATACAATTATAAATAAATTAGGAAACTTAATTTAATGAATGTATTTTATTAAGATCTACATCCTCCATGAACCTGGCAATGCCCAGGCACATCTAACAATATTGTTACAAGCGGCGCCTTTGTCCTCGTGCGTGCACTGATATCACCAACAATCGGAGAACATCCAGGCAGAGTTACAGACGATCCCCTACGGTTATTAACGAGTGCCGCTGCCCCAATATAGCTATCAGAACTCGTGCCGCCTCCTGTCCTTGGGCGATTTTAATTACCTGGGTTATCGTTGGAAGAAAGTTCTGGTCATCGGTCATCGCCTTCGCCTCCTTAGGCAATACTCGGGTTGCGAGGAACCTTCTGGATCGTTCAAACTGATATACTTTAAGCCGCGACGGGTCCCCGATTCGAGCATCTGAAGTCCTCGTAAGTGGCAGGTGTGCGAAGCGACGAGCTGCGACGACGGTGTAGTGGAGAGTGAAGACACCGCCGGGACTGTGGGCTTGGATGCGCGACAGACATTTGAAATGATGGCAATATACATTTTGATTGAATATGTACGGTTTAATTGGCGGTAGGAAGTACAAAGACAGTGCTAAGGAATTATGTTACGGGCACACTTAAGGTCATATCCGTACCCAAGGGGGCTGTTTCTATTTCTTAACTTTACCAAAATAATTCCTTTTGAGTTGCATGCATCAAGGGGACGTAGCTATCAAAATCAGGTGCATTCAAAGTCTCAATCAATTAATTACTTTTCTATCAATCAACTATATATGATGAGGTTTACCAACTATCAATAAGTTGCTCCAATTACAAAAAAAAAAGTATTTATTAAACTTTAGCTTCTTACAGAACTGGCATCATATCCTGATAATTTACACTTATCTATATTTAATGCTATTCCATTAAAGGGGTTCGGACTTAATCAAATTACTGTTATATTCTTATGATCGCGGGGAGGTAATTGTTCTCGGATCGTCCCAGTTATCCAAAAATCGCGGAGATTGTCTCTCTAGGAAGCTGGCTCTTGGAATCGGCCCTCGCCAAGGCTCACGTCTCTGGTCCTCGAAGTCGGTCAGCGCGACGGCGCCCTGCGCCTGCGATGACCCAGTGCGGAGGGTGGCAGGAACAGCAGCGACCCCTGCCTTACATCCTGGCCTCCTTTTATAGCTCTGTAAGCCAGCCCCCTCTTCTTCCGCGGTACCCTCGTACAAACCGGTATGGTGCCCGTGCCACATATTGGCCAAGCGGCACCATAACAATTAGTATTGATATTGGCTTTAAATACTGCGCTCACAGGGAATAATAGTTGTTAGTAGCAGACATAGCTAGTTCAGTGTTGTAAATAATAACTGTGTATTTTAACAGCATCACAAATAAATTAAAAAAATTATATTTAGTTATTTTATTTAGCTTATTGTGTTTTTACACAACAAAACATTTCAGATATTGCAATGTTAAAAATGAATCTACAAGAATTTGAAGAAAAAAAAAAAGGGGGGGGGGATTCGTAAACGTAATTTGCATGGTTTATCAAATAACAGTTAACATTAACAAAGGAAATGTTTGCAACGTAGCTATAAAAAGTTTCGATTCAGAAAAATTACAAATATAATAATTAGTAGACAAATATTTTATTTTACATTTTAAAAAAGTGGACATTTTTGACAACCATTACAAATCTGGCCACACGCAAAACAATTCTTAAACAGGAAGACACGTCCTCGACTAGTTGGACGTCTGGCAATTCTATTTGGAGCATGCCGGCCAGCCAGTGTCCTTCAAGGCGTTTGCACCTAACGGCACAAACTTTTTTTTTTCAAGGGTTGATTTTAAGTGCTGCATTGACCGCGAGCAAACTATACCACAACGGTCGTAGCGTATCTAACGCGCATCTTCAGAAGCTTACGTTGTTTATTCTGGTAATGACAACTTTTAAAGGCTTCGTCTACATTAAACTATTTCGTACATTTAAAGTACGGAGATAAGAGAGAGAGCCCATGACACCTCGTTCCAGTTTGAAATAGCAGCCATAGAAAGTTTCCTTATTTTACTCAAAACTACACGATTATCAAAACGTCAAAGCTCTTGGTAATTTATTACCAAGTATTTTTAGAAAATTGTGCGTTCGTTTTAAATAGCACCATTACCTACACGAAGACTACAAGCAAAGTAATCTGATCGCAGTGGACTAGTACAAGGCCATCGACTATTCACCGACATTTGCTGTTGCGCTGGAGCAAAACAAGGCCCAAGGGGTTCAAATTACCGCGATATGACACTCCTTGAAACACTCGGCGGTTTATTCTTTGGCCTCGAGAGATGGCTCTAGTGTTCCAATGAGTGGACCCGTCTCGGTGGAAGACATTACTGTGATGCCAGAAACTAAAAAGCTCCGCTCACTGTCTATGATGTGTGTTCCCGGGGACACCCATTTAAGGAAATGACCCCATTTTTCGCCGAGACACTAATCGTCGATGTGAAAGGAAAGAGAGGGAGAACTTATTTTGAACAAGACAACACTTTTTTTTTTGTGTCTCCCAAAGCATTTAGCTGCCAAAAGACACTGCACCCAACATTTTAACGCGCCAAGACAATGAACACAAAATAAGAGATGTGTGTATACTGTTACAATTTTACAAAGTCTCTGGGTATACCCAGGTTCTTTGCGGTACGGGGATATTCATTAAATCAAATAAATGATTTCAAAACAATTTTAAAAAATAATTTAAACTGAATATTTCCACAATAATAGCTAACACTTGCTATGTGCAGCTAGTGTGTACATATTCGTCCGTCACCTCACAGAAATAAAGACACTCGAATAGTTCCTATAAACAGTTTATTAAAACCTATTGAATTACTACTGGAAATTACATGTTTAATATATGACAGTTATGGTTTTAACAATGACGTCTGTATCACTCTTTCATTCAGGCCCACCTAATGTCAGTTCAGAAATCACCAGTTTCTCGTCTCCGGAATCTTCGGTGGTCCCCCCAGCGTACACACCAGCCCTCTCCACTCATCGGATATCGCGCTCTCGCTCGTAGCTGCGACGCGCGCGCACACACACACGCACGTACGCACGTACGCACGCTCTCTCTCTCTCTCTCTCTCTCTCGTCTGCCGCTGTCTCTGACGTCCTCGTTCGTCGACGGCTCTCTTCCTCGACGTCCTTCGATGATCCGATTTCAGTTCACTATTCACCGCACCTCGCCAGATGGCTATCACAGACTGCCGACCATCCGGATGTGGAAGTATTTATAGGGACAGGCACCCTGGCAGAGAGCATTCTTCACACGTCGGGTTCTACCGATGGAGATGATCGGAAATTTCATACAATAGCCCACAGCCGCCAACCACCCCAGCAGAGAAGGGGAGTGCGGTTGCGATAGTCCATGTCGGCTGTCAATCATTCCCCACCCGGCCAGGTCTGCCTGAGAGGAGGGGTGGGTCATGGTGGCCCACTCCCTGCTGCGCAGAGATTGGCCGCGCAAACCCATAGACTAAACATGAGGTAGGCTGAGCTCGCTGGCTGAGCACTAGTCTCCAGTTTCATTAAATACAAATTGGTGAAAGTATTTTATTTATAAAATATTGTTACATGTCGCTGGTGTGCGCCGCTGAACTTGGCTGGTCCCGCTCGAGCGGGCGGAGTACAGAGTAGTGATAAGCGGGGCGACAAATCAATGTAATGTTTGAATGACAGTCCAGCGATAATCCTACCAGCATTTTGAGCTATGGAGACATTCTGCCGCGATAACCCTTTGTCGGCTCGCCGTTCCTGACCTTCAACGGATATGATTTCTACGTTTATCTGAAGAATGCTAAGATTACGGACCTCGTTCTCTCAGTGTGATTCGGGATGCATTGAACCTTCCTCCAGATAGTCAGGGCGACCGATATAAACGTGAGACAGGCTTCCGAGCGGAGGACAGCAGAGAGGTGTGGAAACACCTCTCTGCTGTCCTCCAGCGCCTTTCCCGCTTGCCGAGGCAAGGGATAAATACAATTACAGTTCCCGCCCCCTCTCTTTACTACCTTTTTCATCTCTACTAACACGACCATGTTACACACACATTCTGTCTCCTGTAGCATTTCTGTTTAATGCATGAATAATTTTGAATTCTATCCTAACGACTGGGTTTTTACGGTGTCTATGCCGGTTTTTCCCAGTCTCTTCTAGTATTACCTTAGCTATAAGTACACTTAGGGAGGTAGTCTGGCCCCAACTGCAGGCCATGGATGCCCAATCCCTCTCTGCCGTTATGCATGTATCCTTGCATGATTTCCTGTCCTTGTAGGCGTAAGGGGTCTAGCCCTAAGATGCATTAAAATCCCGCCCTACAGACCGGGCTTTCACTTAACACTTAGTTATAGGGTAGTTAGAAAAAAATTGAGCCGAGGAGTTGTTGAATGGATGAGTGGTTGAGTTTCGAGCGATAGAAACGAGCGGCGAGAGAATTGACCAGCAGAAGGGAAATTAGCGACTGTGAGTATCAAGCAGTGAAGAGTGTGTCTGGCAGGCTGGACTATTGGACTAAATGCGCTAGTGAAAGACGTTACAAATGATGGCAACAGATAAACTGAACATGTGTTAATGATGAGTATAAGTAAATTGACAATAACTAAACAGAGACCTAAAGAAGGACGTATATTAGAGTTGAAATAGACATTAAAAAGAAAGAGGATCAGTTGGTTCAAATGAAAATGTATTCTTAAGTGGCTTATATGGGGTGTAAATATGTTAAAAATATTACTGGCTGGGTTAGAAGTGGTGGTGGTGGTGGTCGTCGTGGTGGTGTATCTTGCAGTTTTCCTACTACTGTTAAATATCTACATGCTTACAATTTGCCATATTTTTTCTTGCTAACCAAATTTAGCACGAAGTGTCAAGATCACTATTTTACTGCACTCCGATTAGCACTGCAGAGGCTATTTTTTTTTAAAGGGAAGCATAACTGTCGGGAATATATAACTAGAACATTTGCTCCAAATTAAAAATTGTTACGCGCACAGACTCTCGCATCAGGCGCGCGCGATCCAGCAATATTTGAGGGGGGAAGGGAGAAGGGGCTGATCTACCTCGACAATTCTCTCTCCCAAGGCGGTTTGCTCCAGGCGGCCAGGCAACTGGGGGAGTTATTCACAGCTGACCTGGGTGGCTCCACAAAGCCCATCCACAACCCTGCTGGAGAAGCCGATGTCTTGGGAGGATGCGCAAGAATATTCTGGCAACTACGATCCACGGCACAACGCGGTATTTAAGGGAAATTTCTAGGCGCTGACATACGACGCAATAAATATCGCAGCAGCCCTGGGGTCGGAAATCGAGGGTAAAATTCTTTTGCTGAGTGCGATAACTGTTCAAAGTCGAGTGGGGCGAGGGACATTGAAGAAGAGGACGGATGACGACAGGAAATCGCAAGGCGACAGGTCGGTGTGAATGGATGAGAAGGCGTAAAAACCCGACGAGTGAAGGCAACTAAAGGCTGCTCACGATAAAGTGAGCACTTTTGAAATCAACTACCCCTGCCTGCACATTTTTAACGGGCGCTCTAAGTGACATGCGCCCCGTAAAATTGGCAACGATGAAGGGAAAGTAGTTCCATATCTTAACGTCGAATAAAAGGGAGTAAAAAGGGTTAGGTAACCATCTGTGATAACTTAAATTGATATTTCCGCTCTCTGCTTTTTTAATGCACCGAAGTGTAAAAATGAGCTAAGTTGTAGTATTTATTTTGCTACTTATTTTACAGTGTCACTTTACCGATGCATGAATAAAGTGATGAGGCCCATGGCAATATAAATTTTACATATGGTGGAAGAATACACAACGTGCATACAAGTAGATCTTAGGCAGGTCTTTCAAAAGTGCTCATTTTACCGTGAACAGCCTATAAGCATTAGGATGCTAGGATATCTCTAGATCATTGCGGACTAGCGTGACCTGGACTAAACTGAAGTGGGGCTGAACTAAATTAAGTGCCCGTACATTTTTAATCAATTTAGAAATTCAAAATTAAAAGCCCGTAGAATTTTAACCGATTTTGAAAGTATTTTTTCTACCCAATTTCATTACATGTTAGGTTCAAGTAGTGTGTTATTTATTGCACTAACATGAGAAAGTAATATCTTTCCGAATGAAGACTGCTTTCAGCATGAAACAAATCAACTGATGCTATTCGTAGGGATTATTCCAGAAATAGTTGTCTAAAGGTAATGTAGCAATGACACTTGCGAGAATGCGTCCAGCAAAGTACCATAACTATGTAATAGTCGCGTACCGAGATAACTATATAGGTTTTAATCGTCTACATCCTTTACAGAATGAGGATCAGAAAGGCAATCTCGCACATCTCCCCGATAGTAAGTATACTGTAATCCATACCTACGTAAAATAGTTTATTTGCGCTTTATCCGGAGACGTTAAGATCCCTCGGGGCAAACCCTAACGGCTCATACTTTAACACATACGTGTCTTATAGAAAGCAGGCCGAAACATACGAATATATTTTATTTTGTGTAGCGTCCTTCAGACAATAAGACTGCGGGAAGTATGAACGAGTAGTAATTCATTCTTTATTTTTCCATTCTCGTTTTATAAAGAATGTTACGTTTTTCACTTTAATTTATACACTAAATAAAAATGTCTCTGTGCTATGTTATTTATTTATTCCCCGAAATAAAGTTCATTTCGAGTGGTGTGCTATTGGTTGAACGTAAGACGAGAGCATTCACTATAAGAACAGCACTCTTCTGTTTCGTTGGACAAACGTCAGCACGAGAACGTCTACACGACAATGTCATGTAAACGTTCTCGTGCTGACGTTTGTGCAGCGAAACAGATCGTGAAGGAAGAGTACAGGGACGCCGCCGGATCAACAAGTTCCCAAGGGGAAACGCGGAGGGCAATGTGCCTCAACGCCATGGACGAGATCCGGGTCAGTGAGGGGCATATCGACCCGGCCTGGGCACCCCCGCGTGGTGAATCACCCGACACAACCTGCCCCCCCCCCACCTCCTTTTACACGTAACCGTACCTCGCTATCCATTTCACACGGAGTCCTTCCCCGCACACCGATACTGGAGACTCCAGCCGTGTCCCAACTGACGCACTGTGCCGGAAAAAAACATGGCCGTGTAATCCGTGGAACACAGTTATTCACTGATCACTCAGTAGTTCTGAAATAAACCTTTGAAATATGTCACTCGCCCTGCCTGCACGTATTCTAACAGGCATACTGACTGCCATGGCACGCCGTAAAGTTGGTAACGATGAGGGGAAGTTTTTCCATTCCTTAACGTTGAATTAGTGTAGGTAAACATTTTGTGAATACTGAAATGATTTCGTTCGATTTCTGTTTTGTACCGATTTTACATTTTCGCCTTACCGTCGCATGAATAACGTGGTCAGAACCGGGGCAATGTTAATTTTACATATGGTGGAAGAATACACAATGTGCATACAAGTAGATCTTAGCAGGGCTTTCAAAAGTGCTAATTTTACTGTGAACAGTCTATACCGTGTATTGTGGCCATCAGCGATCACTGTCATGGGCGGACCACGCCAGTCCGAACAAGGCCGCTGGCAAGAAAGGCAGAATATAAATCCGGAAGGATAAGAAGCTGCTGACGAGATTACAGAACTGCAATACGGCTTCCCGCCGCGTCACACCTCCACGCCACAGCCACACAAGGTTACCGACGACAGAACGACGTACTTCTCGACGCACTGCACATACTCGCACGCGGGGTTCACAGCACATTGGGAAATCACGGCCTCTAGGTCACAGCCCCCTCGCCCTCTTTATACGCACACACACAAAACATACACATAAGAGTCTACGACATGCCTTCCTCCCTAAAATCACACGTTTGTTCTAACACTTTTAGTTACCTCGGAACATAGAAAGTCGTCACGAATATAAAACATGCACAAGAAATCTGCACTTAAAATATCTTGGGATGTCATGCTGTTCCAGAAATTTGAATTGTGCTCACTCTCGCTTTCCACCATCACTTTTGCGCATACTGGAGCACTCTAAGCGTCCATCTTACGAGAGCCTTTGACACTTTCTCTGGCGGGACAGAGGCAAATTATGACAAATAAATGCAATGACCGCCGCATCGTACCCGAATTAATTGACTCAGTTCCCTGTAAATTCACGCGAGCCCACCTCTAATCAACATCGCCGGGGATTTCTCATTTGTTATGTCTTTTAAAGAAATGTTTGGAACCTGGCATTTTAGTCCTTGTTAGGTTAAAACAAAAAAAAATAGTTTTTAAACTGTCTCAAGCGGATACCATTCTCTAGCAATACCTTTGAATACCAGTTTTTGGATACACGAAAATTATTTTAAAAATTGCAAACTTTAGCCGTGTCAAAATGCACCAGCTGGTACTTACCTGGCTTCGTACTCTATAAAGTACATTAAGGTCGTGACACTTTGCCGTGTTACAAATTCGCATTAAGAGCACGAGTGTGCTCTAGAATGACCAGTTAGGCTAATGGAACACGACACGTGCATTTCCTCGAACATTTGGTTGGTTTTGGATGCTTTATTCTTTGAAGTAATTCATTTAACGATGCTTAAAAATGTGAGGGGAGAGTTATAAAACACACGAAAAAGTCAAGGGCAAGTGGACATGCCACATGGTACTGAATTTGTACACAGCATTTATTTATTTTCTATATAAACGGCCTAATTACTTCACCACTACCTTACGTAAGTACAAAAAATTCTGAAAACGCACAAAATCGATGTTTAAAAAAATTTTAAGCGATTACTAGAGCCCGTGGGACGTGAAGAATACACGCGAAAATTAATGTACACTTTATATAACCGATTATAACAGCCTTTAAACTCAAGTGGATCATTCCACAAGATAGAAAATTGTAGAAGCATGCAAATCAGATTATTTAACAACTAATGCACACCTAACCTAAAAATAAGGTCATTAAGAACGTCGAAAGCTACAGGTCACACGAGGGCATTAATATTTCATAGTTTCAATAATGGAAATGGTATTATGTTTAAAATAATACATCTTCCAACAAGAAAATTATAGCTGAAAATTCGCGGTTAATTTTAAAACCTGCTGCCACAGTGACATCAAGGGTAAGCTGTGACTGTACCTCATCACCTATTTTTCCTCTCGCGCTTCTCCCTCGAATTGGGAGAAATGAGTAGATGACAGTAATGTCTACGACGTAGATGTGGTAGTGTTATATGATGCTGTAGGCGACAAAGTTCTTGGCGAGATGGGACACAGACACACACTACGAGCCACAGTATACGCCATGCGAATATGATTTTCTATATACGATACTTGGCATTAATGGGTTAACACATGCGTTATAAAATCACGTATGCTGACTTAAACTGCCGCCTACATTGTAGCGATGATCTTTCAACGGTTTTTGTAATTAGTAGTTCGAAATTTCACTTGATTGCAGACTTTTTTTATATATCATTATGAGAAGTTACTTATATAACCAGTGAGACTGCTTTCCTCTATATGAAGTAAAATAATTTTTACGGTAAGTTGAAACTTGTGTCGTAGTTTCGTAGATATAGCATACCAAGCTAAAATGTTTACATGGCCATTATTTTGGATATAAGTGTCTGCAGCTTAAATGGTCGCTGTAGTGCTACTTGTTTGCCAAATTTGATCGGAATCTGTTTATTCCGGAGATATGGCATAAAAATTATATTTTTTCATGTGATGCTGTTTTATCAACTGGCGGATAAGAGAGACTTTGTGTAGACACATATAGTTATATATTCTGCGAGCATACGAAGTTAAGATGGAATTGATTAAATTATTTCGATGATATAACATACAAAGCTAAAATTGCTATAAGGCTGTCATTTTAAAAATTAAAAATAAGTATCTGACAGACTTCAAACGTTAGTTTACATTAAGAGCTGCAGTACTACTTGAGTGCCAAAGTTGACAGGAAACGATCAATTGTTTCCTGAGATGACATTAAATCTTCATTTCTTCATGTCGCACTATCTTACAAAATGGCAGACAACAGTGACTATTTGTGGGCATATATGATACTTGTAATAAATACTTTCAGTATATAAAATTTGGCCGAAATTGGCCGAATGATATGGAAAATATGCCTAATAAATCTAAAATATTTGTATGACTGCCATTTTGAAAATAAATGCCTAATCAATTTAAGTCACATAACTTCACATGGCCTATCATAGTATAACGTACGTAAGTAGCAATGACGGGGGTGGGGGGGGGTTCTAGATACGAAGGGATGCCACCTTTCATTAATCGGATTATCAATTTCACATCAAATTGATCGGATTAATTCTTAATCCGATCTAAATTGTTTATCCATTAATCTTAGTCCTAATCCGATTTAATCGGAAGAAAACTGCGATCAAAGATATTTTATCAGTTTTTACATCAAACTTGTTTGATCACATTTCTTTGATGGAATTTTTTTGAGTATAGCTTGGTGGTATATTTTTTTGTGGGTGGGGAGTGGCTCTGGTAGATGTTGGCCTCGGACGTCTAGCGTTGTACTGAGGTGTGATGTGTTGGGGAAGGGGTGTATATAGGGAAGCGATGTTGTCTGCACGACTGGCACTCGACTGAGAATTGTATATTGTATAGGGTATATATGACTTGAATATGGTAAAAGAGTGGCATAAGAAGTTTTTTTGAGTTGGGAGGGATATTGCTCATAGACCGTGGTGGGAGATACGGCCGATAGGCGACTAAGGTTATAGCAATTGAAAATCATTTAAATGGAAAGAGAAGTGAATACGATTTACATCCTGTATGCTATAAATAACGAAGGACCCCCCACATATCGTGGAAGAAATTAAAACAACGTACCTTACTAAGTTAATTCTAATATACGTCCATTGGGTCGGGAGATCGCTGAAGGAATAACTCGAGTTTGCGGCAACTTATAAGGTGTGTGTGTACTAGCGTGTCTTGCAGGCGACTGAGGAAATAGCTACTCGGAAAGATATGTAAATACACAACTATGCGACAAATGGATACAAATTATGTTTACGACGCATGTACTAGATGAAACAAAATTAATGAAAACACGTAGCATTATATAAATTACACTACTTGAATTAAACAACACAATAAGAACCCGTAGGATGAAATAAATGAAACCGTGCAAGCACCTTTCCCAAAACACGCACGTCCGGCTGTGATGTTGGTACAGCAATGCCTTATAAGTTGTGTGTCGGGAGCACGACTAGAGACGTCTGTTTCGAGCGCTGGTTGGCAGGCGACTTAGCTGAAATTACGCGAAAAATTCGGAAATGAACGAAAAGGGAGATAAATATGATTTACGCCCCAAATACAAGATGACCATTTCCTAATAAATTAAACCACTGACATTACACACGAGAGAAATTATGAAATGTGGCACACTACAAAAGCATAAGAAATGGACCAGTAAATGAATATTATCAGAATGAACAATCACAGCTTCCTGGTGTTAACTCACTAAAGGAATTACAGAACCTATTTCCACATCAAAATTAAAACTGGCTTACCTCCTGCAGCAATCCTGTTAACTTAAAAATGGAAGCACATTTACGCAAACAAAGTGATATAAAATAATTAAATTTTAACCAAAAAGGTATATTCCGTGTAATGATACAAACAAAGATTTCACATGCAAACAAGCACTGAAAAAAAACTTACCCCATTTTTAACACTACTTTCACTTTCCTGGGAAAAATAAATAAATCATTCACTCGCATTATTTCACGTATTTTCCTAGCAAGAGAATAAATGTTTTTTTTTTTTTTCAACACAATTTCCGACAAAGTGTAGGGAAACTCGGGCCGCATGAAGAAGGATTTAATCCCACCACACTTTATAGAAACATAGGATTTTTTTTTTAAATTAATAAACACGAACGATTTCAGTCCAAACACTTGGTCGAAGAAAAACTATAAAATTATTAAAAATAACGGATGCACTATATCGATCCGGTCTTAACACATTAAAATTTTCCCGATAGTTAAAAGAAAAAGTATTATATTAAAACGTGTCTATAATATTGCATGTAATGATACGTGAAACCCGGAGAAGATATTATCCGATGAAAACGCTTAGCAATATCTGAAGCCCAACAAATAATTGCAATTTAAAGATTACAGCAAACAGCAGAAATTGGATTTCGTCACCTATTGCGACGTTGAAAGTTGCATGAAACACACGTCCACTTGCTTGCCTAATGATGGAACAAATAATACAACTGATATCAACCAACATATTCCAAATGCTTGCCGCATTTTGTTGGTTTGTCATACAATCCAAGTTTATCTAGCTATTTCGAGTTTGTGGGTGCAGATTGTATTTACCAATTAGTTGATAAATTAGTTGAACTTACAAAGTGGGTTGCAGAAATTTACAGCGTGATTGTTCCGATTAAGCCCAAAAACCCCTGCTGATGAAGCTAGGTTGGTGGCTCAAACATGTCACATTTGTAAGGAAAAACTCGGTACAGATGATTTTGTGGTCGATAATGACCATCTGACGGGCGAAATCAGAGGTCGCACATATAATAAATACACTGCTCAAGTGACAACTTGTCGCTGTTTATCAAAACCTGCAGAATAATGATACTCACTTTCTCATAAAGCTTTCCGCTGAACGTCATGTAACACTACCCGACGGAACCGTGGTAATTGAAAGTCCTGCTAAAACTCAAGTGATTGGAATGACCCTAGAGAAATACAAATGTATCATCAAACAAATTCCCAATGGAACTGATTTCAATGGAAAGGTGTAATATTTCAGATCGGGGCCGGCTGCCCTGTACAGGGGACCGACCTGACCTTCCACACCATCCTGAAGAATACAAGAGGCGAGATGACGTGGGCTGGGGAAACGGGCTAAAGAAACAATGGTACAGCAGAAGGTTCCTGGTAAATTGCGCTCGCTTGTAAACTACGCTGCTTGTAAACTACGCTTAGTCTCGTCTTTCTGCGCAGTGTGCCAAAACCCACAGTATGCCAAAAGGAAAAAAAAATTGACAAGATGACTTCCCATTGCATCGTGCATCTGTCAACTGACAATGAAATAATGAAAAACATATTTTAAAAAACTAATATTGAGCCAGTTCTTAGTTTAATGTTTTTTTCTCACCTAAATGCCCTCCCTTCCGCATTGCAATATCAGCTATACTCATATCAGTCACTGTGCTATCTGTAATTCCAACTATTAAAGTCTTCTTACAGACAATATGAGCAGATCCAAATAGACACATGTTCAAACGCAAATTGAGAATTCCCTACATGTCTTAGCACGTGTTGGTGGCTAATCTTCCCATTTCTGTACAGACTTACGCATATCACAATAGACACACTAATTCATTGGTTTGCATGTTGTTAATTGCCAATGTAGAATACAATCATTCATTTATACAATTTTGGAAAAGCCCATACACTGCTTTAACCTTTCCATTTTTCTTTCCACGGTTATTTTAAACACATCGATCCCAGTTCAGCTGCATTTTTTTTTCAAACTCGCCAGTTTATAACACTGGTAAAATTGAAAGAAAATCGGTAGTATATTTCGGTTCATTCTGAGAAATGGTACTACGATAAGGATTTGGTGACTAAGACCATCAGTAGTTATGCACTTTGAATCCAATTGAACATCGGCCACATTAGGTACGAGAGCGGCCATGTTGGAAGTTCTTAACCTTATTACCTTGAAATGTGTGACCAAGAACCTCAAAAATTTGACTAAAGCGTCAAAAGATTTTTAAAACTCGAAAATTCATAAGTATACAGGTTGATCCACCTAATGTGGACACCCCCAAAATTTCCAGAACAGTTGCAGATCACGAAATGCTGTTTTCGCTAAATGAAATTACGTACAGAGGCGAGTAATATGCCGCAAAGTGACTTCATAAAATGTGTATCAACAGAAATAATTAAACCACATACATAATATTTTTCCCTTGGGAACATACAGTGGCTCACATTAATATTCGGCCACCGATGATTATCGCAGTGTCATAGCCATATGAATCATTATAAATGAAGATAAACATAAAACTTATTACACAATAATTATTGTGTGCTCTAAATGGAATGCAGCGGTATGTAACCAATAACTGAAATGAGCAGTGCAATGTAACAAACAATATGATCTTGTCTTCCCATGTTTCTTGTACGCCACTTTAATATTCGGCCATCACTCAAACACAAACATAATTCTCTTTGCAAACTAAACAAACAGTCTTTTAGTATCGGAGTAGCATGACCATGCTGTTTAATTACTTCTTGTAGGTGTTGTGGCATATTAGCAATTATTTTCCTAGTACATTCGGAGCCAATCATACTCCATTCTTCCTTGAACCGTATCTCTAATTCTTTTGTGGACCTACTTGTAGTAGTCCTCAGTCTTAATTTCAGTTCATCCCACAGATTATCTATGAGATTCAGGTTGGGTTGATTGAAGAGATGTGTTAACGACTTTGGGACAGTTATACACAAGCCAGCTCTTGACAATGTACGACTTGTGCTTTGAGTCATTATCTTGGTAGAACTTAAACATGTTCCTAATGGCCATTTTATTCGGCACTCCTGTGTAGGTTTGCTTTCAGGATGTTGATATAGTTTCCTTTTTCAATCTTCCATCGATGTGTACTGCCTCTCCAACACCTACTGAAGATATACGCTGACATGACAAAAGTCATGGGATACCCATATAATAACGTGTAGGGTGCTCTCTAGCCCAATGAAGTGCAGTAACTTAACGTGGCATGGACACCAAAAGTGGACGGAAGACCTCTGGAGAGATGTTAAGCCATGTTGTCTGAATAGCTGCCCAAAGGTCCCTGGTATTTCTAGGTGCAAGACCTTGGGCGCGACTGGTTCTCTCCACCGCATCCCATAAATGCTCGATTGGGTTCATGTGGGGGGAACGTGCTGGCCACTCTATTCGCTGTAACTCTCCAGAATGCCCTTCGAACCAGCCCTGAACATCTGCAGTCCGATCAGACTGCGCATTACCCTGTTGGAACATCCCATCGTTGTCAGAAAAACTTAAGTCCATAAACAGCGGCAATTGGTCACCAAGGATAGTTTAGTAGTGGTTACCATTGAATTTTGTGGGTACATGGACAAGTGGACCAAACCCATGCCATGTAATCACACCCCACACCTTTATGGAACCACCACCAGTCTGCACGGTGCCTTGATGACAACAGGGATTTATAGCCTCAATGGGTTTGTGCCGCATCCGTACCCTGCCATCAGCCTGAAACAACGCACATCGTAACTCATTGAACCAGTTCACATGTTTCCAGTCTTCCAGGGTCCAATTAGCAACCTCACAAGCCCAAGTGAGGCATTGTGCCCGGTGTCGTGCTGTTAACAGGGGCACTCTGGTGGGTCTTCTGCTTTCATATTCCATGGAAGCTAATGCGCATTGCACAGATCTACTAGATACGCATCATCTGGCACCTCCTGCATTGAACATGGCTGTGATTTGAGAAAGTATACTTGCTCTGTTAGCACAGACAATTATACCCAACCTCCGCAGGTCACGGTCATCAAGTAACTTTGGATGGCCACTGCGTTGTCCACTGTGGATCATAATGCCTTGATTTTGATATTCATTGTACATGTGAGACAGTGGATTGAGGAATATTGAATGTCTCCACCACTTCTGAAATTGAATGTCCTATCTTTCTGGCACCCACAATCATGCCTTGTTCGAACTCTGATAACTCACATTGCCTTGCCATGAGCATGTAAAGAAAAGTCAATCCGAATGACACGACCACCTGTTCACAACTGAGACCGGTTTAGGCAATGCATCATTCTGCAGCGGTGGCACGATGCATTCAGTTACATAATGCTATCCAATGACTTGTCATCTCAGTGTACAACCCCAGATCATACCACTGCCTCCTCCATGTTTCACAGTCAATTGTAAATTCCCAGGTTTAGCTCCTCATTTGGCTTGCACCATACTGTTACCCTACCATCAGAACCATAATATTCATTTTCGTCTCATCAGCAAAAATTACATCATTCCACCAGTTTTCATCTTTGTTAGCATTATCTTTTGCGAACTTATGTCGTTTTATTCTATTCGCCTAGTTAATAAAAGGCTTATTTATAAGTACTCTGTCATATCCTGCTCTTCTGATAACTTCTATGGTTTCTGGATGGACATTCTTTCTACATTCAATAAGTACCTGCATAGTAAGTTTGCAAGCACTGATTTTCGGATATTTCTTTATTTTCCTGATTACTAGATGTTCGCCCTCATTTAGTTACTATGGCTGTACTTTTTGAGGTAACGAATCTATTCTGTCTTCCTTCTGAAACCTTTTTGTGATGTCTCAGACAGTGGACCTCGGCAGATTCAAGTGCTCCGCAATTTCTTGTTGGGTTTTCTTCTTTGCATGAAGGAAGATTACCAGCTGTCACTGTTCAAACATTGTATTCTTGCTCTTATGTCTCACTTGCCTGAATGATGCAGCCAACAGAGCTACCCATTTCAGTGCAGAGAGCGTGCAGGGAATGGCACGAGGTACGAATGCAATGTGCACCATGTCTTTGCCACGCACCCACCATAACTGGCCGAATATTAATGTGGCATACTTATGCAGCAGACGAGGACAAAATACTGTGTTTCATCAAATTGCACTGTTCATCTTAGTTATTAGTTACTGCTGCATTTCATATAAAGCATACGAGAATGATTGTGCAGTATGTTTTATGTTTATCTTCATTTCTAATGTAACATAAGGCCGTTGAATTGCGATAAACATCGGCGGCTGAGTATTAATGAGAGCCATTGTACATTTACTTCAACGGCATCTGAAAGAACATGCAAAGAATTCAGTGATATACATAGCATAATCAATGTAAAGAAACGTAAAAACGCCAAGAAATAATGTGCATGTGTGAAGTGGGATGGAAGCATGGGACAGAGGACCTACACTCACAGCTGCAAGGAAGCAGCACTTACTGTGACTCATTATGGTGGGACTGTTACCTAACAGCAGAGCAGCACCGGACCCCGTAATATGTTACAATAAGTGGTATTGCAGTGTGAGGTTGTGCATAAGCAAAGTAGTTCACAAATGAAGAAAAACTGGACGCTCTACTTATTTAACGGTGAGTGTGGCAGGAATGCCAAGCAACTTATCCAAACCTATGGCGAAAGGTATCCTAATCGGACGCCCAGCTCACGGCAAGCCCTAAGAAGAATTTGCCCATGTCTCTTGTCATGAGGTAATTGGAATCCCACAACACGAGTGCGACGAAAGACTGCTACAGGCGAAATGCATCAATGAGATGTGTTGGCACATGTCGATGAAAAAAACCCCCACACGAGTACGCAAGGAATTTACAGGTTCATACGAATAAGTAAAACAAGTGTGTTACGGATACTGTGCCAATGGAAAAACTGTCCATATCATGTGCCTCTTCATCAGGCATTAGAAGGTGATTTTCAGCAGAAAGTCCAGTTTTGCAGGTTTGTTCCGATGCCTGTAACGGATGACAGCAATTATCTGAAGAACATACTATTTACCGA
The DNA here is from genome assembly GCA_029891345.1 of Dryococelus australis. Classification (NCBI taxonomy): domain Eukaryota; kingdom Metazoa; phylum Arthropoda; class Insecta; order Phasmatodea; family Phasmatidae; genus Dryococelus; species Dryococelus australis. Next base: position 114,420,930 of record CM056998.1, on the reverse strand, counting down.
TGAAGCAACCTTCACAAACCATGGGCGCGTAAATTTACAAAATATGCACTACTGGGCGACAGATAATCCACATTGGGTCTGGCACGTGGAACACCAGCATCAGCGGAAAGTGAATATGTGGTGTAGAGTCGTTGGAGACTATGTTATAGGGCCATACCTCATTCAAGGGACAATGACCAGTTGTGCGTACACCCATTTCCAAGTGCCATTACCGGCACTTCTGAAAGACATAATACTGCTCGAGATACATCGTGATATGTGGTTTCAGCATGATGGTTGCCCTGCGCATTTTGCTTTGGTGGCGAAGCAAGTGTTAAAAGAAATGTTTAAAAACTGGTGGTTAGGACGTGGTGGTGTTGAAAGATGGCCAGTTCGCTCCCCCGACCTCACATCACTCGATTTTTTCCTGTGGGGAACACTGAAAGATAAGGTGTACAACACGGTTCCTACAACACCAGTATAAATGCAGGAACACATTGTGGCAGCTTGACGAGCAGGAATGCCGGAACAGGGGTAGCAGCTGTTGCCCCAACTTTTTTAGTGGGGTAGCAAAGAGCAGCTTTTGCTACCCCAATATTTCCATGTTGCAAATAGGGCTTAACATTCTTCTCTACAACAGTTGTTAAAGAAGTAGCTACAGAGCATCATATTTTGTGAACAGCTTGTAGTCACGTCTTAAAATGTACAAAAAAAATGAATAGGCACAGAGCATTCTAGTTGCGGCCCTGGTGTGCACTATTGCTCTAGAGTTGTTCGTGGGAGTCGTGAATGTTTTATGTTACTAGGAAAGCCCGATATATATAGGCACTGATTGTTGTCAGTCTGGCGACAACTTGTCCCCACTGCCCTCCCAGGGAAAATAACACAGCTAAGAAGGGTGAGTGCCCACATTTATACGAAGTATGTAGCAATGCGGAATAGGGGAGGGGGTGTGCCCGATCTCCCACTCTTGACACCCTTATACGGCTCAACACTAGAGCGACACTATGTAGTCTTCACGTCTTGTTTAGCAGTTTGTCCGATGCATTGTCGTGTGCATGTATTGTTTCATCTTTACTGAGCGCATTGTACACCATGAAGAGGGCCAGGTTGGAGGGGTGTAGTGAAAAAGCATAGTGTAATTTTTCAAGAGGATGAATACTAACGGAAATGTTAATGTAAAAGCACTCAAATTTTTAATTTAAAGAACTAGCTATTTGATAATTTTTAAGGTTGTACTACGCCTACACACCTGTCAAATCTTGTCAACTTTGTTGTCAGACAATGTATTTTGTTGTAAACACTTTATAATATAATAGTTAGAAATTATTTTTTAGATAATCACATCTTGGATGCCTCTTGTGAATCAAGCCATTCACAGGAAACAGTGTGTAAAATATTTTGATTGAAAACGAAATAGTTTTGTAAATAACTTTACTTAAAATTTCAAATGTTTCTTTTAAATGAACAGAGAAATACTACAGAAATCAGTATTTTTTTTAAATCCAGGACCAATCTCAAAAGTGTTTTGTATTGTAAAATAAATTTAAAATTAATGAGAAAAGTGAATGTCATATGGATACTGTGGATAAAGTTTTGCAGCATTTCAAAGCTACGTCTGTCATATCACAAATTAGCGAACAAACAAGAAATCAACCATACTCAGTTCTATTTGCTATTTAGCCCGTAGTGATCTGGCTATTCGGGGTCTTGCACACAATAATGGAAATCTCATGCAGCTCCTGGAAGAACGAAGTGAAGACGTGCCTTGTCTTACGAACTGGCTTGCCAAGCGTGACAAATGGTTGAGTGGATACACACAGAACAAAATAATTGGAATATGAGAACATATGATCCAACGCAAGTTAGTAGAATATGTTAAGACGAGTATATATTATGGTCTTACAGCAGATGGCACCACAGACATATCAGGGCAAGGGAAATTTACTAACTGCCTGAGATATGTGGATCAGGTTTTACTTGTGGTCGAAGAAGTATTTTTAGGACTGTATAACTGTCTAGACAGTAGACCTGATACTCTCTTTTCTGGTTTCATTGATTTCCTCGCATGTATGAACCTGAGCAGCAACAACCTCAGAGGAATATGTTTTGATGGCGCAGCGAATGTCAGGGTGTAAAACAGGAGTTTGCATCAAAACAACAGAAGTTCAGCCCAAGGCGATATTTGTCCACTGTCCACTGCTCAAATCACACTTTGGACTTAGCATTGCAAGAAATAAGGAGAAAAAATCCAATTATTTGTGATGTGCTCGTAGTAGTGAAGGATATTTCCACTTTCATATTGGAATCTGCAAAGCGCACAACTACTTACTCGAATGTGGTTCTGAATCCATGTAACGAAAACAGTGAAAGCACTACCAGTGGAACAAAATGTATTTTGCCCCTGTGCACAACCCGATGGACTGTGAGGCAAAAAAGCCATCAAGAGATTTATTGACAACTACTCTCGCGTAATTGAAACGAAGAGTATTCTGCAAGATATAAGTACGGCTAGAGAAGACAAGAGCATTATTATGAATGGTTACCTGAAGAAACTAGAGAAATTTGAAACACTTCTGGCATTAGAGATTTCATAACTTGTTTTCGGACCCTGTGAACAACTAGCCAAAGCTTTTCAGAGCCCTAATTATACCGCTGCTGGGACAAAAAAAATGTATCAGATATACTGAAAACCACTTTTCTGAATCTCTGGAATGATTATACTTTTGATAACTTGTGGGATGAAATGGAATCCAGAGGAGAGAATTTAAAACTAAATATGCCCAAAGAATCGAGAGTCATAGTTTCACCAAATCGCTACGAGTATTCGTATTTTCTTAATACATCGTCACCTGACGAGAAAAGATTTCTGCGCAAAGAGTATTTTACGGTTATTGACAGGCTCACAAATGAAATTGAAGATCTCTTGATCAACCAGGAATGAAGCTTTTACTTTCGCTGGAAGGTGTTTTGCTTAATGCAGCAAAAGGGCAGTGTAAACATGACGATGAACAATCAACATATCGGTATATACTAAGAAGATTTTGATTTGCTCAAACTTTTGGCTGGACTTGTTATGCTGCCATCTATTCTACGTAAAAGTGTCTGCTCTGTACAAGAAATAGCGATGCTCAGAGATTTGCCACACCAAGGTAAAATTATTTTTGATCAGGTGGAGAGACCAGTGTGCCTACTGCTCTCTGTACCAGCTTCAGCTGCTACAGGAGAACGATCTTTCAGTGCTTTGCGACGAGTTAAGACATATCTCCGCGCAGAAATTTCTCAAAAAGTCTAACACATTTGTCACTGTTTCATGTACATCAAAAACGCACAGGAACAATAAACCTTGGTAATGCTACGAATAAATTTGTTTGCAGAAATACCGAAAGGAAATGTGTGTTCGGCATTCAGTGACAAAATGCAAATCACCTACGAACTTATGAATTGTGCTGTTATATTACCGTGTCTGCATCTTTTGAAACGAATTTTTGGTAAAATGTAATAAATAATAAAGCAATTCCAATTACTATAAAATATTTTTTATAAGAGACTCATGTATATAATCCATTGTTATAAACATTGCAATATATAGTTCAGCTCTTTCAGTTGAATATAATTTTTGCTTCACTAAAATAATTACATGAAGTAATTTGTTGTTAACAACTAAAACTTGTGGTATGTTAGTTCTCAGCTAACACTATAATTACATATTAAAAATGAGCATGCATAAAAATGGTTTGCAGAAATGTGGCATTATGTTATTTAAATTTAATTCTAAGTATTATTATTTGAGTGTTCTTATTTTGAGCTTGCTATTTTGCACACTGTTAATCTATATCTATACTACTAGATAAAATATAGGTGTCTATGTGTGATTTTCAAATTTTTCACTTTAAATTATTTTTTCATTAAGTATAATTGATAACTAAGACATATCTAGTGTTAATTTTTTTCGTGTCTGTGTATGTCCGAACGGATTTAACTCAAAAACCACTTAACGTATTGACATCAAATTTACACAGTATTTAGTTCCTGTTTCATCGAGATATCTCAAACGGTTCCGGAAAAAATTATGATCATGAATTTAAATAGGTACTCGATTAAGCTTTTATTAGAATTACTGCATAAAAAAAGGAACTGTTAAAAAAAATTCGTCATTTATCTTTTTTTGTCTATGGACTGCAAACCTGTCCTTCCAAAAAGCTATAGTGGCCCAGTGGCTAGAGTTATTCCAAGTTGGGCCGCAGTGACCCAGTGGATAGATATATATCAAGTGGAGCCGCCGTAGCTCAGTGGCTAGAGCACCCAATAAGGGGGCCGCAGAAGCTCAGGGTCTAGAGAAACCAATAGTGGGGCCGCATCTGGTCAGGGGCTAGAGCACCCAATAGTGGGACCGCAGTATCTCAGTGGCTAGAGCACTCAAACAGTGTGCTACAGTAGCTCAGTGGCTAGAGAACCCAATAAAAAAAAGTGGTTAGATCAATTCAAAGCCCTAAATATCATTCTAACATACATGTGCGAAGCGATGGCAGGTTTTTTTTTTTATAAATGTAATAACTCCATTAAACCTGAAAGAACTATTAGTATTTTAAACATAAAACCCCAATGAAACTATGGTGGGCTTTATTTTAGTAACTTTAAAATATTAAGTGGACAAGGCTCCGGGTTTAATAAAGGTATCTTTGTAAAATTCTTCACTCAAACAAATTTTACATTAAAAATATTAATAATTTTACCAGCGATACATTCAATGTTTAGGTACAAAAAATGCTTAAATGGCATCATTTTGCACCTTGAGGTCCAAATTTTCCCTGGAGAAAACCCCCCGGACCACCCTTTAATGGGGAGATCACTGGCGCTAATTCCCCCCCCCCCCCCCAAATCACCCCAACAGTTGTCACTGGATCCGCCCCTCATCTGAATTCACTTTTGCTGCCCCTAACTATTCGGTGCTTCCGACGTCCCTGTTGCAGAGGCATTACGCCAGAAACACTTCATGCCGCTCGTCACTTCCTATATATACGTTTAGATATGTATTGCTGTCGACGGTAAGCGCATCGAGCACAAGCTATGAAAAGACCTATTGTGAAGCGTTTCAGCCATAACTTGTGCTCTTTTGTACTATGCATGTGGATATGATTGCATTTATTCTTAGGTTGGTTTGGTCGATTTTTGTTGTGTATCTTTAAGCACTTGTTACACAGTGCAGAAAATGACTAGGAAACAAATCATCTGAATTATGTTGGTATCTTAATAAAATGTAATGTACTGATACCAGAATTGCAGTCATATTGCCCGACTTCCCTCGGCTGCAGTGTTCTCCTTTGTCCAATATAGCATTCCGTGCCCCTTGCCAAATTACGGTAAGCGCTATGCTGTTACAAGGAAGCGGTTCCAACAGAATGAGTCAAGGCGCATGTTGCTTGCTGTACAGGTTCACTGCCCCATGCTACCGGCATACTTGACTTATTCATATTTGCACATTATTCTATTGCATATGCTACATCACTGAATTTCTCTTTGAATGTACTTTCAGATGCCGTTGAAATAAATGCTTCCAGGGTAAACATTTTATGTCGTTTTAATTATTTCTGTCCATGCACGTGTCACGAAGTCACTTTGCGGCAAATTACTTGCCCCTGTACATAATTTCACTTAACGAAAACCACATTTTGCGATCTCTAACCGTTCCGGAAATTTCGGAGGTGTCAACGTTAGACGAACCACTCTGTATAGCAAAAACTAAAAAATATAGGTATCGTAATTTTTAAATTCTGTATCCGTCGGCCATATTTGTTTCATACAGGCAGAGGCTATGGAAAATTGGAAATTTTAAATATTCAGCACTATATCTATGTCGGACGTGTTTATGGATGTTCTAATTACGAACTTCAAATAACCATGAACTTAAAAAAAACTCGGCTCCCAAGAACTCGATGCTATGAGCCGCCCAAATCTCTTCACTCATTCACTTCAACAATAAAAATGTTTACAAAAAAATTAACTTTAACATCTATGTTGAATCGGTTGTGTTCGGACCTAGACCTTGGAAAAAAAAAACGCTAACAAAATAGTCTTGTTATAAACATTATTTTCAAAATCTTAAAATGCAGTCGACCCGTCGGCCACATTTGTTTTATAAGAAATTATGTTTTCATTCAGCAGTGCACTTACGTCGGCCATGCTGGATATTATAACCTAGACTCCAACCTCCATGTGACCTTAACCCATCAAATTCACGAAAAAGGCAGAATTTTGTTTTAATTGTAGGAAAAAATTAATAATAATGTTATAAAAATAAATTGTAAATATCTAAAATCTAGGTAACTCCTCGGCCAAATATGTTTTATGGGGATGAGCTATGCAAGATTGCAAATCTCCAATATTCGTTCAATATAAAAAATTAGTATTCAATTCGGTAGTACACTCGCACATGCGTAATGCTCCTGACCTCGAACAAGACAATATGCCACATGACACCAAGCTCTTGTATAAGCAAAATTGGTCACCAATTTCGCAGTTCTTGGTGATAAACACCATAACAAACTTAATATTTGTAAGGACTTAAAGGTCTCATCATAAATGTCTGCAACAAAAATTAACTATTCGTGCTATAAACGCACAACACCCAGATTAAAATACACTTTAAATCACAATTAAATTAAGTCACAGAAATGTGAAATTCTGAAACTCTTAATAATGTTTGAATACTTTTCACCTTATGAAGAATTTCGAAATTTCGCAACATTGGTATAACTTACAGCGACTAGTAAGTTAAGTGTTGTGCATTTAAATAATGAATACTTAATTTTTGCTGTTAACCACTTTGATGACTATTCAAAAGTGTCTTCAGAATAGCTCGCAAGAAAAACAATCAATATTCAAAAATAATTCAGCACTCGGAACACTATACTTAACATTATGAGTACTCTTGACAATTCAGTGTTTCACATCACCTAACTCGCGTTTCTCATACATTTTTCTAATTTAATTGGGTCGAGAATACCCTGCTTTGTTTGGAAGATGATCAACAAATATTTAAGATGCAACTAAAACCTCCTCTAAATGAACTCTCTTCTTTTTCAAGCTCTCAATTTCATAAAGAAAAAAAGTATCCTTCCTCTTTACCTACACACTGACTGCACTCTTCTTCGTACGCTCCTTTTTAAAGTAATGCATATTTTTAACCCTAGCCGATGATGTTGACAGTTAAATTCATTTGTAATACATCATGAATAGTACAACAATACATTAATATGCTCGTAAATATTGCCATGTAATTCATAAGGTATTTCCTTTGGTTTTTCATGTCTGAGGTTTTGTCAACATAAAATCGTATTTCAACTGAAGTTAGTCCGTGTGAAAAAATTAACACCAAATTAAATTGCAAAATATTTTCATAACGTGACTGTAATACAATCACCGGAAGGTGTAGAAGATTGTTTTCCTGCAATAACGCAACAACTCCGTTGGCAACAGTCTTCACAATTTTCGAGTGCAATTTTCTTCTCCTGCACAAAATATGTTAGGACATTTATCTTTTTGCAACTACAATTGACTGAATATTTTGTTAATATTGCTGGAAGAGTGCATAAAGTACACACTTGGCTACCAAAACATAGTGAAAAAAAAAAATTTAATTTGTATTTTAGCAGTACCACTTGCTTTTCAGTTGCTTCTTTAACTTGCGAAATTCATTAAGGTGGCCGCCTGGTTGAAGGAGTTTTGCACGTCTGAGGCCTAGAAGCGTGGGAGCGCTAGGGGTGACCGAGACATGTGCATCAACTTTCTTATCGCCTCTACGCACAAAGCACTGAACTGGCGTGCAGTCTTACTGTCAATAACGCACCTCTACGAGACTTTTAGAGAATACCCTACCATTTTATGATGTACTGATAGTAATAAATGTTTGAAGCACATTCCTATTCCTTTTTATAACGTTTTGAACGGAGCTTTTATACCTAAAAATGACCGTGAAAACGACTCGTTTGAGCCATTTTCACTATCACAAATACATGCTTTAGAGAGAAATGGGAGGACCTGAGAAACGTATACAGACGCGTAAAGTTTCTTAAATGCTATTCGTAAGAAGACCTCACTCAGATACGTTGGAAGGTTTTTTTTAATAAAACGTTTTCCACTGGACTTCTGCACACAGTTCGGCGGCCTACCCAGGCGACCACCTTAAGGGCGCCGCCTACCTGGCGTTGGAAAAGCGTTGCAGTGTGTTGGAAATCCTCGTTTTTTTTTTTTTTACGAAACCATTACACGTGTCCCCATGATACCAATTTGCGAAAAGAAAACACACTTCGGGCGAGGTACTTATAATACTCTCAATACATCATGTACTTTATAAATGCTATTCCCGAGCCCTCCAACATAGCTAAAAACGGCTTTTTCACACTGCTGTAGCTCATAATATACGCGTTGGAAACATGCTATAATAGGGACCGCAGTGAACTTCCGTACAAACTTTCCACTAATAAAATGACGGAGTCGCCGCTTAGTCCCATAGGTAAACGCAGCACAACGGAAACACTGCACGCCAGTTCAACGCATAGCGCTTAAGAGCAAAGGGACGTCAGGCGCGCATGTCAATGTCGTCCTTATCGGTCCCGCACTTCCCTTCCTCAAACGCGATAAAAACATCCAAGTAGGCGGCGCCCTTAACAGAGAGCACATTATAAACATATTCTGTTTTCAAGATTTTGTTCAGGTGAATACAAGCTGTAAAATATCTTCACATAAGAATGGCAGTAAATGTTTTTTTCTTATTCTGATACAGTTTTAGAAAATGGTTTACAACACCAATGAGAGAAAAATAAAATAGTTTCACTGGGATCGGATTGTCTTTCATTGCTGAAGCAATAACAATGAATGATCCACAAAACAACTTTGATGAAAAAACCCGTTTCCCCCCCTTTTTTTCACATAGACCTACTCTAAAACATTATTCCATATCTGTATTGGTTGGGTCATTTTCCAGGCTGCAAAAAAAATTGAAATGTTACGCTCATCATCTACACGGCGGATGCTTTCGAAACGTCTTCACATCACATCATATAAAAGTTAAAATGAGAAAAAAATTTTCGCGCAGCTTTGAAAGAGGGAAGGTAGGGGAGGCAGTGTGGGGGGAAGGCTCTCCCAAGCGCCTGCCGCTGGCACTGTACATACCAAACTGATAACATCTCTCTCTAGCATCACGCTGTTAAAATACCGCGCTGCGTATGGCTTTAATGCTTGTAAATCAATGAGTTATTGTGCAATACAGTCTATTTTTTTCAGCAACAAAATTTCGCCTTTCAGCGGCAATGGACTCTCCGACTCGCCCAACGCATTTTCGACTTTTCGACCTCTCATTTGGATTTCACTATACTAAGGTAGCTTTAAACAGTGAAAACAAAAAAAATCAACACTGAGGAAATATGCTGGCATGTGGCTATTTCTCCGATTTCCTCTACAGTCACCCCTTAATCCTCATTTTACATTGCAAGCCAGCTAACAATAAATAATATAATATAAAATAAGAAAATACGCACGGTGCATGCACACATACATGTTCACTTAAATAAGATGTGGTAAGTGAATTCTTGGTATATAGTCTGTCTCACGAACGACTGCACTCCTTGAAAGTTCTGAAAATTGTCTTGTGGAAAGTTATTTCAATTGTAAAATATTTTCTGTTAACATATTAGGCAAGGTGACGGTCAGCTGTGAGTGTTAATGCAAACATCACATTTTGCGGGGGAAGGGCGCAAATTCCGCTGCATCCATGGAAATAGCCTTCACACTCGTTTATGAGACATACTATGTAAATAGATTTTTCATTTCTTCTTTTTATTTTCTTTTCTTGTGTAATGTTACAGGCGTCTTTCAGGTCAGTGAAAGTAACTTCAGCTTCCTCGACGTTTTTACTTGCAAGAGCCTTCTTAAGCTTATCGTTCACTTTCCAATAAATCCATCACTAACGTTTCTTTAGGTTTTACCTTGTCACCCCCACCTCCGGGCAGAATTTTCTCCTTAATTCTCGAGAGTTCATTATTCTCTTACGACTTTATATTTAGGTTAGATTATTTTTCTTTTTGCGTTGTTACTAACCGACAATTTTGTCTCTCTTTACTCAACCCCTTTTGTTGTTATAATTCTCATTCAACATACATGCCCCTCTTGAAAGCATAATGAGCTTACTAGTGATATGAATTAAATGAGATTCGTGACCATAAATTTTGAGAGCATCTCTGACTATCCTTACACTGATTCACAATAATTTTACCTTCAATTTAACATTAATGTCATTACAAATGCGAATAAAAAGTTAAGTAAAAACACTGGTATCACCTATAAAATACCGTAACTAAAAACTTCTACCTGCTGATTGTTCAATAATGATTAGCAGTGATTTCTATTACAATATCACTTATGATTGTGCTCAATGAAATTAAAATTTAATTTCAGTTCAAATACTACACGTGAATCATAATGTACATTATATTTTTTTAACAAACCTCACAACAGTGGCCAAATCATAGAATTAGTTACATTTTCTAACCAAACTTTTTTTTTAAGTAGCTTCCGTTTTACAAAAAAGAAAAATGGACCCATTACCAGCCCTGCAAGTGTTATTTATTCAACAGTGTTAATAATTTCTTATTAGGGTATATTTTCTTCACTGGAGGATTAAACAAGCATAAAAAATTTGTTAAGTGACCAAGTGTTAAGTATCGTGGGCTCCAAAAGCACCAGATAAAGGTGTTCCTTTTGAGTTATACGAGAAGACTTCGAGTTTGCTAAATCTTCACAGGTTATTCGAGATACATATCTTAAAATTTCCCGATATTCTTGCGAACGTATCAGAAATGAAACAAGTCCAATAGATAACAAAAAAGCTATTAAATCCATGAGGATATTACACTTGTACACGGCTCTGGGCGAGACATTTCCAGACTGCTCAGCTTCTCTGAAAAAAGGTTCCTAACTGAACTGAAACGTTTTGACGCCCATGCGAACACGCCTTGTTCGTAATAGGTATTCAGTGAAACCAGATATGGCTATGCTTTATCTGTAGCCAACCAGTACTATAGACACACACTCCAATAGTGTACAGGACTGCAGGGGCTGGTCCCAATACCGTAAGATAACCCTTAGTTTTCCCAATCAATTACTAGTAAATTTCAAAAATGTAATTAAGGTTGGTGCAAAGAATCATAGATAAATTGCAGCACAATAACGAACATGTTTGAATGGTGTTCCTGTATCACTTTAAGAGGTGGTGATGAATGATGCAAACGATTCTGTGGACAGAGTCCATTCATGGTTACTTCCAACTTGTCTGAAAACCTGCTGAAGTTCTACATCCAGGATATTCCTACGCCTCGTGCAAACAAAGCTTAACATTCTTAACAACACACCACATTCTTGGGCACTCAGTTTTTGCATGATGATTGTTTTCTCACTAGGCATTACCAACACCACCAGAACTATTTTATCTCTGGTTGTATTCATATTAATTGCAAATGAAATATAATTTATAGATAAAATATCAGCAAAGTTCATTTAACCCCCCCCCCCCCCCCCACACACACAATATATATATATATATATATATATATATATATATATATAATATATACATATATATATATATATATACATACATATCCTTCCCGGAAAAATGTTTAAACTTAGCCTCTAAATTATGCATTTTCTGAAATAAGGAATATCGCCCATTGAAGGATATATATCCAAAAGAGACAATGTCATTTTTCTCCCAATGATAATCACTAATGAGTACGTTGAATATGCCCACCGACTCAGGCCTCTGAGGTGTGACTGGCCATTGTTACCACCGCCAGTTGTTACGCCACTGATTTAATTGATGTGGCAGTTATCAACATTGGAGACAAAATTCAAACTTCGTGAAAATTGTAAAAAATATTTCACCCAACTTCCTGAACTGTAAAGGAAGTTCTTAACCTATACACAGTATAGGAAATTTACCAAGTATCAAGTATATTAAGTTGCAAATGTAAGAATGCTACTAGACAAACTTCTGAACTTCCCTACACATTTGACTGTTTCAGTAACAAACTTAGGAAGCTACCATAGATGTTTAGAAATAATCTTTACCAAACTTAGTCGTTGACTTTGCAATTTTTCAAGATATATATTTAACTAGTAGCACTTTAAAACTGGAAACATAACCTGACTGTATTTAGGCTCAAGATGCTGTTTCAGTGAAAATGTGTAGTTTTAAGGAGTTGATGCAATGCACAAGTGGAATATTGGCCATTTTATAACATAGCAGGACAAACACATTAACCATAGAATATATGCATAAATACAATATTAATGAACACGATGCCGATGGCGAGCGGGGTTTCTACATATTGCCTTCCCACTACACCTTGCATTTCAGCCGTAAAACAATATATAATTCAGTGCTAACTGTATAAGTGTGAATTATTTAGTCACCTAATATTTTGTGCAGCAAATAACTGGTGTCCAAAATCACATCTTCCATATACCAATACTTGCTTTTGCCAAATTGGAAAGGGAGAAGGAAAAAGTTTGGTGAGTGAATGCGAAAATTGGGCGACACAGTGATAAGAGTAAACAAGTAACTATTACATCAAGTCTAATTCTAATGCGACGGAAATTAAAGCAAAAATTCTCAGCTGCCACTAATTTACACAGATCGCACTTTTGAGGCACTACATTTCTCTTTAGTTACTAACTTTACTGGAAGCAAGTCAAGTCAGTCTACATTTCAGTTAAATTCAGTTCAAAGCAGTATATATTATTAAAGAAGACTTCAAACATGGTTGACCACAGACCAGGACAACAATTAAGGTCATAAAAAGCTCTGAAATACTGGTTAAATTAATTTTCAAAACTGCTCGAGAAAGCAAATGTCTTTTTGTGAACGTAACCAATTTGTCGAAAAACTCGTGGCCACGAAAATGTGTAATAATCATAATCACTACGACCGCACATAGAGCGACAGATTGCTTCCTCCGCCCAAGATGAAACTAACCATAGTGTTAGGCAAAAAGAAGGAAAGTGGTGGCGCACGTACTACTAAACTACTTGAACTGGCTTAGCTATATAGTTACCTGTCATCGAAGGCTAAACCTCGTTGAACGAAGGTAATGTTGTAGCAAGCTCAGCCAAGCCACTTGGATTGCTTTGACAAGTATTGTGTCGTCATAAAAAAAATATTGGAATATTTACCCTTTTTTTAAGTATCTACTGGCCGCTTTTAACAGCGAGTCATAAAACATATAGGTTGTTCACTGTAAAGTGAGTACTTTTGAGGCCCTAGTTACTATTTTCTTTCAGAAATTTTGACTATTATTCCAAAATAGGGCTTTAGAAAGTGCTCACATTACCGTGAATAGCCTGTAATGAGTTCCGTACACGTGAAGAGCTCGACTTTGAGTTCTCATTGTCACTAGAACAAACCCACGATGTAACTTTCCGTTTCCTTAAGAAATCTTTCTTTTTATCAGGAACCAAATCGAGGGTTCCATCTCGTACTGGAAATATGATTAAAATTAGCTTGCAAAAACAAATTTTGAGGCCCGATTATTATGCAGTGTACACTAACAGGCAACCTCCTTAGCCGAGCCATCTGTTAACGAATGTTACTGTATTTTCGACGTAAATGCTGGGACGTAGATAACCTCAATGAGATAAAAGTATTCACTAATCGTAAAAGAAGAGAGAGCGGGTAGGTTTTAGACCCCCTAGCACAAGTGTGGTCTAAGTCGCATTTGGTGCAAGAGTGGACTAAGTGGCAAATGATAATAAATAATTGTTTAGCTGAATAATTAATTATATTAACCGATTAAATAATTTTAATAATTCTATTTAAAAAAGAATGTTTTGATATCAATTTATATTAAAGAATTCTTGGATATTAAAGAATCCGAATCTGTTTATTAATAGGCAGAGCAGGATCGATGTGTACTCTGTGACATCCTGAGGCTGACTGACCAGAGGTGTGGACTGTAATTGTTCATATAGTTGTAAATGTTGGTGTTAGATTAGTATAATGGACATTTTATATTTTTATTTGTGAGTGGAACGCACGTATGTTTTAACCCACTTCTAGAATGACATGTGAATGGAACGTGCATACGTGGGTATGTTTTAGCCCACTTCTAGAATGACATGTGGATGGAGCGAGAGCACATGGGTATGTTTTGGCCCACTTCATTAGAATGGCATGTGGATAGAGTGAGAACACATGGGCATGTTCTGGCCCACTACGATTTATATTCAATTAGCATAGCAAAAAAAACCACTTTAAATATGATTAACTTTATTTTTCGATTTATATTAATATCCACAAAACATAACTGAATTCATTAAACAGAGTTAATTAATCAATCAATAATGACAAGAAACAATCTAATACAAAATTACAACTCACCATTACTCCACATCCTCCTCCCCCTGATAAAGATGCCCTCCCAACAAAAGTACACATACACAAATATAAAAACGTATTTTACTTCTTTCCTCGTCGTCTCTCAAAACATGCAACGAAATACAGGTTAAACCAGACGAACACTCTTCCACCTAATGCCTTACAAAGCTGAATTAATATGCTAAGAAATTAATTTAACTGCACACAACTATTCAAGAAAAACGCTTCCCTCTTACTGCATGTTAAAATCGCAGCAATTCCCCAAAACGTTTTCCGATAGCCAAGTAACTCTCAATGATCGAATAATTAGACAAGTATTCATACGAATACACTAGAGAAATCATTAAGTGTAAGGGACATGATCAATGGTCACTGCCTTGTGGTACCCAACGAGGCAGGCCGACGGCTCATTTGTAACTGAAGGCTCTCGGAAATCAAAAACTTATCTGCCTGCCCTCTCCTGCATTGTCGGCAGGGTCCAAGAAATTGCCGCAAGTTCTCACGCTACTCGAGACCACACATTTAGCAGTTTCACCCCGCCTCCTCCAGCATGTAGTCAGCAAGGACAAGCCTCTCAAGCCACCAAAAAAAAACAATAGATTATTATGCTGACTGCTACGTGTGGCGCAGAGACAACGCAGGGCAAGAGCTCAGGCAAGGAGGGAGAGAGTTTACAGTTTCGACCACTGCATGTAGAAAGCGCCAGGTACCGGAAATCATCCCCAACTTTCCCGCACAGTTCTACTGTGCATGCGTGCTCCTCCAAAGCCCCCTTACTAACCCATCCCCTTTCCCCGCTCAGATGCCTCTAACTGTGCCAAATGCGGTCCCAAAAAATTATGACAGAGACTTACACCCTCCCCCGCCCACTCCAAGGACTCCACACCACATAAAGGCCTGGTGAGCGACAATATAGTGCTCGCTGTCGCCTGCCAAGTGCTCAACAAAGCCAGTGAGGACCACCCTAACACCACGTCCCCCAGCACGACTTCAGATACTGACCAAGAGGCACATCCTATCTCTCACATTGAGACAGGTGGGGGAGTTGGTGGACAGCAGTTACCTGGCCATGGGAACCAGTTCTCCTAACCAGCAAATTTAACGCATGGCTGCCGACTCAAGCCTATTGAGACAGGCTTGCCCATCCAGGAAAATATCATGTCTCCAACAAAGCACATTTATTCCATAAAAAACATTTCAAGTCCAAGAAACTCTCACCCAAACATTTTTGCTAGCTAATGTTTTCTGATACCAAAACAGTTGCTATTAAAAAAATTTCCTATCCAAACATTTTGCTAGCTAACATTTTTTAATGTATGTGCATATACATTCTGTAAACATGTATCTTTACGAAACTTAAAGTTGTTAAACCAATCTTTGTATCTAACAAGTTTATTTTACAAATGCCCTCAACTAAGATTTTTGGTTATTACTCTGATTAATAAACAGGGGGAAAATAATGTATGGTTCTTGTAAATGAGAAGTGAAAAAATTTAATATCATATCAAAATAAGTGAAGTTTAGACACTAGAAAACACAAACTTGTGTCTTAAGAGTAAAAATATAACCCAATCACAATCTCAAGAAAAAATACTAAGGTGCATTCATGCCTAAACGAATAGCAGTTTTTAAAATGTCATACTATCCTTAACAAGAGAACTCAAATGCTGTATATCAATTCAACAAGGTAATGTTAAAAGGGCTTCTACATGAAGCCCTAACAAACTAATTTATAAGAAATTTTAGCTCTTCACTTTTAAGGTTTCAGAGTGAATCCTGGGTTCACAAATTTTATTACAAGGTGTGTTCGCAAACCGAGTATGCTGGTGGTTTTCAATCAAATTTAAACACAGAGAATCTCTCACTCAACTATGAGATAAGCCCTCTAAATATGAACAACCAAACTACACACAACAAACTATTGAGAAATACTTCCTAAAATGTTTAACAAATTAAAACATTTCAATAGACTACATGATATTAAAGAATAACTGAATGCATGTGAAATACTTTTATTAAAAATAGTATTTCCATAAAATAATATTAATTCTTCAAATAAACTCTGCTGTGTGACTATCACAATCGCAGAGCTCGGGAAAAATATGTTTTGTTTGCTAAAAGCATTCTCCAGCAAACGAACATTTCTGGCACTGCTCAAACATGACACTATTTTCCCTGCTGTGTTGGCGAGAGCGTAGAAAAACCTTTTGTATGTCTGACACCCAGTGAAAAATCTCCAAACCGCCTCTGTCTTCCCTGATCACGAGGATCTAACTCTGTTACAAACAGCTCTTCCACGCACGTAATATTTTTAATAAATATTTTCCATCAGAAATTCATAAAAATAGTAGTTGCATCGCCAACCCTTGTGGCGAAGTCAGATAAAACTACAACGTGGGGATTTGGGTTCAAATCATGGGTAATGCATGGTTAATATAAGCTGGGTTTGATTCGTGGGTAAGACATGCTTATAATAAGCTGGGTTCGATTCCCAGGTAAGGCATGGTTTTTATAAGCTGGGTTTGTTTCCCAGGTAAGACATGGGTTCGATTCCCAGGTAATTTAATTTAATGTACTTATAAACAATACATAATATTATAAGAATAAACTATACACTAACGCCCACAATATGTGTAACAATTACAAGTTATATAATAAAAATACGAATAATCAATAATTCAAAACCCATATGTCCTGCATTAAAAAGACTCTTTAGTTCTGGAATTATATCACACAGCAAAATACATGAAAAATTAAAAGTAAATGTAATCGCTAACACAAAAGAAATATTAATATTACATGTTAAAGTAAAAACTCGATACAATTGTAAATGGTAAAATTCTAAAATGACTTTAATTCATTAAAAAACTTTTAATTTGATGTTAAGGTCATTTAATTAATTAAAGATATATTTACTTTACTATCATTATGTTTTATTATAAAAACCGGCTATTTACCTTGTTTGTATATGTTCCCCGGTTAGGGAAGAGAGTAGGTTGGCTTATATATACATGCTCTGGAGCAGTACTTGTCAGGATTCATCCAGCCACCAAGGGCTGCGGACCGCCCCTCCAGGCGGGCATTCTGAGGCAGCCGGCAAGGAGAGAGGAGCTGTAATGCACTTCAGTTTACTTCTAGTGATCAGTTGTTAGAACTGTTCGGTTTTGTCAGAAAAGATATTACATATAGTTCCTTTTAGAACTTCTGCACAAATTGAAAGTTAGTTCCCTTTAGTTTAGTTAGGTTTAAATCCAAAAAAAAAAATAAGTTTCTTTAATGCTAGGAGAACACAGAGTGCCAGTCATCCCCTACCTCCCTGACCTTGTCTCTGGTAGAGGGGAGAGGATAGGAAGGAGGGGCATGGACAACGCACACCAGTCAACAGAGTGAGGTACACTGTAAACTTAGTGTTAATTCGAGGGTATTTGGAGATGTGGTCCCACCCAATTATTAAATAGTTTATTGTTAGTGTTACTTAATGACAATTCGAATGGGCGATTATGGCGACGTGGTACAGACCGTCGCACACTTTCTTCGCGATTTCTTAAATTTGAAAGAAACTTGCTCCAACTTTTTATATGAAATAGTTAAATTTATAGATTAAACTTCAAATCAATTAACTTTTAGAATCTCTTTGCCAATTGGTTACATTTTATTTGGGTTTATTGGCATATTTATAAATTTGTTAGTTTTACATATTTTTAAGATGTGTAAGGGAGGGCTGTAGTGTTAGGGTGTAAATAATAGAACATAGAAAAATAAAGAAGTAACTATGCCAAACTATGCAAAGCATGTTTGGAGGGCTAAATAGCCCTGCCTCTGTTCAGAACACATTGTTTGGTGAAGGTTGTCTGTGTGATGGATGATTGGACAATGAGAATCCCTAACAAATGAAATGATTTGAGATATGATGGGGTGATTTGTGCATAAAATTTAATTTTAAGTAGTTTTAAGAGATTTAAGAGTGGGTTTTGGTTATGGAGAGAAAAAATGAGGAAACCATGCCAGGCTATGAACAGCATGCCTGTAGAGCGCACAGCTGTCCTATTCTCTGCTCAGAACAAGTTGAATGGTGACAAATGATTGAGTGATGAATGTTTGGACCATGAGTAACTTTAAGGAATGAAATGGTTTGATGTGTGATAGGGTGGCTTGGGTATATACTTTTAGTTTTAAGCATTTTTAAGATTTTTCATTTCATTTTCAAAGTAGATGTATGAGTGCAGGGGATGAATTTTTATATAGGAATTTAATAGAGTTTCGAGAGAGATACTGGATAACTGCAATAGTATTGCAGTATAGACAAAAGGCGAGACATCACAATTAAGGCCCTCTCTACACTGTTAAATACTTGCAAAAGTATTTTAATTATTGCTAAGCATTTAATATTACATGTTTATAGTCCTCAGCAAAGCCCAAAAACATACTTAACTATATAACAACTTTGTATTTTCTGCCTGGGTTTATTTGTAGTGTAAAATTATTAGCATTGCTCCACCCAGCCATTAGCCCTACATCCGTGATTGGTCGATTTCAACACCATTGAGCAGATATGCAATTCTATCGATTAAATGACTATCCATTTCTCACTATTCCTATAGCTGTTGGATTAGTTTCATCGGCTGTCTTTTTAATTGTTCCTCTAAACCTAAAACTTGATTTAGATGGTAACGTGTAAATATTGTGATTTTGTATAGTAATCCTTATTTCCAATGGAAACATATGGTCCTGCTAGAAATGGTTCATATACATGTATTTCCATATTGATGATTGCATTAGCATAACTTATTTGCTCTTCAACATTAAGTATGTCTTCCATTTCTATTAATGGTATATACTAATTTCTTTAAAAAACAATACATTTCCCTGCATTAACTTTACAGGTATCGTGTTTGAAATTGTTGTTTTATGCTTCTGTTTATGTCTTTTTATAGGTACTTTCTTCGAAATGTGTTTTTTTTCAGAAACATTGTTTTTAAATTAAGCACCCACTTTACAAGTGTATTGACTACTATACACAATACCCATTTCGATTGCAATAAACATGGAATGCACATGTTTTTTTTTCTTGAAATCTAATGGTAATTTCTTTGTTTCTAAAATTAATCAGTTTACTATATTGATCGACAATTGTAACAACTAATTCACACACTCGATTAACTATTATTGGAAGATATATTAAAGTATTCGGTTTTTCAATTATTTTTTACCTGGAGCCACTGCACACATGAATTCATGTATTGTACTTGTCGGTTTTCCATTCAAATATGATCTGCCCACAATATTAACATTTACATGACAATTTTAACACACAATATATTAACCTGTTTTGAAGACTCGTGCAATTGATTAGCTGGATACACTCCTTTCATAACCTAGCATATTTGCAATTGAATTTTCTTCCGTCAAATCGATATCGACATTACTATGGATCACACTAGTTAACATATTTGGAAATCTACACAATCGAAAATGTACGTTTTCAGGTAATATCGCTTTAATGCACATTTTTAAGTCATCCAACTCATAAGATCATACCAGTATCGTAATATTATGTTTTCCCCCCATTGTTGAATGTAAATGATTGTCTATATAGATGTTCGGTATGCTATTGTAAGTAATGAATTCGAAGATACTTATTTGCCAATGTCCCTATTAACTCTAAAGCTGAGAAATATATAGACCCCAATTGCGGCGAATTTCCACTTAATATCAGCATAATTGACATATTACTAAACAGGTTTACTAATACATTGACATATATCCTATTTAAAGTAAAAAATGTAAACATAAATGACCACAATTGATTGTATTAGGTAATTGTTGTTTTGTAATTGTATCTTGTGTTTTTCAAATAATTGGGTATTTCAATTGGAGGACGTAAATCGCCAAAACTGTCATAACACAATGATTTATTTATGTTTTTAATTAATGCAACCCAATGTGTTCCTTTGTTTTGTTTCGAATCTAAATTAACAGTCATACATTCACAAAGGTTTTGTTTCTTTGGTAATTTGTATCTCATATACACACCTCTGAAATAGGGAATATCCTGTTTCTTTACCGATATATTATGTCTGATAATGCAAATTTCGGAAGACTATTTAGGACTTTTTGCATTTCTATCTACATTTGGAATTTTTTTCATCCTTGGCCGACGTTATATGGTTTAAGATACATTCCTTTACCACTTGATTTAGCAAGAGCTGATAAAGCAGGAAATATGAATGGTAATATGCCCGCATAACTTTGTCAATGACCCAAGCACCTAGCTTTTCACTTGTTGATGTAGACAGATTCTTCCTCTTATTTGCTGGTTTGTTGGCTATAATTGTATCAGCTATATGTCTCTTTCAAATTGTTTGTTCGATCTGTATAAATGAAGGTTATAAAACAAAATGTTCTTCTACTGGTAATTGTAAATATGAAAGTGTAATTGAACAGAAACATGGTATTATTTTACACCAAATATACACAGTATAATAAATGGTCCTTCACGTGGCAAAATGTGTTATGTCGATGATGGAACATCAGAATGAACTTAAGGTTAAAAATGTATGTGTGTTTTCTAAAACAATTCAACAAGAGAAATATCAATGATTAGCGAATATTTTGTTGATAATTGAAGGAATGTAATATTTTCCTTTTATTAATAAAGGCAATATGACATCTACAAAGTTGAAAGATACGTGTTTTTACTGTTGGAAAAAGAAGTATCGTTTTCTGGTAACCTATATAAAGGCATATATAGGTCTGGATTTTACATTTTTTTATGTCCCAACAAAGAATAATGAGTATTTCAAAGTTCGGACATAGCTCTATAAAACACAATCTTTACAATACCTGTTTAACAAGTAATCCAGATGTGAATTGTGATTTGAATAGACATATATTACATAATGTGGGTGTACCTGTGAAAAATACTGATGCGGCAAATAAACATTATGTGGAAAACTTAAATACTATTAAATTGAATGTATTTAAATCACAATCAATCGAGATACAAAATAAATTAATAAACATATTTGAAACTATTACAAAATGGTCACATAATATTAGTTATTTTTCGGATATATTGGCAAATGTGATGGTTGCATGCAAAATAGAAAAACTAGAACAAATTAATGCTTGGAACATTTAAAAAATGTAATTAATGAAATGGTAAGTACTACAATTACAATACAATTTAATACAAAAATAGATAAAATGATGCAATATATAAGTGTTGAATTGATCACTAAAACATCTGCTTTAGCGATGCAAATGGAATTGAAAAAGCAAATTTATGATTTGAAATCCCGAACTAACTATTTTAGTAACGATTTGAGTGTTAAAACTGTGAGTATATTAAACATACTTTTGAGTAAATTCGATAAAATTGAAAAAGTGCTAACTAATCGATCTAAAACACCCATTAGAGAACCAACAACTTAATTCATATACAAGTAGTTGGAATTTAATGTAAACAAAGAAAATGTCTGACTGCTTCAGAATTACATGATCATATTTGCTGTAAAGGCAAAATATTTACAAACTTAACATGCTCGAATGGAACAGGATGTTTTTAATGAAGAAATATTAAAACCTGTTACGAATAAAATGGATACATTAATTTCATGCTAAATATGTTTAATGAATCACCAGTGGAAATTAAATCGGAAGAACCAATAAAGAAGAAAAGGAAGTCTCAATTAACACAAAATTATTTAACTATAAAACAATCTTCGCCTATTCGTGATATGCTATTGGTGTAATATAATCAAGGAAATATATGGCTTCTGGGAAATTCGTTAATTAAGTTTTTGCCTGAGAATAAAATTGAAGTAGGTGATTATGTAACTGATGTTAGTGAATGATTGTTTGAATCATTATTTTTAAACGTCCCGAATGGTTATCCCGATATCGATTTGGATAAATATAAGGACCTTGTTCGTGGAACGAATGTACCTAAATGTTCATATGATGATGAAAATCACCCGAAAATACATTTATTAAGTGATATTGTTGAAAGTGGAATATATAAAGATGAAGTTGGTGATCGGTTTTCTCGTGTATATTGGAACTATCCTAATGAATTGGTCGATAGCTGAAAACTTCTCATCGCTTCGAGAGTCTGGAAATAATTCACATATAAACTAAATTGTTTATATTATTTAAGAGTTGAAAGAAGATGGTTATATTACCAATGAAGTTTAGTAAGATTGCTCAAGAACTTCATGCCTCTGCAAGGATAAACTTTCCTAGAAGACATGTTATTACTAAAGGCTTAAATGATCTTTATCAAGCTGATTTGTGTGAAATGGCATTGCTTCTGAAATACAATAAGGGATACAAATACATTTTAACCATAATAGGCACTTATTCGAAATATAGTTGAGGTATATCTTTGAAAAACATGAAAGGGAAACAGGTTAGCGATGCAATGAAGATACATTTTGTGAGAAAAAACACAAAATTTACTCCAAACTGATAAGAGGAACGAAATTATATTTTCTGTGTCGTTATGCAAACTAATGATCGAATATGGTATTAAACATTATGTTACATATCCAGACCTTAAAGCCAGTGTTGCAGAGAGATTCAATGAGAGTCTGAAACAGCTAATAAACAAACATTTCAAGTCGAAAGGCACCTATAAATGGGTTAACGTTTTGCCTGAAATAGTTAATTTTATAATTCCAGATATCATATAACTATCAAGATGGCAACTGAAAAGGTTATGGACAGTGTATTGATGGAAACTGTGCATAATAATGTTAAAATATTCGACGAGAGAAAACCAAAATTCAAAGTTGGTATGTATGTACGAGTGTCTAAGCTGAAATCTGTCTTTGAGAAAAAAATACACTGTGAATTGGGCTTATGAAATATTTAAAATTATTTCAGTAAGAGAATTCATTTCCCACAGTGGATTATCTAGAAACCTATGCTGGTCAAACTGTAAGAGGATGTTTTTACGAACACGAATTGCAAAAAGTCAGTTCACATGAATATTTTGTTGATAAAATCGTTAAAAGGGAAAATAATAGGTCATTGGTTTGATGGAGAGGTTTCGCAAAAGCACACGACTCGTGGGTGGATAATAAAGATCTTAAAAGATTGAAATACAATGTTTTGTAAATTGTTTTAATACTAAATAAAATATTTTTAATAAGATTTTGTGTTCATTCAATAATCTATCGATATTGAGAGGGAATATATCCGTGTATGTGTACTTTTGAGGGGATCTTTGTCAGGGGTAGGTGGTGTGGAGTAATGGTGAGTTGTAATTTTATAGTAGCCTGGTTCTTGTCGTTATTGACTGATTAATTAACTCTGTTTAATGAATTCAGTTATGTTTTATGGATATTAATATATATTGCATTATCAAAGTTAATCGGATTTAAAGTAATTTGTTCGGTATGCTAATTGAATATAAATTTTAGTGGGCCAGAACATACCTGCATGCTCCACTCAATTCACATGTCATTCTAATGAAGTGGGCCAAAACATACCCACGTGCTCTCGCTCCATCCACATATCAGTCTATAAGTGGGCTAAAACACACCCACATGTGTACGTTCTATCCACATGTAATTACAGAAGTGGGCTAAAACATACCTGCATGTGTACGTTCCATTCACATGTAATTCTAGAAGTGGGTTAAAACATACCCGCATAGGTGCATTCCATCCACATGCCATTCTAAAAGTGGGCAAAAACATACCCGCATGCATGCATTCCACTCACAAATAAAAAATATATAATTTCCCTTATACCACTCTTACACCGACATTAACAAGTATATAAACAATTACAGCCCACTCCTGTGGTCATTCAGACCCAGATCGTCACAGAGTACACAACGATCCTGCTCAGCCTATTAATAAACGAATTCTTTAATATCAAAGAATTTTTTTGTATAAAAATATTGATATCAAAACACTCTTTTATTAATCGATTGATTTAATTAAGCGATTACTATAATTAATTATTCCACTAATTGGACAATTATTTAATCTCATTTGCATATAATTTAACACTTAGTCCATCCTTGCACCAAATGCGACTTAGGCCACTCTTGCGTTACGTGGTCCAATACTTACACGCTCTCTCTACTCGTAAAGTTATAAGTCAGCATATTTTATTTGTTTTTCAATAATTGCCTTACAATGTTAGTTTTGTGTTCACTACAATGTAGAAGTACCGTAAGTGGGGATGACTTGGGACATGGGGGTTGACTTTGTGACGCCGGATTCTTCACTGTTATTTAAATTTTCTTCCATTTCAAAGAGGCTTTTTTTAATGTTCAGTGGTTCAATTGGCACTACTGAATATCTTAAATAACCCATTGAAATAGGAAGACATTTAAATGTAATTTTGTGTGTCACAAAGTCACCTCAGTTTGTCACAAAAAAAAACCTTCGTTTACGGTATGCTAGAAACGCCACTTCAAACTGTAAACAAAAATAAAATAATAAAAATCTACATCGCTGGTGAGGCACGGTTCTGTATAGAAAACTGAGATTTATAGTCCATTCACCCTTACTTCCAACTTTTCTAAAGACCTGCAAGTTCTACTTTCAGGATATTCCTCCGTCCCACGCAAACAAAGCTTGTATATTTTTAACCAGAGGTCCAACGAACTGCATTCGCGCGCAGTCGGCGTAATAATATGTTGTATAGGAACTATTTCTTACTAGGTATTACCAACACATACATTTTCTCTCAGTCTTTCTTCATATTTCTTAAAGATGAAATTTCGATCTAGCCAAAAATAAGGTAAGTTTATGTTAATGCAAGTATGAAACGCTTGTGACAGAAGCAACCAAACAAGTAATACAGGGGGTGTTTTTTCAATGGCTTGATTTAAAAAGTGTGAAGAAACCGCGAATAGGCTGTGCCAGGAGTGGTCAACACCTCGGGTGGTGCCATACTGCTATTATAAGAGCAAGCACCCTCGCGAACACAAGTGGCTGACAAACACAAATGAAGGGGGGAGGAAGAGGGCGAACACGCGAGGTATTGAAGTGCCTCGTTAGAAGCGCCACAATGCCTTCTCCAACACAATTGCGACACTAGTGCGGCCAAGCGAGACCTGGTGAAGGAGAAAATAAGGTCACGAGTATCACAGACAAAGAGTTTCATGTATTCCGGATATAAAAAATCCGCGTATAAAAAAAGTTGTTTTAATTAGTTTCTTCGGCGCCGTTTCTTTTGTGTTTTCGTATATAAGTGGCATATAGCCCGGGATTAGAGCCCAGATTCTCGGCGTTCGGAGGCACAGCTTTGATCGCCTGTGATGCACGACTAATTACGGGTCTTATTCCGACAGATTTCGTTATTAATTTCTACGGAAACTTAATTCAAAACAGATTATTAACACGAGATTACAAAAATTTACGCGAGTGATAGTTATCTCTGGACCGCTGTCGGGAGTTCAAAAATTTAGCTTCAGTTGGGCATTTTAGTAGTGTTATGGAAAATAGCGGGAAGAAAATAATTTTATAGTATTGGAGGGTGATATTTCGCTAACATGGATGACAATCTTTAATGACTGGTTACACTATTTATTACCTGTCATTTTTATTTAACAAACGTGGATTATTTTATATTTTGGATATTTGTTCCTGGTTTACATTTTTAAGTGCCCCTTTTTTGTAGCTAGCCTATAATTATAACCGTGATATTACACATTACTGTTATTTGACAGTTTTGCAGTTGACTAATTCTGAATTGATTTTAATGTTTGCCCGTTTTATATTATGCTTATATTTATTTCAATTAAATTGTTTGTATTATGAATTTAACTATAATTGTACTACTTGTTTAAGGACAGTAAATAGTGACTGTGATCGTGAGGGTGGGGGGAGGGGGGAGGGGGTGGTGGCAACGAAGACGACGAGTGGGCACGAAGCATCACTAATCCGTCCGGCCTCATCAGATGAGCGTGTACAGCTGCAAAAGATCCGCTGTTTATCAAAACCATGTATAGATTTGCCATCCCCATTCCAGGCAAATGCTGATGCTACTCCTGTACGCGTACAAAAGTCCTGCTGAGAAGCTAGGTTCTTAGGTGCCCCAAAATACCAACAATCCTCGCGTTTCACATAACTTACTCCGCACTGACACGAGGGAAAATTCTCATACATTAATTATTGCAAACTGAGAGGGAGGGGGGAACAGCACGTTCACACTTTTATTAAACCATTAGTAATTTTCATTTTTTATGCAAAAAAAAACCCTTGGAATAATATCGTTTAAAAGTCACACACCAATTTATGTGAACAAAAAAGCTACATCGCAGTTTGAAGTCCACGCAGTATAAAATGTTTTTAATACAAAAGAAAGACAACTTTAAAAGTCATTAGAAACCGGCAATGTTGTAGTAAAAGTAGTCTCATATTACTAACAACTTTTTAGTACGACGCAATGTACTATCGCCATTAGAAACTGGCAATGTTGTAGTAAAAGTAGTCTAATTCTACTAACGACTTTGTAGTACGACGTAATGTACTATCGCAATATAAAATAATTTAAAAAAAGTCCTGATTGACTTTATGTTGTTCGCTAACACATGCCAAACCAAAAATCTTTATAGATGCTTAACAATAAAGAAGGCACTTTTGAAATCAACCTTTGAAAAAAATTTTGCCCGCATCTGCATATATTTTAAATTGAGC
This sequence comes from Dryococelus australis, assembly GCA_029891345.1. Classification (NCBI taxonomy): domain Eukaryota; kingdom Metazoa; phylum Arthropoda; class Insecta; order Phasmatodea; family Phasmatidae; genus Dryococelus; species Dryococelus australis. Next base: position 114,393,858 of record CM056998.1, on the reverse strand, counting down.
AATGACCGCAATATTCGCAGTTACGTTGGCAGCGAACTACGACAATAGTTCCATGTTTTAACATCTTCCTAGTCGTGTCACCTGCAATTCATTTCGTTGTACGCAAATAAGAATAAAACTTGGCGTGATTATAACACATTTATGTTTACAACCCGGTCACATCACCACTTGCTTGGCGCAACGTTCAGGTTACCTGGTTCGTAGTTTCTTTTTCTGTCCACGCTCCCGTGTCAATAAAACATTTCACGCCCAACGTGATTTTAAGCAGCACTTCGTAACTCCTAAATTATTAATCAACGTAATAAATAAAACATGTTTACATTTGTTCTGAGTGAAGTGTAAGTTCTGAAAACTTTAGTAAATATGTGTGTGTTGGTGATTCCTAGTAAGAAATAGTTCTTATGCAAAATATGATTACACTGACTGCGCACAAATACGGTGAGCTGTCACTTTGGTGTAATTTTCCGGCTTTGTTTGCATTAGGCGGAGGAATATGCTAGAAATAGAACTTAAGTAGGGCTTCAGAAAAGTGTTAAGTAACCGTAAATGGATTATAATGGCAAAGTCCGTCATCTGCTTGTACGTAGTTTTATATTAAATTTTGATTCATGGGATATTTATGCAAAAGGTCGTATGTTATTTCTATAGGAAATTTCGATGCATCAAACGTAATTCTTATGTCAGTTAACGATAGTCAACAGACGCGTTGTCTTCTGTGTGAAGGAATAAATACCTACACCATATTCTTTAAATGCGTTCCTACATGCTACATGCGAGCATTATAGCTATTCGCACATTTTAAAGAGGAACGTTCGAAACAGCTTGACGTTTTTATAACAGGAGAAAGAATCATTTTATAACTCTTTTGCTTTTCTGTTCATAACTCAAACCGAAACATATATTCATATGGCCACTGATGGGTTGACCACATTTAAAACGCATTTAACCAAAACATAGTTAAATAATCGTGAGTAAATCAACTTTCACAAGCCAATACTATTTACAGAAACTAACATGTCTCTGTTTATAGTGTTGATTACAATATGTATTACTTTTTTGTATGCAGTGGATATATATGAGCAGTTTATGCACAAACACCAGTTGAAAGTCGCATGGCAAAGTTTATTTTGATATGTGGAAAGATACACAACCAGAGGAATAAAAGGAGAAACTTAGGGATTTCAACAGTGCTCACTTTATCGCAAAACCCCACACAATGGCAGTCGATACGGATGAATGTAGGATATCGCTGGTAGAAAGGCTGTGTTGAAAAGGCCTCTGGGCATGCATCATTCATCGCGGCTTAGTATTTCGGGCTGTGCACAAAGATCTATTTTCCGCCGCGATCAATGTTTTCCCCTTTCCCGCTCCGCAACCCGCAAGTCCCACGGACAATTTTCCAACCCTTCATAACAGCAATACGAGCCACACTGGCACGCACATCAAATGCTTTCTCGCCTCTACGCGCTAAGGCTGTTTCCGCAAGCAAGGCGCCTGTGCAAGACTTCCAGCGACGACATGTTGGAGGCCAGTGTTGACGACCCAAACGAATATTTGTTACGCGGTACTCACAATCCCTAATTCCCTACGCACGCGTAGTTCAAATATCCGAGATACGACAGAATTTTAATCAAGAAATTCTGCGACGCAACCACGGTCGTGCTTACACACAATCACCCGTCTGCTAACGTACAAATTTCTAACTCAGGCGTGTGAAAAGATTACTTGCGCTATCGGTGTCGTAATACATAAAAATATCCCGTGAAACCTGCTAAATTTCCGAAGGTTAAAACTGAAGCATTATCGAATAAAAACTACCCTGTCCTGTATCATTGCTGTTAACAGCTATATTTATAAAATCAAAACTATAACAATATTTTCTTTCTTTTCAAAACAGTCGTGGCAGCTCTTTAAGCGTACTGGGTATGCGCACGAAAAGAAACTGCTATGTAAAATATGACTGCCAATTAAGTACGAAATAATTGCTGGCTGCTATGATATAGGCTATTCACGGTAAAGTGAGCACTTTTGAAAGCCATCTCGTTTGGAATAATAGACAATAAACTTTTTTTTTTTTTTTTTTTTTTGCTTTAGACGTTAACTTCCGGGTGCGGTGGAATATACACATCGTGTTTTTTACTTACATTGCCATTTTTATTTCAAAAGGCGGTGAAGGAATAAAAACGGCTGAAAAGAAAAAGAAACTAGGGCCATAAAAGTGCTGACTTTACCGTGAACGCCTATAGTTAGGGTTCCATTTTGTTTGCACTCAGTTGCAGAGGTGTAACCACCGAGGCCAGTTTTGTCAACAAACATAATCAAACATGGTGGTGGTGGAGAGATTTGGCAGACTCTTAACAACGTGGTCTTGAGAGCCGATGAGGGTGAAACGAGGAGTGTATGAAGCAGCGCCGGAATGCAAGAGCGGGGGAAACGGGATATCCCCGACAAAACCCGCCGACCAGCGCGGCACCACCCGGTGCGATGCCCACGTGCGAAAATCCGGGAGTGACCCCGTCGGGAATCGAACCTGGTTCGCCTTGATGGGAAGCGAGAAGTGTACCCACTCCACTACCGCGGCCCCAAGATCGAATATGGTTCCCATACGAATTAGAAAGAAAATTGTTTGCACCAGTAGAACGACCGCTGCCTAAAACATCTAGTGGCGTGCGGTAAGCGGCACCTAAACATGCGAGATTGGAACTATTTTCATACGCCTAGCACATGTTCATAATTCCGTATTTTTTACACTGGCGGTCTGTAAAAAAATAACGTTTTTCAGTTTTAAACAGGGGCATAACAAGAGGGGGCAAGTTTATATTGGGCCCCTTTTTTCTTCTAAGTCGTTGTAGGAGGGGCAGGAAGGTACAGTGTCTGGACCGATTGGCATAAGTCGGGAATAAGTATCCAATAAAGCATGGTTGTTGCTCACCCAGAATTTTAAAGCAGAGGCATATTTCATGTTCCTTGTACGTCCGTCGGTTTTCGATGACAGAAAAACTGAATGTTGTACTGCAGTACATAAACACAGATGTATGTGGTGCCAAATATGCAGTATTTGCAACATTGTGACGAAACTAATATATGTCAATATTGCTTCTTTGCCAAATAAGCAGTCATGACACGCAATCTGACTGTCCAATTTGCATTTGAATCTGATGTGATACATTTTTACCCTAAAATTAAATAATGAATGACATGATATTTCTCAAGTGCATGTGATTAATTGCAGTTTACTTAATAGTGTGCCCTTAATTAAATACAATACCTCATTACAAAATTTAATATTTTGTAAACAGAGTGTACAGTTTAAAGAAAAGTGTCATCCAAATGCTAAGAGTTTATTCTTCATTGATGAACATCTTACACCACGGACAGCTACAGCAGCTGTGTTTGTCATTGGTGAAAACAAGTATTTTCTTCATTCCAGTAAGTTGATATGTATTGATAAAATATTTTTGTTAAATATTAACATAGGTTATTCAAGGTAAAGTGAGCACTTTTGAAAGCCTTCTCATTTGAAATACTATTCAATAAATATATTATTTTAAATCTTAGGTGTTAACTTCCGAATGCGGTGGAGTACACAACAATGTGCTTATTACTAATATGACAATATTTATTTTTAAAAAAGGTGGTTAAAGGATTTAAAAATGGCTGAAAGGGAAAAGTAACTAGGGCCTCAAGCGTGCTCACTTTGTCGTGAACAGTCTATACCTTAAAAACCCATTACAGAATACAGACAGCGCATAAATACCGTGTTTGAATGAAACCCATTCCAACCGAGAATGGGTTCCATGCATGCGTGCGCGCGCGTCTGTGTCTGTGTGTGTGTCTGGCTGTGCGTGAGTATCTTCGTATTGAAGAATAATAGGAGAGCAGTGAAATTACTATTTTTCCCCTCTTCCCCTCGAAATTTGCGTTGGTTTTAACACAAAGTATCTGACAAGAGGCAATCAAACGACTTTCAGTTCTTTACCGCTTGGAAGTCCTCCTGGAACATGGAGCAAAACCCAGCTTTGTAGGGATGGGAATTACGCAACGCCTATGGCAGATAACTAAGATAAACGATAAACAAAGATGCCCTGGTAACTATCTGCTATCGAGCCCCGATATCACAATCGTGTTCACAAGCTGATCACGTACTTCCCTGGCACAATGATACAAAAACATGTTTTCCTGGGGGGGGGGGGGGAGCTACTGAAGGTCTCCCACGGGCATCTAAAGGAACCACATACAGATCTTTGGCGATAAGATACACATACGCACGCGGAGAAAGCGGAAGGCGTACACGTGCCTTCACTTTAAGACGTTATATACTGGATATTTAGAAGAAAAAAAAATTATAATACTTAAACTATGTTGCTGCCGCAACGTCCAGAAACGACAGTGATATTTTAAAAGACATTTTAAATTTGTGTAGAACTAGACACGAAAAATGAGTTCACTCTCTCAGTCATCGCTGTAACATGCTACAGACTATTAATGGTAAAGTGTACTAGTCAACCTTAAAAGATAATTTCAGAGTGTGGTGGAATACACACACTATGTTTATTACTTACATGGCAATATTTATTTTAAACGATGGTTAACGGATAAAAAAAATGGCTGAAAGGAAAAGTACTAGCGCCTTTAAGTCCTCACTTTACCGCGAACTGCCTATACCACCGGCACTGCTGCCCAACGACCTGAAAATAAAGGGTGGTAGCCCTGCACGTAACGGCCGCAAAAACATCGACTTACTCGAACTAATATGGTCTGTCTTAAGAATTTTTTTATTGGGGTCATTAACACCAATTTGAATAAAAACATGTATATCCCTTCCACCTTTTATAAAACATATGCGGCACACAACCGCCATGATTTTTATTACTTCCCTAGGTGTAAACAGTTCACGGTAAAATGTGCACTTTTGAAAGCCCTGCTTAAGATCTACTTGTATGCACGTTGTGTAATCTTACACCTTATGTAAAAGTAACATTTGCATGAGCCTCGTCACTTTATTCATGCGTCGGTCAAAAGAAAATGTAAAATTATTATAAAAGTAAATATTTTAACAATATAATTAGTTTTACACTTCAATGCATTAAAAAACAGAAAGCGAAAGAAATAATTTAAGTTATCACACACAGTTACAAAACACTTTATATTCAACGTTAAGATATAGAACTACTTTCCATCCATCGTTACCAACTTTGCTGGGCGCATGTCACTCGGTGCGCCAGTTAAAATATGTATGTGCAAGCAGGAGCAGAGCTTTGTTGGTTTCAAAAGTGTTCACTATATCGTGAATAGCCTTACTCGATTTCAGACAGATCTGATCTCTGGCGGGGGGAAAAACATAATGAACAACGCAGCAAAGTACTCGGTCTGCAGAATCCATTCACTGGTTTTAAAACGACGGCCTTCAAAGCCTAACATCGTAGTTATGCACTGCCGTCAAGTTCTCAGCATGTCTCGAGTAATTGTTTTCAACATGAACACTATTTTCGGGGAACTCTCTATTTACTCCATTCGCTTATTATGCAGCAGAGGCTGGCCGGATATTTCACCGTGCTGTTTAAAAGTTGGAATTTTCGGCAGATGCACAAACTTTTGGTCAATTTCGGAGAAAAAAACAGGGCAGGAAATTAACAGCAGATTCAGTACTATAGTATTGCCGAATTTTAAAAAGATTAAAAATTATAAATGCGTCGAAATAGTTACGCCTTGTAGAGTACGGGCACATGCCATGCGTACTTTTCCAGCACGTAATAAGCAACCTGGGGAAAAACCAAAACGCTCAATTTTGAAGTGAGTAAAAGAAATGTACATGACTACGAAGACGCCTGAAACAATATGAGATGAACCTTCTTCGTGTTTTGTCACTTGACGCTAATGAGAAAAGTATGGCACATTCTTCTTTTTCCTGTGCTTTTCTTGTGTTGTGGCACATGTTTCTCTGAACTACTATAGTAGCGCAATTCACAAAACCTGACCACGAACTCCAGGAAAACCAATCGATCTGAAGACACCTCATTTCGCAGTGTTACACGGCAAACCGAAGTCTCGCAGTAGACGAACAAAAACTTTAGGACCAAGAATACGACTGAAGTCCAACTTAAACTTTTAGCCTCTAGGGATCATCTTCAGAATATCAGAAAATGTGAATAGTTAAAAGTATTGAAACTAGTGTTATAATTAAACTATTTCTTTTTTTGGATTTAGGAATTAAATCAAAATGGATTGTCGAATTTGAATACCTGCCATTCCACTGCGATTTAAATTTGGACGAAAATTATTTTTAAGACGCCTGAAAATCAGTTTCGTTTCCCAGGACGCCTGGCTGGTGCGCCAAAGCGTCCTAGGGGCACTACGGTCGCTAAAATGAATTATCTTAATTCTTCCAACAGTTCTAGATGAAACAATAAAACTGTGCAATACGTGCAGCATTTATAATGTTTGTCAAAATCAAGTCACGCCTTTACACAACTACAAAGTCTTCACAATGTCTGTCTACGAAACTTACAAAGGTTGGAACATGTAAAAAGACGTTTCTTGGGAAATACATAGCATTTCACAAAATGACAAATTAGCAGCAAATCTAACAATTTCTAGGTTTCACGAGCAATTTAGAATAAGGGTGACAGAACATGTGGAATTATACCGCTCGATACGTCGAACTATGTAAGTGGCAGCTATGTCTGCACTGAAGCAAAAATTTAATAAAATATAAAATGGTGCACGAAATGCTCAAAATTTAATTAGAACTACAATCGACCTATACAAAATTTTATGTGTGTACAAGAATGCCAATAAATCAACATTAAGTTGCTATTTAGAGAGTAAAAGACTCGATAACATGCAAGAGAGCTTAAATACAATATGATTAACAAAATAAGTAAGACACCTTACTACGACCTTATTTTTCTCTACGTACATCAGTGATGTCCAACCTGCGACCTGCCATTTCATGTAATGTGACCCGCGGGCTTATTCGTGAAGTATAAACACTTCCATATATATAGAAAGAAACATTAATTCATTTCAATACGTATGCAATTTTCTATAAAAACTGGACCTTAGTATTAATTTTTTTATCAATGTATTTGAGGTTGTGATTTTTACGCTTGCGGCCAGAGGATAAGTCCACAACAAAGAATGCGGCTCTGCAAAACAAAACGGTTGGACACCACTTACAAAAGGTTTACGTAACAGAAAATTCACATCATTATCTGGGCTATCAGTAGGTGAGCAACTGTAAAAATTTATATTTTTAAAAATTATTTTCATACAGAATAATTGTCTTAATAGTTGAAAACAGTCAATAAGGCTACGGTTATTCTCTTTACTAAGTCACTCATCCCTGAAATTCTAAAAGGACTTTGTTAATAGTCCCAATACTTACAAAAATCGTATAATCAAAAACCATGAAAATGATTTCAACTAATTCCCCCTCACCAGTCTGTCATTATATTAGCTGCATGCCCTTCCCTAATAATAACATAAAGAACTTACCGCAACGTTTGGCTAACATTTCGAAAACATTTGGTATTGTCCTCCGACACAGATAGTCCCACTTATGATCACAATACTTTTTAGCACAATGTGTTATTACAAAAAAAGAATCAACAGTATAACATTAAAATAAATTTTGTTAACGCAATATATGACGACCTACTTTCCTCGCAAGTCTCCCTCCACATTTATATCTTCACGTTAAAAATAGGGAGCTCTCTCATTTTCATTCACGATATTTCTACTTTTCCCGCAGCTTAGGGTAAACAGATCCACGATAATGATTAAGCATTTTCTACTCAACAGGGGCGTGACAATCTTGGTGGTATTTAAACATCTCATGAATATTTTTGGTAACAGACGAGACACAGTAAGTTACAATGATCAGTAATAATTTCTGTAAGAAAACAATGTATAATCGGAAGAAAAGAATAACTGACTTTCCTTATATCCTAACTATGGCCAGCAGTGGGGAAGAAAAAAAAAAAAAAAAAAAAAAGGTATTGTGTTTCGAAAGGCTTCTCTGCGGACTTAATCAGTAAGGCGAAGATGATAGTTCAAAGAAGTCTAATTGGTGTTAGTTCCGCCCTCAAGGCTTTAGAAGCTAGAGGCCGAATCGGTAGCAAGTGATTAGGATCTAGCTACAAACTCTCTTCAGAATAAGCGCACCACGCAATGCCTTTACAAAATCATAACATTAGGTATTGTCAAAGAATAACATAATAAAATATTTTATAATTAGTTTACGTACTATTTATTTTACTGGTGGCTAAGAGCATTAACATAATTATCGGCTAAAAATAAATTAGTTAAACTTAGAACTAAAGTCGCTAGACAATCTGACCAAAACCTTTTTTAAACACTTATTTTCGATTTGCCATCTGCCGACTTATGCGACAACAGGAAAGCGAATTCTTTCGTAGTAGAGAAATTCATACCGAGAGCATAGTAAGACACATTTTAGCTGTATCCAAACATTCCATGCAAAAATTAATAGATATTAAATATAAGCTAAATAAGTGTTTAGCCCGCATTTATGTTTCATACGCCTTTCTGAAAAACATACACCGTAATCACACTGTAAATCTGAAGTTTGAGCGCTGCCCGGCATAGAAAACACGCCCACATACAAGTAAATTGTGGTATAAAACACTTGTCTGTATTGACCACGAGTGCCTTTTGTTACATTTTACACAGATCTTTATTCAGGCATCTCGATTATTTGGAGAGGGATACCGAAACGGCGATAAACACAACTTGAACATTGATTTGGTAACCGATTTCGGAGCAAACTTCATCTAAGGTATTCAGTGTGCTTTGCAATTTATAATGAAGCTCTTAAACTTTGGCCTGTTGCTTAGGGCGAGTTGGATACCATCTTTGATTTCTACATTATTGCCATCACGTATATTTGAGAATTATTTTTGACAATGTGACTATGTCAAGGCATGGACAATTATTTAATTATATTTTAGAGACGAATATCAATCGACTTATTGCCCTACCATCACTTTTGTAGACATTCTCAGAATGTAACCAATAATGAATTTCCCATTTATTTGCCATGGTAAACAAATAAAGATACTCCATTGACACTGCGGTTATTCAATCGTCTAAAGGATGTATTATGCATTGTCAAAGAAAATATTTGAGTAATAAAATAATGCTGAATAAATTTTATGGTTGAAAAACTAGTACCGCAATGATTTCTATCCCTCACCCTTAAACTATGTCCTGTGGCAACCTAAGTAGTCATCAGACTAATTTTACATGCATAAACAAAAAACAGCTTTTGGACAGTCCCATTCAAGTGTTATGGAGTGTCGTTTGCTAGCGAATATCAAGAAACATCCCATACCACTTGGGAAATTCGGACCACTCGACCTACCGCCGACGCGCTAAAACGGTCGCAAACGGATAAATGAAAATCGGAATGGAAACTTTGAAACCCATCGCCTGCAACATCTAAAATCGCATCACAGGTCAATGCCTCGCGCTGAAAGACGAAGAAGGTTAATACCTTCTTCGTCATACACAGTCCACTTGCACACATGTTATGGACATGTAATGGCGGTCCACGACAAAGTGAGCCCTTCTGAAATCAATCTCCATAACTTTGCGCATGCTGCAGTATACACTGACGAGTCAGCTCGCAGTTAAATTGACAGCAAATTAATAGAAAAAAAAAGGTAGGTCTATGGCTTGATATATTGATATAATCCATTCACGGTTACTTGCCCTTGCTTAAGTCCTGTTAAAATTCTACTTCCAGGATATTCATCTGCCCCGTACAAACTAAGTTTAATTATGCCTGGTATATTACACCAGAGGGACAGCGCACCGAATTCGTGCGCACTTCGTGTAATAGTATTTTGTATAAGAACTATTTCTCACTAGGCATTACCAACATACCTATTTCCTTCCTGTTTTTTATTTAAATTATGTCATACATAGGGAGATTTTTCAAAAGTTTGATTTAAAAAGGGTGAAGAAACCGTGAATAGACAATAATATGTACATTTATGGCTATTGAAGTCAATGTTGTTTCTTGTTTTACACACATAAGGGCACGGATATTATTACTGAACACATTTACTGTACTAAAAAACTGTACGGTTTTCACTCGGACGACGCATGAATGAACTGAGACGGCCGATGGCAATGTTAAACTTACGTATAGTGGAAGGGTCCGAAATGATAATAGGACATTCCAAATAGGGCATTAAAAGGTGTTCAATTAGCCGTAAACAACCTACAGAGATGTCCCCTGTTATCCTCCTACACTCCAAGGTCACGGCAGGGAGAACAAAGTTTCTTATTAAGGCTCGGTTTCGCCTGTTATGCACAAATTCTTCGTTTTCGTGGCACAATATCTCAGTTTCAGAGGTATTATTGGAAATATCCGAGTTTAAAAATTTACAATTTACTAGTTGTTTATTACTTTTATATCTAATTTTCACTGAGCGTGGTTTCCTGCTTGCAATAAGGCAGAAACTTATCGATAAAATATAAATAAGTTCCAGACTTTTTACAACAAGCAGATAACACACAATTAGAATTAGGCAAAAAAATATTAAACAACTCGTCAAATGCAAATTTTCCATAATCGTGCATTGTTAGCAGTTACTATGAATCCGAAATTAGGACGCGAAAACGAAAAATTCCTGCAAAAGGTGTGAAGCCGAGCCTTAAAGGCAAACCCTAGTTAGAAATGTATAAACGTGCCAAGGTTACGTCTTGCTGTAAGTAAGCTACGCAGTGCGACGACGCCTGCTGCGGTATGCATTTTCGGGAAAACAATCTCTTAAAAGTTAGATTTGTAATAGAATGATATTACACGCGATGTAAGCCACCAGATTAATGCTACTTTATAATTTTCTCCTTTCCCTCAACGAAACTGCGCATAAAAACCCTAAAAATACCATATTAATTACCCCTTTCTCTCTCTTCCTAAATATATTCAATAGAAAAAAAGTAAAAAGTGCTGGCTTAGATAGTGGATTTTACCTTTCCTGAACGAAAAAAGACGTATCCCTACAACACTCATTTACGGATCTAGCACATACGCAACAAACACTGATTTCACAGACGATATATTGCTAGGGAAGTCCCTTAAGGGTCCTATGTACTGAAACGTTTTCTGTGAAATCATTGTTTGCGCGTAAGAGCGTATATCGGTAAATAATAGTTATGGAAATGCGAAGTTTTTCCAGAAAAGATAAAAAAAAAAAAAAAAACTATTTTTTACTTTTTTTTTTATTATTATTATTTTGTCGTATTATGTGTATTCTTGGAGGAAAAAATTTCGTGAAAATGGTCAAACATCGCATTTTTAAAGCTTGCCTGTGAAGTTTTCTTAAGCGGCAAGAGGAAAGTACAAATATACGGGCGTAGTTTAATCTGTGGTCTTTCATTGCGTGTAATAAAACCCCTGTGTTACAGATCTAATTTGCATAGTACAGGACTACGACGGAAACACTTGCACGTCTTGCACGTAGGAACGATGAGGCACTAGGCGTGCGTGTTAGTGTCGCCCTTATAGCTCCCTCGCGTCTTGACCTTGGACGCGCAGCTACATAGTCCTCTTAAGGACTACGCCTGACTGGCGCTGGTAGAAACACGTGATTCAAAAACGGTTGGATATTTGGGAGTGACATCTGAAAACTAAAAGCATTTAAGAAAAATTTTGTGCCCGAAGATAAGTTTCAAATTCTTATTTCAACGACAAGGATTCCTCTTTTTGGGTGTAAATACAACAAAAACAGACTTTTCCGAATCAATTTCAGCTGCTAAATTTCCTATACGGATACTTATATATACGTTGTTGTCTTCGGATACGCGTCGTACTTTTGATGTTTATTAGCGTGTCATTTAAATATAGGGTCTTAAATCCGCGTTCAGGCGAATTACCGGCGGAAAGACTGCAAGACTGTTGGGCGTCTTGCCCACAGAGGCGATGAGGTAAGTGGTGAGTCAGCAAGAGTCCTTCTCGACAACTCGCGCGTATCGAGGCATCGAACGTGCAAGATAGTTGCAGGCGGGCGGAGCTCTTAGTGACAGAAACATGCTCCTCTTCGATTTATGCACAGTGATTATATTAAGTCATGTAAAATGACAAATACAACAGTATCTATAAATATCCCTGGAATGTGTGAGAGAGCCTATTCGCGGTTTCTTCACACTTTCTGACTCAAACCTTTGAAAAATCACCCCATGTATGTCGTGTATGGTAGTTCCCTAAACATGTCCTGTATCACTTCTGTTAACATAAAAGTACCTTATTTTTTTGTTAAGGTGAACTTTTATTCATATTTTTATATAAACTATAATATTTAATTGACAATAAGTATGTATAAAAACTGCGAGAAAATAGGTATGTTGGTAATATCTAGTAAGAAATAGTTCTTACGTAAGATAATATTACTCTAATTGTGCACGAATGAGGTGCGTTGTCCATTTGGTGAAATTTTCTAGACTCGGTTAGGAGTGGGATTTTTTTGTGAAATAGTTGTTTGTGCGAATACGCGTATCTCGATAAACACATACAAATACGACTTTTGTCAGAAAAGATAAGAAACTATTATCTACACCCCTATGTTTTTTACTTTCAGTATATTAAGTGTATTTACTGGAGAAAAAATTGTAAAAAGGGTCAAATATAACATTTTTAAAGCTTGTGTATGCAGTTTTCTTAAGCCGCGAGAGAAAAGTACAAATAAACGAGCGTAGTTTATTTTGTGGTCTTTCATCGCATGTAGTCAAACCCCACTGTTACGGATCTAATTTGCACAGTACAGCGTCACGACGGAAACACTGCACGCCTTGCGCGTACTAGCGATGAGGTACTAGGCGTCCGTGTTAAGTGTCGCCCGTATCGCTCCCTCGCTTCTTGACCTTGGCCGCGGAGGTCCATCCCACTCGGTAAGCTTTATTTGCATGAGGCGAAGGAATATATTGGAAGCAGAACTTAAATAGGGCCACATAAAAGTTGGAAGTCACCGCGAATGGACTATTGTGAGAAGCTGTAACGCAAACTGTATTGATGTGGAGTAGAAGCGAGCGCCTGGCGGTGGGCAACCAGCGGCGCGCACGCACCTTGCGGAGCAGCGGCGAGTCGGGGGCGGGCTCCTGCTGCAGCAGCCAGGAGCGCACGCGGCAGTACACGGAGGGCGACACGGGAAGCCCCGCCACCCGCACGCAGCACGTGCCGTCCGGAGACACCAGTTCCTGCGTCGCCACGTCCATCTCCCGCTCGGCTCTCGTATCGACTGACTGGCTGGCTGCCCGCCCGCCGCGCCAACCGCTCACTGCTGCGCGCTGCGGGGGCGCCACACCGACTGCGCCGTCGTTCCTTCATTAATAAAGTTCGCCTTCACGAAGGCCTCCAACCACTACGGATGCTGATATCGGAAACAAATATCGATATTATTTATATTGATTATTTATAAAAGTATATTTTCAAAAAACGATCTATCGAAACACAAATAGATTACCGGTACATTGGAATACGATTTTTTAAATGTATTAAAAGACTTGGCAACTGTAAAAATGCTTGGAATATTACATATTGAGTGACACGGGACATTGCAGAAAGATGTGGCGCCAATTTTTGGTGCATGTAGCCAAAATAAACATAGCAAGTTTTTAACTCAATTTTTGTATTCAAAACATAGATTACTAAACGAGCATTTTAAATATGTTTATTTCCGATACCTGGTAAAAGATATTGATTTAGATATAATATTGTTGAAATATACAGTAGATATACATCGATATATCGTTGATACAATATCGTCATTTCAATATATAGATTTTTTTTTATCATCCCTAAAACGGAACATCACGCATAAAGAGAGCGCCGAACCACTTGCTTCCAACTGGGTGCACAAGGAGTCATGCCGGAGGCTAGCCAAAATCATTCTAATTCTTAGGGTATTATGTAGATACACATTTATAAATTTGAGAGCCAGGCCACGGGGAAGATGAACACCACGATACCCGAAATGCGAACCAAGTGTTATTGGAAATTACTCTATTTTGCGACAAAAATTCACAACACAATTGGTCACAACTTCCGAAGTAAATAATTTTTTTTTTTCGATTTCAAAATAACTGTACACACTTCTTTTATAATTTAAACTACCTACTGAACTAATTTCAAACAAAAACGGATCTGTCTATTAATCAAGAACGAAAGTTTGCCACCTTTACACCCAAACATAGAGTAGAAGGATCCGCGCGGGAGAGGGGCCATGGGGGATCAATAGTGCCCCATGGGGCAGGGGGCGAGTTTTGGTGGACGATCCCCCCCCCCCCAATTGCGCTAAACTATCGGGGGGGGGGGGGGGTGCGATTTTTGTGCCCTAGGCTTAGTATATACCATTAAAGTTCGGTTCGGATGTACCATAATTCCCGTGTGGAGAGCTGGAACCCAATTTCTGCACACCGTTGGACCATCCTCTGTCGAAACTCCCTCCCCACCAGACACCCAGGGAGGAGATGCAGAGACCGGAGGGGTTCGTTTTTCGCCTTTTCGACCTGGGAGGCACGTTTTTCGGCGGATTTTCGTGGGATTTGAGGGAGGGTTGTCTTTCTATACCCCCACCCTCCCCCAATGGGAAGTTAGGCCCTTCAGAACTACCCTCCCCCACCCCATTTCTCCTTCAACTCCCTTTTGCACCACCGGAAATTGCTATATGGTTCATTTTTATCGTATTTATTTTGCCTTTTTTTTTTAACCTTTCTAACCCCCCATCCTCCCACAATACATGTTATGTCTTTTGGGTAACTTCCCCCTCGCCTTCTTTTCAGCCCGGAAGGTGCATTTTGCGACCGATTTTCGTGGGATTTAGGGGACGGTTGCCTTCTATATCCCACCCTCCCCAATGGGAAGTTAGGACCTCCGAACCTCTACACCCCCTGCCACAAAATTTTCACCCCTCCCACCCTTTTCGCCTTCTGTATGTGCTATATGGCTCATTTTTATTGTATTTTGATGGATTTTGGCATTTTTCTTTATTTTAAACCCTCTATCCCCCCAAAACAGGTTAGGCCCCTTGGGTAACTTTCCCTACCATAAGTGGGCACCATCATATGTACCTTAATTACGATACAAAGTCATTCAAACCCATTTTTCATGTATCATAATTTTGGTATTTCGTACGATAATTTTGCCATTCGTACCATAATAGCATATGTACCCCCCAAGCTTTCCAATAAGCTACCGTAGGTACATGTCGGTCCAATGTAAACCCCCCCCCCCCCATAATTATTAAATATATCATAAATGTATCAATATTAGCATTATTCCCATTACAACTGCAGGTTGGGATGTGCGAGCAAGCGCCGATAGGCACAAGCGAGCATGTGCTGGAGGGGTTTTTGTTCCCCACAATTGAAAAGAACAAAAGTTTGCTCCGTTAAACGCTTTACGTAAAAACAGTGAGGAGGGGGGAATGGGCCTAGGGGGGATCGAAAGTGCCCCGGGAGGAGGTGCAACATGGTTACCGAGTCCCCCTTGCCACCACTTTGGGGGTAGAGGGAGGGTTTTGTACCCCACAATTAAGAAGAACCAAAGTTTGCCCCATCAAACGCTCCTGACAATTACGGTTCTTGGAATACATTTTTCGAACGATTTTCATTGGATTTGGGCGAGTGTTGTCTTCCTATATCCCACCCTCCACCAATGAGAAGTTAGGCCCTTCGAACATATACCTTGCCCCCCTCAAGTATTAAGTCCCCCCACAATTATTAAATGCATACATGTACCATAATCTTTTGCAATTGCATGAAGGTATAAGCGAGCATCGATAGGCATGAGCGAGCACGTGCCGGAGTTCCCAGACAAATTTAGTACAATTACCTACTTCACTGGCTGTGGCTTAAGCCCACGGATTCCACGAACCCGTCCCCTGTTAGTCTATTATTACGGAGCCAACTTCTTCAAAAATATTTTCTCGTATTAAAAAATAGTTACGAAATACTATGGTGACAAGTTACTTGTTTCTCAAAACTAAATTTATGGTACATTTGCCTATGCATTAGGGAAATAAGACATTTGTATTATCGGGAATTCCCACACTTGGCTGGTAGCGAACCTTCACAATCGTGCTACTGTATTTTTTGCCAGTCGTGCAGAAGTGTGTATTCACGTTAAGCCGAGTCTATCACCTTGGAGGAAAAGTAAAATTGGCAAATGCACTAAGATTATAACCATTTTTCAAGGAGAACTATGCTTCTTAATTGTTTTAGTTTGCATGGTCCAATGCTATTCCACAATTTACGTCTCGAGTTTTTCCTTGTCTTCGAGAATTCCCTTCCCTTTGTGAGGCCACTAAGTGGTTCCGAAAAAATGGATACATGTGCCCTGTATTCAAACTGATGACAATGGACTCCACTCTAACCTTCATGATCATTTTATACATATATTTTTCTTTTGCTGTGTCTCTGTTCTGAAAACAGTATTTTTCACTGCAAAGGTTTCCCCTTAGGTTGTGGTTGCATAGAGATCAATAGTACATACCTAATGTGCGTTCCGTGACAGGATACAAGACATGAATTGTGAATAGAAGTCTGCCATACACATTGGCCATGTTGGGCTGTGTGACCTTTACCTTAGGGATTAAACTTGGGTAACCAAAAAAATCAGAAAATGATATTGTTAAAATAAAAATATTTAAACTAATATTAGTTTTATAATCATTATATAAGAATTGCTTAAATGAAAACTAAAAAAAACTGATAGTTTTTAATTACATCACAATGCTTCCATGTGGTTGATTTTTAGATGGGACACTGCGGAAGGCTCTGCAGGTATAGAAGATGACAAAGGTCCAGTTTGTCTGATGCATGATTGTTATCTTCCCTGGAGTCCATGGCTTACAGTTTGGTAAGTTATAGTATTCTGTAGATGGTGTAGATATCTTCTCTTCCATCTATGATCGAAATATTCAGATGTGTGCATATAATACCCCACCCCACAAAAATACAAATTTTCAACTGTTCGAATTAGTAGCTCATAACAGTACTCTACGATGTTTTTTATAGAGTACAGATCAAAACCTTGCAATTATTGAAATTCATAGTTAACAATTAACTTAACCTCAAACGAATACTACAATTCAAGTTCGCTTTTCGAACTTGAATTTAAAAAAGTGAGAATAAAAAAAGTCTAGTATATAGTGATGAAGCTAAAACTTACTTACTACAGCTGCCGAGCTGAGGTTAGCTTCAGGATTTCACTTTTTTGGCCGTTTCACCGTTTATCTATGTGAAAGGCACTTATTCCTTCACCGCTGCATTTTCTACATTTTCAAACAAAATTTTTTGAGAGTTTTAGTGCTTGTTTTACTTCGTAAGTTCCGGAGTTGTTGCACGCGGAATTATCGTGATATGGCAGCCGTGGGTTCTGAGATGCTCCCAGGAGTAAGGGGAGAGTTTCGCGCTGAAGGCAGCAGAGGTAGTGTAGGCCACTCAGGTGAAAAGGAAGTAAGGCGGCGAGGAATGCTTGCCTTTAGGTTGTTGCTAAGGGAGTGTGAGCGTACTGATTAGTCAAAGGCAGTGTGGTGAGAAAAGACACGTAACGCAAGGTCAGGAGTGGCGTGGTGGTTGGTGGTGTGTCGACGAGCAGGGCGGACATGTGAGAGAAGCGGTCAGGAGGAGACCGCCCAGAAATGTCATGATGTGATAGGTATTTGTGTTTGAAATTGTTTGTTTTGATTTATCATCAGGGCATTCCTTCCTCATATCAGGAAAAATGGCCATGATCAATCTTTTAAATTTTTTTGGATTAGCCGTAGTTGTAGTCGGGGTTGAGCTGCCGAGAGAGAAACTGTCCCAAGCTGTGTGAGACGTTAGTACAGAGGTAAGGCTCTAAGGATAGGAACTTCTAGTCTTACGTTGAAGTTGCTTTAGTATTGTTGATTTTCAGTTGAGAATAAATTGTGAAGTTACCAGATATAGTCAGCTGATAAATGTAAACGAGAATAAAGTTATTTTTTACAGTTCATTTTGGTTGTGGTTTTGAACTTAAAGATTGGTACTTGGTCCTGAAGTAAATTTTTTATTGTGACATACCTCAAGTGATTGGCGATTGTGTTTTATTAAGGTTCTGACCCACACAATTTTTACTTTGTTTTATTCTCTTCACGTTTTCTTTCATATAATTCAGACCAATCTAATTTTTTTAAGCCTTCCGATTGGCCGGCAGGTTCAAATCCTGTGGTCCTAGTGACCAGAGAACTTAACACAGGGTAGCCTGATCCAGTCAGTTAGGGAGAGCTCGCTCTCTGCCACCATCTTCCAACCAGGTTAGACGTAGTCAGGATGCTCGTACAAAGTAGATGCAGCTTAGTTTTTAAATTAGTTTTACAGGGAGTTTGTTTCCGCAGCTAGGACTGATTGTTTAAGATTTTCCACATAGACGTAAGGACTGGTAAGCCTTTCCATGTTTTTGCAGCAGTTAGGAGATTAGTTAGTTAGACGATGTTACGTCTGTGTGCTGTGAGCCACATATTTGAAAACCCCTATGCTACATACGTTTTGAAGCTCTGCTATCTGAAGACATCTCCTATCCGCATTTTTTTACAAAATAAATGGTATTTTTACCTGAAAGCAACATCACATCACCTGAGAAGTTGGTATTTTATATTTCTACGTCTAGTAGGATAGTAGTTATGGATTACGCTGTACAACATTTAAACCGGCAAACTTTAACCCCAGAGGCCCTGTAAGAAAACTAGTGTTTTAACCAACAAAAGCAAACCAGGAACATAATTATTTTCATGTTTAGAACTAAAACTGAGTATTTTGAGAGCAGTCTAACATTTGAATTATTTTCAAGACAGAAACATTTTTCAGTAATTTTTAACGTGACACGCAAGGTTATTGAAATACAGTAAAACGACCACTACCTAACAGCAGATAGATTTACATAAATTCCTTTGATTTACTATTATTATCTAGGGTCTTCTGCTTATCTTTACTTTCAGCTAATAACAAGGTAATGATGAATTAAATTGAATTTAAAATAAGTAGGCTACAGCAGAAACTTAATTACCCTGTGTTACATTTCTGTGTACGAGTAGGCACATAACCTCTCCCTTCTTTTACATATGAAAACGTATTTTCTCTTCTATTATAAGTGTCCATGTCAAGTAAAATGTTAAACATAAAGGCAAATAAAGGGTTTGTCTTCTACAAGAAGTATTGACAAGGTGAGTTCTCTACCTGCAGCAGCTGTTCCTGAGCCTGAGAGTATCCAGGCAAACTTGTTCCTCAGTTGGAACATACACCTGTTTATTATACTAATTGTTCTGTCCTAATCAACACCACCTCAAACACTGACATGAGCACGGTGTATGATGAATTATCTGTTTCACCTTTAATTAGGTTCTGCAGTGGGATGCATGTATATAAAGGAAGTATTTGTTTGGTGCGGGAATAACCAGTTACACTGTCCCTTAAATTTTGTCTGATTGGTACACATACATGTAGTTGGACACAGAAGGGGAACACGGTACATTCGCACACTATAGCATATGCATATATGAACCTACACTTTTAAATTGTACATTGGACTGCTCATGATTTATGTAAATATATGTGGTATTACGATGCATTACACAATCGGGCACATGGTGGCATTTTACGTATGCGTAAACATGTACAATATATTCCACATACTTACATACCGGTGCTTCAACATGTAGGTTTGCGTCATCCAATGTACACGCTGTCGTCTGCTGCATATAAAATCCACATACTTACATACTGGTGCCTCAACCTGTAGGCTTGCGTCATCCTACGTACACGCTGTCATCTGCTGCATACAAAATCCACATTCTTACATACTGGCATGCCAACGAGGTGGCCTTCGACATGCTGAAGCTACAGTCAAATCAGTTGAACAGTATTACATATGTGTAGGAGTGATAGAAAACCATACCATAGGGTGTTTGAGTATATCATTACAATGGAAGAGACAACAGAAATATCTCAGATCTCAAAAACATTAGTCAAGTAGTTGAACCTGCGGACATGGCTAGTAGTGTTGTACAGCCCGGCTCATCATCTGATACAATAACAGTTGAAACAGCCGATGTACCACATATCCTACTACAACAACTTGTGGCACTCATGCAAGAGCAATCAGTGTCATTACAATCCATGCTAACTAACTCAATGCAAGCACAATTAGGGGAGGTGAAGTCCCAAATGACAAAATCTGTACAAGCTCAGTTAGGGGAAGCCAACCTACAAATGCGACAGCAATCGGAACACTGAAGTCCCAGCTGACCGACACTCTGCACAGTCAGTCTGAAACATTGAAGTCCCAACTTGCAAATTCTGTACAAGCTCAATTAGGTGAAGTGACTGGCACTATGCAATCTCAGTTGGCTGAAGTAACTAACACAATGCAAACTCAACTAGGGGAAGTGAAGTCCCAGCTGACAGAGACAGTACAGTCACAAGTATTATTACTTAGGGAGGATGTATCTGCTAATTTGCAGCAAATGTCAGCTGGATTAAACTATGTACATAAAGAGGTATCTGAAACGAGGGATGGGCTCGAGAAAGTTAAGAGGAATTGCATGGTAGAGTTCAGTAAAGTATAACGATGATTAAACCAGCTCGAGGTCCAGCCAGTCTCCCCAGCTGACTTAAATGCAATTGACCACATGGTGACTGAAAAATCTGAGTCACAGAATGCACACATGGAACACGCGCTTGAACAAGTGAAGAAAGCTACCGCGGAGAAGCTGGACAGGGTAGCCTCCCAAGTCGACAACTTAATTAATGTTGTAGAGGGTGTACGAGACCTACAGCTGGTTATGAATGACATTGACAGAGGGGAGGTGCTGCCTTTCAGCCATAGTACACTGCCCACCGAACCTAGAAATTGTGCAATATTAGGCTTGCAGAGTACCGCTCCTCCGGCGGCTGTGTCACTTGCAAATGTATCTATTAGCACACTGCTTCACCATTCATCTAAGATTTGAGCATAGCAGTTGCCTAAGTTTGAGGGGAAGTCAGGGGAAAAATCCATACATTTCCTCACAAAATTCAAAGAATATTCAGTATTATTTGGCCTGACAAATGTCAACATGTTAAGATGTCTGAACCTTGCGCTGACTTCTATAGCATATTATTAGAGGAAGTAGTTAGAGGTAACACCACTTCGTATGCGGGATTTTGGAAGAAATTCATAGTGCGTTTCTGGAGCACCAAAGTGCAGAGAAACTTAAGGTCTCAACTGCATGTAGGAAGGTTCACCCCAGGCCACTCACCTAATCAGTATAGAGGAAGTTTCAAAAATTACATCCATACACTTGCAATTAGGCTACCGCCCGGTGGTGAGCTCTCTCACCTCTCCTTCACCCAACCAACTCCTTTTCCACTCCCTTCCTGAACTTACCAACCCCTCTCACAAATACCAATTCCTCCATCAACAAATTCCACTCCCCCATAGACCTTACAAGCATGGACTGCCTACCCCGCTCCGTTCTCCTCCACACCCTCTGAAGCTTCTGACTGTTGTTTCCTCTTCCTCTAAATACTCCCTTACTTAGCTTGCAGTGTAGCCCTCCCCATCCTCCCTCTTCATTCACCATCCTGTACATCCTGACTAGTCATTTAACTTTCCTCCTGTCCCTCAATGAGCACCACCCCATTTCTTTCATCATCCCTTCTTCCTTCATCCTGCCCCTGCCTTCTCCACCTACCCTTCACCCATCTTGCTGCCCTTCTCTGCACCTTTTCCAGCTCTCACACCTCCACGTACGGATTCCATACTACCACAGCATATTCTAAAATTGGCTATACCATTGTGCCATATGCCTTCATCTCACAGCTGACTCCCTTCAGCACCCTTCCCAACATACGCAAAGCCCTTCTTCCCTTTGCAAACCACCCTCTCCACCTGTTTTTTCCATCTGAGGTCTCCCTGCAATACAATCCCTAGATACTTATATTCTGCTGCTTCTTCTATCTCTTCTCCCTCCCATTTGTACATGTCCCTGCTTATCAACTTCTTCCTTATGAACCTCACTACCGTAGTTTTTCTTATATTTATCTTCATTTTATTTTACTTGGTCCACAACCATATCTTATCAATGTCCGCCTGCAGGTTTCCGCCCCCTTCTCCCACTTCAGGATACACAACACAATCGCCTGCAATCAATCTTATTTTCCCCCTAATCCCCAAACCCATGTCATTTACCATTATGGTAAATAACAAAGGACCCAGCACGCTTCCCTGTAGTACCCCTGACGTAACCTCCTCTTCCTCTGATATTGCCTCCCCCACTTTCACCCTCTGCCTTCGTCCCCCTGAGGAAGTCCCCTATCCATTCCACTATCCTCCTGTCCGAAATCTGCGCCTTCACTTTCCTCATCAATGTCCCATGGGGCACCTTATCAAATGCCTTCTCAAAATCTATGAAGCAGGCATCCATCTGCTTCCCCTCATCAACTACCTGCACCAGATCCTCTAATAACCCAGCCAGCTGAGTCTCACATGAGTATCCCCTCCTGAAACTATACTGCCAGAGTGCAAACACGCATCAGGTGGGCTACTTCGAGCGACATTCCCTAGGTCATTTGGTGGATCAGCGTGACAGCCAGCACTCATTCAGAGGCCATACATACTCTTCGGGACGGAGACACAAAAGGTACCATGGATACCATGGTAACCGCGAGGAGAGAAACAACCAAGAGGAGAAAAGGTCAGGAGAGGATCGAAGCCCAGGATTGCCACCTCCACCTAGCCAACCGCCACCTGAAAAATCTGCCTACTTTTAGTCAGAAAGTGCAGCCAGGTGTCTCACATTCGTCTGAGCCCGTGAGAATAAATACAGAGCAAAGTCAACACACGGGAACGACGCAAGGCAGCTACCCATTACAAGCTGCTGGAACCAGCTACAGCATATGCCAAGGCAAACGGAATATATGCTGCCATGACCAGGCGGGTACTTTGACAATCAGATGCCATTGGCTCCACAACTGCCACCGTTTGTGCCTGCATTGCCTACGATTACATGAAGGGAGCAAAGCCAGAAAGCCGCTAATGTAAACAACAATATTAAGTTAAACTGAATTGAGTCAGGGAAATAGGATCCAGTTCGCTGGCTCCGATCAATGCTGATATTACCCAGGGACCCAAGTGTGTGATTAACATTCCGCAAGAGTGAAATTCAACCACAAAATTTGGGAAGAATTTATGTAAACACCGTGCTACTAGGAGAACCGGACAGAGAGTTGTTAGACAATCCTGCGGAGGACATGTCTAATATGCAGGAAATGCTGTGCCCAAAGCTAACATTAACGGTGTGCAGTTTGCCAGTACCCTGCCTGCTAGATAGTGAAGCATAGGTAAACTGTGTAGCGAAGCCTTTATAAACAATATCTGTGCCACCAGTTTTAAGTTACCAGTTGTCCCCGTACCTACGCTACGAACTATAGGGGCTACTGCCAAGTCAGCCTAAGAGTTAGCAGGCAAGTGTTGTTAACGATGGAATGCCTAGAAAGCACAAAGGGAATTTCTGCTTTGGTTATTAAAGGGCTGACAAAGCAAGTGATTTTAGGCATCGCATTTCCGATATGCTACAAAATCAGCCTTGATTTTAGTGGTTGGTTAGTGTGTGCCGCCGACGGAGCAGCAAGCACAGTAACCACTCCGGACAGCTGGAGGTGGTCCGACAAGTTTGTTTGCCAGCTGCATGTAGGCGAGTGTCAGTTGAATGTCTCCAACGATGAGAGTGCTTGTTACGACAGAAGGATTTTCCAATCTATAAGAAATATTGAAGGGATTAGTCCCCATCAGCAATTCATTTTACAACTTCTGCTGCTGGCTGGCTAATCAGGCCATTTTCTCCAAGTAACCCACCGAAACAAGCTGTATAAAAGGTATGTAAAAGTTGAACCTGGTGAAGTATTCCACTGTTAAATCATATCCTATCCCTGCAAAATATGCGCCAGCGAAATATGCCAGAGGAAAAGAGAATTATTTGAACTTAATATTATCTTGAAAGGTAATAAATCACGCCGTTATCTGTACTGCAATTCAATAGTCCGCATGAGAAAGAAAGATGGATCAGTACGACTGTGTTTGGAAGCACTCAAGCTGAATAGTATTACTATCAAGTCAAGAGAGAGCCAGCGACCAACTGACGAACTATTAAGGCTTTACCAAGGAGTTCGTTTTATTTCAGCTATTGACCTAACTCATGGTTACTGGCAGGTACCGCTAACTGAGGAGTCACAGTACACTGTATGCTACTATTGCTTAATGGGTACAAAGCACAATGTGTAAGGTCTTAAGACACATCAGGCACCACGCATGGGCACCAAAGAGTATAAATATGTAAAATCTGTAGTGCTGTTAATGGTGGTGGGGTGGTGGTTGTGTGTGATACAACAATGTACAACAAAATGTTCAATAATAGCTAACAGTATAGCACAGTGTCCAGTGTTTTGTGCTGGAGTCACACTATTTTCTTATCAGTTGTCTCATGTAGGCCTACTTGTGTGCACCGATGGTAAGATGTAGAAAGCTACAAAGTGGGTGTCAACATATTTACACTGATTTAGTACACAATTAAAGAAATGGTCTGACTGGGCGCCATTTATCATTGATAGATTATTTTGTACGAGCCGATAATTACTGTTTTGTAACTGATATATTACCCATGTACATAAACACACAATTCAATACTATGAAGACAATGTTTAGTGGTTT
This sequence comes from Dryococelus australis, assembly GCA_029891345.1. Lineage (NCBI taxonomy): Eukaryota > Metazoa > Arthropoda > Insecta > Phasmatodea > Phasmatidae > Dryococelus > Dryococelus australis. Next base: position 114,369,125 of record CM056998.1, on the reverse strand, counting down.
CTTGTCGGCTGAATGCAGGAAAACACAGGTAGGTCCACAACCCACCTGTCCAGATACCTAGTTGACACAGGAGCACTCACACATTGGCAGTGGTGTGATTTCCCTTCTTCTTATCACACCAGGGGAAAACAGGATCAGTGTGTAAATGGTTTAGTGTTTGCTTAATCAATATACCAATATTTGACTCAGTTTTTTTGCATGAAAGAATACAATACTTTTGCTTTGAATATTCAGTGTTACTCTATGGCAAAAATTATGCAAAACATATATTCAGAGAAGCTCTGTTGATTATTAGAAAATTCAATTAACTACAACACACGTGTGATAGGAAAGTTACTGCAACCTCTGGGCACACTATATGGCCATAGTTCTGATTAATTTTACAGTATGCACTCAAGTCAGACATACTCCTGTGTCTCAGAATAATAATTTTCACTCCTATGTCAAACAACCACGTAAAATGTTATTTCAGTTTCCACTCCAGGAAACACAAAGTTATTACACTTCTGAGTGAAAGCTCACGCGTGACGGTCTAGATATTAATCAAATACCTACGAAGTCAGCGAGTTCTTTGTTCGAAGAGATAGCCAGTCTCTCCTCTGAAGGGGTTCAGTTCTGATGGGATACTGGGGCTTTGCCTATTAACAGAACTGCAGCGTGGCTACTTGGCAGAGCACGAAATCTTGGCAACTCGGCGTAAGTCTGCTTTTGGCAGGTATGGCAAATGGAAGGTCAATTGGGCAATGTTTCAATAAGCCAGGAGCTTTCTGTGGTGCAGTTGTATGTGCTGTTGGTGGAGTATTCAATATGTGATAGGTATACTGAAGGAGATAGAATTACTGTTGGAGTCAAGTGAGCTACGGCCGGTGTAGGTGGCAGTTCAGGCTTCCTCAAGTATTCTATACTCCAGTCAGGGTAAGCTGCTGGGCCAGAGCGTACATGCGGAGAGAACAGATGGCTGGGCACTGGAACTTCTCTCGCACATGCACCATGTGCACTTCTCATGCACATGATGAATGTATAAACTGTGTTTATTACTCACATGGCAGGGTTTACGTTAACCGTGGGTGGAAGGATATAAATTGTTTGAAAGGAAAAAGTAACTACGGCTTCAAAGGTGCTCACTTTACCGTGAACGGCCTATAGTAGTATAAATATACATATCGTAGATGATACAGAAACCTGTTCAGAGACTGTGTTTATAAAGAGACCATGTATAACAAAATGTTACTTTTCCATACACTGTGACCAATGAGACAGGAAATCAAAGCACGTCTAAGTTGGTTGACGTCAGGTGGATTGTGGGAGATTGCAGGATGTTAGTTACATTTTCATTTTTGTCGTGTTGGAGGTTTGGGATTTACGAGTGCTTAAACGCATGCTGTATTGCAATTCACGTTGTTTGATGAGTTAAATCAAATAATTGTGCGAAAATATGGGTATGTCTGTTACAAAAATAATGGAAAAAGTTAAAATATAATATTTGTGCTGTATTTTGTGTGACAGTTGTCAAATTGGATACACCTTGTGTCATCGTTAATCATGTACGAAGTATTGATTGGGTGAGTAATGTAATACATTTTCAATTTTAGATGACAAAGTAATTTTATTGTGAAATGAAGTGTGTAGTATTGCATATGGTTGTGTTAATTGTGTGGTAAAACAAGTGAAAAATATGTATGTTAACATAATATTTAATGATGTAAATGTGTTTAATTGCACAAAGACCTATCCAAACAATACTAAATTGACAATTTTACCAATACAAGTTACAAATACGATAGTGTCAAGGTCTATGTACATTAAGGAAATTGTGGGGTACGAGTGCAAAATATGTACATTTGTGATAAAATTGTACTCCACAAATTATCTCCAATTCATAGTCCTACCCACTTGTACATTTGTAACTTGTATTGGTAATATTGTCAATTTAGGTTTGTTCGGTTACATCTTTGTGCAATTAAAAGTGGTCTTGTGGTTAAATATTATGATTATTTCAGGAATATCACAAAAAAAGTTAAATTGCAAAACGACCTAACCAACCAATACCCAAATTAACAATATTATCAATACTCACACACACAAATGTTAGTGTAATAATGTATGATATTCAAGTGTAGCCCCCTGGCAGGGAAAAATACTGTAAAAGTGTAGTCAAATATTATGTACCGAACCAGAGTCCCAGCACCAGCAGGGGAGTAAATCCCCAAAACAGTGATTCAACCTCGCCGGAAATTTTTTTTTGGTGACGCGAAGCTTCACACATTAGCAAAGCTTGGAGTTTCCCAGAAGAGATTTTCATGCTTAGCCCATTTGCACTGGAAAATAAAGTGTGACATGTATTTTGCTATTTAACATATTGTCATGCTATTCGTAATATTGTGTAACATTGTATCATGAAATGTTTAACTGCAAAAAAGACTGAACTGAACATTACTTAAATTGACAATGTTACCCATACAATTTTACCCATACTATAGTGGAGAGTGCTATGAACTGGAGGGAAGATGCAGGGTAAAATTTTATCATGAAAACGTACATAGATTTTATTTCTTTTCACCCCGCATTTCCCTAATCTTCATAGCCCTCCCCACTAGTGCATTTGTAGCTTGTATTGGTAATATTAACTTGGGTAATGTCCGGTTAATTCTTTTTGCAATTTAACACATTTTCGTGAATAAATATTATGCTACATGGACCTACATAATTTTCAATAGTTTTACCCCACAATTTCCCTGATCTTCCTAGCCCTCCCCACTATCGTTTTTGGTGATTCTGTTGGTCAGCTCTTGATGCCCCTAGTAAATTTGTGTTCTGTGTAATTAGTAGAGTGGAATTATACCACTTTCCAAGATATTTTTTTTCCTTTTCAAAAAGCCCCTATTCTTCAGAATTACCTTTCATAGCCACCAAGTACTAACTTTTGTAACAAAAACAAGATATTTAAAGATTCACTTTCACTATTGTCCTCATTAAAATGACTTAGTTGTCAAAGTCTATTCGCTAACATATGTGACTGCAATTTAGTCTTAAAAATAAAATTCCAATTACAAGGTTCTTGCTCTTCTTTCAGTCTCCTACCCTATTTAAAATATGAATACCATCCTCTTTAAAATTTTGAGTTTTAAACTGAATAACATGGCAAATATTTACCAGAGACATACGAACCAAAGTGAAGAAAGACTGGACTGAAACAGTAACCAGATCCAGTTACCAAGGTGGACTGACTTCTTAAGTTCAAAACACTGGAGTGGAGGAGTTTGAGCTGCTCTTGGCATCGTTGTCTTGAGAGCTAATAAAGGTGAAGATATGCGAGTATGGAACATTGACAGATGGCAAAGGGCAGAGGAAATACGACATCCAGAGAAAACCCGCGGAGCAACGGCATCATACTCAACTATTCCCACACACAAAATCCAGGAGCAACCCTGCCGGGAATCGAACCCGGTGTGCCTTGATTAGAGGCGGGCACTCGCTCTAGCAGTTGCACCAAAGTGAACCGTATAAAAGACTGAACTATGGAAATTAAAACATACAAGACTCATAAGTCACGATATTCAATCATTATTGTTTACAATATGCTTATATTTACATATTTCCTAATAGTTTTAAAACAAAGAAATCATTGCAATCTTTAAGACGTAAAAAAAAGTAGATCCTTCTATAACTGTCAGAAGTAAGTATTTTGAGCATCATTTGTTCTACTACAATGAAATTTACAACTTACAAACACATAACCTCAACAATTAGCCACGCAAATTTACCTTCCAAATTATAACGCCAGCCAAAAAAAAAAAAAACTAAAAGTAGAAAACTACTTTAAACTCAAAACTTTTGTCAAGTTTAGTACAATAAGCTTCTTTCAAATGTTTACATACATTCTGCAATGTCAAAAGACACATTACAATTCAAAAACAGCAAGAGACATGCCAAACTGCGAAGAATCAAAAGCTTTATACATACCTTCGGAGTCTTTATTAACTCCATGCCTGCTTTAAACAATGACAAATGCCGGAACACCAAATAATCCCGGCATTTAATAACACCAACTCAAGCGCCAGCTTGTATACGAATTTATTTTTTATTTTATTATTTTTAAACTTTTTTTGGTTGGTATTTTTCTATACCTTAGATATACGTAAAAATAAATAAATTTCGTAATAGAAATTATCTATCACGGTCACATTCGTAACGTGGTCATCATTAAAAACCTTGTATTCGCTGAGTTCTACACATTCTCGTTAAAAATATAAGTTATGAAGTCAAAATTAGTAAAAGCAGATTTACAAAGATGAAAGTAGAGAGGAGGAATAAGACTGTTACCTTTGAAAATTAAAAATGGGATAAAATTCATATGCAATTTGCGTGGTAAAAACTATTTGCGTTCCAATACTAAATAAATACATAGTGGTACGCCGCTCTTACATTTTGCCTATAGTAACTATTTGCACCATACATTCGCATTAGCGGGCTTCAAGCTTTATATGGAACAGCCCGAACTTACGTTCGTGCATTAACACTCTACATTCAAACTGAATAAGCCGAACCCCATCCGCATTACTATATCAAGAATGCGGTACGACTAGTGTATAGTAGTGTATTATATTTACACACAAGAAATTATTTTCGATGAACAAATAACGTTCTAATAACGTTCTAAAGAATGTTGAAGGCAGGTGCTCCAATGTGCAGAGAAATAGAGGAACTGCAATTCAGATCAGTGAAAATGGTTTATGTGCCACTGTAATCAAGAGTTTCTTGGTTTTCCTAACCATGTTTAAATAATACTCATATTTTTAGAATACGATTCATATGTCAATGCATATGGTATTTACAAAAGGAATGTTCTAGAACATGAAATGGTGTCGTAGAGCCTCAATGTGTAGAGGCAGGTTTTGAGGAGCAGTTTAAATAAGAAACTGTTTAACACATCGTGCTCAGCAAAATTAAATTCGTTTAGAGCCATATAAGGGCCAATTTATTCCAGTACAGTAGTGCAATGTTAATATAGACATGTTGACACTGTTAGTGCTAAATGGTAACCTTAAACCGAGCAGAACAAAACAACATTTATATTTTATCTTTAATATTAATATGTGGTTGATATAATTCAAATTAATACTGAGCATTTCTTATTTAATTTAAAGTGTAATCATGTCAAATTTTTCCAAAAATGCCAGCAACATAAAATGGTTTTTTAACTATTTTTTTATAAAAATTACTGAGACATAATTTTTACATCCTGTTATATTTTTGTATTCAAGTACTAGTGTAGTGCCATGAGCACTCCGCCAGCTTTCCAGTTCAGAGAGAGAGAGAACATTTTAGTGAAGTATTTTCGCAACTTACCAGGTTCTGCGGTGCCTGTGACAGGAAGCTCTTCTGAACTAATACTGCCTGCGGTGATTTCAGCACCGCATAACTGCGATTGCTAATCACTTTTAATGGGAAATACGTCCTGTTTTTCACTATATTTTCGTCCCATGACTCCTGGAATCACGCGCTGTATCACACGCTATTTTCCCATCACATGATTTCAATACCACACTTTGGGGCCGTGTGCAAAGTTCCAGTTCATTGGCTAATGCCCTAACCTTGCTCTCTCATTGGTGGGCGACTCTTCTTGCACTGACTTCTCATTGGTGAGAGACTTTTCATGCGCGACTTCTAGGTGGAGGGAGACTTCTCCCTACTACAATCATGTTGCTTTATTATACCATGCATGGCCTGAGGAAGAGAGACTTCAGCAAAAGATGCCAGAGACTGCACATCACCACCTGGGACGACTTGCCTGAGCTGCTCTGAGACTCTGCTCTCCTTCATTACCGTGGCTATAGAATGAAGCTGATACTATAAATGTTCTCATTTTATTTTATATTAACAATTCCCATGTCGTCATCTGCCACATCGCCAAGTAAGTAGATGTATAATTAAAAGTGTAACAGTTTTAGTGCTTGATTCAATTAAATGTGTTAAATTGACTTAGAAAATTTCTTATTGTTTGTGCTCAGCCCTACACCACCCGGGCATCACAAACTGGTGGCAGCGTTTTGGATAGTTACTCCAGATGGCTGTAACTAAACTCACTTCGAAGGGTTATAGGTTTATAGGTTGTAGGTGATATGTGATAAGTGTTAGTTCGTTGAAAACAGTGTTAGGTTTTCCTCCGACGAATTGAAATTCAGTTGTTTTATTTTATTCGCGCATTGAGTTATGAATGCCAATCGTGAAGTAGTAATTGAGCTGAGCAATGTTGTTGAGTGGGACTTTTTAACGTGTCCTGAAGCATTTAGGGTCGTGCACATTTCAGTTGACGAATCTTCTATACTAGTACGTGAAAGAGGAGAATTGCAGGATTATAATGAACACCTGTACTGTAGGAAATCATATAGTTGTAATGTTGAGTATGTCCATTGACCTATGAATATCAGAGTAACTGGTTATGTTGATGTCACATAGATTTGGAAGATATAAGACCCAACACTTGGGTTAGAGTTGAATATTGCAGAAATTATCTGGATTCAGCTACACTTCTTTGCTGTATTTTGCAAAAGAACTAAAGTGTTATGCCAAGATGCTTATTATTTTTTCAGAGGCAAGAAGGGAAAGTAGTTGAGTTTACAGTTTCGAAAATCTACGTAGTTTTAACTAGTAGTACTGAGGCATTGAAGGGTTTAGAATAATATTCGTATAAATTAATACAGAATTTTTTTCAAAAGCACACATCTTTTGACTTGTCTCAAGTATAGCCATTTCGTGCTAAACTGAATGCATTAACTACAAGTTCAAGACTGGAAATAGCTTTCAAGGGAAAGCCAAAGCTATCTTTTCCGACTCCCGCATATAAAGTATACGAGTACGAAAATTCTTCTAGACAAGTTGTGTTGGAAATTGAAATTCGTATAGTGAAGAGGTTCATACCTCAAGATCGTGTTTATCCAGAATTCGAAATAGAAGGGTTGACCTAGTTACGAAACAGAGTCTTCGACTTCGCAAGACACGAACGTAAAATGCCAGCAAGCATCTACTAGTTCTTCACGTTCGGAACATATTGCCGTTCCTAAGAGAGAAAATTTGAGCACGATTCATGACACTAAATCTACAAGAAGTATTACTCATTACGATACTCCGAAGAAACGGACCCACGATCATAAGACTTGGATTCCTCTTTCGAAATTGAATGAATAAAATTTTGTAAGTTGTAGCAGCACTTTTCTGGTTGACATGGAGGACTAAATACATCGTCAACTAGCCCGTGCGATACCAGCACAAGTTCAACAACCAGTTCAAGTTAAAGATTTGGTGGTTATTTTATTAGTAGAAAAATGAACTGGTGAAAAAGGTTCGTTACCGGTACACAGCTTTCAAGAAAGCATAGAAAGCGCAGCAAGCCTAGGAAATCTTTCAGATAAGGACAAAGTAAAATTAGCGAAAATGAAATTGAAAGATTTAGCACCGCGTTTTGTTGCGACATGTCCTAGATTAAGAGGGGACATAACATTTAAAATGTTGAAAGATGAGTTGAATGACAGATTCAAGGAAAATCAGCAGTTGCAATTTCATTATTACATGCTGCACAATATTAGCCAGAAACATAATGAGGATGTGCAAACATTTGCAGATAAGTGTCGTAAATTATGTGAGAAAACAGTTCAGTGTTTAGATGAGTCTGAGAAACAGGGAATTTTGAATCAGGAGGCTGAAAAGAGGTTATTAGCAGCTTTCACTGATTGGTTACAAGGTAACGTAGGTCAGCAGTTAAGATATAAGATACCACAAACCATGGACGAAGCTGAATGCATGGCTATAGAGTTAGAGGTTACAGAGGCGCATCAGAAATGCAAAACAAAATTTGATGATCCTCAGAGGAGGAGAAAGGTGTACAACATAGTCTCCCAGCAAACAAGTGTGGCACGGGGTAACACAAGAAGTGGCGAAAATACTTCCATTGACAGAGGTTTTGGAAGAGGTTATAACTCATATTACCGTGTTTCGAATGATAGCATTAACAGTATAAAGAGTCTATCAGGAGCAGGTTTTTCTCCCAAGAACATGAGCTACAGACAAGAACAAGGTAATAACTGTAATATTAGATGTTTTAACTGTGGATGTTTTGGGCACATAATCAGAGAATGCCGAAGTTTGGGAACCCCACAATGAGCCCAAGTACCTAGGAACGAAGGGCGCGGCATTAGAGAAACTAGCGAGAATTTAAGTAGTAATCACCCAAACACGAGAAGCCGAGTGTCAGCCTCAGACACCACATTGTGGTAATTACAGTTGCAGGGGGAAATAGGCCATAGTATCAGTTCTTGTTGATGGCCAGTCTCACACATTCTTAGTTGACACAGGGTCCGATATATCTCTCGTTCGACATAGAATCAGCGGGAATATTATCTATGAATCTCAGTTAGGAGTGAAAGGTGTAACTGGAGACTCTCCAGATCGCAGGTGCTCAGTATGTAGAGTTATGGGTAAATGGCCAATGTTACCCATATTGGTTCCTTGTGTGCACATCAGAGCTTCCTTTCGAGGGAATACTTGGAACCGATTTTCTCCGCTATTATGATGCCAGAATCGACTTGAAAGAACAGCCATTGTATCTCAAAAATATGTTTGATTTATATATATATATATAATTCAATAACTTGCACAAATGAGAAAGAGCAGCGGAAACCAGCTGAGAGCCTGGCCATCTCTCAACTTGTATCTGGATCTGTGAACAGTAATCAATACAATGAAGTTAAAATGACACAGCACACGATTCTGCCACCAAAATCGGAGACAGTGGTAGATGTTGCTTTGCACATGGCTGGTTGGGACACTGACTCGAAATTGCTTCTCATCGAACCGACATTGACGAATGTACCGGGCATCCATGTGGCAAGGGCAATATGCAACTTAATTCTAACCAGTAAGAGCCCCCCAGAGAACGAGGTGTATTGTAGGAGCAGTATGGCTAGAAACTCTATAGGTACATGTAATAGATTCAGTGAGACGAATCTGGAGGACGGGGTGAACAACCGTCATGGTACCTGTGTAGTTGAAAAGAAGGCACTTATGAGGGTGAGTGACCAATGTGTTATCCCCTTTGTTTCGGGTCAAAGGGATGTGTCCCAGTGTTTCGTTCCTCATCGTGATCATGTCAAAGGGGGCAAGAGGACATGGCGTCCTAGTGGCGCGGAAGATGCAGGAGCGACATGTGAAGTAGGTGGTCATGTCGAGAGGACTACTGACAGGGTAGGTCAAGTTGAGGGTTCAAGGAAACCTCACAGTGAAGGTTTAAGGAAACATCACAGAGCGTTAGCAAAAGCAGTAAGGGCAGTGACAAAAATTGTGAACATTACTAATGAGATGCTCATCGTGCCAAAGGGTACGGTAATAGGATTTTTCACATTTGTCAGTGACGTTGCTGGAATGCTATGCATAAATAGCATACCCCGAATATCCAAGATAAGTTGTATAAGTCTTGGTTCGGAACAAAGTGATTTAATGTCGCCACAAATAGAACCACAGGAGAAAATCCTCGCAGATGTCCCTAGAAACAAAGATAAAAAGTGTTCGCTTCCATGCTCCAAAGCAGTAATCCCCTCGAGTTGTGTTAGCCATAAAGTGAGTGAATTAGTTAGTAAGGTCACGGAATAGGACAAATTTTTTCGCTATGTCCCCAAAATCGTCGAAGATAGTGTATGCCGAGCAGGGGCAGTTCCGATTCCAAATGAAAATCCCGAGTCCTGTCGTAAAAGTTAGAATTGTCGTAATAATTGTCGTAGTAATTGTTGTGATGAATTGATATGTGATGATAAAAAGTTGAAGTATCAGGATAATTTGAGATGTCAGAGTAATGTAAAAAGTAGTAAAAACAGAGAAGTTAACATTGAAAATACATACATGAATGAAAAATCCGTACCGATGTTAGATTGTTCATGTAAAATGAGAAATGAGCCGAATTATTTACAGTCTCAAGGTAGTCAGAGTTGTGAAACTCGCACGGAAAATAGGTGTAAATCATCGAATGGAGAGAATAAAAGATTAAATGTGCCAAATGGTTTAGTGACTCAAGGTAGTCAGAGTTTTGAAACTCACACGGCAAATAATAGTGAATCAGTGAAACAGAGGGGTAAAATGTCATCAGAACTACCAAAAGATGAATTTATAGAGGTAGAAAAAATTATTAGAAATAAACTGAAACATGTGAGTAAGAGTGAATTTAATATAATGTTTCCAGTGTTAATGAAGTTTGCATATATATTTCAAGTGCAAGATAGTTCAAATTTCGGGTGCACGAACATATTGAAACATTATATAGATACAGGAGAGGCCAGACCAATAAAGCAGAATCCATATAGAGTACCACATACATTGAAACTAGTAATTGCAGAGCAAATAAATAACATGATCGATAAAAGTATTATTTCAGAGAGTAAATCACCTTGGCAGTTTCCCGTAGTGTTGGTGAAACAGAAAAATAAAGACTGTTCTTTTAAAATGAGATTTTGTATAGATTTATGTCAGTTAAATAAAGTTACAAAGCAGGATCCTTATGCAATTCCGAATGTCATGGAGACGTTAGATTACTTGCACTGGTCGAAATATTTTTCAACATTGGACTTAGCGAGTGGCTACTTCCAAATTGAGTTAGAAGAAAGCGATAGGGAGAAAACGAGTTTTGCTACATTCATGGGGATATGTGAATTTAATAGACTCCCGTTTGGACTGTGTAATGCCCCAGCTACATTTGAGAGGTTAATGGAGAATTATGTTCTAACAGGTTTGTTAAGTGATCAGTGTTTAGTATACCTTGATGACATTATGATATTTAGTAGTAATGTGATAGAACATGCCGAGCGCATGAGTAAAGTTTTGGTAAGACTAGAGGAAGCTAATTAGCGAATCCAGCCTAGTAAGTGTTCGTTCATACAAGACAGTGTAGAATACTTAGGGCATGTCGAAGTTCAAAAGGCGTAGAACTAAATCAGAAAAATTTACAAGCAATTAAAGAACTTCACAGACCTAAAAATGTGACAGAAGTTCGCTCAGTGGTAAGTTTATTTCAGTATTATACGAAATTTGTACCGAATTTCGCAGATATTGCGAGACCATTGACGAAATTAACTAAGAACTGTCAATGAAATCTTCAGTTGATTTTCATGCTTCTTTCGCCATGGACTTCTCGCAGAAATCAACCTGATTCCACCAAAATGCAAGTAGGTGAGAAAAATCGATAAAATTGGTAGAGTAGTTATCGAGATATAACTTACAAACGATATTCCTTCTTGTGGCACTATCTTCCAAAATTGTAGACCAACATCAAAATTCACCTCGGTATTCTATGCTTACACTGTGTCTTGTCAGCATACAACATTAGGATTAAATCGTTGGTCGCCATTTTGAAGGTAAGTGCTCCGTGTGGTCGCAAACTATAACAGTCAGGTGAACTTATTTAGTAATGTACGTGTACCGAGTTTCATGTTATTCGGTTAACGCATTCAAAAATTGAAAGGGGACACTTCCAAACACAGACCCTTACATATTACACACACAAACTCACACTCGTACTCACACAGGCACATAGACAGGAAAGTGATCTCATAAGCCTTTCTTTCCTTCGGAAAATATTATAAAAAGTACCTGATCCCAACTCACTGTCTAAGATTGAGGCCATATTAAAATTGGCCATATGATACGGAAAAGAGTAAGCTTTCTGAATTTGCATTTAAAAAGTCTTCATTTGCAAACAGAAATATCAATTTATTTAATCATTGAACACATATTTATTCAGAAATTTTACTTCGGAAAGTTTGGGAAATTTTGGGGTCCGGATGCACTGTCACTGTACAGTAGAGTGCTATTCTGTTTGGTGACATTCTGAAATCTGATTGGTTGCATATACGTCTGCACTGATACTACGGGTCACATGGGCCAATAATATTTTTTAATGCTACCAGCATAGCGCAAAGCCTTCTGTAGGAATTACCCAAGAAAACACACACACACAGATAATCCATTAGAAAACATTAGTTTCGCTATTTATTGTATACTATTGATGAAGAGAAAATATCAATCACTCCCTATTATCTGTTAATTTAAAGCTGAAGTCCCAATTATTTTTGTTCGAAGAATGATATTTTTTATGGAAAATTCTCTTCATACAAAGAGTAAAAATATCCAAAATATGATATTAACAAATAGTGTTATGTGCATCAGACACACAAGTGCGATTTAAATTATTACGTCGTACAAAATACAAAGGTAATTACTTTGATGTAGGAGATATTATTTTTATTTGCTTCTATTTAATTCACACAATTAATACTGCATATTTTTGTAACAAGTTGTAACATTTTCCTTTTTTATATTTGCATGTTTTTTTTAAGTATATCACATTTTATTGTGTCCTAATTGTTATAAGACACTTTCAACAAAATGGCTGTTTCTGTACGATGTTAGATCGCCATTCAAAAAATAATAAATTTAAGAAAACTCTTTCTTCGTGTAAGAATAAGTATCGTTTAATTTTTTTAATCAAGCAATTATCATTTCGAATCGTCTTTACTACCTTCTTTGTCGGGTGTCTAACTAAAAATTTGATAATTGACTGACTTGTGAGAATTCTGTGGGACTCATTTGAGGGTATAATGTAATTCGAGGATGCATGTAATTGAGTTACATTCGTAAGTGGGCAGCAATTTTTTCAGATACACCATGAAGAACTATACACCAATAACAAATCTCCAAGTAAACAAATTCCGAATACCACGCATTCCGAGGTGAAATGAGCTACACTTTAAAATAAACGTGTGTATTTACACATGGAATTTATGCGTAAATGTACTACTTGGTATGAGTAGGGATACCCGAATTTCGCGAAAAGATTTCCGCACATGCTTATAGATTTCAATACCATACAGATGTGCCAGTAGTTTTCTTTCGCTTATTGGCGTTGTAGTCCAGGAATATTAGTCAAATGAGGGCAAGAATCTCGGAATGAGAGATAGTCAGCTATAAACTTGTATAAACCTTTATTTTGACACCCTAAAACTTGTCTCAAAACCTACCTATCGTAGGGTGTCCGCGACCACAGATATTTCAAGGTCAAAGGTCAAAAAATCGATTTTTTACATCGTTTCCTATGGCTTTTATGCTATTTGTATTTATTATAAATATTGTAGAAGATTTAATTCTCTACAACTTTTGTTTAAACATTTTTTTTATATCTTAAACCATTTTCGAGATAGAGGGCAGAGCGCGCGCAGTGTTTAACTATTTAGAGTATCATTCGAGGTCAACCTGTAGTCCCCATTAAAAACACGCCGTATAAAGTTTATAAATTATTGATAAATATATAATTCTAAATAATTTGCATTTTTTATGAACTATTACGTTATAATTAATAATTTTTTTCAATAATTCGGTATCTATTCATTTATTAATACTTACCTACTCGTGTACTTATAATGTTATTAAAGGAAATACTTTAATTATTTTTTAATTCTAACTAAAATAACTAAAAATTATATTAGAAATCAATAAAAAGGTCCTGTTTATATTTCAAATAGTGTAAAATGATTGAAATGAAATTTAAAAAATGGAAGCAATTAGTTAATGGCAGGGAAAACTCATACCATTTCCCAAGAATAAAATAATTTTAACACAGGCTCCATCAAATACATATGGCAGTGAAAGTTTAAAAAAAAATTGTAGCAAGCACACGTAGACTAGCTTCGGAAATCCACAGTTGCGAATGAAAAAGTCTCACGCAAACTTCCAAATAAAGGAAACGTTTTGCACACTATTCATTCGTGAATTGAATTATACCTATAACAAAATATTTCACATGAAAAATAATCACGTAAAATGTCTTAACGGAAACAAAGTTTATAGGTTTGAACAATTTTAACACAACTCTCATTGAAAATGTATCATAATAAAAGTTTAGCGAATCCTGTAGTTAACACTCATAGAGGAATTCAGATGTTAAAAGACGATTATTAAAAATAAATTATTTTATTAAGATGCATAAAAATATTTTAACTCTTGTCATATTTCATGTGGCGAAGGATATGAAAATATAAATTGATTCCATCTCTGGATCCCTGTCCTCCGCCCGTGTAGGACACCCGATCTCCTGGGCCGTCAAGAACAACTGATTAGAAATACTATTATGGAATGCACACCGAACAGCCAGGTAGCTTTCGTCCTCTCGTACTCGTTCTCCATTCCTTTCTCTCTCTCTCTCTCTCTCTCACTCTCACTCTACAACCCTCAAGCTGAGAGCTATCGAAGGAGCAATAACCCCTTACCTATATAATATAGACCATTTGGAAGAACGTTGCAGTCTCGCCGGCAAACAAAAAGGAAAAATATAGATTTATCCCCTAAACACGAATAATCACATTCTAAATGTTTTTTAACTTAAACAATTTTCCAAAAATTATAGTATTAAAGGAAATAATTGTAATGGATCACCGCTCGAATGCTAATCCAATGAAATGATAATCTAATCAACAAGTGGATTGATTGCACAATTAATTGCACATTCAAACCCATCGATGTAGTTGTAGTAAAAGAAAAACACATCAAATACATTTCAGATTCCTTATTTACCATCATAATGTTACGAACTATGTATTACAATTTTTTACCATCCACAATTCGTGTGCTTTTGAGAAACCTCTCCAGCAAACCAAAGACCTGTCTTTTTTTTCTTTTAATGATTTTATCAACCAAATATTCATTTGGAGAGCTAACTTTTTGCAAATTTGTGATTGTAAAAGCCTCCTTTTATAGGCTGTCCATAATAGGTTTCGAGATAATACACACTGGGAAAAGAATGTCTAACTGAAATAATTTTTAATATATTATAAGACCAATTCACTTTGTATTTTTTTCTAGAAGGTGGCTTTCTGCTCTCAGATTCGTATAATTTCGCCAATTTTAAACTTTTGCTTCTCTTTGTAAAATATTTTTACATTAATGTATACAGTTTTCATCAATCTATTGTCTGTAACTTTTCGGGTGCCATCTTGATAGTTCTATGATATCTGAAATTTTAAAATTTAAGTATTTCAGGCAAAACATCCACCCATTTTAAGTCCGCTTCGACGTAAAATAATTATATATAAGCTGCTTGATCGATTTGTTCTATCGTTCCGCCATGCTGGATTTACGGCCTGAATACGATGCATAGTGATTGATACCATAATCTGTCATTAGTTTTCGGAAAGGTTCAGAAGAAATTTGTATCCTTTGTCGGTTTGGGGCGAATTTGGGATTGTTTCTTTCAAAACGACCTTCATTGCATCGCTGACCTGTTTCCCAGTTTTGTTTTTCAAAGTTATACCCCAACCATATTTGTAATAAACGGCTATTACAGTTAAAATATATTTGTATCCCTTATTATATCTGGAAAGCAATGTCATTTCACACTAATCAGCTTGAAATAGGTCATTTAAGCCCTTAGTAATAACTGATCTTCTGGGAAACCTTATCCTGGCAGGGGAATGAAGTTCTTGTGTGATCTTACTTAACTTCATTAGTAATATAAAAGTCATATGTCAGCTCTTCAATAAGGAGAAACAATTTCGTTTGTATGTGAATTATTCCCAGACTCTCTGGAAGCGATCAGAAGTTTTAATCTATCCACCAATTTATTTTGATTGTTCCACTATACAGGAGGAAAACCATTCGCCAACTTCATCTTTATATATTCCACTTCTGACAACATCGGTTAATAAATGTATTTCCGGGTGGTTTTCATCCCTTAAACGATTATTTGCATTCATACGAAGAAAAAGTTCTTCGTATGAGTTCTTCGTAAAAGTTCTTCTTTAATTCTATTCTCAGGTAAAAATGTAATTACCGAATCTCCCAGAAACCATGTGTTTCCTTTTCGATATACATCAAATGCTGTATCGCATTTAGGTGAAGAATGTTTTTTAAGCTAAATAACTTAGTGTTAAATGGAAAAGATTTTACTTCCTCTTTGTTAAATGTTCTTCTTCCGATTTAATTTCCAAGGGTGTTTCTCTAGGCATATATAACACACAGAAGGTAATGTATCTATTCTACTCATAACAGGTTTAAATATTTCTTCGTTTAAAACATCCCATTCCATAAAGAATTGTTTGGCTTGTAAATATTTCTCTTTTACATCATATATAATGTTATGTAATTCCATAGAAGAGTCCGCCATGTTCTGATTATATTACATCAACTTTCCACTATTTATATATAAGCAAATTCGTTGGTTTTCTAACTGCAGTAGGTCGACTAACTGCTACACTAGATCGATTAGTTTGTGCTTTTCTCAATCTCGTCGACTTTATTTAAAACAGTGTCTAATATAGTTACAGGTTTAGCTTTCAAATTATTAATGAAATAATTTATTTGTGTTTCCAAATCATTATTTTGTTTTCTGAGATCTGTTTGCATACTAAACCAAATATTTTATTAATCAATTCATCACTTATATATTGCACAATTTCTTCCATTCATGTTTCGAGTTGTGTAATAGTAGCTGTTACCACTTCATTATTTAGAGCTTTTAGATTATCTTCCAATGCTGTAAGTTGTGTTGTAAATATTATTTTCGCCATATCATTGAAGTCTTTACTAAACCAACTTAAACATTCTTCTAATCTAAATCAATTGCTCTGCAAATCATTTTGAATAGTGGTTAAAATGTTTGAAATTACACTCATGGTTTTATGAACAATAGCATTCAAATCAAGTAACTTTATTAATTTCCCTTGCATATTGGCCAATTGCGATTTAAATACATTTAGTGTAATGGTGTTAAGTCTTCCATGTAATGTTTATTTTCTGCATCGGTATCTTTCACACCCATACCTACATTATGTAATATATGTCCATTCAAATTACAATACCCATAGTGATTTTTGGTTAAACAGGTATTGTAGTGACTGTGGTTTATACCGCTATCTCCAAACTTTGAAATACTCATTATTCTTGCTGGGGAAGTAAAAAACTGACAAATCCAGACCTATATCTTTCTTTATATAGGGGAAGCATTGGTATAATCACCAGAAAACCGTACTTGTTTTTCCAACAATAAAAACACATATCTTTAAACTTTGTAAATATCATATCGCCCAAAACATGATCATTGTAAATATGTTGTGGCTTCATATTGTCGATTTTAAACACAATTATTTATATTATTTATATTTACACAATTATATAATTTTGTGATAGATAAAAACAATCAATGTTTGAATGTCTACCAAAACCAAAATATTGCTGTTTTTCACCCTGCCATTCGTACCAAACATAGTCAAATATAAATTCGGAATTGTGTAATGCTTCATTCAGAGGCACGATATATTCTTTATTAGTAAATGGGAAATATCGCATTCCTTAAATTAACAACAAAATGTTTGCAAATCATCGATATTTCTGTTGTATTGTTTTAGAAAACTCATATACATTTTCAAGCTTAATACCATTTGGATGTTCCAACAGTGATATAATAACAGAAGTTGTTCCACATTAAGAAGGGTCACTTATTATACAACATATATTTGGAGGTAAAAGAATTCCATGTTTATGTTCGATTACGTTTTCTTTCATATTTACAATTACCGGAAGATGTACATTTTGTTTTATAACTTTCA
Source organism: Dryococelus australis (assembly GCA_029891345.1). Lineage (NCBI taxonomy): Eukaryota > Metazoa > Arthropoda > Insecta > Phasmatodea > Phasmatidae > Dryococelus > Dryococelus australis. The sequence goes on along the minus strand of CM056998.1, from coordinate 114,351,489 downwards.
CTTATACTGTATTACATAACGTAGCATACTAACGTAAAACTATAAATGCAGGGCTATATATATATATATATATACATTCGCGTTCAGTTTAAGATAATGTCTCGTACAAAACTTATCAAAAAAGGGTGCGGTGTACTGAATACATTAATTAATAAATTGCCATTTGAATTGCATTTACTGAAATACAATCATTGTGGACCCGGAACTAAGTTTGTAAAATGGCTGGCATGGAAAAATCAAGGAATAAACTCTTTAGAATTTACAATTACTGGAAGATGTACATTTTTGAGCTTGGTTTGTGGATAAAGTGATGAGAGCAAAGGTGTAAAGATGCATGGGCATCAAACGCAAGACAAAACGAAAAACAAAGAAAGGAGGAATAATACAGTTCCTTTTTACAGCATTAACAGCTCTAGGCTTGCTCCTTGGACGAGTATCGGCAATTAGTAGAGCAGTTAAATCAAGTGGTATATGAATGTATTTGAAACCATATAAAGTCGGCCAAGGACGAAAACAAAAATCAAATGTGGGAAAAAATACTGAAAGTCCTAAATAGTATTCCAAAACATACACTTACCAACAAAGATATTCTCGTATTTGTAAAGAAACTGGATGTTCCCTATTTCCGAGGTATGTATATGAGAGACGATTTACCAAAGAAACCAAACCTTCATGAAGTATGATTGTTAATTTAGATTCGAAACAAAATGAAGGAACACATTGGGTGGCAATAATAAAAAACGTAAATCAATAATTGTATTACGAGAGTTTCGGCGATATACATCCTCCAATTGAAATGCGTAATTATTTAAAAACACACAATTAAGATACAACTACAAAATGGAACAATTACCAAGTAAATCAATTATGGACTTTTATGTCTACCTTTTTTTTTTTACTATAAGTAAAATATATATATATAAGTTCAATAGTAAACATATTAGTAATAAGTCAATAATGTTGATATTTAGTGGTTATTCATCGCAATTGTGTGCTGTATATTTCCGAGCATTGGAGTTAGATGGAGAATGGCAAATAAGTCTACTCGAATTCGTTACTTACAACAGCATATCAAACATTGATTAGCACAACCAATCATTTGTGGTTAACATTGGTGACAAAACCCACAAAATTGTTATACTGGTAGGATCTTATGAGTTGAATGACTTAGAAACATTCATTAAAGCAGCATTACCTAAAGATGTACTTTTCCAGTTACGTAGGAATCCAAACATGTTAACTAGTGCGATGTACAGTAATGTCGATATCGATTTCTTGAAAGTCAATTAAATTGCAAATATGTTAGGTTATGAACGGAGAGTGTATGCTGCTAATTAATTGCACAAATCATCAGAACTAGTTAATATATTGTCGGTAAATTTATGTTGTATAAATGTTAATATTGTAAGCGGAACATATTTGAATGGGAAATCGACAAATACACTACATAAATTCACATGTGTGGTGGCTTCAGTATATAAAATAATTGAAAAACCGAATACATTCATATATCTTCCAGTAATAGTGAATCGTGTTGATGAAATAGTTGTTACAATTGTCAGTGAAGATGGTAAAATTATTAATTTCAGAAACAAAGAAATTACCGTCCATTTACATTTAAAACAGCTTCATAAACAGTTTCATTCCATGTGCATTGCAATCATAATGGGTATTATGTATAATAGTCAATACGGATGTAAAGTACGCAGTTCTTTTCTCAACTTTGTCAATAAGGAATGTATTTGGAAGAAAGGAACTATAAAAAGACGTAAACGCAAGCATAAATCACTCACTTCAAATAAGTTACCCAGGAAGTTAACATGAGGCAACAAATTGATTTAAAGGAATTAGGATATATAGTTAATAGAAATGGAAGACATACTTAATGTTGAAGAAGCAATAAACTATGAAGATGCATTCGCCAATACAGAAATGCTTGTATATGAACTCCGAACAGGTCCGTACACATTCCCATCGGAAATATGGATTGCTATACAAAACCACGATATTTACACATTAGCATCGAAATCAAGTTTAAGGTTTAGAGGAACAATTAAAAAGACAGCTGTTGGAAGTAATCCTGAAACTATGGAAATAGCAAGAAACGGAATACTCCAGTTAATCGACAGAATTGCATATTTGCTCAATGGAGTGGAAATCAATCAGACAAGAGATATTGGAATAAATTCCACAATAAAGAACTATCTATCGCAAACTGTAAACAATCTTTATACAGGACTTATGGCTGGATGGAGCAATGCTAGTGATTATTCACTACAAATAAACCCAGGCAGAAAATTCGAAGTCAGTTAAGTATGATACTTGGCTTTGCTGAAGACTATAAACATGTCATATTAAATGCTAAACCAGAATCAGTTATTCTATTTGGTAATACTCATTTGAATGCTATATGCTACACAGCTAGTAACAAGGAAGGTGTAACATTTGAATTAAACAGTGCCGAATGACTAATGCCACATTGAAATTAACACTCGTGAACGTGTAAAGTTTTTAAAATATTTCGAAAAAAAGAAGAATCTAGATATTGCGTTCGGATCATGGGGTTTGGAGTCTTTTCGAACATTACAAGTGGCGAAGCGAAGGACGAGGCCCAGAGGGGCCGGCCCCCTCCCCCAAAAGGCAAAAAAGAAAAGAATAGAAAAATGAATTTCCGTGCAGTCATCAAAGTTATGACCCTGTAATATCTGCAATGTGTAAAACTATTGGAGCAGATGGAACATGGAAGGTGAGCAAAGCTAAGCTGTGATTCGCCCAGACAGAGGGCAGAGACTTCCCTCCCCGTCACAAGGTCGGGTACTCAGGCTGGGAAAACCTATTACCCATAAATCGCCTCGTGCGGCAACCCTTGGCCCTTGCAAAAATGCGACCGTCATGGTCTAGCATTCTGTTCGGGAAGTCAGTTCAAACCTGTGTAGTGTGTACAGTTCCAACTGAAGACTTATTCGAAGTGTTTTGTCAAGAATTTGGAAGGTGTGACTTGTAAGTTCGCAATCGATAGAGAAGCGCGAAAGATGGAGAAACTTTTGGTAAAAAAGGTAAACTTTCAAATCCTTTTGTAGCGAGTTTTTATGAGTATACTGTTTGTGTGCAGTTGACATGTTTATTATTTGTACATGTATAGAGATGGTGAAAAATCTCGAAGATTTTTTGAGCAAATGTACTATACTATCTTTCTCCTCTAATTATTTGGTGATGCAATTTCATACATGCCTTAGCTGTTTGTACTGACGAATCAAACACTTTGTGTTGTTAAAACAGCGGGATTATCATCGGTCCAGTGAAATAGTGTATAGCTTCTTACATTAGTGATAGCCAATAACGTAATGAAAACTTCAGTTATGTTGTAAACAGCCTAACAAACATTCTACTTTTTCTGCGATAAAACACCATCTCCACTCATGTATCATCAAGTGGTAGATACTAAATTCTCATAACTTAGATAACAAATCTGATTATTAAGAATTTATTTATGGATAACGTACAGTTCAGACCATTCTGAGTTATAATAAAACAAAATATCACAGGTGTGAGGTGCACAGACATTAAGTTTAGATAAGGCCCGGATATGCTACTGGGCCAGCGGCGGATCAAAAAGCTAATTGGGGGAGGAGGGCGAACATAGTGGTGGCCGGTGAGCGAAACGAGCCCCGTGCTGTGAATTACAGATTTCCCTTTTAGTGGTAGTGAATTAGGGAAAGAAATTTCAAGTTCTGATTTCATGCTGGTGCACAGCTTCGGAATGCAAGGGCTGCGGAACGGGAGATCCCTGATAATACCCGCAGGCCTACAGTATCGTCCCGACGTCCCAGAACGAAAATCCGGGTGATCCCAGAGGATAGGTAAATATACCGGGAGCCGATATGTTAAGGAAATTTTGCACTAAATAATTTCTGTAAACCATACAAATGGTTAATTTCAATAACTGAAGATGTTGGAAGCAATTACTAACCTTTCTCTATATACGTAAATATTACAAAGTCGCAAAATGCATGCTGACATTTCATAACTATTTTTTTAAAAGAGCGTGTTTTTGTAAAACGAGCCGACACCTATGATGCACGTTTACCTCGGGCTGACACCCTATGAAGGGCGAGCCGACATTGCTGCAAAATTACGTAAACCCAACTTGTATATGAATTTAATCGTTATAAAAACACTTTGCTTTTTGTAAATGTTTAAGAGACGCTTTGATATAGTTATAAAAATTACCGGAAAGTATAACATTACAATAATTGACTTTAAAAAAATCTCCACAGTTCATTTGTCTGGTTCTCGGCATGCCACATATCGTTTCCCTAATTTACCATGTCAAAATAAGACATTATTTAAGAGGATATTAATTTATTTCGATTGTTTAATATGTCCCGGGGAAATTGACATGGAATTATGCATAATTCTACCACTGATTTGATTCATATTTGAGAATAAACGGGCCACAGCATCACAAATTTTTGAGCGTTAATTACTGAGCAATATTAATCATCTAATTGCCACATATTTTCCAATCGCGTCTAGTTTCCCTTGGCAATAATATAATAAAATGAATTCTATAGTAACGCACACAGAAAAACTTATTTCAAGGGTAATAATTTATACTTATAGTAAAAAATATTCGCAAAACTCGTGTCGGCTCATGGTACAAAAAGTTATTTCTTTCTACAACGCGCCGACACCTATTTTAAAACCAACCTGCTATTTTTTACACTTCGATGTATTAAAAATAACAGGAAGCGAAAGAAATAATTTAAGTTATTATAAATGGTTACCTAACACTTTATATTTGACGTTAAGATATAGAACTACATTCCCTCCACCATTGCCAGATTTACTGGGCGCCTGTCACTCTGTGCACCCGATAAAATATATGGCGTTAGTAGCAGTGAATGTTTTCTTAGGTTGATTTCAAAAGTGCTCAGTATATCGTGAACAGCCTTTAAGATCGGTGTCCCAGTACGACTCGCCTGGGGCGGAAAATTTTAGCCAACAATATGGAAAACTTATTCCTAATGCATTTGCCTATATTGCAAAGATAAATCTGTGGACAGTAAATCGCTAGCAGACCCTACTGAATTTGTTTGTAAAAAATACAAGCCATTTTTTAAACTGCTTTCAGAATTAGGCATGCATGCATTGTGTTTCCTTTCATTCTTGCAAAGAAACGCGCTCCAAAAGTAACTGTGTATTTTTACCACAATAACCCGTAAAATTTGACTATTGTATAGCAGAGTAGAGAAATGAAAATTTTGCTTGTTTTGATTATCTTTCACTATTTTTTGTGTATAAAATCACTTCTAAATTGTTTATGTTAAAATTTACTTACCTCAGTGGAGACACTCTGCAGCATACTTTTGTGTTTAACAGTGTTTTACTCACCAAGGCAGGCGCTAGTGAACCACGCCACAGCTAAGGCTAAGATGTCTACAGTACATCAGAATCTCACTACATGTCATCAGACCAGCATAGTTGTTTCAATGTAGTCAACAATACTACAAACAAATTGAATGCTAGCACGCAATAATTCGAGCTAGTAAATGGCTAATATTAGTAAATGGAAAACTCTGCAGCAGGATTCAAGTAGTTCATAAATCAGGCCTCCACTTTCATTACTAATGTCTAATTAACTGAAAAATTTACAGATCCATTTGGGGACAAACTTGACCTATTATTTGTCTGCATTGCAATCGCGATTCGGGCAGTTATTTATTTGACATACCAACCATAGAAGGCCCATATTCCCTTAGCAGATCCGAAACAGAAGAAATGATCAATCACAGACAACCAAAGAAAATGTCATGGATAGCTAGCCGATGAGCTTGAAAAAACGTACATTCCACTATGAAGTCTAGCCCAAAAGTCTTTGAACCAGGGAGTTGTTAAGGTTTGTAATAATTTTATTTCCATCTAAAAAACGCCCACTCGCTACAAAACTAATGTATAATCATCGTTTAAAATAGAAGTTCCCTTGACAGATAAACCACGAACCAGGCCCTATATACACATATTAAAATAGGATAACAATGTAGCGGTTACTTGTCCTGATTTTCTTTGTCCCTCAAAGTAACTGTACGTTCATATTAACCACAACTGCATTAAAATGTACACAGTTTTAAGGCAGTATTTTCTTCACCGCTTATGTTCATTACATCCAGTAATGAGTAAACTACATCGGTCTAACTACAGAAGCCTTACACACACACACACAAACACACACACACACACACACACACACACACACACATATATATATATATATATATATATATATATATATATATATATATATATATATATATATATATATATATATATATATATATATATATATATATATATATAATGGACATGGTTGCCATGGATGAGAGACGGGTTTTGACTCACTTGAAATATATATTACATGTAATATATGGGTAATATAGATAATCAACAGTAGGTAAATCTTGGCTTGTAATGCAGAACAGTAATTCTGGAATTCGGTGCATGCTGGTGCCACACGAATATTAAATAGGTTTTAATATACACTATCTACCAAAAAGTCATTGGGCACCCGTGAAGATAGGTAATTCAGTACATCAGTTGACTTGTGTTTCATGGCCTTCGTCGTAGGACCGCTGGTGTTTGTCCATGGTAGCATGAACACAGAGGCCTGTTGTAACATTCTGGATAATGAAATATTCCCAACATTGTGGCGTTTTTACGGATTGGACCTCTGTTATTTCCAGGGTGACAATGACAGGTGCCATAATGTAATTATTACTATGAAGTGGCACGCAGACAACAATATTCGCCGATTGGACTGGCCCGCCCAGAGCCCCGGCCTCAAACCTATAGAATTTCTTTGGGACGAATTGAATTGCCGGGTGAGGGCTCGTCAGAGGCGGCCAAAATCCATTGCTCAACTCATGGAATGGCTGCAAGAGGAATTGCGACGAATGCCCGTGGATGTCCTGCAAACACTCCTAGAGAGCATACCAGACAGGATGGCTGCTGTTATAGCTGCTAGAGGTGGCCCTACGAGATTCTAACGGGGTGACAACCATGAGCAAACACTGTGGACAGGTGTCCAATTACTTTTTGGTATATAGTGTAGTAAAACAACATTCATTTGTTAAATCCATATTAATATAGAACCATGTGCGATTGGCTGGATGCAAGACCAGCAAATTATTTGAACCACCACTGATAATGTCGTTCGCATTCTCATGTACTCGTTTTTCATTGACGTAATATAGTCCATTCACAGTTACTTCAAACTTTCTTGCAGCCCTGCTAAAGTTCTACTTCCAAGATATTCCTTCGCCTCATGCGAACACAGCTTAACCCAGTCTAGAAAATGACACCTAAGAGACAGCCCACCGCGTTCATGTGCACTCAGTTTAAAGTAATAATTTACATAAGAACGACTTTTTACTAGGCATTACTAATGCACATTCTCCCTGTATTTATGCATTTTAATTATAGACGAAACAATATAGTTTACTGATAAAATATAATTAAATGTTCGATTGAACAAGAATTTTTTTAAATGTTAACAAAAGATTAAAAAAAGTTTGTGATACATGGCATTATTTCGTAAACCACCAATCATGTCATACATGGGGTAATTTTTCAAAGGTTTAGTTCAAAAAGTGTGAAGAAACCCCAAACAGACTCTAATCATAAACCAATTATTACATTGAACGGTCGGACTACAAGTGCGGGACTTGGACAGGTAGTTGGAGATAGTTACAGAAGCCATGTAAAATTACATGATTTAAATATGACCAGACATTGATTTTCAAAATGGTGGCGATATAAATATTTAGATATGTTTGGCATATCTATTTAACAATTTAACCAAATGCAATCAAAATTTTTGCTTTTAGTATCTATTGGAAACACCTTTATAGAAACTATTTTTAGGCAGTTTTATAAGATATCGCTGTTTAAAAAATACAGTTTTTAATGGCATTTCTTGGAAAGCAATCATCGGATTTTTTCACCAAATTTTTTTACACAAGTGGCATTATGAAAGTCCATGTAAACTTACTTGTCTTAGTTGCTCAGGCACTTATTTTCAAAATTATTGCCATTTAAATATTCCAGGTTAGTGAACCCTATCACTCAAAACATTAGACTGATTACATCCGAATCTGATGCCCCGAATTCCACCTCTGTGGAGCAGTTGATTGCACGCTACCTTAATTCTAAGAGTTTCTTTGAATTTGAATCCCAGGTAAGTTACTCGTGTACATATTTAATAGATGTGTAATAAGGATCCGAGCGCAACTCAATATTTAGGCTAAAACTTAAGCAAATTTCTGAACTTTTTTAAAGATCTCATCTCGCACCTCAAATTTACAACGAATTTTACTCTAAAATCGAGCAAATTCGATCCAAATTTTGTGATCTAAACCATGAGCACTCCCCTTATAAAATATCATTAATGTCACTCCTTTTTTCGGTAGCATTTACATTAATATTTACTTTAACTTTCAATCTAAAGTCAAAAAAATTATTTTTGAAATTTGATTAAAATATGATTTTTTTTGTTAGAAATGCCACCATAAAATGAAGTGACATAATGTTTTTTTTTTTAAACTTCACTCGATTTAGATCTTGGCATTACTGATGACACCACTCCACCTACTGTAAAGGAAGAGAGTAAGCAAGATTAAGAGAAATGTTCAGAAAAGGATGCCAAAGCTCAAAGTATAATTGTAACACGCATTGCAGATCGCGTTCTTCAACCAATTATATCGTGTAAAACAGTCTGTGATATCTGGAATAAGCTTCGTACAGTTTATGAACAAAAATGTGAATTGTCGGTGCATTTAGCACGACTAAATTTTTTTAAGTAGAATACAAGAAAAACGAAGCAATGTCCGAGTACCTCGGCAGAGTTGATGCAATCTTGGACAACCTAAAGTCTCTTGGTGCTGATGCCAACGAGAGCATAGTGATCACAAATGTCATCTAGAGTCTTCCAGGGCAGTATCAGCATTTCATATCGGCTTGGGAGTCCATGCCAGCAGAGCGGAGGAAGATGGACGAGCTGACATCTCGGTTGCTGGTTGAGAAGCAGCGATTTGAGGCATGGGTAGATGAAGAGGGATCAACGAGTTCCGCAGCTTTCCAGATGGTAAAGGCAGGAAGAAAGTACTTTACTTGTAAAGTTGGACACTGCAAACGAGAATGTAAGTCTAATATAAAGAAAAGTGAAAATGCTAATAACAATTAATTCCAAAGTAGGGTTAATTAGGGTGTCAAATACTGTCAACAGTGGAAAAAGTCAGGTCATAATTTAAATTAATGGTGGTTTATAAATAAATCATGTAGACCTATCACTAGTAATATATTTTAGGTGTATGTAATGCCTGCAAAAACAGCGAGTGTGTCAGTGATGAATGGGTAATGGAAAGTGGTGCATCAGAGCACATGTCACATGGCAAACATATTTTTACTAATTATAAAGAATTAGAATGCTCAAAAGAGATCATTTTGGGCGATGGAAAAGTTATTCAAGCTGTTGGTATTGGTGACCTCAAGTTACAAGCCAATAATGGGCATGAATGGTTATGTACTACTGTGTACAATGTTTTGTACATGCGAAATATAAAAGTAAATATTTTCTCACTTAGTACTGCCACAGATAAACGTTACCAGATACATATGAATAGTGAGTCATGTAAGTTCTTAAAACAAGGAAGCAATCTGATTCATGCTACTGCTTATCGCAGAGATAAACTATATTTAATGAACTATAAATATACAAATACCAATGCGTGTGTTGGTAAAGTAAATACAAATTTAATTGAGTGGCATGAAAAGTTTATTTATTTAACAGTACTTATACAGTACTGTGATTTTGAATCATGTCTTTGAACAACCATATTCGGCGAGTCAAATTGAAGTTTATCCCTATCTTCAGTCATCCTCTGAATTCGGGTGCATCAGTATTCTGTGAAGATCTTAGATAAAGTTCGGACATAATCTCGGATAAAAAGTGAACCTCTATGTTACAACCGGCCATTGGCCAGGCAATTTTCCCTCGTCTTGAAGACATAGTCTTGGGAATTCAGTTGTGTTTATGACACTCGCTGCCTGAGAGTCACCATAACAGGCCTGGTACATCTACTAAGGGTGCAACACCGGCGAAGTATTTTTCATTAGGCTACTCGCTGGTTGAGAGGCACACTGACAGGGTAAGGGCGGCTAGCGAGAGCACATAGCCTGCAGCATTTTTATTAGGGGCTGTATTAATTGTACTCTCGTTCTCAACAAGTCGGCTGGATAGGTCGGGTTTTCATGCAAGAAGAGGGCCAGATCGAGCATCTTTGGGAGTCATAATGGTGACAAACAAGAGCGAATCCAGGAGAGAACCGACTTTCGGTTTTCAACAACCATGAGGAGAAGTGCAGGTTTCATTTCTAACTTCCGCCTCGTAAAGGAATCTTAAAATTTCGAATTAATCACAGACCAAGTGCATGTCTAACCAAAAACGAGAATCCAGTGAGATAAAGGCCGCAAACATTACATTTCCGGAAATAAAGTGGAGCACCAATAATTTCCTGCCCGAAAGTAGCATTTCAAGTAGGTGATGTTGCCCTCTCATCAAGTTCCTGCTCTCACCACGTTCGTAGTAGCATCTAGTGTAAATAACCACCATCATAATGGTCTACACTTGTAACTCACCCCCATGGCATTTAAATGGATATGATTTAAAATTTCCTATAATTTATTAGGAAAGTTATAGTGAAAGTACATTAATTTGTTTGCATTATATTTCCCACAGAATTGAAATTCTGTGTCAGATAAGAAATTCTAATATCGTAAATATTATCATTATGTCCACGTGGTTGATCTGCGAATTTTAGCGGAATATCGATAGCAAATAATGTAAGTTCAGTGGATTGGTGCTCGTAGTTACTCTGCTGTTTGTAAACGCACTGCAAACAGTTTGTTACTGTATACCAAATTTGGTTATAGTAATCAGAAGTTGTGCAAATTGGTTAGGTAATGGGAAGTTATTATACATATGTCAGTGTGTTCATGTTTATTTTCGTATAGTTCAATGTTTCAGTGCTTAGAATGTTTTTTTTTGTGTTGTGCATAATTTTTTTATTATTGTCATTAAAGTAATTGTGTACCTGAAGGTGAAAATTATTATTTCTTTACAGCATCGGTATAACTGCGCCAACATACTGACAAATATAAACCTCTATAGTCCATTCCCTATTGGAAGCAATTTTCTCTGAGCCCTGCTAAATTTCTATTGCAGGCCCGTTTCGTATCCTTCTGCCAAATGTAAACAAACATTGCCATGTGACTGCTGTTTAGCATCTGTCAAAATCAATGTTTACATTCCATTGTGTGTTTGTATTTAATGTACTGCCTTTTGGATTGTGTAATGCGGTGGTGCAATTCACACTTGCATGTGTGTAACTCTAGGGGAAGAGTGTGCTGGTTTTACTAGATCGTATGTAGACGACATACTGATTACGTCCAGTACATTTGAAGAAGCTCTAGAACATCTACAGATTGTTTTGAGTAAGCTAGCCTGCACAGGTATGACCGTGAAATTGCGAAATTCTTTGTTTTGCCGCGAGGAAGTGCCATTTTTAGGGCATGTTTTGACGCCCACTGGCATTAAAACAGAGCCAGATAAGTTGGTGGCAATAACACACTTTCCAGTGCCACGTAATGTAAAACAACTACGTGCATTTCTAGGAGTAATAGGCTTTTATCACAACTATTCCTACAAAGTTGCGGAAATCTGTTTGCCTTTGTTTGAGCTTTTGCGCAAAGACGTACCATGGGAGTCGAATGAAAAGAGACAGCATGCCTTCGATGAAGTGAAGAATTTATTTTTGACAGTGCACATAATACATCATCCTATTCAGGGAGCTGAGAGCTACTTGTATGCAGACACATATGACTATACGTTAGAAACAAAGTTAGCTGAAGTCGGTGCAGATGGTGTAGAACTAACGGCGAGGTATCTATCCAACAATGCGTTCGTGGGTGTCCTTCCCATGGTGGCATTCACTCTTGTTTCTCCTTCACACTGTTTGTTCCCTCCTTCTCCTTCTCCTCGCGGCATGGCACAACGTGGGTGGAGGGGTGGTGGTAGGTGCGCACATAGCCCCTTTGTCCTGCTGCTGGAGTGGCCCATCTGATTTCACGGTGCTCCAAAATGGCTTCTCTGTTGACCAATTTCTCGCCTTCCTACGGCAATGGCGGGCAATCATTGCGTTCCCCATGCTTTTCACTGCTGACCACATGCTCGCCTTTCCAATGTCTTGCAGGTGCCTGGAAGTCATCCCAATTCTGTTAGCGTCTAGTGATGCTATCCTCGTTGACTTCCTCGTTGTGTATATTGGGAAATCAGCAGTTAAAAGGTTCAGCAGGAAAATTGAGAAATTGTGAAAAATCGTGGGCAATTTTCGCAGCAGGATTTGCGAGTTCTTGATGTTCAGGAGATTATGGCGAAGGAGAGGACACAAAGTTGGGCGACATTTAACGGCTGTCGAATGCTCATAAAGGTTTATGAACCCGGTCAGTGGATGGCGGTCCAGTGGTCAGAGTGATAAATAGAAAATTGAGCAGTTGTGAGGCCTGGAGGTAGGTGATTGGAATTAGGTTTATTACCCGGGACACTGGGCACTATCCAGACTTAGTGCCGTTGAAGTGGTAGAGCAGACTCTTCCTTCACTCAGGGTCGTCCGGCCGACGACCAATGGCAGATATCCTTCCCATGTGCCGCATCACTCCTCTTTTAGATTGCAGAAAAATGGTAAGTGCGTGAAATTAGTAAGGCTATCCACACTCCCATATTAAGTTACTCAGTCCTGTAAAGCACTTGCAATAATACTGGTTGGAAAGTTCAAATACACATGCGATTTGGGCGGGAAATTATCAGGGCCCGTACCCTGAAGTGTCTTGTGCCATACCACAATAAAAACACTCGTTTAAACATAGTGAAATTTATTAGGTACTTGAACTACATTTCCTGTAGGGAAAACACTTTAAATTTGTGTGTAGAAAACTCACTGGTCGGCAGCGGTATAACAGACAAAAACTGTGCAAAGCCCACGTGTGACATAGTGATGAATTAAGCTTACCCAGTCAATGCAAACACTGGAGAAGGTGAGAAGCGGTGTCCCAGGCATCTAAGAGAAATGTTCTTGATGTGTGCTGTTTACCTCCTCCCAGAGTTCCATTTGCCCACTGCACCAAATCAACAAAGACTTTACAAGCAACACAGTGAGTGTGCGCACTCTGCACCGCAGGTGCAGTGCAGTTGTAGTGTCACCGGAGCAACGCAAGTGTAGTGAGTAGCTTAGCTCAGTGATACAAAAGGAGATCCCCACATTTTTTTAAATATTCTAAAGGACTTAACGACAACACAAATGGTACTTAAGAACACGTATACACATAAACACCCAAGTAAATATCTTAATGCCCTAATATATTTCTTTGCAGTGATTTTATTTAAGTACGTATTTTTTATTCTGACATGTAACCATCCTCAACTCATATCACAGTGTCATTTTACATGTAATCCTTTTGTAGTGCAAGAGGTAAATTTAGCAATGTGCGGGATCCTCCTAAGGTAGGTGAAAAGTGTTTTTATGCAAATGTGATGTAAGCAAGTAATTCCACATGGGTGCTAGTCCACCAAGCTGGCCAGCAAACTACGTTTTTCCAGTCAGACATAGTTTGTATTGCGGGGGGTATAGCGCGTTATGTAGTGAATCGCATTTCGTGTGCTCGGTGGCCATCAACTTTGCACAATCATTTTCTTCAGCAATAGACTTATCAATTATCGGAACCATTGTTCATCTGCTGCTGAGACACCACCCCTCGTACCTCTTAGTGCTTGCATCACCTGAGTGGACTTTATTTGTACAACTTAATATACATTGTGACCACGTGTCTGTTTATTCTGTAAAACCCTTGCTGACGGGTGTAGCTCAGCAGCAAGTGTAAGTTACTTCAGACGAGGTGTGTAGATCAATAATAAAATATGCAGTGGCACAAAATACAGCTGGTATTTTTTTCAGGTAGCCGCAAGGCGTTTAAGGTACGGGCCTTCTCCCACCAAATTTACCGTAAGCATGCAGACAGTGCAATGAGTGTTTTAAATGGTGACATGTAGCAACAACATCGTAAATAAAGTGCCGCATGGGCGTGTGGGGAGCCATGATATCCCACAGCACCGCAAGCAAGAAATACTATACTATCCAGAGGAATACTTCAAATCCTTGGAGGGATTATGCAATGCTCGTCGGCCAAACGATCCTGAGAACAATGAGTCAGCTCTACCGACATCATTGGCATTATTCTGGAGAATAATGTCTGGCATCTCAGGTAACCATAATTCCTAAACTTCCAATTCAAACATTTCTATTTACTGCTCCTATAACCTGACATCAATCCTCATCTGATCACATGACACACGTCGTTCTGGTTGAATTAAGACAGTCTATTGCAATGAAATGATGGGTGCTGGAGGTGAATGTCGTTTTTGCACTGACCGATGGTACACTCAATCTGCTTCTCGAAGTTTTCGGTGTCTACTGCAGTTCCAACATGGTGTGCCTGCCAGGGTTGCATCGTAAGCATGCCACATGGTACTACTTCTTTGTCACATGGCACTCTGCGAAACAAATACTTACTCTCGCTAAAACTTCTCTTACAATCTCAATAACTCTATTGCAGAATAAACAATAAATTAGCATGATAAATCATGCGAAACGAAGTGGGGATGATTACACATGGCGTTGATACACTTATGAACATATTGCAAATACAGTGAAAAAGAACTGTAAGGTATTTAAAATTAGGTTTTCAGATGTCCCTTCAATTGCAAATGACCCTCGTCACCATGCTTGCCCTGTTAAGTCTTTTATGGAAATTAATGTAATGTGGTACTCTTTCCTGATATCCATGCACATGTGTGCACATAATTGTAGGGACACTGTCCTTGTTCCACTTTGCACTGAACCATCTGAAACACACTGCACTGCACTTGGACCTGTGTATTGCCGGTCACCGGCCTGCTACCATGAATATTTTCAAGGAAAATATATGGGGAATGGGAAGCAAATCAACCAAAATGCTGTATACAACACTTCCATTAATTTGTAAATAATTCAAAATTTTTACATATTTAACGTAGAAATTTATAGTTTGTTACCTGACACAAACACACATACACTTGATATATATTATCATTAAGGTCAAAAAGGGCTGTATGTTAATTTATGTCTATTTTAATACTTTTCAAAATACACATGAAGGCTAGGCAGATACCATTGTCATAGGCGATACATTAGGTTTGTTCGCTTGGTATGTCTTTTCTACTATCTGTGAGCAAGTGATATTTCTCATGAGTGGAAAAGTAGCAAAAACAGCAGTTACTATCCGCAGGACGACACGAACACAAGCGACTTTCAGCAGTAAATTAATACGTAAAATACTTATTTTTAAAACTAAGAGGAGAGTCGGAGGTCCAGAGTAGGAAGAAGACCTAAGTGTGTCTCAAGACTGAGCCCTTTACGCCTAGACATGCAGGGAAGTTTCTAACTACAAGGGCACATGCTTACGGCTTCACTGGGATTGGGAAAACTTGACAGTGATTGGGGTCAAGTTTACCTCCCATGCTAACTTAAGCTAAACTATTAGGGGGGGGGGGACTGGAATAGGCACTGTAAAAAATCCTCGACATAAAATAATTGCACGATTGCATGCAATTTATGAAGTAGAAAAAGGTTTCTACTAGAACAGAGGATGGGAAAGGATATTCTTCATTGAAAAGGTGTTTGAAACACCAGAAGAGAATGATTGGTAGGGGGGGCTATCTTTTCTTTGCTGGTCATGCTGGATCTTGTTTGTAACCAGGGAGGTGGGAGGTACCCGCCATCCTGGTGGAGGGAAAGATGCACTATTGGACATTACCCTCCCGTGCTGCCAGTCGACACTTGAAACAAAAAGAGGAAGAGAAAAGGAAGAGGTGTTGGAGACTCCGAGGTGGACAGCCTGCATCAGGCGAAGGTGCTTAGCGGTGCACCAGAGAGCATACTAGCAGTGCTAATGCACTGCATCGGACCATACATAGTGCACCCCCTCCCCCCAAATCCTTCCGAGGTACGACCTCCATGTGTAGCATGAGAACTTGAGACTTGGTCACCTTGAAGTGTCTACTTCATCTTCTAGATGGTGTATCACTTGAAGAATTGAGGGAATGTCGCAGTGTCTTGAGGTGCTGTGCAATGTGACACCACAGCCGCCCAACACCGAGCCATCTGGCTATTCTGGCGTACGTTTTGGCTTGTGACTGTGGGCATATAGTGCTTCGCAAGGTGTTGTATTATAAGTAATACATTTTGGTACTGGGATGTACTAAATCGCAGTGGTGTTAGTCACGTGTGTGTTGATACGCGCAGGCATTACAGGTGGTTGCTGTGGAGTATGTGGCATTAAATTATTAATAGCGACTTAGGCTGCTTCTACCTCTGGGTTTGGTCGAGGTCATAGTCCCCTAGGTTGCTAATGAGGGGGTTGTTTGAGTCAAGGGCTGTAGCATAGAACTTCCTTGGGTACATGGGCAGCTATTTTGAGTCATTTATTTTGCACTCGCTTTAGTTGTTCCATGTATTTATTAGTACAGTATGACCAGGCTGGCCCTGTGTATAATAGTCTTGGGGGGATAAGGGATTTGTGTATTACAATCCTATTATGCAGTGTGAGTCCACCTCTAGTGTTAAACACTGGGTAGCGAGCCGCGAGGTGGGCTACTGCTTGCTGGCACTTGACATTGGCATGGGAATGCCATGTCAGCGCCCTGTCTATGATCACACCGAGGAATTTTACCTCGGATTTTTTAAGGAATATTTTCCTTAAACAGTGTAATGGGCGGAAGAGCCTGAGTTAGGCACTTGCATGTAAAAATGATATCTTCACATTTGCCAACATTTATCTTAATTCGCCATTTGCTAAAATATGGCTCGATTATTTTTCAGTGGTCTTGGGCATAGCGCACGATCATGTTCAAGTCACTGGAGCGAGTGTAAAGAACTGTGTTTTCTGCATAGATACGAATTTGGGCAGTCCACACAGTAGAGCGTGGGATATCATGAATGTGTAAATTGAACAACACTGGCCCCAGTATACTTCCCTGGGGAACACCAGCTGTAATTACTTTATGCTCTTATGTGGTTCCTTCCACAGCGACGGAAAATTTGCATCTGTCAAAGTACCACTGCAGTAACTTGACAAAGCAGTCAGGGAAATTTGTAGAATAAAGTTTATGTACCAGGCCTGCATGCCCTGTCAAAAGCATTTTCGACATCTAGGAATACTGCAGCTGTGTAATGTCTCCAGTTGAGAGTTTGAGTTTTATACTCAGTTAATCTCACCAGCTGGTGTGTTGTGGAGTGCTTTTGTTTAAAACCAAACTGTTCAATTGGTATTAAGTGTTCAGCCACAACGTGTTTTTCAAGCCAGTTGAGTATAACCTTCTCAAATATTTTTGAGAGTACACTCAGTAGGCTGATGGGGTGGTAGTTCTGAGGCTGTGTTTTATCTTTTCTGGGCTTTTGGAAGATGATAACATTTGCCAGTTTCCACGGAGTAGGGACATGCGCGAGTTTGAGGCTGCTGTTGAACAGTCCAGCCAAGCCCTCTAGTGTACTGTATGTTATTTGGGGAAGTGTTAGGGCTTGTATTTCATCAAAGCCAGGGGCCTTGCTGGGCTTCATGCAGCAAAAATATTTTTTATTTATTTACATGTATATATTCTGGCTTCGCTGATGTAGGTTGTTGCAGGCAAAATGATAGTGCACGATAAATATGTGTTGTGTGCTAGCGATCATTTGAAACAGCATTGGGCTGGAAGAGCTGTTCAAAATATGAAGCAAGGGTTTCAGCTTTCTGCTGCAGGATGTGGACGATGCCATTCTGTGTTTGTAAAGGAGGAACAATATCTCGTTTATTAATGAAGGCCTTAGTAACTTTCCAAAGGCTATTGTCTGCAATTTTAAGTAGGGATACTTTTTTGTATCAGTACCCTCCTCTCCAAATGTGTATTTCAGTGTCTATTTGCGCTCATATTTTATCAACGAGAATTTTGGTGTTTGGATGTCGGGTGCGCGAGTAACGCCTGCAAAGTATGTATTTTTTTTTTGGAGAAATTAAATCTCGTATATAAACTGGAAGTGTGTTTTCATCCTGCTTAATTTGTTTTGTGGGGACAAAGTTGGCAATACCATGCTGTATACACTCTGTAATTGCGTTTAAGGCAGTGTCGATTTTTTCTGATGTGTTTAGAGGGAAGGGCAATGTAACCTCTTCCTCCAAATACCCCTGGAAGCCGCGCCAATTCTTGTGTTTAAAGTTTCTAAAATTACCATTCTCTGTCATGTCAGCATCTAGTGGCACAGACTCAGCATGAACAGGGTAATGGTTGGATGATAGTTCATTTAGAACAGTTAACTCGAAGGGCGTACACAGGCCTTTTGTAAACACAATATCCAGAATATCTCGTTGGTGTCTGGAATTAGGGGAGTCGAATGTCGGCTCCAGCGTGGCGCGCACAATATAATTGTGACGGTCCTGGTGCCTAATAAGTACATTACCATTTGCTGTGCGCGACCTAAAATTTAGGACAGTATGTTTTGCATTCAAATCGCCTTCAGCAATGAATGTAGGCGCGATGTTGGTAAGTTTGTCCATGTCGGCAGCTGTTAAAATGCGACCTAGCGGACAGTATACAGCATAGAATGCTATGTGTTGTGTGCCTAGTTTTAATTCAGCCCCTACTGCTTCAACAGTAGCAAGCTGGGGTCACTTGGCAGCGTAGCACTTGACAGAATTGTGTACTAAAACAAGAACTCCGCCTCCTTGCCTGTCTTTCCAATCTGCACAATAAACAGTATATCCTGGGACTGAAAACCTAACCCGGGGGTTAAAATCGGTTTCATGAATAGCTGTGAGCAGTATTTGGTGCCTGCCTAAATAATCAATTAGCTCATGTTGTTTGTCGCGAATGTCTCGAGCATTCCGGTATAAAAATTAATTTACTGTAGTGTACAGTTCGTGTGTATATGGCACCACATTAGGTGCTATTTTTGGTGACAGACTTAGCCACTGTCAGGATAAAACCTACAGTAGCAGTGGCTTTAGTGTGCAAATATGTGGTTGGGTCTGCCCAGATCACAATGAGCTGAAGCAGAAGTTCAAATAGAGCCTTAAAAAGGGGTTTTCTTTTAGTGCATCGCTACTCTTAAATATCGATGTAATTTCATCGAGCTAAGTTGCCTTTACTTCGGCAGACTTGCTCTCTGCATGTTCGCAAGTTTGTTGTTTGACTGCTGTTTGCTCAACTTCCATGGAAAAGCCTTGTTCCACAGGAGCTGGCAGAGATGTGTTGATTTGCTGCATGTTTGCCCTGGCATAGGACACAGAACTTTTTATCCTGGTCTTGTTCCTGACACTGAGTCATCAAGTGTGCTCCACCACAAAACCGACATCTCGAGGTACAGTTGCAACCAGCACTGTCGTGGTTGAAATGTTGGCACTTTGTGCATTGTGGCGGGTCTGGAGGGCGGTGATATTTCTCCACTCGGACTACAAGTCCACATAGTCTATTCAGCTGCAGTATTGCAGTGTCCCCGCATCAGGATTAGGGTTGGGGGGGGGGGGTCAATCCTATGCAATCCTAATCACATTCTATTTCTCCAGTACATCCAGTACTCGTGGGATTGATCCCTCGAGTAATCAGTTCATTGTGAACCATTTGCAGTTCTATGTCCTTGGACACTGGCTTTATTACCACCTTCAGTAGTATTTCATTTCTGGGCAACAGCACATTGTAGCCCAGTCTTGAGGAGCATATCACCAGTAATGCCAGGTGTTAATCTTCAATTGTTGTCACTTGGCAGGCGACACCATCGGGGACGACGTGATTTCATATATCTCCCTTAATTACCTGGCGCAGCTATGCAGCCAGTGTATGGTAAGGCACCTCGGCTGCTTGGGGCTCTGCTCTGCAGTAACTTGTGCTGCTGTGTCGGCCAAGGCTTGGTGCACCAAGGCGATTTTCTTCATTTCCCCTGCTGCTGATTGACTAGTTAAGGTATTGCACATTCGCGCTTGCCATAGTCACTGTATCCCCTCTAGAGGGGCGCTACAGTGAAAGGACATTCAATTCTTCTCCCTTTCTAACACTATTTCCCTAGAAATGCTTTCTCCCTCGCCAAACCAGCTCTACTGACCACCCTCCTCTACCGGAGTTGGGATAGGCAAGCTGGCCGTCTAAGAGAATAAATGAATTCCACCTGGTCGCTTCGCAGCAACAGTCCACTGTGTCTTTCTTGTAGACTGCTCCAGTCTGCCAGGAAAGCTGTTCCCAGCATAATGTCACTAATACCTAGTATCTCTACCTAAATCAAAAATAAATAAACAAAATATTATTTACAATGTTGATAATTGTTATTGTATGTGTGTAATTTAAGTTTATTAAAATTGTTGGTATTCAAGACAATTAACATTCAAAGATAAATGTCTTATTTATATCTATTTCCCTTTGCACTTCTTACAGGATACCCAAACATATACTCTTCATCAATTTGCGTAAAGGCAAATTACTATTTTAAATCGTCGCTCTTAAGACACTTAAAAATTTTTTTATGGTGGCCATTTTATTTCCACTTTGCTCATTTTGATATGTCTGCTGTACTTCGGCGTGAAATAGCAGTTATTGTTGCTTTTTATAGCACAAATAGCAATTGCTACCACGAACCAAACATTGTACAAAAGAAAAGCTTCTGGTAACACCTAGGAGCTATATTGTAAACATAGAGAGGGTGACTAAGTGATTAATTATTTATAGCATAAGCCATCGGCAAACTGTCCCGCAATTTTCATTTCAGTCAAGACATTGTCAGCTGATGATTATTGTCATGTTGTTACCATGAATGAGATGTGATAAGTTTTTGAATATTAGTATACTGTCACATGTGTTTCGTTAACAGCTGCGTGTACAGTGGTGTTGCTGTGTGTGTGTACGATTTCAAAATTATGTGCATTATTTATACGTTTTAACTGTGCACTGTTTTTATGACGAAGTTAATTATTTACATCCACATATGTTGTCACAACATTGTACCTTTGCCCTAGGTGTTTGAAACACAGTCGTGTAATGTGATTTTGCCACAATCCTGACTAAATACTAAGCCCAACCCGATACATTTTAATAAACCTAATTAACAGTAAGTAGTAATGCATAGAAATATGAACAGAATAAGAGTTACCATAGGCTTATTTGTGTGCATGTTAACCGCTATCTTTTAAGTTTGTGTAACAACAAATAAGCAACACGAGTAGCGTGTTTGAATTCAATTGTGTCTTTTTCATTTGACTGGTTGTTCCTTTGTTCTAATATTTATTCCAACTGAGGTCGTCCTTTTAAAGAAATAACCCGAATAATATCAATAACAAAATAATAAATATTACAGTTCTTTACCTCGCAGTTGTAACAGTGTTAAACACAGTCGCGGCAAAATATTGACGTGCATTATGAGCAATGTGCTATGTCGTGGAAAACAAATATGGTAATTAAAATTAACTGTAAGAACTATTGTCAATTCAGGCATTTTTAAACGTCATAAACCTGACCTAAATAATGTTAGATGTCAAGGCCGCAGTTACACTGGATGCAGAATTATTTCAATTAAACAAGTTCAGCTTTTGAAAAGGTTACATTACCTTCGAACAGGTTCCGATCGCAGTTGTTTCTTGTTCAAATTGAACAGTATTTACTAGTCGTTTCGATTGACTTCTCTTCTCTGCTACACTCCTATTGGCTGCTTCGAAGTAAACAAGCAGTGTAAAAAAAAATTGCTGTATTTGGCGGGAATTCCAGCGCTTTTTGAATTAACTTAAGTATAAAGTTGAATACCCGCCTATTGTACCATTACAGTAAAAGTGTAAGTTTCATAACAATTAAAAAGATCAATAGTGACAAATGTCGGAGGCTATTATAATTAAATATCATACATTTTAAGTTCTATGTTTGTTGAGATTAGAATTGCCATATATTTCATTGTGCTTTGGATGTGTAACCATGGAAACTCGTTCTGTCTTTAAACTTGTTCTGACATGGCTACCGAATATATTTACCTGAATGTTTTTAACAGTTCTTTTGTAACTGCAGCCCTAAACTGCGAATACTTGTACGAAATGTTTTTTTGATATAGGACTATGACAATTTTTTGATCAGGAAAATTATGGGGTAAAACGAGTGGCAAATACGTACTTCATAATAATATTTACTCATGGAAATACATGAATTGCCAAAAAGACATAAGTAAACCAATACAAACACCTAGATTAATAATGGGAAGGGTAATGAAAATCAGGGAAACTGTGGGGCAAAAAAAATTCAAAATATGTACATTTTCATTATAAACTTTTACCCCTCAATTTTCTTACAGTTCATAGCCCTCCTCATCAGGTGAAATATTGACACGCCTCATAAAATATGTGTTCTGTATTAATAATAGAGTGGATTTATAGCATTATCAGGATTTTTTTCTTCATAAAAGCCCCTTTGCTTTACATTACCTCGACTATATGTTTACATCTACCGGGACATGCTTTTCATGAGCACCCATAAAATATAATGTCCATGTCTCTCTCAATGCACGAAAATAATGATTTTGAATACCAAGTCAATCCACCTACTTTGTAGTTTGATGCCAGATTGCTGTAGTGTATCAATTATTTGCATTGCAGTTTCATGCTGAAACACCACAGCCCATCGCTCGTTTAATATTTCTGAGCACTCAATTAAATGGATACATAAATCGCGTGTATGCTCCCAATCTCAAACATGCAGGCTGGTTTGATACTAACACAATTATTCACAAAAATAACATTCACAACACTGTGCTATACAACTTCCCAGCGGTTTGTTTTATGCCATATTTTACCTTGCGAAGCAAAATTCGGGAATTACACTTTATTTCCAGCCAGAAAGTGCGTGAAAATGTCCAATTGTATTTAATTTGTCGATTATTTTGAGTACATATGCGTGATATTCCTTACTGCTAAACCCTACCACAGACCTTTGTTTTGACTAAAATGAAAATGGCAGACAGAGTTTTAAAAAACGGTTTTACCAACAAGGAATAAAGTAGCTTCCAGCAAAGCGATACTTAAGCTTAAATGGCGCTTAAGGATGTCGAGGTGTTTCACCATTGTAAAACTGTTTAATAAGCGCATCTTAGCTGGGTGTTGCATAAAGAAACAAGTTGCAAATACTCTCATGTTGGTAGTGGTGCACTGCGGTCATGTGACTAAACGAACCAATGAGAATAGAATTATTTCAACAAAAGGAAAAAACCATTGTTTCCAATAGTGGTGGGAAATATAGTTCACTAGGGTGAACTAGGTCGTTCGGAACTAGTCACATGTGAGAACAGTTCATTGGGAACGGTTCTTTTGAACTAGATAGGTCACGTTTGAATCATCATCCGTTTCCTCTTTCACAGTTCCATTTCCCCTTCCCAAAATATTTTAAGCAATCGTGAAATGGAAAGAGAAGCAAATAAAGGTATTGACCGCAGCTGTTTGTCACCCGAGCCAACCACGTTTCATTCGTCGAATGACAGGAGGGGAGGGTTAGTGTTCAAAGGAACAGGACAAAGAAATAAGATAAAATATTGATCGCAATGACTTGCAAACGTTGGAGGGGTGTGGAGGAGGACAAACAGTTTCAGAAAGAAGAAATCGCCTGTCATCTTCAAAAATTTCCGAACTTTTGTTTTTCATAGCAACAGGAAATAATGTTCTTGTTTGCGAAAGTCTTGTTTTTCAGATGTTAATCACGTCTACTCTTATTTTTACATTATTCTACTAAATAAATAGTCTTCGTAACATTCTTCATTGCTGACATAAGTGATGTTTGTAAATTAATTGCTAAAGAATTAGTGCATTATTGTGTGTAGACGAAATTACTATCTTTTTTTTTTTTGTAGAAGTAAGATAAATGAATAGTGAAAAGATCTTTATACTGTGTTTATCCACGCCTATTTTGTGTAATGTAACACCAAATTGCTTTTGGCACTGATAGCGATGACAACAATATTATAATATTCTGTGTTGCGAGACAACCAGGAGTACATTTAATTTTTTTAAGCAAGGTGTGTAGAAACTCAACAAAAATGGTTCCGACAAACTGGATTTATTCGTACCAGTATTAGAAACATTTAAACAGAACTTTAATAACAAAAATAACTTATTTTTATATGATGTAAATAATGTCAAAAAGCTGTACTTCAAGTATTTAGTGAATGTACCAGAAAAAAGCAGTTTTCCACTTCTTTATTGCGAGTGTGTAAAACTTGACACTACATTAATGAGAATTTTTCTATTTTTTACTGTCTTAGCTATAGTCGTATTAGTGCGGCTACCAGATGTATTTTCTTACAGATACGGGAATTTTCGTATGATAGTACGATTGAGTGAGAGGGTTATACGACACCATAACAGCGAGGTCTTTAGTGCCGATGAGGATGAAACAAGTTAAATGGAAGACACACACATCCATACCCTGAATGGGTTTCGAACCCGGAACCCCTCGCACCGCAAAACGGCGTGCAACAGACTATGCAATTGGGTTCGGCACGAGAAAGTAAGAAAGAACGAAAGATCGCTGCATGGCCATAGGTCTACCAACTGTCTCGCGCTGTGTGTCCTGCAGTTACCGACCGATTTGCGACTTATATGTCACTATTGAACTAGGAAGGTCTGCGATCCTTACAGTTCTAGGCAGTGCTGAACGAGCTAAAACAAAGAGACCGAAAGGATAGACAGAGGCAGATAGATAAGAAGTACGCACGTGGCGATGTGGCCAATCACGGAGGGAGAGATATTCAATGGGAGACATAGCCGTAGGGGGGAAAGCTACAGGGAGCGATGAACTACGGATTATCTGAGCATGCACAGTGTCCTAGGGTATTTACTGGCACTGAATAAATGACCGATATCACAAGAGACTAGTTATTTTTTGTCGCCATGAACTATGGACCTAGTTCTTTTTCAAGACCAGTTCAAAATGAACTGGTAGTTCGAGAACTACCCACCACTATTTCCCACTGAAAAGTTATGTTTACATTTGTATTGAGCATTAAGGATCCTAACCAAATATTTGTTTTATAATAAACGATTAAAGCTTTAACGTTTGCTGGACGAATAATAAGAATCAATTAAAAGAAATCTCACTCCATATACGAAAAAGATATTTGTACTCGATTTGTTCAACTAACTATGCATAACGAAATTTATTTATGTTAAAATTACGTTTGTGAATATATAAGTTTTTAATTTTTCGAGGCTGATTTATTATCGTGGAGGTGTTGTGTTGCAATTATCTGATGTTTTATGATCGTGTTTATTTATTAGCTCTGCCAAGAAGTGTTATTTTTCACAGCATATGTTAAACATCTATATTAGACTTGGGCTCTTTTTTTACTAGTCGAAATGTTAATTGTTTTATATTTTTGATCTAATTGGGTAATGTCTTAGACTCGTTACATACATTTGTCGCTTTCTTCAAGCATTTATATATTAAATGCCTTATAAAAATGATACGTTAGGTTAATGATGAATTTTTAAAATTGAAACAGTTGTCTTGTTTTGGCATTGATTAAATATTCCCTAAACGTAATGTATATTCCGTGTAAAAATCGTATTGCCCTCAAAAACAACACTGGACCTTCATTTACTAGAGTCTGCAAGGCCGTCCCGAATATTTCTACGTTAATAGAACTGTTGTGTGTTTTACGTACAACATTAATGCTATGTTTTAAAGATTCGGTTTGGCTTTCATCACTAACCGGAATTGAACTTTCTGAAATTGTGATAGTTTGTTGTTAATAACATCGACGATATTCATGTGCAATTTAGAAACGTCTAGTGCCCGAATTAGAATAAATATGATTATCACGTCACACCTGTACGACATCTTTAATTGACCCCTCATTAACTTTTCTAATTCAAAATAAAGTCGAATGTATGCAAATCTTGTTCTGCAAATTTCTCACGTGTAGTAAAACTGGGTGTAAATGCATTATATTATGTCCAGTCTCAAATTCTATCACTTTATTAATATATTTTAAGGCCTACACATCGTACATACATGCAGTGTAGTGAAGGCAAACAATTTTTCTATTTATTTGAAATAGGTGTTTCAGTAGCTTATGCGTACTCCATAAATTCATATTTTATCAAACAACTACCTACCTTTAGACCCAATTTCCTATGTATTAATTGGGTTTGCCTCTTGAAAATACATGCAAAATGTATATAAACAAATATAAGCCCATCAAGAACTTTGTTTTCGACCATTGTCATAGGGTATTTCAGCAAGTAAAGACTTGCACCCAGACTCAATGACTTTGACACACAATAATTACTTATATTTATTTATAAAAAAATTACATTTATAAAACTAAATACTTTATAGCACATTTGGGTTTATCAACACAACTTTTTCAATAGCAGACATTTCCCTTTTAATTTGTTTACAAATCCGATTTCGGCTGCTTAAATTAAGAACTGCTTAAAATACTTTGAGAAGCGCTTAAAGTTGGTGAAATGGTACAAGGCACTAGGCACAGCTTATTCAGTGTTTAAGTAGTACTTAAATTTTAAGATGTATTGGTGAAATCGTCCCTTCAAGTGTCTTCAGCCTGAAAACACTTCCACCACTCTATGTTTACTATATAGCTTGTTGGGTAACACGAACACCAACTAGCCCAAATAGCACTAATTTAGCACAAAATCAAAGTAGCATAGTATCCGCCATCATGTACGATTCGTATTTTTGAACCTTGGCGTAGGGATTGCGACGTCCCTTTGCGTGTGTGCCGTTTGACGATTTGGCGAGTATGATGGACTTTCGAATTTTGGATATTTCGCATTATGAAGATTATTGAGCTTTTGAGATTTGCTTATTGTGGTATTCACTGGCTGTACAGGGTTGAGAATCCTAAGGCTAGGCGCTTTTGCGCCGCATTAGTAAAAGAAAGAAAAGAAGCACAAGAGCAGGGGGTGGGTATGTCCTATTCCTTACTGCGTTAACAAGAGAAGCCAGTTTATAGCATGGTGTTAGACGGTTCTTTTCGGGTAAAACAGATCACGTGATCAACAGTAGCAAAAAAACATTGTATCGGCCTATCTTTCACGTTTATTTTGATGAGTATTAAAATCGACATAAATTAACATACAACCTTTTTTGACCTAAACGATAATATACATAAAGCGTGTGTCTGTTTGTATGGGGTAACTAGATATAAATCTCGCTGTTAAATATGTAAAATTATGAAATTGCTTCCCATTCCCTATATATTTGCGTATAAAATATTCCAGGAAATAATTTTCTGACGGATATAGGCGCTTTTCAAAGTCGTAATAAAACTTTAACTGTAATAAAATCGGATATAATACCTCTTTGAAGTCGTTTGAGAGTGCGTTACAAGTGAAGCAGCCATGTGGGAGAGGGGAAACTGTTGTTTACAATTGAAATTAAACAGTCTTGAGGGTTTTATATGAACTCACTAGTTGTTCTGGATTTCCTCTAAAGATGTGTTGTTCTTGCGTTTGTAAAATGTGAATTTGGCATGTAAACACACGTTAAAACTATAATCTATTTTTGATTTATTCGTCAGGTACGAAAACTAATATTAATGTATGAGAATGCGTACGAGCCAGGCCATGCGCTTGCAATGTTTAGTGTATTTGTATATATCGTGGATAAATTTGTGAAAGATATTGCACAATTATTGTGTGTATAGGGATATGTTATCTGCGTAAGTTTGTAAATTAACAATTGCAGTGTGTTAGATTTTTGCAAGTGCGGTTGCGATTACTAACGTGCCGTGAATTTAAGGTCTAACCTGTAAGTTGCGGACTCGTTAGAGGTACAGGCACTTTTATAAAACTGCAGATACGTATTTTTCTAAATGCCGATTTGCTATTTCATTGTAAGAGTTTATGGAATCCATTTGTTAGTAATGGTAAATCATATCGTAAACCAATACAAGGCTACACCTTATAAAAACTTCACTTTTACAATTTTTTTCGCCCTAAGTCAGCAGAGTTGCAGTGACAAACAATAAATCAGCTGTTTATCAATACAATAATATAGGCCTACAACCAAATCAGTTTTCATATTTGTAATAGCTACTGAATGTAGCCTTCATGATTTGCAATTTCCATGGTTTCTCAAACTCGCTCCGTGCAATTTGTGGGGTGACTCAATAAAGACAATTTGACCAATTCCTTCCTTGTATTCCCCCCATTGTGTTCTTGCTTTATCATTCTCTAATAAACCTGCTTTCGACAAGATGTTAAGTTAAATAAATAAAGTTTACTTGTGCGTTTAGATGGTTATGTATTTAACGGTATGCTGTAATCATTAGAGTAAATGACATGTTTATATATTTCATCATTTTCCAAAGGTAGTCAAAATAAAGAAAACTTAGATAAAGCCAATATTTTCCTATAACTACACCATCTGCAAAATAGAAAAAACGTCACATGATTTTCTTTAAACTCTACTGCACCCTTCTTAATGATTTTTCAAATTCTAATTTTGAGGGCAAATAATTAGACATGCGCTTGTTCTAATCTTGATGACGAATAATGGATATTTAGATAAAAATGTTAAATTTTTTAAAAGCCTACTTGTAAATGAAAAATGTGATGAGGTTTACAGCAGAGCCATGGACACTGCAAAACAACGACAAACAAGTTTTTCTACAACCACCACGAACAACCTCTCCAGAACAAACATCATTTATACATTAACTGAACCAAACATTGCCTAGAACAGTTTTATTAATACATTTCTTTGTCATTTTAATCATGCCTATCCACTCAAAGCTGTAAAATGTTGCAGTAGCTAGAAAATAAAATGGATTTGCAAAGGTCTGACAGTCTCAGGACAGAGGTTAAAAGCAATGCGTCAAATGCTAAGAACCCAGGGGAAAAACAAAAATTATATAACAAGTTACTCGGAGTAGCAAAGCAGAAATACAATGGAGATAAAATAACCTCGTCCTCAAATAAAACAAAAGCAATGTGGATCATTATTAATAATGAATTAAAACTTTATGTTAACCTTTCCTTGAAAGTTGATGGTATCAAAATCGAAAATAGCAAGGAAATATCTAATAGTTTTAATGACTATTTCACAAACACCCCACTAAAACTGCAAAATCAACCCAGAGCTACAAATATTAGTCTTGCACACATATCCCAAAAACCTAACACTTGGAATGCTAACATGCTATTTGTCACACCTATCTCTGAAGAAGACGACATAAATGTGATTAAAAATTTCAAAACTAAAAGTTCCTATGGAATAGATGAGGTACCTATGACTCTGCTAAAAAAGTGTTCTTGTTTAATAAAACTGGCTTTGAATTACATTTTCAATGAATGTCTTGCCCAGGGAATGTTTCCTGGCAGACTCAAATATGCAAAAGTAGTACTAATACACAAAAAAGTGACAAGGCATTGATGGATAACTATAGGCCTATTGCTCTTCTTACATCCTTTTCAAAAATTTTAGAGAAATTCATTGCAAATAAATTGACACAATTCTTAATAAGAAAAAAGGTTATTTCATTGCATCAGTATGGTTTTGTAGAGGGCAGATCTGCAGAACAAGCTATATACAGTTTCAATGAAAAAATATTAACTTCTTTTGATAAAAGACAATGCTCAACAGGTATATTCACCGATCTTTCAAAATCTTTTGATTGCATCGATCACAATATTTTATTGCAAAAACTTAAACAGTGTGGAGTAAGAGATGTGTTTAAATTATATCTTGAAGGCAGAAAACAGATCACCTCCATACGATATTATGACAAAAATCACATTACTGATGTTATGCCCTATAGCAGAACTACTCGAGTAGAAGTGCCACAGGGATCATTGTAGACAGTAATTTAACATGGAATGAGCATGTTGATAGTGTCTGTAAAAAATTTAGTTCAATTTGTTTTGCGGTACACACCTTAAAAAAGATTTGTAACAATAATGCAATACTTGCATAGTATTCGTCAAATATTCAGTCCGTAATCAATTATGGAATCATATTTTGAGGTAAATCGACAAAATGGAATAAGGCTTTTAGATTACAGAAGAAAATATTGAGATTAATAAGTAATAAGGTAAAATAAGCAATTGTAGGCCACTATTTATAAATAACCAAATTCTCATTCTTCTATGCATGTATATGTACCGTAGTATTCTTTTTTTTTACATGGAAAACATTGAAATAGTGATTTACACCAATACTACACCAAACAAGCTAACCATCTTTACATATTCTCCTACAGAACCCCAAAATTTTCATCAAATCCATACTATGCTGGGGCAAAACTAATAAATGACCTTCCAGGTCATTTGAAGTATATTAATAGTTTATGGAAATTAAAAAGAGCTGTTAAATTATACTTTTTAAATAAGGCCATCTATTCTGTAGAATAATACTTACATAAACATAAATTTCTCTAATGCAGAAACAAGACTGATATAAGGAGACTTCCTGCAATAATACTTTGTGTTTCAATCTAATGTAGACTTTACATATTTATACTTTAATATTTACCTGCACATGAATTGTAACAACTTGTACTGCAACAAAATGTAGTCTTAACATGTTTGTAGAGCTGCTAGATTTAATAATTGTGTAAATTATCTTATTTATATGTTATATATTTTTATGTTAATGTAATTGTGTGCAAATATCCATATTGCATAACAAAAATAAAAAATAATAATTGACAAATCCTTTCCAAAGTGTACTGGATGTATAAGGGATGCAAAAAAAAAAGTGTGCTTCGTGACACAGGGAATACTCTAGCCTCTACACCACCATGGCCTCCATCATCTTAAGACGGGAGGAGTTGAAACAGATTTGGTGGTTTGTAACAATCAAGGTACTGAGAGCCAATGAGGGTGAACTATGGCAGATATGGAGCAGCACTGAAATGCAAGGGTGGGGGAAAACCTCGAGAAAACGTGCCAGCCAGCAGCATCAATCAGCACAATTCCTATATTTGACAATCTGTGAGTAACCTCACAGGGAAACCAACATGGATCACATTGGTGGAAGGCAAGCATCCTAACACTACGCCCACCACAGTCCCCCTCCCCTCGTCCTTTGGGAAGGGTGGACAGGAACCTCATTTCTTCAGCGATAATGCTTTTTCTTAGAGGAGTGTTTGTTTGTCAAGTTTCTGCAGCGTGGTTCTGAGATATTGAAACTGAATTGTTTTTAATGTATTCAGAGTAGAATTTCACACTAAAAATAACAATTACACAAGTTGGTAGGTAACAACCAATAAATGTTGTCACAATTGTGTCTGTGGATCACTTTGGCAGTGGTTAGTAGTACATATGCGCTTGTTATCGATATCATTGTGGTGCATGCGTCTTTCACCCATTGTAGTTTAACAATGTATCCTAATCTAATTAAACTACCCAAAGTAACCTAAAATGCTGGTAAATAATTTTTCATACATTTTAAACCTAACCATAGGGTGGTTCCTTTATTATTTCTAAAAGTGTATTTATAGAAATAATATCCTATTGTCGTTTTCTCTCCCAATGTGAAATTTTTTAACATGTAGGGCTGAATTAAAATTTTGGCTACTGACTGACTAAAGCCTATGCTACAATAACCATAGCATTCCTGTAACTAACTAACAGTGGCATTACCATGGAAGTATGAAAATTAACTGGCTACAACTGCAGTAAGAAAACTGTAACACGGTGAATGAGAAACGAGCATAAAAAGAAAGACAGACTGTACATGTATCGCGGATATTTTCAAACAGTGTGTTGGCTAACCTGATATGTATTTTTGTTAGTCTACTTGTGATGAAAAAAGTTTTTCAGAAATCGTGTTTCGGTATCTTTAAAGTGTGTTATACATGTTAATAATTGCACTGACTATTTAAATAAATGGAAATCTGAACTGTACCACAAAATTAATTTAATGTTCTTGATCTAAGTTTGCATTGCACTGACACTCGTGGCTGGAAATGTTGTCTCGTGATTGTACAACGTAGAACTCTACGTAAAAGAATTGAAAATATTAAATCCTCGTAACGTCACTAACTGCAGCAATCCGGCATCTTACGCTATTATGTTGTGTTGTAGGTGGTGCCATATACAAGTGTGGATTCAATTTTTTATTGTTAATTCTTACGGTGTTTGTAGCCGCAGCTTAAGCCCTTGGTACTAAATTGCACTTTTGGAGAAAGGTGTCACTCAATTTTTGTAGATATAGGGATTAAAATTATTCATAAATGTTTCCTGTACCTCCCCCCTTTTTTTCTTCTGAAAAATTACTAAAATTGATTGTCCATTGCAGACAATTCAGTAAAACTTTTAATTTCTGTTTTAATTATGTACCAAGGGTAACTTAGCCCTGTCCAACATTGTAGATGCAAGTAACAAAATTGTACCCTACAATAAGGGATAAATAAGTATAAAACTGTATCATAACAGAGAACTAATGTAATGTAAAGAGAGGGAATAACTAAAATGGGATTTGGATTTATTTACTAGAAACCACTTACGATATTGACGTTAAATATGTATAAAAGAGATGAAGTCATATTGGAAACAAACCGCTTGAGTCATTGTCAGTGTAAGGAATTTAAACACAAATCGTTCATGGTTCAGGAACATGTGAACTTTGCCTTCCAGAAATTCAGCTAGACTGCTCGTCGCCTTTTTGTTGCACTTATTACTGATACGCACCCTGCAATACATTACACGACAATGGTAGAACGCTTGTTATACTTTATTTAATCAAAAAATAGTTTTCCACCAATCCTGATATATGAGCACTATATCTAAAACACGTGCTTATTGTAGCACATAACCCAATACTGGTCCGCTGAACACACACACACGATCGGTAGTTTTATGAGGAAATGATTTGATTGCACAACTCACACAAGCCAATAATTAACTAGTAAGACTTCCCACGTGAATTGCAATATATATATATATTTATTCATCAGCTTCTTTGTTCAACACAAATACTTCGAATGTAACCTTTTTCTCAACGACATTGGAATGTAACCTAATGTTTTAGGACACTGTCAAGATGGCGGGTAGATTATATTAATTTTTACGTTTTAAACTACGTCACATGCCATCTCCTGTATACTCCTAACTCCATGGCCACCCCTTGGTCTGCTTTAGCTGTACTCTATGGAGGTTACATGTCACGATAAAAAATTGCGAAGTCACAAAGTAAATAGAGTGTATAAATCTGTCAGTTGTCAGCTAACATTTACTTGATAACAGTTTATCTGCTGGTATTTAGGGATTAGCGACTCTTTCTTGAGGAGGGATGATTATGTAACGTGGCCGAGGTTTGGTTCAATGGTTGTTACATAAGCCTTACCGTAAAACCCGGTGAGTTTCACTTTAGGTCTGGTAGTTGTGATTGTTTTAACACTAGGTCTATGGTAAACTCAAATGAAATAATCCATGTAGGGGTTTGTTCCATCGGTAGTCTGTAGTCTGAGTAGTGGTATATTTGTATGACTTTGCTTGAGTGGTGTTAGTCTTTTGATACTAAGATTTGGTTTTATGTATACGTATTCTTCTTCTAGGTACCCAAAAATGTCAGAAGTCAATTGGCCTGCTGTGGGCGCCACAATTTTCCCGAATTTGGGAGGTTGGGTTGGAGCATATTTCACTCGCAAGAATGTGAAAGTCTGGTATGAGGTGAGTTGTTTACTGTAATGTCATAGTGTATCCTACATGTAAACATAATTTGTGTATTTTTTGTGAACTGTTCTCCGTATGCTTAATACAATGTGTGTCTATATATAAATATAAGCCTACTTTCTGTTAATACAGCCACTAATCTCCGGGAGAGTGTACGGAAGAGGGAATCGAAGTACAAGAGTATATGCATAAGGATGTATTGAATCTTTCAATAAGTTTGGAATTCACAGGGTGAACTAGTATCTTTATGAATGTATGTGCATTAAAACAGTAAAATTAGTATAGTTTTGCACGAACCACTTAGTGCTTCATGAAAAGCCTGACCAAGAAAATGGTTCATGGACATTGCATATTTATATGCATCTTATTTTATGAACTTTAGTAATTTTAAAAACAGAATGGAAAAAAAAATGTTGGGATAATTGTATGTATTTGTAGTACTAGTCATCCAAAAACAATTGTGTAGGTCTAGGTGGATTGTTATATTCACACTTCCCTATACTTGCATGCTATAGTCCATTCACTGTGTCCTCAGATGTTTTGAAATGAACCGTTGAAAAATTACCGTAGGTGTAACATGTCAACTTGTTTTTTTAATTACTTGTGTACCACAAATATACAGGATGTTGCAATACTACTTGTCAATACTTCGGGGAAACATTCCTCACATCTCGAGGATGAAAAAATGTTATATGAACATGGTCCGCAAACGTTTAGTTTCTTTACTACAGCTCGTAATACATAACGTACAGTGTAATAGCCTGTGGGCTGGATCATGTTACTGTGGAATGCCATCGCAGAGTTCTTTGGATGATATACGACACGTCACACGACGACACTACGCCTAGAACAATATGAATTGCAGAGGAATTAGTTGTGCACGTGTGAAAGTTTATCACGGCACTAAAGGAACTGGTCAAAATGCCCTACATCAGCATGAACACATGCACCAACCCTTTATTACATGGACACCTGTATGCATTGATGAATCCTTGGAGTGTTCCTGATTATTTCGTAGCCCGCCATAATACGGTTACGGAAGGTGCCCACATTGTCCACTGGGGTTGCATAAATAAAAGTCTAGTGTATTCAAGTCAGGGCTTCTTGGGGGCTGGTATGGGGCTGCCAATTACAGCTGATGAAATTCCACAGTAAGATGATCCTGCCCATGGGCCATACACTGTACGTTATTTATTACGAGCTGTAGTACAGAAACAAGGCTTTAATGGAGTATGTTCATATAACATTTTTTCACCCTCAAGATATGAGGAATGTTTACCTAAAGTATTGACATGCAATTTTGCAACATTATTCTCTATAACACTGATTAACTTTAAAGTAGGGCTACTGTATTCTTGGAAAAATGAAACTTTAATGCAATGCCTTCTGTATGTATTATTTATTTCATATTAGATACAAATTAAAAACTGTGAGCAGCGATGTGTTGGCAACTGCTAGTATGAAACATTTTTTTGGAATGCTATTTGTAAATTAAACTCTGCCTATTGATAAACTTGAATTTTTAGGTAACCCTGAAAGAAACATATTTCATTGTTACAGTTAAAAATATCAAAGCAAATTAACTTACGGTGTGTAGGCTCTAGTGACATGGTGTTTTTTTTCGTCCTGAGGAAGAAAATTTAAGAGGTGTAGCGGAGCTTGTCACTCTTTTTCTTTCTCTCTATATCTCTCTCCGGAAGTTTTGCATCATCTGCAGTGGCAGGAAAATTATACCGTTTTCAATTTTAGCGTATTTCATACTTATTACAGCAAGAATAATGATTTTTGAATTTGTTATTTACAATTTAAACAAAATTTTATTTTTTGAATACCTATATTTAGATGTGATGGGACAGTTACAAATCTGAAGATGGTAGAAGTGGCAACTGGCGACGCCAACATGTTATGGTGTATTTTTTAACGAAACATCAAGTTCGTACTCATGTTTTTTAAATCTACCTAGGCAAGTTACGATGTTGTGATAAATAATTTTTTCCATGGCAGTAATAAATATCTGCTGTGTGTGAAAGAGTATTGTTGCCATTAAATTACATTGGACGAGTGTGTATGTGATTGCAAATATTGGATGTGTGAAATTTATATGTTTTGACACTGAACTGTTTTTAATACAAACTTAATTGTTTGAAAGCCACGTCTGTTTATCACAACATTGTAACCTTGCCCTAGGTGTTTGAAACAATTGTTTAGTGTTCATACATTTCTGTGATTCAAATGTTTCAAAATACTAAGCCCAGCCAGATAACTTTAAATAAATAATAAATAAACCTAGAAAACAGTAAGTATCAATGCATATAAATATGAGCTGAATAAAAGTTACAGTAGGCCTATTTGTGTGCATGTTCATCACTATATTTTAAGTTTGTTGCTACTGCATACAAAAAATGTAATGAGTTGCGTGCTTATATTTACTGTTTCTTTTCATCAAACTGGTTGTCCCTTCGTTTAAATTTTTATTCCAACTAATGCCATCCTTTTAACGAAATAACCCAACACATTTCAATAACAAGATGTTAAATAATACAGTTCTTCCCCCCCCCCCCGCACCCCCCCCCCCCCCATCAGTTATATCAGGGTTAAACACAGTTGCGACAAAATATTAACGTGTATTATGTGAAATGTTGTGTATAACAAATATGTTAACAATGTAAAATAATAACCGTAAGAACTATTATCAAATGTCAACATACACATTGTTAAAAAGTCTTAAAGCTGAAATAGATGTGTGTAAAGGCCTAAATTGTGAACATTCGTACAAAATGGTTTTTGAAATATGACTAAATTCTTTGAACAGATGAAAACAGTAAAAAGCATTTGACAGTTAAAACGTAGTCACATGGCAGTGTTTAAGTTTACGTGTAGCGGAAGGATACGTAATCTGTAACCAAAAGTAGAATTTTAGCAGGGCTTTAGAAAAGTGTGAAGTATCTGTGAATGGCCAATATGAAACATTATAGCAGGGAGGGCTATGAATATCTAAGAATTTGTAAAGTGAAATTTGTATAAAAAAAAAAAAAAAAAAAAAAAAACAAGAAATGTCATGGGGCACAAAAATCTTGAATACATCCACAAAAGTCTCCAGAAATGTGATTTCATGTAAATGTGGAAAGCAAGTGATACAGAGCATGGAGAGTTGCACCAATTTACCTGCTGTGTACATTTCTATGTTGAAATGGATCATATTCCGAAGCATGCACCAGATACTTTGTCTTTCCATCCCTTGAGGTGTAGCAGTACCTAACATCTATTTTTTTTACCAGCAGAGGAAACCAAAACTCAATACAGTCAGGAGGCAGTGAAACAACTAAAATGGTAACTATGGTGTGCGTGAAGGATAACCCTGAGAAAATGTTTTAAAAAAATTTCATATTTCGCTAGGAGCGTCCCCCACTAAAGTCTGTTTGGAGGTCTCTGAATCTGTGTTTTATCACTGAAAAAAAATGTGTGGGTAAAAATTTGTGAAGCAGGTAAATGTGTGTCGTGTGGCCATTCATGCTTACTATGCTGCTCAGGGAAGCATAGTGGTGCAGATTTGTGTAAATTCATTTTTGTGGAGTTAGTTGGTATTACAATATCCCAACAACTGAAAACATTGACTAAATGAAATTGTGAAAATGTACAGTGATGATAAATGTACAAAAAATAGTAATCAGGCTGAAGTAGTCCTAGTTACTTGTGGATAATTGTAAGTAAAAATTACGTAAGATGAAAGTAATCAGCAAATTTACAATACAATTACTTGGAAAATGAAAAACAGTTTTCAAAATTTCAAAGTATTTCCACACTAGCGTATTGTTATATACAGCATACGTTCCGAGTTATACTCTATTGTAAAGGGCTCAGAAAATTAAGTAAAACTTAGGGAAGAAAAGTCACATCAGCTACTCACTTTAGATAAATGGTAACACATAGATATCCCAGAGCATGAGTAACGTAGGCAGTATAAGTACTGTACTTTTGTGAGAAAAAATCAGCAAATATATCAAAAAATTTTGCTTTTGGAATTTTTTCTAAATTTTGGGAAAGTTGCTAATGTAAAGTGTTGTTATATACGACATAAATTGTGCATTGATACTGATCTTACTGCAGACTTCAATGTTTATACGAAATAAGGATGGGATAGGTTCTGTATCGTGTCTTCTCATGTACTTATATTCAGTTTGAAAAGTACATATGCTACTTCTCAGTAATGAAAGTACTTCCTTTGTTTTCTAAAGTTTGAAAGATTGCTCCATGCTGAATGAAGTATCTTGTATATCCAGCACACAACTTGCACTATACATAGGTACATGTTTTTTTTATGCAAAACAAAAAGTGTTCTTCATATTAATATTTACTTAGTGAGTTACTTGATTAGGGTGGCGACCGCCCTGGAAGACAGGGAAAAGTCAGGGGATTTTTTCAACAAGGAAAAGTCAAGGCATTTTGTGAATTGTCAGGGAAAAATTTTTCAGTTTTCATGAAAGCAAATCATAAATATTTTAGGATGTTTACTTGTTACACGTCAACAGCAATTGTATTGCTGATACAAATTTTTGCCTACTTTGAAAAATAAATAAATACCTAACTTAATACCAAACAACGCCATTGTGCGACTACGAGGAAGGAACCTTATTTTTGCGGTAGAATTGGTATTAAACTATTCACAATCTTAATTGTTTACAGCAAAATGTTTACTTCTTGTAGTTTTTCAACTCATCAAAACTTCCTGTTACCAAACTCTGTCTTGTGTATTTCCAATAACTTAGTATCAAACCATCTCATTGCTACCAAATCATTCAAAAGTTGAAAATACATCAGTGCTAAGTTTGTTTTGGTTTCAAATTTTTATAATTTATATTTTGCAGTTTGTAAGGTTGCAGATGGAACACTGAGAAATTCAACTGCTAAACCACTTGACTACAGATGAATACGAAATCTTAGTTTTAATACTAAAAAATTGGAATTCTTGAAATAAACCGCACGGTAATGTTAAGGGCACCTTGTCAGTGGTAAAATAGTATTACGAAACATTTGGGATGAAATATTGTTGTTAATGAGTTATAATGAATATTTTGACAACTTACATTAAATAATTGTGATGCACATTTGTTTATGACAAGTAACCTCTACAGTGTGAATATTGATCTGTAAAGTCTGCAATTTGGTAATTTTTAGTTCGCAATTCATAAGTTTTAAAGTAGAGAAAAGGTCAAAATGCAAATTATAAAAATGTTTATAGACAAATTAGGTCACGTGACCAATTTGATAAAGTTCCAGTTGGAAAACTGCCTGTTTTGAAAATGCTGCGAGTGTGATAAATATTTTTTGTGTTGATCGAATGGTGTGTGTTAAATTGGTAATGCGATAAATCTTCATGCTTCATCACGTGAAAAATGTGTAAGCCCCAAACATTCTAAGTGACGACGTGCTATTTTAGTACTAACTCAATATGTGTGGTTACCTTGTATTGTACACTTGCTGCAAAGATACTCATGGCAGTGAAACTTTCCCTTTGTCCGATCACTAGACGACTGAAAGTATCTTCTAATTAATTTAATGATTTTCTTAATAATATTTTCGTTATTTGATGACAGCAAACAATGATTCTTATGTGGTATTTTATACATAATTGAAATTAATAAAAAATTTCTACAAATTGGAAACATAACAAATAAATAGAAGCTTCACAAAATTTTATATAGTATTTTACTAATTCATGTTACAGAAGCATCTACTCTCAAGTGCTCTTCTGGACAAGGCTTTAACAAAACTCTTTTATATAGCTTGGAGAGTATGACTTCAAAACATGTTACTATGGACTTTAATATCACAATAAAGTAAGATACTCTGTTCTTGCTCAAACAAATTACTTCGAAATTGCAATTTTGGGAAAAGTCATAAATTTGGTCAGTTGACTACATTTGAACATTGAATTAAAACGCTGTGCAGAATTTGCACGTCTATAGATTTTCCCTTTTTTACTAATGACCAGTCAATACAGTTAGAAAATAAGCATTCTTTTGTAATTGTGGTGCAGTGATAGTCAAATCTATATAGATTTTTTCTTAAATTATAGGAACTCAAAAATTTAGTTCTTAATAATAGTTAATGTGAAACAATACACACATATTGAGTTTGGTCAGGGAAAAAAATTGGGTCTGGAAAACAGGGAAAAGTTGGGGAATTTTCTTTTCACAATGTGGTAGCCACCATGTTGATGTAGCCATTGCCAGTGTTTGCGATTTTCAATAAATACAGTTAAGTATTACCAGTCATTTGTCAAAAATCACTAAACAAAATATGTCATGAACAGACAGGCAAGATAGTGATGCTGTGTAAATTTGCTTCGAGCTTTCATTGGTTAGAGAGGTAATTACATAATTTGTATTGAGACAAATTGAAATAGATGTGGCTGGATATGTTTAGCAGCACTAACCTGGTACTACATATATGTACAATTTGCTTCATAAGTAGTTTCAAATGTTGTAATAAGTTGGTAAATTGCTGTGTGAATGTTGTGAAAAAACCAAAACAGTTTAGTTAGCGATTATGATGAAAACAAGATGCATATAAAATTAATTTCTTTATGTAAACTGAAATGAAATAAATTTGTAGACTTCTAAACAAATATTTTTCATTACTTCATTCCATCCAATTGCTGAATCACCCGACAACAGCAGTTTTAGCATTGAGGTCTCATTACCCAGTATTGTAATAGTATCTCATGGGCAATTTAGTGAGTATAGTTTAATATCGATGTTGTGAACTTTGTGTGTGTAGTTCATTTGCGATTTTAAATAAGTAAGAATTAAAATGTAATTAAAATTATAATAAAATTCATAGGTGAAGCAAAAATTAAGTAACAATTACATATTATCAACATGAGTAGATTACAAATAAATTACTTTTTTTTACGTGTACTGTCCATTTCATGTAAGTGCAGTAAAATCTGACAGACTATGTGACCAACCTACACACTATGTAAACAGTAAATGCTCTTAATTGTAAAGTATTCTATCAAGTGATAAATTGCTGCGGGATGCGTGTTGTTAAGTTGCCAATTTTGAATTTGGCTTTAGAAGAAAATAGTAGGCCTACTCAGAACTAAAAGTTGTCATTCATAAAATTTTAACTATATTTACAACATTTACGGTTTAAATTTTTTTTTAAAAGCAATATTACATTTTTTTTTTTTTTTTTTTTTGTAAATTGACTTTAAAAACATATTTAACAATTATGACGGAGCATACTGACATGTACATCAGTAAACGTGTCCAGCCAATGGCTTACCATGTTTCTAGTTTCCACTTTCCACCACTCCTTTAAAAACATTAAAAATTTCTTTAAATAACAAAAACATTCTTTCATTTACGTCAGAAACCTTTTGTAAAATTTTGTGATTATGTATCAAATTTACAAAAAGATTTCAAAAAGAAATAAATTTAACTTTGTTAGTAATTTGTAATTTGCTGACACTTGTGCTACGGTTCTCTGTTCAAATCCATGCGAAGGCAAATTACCAATGAGAGGCCTGATTTTAACAGCAGGACTGCTGTGTTCATAAATAAGCGTATTTCCTGTAGCATATGTACTTGGTATTACCAAGTAATCCCTTGGCTCTTGGGGGAGGCAAGCAATAGAGGTTGGAACATACATGGCTGAAAAGGGGTAACAAATACATGTTACATACTCCTAGTGCTTATCGCTGGTAATTTGCACTCGCCAGGAGTCTAATCTTGAATCAGATGTAGTTCAGTTTTAATTATTTTGTACATCATTTTATAAACTTTTGTTGAACAATTTGTTTGCAGTTCATTATTTTAAAAGGTTTTATGAACTATAACATAAAGTATTAAACATTTATTTTTTTGTTTAATGTGTTATACAATTTCTTTTAACTGTTAAAATGCCATAACAAAAACCAAACTGGCAACCATATAAAACTAATTGTAAAAAGAAATCAGAATATTTTTATTGTTTTTTTTTTGAGACGTTGGAATTTTTGTTTTACAAGTATAAAGAGATAGGTAAAGGTTCATAACGGTGAGTGACAAGGCTAGCTTGTTCTTCACCGAGATCTCCCACGTGAATAATGGGAGGTTAAATACCTTCTGTACAGTTTTTTCGCAGAGTTAAACATAGTTAAGACAGTAACTTGGAATGTGCGTAATGTACTAATTGTAACATTTATTTCAGTAATGTTATTATGATGATGTGATTGGACTGTCTTCACTGCCAACTATGAGACTAAATAAAATACACACACTCATAGAACTCAGCCAGACAAAAACAAAAAATCCTTATTACATCACAGTAGACAGATAATTAGGAAAAACTGTTTCCTTGTCAGTAGAAAGAAATATGTATATAATTAAAATGACAAAAAGACGGACGAACATCTTATTATTACAAAACAGGACAGACAACAAAAGCAAGCCAAAAGGAAAGATAACACAATGAAGAAAATGAAAACCTCACACAAGTGAACAAAACTGTGAAAAACATATCAGTGGAAACAGTTCAACAATAAAAACTATAAACATACACAAAAAAACCACAATGAATCACAAGTCAGGAAAAAGTATTCCTTTTCAGATTATAAAACCATATAATTCAACACTTCGTACAACACAGTGACCACAAAAATTACCATAGAAAAGAATAGATAAACCAAAAGAGTGAACACAAAATGATGAAAAAATATCACAAAAAATTATTGAAAGTCTTCACAACATTTTGGGGGCTGGAATCTGCCTCCTTCAGGAGAGAGACTGGAAGAA
This sequence comes from Dryococelus australis, assembly GCA_029891345.1. Lineage (NCBI taxonomy): Eukaryota > Metazoa > Arthropoda > Insecta > Phasmatodea > Phasmatidae > Dryococelus > Dryococelus australis. The sequence continues at coordinate 114,308,875 of CM056998.1, read as the reverse complement.
CAGTTGCAGTAGACTGGCTTTCTGTTTCTAGCCATAAGATTTCATCCAGTTGTAATAAAACCAAGACCACATACAGTACCAATTGCGCTATGCAAATGATTCAAGTGATGGCCAGTGCCCAGTGCTTAAAAGGGCCATACCTACAATGGGCTGGAAAGGCAGAAGTCTGCATGTTAAATGCTCATGAAGAATATTACCATCCAGACTCATTTCAATGGGATCGTATGGTCAGAGTGCACAAAGCCAATTAGTCGGCTTGTTTAGCCATTAATCTTGGTCGTGCAGTCACCACTCTCTCACAATGTGTGCAGGTGTGGTTACATACAGATTGTATGGCTTGTAGAGAGGGTACTGATCCTACCAGATGCACTACATTACATATAGAGATGATCACTATATCTGCCGACGAGCAGTAACCAAATGTGGCACCACGTTCAAATGAGGCTGGTCTATCGGTACATCTTTCATTGTGCTGCTTGCCTTTGACCCGTTGACATCATGTGGCATGTCATCAATGGTGCCAGGAGTGTCTATATTAGACAGAGGAATGGTGACGTATTGTGTTCTCTGATGAGTCCTGCTTCAAGCTTAATGCAGATAATTGTCGCTACAGGGTTTGGTGCTACAGTGGACAGTGCGACGATCCTGCACTGATTCGTGAATGCCATACGTCCAACATCAGGTGTTAATGTTATGAGGTGCTATCAGTTAGGTAAAGTTTTGGCCACCATGAAAATTTACATGATTATAAAACGTTTATCATGTAGTTGTGACCTCGGGTTGCTACATGTGTTGCCTCTCTATAAAGTTTGGTGAGTTGCTGAGGCAGAATTGCAGCATGCCAGCAGCTTACGTCCATGAGGAACAGTTAAGGTTACAAGGTTTTTTAGATTTGCCATAAGGGATACTTCCAATGACTCGACATTCATCTGATCCCAATAAAATGGTCAAGAAAAAATTTTGTGGAAAAGAACAGTTTGAAATACTAGTCAGTCTAATTGTAAAACCACATAACTCTCAAAAAACAATTTTTGGGTTTTTTTTTTATTAGATTCATGCGTGGAGTGTTCTGTACATGTTTTGAAAGCCACAAACTCCAAAAAACTTTAAAAGGTCTTTAAAAAAAAAGGAATTTGTTAATCATGAATATTTGATAAAGAATTTTTGTGTTGGCAAACCTAGTAACTCTCAGTAGCAATACATGTTTGCAGTGCTGTTGGTGGTATTCAAACCAGTGCTCTGATGTTTAGTTGATTAGTATTCCTTTCTTGTGCAGTTTGGAATGATTTAAAGCTTATTAATGTCTAAAGTAAATACCAAAGTCTTGTTATAAAGCCAGTTTTGATTCAAATGGTAATGTTTTACCTGTAAAATAAATGCATAATATGCACTGGATTAGAGGTTTGCAACAATACAATGTTAAGGTTAGGTATTGGTGAACTTGGATTTACATGTTTAGTAGACAATTATTTTTGCTGTTCCACTTCTTACTTTTGAAAAAACTTTGTTCCTATTTTACTAATTAACAAGAAAATAATTATGATTTTCTATGATATTCATAATTTGATGCATATCATTCAAATATTTTTTCTTCGTTGGTAATTGTTAAGAGTTGCCGCTTTTCTAAAAAAATGGAAAAAAACAATACTACAAATGGTATATATCGACATTACTAATCATACTTAATATTAATTTCATGGGGGCATCATGTTATTCGTAGTATATACCATCATATGTGATAATAGGAGTAAAAAACATAAAATTTTTGTAAAATATGTGTGTGGGGTTAACAAAAAATTTAAGCTGTTTATCAAAGTTTTTTTTTGCACCAAAAATTCAGTGATTTTCTTAAATATAAAACATTACTGAAGGCTCAGTTTCAGTGGAGTGACCTGGGTTTTGCACCAGACCCTTCAATTTTTCATTTTAGATATTAAAATGGAAATACTGTGTATTGAAATATTGGTCAACAAATTATTGATGAATAGTGCAGATTCTCAATGCACCAATTTATCTGTGCAGGACTAGTAAATTACATATGCCGCATTCAAATACTCATTGATTTTACTGGCCAGTAATTTCAGTAACATTGGCTGTTGTTCAGTTATTATGAGCATGGATGTTTGCTGAGCCTGGTTTTCTGCAGGTTTCGACTGACTCATGGTGTGAGGATAAGATGGATAGGAAGATTAGTGGAACTACGGAGGTTTAGTGTAAGCTGAAGAGTGACTGTTGGTGGGAAATTGAAATGAGCCAAGACCACAACCCGGTTTCAAAAGAGTGTGCAAATGTCTGCAATATTGTTGTACCAGAGAGGGTAGTATCATTAAATACAATAGTCTTGATGTAAATTTTGCAAAAACCAATCTCTGAACAGACATTATCTTGTTATTCAAATTAATTTTCGTCAGTCGTGAATGTTTTAGTATATTTTAATTCATAAACAGTCTTATGTAATATAACTGAAGTCAGCATTCATTTTGTGTACTGATTCCAGCCCTAAAAAAACCCTATTCTGGGGCTTTATTTTAATTCTTATAGAAGACTTAGAGACAATCAAAACCAGATAGTTTTGTTAAACTTGAATTTAATAAAGGTGCCAATTCTTAGTACAAGGATAAACTAAACATTTCTCCATTTAAATCTCTGTGGGCAAAACCAAGTTACCTTTAGGACCACTGATGTTTCAGTTATGCTCAAAATTGCCACTTCTTAGTTTAATAATTTAAACATGAGAAGTTAATCAAATAGGCCTAAATCAGTTCCAGAGCTCAGTTTGAAAGATATCTAATAGTGTTGAAAACTCAAATATATCAGATAAAAGCCCGCAGCCAAACATTTACAAACATTGTCAAAATTATACTTTCATGACTGAAACAAATTTTTAGCTGGCAGAGTAACTGAATTGATAACAACAATTGTGGGTCTCACGTAACATAAATAAAGGCTCAATTTCTTCCGTAAAAGAACTGTCTTGATGAAAATCTACCAGCATTAATATAGGAAAAAATTCCTACTTTTTTAATCAACACCACCAGTGTTTATGACAACGTGAATTATGCCATAGAGTACTATTTATTTCCAAAGATTAAAATCATTAAATATAAACATAAGTGGCAAGAACCAATGGTCTCATCTGCTAAAAGCCTAGAATGGCTCATTGATGATGCCTCTCCATCAGGGTTAGAGTGCTTCTGCACTCTTCTAATTGGCAAAATAAATTTTGATACCAAAATTCATATTTTATCTGTTTTCTTTAATTAAAATAAATCTCACTGCCAAATGTTGAAACTATCAATCTACTGACAAACTAAAATATTTACTGTTTTCTGCAAACGGTTTCATAACTGATAACTGATAGTGACTTATCATTGGTAACTTCAGTAAAAACATCCAACATAAAAAAATCATTAATACATGAGAAACATCGATCAGGCGTAAATATAATATTACAATTCCTCAAAAGTCAGTGGGCTAAATCATGAGCATTAAGGTATGGAGATTTTAAATAAAAGAGTTAAGTATAATTGACTAATTTATTTAAAATTATTACAAAGAAAATACTTTCATCTCAGTATCTACAATAAATTGATATCTCATTCTATTTACATTTAATAAATTCAATCAGCACAGGTTACAGTTACTTCAAAGAAATTAATGTAGTTAATGACTAAAATAGGTTATAATAGACAGTGTATCAAAACCTAATGAATTACTTTATAAATGATATGTCCATATAATACATTCCCAATATTTACAATAAAGTCCATATCACATGTTCATAAGTCCCATCTCAGTTGTCCAGATTCCACCAATCCGCAATGTTCTAGAGTTCTCAGAGTGCCTTCATGCACAGTAGCCTTCTCTCATCAGGTTTCATGCTCTCTCGTCTATGCACACCACAAACATCTTGTCCGCCGTCATCAGTCTTCTTCACCGATGTCCCTCACCGCACTCGATTTAGCTCAGTTACCACACTCAACAAAAGATGTCTACCAACAGATTAGTACAGCTGGGGCTTGTATTTATAGTGTCATCAGTGATCGCCCAGAAATTTTTCTAAATGCCATGTAGCACAAAGGGTCCTATCTCCCATAATATTCTTGCGCATCCTCTAAAGTCGTCTGCCTCTCCAGCAGAGAAGTAAGAGGGGCTGTGAAGCCTGGTCAGCTGTCAGTTATTCCTGGTCACCTGGTGACAGGACCCCAGCAGAGCAGAGTTCATGCATAGCGTCTGCACCCCATGAGGGAGTAAGCGTTTAATGCTACCTCCTCCTTAAGTCTGCTCATCCTGAACAGACACTCCTACATCTGGACCTTCATACAGCATCAGTTGGTTAATGTGGACAGGGTTCAGAGCAAGTCATTAAAAGTAACTTTTTTAACCTACGTCACCAAAGTCCTTTTTTCTGCAGTTTTGTCACTAAAAATTTATAATTTCAACACACAAATTTCAAGGCGCAGATTACAGAAGTTAATGTACTGTACATAACATACTTTGGAATACTGTAAGTTATAAATAACGGCATTGTAAACCATTTTACCATGTGTGTAATAACTGTATTATAATGATGTAATCTTTCACTCTCAACATTATTTGTGGGCATCCATCTCACTTTCTTTTTAAATGCTCTGCAATTATATAATTTACACATCAGTGTCGCTGCATTGGAGACTGTATTTATCTGCAAATTAGGTTTCGTCAATTTTCGTGGACTATTCTTGCACACCCAGGGCAAAAGCTATAGTTTCGGACAAGTTCCATTGCATACTTTGGGTGATATGCATATTTAAATTTAGAATGCCTTGCAGGCACTGTTGTAGCTATTTCAGGGGAATGTTGCACCTATGTATTATATTTACCAACTTTTCACTACCTACGAAAAGTTTTTTGGGGGGGTATATCAAAACTTCCCTCTAGCATTCATGATAGAAAATTTAACTAAATTGGTTACTTTTTTATGATCTGTGGTTACTAAATCAACTATTTTTTTGAAAATTTGTTCTCTAACTCCTGTGTGGACAACCTTAGGCTTCGTCCGAGAGTCCTATTGACAAATCTGGTAGATCACGTTATCAATCTGTTTCCCGATCTTGTATGGGGCTTCCCAACATTTCTGTAGCTTCTGGCAATATCCCTTCTGTCTTTGAGGGTTGTACCACCACACCAGTTGACCGTCTTGAAAAACTTGGCATTCTCTCGTTCAACCTGTTTTTATTCTGTCACTGTTAATTTTAATGTGCCTCCGGGCAAACTCATAATTGTTGATTATCTTTTGATGTAGTTTAATGTCATATTCTGGGGTGATTGCTTCTTCTTCCGCTAGACGTCCGAACAGCACGTCACCAGGGAGGTGGAGCTCTCACATAAACAGCATCCTTGAAGGTGTTACCCTTGTAAACTCGTTGATTTCCTAACAATGTGCCATGGGAAATAAGTGTATCTTGGAGTCTCAGTATTTCTGGTTGTCTTGCCACTAAGATCGCCAGATACTGTTCCTGGCTACAATTTAGCCTCTTGACCATCCCATTGACTGTGGGTGCAATGCTGTGGTATGAGTTTTCTTCATTCCTAAGAACCTTGCTATTTCTTGGCACTGCAAACCTGGAGAAAACATGCTCTACATGTGCATTAGCTACCATGCCGGCCTCTTGGTTTGGCACCAGTATGACCTTGGGCCATTTAGAGAAATAATCTGGTGCCACCAGAAGGTACCAATTTCCCCTTTCAGTAACTGCTAGTGATCCGAGAATGTCCACTGCCATCCTCTCAAATGGAGCCCGAACATTGTATTTCTGAAGGGGACCTCTTCCCTTAACCCACTGCACCACTTCTCAACATCCTCCAGACAATGCAACTAATAGAATCTCATTCAAAATCTGTCTCGAGAATCTTATTTATACCAAAGTGATCTCTTGCTGTCGTGTTGTGTAGATCTCTTAGCATTTCTGGGATTCGGCACTCTGGTAGGATCAATTGTAAGTGGCTCCATTTCCCATATTTACTTTCCCCATTCCTGTAAAGCATACAATTATTTAGAATAAGGGAATTACACTGTGTCCAGTATGCCTTTGACTGTCGGGCCTAGGCTGGATATCTCCTCCCATCTTGTTCCACATCCGGTTTATTTCCTTCAGATTGGTTGCAGGGTGGGGTTACTTAGCTGATAATTTCTAATGTCATTGTCTTGTTTAGGTGACCAATCGCCAGATACAGGGCCCTGAAATCTTATCTTTGCTTCCACAATATTCCAACTTTTTTCTCTTGGCGTTCACAATGACGACAGAATGGTTTGCACGGTCTCCTGGAAAGTGCATCCTCATTGCTGTGAAGCATTCTGGCTTGTGATGTATTTCAATTTCATATTCTTGCAGGTGCTGTATATACCAAGCTATTTGACTTTCATGGTTCTTGAAATTTAATATCCAGTGTAATGAAGCATGATCGGTTCTTAGGATGAAGTATTTGCCATGAAAATTTAGGTGAAAATGTGCAATTACCTTCACCATATTCAGAGGGCTGCCTGCGTGTCACATAGTAACTCCTCTCAGGCTTCTGTAGCACCTTACTGAAGTATTCCAATGGCCTCTCCTTTCCATCCAGAATCTGAGAAAACCTAAACCTACATCACTAGCATCAGTATCTAGAAAGAATTTACCCTCTCTATTTGGGAAGCCCAGCATTGTGGGAGATATGACAATTTCCTTTAGTCTAATAAAAGTAACTTCGCACTCTAAGGTCCAATAAAATTTCTTTTTTGTCTCGGTCAATTCATGTAGAGGCTTGGCGATCGTGGCAAACCCAGGCACAAATTGACGGTAGTAATCACATGAGCTCAGGAAACTTCGCATTTCTGTTTTATCACTTGGTAGAGGCCAATGTCTTATTGCTTTGGTTTTCTCAGTGAGCGTTTCAACCCCATGGGCGACAACATGGCCCAAGAAATTAATTTTCTTTTGGAAAAGGTAACATTTCTTAAGAAGTAACATCAGATTGGCTGCCGCCACTTTCTGAAACACTGAGTATAGGCGTGTCAGGTGCTCTTCAAATGTTCTTCCCATGACCACATGTCGTCTAGGTACACCTGGCAAATGTCTAAGGGAAAAACTTTCTCCATCATCTATTCAAATGTGGCAGGGGCATTGGATAGCCCAAAAGGAATGACCTTGAATTGCCAGGTTCCTTTCCCTTGGACACAAAAGGCAGTCTTTTCTTTCTCTTATGGTATCATCTCGCACTGCCAATATCCGCTCTTTATGTCTCTATAGTTGAAAACCACTGTGAAACTGCTAGGCTATGCAGTGTGTTATCTATCCTTGGGAGTGAGTAAGAATCTTTCTTGGTCACATTATTAATTGGCGGGTATCTACACAAATTCTAATAGAACCAACTTTATTTTTAACAAATACAATAGAATACCATTGACTGATGGCTCGGTCACATCTAAATGCTTCAGTTGTTTCAAAATACCATAGACCACATCATGTGAAGCTAGCAGTAGTCGCCTTGGTGGCTGAATTAAGGCAGTGTTAAACATTAAAGGTACTTTGTATAGTCCATTTCATGTAAGTGGGGTGAATTTTGATAGTTCTAGAAAAGTAGCACTGCCACAATGTATCCTTTCACCACAGCTGTTTTGTCACTGAAGAAAAACACGTTTGTGAACAAATGTTTGAGTCCAATGCACACGCTCATTTTTCTCATTCCTTGTGTTTCCTGTCATAGCAGGCACTGAAAGACTGACGTTAGCCAACTTCCATCCGGTAATTAATGTGGGATATTATAGCTAGGTTGGCATTCCAACCTGTTTTATTAGTTGTAATTGCCCAAGTTAACTTTGTTGGGGTTCTGTTTATTTTATTTTGAGGGGGGAAAATGAAACCGTGACGGGCCGGGAGCTTTAGTGTAACGTATTTCATGAGACAGCATTTTTTTTTGTTGTTCTTAAAATTATGTGGCATTTCAAGTTGTATATTGCTTTGATGGAACAGTGGAGAATTTTGCTCATATGGAAATAACATTAAAATTATTGTAACTTTGAAAATTTTAACTTCAATGAAAAACAAAACATGATATGCCACTGTTAGTATTAGTACGGATGCAGTAATACACACACATACTATGACCGAAGTTAACTTTACACTCTTTGAATTTATGATATAGGCAAATATTATTCACGCACTACGAAAGTTGTGAAAGTGCGGCTTTTTCAGGCCTCATGCATTTCAATAATTATAGTTGATGTGCCAGCAAGGGCGTCGTTTAGGAATGCCACTTGACGTGTCTCGATATTAGGCTGGACCATCAAGGAGGAAAATAGTTTATGGGGAAAGGATTCAAAAGATACTACCATGTTGTCGGGGGGGGGTGGAATGTCTCAGCAGAGAGCAAGAGTTCAATTTGGGCATGTGGCCGATGGCCTGAACGGGGTTCTCCTTGATGTCCGACGTCTCAATCTTGTAGTTGCAGGAGTTGTAAAAGTTATTCCAGTATCCATATCCAATGCCTCGTCTAGTGGTAATCATCAGGGTTATTCCCATATGCCCATGCTCACTCCGGGGCTGTTGTAGGCCGCCTTACACCTTGTGAAAATATTACATACGAGTTAAGCGGTCAAGAGGTTACCGAAGAAATAAATACAGTCCGGAAACTCACGTGACATGAACATTTATTCCTTTAAACCTTCAAACAGAAGCACTTACTATTGCCCAGCTAAAGTGGGGTGCACACTGATACTGAAAAAGGCGGCAAAATTCCTGCATGGAATTTATGGTAATCATGTCCCGGCCATATACAAATGGACCGGGTTGTGGAATAGTGCACTCCCTGGGCTAAGCAAAACAAAGGTTCCAGTAACTTACATGAAAAACTATTGCAAACTAAATGATCAATATCAAAGTGGGGAAGTGCCCGGGGAGAGCACGCGGCACAACCGTCCCACGAGGTAACCAAGAGGCCATCGACTAACATGGTGGCGAGCTGCCGCCTTCCCGGTACAAACTCCCTCGCCGTATCACGTTATCAAAAATTACATGAAAATACATAAACAAGTGAGATGAAGTGGATAAACATGAAAATGAAGCAATTAAAACATTACATGATAAATCACACTTGAATAATAAGAAGAAAAAATATATAAAAACATAAATTTAACCGTACGGCATTAGGCACCCTAACCTCAACTCTGTGCCTTACGTTTTCCCCATCCATGGCCCTGCACGTGCTGGGATTCCTCTACATTCATTTGCACCTTAATATTTTAATACACAAAACATATTAACGCAACACTTCAAGGGAAATTTAAATTAAAAAGGACACTTATATTTATTTGGCCGCATTTTGCCACATGGGTGTTACGTTACCATGTTTATGACTTGCAGCCGATGTAACACAAAACACTGACTGTCCAGTATTGGTACTGGTTGGTACTGTTCCATTTAAGAAAATATATTAAAACAAGAAAATATAGCAAGGGCAACCAATAAAGGACACTGAAAGATATATATAAAATATTCCACATGCGTGTAGTGTTACCTTGTGGCTGTGTGGTTTGTTTACCATTTGGTGCATTGCGCACATCAACATGCTTCACTCAAATAAAACACAAGATACAATAAAAACACTACAAAAACCCTTTAAATAAATATTAAACACATAAGCACTGTATTGCACGGGCGATATACACAATACGAAAATGCAACACGTGGTCGCGCAGATGTCTTACTGGTGCACACGGTATGGCGTGTTTCAGACCACATGGTCACATGACGGCAAATAATAATCAATGTGAAAATGGCCTGAAAAATTACTTTAACACATTTATAACACTTATTGTCACTGAAAAGAACAAGATAAATACAACACTGTACGGCCACGGAAACACATGTAAACGTAACGTAAGTATACATTTATACAGCATGCCTATTCGAATCATACTGGCTGTACTCGGTGCGGACGGTGGCGGTAAGCTGGCTGGGCGGGTTTCTCCTCCAGACGTGGTGGACTGTCTAGGGGTCAGAACGTGGCACACAGTCATGGTAACAATTTGCAAATACATTATTTACATAACACGCAAACTTACTGTTTTTAAAGTTTGCAATCTCTTGAACACATGCTTTTCTATGGTAATACTTGCTAGTTTGTCGCTATCATTAAATATTTTATTTGTAGAATCATTCATTAAATCAACATGCGCACATTTCCTGAAACCAACAAACTTAAACTTGGATATGTAAATGTTATTCGTGTCACTTCATTGTGGACGGCAGTTAAGGAAACTGGCGGAACGAGCAGTTTTAAAAAGCGGTAAACACGTGCAGGTTAATATTACATTTCACTCAAGAAAACGCTCTACAATGGTACCACCTACAACCAATTATGCTTAAAGGGAACAAGTAAAAAAAAATTAACTATCAATAAAATATTCTGACAACACCAACAATGTACTCGTATAAACATGATGAGAAATAAGCACATGCACAACGGCATTCACCAGGCTGAAAATTGGAAACGAATATGACTAGTCATTGGCTGGAAACTTTTACTGTTCGTATGTGTCAACATGCTCTGTCATAATTGCTAAACATTTTGAAGTCCATTTACTGTAAGGTAAAAAAAAATTAATATTGCTTTATAAACATAATTTAAACCATAAATGTTGGAAGTATAATTGAAATTTTAAATTTCAACTTTTAGCTCTGAGTACTACTTTTTTCTGAAGCCATCATCAAAGTCGCCAACTTAACAACATGCATTCTATAGCAATTCATCAGCTGATACAATATTTTGCAAACGAGAGCATTTACTGTTTACATAGTGTGTAGGTTGATCACATTGTCTGTCAAATTTTACCCCACTTATATGAAATATTCTATATTTTTTCCTTTCACATAGCTCACTAAAAATGGGTCCAAACACATTAGCTTCACTTACTTGACCAGAAAATAGAGTTTGTATATCACAGTGGTCAGTGTTGTAGAGTTTCAAGAATCAAATGTTCAACTGGGACTAGGGCATGCTGTAAGATTATAGTTAATATACAGTATGATTGCTGCCTCACATAAATTGTCAGTTGTTTTACCATGCAGTGGCACACAATTGCAAAGACTGTCCACACAGTTTTTAAATGAATTTATGTACACTGTCAAATCACATTATTATGACCACCTGCTAGAATTGCCATCTGCAGTGCGTAGTCCATGATGTATAGCCCTTGATGTGGGCTGGTGAAGCGGGTTTATATTGCGACATACAGGCTGGGCAATAGACTTCTCAGACTACACCCCAAAAACACAATAAACACACAAAAAATACACAAAACCAAGTAAAACACCAGACAACACACCCAGATCGCAGTGTTTGTGGGTCTCCTGGATTAACTGTTTTTTCCTGGATCAGCCGAATTTTCCTGTCTGTATGGGGCGGATTTTAACAAAACTGCTGCGGTCTGGGCTTCACACATCACTTGGCCCACACACCTTGTGCTGCCAGGAGGGTAACACGCACATATCACACACCACACACCTCAGATTAGCAATAGATAGGCACACATAACATCAGGACACACACAACATACAGATTCACACACCTATACCTGCATAACACACATATAATCCCGACACAGAACAAGGCCTGAAAATACTGTAAAAATGTACATATTAATACCTATCACCAGATTTCTTATTAATAATTATTTATTTTTATTGTGTTTGCATATAACTTTAATCTAGAAAAGCACTGCCAGCTACTAAGATAATTACCACCACTAACCAATACAAAAAAGTAACACACCAGTAGAATAGCTATCTTTAGGACGAATTCTAAGATTTTTGCTATTATTACTACTAACCCAATGCCTTTAGTCTCTTTAATTAACATTTATCTAGCATACTTAACCTACACCAAAGCATATAAACACAAAAATAAAAATTATCAAAATTGAAAATCATATAAAAATTATAAAACTAATAAAAATATAAAAAAAAAACAATTCAGTATCAATACTAACACCAGATGCTAGTTGTAAAAGTTTGCCGCTGCTATACACTGCCTTCAGAAGAATTTCTACGTCCAAAAATTTACACACCCACACACAACACGTACATACACACATACACACTAGGGTCCATAATCAATGACCATTTTTTTTACCTTTTTTAGTCGACGTCGCCTGGGATGGGACTGTGGGGGGCTGCTGGGGAAATTCCTGCGGCTGCCACGACTGTATAAAAGATCCCTGAACACAATTTAATTAATTAAACAGGTTTTTTTTCATTCAAAATTCACCTTAAATAGTTTAAGTCACTTTTCACTTTCAAATTTTATTTTATCCATGTTCGTTCCCCCCAGTTCATAATATATCCACAGTAAGCTTAGAGGTCTTAATTTACCTAAGCCCACAAACCTGCATATCCATGAGTTAAATTTTGTTAAGGGAGCAGGCCCCTTAATTGATGCAATGCGCTTCCTCTGGTCATGGGTAAGGAAAACGATTTAACAGAGTTGCGAAAAGAGATTATCATCAGTTTTTGGCCTAAGGGAGGCAGCATTTTGGAAACTGCGACATTTGTGAACTGTTCACGTGCCTCTGTAGTAAAGGTGTATCATGAGTGGATGAATGGCACCATTGGGAATAACCATTGTGGAAACTGCAAAGCTCCACGTGCCATTGATGTCCGAGGTGACAGGACTACGACTGTGCCTGGAGGCCAACCTTCAGGCTACAGTGGAGCTGCTCACCATCCAAATGAACCACGGGGCCTCCAGACATGTGATTACCACAACAGTTCTGCCAACCCTTCTATGAATGGGGCTCCGGAATAGACGGAGTGTGGTTGCATCAGTGCTGACACAGATGCATTGAAGAAAAGACTGGAATTTGCTCAAAAGTATGATGACTGAACTGCTGCGGATTGGTGATGGGTAGCTTTCACAGACGAGTCAGGTTTTCATCTGCATAGAAGTGATGGACATCAGCGTGTCCGGCAAGAAACGTTGGAGAACCACACCCTACATCCATTGCTGGATGAACACAAGGTGGTGAGGGAAGTGTTATGGTCTGGGGGATGTTCTCGTGGTATTTTCTAGGTCCCATAATCCATGTGGACGGCACTCTTTATCAATTTGGTTATGAATCCATCCTCAGTGATCATGTCCACCCGTACATGTTGATTGTCTTTCCTCTGGAAGATGGGATCTTCCAGCACGATAATGCACCTTGCCACATGGTTAGAAGTGTCCGCATGTGGCTGGAAGGACACAATCAAGACTTCTAAGTTATTCCCTGGCCCCCAAACAGCCCCAATCTCAATCTAATTGAACATCTGTGGGACCACCATGATTGTCATATTCGCCGTCTGTCTCCTCCGCCACGCACCCTTCAACAGTTGTGTGATGCACTGCAGACAGCATGGCTCCAGATACTCGTTGAGACCTATCAGCACCTCACAAAGTCAGCTCGTTTAGCTGCTGTCCGTGCTGTAAAGTGCGGCTACTTTGGATACTAGAAGGTGGACATCATGATGATGTGATTAGACTGTGTATATGTATCAATATTTCCCTGCAACTATGCTGTGTCTGAAAATTACATTGAGTGCAGAGTGATTGAGCACCACACAAAGGTGGCTATGCTCTTTTTGTAGGGTGCATGCAATGATAATGCAAGGATCAGTAATACTATACACTGGAATGTCTGTAGTCTTTGAGCATTTGTGGTAGTCAACGATAACATATTTGCAGAGTTTGTATTAATATGGGGGGTTGCAGACATGCAAAACAGTTTGTCTCCATCACATACATACATACATACATACATACATACATACATACATACATACTCCATTAAAAATGTATCCACTGCAAGCTAACCACATACTCAGTATTAGTAATCCTATTCCATTTTTAATGCGTCCATCATAAGTTAAGCGCTTGTTGACTGATATTTATAGGCCCACATGACTATTTGACAAAAAACATTTTTCGTTTCCTGTACACACCCTCCAGATGTTTGAAATTTGATAACAGTGTGCCTAATGGTATTATTAATGATGGAAAAATAGTTTCACTTTGGTGTAAATGCCCTTAAATTCTGCATTACATGACTTGGTCAACATCACTATTTGGATGGTGGTGGAGAGATTTCGGCAGCTCTGAATATCGATGTGTTGAGAGCTGATGAGGGTGAAATGAGGTTAATATGGAACAGTGTGGGAAAGAAAAGGGGGGAGGGGGTTGGAGTTCCCTGAGAAAACCTGATGATCAGCAGCATCGTCCAGCACGATTCTCGCATGTAAACAACCAGGAGCAACGCCACCAGGAATTGAACCCAGTTTGCTTAGGTGGGAAGCAAGTAGTCTAACCACTAAACTACATTACCATGGCCTCACACTATTTTGGTAAGTTTGTAATGTAATGGGTGTTGGAACAAATAGTTTGAAAGTTTTGTATTCAAACTATAGTTACTAGAGTTGTTAGCTATTTGGGGGGTACCCTTACTGTTTTTTTTTTTTTTTTTTTATATTTGGAATATAGAGTACATTAAACATACAATCCCAAAAGCTTGGATTATATAAACAGTAGATACAAATTTTTATGCATATGATCATTTTTAGGGAGATTGGTAGATATGTTGGTTGTTGTCTAAATCACACCTTTAATTTCATAGCATGTGGAAGTTTTTGGGGGCAGTTAAGTGTCTTTATTCAAGTTGTATCTTTTTAAGGGAGGGGGGGTGGCAGTACATGAAGATCTTTCAGGCATATATTGTTTTGTGAGTATGAGTAGCAGGATGTGTGTGTGTGGATGTTGTAGAGCTTGAAACGACCCGACTGGCGGCCGCCAAATGTTGCGTTTGCCCCAGTCTGGACAGGCTTGTACTGCGGCATGGGCTACGCCTCATACCTGGTGTGGCGAGATGGTGGAGGACTAGAAGGTATGTTTAATTGCTGTAACGTTATCATGGCAATGAAAGTTCCCAAAGGGTAATTCAAAAGTTACAAAAGTTTCCTGTTTGTCTTTTTTGTATAGCATAGAATTTTGTTTATTTTACATAAATTATGTTACTTTCATCTCAAAATTATTATAACATGTCCAGTAGGGTATGTACCTTGCTAATTATTTCCTTGGATTTACAATTTTCTTCATTATTCCATTATGATGTCATTCCTATTTTTTTGTTAGTTATTACACCTATAAAAGCTAAGATAAAGGAGTTATTTACTAAAATGATTAAACCCCCATTTTCACAAGTAAAAACAACATTTTTACTCATCTCCTGTAGCCTTGGCCTCTGTTTCAAGAAAGAAAGGGAATATGCAAGTATGAAGGAAGCACTGAAGCATAACCATAAACATAAAACGCCTTCCTACACAGCCCAGTCATTGTCTGAACTTACTTTAATATCATTGCCTAGCAAATAATATCTACAGCTGGTCACGCACAGTTCAAATAGCATTAACATAACACTAAACAAATGTAAAGAATTCTTTTATCAGAATTTTAGTTTGTGTTCACTGTGTACAAGGGTTGTTAGGGATAGGTACATGCAAAGGGTATGGGAGGAAGCTGGATGAATTGTGTTTCACGCATTTTTACCATATGACTCTTAAGCACCAAGTTTGTATAGTAGTCGTTTGGAGTCTTGTCGTCACACGTTTATACACAAATACACAGGAATGCGTATGTCAGTTGACATTAATGAAGATATTTTGTATTTCAAGGGTCTATGTAACTTACGAATTAGCTATGTAATAACAAATACCAGTCATATAATCAAATTTTCAAATGAAACTACATATTATTTATTAGGGATGGGATCCTTGATGCTGCAATACCTTGATACCATCGATACTTTATAGTATAGAGTATCACATGAGAATGTTCGAAAGTATCTAACATTGTGCTAATGATATTTCCCATGCAAATTTTTCATGAAGCATGCTGTGTGTTATCACATAATTATGGCTGCCACTTAAAAGTCGCACAACAATTTTTAAGTACTAAAATTTGGAAACCTGTTTAAGAGTTGTTTGAGCAACTCCAGCAGCACCACAACACTGGGAAGAGCCAAAGCTGGAAGTAACGTCACAGTGACGAGTTGTGGTTCCCCTCCTTTAAGAAGAAACAAAAGTGGGAAGGGTACCATGGTAGTTGTTAGGGAACCATTTTCCCTCTTGCCAGGTGTGTAAGGGGAGGAAGCAAAATTTAGCCTGACAATGACGAACTCACTGACTTAAAATGAGGCAGACAGATCTCGCTGACTGCGCACAACCAATCTCCATGTCGCAACATTGAACTGCTTTTCTGCCAATACAATTTGCAAAAACAGTGTGGATTGGATTTGAGGGTAGAACACTATTAGTAAACAAGGGTTTTGAGATGTTTGTATGCTTTTCCAAACCAATTTGGAATGCAGTTATATTAAATTCAATATTGCAAAACTATTTTATTCATAAAGAAGTGCTTGTCTTGATGCATGATACTATTTCAATAATGGTAATTTTGACTTCAGCTCCATTCCTAGGTCCTTTGCCACAGAGTTTGAAAGTTAATCCGCTGTAACATTGCTTAAGAGACAGTGAGTTCATTTATTCCCCGCTAGATAGCGTTAGTGGTAATTATCACTTGTCTTTTGTTTCGCATCCCCCTTCCAGCTGGCCAGTGACATCACAGAGGTAAGCCATGCATTCGCACCCCCGCTCAGCGACTAGCCCTCGCCCTAGCGGCATCAGCCAATCAATAACGGGCAACGGCCCACAATTAGTGTAAAAGATGAGACTACCCTAGTCTCGAGACCAGTCTTCAGTCCCAGCACCCGCCGCTCGGGAACTGACTAGATTACGACCAGTCTTCAGCTTTCCAGCACCCTTTGCTCAGACACTGACCAGCCTGCGCCCTTAAACCCTTGCTTATTGTAATCAATCTTCGTTTCTAGTGTCAGTCACTCAGATCCTATTAGTTTTTACCGTCCAGTACCCGTTGCTCAGACATCACGCCCGTATTTTGCTTAAACCACGCTTGCGATAGGGTAGGCTATGGTAGTCAGGAGATATCCGCTTCGTATCCTGCAAAACCTGTGACCTCCTGCCAGTGACGTAGCAAGGTCAGGTGGTACCCGGCGTGGAAAATTTCTGCCCCCCCCCCTCCCCCCCAACCCAAAAATAAAATTTTTAAAAGTAGGAGAAATATCATACTTACATTTGCAAGTGTCATTTTCTGGCTTATTTACTGAACATTGTTAGCATATGCACATAAAACCTTTTTTTTTTTTTTCTTCTTAACTTTGTTCTTTGCAAATTTTGAAATTACATCATATAAATCAATTCTGTCAGTTGACAGATGGCTAAGCCAGAGAACCTAGTGTGACTCGCAGTGGACCTAAGATAATTATTGATTAATTTTAGTTTAGAAAATCTCCTCTCACGTTATGCTATTGAAACACATAACATTAACAAGAATCTTAAGGGACTGCCCGCTTGGAGATATTTCCGCATTTGAGGGATGCATGCTTTATAGTTTGGTAAAAGAAACCTGGATTTCAAACACACTGCAAGTCTGCAACGCATTTCGGACACCAGGCAGGCAGGCCCCTGGCTAAAGTCAGTTGTGGTATAGAATCTGAAAGTTCATATTCAACTATAAACTCTAAAAATCTAGACGACCATTCCAGAGAATCTCCTTTTGAAACTTCGGCAGCTTGTAGATGTTTTCTTAGTTGTGGAATCTCTCTAAGGAGACCATCTTCAGAAAGTTAATCATAGTGTTAATAGGGACGCCTGAGGGGCGTATCTGAGTCCGTGAGGGATGGAGGTTTTAATAAAAATAAAATAACTAAATTTGATTTCTACTTTATTCACACAGCTATTATTTACAGCATTAAATTATCTGTCTCCACTATTACTCTATATCTGACAGTGAGTGTAACATTTAATGTCTATTTCAACTCTAATTAACTTTCTTCTTTATTTTCTCTGGTTACAGTCAATTAACTCATACTCATTATTAACACGTGTTCAGTCTATCTGTTGCCCCCATTTGTAATATCTTACACTCATGCATCTAGTCCACTAGTCCAGCCTGCCAGCCGTACTCTTCTCTGCTTGATACTTGCCATCGCAGATTTCCCTTCCACTGGTCACTTCTCTCGCTGCTCGTCTTCTATCACTTGTAACTCAGACACTCATTCATCATCAACTCCTTGGTTCAGAGGTCTCGCACTTTTATACAGTTCGTCTTGACCATCTGGAAGGTTCAACACATCCTGAGTCACGCTGAGAGAACTAGGTCATTACATTAGAGCATTCTTCAGATAAACACAGAAATAATACAACTAGGGTCAGCAGCGTACGCCGCTAAAGTAGTATCATGTCAGCTCGCTTTCTGTAACAGATATGCGGCCACTGGCGTATCGCTTGCCTGTTCGTTCATAACAGTCCTTTGACTTGTTGCTGCCGCTGCTATAATATAACTGCTGTCCTTCACTGCCGTTCGCATGGGATGCTAAGCATTGAGCGCGTAACAATAGTTTACAACTAAGTTTTGTAGTAACTGTGGAAGTTTGTCTTCTGAAGTTGTGAGCAGATTCTTGGGCTCGAGGACTGCAAACCGAGCTGATATACTTTCCATTTATTTGCAGCGAGTGCCAATTTATTGATAATAAAACCTGTCAATAAACTCCAACGTTGATGTTTTCAATTCTTCATTTAACATTAGTGGTACCGGTACTGTACGTCTTGAGCCTTTTCTCCAGACATCATTTTCTTCTTTCTGATGGTTCTACTTTTCAGTAAAGGAACGTCCATCTCTTCACAAGTGTTTGTACAAACTGCAGTGCTAGTTTCACAATCTCATTTCTTTTGTCTTTCAAAAAGATTTTCAGACTTCTCAGTTTGATAGCACAAGTCTCAAAACTGATTCCAACATTCAGTAGGTATTTTTGAGTGTGATTTACTTCTTCTAAACCATTAACCCAGAATAAAACCACACAGCATTTCACTGCTCCTCTGGTTTCATCAGTTTATGTGGGATCACATAGTTCTTCTGTGGCATCAGCATTCTTCTTGAAATTAGCATATACAGTTTTTACAGCTTCATAGTGAGCACTCCATCTTGTATCTGAAAGTCTTTTTACTGCAACTCCAACATTAGTTACAATGATTGTCCATCTGTACGTGGAAACTGAGAAAAAGTAGTACAGACTTTTTATAAGGTCCCAAAAAGGTAACATGTTGTGAAACGGTTGCAAAAGAATTCACTCCACAAGAGACTAAGAGAATGATTTCTATAAGGAACAAATAATGCTTTAGGATTAAGTTTACAAATCCTCGCCTGGGAACCAGAGTCATTGTAAGATGAAGTTATTGACTTGTTTTAAAATTACATTAAATAAGTGAGAGTCCAAAAAAAATTTAATTTTTTGCAATTTTGTCACCCCCCTTAGTGATGACATCCAGGGCAGCCCAACCCCCTGAACCCCCCTTCCTTCTCCACTGCCTCCAGAAGTTATGGACATATCTGTAGAGGACCCATTCCTTAAGTCTTTTTGTAGCAAAAATCCTGTCACACTCCTTGCTTAGTCATCATAGCACGTGCCAGCGATCATGTGTCATTTACCGTAACACGTTCACGCAACAATGCAAGAGTTGTTGTCTAGCTTCAACACTCGTGCTGCATTCCCCCTTTTGTTGTGTCAGTCGCCTTTACCGGCCAGCGTAATTTCTCTTTTAGCTTTCAGGTTGAAACTTGTGGTGCTGACCCGTAACTAGAGTGCTTTTTCCACATATTTATTTCCGTGAAAATGAAATGAAAAGTGACGTCGGCTTTTAATATTGAGTACCTTCCTTGTAACCATAGCACCTTTTTGTAGTTACTCTTGTATAATGCATTTGCAGGTGATCCCAGGGATTTTACAGTAACGAGCCAGACACTGTTTTATACAGCCCATGCACTAGTATGAGCCGCCCTTCCCTTCAACCTCTTGGTATTGAAGGAAAGGAGGAGCCACACCTTGGTACACTGTCCTTAGATCAGTTTGTCAGTCTGTTGTTCACGAACCTCTCCGGAGTGGACCCTCACTGGTAGATATTTGTGTCCTAGGTTGGGAAGACAGGGACGGGGCCATGCACATCAGTGATGCCACATGACATTCTGTTCAAAGAGACCTGCAGATGTGCTATAGTAGTATAAGGGTAAATCTCCATTTCCAAATGCCCTTCGCCCAGAGGAAAGGATTGACAGAAAAGGTGCAACATACACTCACTGCATCAGGTCGAGCACACGAGTATTAACCCGTCTTAGTTAAGCACATAGCTAGCCTACATCCACAAGAGCAGGTGCAAACGCTTCATCATGTTTAAGAACCAGTGGAAACTCCTGTGCCTCGCCATCTCTTCACACCGCCAAGTACCCAGACTAGGTACGTGAGTATCTGGCTCAACCTGAACAGCCACAGACACTTGTCATTGCCTACCTCATTCCAGCCATTCTTCACCCAACACTTCAGTGAAAACCACAGGACATTGTGCACCAAATCCCTGTAACTGCTCAAACAGCACCCAGTTCACGTGCTGCTTCACTCAAACGTTGCCCAGGTATCACCCAGACAGTAGTGGCACCCAAACGCAGAGTCATCTTATCCATGCCAGATATTTTGTCCTGCCAAGTATCCACATGACTGGGAAGACCCGCCACAGTATACTGATGAGCTGGAATACTGCTACAAAGAGTGTCGTACAAAGCAGACTGTATACTGCAATTGGATCTCTTGCCCTGGCAATGGGATTCACGCAGTTTGCAGCATGCTTTAGGGAATCCTATCACCACACATGCATTGGCTGGCCTGATGAGCCCATGAACAGGCCTGGCTTGATCTATCAGTATGAGGTGTGTAAACGAGCCGCAGAGCACAAACCTACAACCCTGGACCTACCTCATCACACAGTCACGCCACATGCATGGAAGAACCGCAACTTCCAGAGTTTGCTGCGTGGCCCCACAAAGATATCTGAATTTTCATTGAGTGTGAACGCGAGTTCCTTCTACATGACATTCCTGGAAAACACTGGGTTGCTAAATTCCACCTCAAGTTAAAGGGAAAGGCATTAGATTAGTGGAACATGTATGGTGAATTCATCACCGACTGGCAACAACTCAGCACACGACTGAAACAACGTTTTGCAGGAGACTAAGTCGTTGCCCATTTAACAACCGAGTTTTGCAGCGTACTTCAGAAACCTGGATGTTAAGATATTTGTGCGCAGGAAGGAACAGATGTACCACAGGATTTTTCCTAACAGGGAAGAAGATACATGTATCTGTATATGGTTGCCACGGATAAGGAATTTCCTGATTTCTCCGAAGGCCACATCTGTAAAGGAATTGATTTGTCGAGCCCAGGGAAAAGAACAGAATTTCGTGGTACAAGCAGAGATCTATCGACACAGGTGGGAAGGAGGAAGGGAGAACGAAGAGAGACAGACCGCGTACCATCCCCCACTAACGGCCAACCACTATGCCTTTGTGCTACGTATTATAACAAGTGAACAGAAAAAGGGGGTGCAACTCGTGTATTACGACATACCACAGTTCGGTCAAAACAGACAGAGGTAACTCCGCAGTGCGAAACATGAGTAAACCCTGATGTCAAGATACTGACCCTTCGTCATTGACCCGCACCACAGAAGTCTAGGAAGCTGCTGCAGCTTCTACAGCTCAAAATAGAGTCCTGAGATTGCCTGTCAAGAAGACCAGGAGTCAAGCCCGACGTGCCAGATGCCGTACGAGGCTACTTCGAGCATCTGAAACAGCGATTCCTCAACCTGAAGCAATTCGTCAAGCTGCTGAATTATGCTTCAAGCAAGTCCAAGAGAAGCAAGATGAGTACATAAGTCCGAAGTATCCACAACCCCTCACTGGAGTCCATCCATTGTTGATGGGAGATACCGTACTACTACGAAGCCCTCCACTGAGCCGAGAAGGTAATCAGTTCAGCGCAGAATTGACGGGCAAGTGGGAAGGACCACATAAGATTATTAGAAGACAAGATAATGTGTACTGGGTGTAATATCACAGTGTGAGGATAAGGAAAGTCATGTGAGGCCAGTTACGTCCTTACCCAGAATCCGCCCTGGCTCCAATTCAGTACGTACCCCCTTTGTTACCTCCATACACGTTGAACAATGATGAGGAAGCAACCTGTACATCCGCTGACCAGAAAGAATGAACGTCTCCCACTGCCAGTGTGATTGAAGAAGGGCCACAGTTAACGAACAACCACTGCTCCGAATCAGTTAGGTACAGGACACGTAACAATGTCAAGAGTGGAAACCTCAATACTGACTAACATCCACCATCACCGAGTTTCAGAGGAAGTTCATTCCCCACCCTGAAAAGTGGACACCTTCAGCTATGGAGATTTCTTGGCGAAGTCCGGCAGACAATGC
Source organism: Dryococelus australis (assembly GCA_029891345.1). Classification (NCBI taxonomy): domain Eukaryota; kingdom Metazoa; phylum Arthropoda; class Insecta; order Phasmatodea; family Phasmatidae; genus Dryococelus; species Dryococelus australis. Next base: position 114,286,439 of record CM056998.1, on the reverse strand, counting down.
GTCCAGCCACCAGTGCCTGATACCAGTTGCCAGCACCAGGAAAGCCATTTCAGCCAAATCTCCAGCAACGACTGTATCATGATGGACTGCACCCCAGCTCGAGTGAGCAACGATGGACGTCATTCCTGCGATACCTGCAGAACAAGAGCCGTCTATGCCCAGGACAGCATCCAGAGAAGCCAGCATCCAGGATGTCCAGCCACCTACGTCGGGCCTGCTCACAGCCACTGTCGTCCCGGCTCATGCAGCCAACCTAGCAGCACAGTCTGTGGTCAATGCGGAAGCTGTTGCCTTAGAGTATCCAGAGCTGCCCATTGTAGAGAGTATCGTTCAGGAGGAAAAACCAGGATAAACCCAAGGAGGCAACTCCCGGGATTTTCATTACTGATTCGAATGTAGTTCGTCCTTGTGTTACCACTGTAAACTGTGACCTGACTTTCCGACAGATCCGAAAGTGTGAACCAACACAAACGTGGAGGGGAACCTGCTGGAGGACAAGATGCTTCCCCACTCCCGGCCTGCCACGGTAACCACGCCAGCACAGTCAACACTATAGGGACTACTCACTAGCCACCTGAACGAGCATTCGGATTGGCCGCTGCAGCCAACCAGTCAGCAGAGAGATCTGCATCGTCCAGCAGAGAGGAGACTGCCAACCCTGCCATCAACGAGGTCTCACCGCTAGCTGGAGGGGCACACCTTGACTCGCCCTGCATCCAGCTACCTTGGCCTGCTATGGTGGTATGGCCAGCTCACTCTCCAGGTTGAGCAGCCCACATGCTACTGCCCAGTGCTGGTAGCACCCTTAATCAGTGGGGAACTAACACCAGCAATCGCCAGTAGAGAGATGACTACAGCCAAATCAGCACGCCACCCCTGCATGTGCAGTAGACACGCACCTGCCGAGCCCACATCACAGCAGGGCACTACAAAGAGATGCCATGGCGGTCGTCTTTAAAGTTCTAGTGGCCGCGTCCCCTGCATACTTCTCCAAAGAAACGGGGATGCCCTTGCAAGCTGAGCCACAGGCCTCACCAGTGACACTAGTGCCGGGAGGTACTAAGCAGTGTCGTTAGACTGCTGTAAATGAGATGGAGCTTGCCAATGCCCCTAGCAGGAAGCAGAAGGCAACATGCAACAATCGTCCTAGAGTCATTGTAGATAGTAGCCAAGCCAATTGCTACGTTGATCATTTCTACAAGGCTTGATGCTGAATTTTAATCTGTCCTAGATAGGAATTTGTGCTTATACGGAGTCCGTAATAACATAGTGCAATGATGTTATCGAAAGCTCTCACTATGATGATTTTTTAACAGGTTGGTGTGTCGAGTGCTATGAATAGCTTTTTTTTACATTATTTCCTTGCACATCCTAGGTTAATCTGTATGTAAAATAAAATTCCTTAGCTTATATTTGCTTTGAAAATTGTGTAATGTAACGTAAATGAATAGTGCAGGCTAAAGAAACAACCAGAGACTGAAGTTGAGAGAGCAGATTGCGAGAAGAGAGCCTTTGTTATTTAATAATAATTTTTTTTTGAATGCCATGTTTGCTGATTACATAAGGATAAGCGTACCTTTTGTATAAATACTTTCAGCAAGTAATTATGGCCTTTACATGATAAAGGTTGCGAGTAGATAAAAGGCAAAAGTAATACACTGTAACATTGCCTATGATTTCTTATAAATACCATTGAGTAAAGGAATAATCAGTTTCTAAAAGATGTGAAATTATTTCTGCCAGCAGCATGGGACTAGCTGTGAGAAAAGAAACCGAATTATGTTGTATTGTTTTGAGAGTATTCATGCAAACTGTTTCTCTGTTTCTTTGTAGTGATAAAAGCACTCTTGCATTTTGTGTATAGATAACATCACGCCTCTTCATTCTAAAAAGAACCCCTTAGCCAGAGGCGGGTCTGTAAGCGCCCGGCTCTGTGGAAACCTTTAGCTTTGAAGTAGCAAAGCTGTAAAACTAGCAACCTGTGCAACACTAGTAACATTGCAAGTCTTCCATGTAGCCTGCCATAGCATTGCTGGAGGGAAATTAAAGAGTGAAGTGCTTAAAATGGTGACATAGAACTGTAGGAAAATCTGCCAAAATATGATTGCTCCCAGTCGATCCTTTTTGTGTGCAGATCACTTGTTTATTTTTGTGAGTCACCAAGAGTAAGAATCAGTTGTGAATGCACGCCGTAATGAAAGAGGCTTGCGAGACATTGCCGGTAACCTCGTAGAAAAGAATAAAACGCAGACAAGAAAACACATACTGTAATTTGAGACATGAAAGGAAGATGTTGCATTTCCTGATGCTAGGTGGATGAAAAAATCTATCCTTCCCTCTTTTATCCTCATAACAAGAGAGCGCGAGATAGGAGTAGATATATGTGTTTGAGCAAGATAGTGAGTGTTCCCCTTTTTTTTATTTCTTATTTTGTGGCAAGCACATAAAAGAGTGTTTAGATGCCAGTTGTAACACACCCAAGCTGTTAGGAAGCAGGGTCAAGTTCGTGATGAGGGAAGTGACACGCACTATGAGGGAAGCGACAAGCCGTTTCGCAGTGCACAGAACTATGCTATCCACAGAAACCAAAGGAGAGGAAATTGCTATTAAGGTGGACTGCCTAGCATCTCCATAAAGGAATTTTCTTGTCATTCCACTATCCCTCTGAGAGTGGTGGCCAAGAGGAATGTTGATTATGACCTGAGAAAACATGCTTTTGTTTGAGGCTGTTAGACAGCACAAGTTGAGCAGAACATAATTTCCTCCTTACAACATTTATTTCCGACAAGGAATGTGTTCTGTCTCTGTGCACAGATTTTGGTTTGATTGCCTGTGGCTGCAACTAGTAGAAGAGGACACGCACGTCCTCTCCAATGCTAGTCTAGTGGAGTGTTGGAGGTAAATGGAGCAAGGCAGTGCCTGCAAGAGCTGACCACCTCCACCTAAGCAGACCCAATCTTCTGCATCCCGCTGTAGCTGGGACTACTGAGCGAAAAGTGAAGTTCTCCCCATTCAATTGTCTTCCATCTCTCATGAGCTCTAATCTCGTCTTGTTCAGATGGAGGCAATAGAGGAAGTGTGCTATTACTGAAAAGAGAACATATGCCTTCCATGACATCAAGGATGAGCTTCTGTCGCAGCAGGGTGGGGGTGAATTGACGCATGACGCTTTTTAAATAATGGTAATTTTATCGACTTCAGCTCCATCCCTAGGTCCTTTGCCACTGAATTTGAAAGTTAATCTAATCCCGTTAGCATGTGAGATTGTACTGTCTGCCTTGCAGATAGTTTTATTCACGTGCCCACCGTATGAATGCTTATTGGACAGTGAGTTAATTTATTCCTCGCTAGATAGCTTTAGTAATTTTTGCTTGTCTTTTGTTTTGAATCCCCCTTCCAGCCGGCTGGTGACTTCACAGTGGCAAGCCATGCTTTCGCACCTCTGCTCAGCGACTACTGCTTGCTCTAGCGGCATCAGCCAGTCATATAACAGATGAGATGGCCCGCGTCTCGAGACCAGTCTTCAGTCTCAGTGTGTGCCGGGAACTTACTAGATTGCAACCAGTCTTCAGCTTTCCAGCGCCTGTTTTAATCAATCCTAGTTACTAGCGCCAGTCGCTCAGATCCGACCAGTTTGAACCGTCCAGCACCCGTTGCTTGGACATCACCCCTGTATTTCGCATAAGCCATGCTTGCGATAGGGTAGGCTGCTGTAATTAGGAGATATCTGCTACATACCGTGCAAACCCTGTGACCACCTGTAGTTATGGGCGTATCTGTAGAGGTCCCATTCCTTAAGTCTTTTTCAATGCTAAATACTGTCACGATCCTTGCTTAGTCATCCTAGCATGTGCCAGCGATCACGTAACGTCATTTACCATACCACAACGCAAGAGTTTGTTGCCTAGTTTCAACACTCGCACTGCACTCACCCATTTGTTGTGTTGGTCACTTCTACCGGCCAGCGTAATATCACTTCTAGCTTTCAGGTTGAAACTTGAGGTGCTGATCCGGAGCTTTTAACTTTGAATACCTTTCCTGTAACTAGCACCTTTCTGTTGTTATGCTTGCGTAACACATTTGTAGGTGAACCCGAGGATTTTACTCAAACGAGTCTGACACTGTTTTATACAGCCCATGCACTAGTATCAGCCACCATTCCCCTCAACACCTTGGGATTGAAGGAAAGGCGGAACCACTCCTTGGTACACTATCCTTAGATCAGCTTGTCGTCGACCTGGTGTTCACAAACCTCTCTGCAGTGGACCTTCACTGGTAGAGATTTGTGTCCCCTAGGTTGGGAAGACTGGGACGGGGCCACACACAGCAGTGGTGCCACACGTCATTCTGTTCAAGGAGACCTGCAGTCGTGCTATAGTAGTATAAGGGTAAATCTCCGCTTCGCAATGCCCTTTGCCCAGAGGAGAGGACTGACAGAAAAGGTGCGACATACACTCACTGCATCAGGTCAAGCACACGATTATCAACCCGCCTTAGTTAGCAGATAGCTAGTCTACCTCTGCGAGAGCTGGCGCAAGCGCTTCGGCATTTGCAAGAACCAGTGGAAACTCCTGTACCTCGTTATCTCTTCACACCACCTGAGAGGACCGACCCCGCCAAGTACCCAGAGTGGGTACAACAGTATCTGCCGCAACCCAAACAGCCACAGACACTTGTCATTGCCTACCTCATTGCAGCCATTCTTCACCCAATATCTCAGCGTCAACCACAGGACATTGTGCACCAAACCCCTGTAACTGCTCAAACTGTACCCAGTTCATGTGCTGCCTCACTCAAACGTTGCCCAGGTATCACCCAGACAGTAGTGGCACCCAAATGCAGAATCATCTTATCCACGCCAGATTTTGTGCCCTGCCGAGTAGCCACACTGTCAGTTTTGTATACAGGGAAGGCGCCAGCACCCAAGCAAAACTGAACCTGCGTTACCGTCTAGAAGCGCCTGTCTCAGTTTCTAAACAAAGATCGGTTCCGGCTTCCACTACAAGATGTAGAGTGAGTATAAGTTCCCGGTATGTCTCGCGTCAATTCTTTTAAAAATTAATAATATAAACAAACAAGTTCATCACTGTTGACCATATGACATCGACTGTGGTTCTTGTGGGGTAGGTAAATGTTGAACACATGGCATGTGCACAAGACGAATAAGCAGTCTATCTCATCTTTACTCTATTGATGAACTACAGCTGAGCATACCTGAGGGTAACAGACATCAGCCGACCTAAAGAAAATATTTGCTAGGCAACCACTTTCACTTTCACCAAGGGTATAAGGGATGGAAGTGAGGTCACATCTTGTGCCGAGCACTGGACTGGATGGAAAGCGAAAAGAATAGCATTGGTTGCCATGCTTCTCACTCAATTCACTCTCGATTATCCTACGTTTCAGTAAATTAACGTTACAGTAATTTCTTTAAATCACTAAATAAATAAAAAATGCAAAATAAGTTTGTAGTGAGCTATTACTTTCCCTAAAGTTTGATTACAGCTTTCGCCCTGAAAACGAGATTCTAGATATTTGAAAGAGACTATGTTGCTGGTTTATCATTGGTTAAGGTTGTTGGAGTTGCAGGCCAATTGTTTGTTTCAAGTGTTGACGCATGACGTACCGGGAACAAATATTCACCGGCTTGTCTTTGCAGAGGATGTCCCAGCCTTTTTGTCTAGAAGTTGAGCCAGGCACTTAATTCTACATGTGCGGGGATTTTGTTCTGCCTGCGTACGGGTGCCTTCCCATTGTACAAAACTGGCCATGTGGCAGGGCACGAAATCAGGTGTGGGCAGCACAATATGGCATTTGGGTGCCACTGCTGCTTTGGTTACACCTGGGCGACTGTGTACAGGAGTAGGGTTGGTGCAATGTGTTACAAGTGCTGGCACAGAGTGGTGACTGGTTGGGACCCGAGGCTTAGGTGGAGGAATAGGGTGCAATTTAGCTGGTACTAAGTAAGCGATGACTGGCGTGGGTGGCTGGTTGGGTCAACTTAGATACTCGGCGGCCTGCCAAGGGTACTCCGTTGGTCCGGTCTTCTCTGGTGGATGGAAGAGATCCCTTGGAACAGTTATCTCCACCAGGTCTTGAAGATGGTGAAGTGCTTATGCCTAAGCTTAGAGTGCTAATCTAGCTATTTGTTAGACCAGGGAGGACTGATATTCATGCGTTTGACCAGATGCTGAGAGGGTCTGGCGCACCTTATCTTTGGGACCCTTCCTTTGGGAATAGGGCATTGGGGAGTGGATTTACCCTACTGCTACTGTACCACGTCTGCAGGTACCTTGTGCAGTTTTTGTGTGTGGCACCTCGTGCGGGCAGAGGACTGGCAGATACTTATCCCCAAGTCTGGCAAAGACTGCAGTCCATGAGGGAAGTCAGGCCTCACCATGCCCAAGGACGCACACAAGTGTGTGGCCCTGTCCCAGTCTTCCCAACTTAAAGGATGTCAGACTCTCCTGGTGAAGGCTGCGGAGGAGAGGCCACGGAACACCAAGCCGACAAGCTGTTTCCAGGTCAGTGTACCTGTGTGGCTCCTCCTTTCCTTCAATCCCAAGGAGTTGATAGGAAGGGCAACCAAAACTATTGCGTGTGTGGAAAAACTAGTGTTTGGCTCGAATGAGTGTAAATTCCCTACAAACCTGTTACATGGAGGTAACCATCGAAAGGTGCTAAGTCTACAGGAAAAGTACTCAAATTAAAGTTGGTGCACCTTTTATTCTGGTGAAGGTAATAAACATGTGGTGAATATATCCTAGCTCCAGGTCAACAGCGCGGATATTAGCCGGAAAGCTAGAGTACCAGTTAGGATAGCCGGTAGAGGCGACCAGCATACAACCAAGGGAATGCGGGTTATGATGCTGAAATTCTAAGCGACTAACTCTTGCATTGTTGTACATGTTTGACATGTAGAATGACATAATGTAAATCTCTGACACAACTGGGTGAACTAAGAAGGATGTGACCAGATTAGTCTTAAGCAAGTATATAAGGATGGGTCTACTACAGATATGTCATAGCCTAACCCTACCGCAAGTGTGGCTTAAGCAATGTGAATGGGGTGTAGTGTTAGAGCAACGGGTGCTGGAGACTAACGTAGATGGGTCAATTCCTGAGCGGCTAGCTCTAGGAAGAACCATAGTTCAATCTGGTCAGATCTGAGCGACTAGCACTAGGAACGAAGACTGGCCTGACAATCTGGTCACTTCCCGAGCGGCGGGCGTTGGGAATGAAGAATGGCCAAGAGATGTGGGCTGTCTCTCCTTTTATGGTAATTTCGGGCCACTGCCCGATGCTGATTGGCTCGTGCCACTAGGGCGAGGGGTGGTCACAGAGCGACGGGTGCAAATGCACGGCTTGCCTCTGTGATGTCATCAGCCGGCTGGACGAAAAGGATTAAAAACAAAAGGCAAGTGATAATTATTACTTGTGCTATCTGGCAGGGAGTAAAACAACTCATTGCCTTTCTTTAAGCATTGTTACGGTGGGCTGGTGAATAAAAAAATCTGCAAGGCAGACAGACCAATCTCACATTTTAACGGGACAAAATTATCTTCCAACTCCACAACAAACTGATCTAGGGATGGAGCAGAAGTCGTTAAATCTCCATTATTGAAAATGATGTCATGCATCAATGTACTGTGGGTTTTTATGTGTTTCAACAACACTATGTAGTAAAATGAGCAATTTGGTTGCGCAACTTGTTTTGTTTTCATGGAACTTTTAATTTGGTATCGAGAAAAGTATCTGTTTCAAATATTGCAAGAATGGTTTGGTATCAATACTGGTAATGAGTATTTTGCAGTGAATGGATTATAACAGTGTGGTCTGTTCCCAGGTCCTGCCAGGTTGCCGCTGGTTCTGTATGGCTCTCAACTTGCCCTTAACTGGACGTGGTCACCAATATTTTTTGGTGTCCACAACATTAAGTTGGTGAGAATATTAACTTGATATGAAGACCTAGAGTAGAGCCTTCATTGCATCAACACAATGTGCTGCCAACATATTATGTTGTGGTGAACGTTGTAAAAACTGCTGGTGATGTGATCTTAAATCACTGGAATTCATCAGTGTTATAAGGAATTTGCTTGCGTATTATGACTTCACATACATATTCTTTGAAGATGTTATAGAAGTAATATTATTTTGCCAGCAGTTTTCTTGAAGTTGCTGGAGTGTAACATTTTGTTGTCAGCACTGAGTGTAGAGCTATAATTTTTTCTCTTTGAATGGCAAGAATAATATTCTTGTTGTGTAAGTTAGGAAATGATCATGTTAAGTCATGAGTTTGTCAGTGTTTCTCATCTAAGAGGAAAGTACCACTCACATAGTTTGAACTGAAGCCAGGAAGAAGGCAACACTAAAATTTTTATGAGCGTTGTGGTGACATGTATGCATAAATGTGGTGCGTGCCCTAATAGACTGACTTGGCACATTAGTAGAGAATTTTGTCCACTAGACCAAATGTGGGGTAGTTTGGTTTAGATAGTCAGTGTGAGACGAGGGGTGTTGGTTAGTACTTATTCACTCCTGCTTTTGGATGTTGTAGTCGGGGTAGGTTTGGCCTAGACATGGCAAATTCGGTCTATGCCGGAGCTGATGTTCCACATGTGTGCTTCGTTGGACTAGAACTTGAGGATATCCCAGCCGAGTCGCACTTCAGTACTAGTCAGGAACCCTTTTACCACAGGATGACACATAGGATGTATGCGGAGACAAGGTGGGAAGTCAATTACCACAACCGGAGCAGGCGCGACTGCTTGACGTCTAAGTTTGGGGGTGTGGTCCCATTCCACCTGCCTCTCCTGCATAGGATGGGGTATTGCGATCCACTGCTTGAGAGCAGAGTGAGGCAGATATTGTTCCCTACGTTTTCTACCACTCCTCTTCTCGTGAGGCGTAGGGCAAACCGTTATTTAGTCTATGCGATGCAACTAGACAGGAAGGTTGACAGTGTAACCCACTAGTGACTTGCCGGTACGAGCTCAATAAGTCCCCACTGATCCCCTACAGTATTGGGGCTGATCAGGAATGTGAAGCCGTGGGGCCGCCAAGTCTCTACTGGTTGTGTGTTCACACTAGGATGAACGGCAAAACTTCAGGCTACGGTCACCACGCACTTACTTAGTGCGATTGGTGAGAAGCAACCGAAGGCTGTCGTGCCTCCCGGTGTGAAGGTGTTTCTAGTGGTTGTGTGGCATCACTGTTTTCTCCCCCACGAGCACTGACTTAGTGCTAATGTGTGACTAGCAAGAAACAGGTAGCCGTCTAATATGTATGTCTTCTGACGTGTAGATACCTGAAAGATATCCACAGTGAGGATAACTTGGTTTAAACAAATCTCACGGTTCCTGTCGGTGGTGCATTGCGTATTCTATCTCCAACTGTTAATACAAACAAATACCCTGTAAATGAAAAAGAGAAAGTAGAGAACAATGAGTTTTTATTGAAGGTTCAATAAACACGTGACCTGTGCTATCTTCTACCAAGACGTGGAGAACTGAAGGTAACTGCAGTTCCAGGTGTAGGCGACCTGGTTCTAAGTTAAAAGGGGTAAGACTAGTTCTAGATGAATACAAATTAGTTAAAGTTAAACTGCTTAGTAAAAGGTGTCTAGAGGAGACAAAGTGAAGTTAAATATGTATGTGATCGTGTTCGTTTGTCGTCGGGTTGACTGGTTGTCGACGTATGTAGTAAATAACCGCCGGGGGAATACTTGACGGTAACAAGGTTTTCCAAAGATTCCGAGCACTGACTTAGTGCTGTGGGAGGTTGCTAGAGAAGAATGTGTAACACGTCTGTAGTGGTAGAAGTAGGTGTCTTGGCAATGAGTCATAATCGTTATAGATTAGTTGTATAAGCGGCACACATCAAATGTTGTATTAGAATATAATATGCCCTGTACTCTTATGTAATTTTTTTAGTGATCTATGAATCATGCTAGCAGAATAGCGTTTTTTTTTTAAATTTGGTTGAACAAATGTACAGGTAGTTACAGTAAAACCTTGTTATGAGGTCCAAACATTAGTAAACCATCAACTTTTATACTAAGTAATAAACTTACTTTATACTGGAAGTCATATTTATAAACCCTTACAAATTGGGCTTCTTGAAATTATAGCAGAGATACTGACTTCAGTGAAGAAAATTAATATGTAGTTACAAAGAAGTATTTTTTAAAAAGCAAGAGTAGGATGTAACTTTCTCAAATTTGAAAGTGCAGAAATTACATCCTGCAAACATAAAATAATGTATGACTTCCAGATACTTACTGCTCACTTATCTTACTGGGAAAGTTTCCTTGTGAAAAAATTACACTCCTTACCCTTGACAAATAACACAGAAGGAAGTTTATACAGAAGATGTTTACAGGATATCCACATTCTGGAAAATAAGGGAAGTCGGGAGTGAGTAGGTGAAGAGATTTGGGTGGCTCTTAACATCGAGGTCTCAAGAGCCAATGAGGGTGAGGTGAGTATGGAGGAGTACGAAAATGAAAGGGCGGGGGAAACGGGAGATCCCAGAGGTAACCTGTTGATCAGAGGCATCGTCTGGCATGATTCCCGCATGTGAAAATCCATCTGCGGCCTCGCCTGGATTCAAACTATAAAAGTTTCTGTGCAAATATTCTTAAATTAATTACATACTGAGCTGAAAATGCAAACATACACATGCGACACAGCAAATTTTGTGTGTGCTGAAACAATGTGAATACCATATGAGTGTGTTAAGAATTTGTACGTAAGATGGTATACAGCATCATCAGATTAGTTCTAACCTAATTGTACAAAAAAAGCTTTCATTTCCTTATTTTATTACAGAGAGTGAGTATCCTTTATCTACAGACCTTTTTTAATTAGAAGGGAGTTTTTGAGCCTTCAAGAAGTGCTACTATCTGGGAATTAAATTGAGAGCACTTAAGATAATAAAGTACATACACACAAGTTCATAATGTGTTTTACTTAGGTCAAGTATTGTGTTTCTCAGATATAAATTCAGGTCCATATCTATTGTTTTTCTGCATAAATATTTTTTCTATAGTTTTCTTGAAAAATGATAGGTAGAGGTGACTGATTCCTGTCTACAGTAGAACTGTGTTATAAATTTTTCCAGGGGGTGTGCAAGAAAATTTTACATACAGGAAAGAAATAAATCCCAAGAAATAAATGCATATCAAACAGATATCATAGTTTAATTAAAAATTTAGTCTGATGACTTAACCAGTCTGAAATTGATTAAAATAGTTGATGTGTTATACACCTTTAACATAATAAAAAAAATATAGGAATGTTATATGCCTGCACTTCTTTGGTCAGCCAATCTTCAACATTTTCATGCTCTGTTGCCCTCAACCACTTCGTTTGAATGGACTTGTTTCTACATTCTGCAAAAATGTCTTTGTTCTGTAAAATCTTGTTTAGTGTTGTAATGAGAATTTCCAATTCTTTGGCTATAGTTACTTGTTTTTTGATTAGATTTTTATCCACAATGTGATAAAATTGACTTGTTTGGCTAATATAAATGCCCACCGCTTTTTACTCCCATGCGCATCTGACATTTTGTTGAATCATGAAATATGCTATTTTTTAATGTGATCACAATTGATTTTCATGTAACCTTAAATTCAACACAAATACAGTAGCTTCCTCCTTTTGGTTTACACTGAGATTTGGGAAATGTTAGTGCAGCCAAAATTTCCATCTGAAAAAAGTTGAAACAGTTTTACCAACTTGCATCATCAACAAACTGCAGTGTACACTCAGGTACGTGCGATGAGCACTCGATGCATGTTGGCAATACCATATGCACCACAAGAGTACATATTTTCGATGCTATGATGTTATATTGCTTTCTGCTCTAGGTAATGGAAAATTGTTTGTATGAGCCCTCTCTGGCAACAACCTGTACTTATCTATGATGGTTTCACAAACAAAAATAACTTTTTGTGTGTTGTGTTTATGATGTCTAGGCATCTTAATGTTTAAAATTTTATACTTAAGAATAAATTTCATTTTATTTGTAGTCCTGAACTGAACAGATTTTGACATGATATGCAAGAAACTTAAAATATTGGCATCGTTACAAGTAAGAAACAGAAACATTATACTTGATGGGAAAATGGTGGGACCATGAAAAAAATGGTGGTGTGTGCAGGAAAACGTTATATACAGGAACATTGCGTAGGCAGTTTACCCTGTCTGTGTATTTTTTAAAATGGAAAATGAAATAAAAGTTATCAATATGATTAATACTGAATTTTGCAAATGTAGTTTTCGAGAAGTTTGCATGGAAATACAGTTCATAACCCCATGCCCCTCTCATTCCAAATCTTGGAATGGGCATTTAGAATTTTGTAAGCATTTTCTTTTGATGGAACTAATTTTCTTTTAATTTTTAATAAAAGTTAGCCTGAAAGCTAGTTTGTTTTTAGATTCTGTTAACTCTAGCAGGATTGTGAGATGAACTGAAAATGTCTGCTGATGAGTGCTGCTTCTTTTTCAGGGACTTATCAACATTGGACTTTTGTGGGTGAACGTGGCTGCATGCATGGTGACATTCCGTGATGTCAACCCCACAGCCAGCCTGATCATGGTGCCTTACCTGGGGTGGCTCACCATAGCCACAATGCTCAATTACGTCATCTGGCGTGACAATCCAGACAAGAAGGATTAGGCTTGTCACCTGCTGCATTTATTTCCATTTGTAAACATTGTTTTCAAACTTAAATTATTGTACTATAAAGAATACATTTCTGTTTGTCACATCACTGTCCTTCACTGTATCTGAAATTGGTGTTAACCAGATATATCACCGTACAATTATGTTGTTTCATTTTACTATCCATAATTTACATAATACAACATTCGCAAACTTACTGTTTTATTTTCCACAATGAGGTGTCATCCGACCTTAAGGATTAATTTTTTTTCATTGTCATGTAACTGATACAATATTTTTAACAGCTGTGTTTTCACCAGATGAAAATTGTTGTTATATCTTTGTGTAGAAGTTGGACCAACAAAATAAGAAAATAATTCTATGCTATATGTTTGCATTACAATGTATGTATTTAGTATTTGACTATAATTACTTTTGAGAACATGTACCATATTGTGAAATTATGTAAGGCTAAAATGTTTCTTTGGGGCATACAGTTCTGTCTTCTCAAATCACCTTTTAGTGCCTTAATTTACATAAAAAAAAAAAAAAAAAAAAAAAACTTGTTAACTTCTGTATTCTTTTTAAAGTTTAATTGTTTCAGCTGTAAAGACATAGAATTGGACTGCAGTAATGCAAACTGTGCTAAAGGAAAAATAGCAAATTAATTATGCAATGGCTTTCGTGGCACATGTTGTACCGTGGTGTGTAGCATGGTTGTTAATTATGTTTGTTTTCAGAAATATACAATGTCATTTTAAATCATGATAATCAACCATGCTCAAATGTGGCAGCTATTACCTAATTGTCTGGTAAATAAAGAAACAACCAGTGTCCATTAAATATATTATAAAATCAATAATCACCTGTATAACAAAACATTATGCTGTGGACACATACGTAAAAATTATATTTCTCTGCTACCAAAATGCCAGATAATATTAAGCCACCATTACTATTTAATTTGTTTGGAAGGTGCATGTCCTAGGCAAAGGAGATACCACTTCCATATTATCTAGAAACAGATTCTAGTAGTACTTTACTAATTACATTTTTAATTAGTTGTTAAATGTCTAGAGGTAGACATAAATGAAAAGATTATAAGATTGCAATTTCCGAATTAATTTTTTATTAACGTACTAGAATTTATAGACAAAAAAGGCTCAAGTGACGAGTTAAACACTCAATGAATATTGCGGTTAAACAGAAACTGTTTCAGGAATGATTATGGCTTTGAAAGCCTCGAAAAGCTTGGAATGTTTTAAAAGCTCTGGAGTGCACCCCATAACATTTAACTTTAATTTGAAATACAAGGGCGTATTTTCTTATACTTTGCCAATTATTCGCATTAAACAATAATTCATAAATTACAGATAAATATTCCAATTATATTTTATGTTACAAATGTTTTATAAAAAAAGAGTTCAAGCAAAACATTGTAAGAAATATGACAAATTAATTGTATAGGTGTGGTCCAGAAGATAACAAGATTAAAAAACCAACGTTCCCTGAATCTAGCACTTAACTGTTACTTCTCCAGGCGGTCATGTAGCTGGAGATGTAAATATTGCTCCAGACTGCAAATAAAGAGAAGCTAGGCTAGTATTTCTCAAACGGAATGAATAAATATTTGATCTGAAAGATGATTCCAAAACATGATATAATTTTTTAATGAAACTTGAAATCCAAAACATTGTATAATACTTGGTCTGAACGTTGAACCTCTGGAACACATAAGAAAAATAATCTCGATAATTAATTATTTGTTCCAGAGTCAGTAAAACATGGCACATACTACCAGAGAAAGACTGATGCTGTACTCACCCATCTCGAAGAGAAGAAACTGCATAGAGGATTGTGAAGAATGTTCACAATTTAAATTTCATACATAATTGCTAAACTATTAACTGTGCACTGTTATACATAACGCTAACTCAGGCCTGTCCGTTTGAATGGATTTTAGGATTTTTAACTTGCTAATAAAATCCAAATCCAATTTTTCTTTTTTTGCACTTTGCTCAAAGTGGCGACACTAGTACCCACAGCTTCACTGATGCATTTGTTTGAAAGATTCTTACAATGGAAGTGGATAAGTAAGCTAAATATTTTGGACGTACGCCATCAATAGTGTATGTCCAAAATATTTTGCATAATTATTCCCTATTACGGGTGTACAGTTATCTACATATTTCTGCTCCTGGCGGTATGATCACATGCAAAGGCCAAGGCCATTATTGAAAAGAACATTTGCACTGAATTGCCGTTTTTATGCATGAAGTCCGAATTTGGTGACTGTGTTTTGCGTTTGGCATTGATACCACACTGGTGAGGAAACCAAAATTATCGCTGATACAGTTGTTGTATAAATGAAAGTATAAGTGTGAGTGGAGAAAAGAATTAACATGGTTTGTATACTCCAAACCAAAATAACTACATTAAATATGTACATATCTTTAATATCCACTTTATTTTTCTGTAATTTGCAATTTTTTTAATTCCAAGGATTTGACTCAATGATTCCATAATTTTACAGGAATTTTATATACAGGAACAAGGATTTAAGCTTCTGGGCTGGTGGCAGCCCTGCGCTAACTAAATAAACTGCTGCAGGGGAAATCATCTTCCTGCAGCTACCTACCTGAACATGGAAGCAAGCGATGAATGCGTCTTGTTATAACCGCGTCTGTGCCGAGTCAGTCTAAAAGCGGTTAGTAAAGGCGGAAGGATACCAAATTGCACGTTGCGCGTGGGGAAAAAAGGTGAAAAAATTTAGTTCGGAAGCTGTTCCTAGACAGTGCTGGGGGGTACTGCAAATGGTCCACAACCACACACAACTGTTAGACAGCAAAAAATTATGTGCATTGCACCTTCGGCAAGTAGTGTGGACAAGGTATGTCAAGGGTCCCACGCTTCAAGTAACGTGAGCATGTCAACTAACACCCTGTTTGCAAGCTGAGCTTTCTACAGCTGCAACGAGCTTCCTGCCAGGCTTGGCAGGGAAGTTAACTCTGTAATAACTCCAATGCATGAATACATGACTGAAAAAGAAATTTCTGAAATAACACAGCTGCCTTAAAAAAAAAAATCACCATAGCCCTAAACCTTATCAACATACTGACACAATTAGCTAGACAAAAATATGAAAATATATGAAATTAATAAAATCTGAAAAATATTGTGCCGTAAAGTTTGACAAAATTTTACAATGGCACAATGTTATTTACTGTGAGAGAAAATCTGGCAGGTTCTCTACCTACTTTGTATATTTGCCATATTTTCATTCAGTTGCTTGTTTGTCTTGTTAAAGGCTCAACTCCAAATTTATACTATTCAGTATTTAATTTAAACCAGTTTCCTCTTTCTCTCTCTTTTTTTTTTTTTTTTTAGGTAGTCATTTTTCATTTTATTTTATTTGGTTTTACAACATTTTCAAATCCCTCTAAAATTAAAAGAAAAAAATAGTTATTAAATAGTTTTAGGTAAGGTGAAATTAGTACTTGCCAAATAAATACAAAATGGACGTAATTTTTTTAACTATGATGTGAATTAGTGCACACGTAAGATATTTGACAGGTAAATAATTTTGAGTTTGGAACTGATTATTTACTTTTAGTGCAGCCTAATATCACGGTCACATCATAAAAGTGTGTAGTTTATATTTTTCATACAGTATTTTGCAATTGTGTGGTTATTTTGTATTGTAAGTTGAAGGCAGTTTTCTTTTTGGTTGTAGCGATTGTCTTAGTATTGCGATTGGTGCTATTGAATAGCTTTTCATTTGTAACATCTTGCGTAGTATAAACATGTTTAAATTGGATCATGCTAACAGTGTGAAATGTAGTTGTGAATGTTAATTTGAACTGACACTTCTCAAAGTGTAATAAACAGTGTTATGTAGTATGTGTGCCAATTAAATATGCCTCGTAGCAAAATAAAATTAATTGTAGCTATTGTGAAGCTGTATGTTTTGCATTTACCCGACACAAGTCTGTGTTAACTAAATTGCATTAACATTCAGATATGAAATCATTCCTGTTGTTTTTATGTTGTATATTTTGTATAATGTTTCTAATAAAACTGTTAATGACTAAAAATTTTTAGTGTTTATACTTAATAAATGTGTGTGGAACTCCAAAATGAAAGTTACTATTTTTATTGTTATACTAAAATCTGTATTTAATTATGTTTTGAAGTTGTGTTTGGCCCTATAGTAATAAATGTATCTAAATAGTTATTGCTTTAAATTATTATTCAGTTGAGCAGTGATTAGTGAATTCTATTTAGAGAAAATGTTATTTTTTTAATAAAGTGTGTAGGTTTTTACTGAAATAACAATTATCATTCTGTGCCAGTGTTGGTGTTGTGCACTATCCTTTCAGTAGTGTTGCTATCTGTGGTGTATGTAATCGCTGTGGTAACATCCACGACCGCGTGTGTAGCGTAACCTACAAATGAAATATACAGTTTTCTAAAGTTTGATAAATGTCGAAACCAAAGAACAGTCGGAAATTCCGTATAGAATATTCACAGTTGTGAACATATTTATGTGCTTCCGGCTTATCTGAAAACCATGCATTTTGTTAGCTGTGCAGTTGTGATTTTAGTGTACAACATGGTGGGAAAGATGACTGTAGACGGCACGTTAGTAGTAAAAAACATAAAGACTTTCTGAAGATGCAAGTTGCGACTGGGTCTATAATCTCTCATTTTCAAAGTGATACAACAGATTCGACGACAAAAGCAGAAGTGCTTTTTACTACGTTTTTGGTTGAATATAACCTACCACTTGCTGTGTTCGACTGTGAGGCCATTGTTAAAGGGTATGTATCCTGACTCCAAAATAATTCAGAAATATTTCTGCAAACAAACCGAGACAACAGCGATAGTTCAGGCACTTGCAGGGTCTTCACAAGAGGAAATTGTAACGAATGTATTAGGTACAGCATTTAGTATTGCCACATATGGTAGTCATTATGCTGGTGAAGAAACACACTATCCAGTTGTAGTTGCAGCATGCAAGTCTGATTTGGGGGAAATCGTGTCTGAGGTTCTAGCAGTTCCAGTATGCAAGATGTCAAAAACAGGAGAAAACATTCAAGTTGCTAAACATTCAAGTTGCTCGTGGAATAACTGCTGAGAACTGTTCTACTACGACAGGTAAGTATAAAGGAACAGCTGCTTTCATCAGTAAGGTAAATCCTAATATATACATTCAAGGATGTGCATGTCATCTAATACATATTGGTGCACAAAGTGCATCTAAGGTGTTGCCTGTTTCAATAGAAGATCTATTGACTGATCTGTATTACTATTTGGACAAAAGTGCTTTCCGCCACAAAAATTGAAGGCATGTCAAGTTCTGTTTGAGACAGCAACGCACAAAATATTAAAAAACACTAGTGCAAGGTGGTTTTCATTGAAAGAGAGTGTTGATAGGTTGCTGGAACGATGGCCTGTATTGGAAAAGTTTTTCCTTCATGAAAAAACAGTCATGTAAGCATTCGAAATCTGGGCCATTTGTGAATTCAGCTATTTCAGTTTCTTCAGTGTAACTGGAAGCAACAGTAGGCCAAACACTATCGCCACTGAACTTAGTTTTGAGATGCCAATTATGAATGATAAGCCATCAGCATCTGGAAAAATCTTTTCAACTGCTAGAATCTTCTACCAAATATAAAAAGTGCCCCAGGTCTAAAAAATACCAATAACCAGAGCACAAGTGAACTTCATTCACAAGGAAAAATGGTTGGCTGTATATCCAACTCTTCTAGTAGCCAGGGTTTAGTATCTAGTAAATGCAAGAATCCAGAATTAAACAGTGATAAGCCAGAAAAAAAAATATAAAAATGAGCTAATCCATATCCAACCCACTGACCTTCAATGGTAGAGTTGATAGAATTAAAAAAGCTCTCTCTCTACTAGTCACGAAGTTGTACAGTTTGTTTATCCAAAATACTGTACCAGTATTTACTAAAGTAAATATTTTGTTGCAGAATGAAGATCCATGTATTAATGTTCTTCGCAGTGATCTCTTTGTTAGGTTTCTCAAGCCAGCAGCTATCAGAAATGCTGACAGTGTTCTGACAGTTGAGTACTGTGATAGGAAAATACAAAAGGAAAACGGTGGTCTTGCAATAGGTGTCATGACTAGGTCCTACATAAACAACGATAGTGTAGGCCTAACTGAAGTCGATGTGCATGAATTCTACAGTTGTGTATGAAAATATTTTGAATCTGCCTGCAAATGCATAGTGGACAAATTTACACTTGAGAATAAACTTCTGATGCATGCATCAGTTGCTGATGTAAAATAACTTGAAAATGTTATATGTGAATCTCTGGACTTCTTCTGTAATAAGTTTAGTTTCTTGCCGAGTGAAATCGAAATATGTGTAGAAGACGTCATGCGTGAGTTGAGAAGAGAAAAAAATCGTGTGCGGGAATGTAGAACTGTCTCCATATCGGCTATTTATTTCCCTCTCGCTGGGCTTCTGTATGAGTGCCGGCTCTGTGCTGGTTGCGGCTCACACTCATTACTCGCAGACATGTGGGCAGGCGGCCTGAGGCAGGTCCGAGCTAGAATGTATTCTTGCAGTAGCGGAGTCGGCTAGACGAAACCATCTCTCTCGGTGTCGCACACAAGGCTATCTTCCTCATCTATCTTCTTCTCTTTCGTAGATGGCAGGTTGATGCGGCATGCGGCAATTTGGAGTATAGTGTGATTGTCGCGAGGGGTATCCGTGCCGGTGGTATGATATACGTGGCCTTCTGATTATTGTGTGCCGACTTACATCACAGCTGTAAGGCTTGGTTACTGACAACATGATTCCTACGAATCTAAGGAAAGAGCAAACACACTGGCCGGCACACGGAATAAGTTTCGACCCTTGGGAACTGATTTTATACAATATTATACATCAAAAAATTAATAGCTCCAAGGCCCCACTCGCGAAGCGTGTTTTCTAGCTAACTGCTGTGGCCGCCTGGTGCGGTAAAGTGTATAGGACCTGTCTTTGGCCTATCTTAACACGCAACAGAATGAGAGCAAATAAAACTACGGAGTTTCGCACAGCCGAGACGTCATCTCACCTGTGCACTAGAGCTGGGAAGCGAGTGTATGGGCAAACGTGACAGAGTCACAGTTTACCATCTTACATCAACAGAGAGAGGAAAGGTACAGAACCCTGGCCCCACAACAAAGAGCACTCAAGTTTGCAACACATTGAGATTAATAATTTTCTTCTCACCACGTTCTTACTGTCATTCAAATGGGGTTAGGTGGTTGTTACGCTCATAACAAAACCAATTATTGACAACACCGCTAGTTTCAAACGTGGCATGTCGTTTCTGATATCAACTGTATTTAAATGCAAACAGATACAACATTTATGATTTACATTACGTGGACATAGAGCATTTATTTACATGTTTGCGATATATATAGACCACACACACACACACTCTCTTTTTCTCATTACTATAGTAATCGGTTGCATTAAAGCGACTTACAGTTTCGGCAACCATTAGCGAATTCTCTTCAACAAAAGTAATTTACATTACACTACTTTGTCATCTACTCATTATCAAGAGGCAAAAGCAAAAAAGGAAACAGGTGCTATCCTTACATAGGCACTTAAACATTGATAGAAATATTTACACTATACATCTCATACCTTGTATGCTAGTAACTGGCTTACGCACAGCTGTCCATTTCAGTAACACAGGTTTTCCCTTTCACAGAATCACAGGTTAAAGATCACCCCTCAGCTAAGTTAAGGGCACTTTAGTTTTCGAAGCACTACACTGCATCCGTCGACGGTATGCCTACACTGCCTAAGTGGGAGGTACTACTTGTGCACTCACTCACTGGTGTATGTTGCAAAGCGGATTGGGGCTTGCCTCGCATTTTCTTCACAGGCCTGCTTCATTTTCTCATGGCGACGTGTGGTGGGGTAGGCCAAGCAAATTCCGTAGGTGGCCTCCATGGGGCTACCCGGTACCGACCTGGCAGGAACGTTGAGGCAGCATGTGTGGGCTCTCCTGCGCCTGCAGTCCAGGACTGACCGGCGGGCGATGTGGGTGTGCAGACAGGCTCCCTGCCCATCGTGGCCGCCAGAGGCAGTGGTTCTAGTGGTGCTACTGCCTCTGTGGCAGATGGCGTTGTGTTTGGGGGCTCGGCAAGCATCTCCCCCCCCCGGCCAAGCTTTGGCTGGCGATGGGTCCACTTCCCATGTGGATGTGTCCCAGGTGTCCGGCTCGGCATGAGGTGACACCAGGGTTGCTGGCGAAGTTGGGGGGGGGGGGGGCAGGCCTTCTGACGGGCATTCATATTCTGCCCCTCCGACTGAACAGTAGAATCTTCGGGTTCCGGGCACGGGAGATACGTCCGTGGTCGTGGTTATCCTCGACTCGAGGGTAGTACTTCGGGCGGATGGTGGTTCTTCCAAGTACTGTGCGGCTGCTGGCACAAGCTAAACGAGGACTCTCGCCCTCCTCATGATAGGTTCGTCGAGATACGGAGATCTTAAGGGATCCTCGCTATCGGCCGGGGCGATATGAAACTGTCTACCGGCATTTCTGGGTGAGGCCGGGAGTTCCTTTTGTAGGGGCACCTCTGTGGCTTGACTAACCTTTGGAGAACATGATCTCTCCTCGGCTTGGGCCACAATGCTCGGCGTTTCGCCCCTTTCAATGATTGGATTCAGCAGGAGTTGCCTCCGCTGTTTCTCTCTGTCAAGTGGACTGTGCCAGGAGTCCACTCCCCCCCCCCCAGTTCGCCATTTTGATTTTGAAGTCTGTGGAGGTTGAGGGTAGTATACGGCTTGTTGAACCTGGGGTTCTTGGCAGTCCCTTGGGCCATGTTGGTGGCAGGCAGCTTGTGCCCTGAGAGTCGGTGGCTACCTCTAAGGGTACCAGCTTATTGGCCAGTCTGGGCAGCTGTAGGAACCTGGGGGTATGTTCGTCCAGATTTTCCGAGACCCTGGAGGTTATAGAGGTGATTTCTCATACCTCGCTCTCCAGGTTTTTGTGGGCCGGATTTGTACCCACGTGGCTTTGCGGATCCGCCCCCGGAGGTCTTCCACCCAATTCATGTTATCCCGCCGACCGACTACCTTGTATGGGTCCTCCCATTTGCTGGCGAGGCCCGTGCTAAACTTTCTGAGTGGATGTAACCGCAGGAGTACCGACTCGCCCATACTGAAGGCTCGGATGCCTGACCTAGATTGTGGATATTTATGTTATATATATATCTTTCTTTCTTTCCTGGGCTTCCCTTGCAGTGGTGGTCGTTTCCGATGCTCAGACATAGGATTTTCTTTATTTCTTGGTTCCTGCGTTCGGTAGGATTTGCTTGTGGGTGGGATGGTGAACTGTGTCCCATTGTCCATTAGCAGGCACTGCGGATAACCCCACCAAGGGGAGATCTCATTTTTTAATTTCCCTATGATGTGGTGAGTTTCCTGGCTGGGTAGGGAAAAGGCTTCCACCCAGCGGGAAAATAGATCTGTTACCACTAGCGGTTGCTGCGGGGATAAGGGCCCACCAAGTCTGCTGCCAAATGTGTCAATGAAGTCTGTGGGCGTCGAGGCTCAGCCATTGGAGGGGTTGTAGTATATGCTTCCCCCCTGCAGCATTTCTCATAGCTCCGTATGTATTGTCTGATAGATCAGCTCATTCCATCCCAGATGTACCACCGGCCGGCTATGTCCACCAGTGTTGCCTTAGTTTCCGGGTGAGCTGCTGCTTGGTGATTTGATAGTGGTGGCAAATATCCACTCGGAGGGCTTTGGGTACCCAAATCCACCATTTTGCCCCTGGTTGCCCGTTGCAGGACCACACTACCTCGTCGCGGATTTCGATGTATCTGGGGTGCGTTTTAAACAGTCCCTCGATTTCGGGGTCTTGCTGTTGGTGGGCCGCTATTTGGTCCCGGGTGATTCTTAGCTGCAACAGACGAACCTGTTCTTCGGGGTTAGCTTCTGGTAGTTGTGGTGGTACTATACGGTCTCAGCCTTCCTCGGATTTCCCGGCGAAGTCCAGGTCAGGCTGATGGGACAGGGCATCTGGCAAGTCATTTGATTTTCCGGAACAGTGCTGTACTTCGAAGTTAAATTCGGTCAAAAAAATGTCCCATATTCCCAGTTTTGCCTTCGCCGCTTTCGTTTCCCGCAGCTACTGGAGCACCTTGCTATTGGTACGGAGGATGAAATGAGTTTCTTTTAAGTAACACAGGTATTTTTGCACAGCCCATATTACTGCCAAGCATTCTTGCACATTAATGTGGTAGTATTGTTCGGTTGCGTTCAGGCAGGTGCTTGCATAGGCTATCATCCGCAGGTGACCCTTTGATCCTCTTGGTAAAGTACGGTCCCAAGGCAGTTTGGCAGGCGTCCGTCTGGAAGATTAATATCCCCTTCCCTTGGAGCTAGTGAATTTGTTTTATATTATGGAAGTTCCTTTTCAGAGTGTGAAATGTCGTACGATGCTCCGATCCCCATCACCATCTGGCTTCCATTTCTAGGAGGGGTTGTAAGCCGCTATAAGACTGGCATTGTCCGGTATGAAGTCACTCAGCCAGTTGTAAAGCCCCAAGAACCGCTGGAGTTGCTTCTTGGTAGTAGGCTCGTCAGCCTCTTGAATGACTCGTATAGTGTTTGCCTGGGGAAGATTGCCACTCAGCGATACCACATGCCCGAGGTATTCTAGGGATGTTTTCCCAAAGTGGCTCTTTTGACAGCTTGGTAGTCATGCTATGGATCTCGAGGCGCTCGAGAACTCTTAGAGGTGTAGCAGATCCTCCTCTCATGTCTTGGGGTATATGATGACATCGTTGAGGTATGCAAAGCAGAGCTGTCCGATGTACCTGGTTAAGACTTCCGACGACATGAGCCTCTGGAAGGTGGCGGGTGCGTTTTTCAGCCCGAAGGGCATAATGCGAAACTGCAGAGTTTCTCCTTCGGGGCTGGTAAAGGTGGTGTAGCGCCTGCTGTCCAGGTGTACCGCTGTCTGCCAGTATCCTGACTGTAGGTCGAGGGTATCTACTAAAAATCTGTGCTTCTCCTATAACGCATAATGTATGGGCCAGATTAATGGCAGGTGGAGCAGTGGAGTGAGTGACGTCATTCAGAGCCTTATAATTCATACAGAACCACAGCTGTCCATCTTTTTTCGGAACCAACACGATGCGTGAATTGTATGGTGAATCTGACTGCTCAATAATGTCTTGCTGTTTCATTTCCTTTATCTGATCCATGATCAGTTGACAGCACCTTGCAGACACTCGAAATGGTCGGTTGTACATGGGCTTGCTGGTAGTTGGCCATATCTTGTGCTGTATGGTTCTAGTCTGACGAAGCACTCCTTTGGCTCCGAACGCCCCAGTGTGCTTGTCCAGAATTTGTTTCAGTTGTTGGAACCACTACCTGGACTGAGGCTCGGTGTTTGTGGCCTAAGTGAACTTTGCTCTGTCTATGGATCATTACGCACTGTTGTTGCTGGAGCCATGGGTAACCAAGAATAACCATCTCCTGTAGCTTGGGAGCTACAACGAACTCGGCAGTGCTGGTTATTTTCTGCACAGTGAAAGTGAGAGTGAATTTTCCATCCACCACCGCAAGGATGCATCTGGGTTTGGCCATTCTGGCAGTTTTCAGTTGGGGCCATATTATTTCCCACTGTGCAGAGAGTAAGTCGCTGCATATAATATTCCCGGTCGCCGCAGAGTTCAGTAGTGCTAACGTACTTTTGGCCGTTTAACATGAATTCCATGTGAGTAGCCTCGGGCGGTTCGGCCTCTTCGTCCATTAATTGATTGACGGTCCCTTTGGTTCTGGCGGAGTCGGCCCTTTTGATTCGCCTGCATCGGCGTTTCCCGCCTGTGAGGATCCCTTCAGTGAGTTGAGAGTGGGTCACGGACCACCAGTTGTGTCTCCATCTTCCACACGAATGTGTGGCGCCGGCCATGTTGGGTAGGCTTTATGAAAGTGATAGCCGGAACAGAACCAATGCTTCACGAGATTACATACCGGTGGTGCGGGCGCCAGTGTCTTGACTTTCTTTGCTTGCGTTTTCTCTGCTTCCGCAGATTTGGCTTGGTTTCGGGCATTCCAGACGAACCTGTGTCTGTAGGTTGCACTTGATTGCTCGCGCCCGGTCCACCAGCTCTTTTATGTCTTGTGGCTTAGGTAAAATTAGGAGATTTCGTAGCTGTGGTAACAGCATGCGGGTGATGTGTCGTACTCAACTTTCCTCGGTCTCCTGTGGGAAAATTCGTCGGAACATCTGCACCTTCCTGCAGATGAATATTTAAGTATCTTCCCCGAGGGTCTGGGTCCGGCTGTAGAATTCCGTGGTGATGTTGGCTAACACCTATTAGCCGATAAATTCCGTAGCTAGCTGGTTTCGTAACTGAGGCCACTCGGTGATAAACTCCCCATATTTCCACCACTAGTCGAGTACTCTACTCTTGAGGCATACTTGTGTGAGTTTAACCCACTGTTTTTGTGGATTTCCTTGCTCTTTGAATTCCTTCTGTCAGGAAGGAGATTGGGTCGTTATGGGACCGACCCGTGAAGTCGAGAATCTGGAGTTCCCCTGATGAATGGCACAGTTCGGTTTTCTGCCCGTGCTTGGGACTATGTGGCCAGTATTACGTGGTTCGCTGACAGATGTCACATCTATAGACCATTCCCAGCCTGGTCACCCATTCGTCCGGCCAACCAATGCAGACATGGTGGAATGTTTCGGTGCAAATAATGCACCTCACTGTGTATTGCCCCTGCCCTTGGCAGATCAATCAGCTACAATACGCTGTTTGGCGCATCCGGTAGTCCTCGCACCAGTATTCAAGGCTGTCGGTGTGGCGGACAATGTCATCCCAGCCTAAACAGGCATAGTGAAACTGACACTGGCAATAGCAATGCGTGCACTCGATTCTGTGGATCCCTTCTCCGGGGCATTCTGCCTTAGCGCATTGGTTACTAGGGATGTATTCCATGGTTTCCTCCAAGTGCTCCCGCATTACATCGTTGGTATCTGACATCATTGGGGTTTCTTAAGCGCCATGAGGTGTTTTTCGACTCCTCGAAGCCTGGTCTCAGTTTACTTCGAGCCTTGACTAGTTTTCCCGCCTCGGAGTCGTGCTGGCCTGGTTAGGCCTTATTTGCCCCCAAATTACGATGGCACGATATTGGACGCCAAAAAGTTCCCTCCTTGGTGCATGACAGTCCTGACTGGCTAACTGTTTCTGTTCTGGGTGACTTACTCGACACTAGGCGAGTCGCGTCTCAAGGCGGTTATTCAGTTCTGGGCACAGGGGCCCACCTGGTGTACAACACGGGCCTTGTTGGTCGGCGACTGGGTATGAAGTCGGGTTCGACAAGCTTTACCCGGCGTGGTGCGGGTTTGGATTGTGGTGCAGTAAGACGGTGTGGTGGTTCGGTATGTGGCGGTATTGTCCCTGTTTCCACTACCTGGGTGGCACTCGACTGAGAGGTTGTGTGTGCGGGTGTGGTGCTTGGCTGTGGTTCTAGTGCACATATGGACCTTTACTTTCGCCGAACACCGCCTCCTGCACTATGGGGTCGTATCCTTCCGCGACCTTGGTGGGTGGTTTGAACAAATCCACGGGCGTGACAGCAGGTGCAGTTATGGTGAGACGTCTCGGCAATGCAGCCTTTTCACGTGGATTGAGCAGTCCGAACCTGCTAGGAAGGATACGAATATGTATCCCATATGGATTTTTGGAGATAGCTCTCGCCTTCTTGGCTTGTCTCTCTACTCCACCCCTATGAGTGTAAGGAATTAGGCACAAAAATCGGGGCTGCAGGAGATAGGCAGTTGACATGTATGTGTCCAAGTGTAGGTGCTAATTATTGCCGCCAACACTGCCTACTCCCGACTCCTCCTCCAGGTACAGAATGATCGAGCTACCATGTTATGGTTGCGGGAACCGCACGGTGTTGACCCACGGGGGTAGGTTTCTCTGCACCAGAGCACAACTCACTCGGTACCACCAGTAAGCAGAGAGAGTTGAGCACCCTGGCTGGCAAGCCGATCCCACCGGGAGTGTACCTAGTGTCGTGGCTCTACTATTTCTCCCGGTGCAAAGAATGGGTGGTCTTCCAATACTGGTGAGGGGTCTCCGCAGACTCCAAGAAGATTCTCTCCTCGGCACCACAAAGTTGAGCGGCGAGGTGGTGGCCACTTCAAGTCGGCAAGCCAACTTCTAAGGGACGGTATCCGTTCACTGCCGGGGCAGCGAATGGGTGGCCTTCCAAGGTTACGCTGTTGTGTTGTGCGTATAAGTTCGGCACAACAAAACCCGGTCTCCTGCTGAGTTCTCCAGCTCCGATATGACACAAGGAAGGAGCTCGGAGCGAAAGTCAAGAGATCTGGTAGGATCGGTGTTTATTGACCCTAAGGAAATAAACAGAGATGATAGAAGTGCTATCTCTTAATTTAGCACGGACTAGGCAGAGGGTAAAACATCCTATCTTCAAACAGGGGAAGGCGCCCTGTGCAAAACTACTAGGAGAGCAAGTAGCTGGTGCATGTTGCGTGATATTAAATCGCTGGGCGAGCTCTATTCTAAGGTTATCCATAAGGGACCGAACGTGTCTTAGTATGAAGCTGTTGACGCCACTGTTTCTTCCTCAGGTCGTGTTAGATAGGATCTTCGGCCGCACGAGGTGAGCAGTAATGTACTAGGAGAGGTTTGAGCCTCGGCACCAATAGCGGGAGAGATGGGAGCTCGGGAGAGGCGATAGAGAACTGAAGCAGAACCGAGAACTGACGATCTGAGGTTTTTTCTAAGGCTATCCTATTTTTAAGTATTAGGTGTGCGCCTGTGGTAGGACAGGAGCTAACTGTGTCTCAGGACTGCGCCCCTTACGCCTAAAAGGAACGGAATTCATGCAAGAAGGCGTGCATCTCGGCAAGAGGGATTGGCAGCCATGGCCAGAGTTTAAGGCAATAACTACTTCTCCAAGTGTACCTATAGCTGGAACTATATTCTAGAAGGGGTATGGTAAAACCCGCACAGACATGATAAAACCCATACCGACAGAAAATACAAATTGTAGGAGCATTAATGAAAATTCTACATGAAATAGCAGGTGTGGACTGAATATTGATTTAATATGACAGAAGAACTAGAAGAGAGGGGGCGGGGCTTGTGAGCGTATGTTTGGGGTACATGCGCCCTTGAGTTGGGTAATGCTGTCCATGCTCCTGCGCAGGTTGTCCGCACAACAACATTGACAGCAGTGTTTAATGCAGCCCCCCCCCCCCCTGCTTCTCGTCAAGGTTTGATGATTTTTTTTCCAACTTCCCTATTACTAAGTGTTAAGTGAAAGCCCGGTGGGTAGGGCGGGATCTTATTGCATCTCAGGATTAACTCCTTACGTCTACAAGGAAAGGAAATCATGCAAGAAGACACGCATCGCGGCAAAGAGGGATTGGGCAGCCATGGCCAGGATTTAGGCCATGACTACCTCCCTGAGTGTACTTGTAGTTAATACTATGACTAAGAAGAGACTGGAAAAACCCGTCAAAGACGACGTAAAAACGTAGTCGAGAGGAAATAATTCGAAATTATTCATGGAATAAAAGAAATGCAACGGGAGACAGAGGTTGGAACTCGTGCTTTATTAGTATAGATGAAAGATTAGGTGAGAGGGTGTGCTGCAATTAGGATTACTCAAATCACACTGGCTTCTGCCAGGGTAGTGCAAGTACCACCCTGGTGAGGGAAGTGGTGCTATGGGGCCATTCCTTCCGGTTTCCCAGTAAACCTGAAACTAAAATAAATATAAGTGAGCTACCAGTGAGTGTCAGCAGAGCCAACACTCACTAGTTTTTACATGATCAAGAGAGACAGCGAAGATCTGTGGAAAGACAGAGGAAAGAGTTAGCTAGCCTAAGAGACCTAATACTAAGATATGTACTCGGGGACATATGTCTTAACTTAGTGCTGTGAGGCACTTCTACAGGTTGTGTCTAAATTCCCATTACACATTGTAAGGGCATGTAGTTGAGACCAAGACGGTTACATTTTGCATAGGAACTTATGTGCGGAAATATACAGTTTCCCCGCGACAAACGAAACGCCATCAAATCACATGTTGACCACTCCCACATCTGCAAAATACTGTACATTGTTTATTTTCTGGGTTCACTTACAAGAAGGGCTCGACGTGACGACCAGCGACGTCCCAAATAACAAAATAGTTTTAAATATGAAGCTATAGTACTGTTTATGTGACACAGTATCGGCTTGCAATAAATATGTTCATGCGTGTACTATAGTTAACAAGCTTAGTTTGTAGCACTTCACCAGGTAAGGTAGCACAGTGGTTCGGGAAGACATGAGTTCGAATCCTGGTCTGGCCATTCTGATTTGGGTTTTCCATAGTTTTCTGAAGACGCTCCAGGCAAATGCTGGGATAGTTTCTTACTGAAGGTCATGACCGATTCCGTCCTCTCTGAGCAACTTGCTCCGTCTCTAATAACCACGTTGTTGACGAGATATTACGCTCTAATTACCTACCTACTTTTGTAAAACTTCATAGAACAGGGTAAACATTTACAAAAAAAAAAATGTGCTTGCAAAATATATAAAAAAATCAGTTTTAAAGGAAATAAAAAAATGTCATTAATTTTACCACAAAAATCTGTGTCTAGTTATCAGCGATTATTATTCTTCAGGCTACTCACTATAATTAATTAGAAAAAATAAACTACCAAAATTAATATCACATTTTTGAAACAGGCTGTAGGGGGAACTACAACTACAGAATGTGTGTGTAGTAGTTTAAGGATCTTAATTCTTAACGAAGTAAGAATTGATAACATAATGCAACAGCATTGGACAAAAATGTGAATTGCAGAAAAAGCAGAAAAAAAGTACCATCTTTAACATTTTGCATATGACTTCTTCTCGACCCTTACAAATAAATATGAGATTCGATCAGAAAAGACAATCCGTACTACAATACTTTGTTCTGATCTCAAGTTGGTTTCTAGCGACTGTGTACGGAAATTCCGCACCAGTGTCTGTCTGAACATCAGTATAACTTGCCGATGAGTATTAGTTTATATTTTTATGGCCTCTCTATAAGGTGCTACACACAGCATAACAGAGACAATCTCCCAAGCGTGTGCTTGTCATTGGGTTTTTCAGAATGGTTCGGGATAATGAAGTCAGTCAGTGATCACTGATGTACATGATGGTTTAACATGATGGTAGATAAACATGTTTCACTCTCCTTCCCTTCCTCTCTCTCTCGCCCTCTCTTTCTTATGTGCTCTCTTTCTCTAGCACTCCCTCTCGCTCTCTCTGCCTCTCTCACTTTCTTTCTCTATCTCTAATTCTCTTTTTCTCTCTCTCTCTTTCTCATATATGATATACTGACATGTGACGCCTCGGCTGATTGGACGGTTTTACGTCAGAGAGGGGTGGTTTTGAGGGGCATTAGGTCAGGTTAACCCCTTCTGGTCCGGTTTTACTGATATTTTACATAATCTCTACGAGGTACTAGTGCCCTCCCAGTGTAGAGAGTAGGCCTGGTAGCTTTACAGTAGGGCATAAAATTTAGTTCGGGAAATGAGATCTTACATTTAAACTGGCTTACATTGCGCAGCATAAATGAGCCACACGTAACTTTAACTTGTGGCTTAACCTGTTGTGTCTCTACTTAGTGGGTGTTAATTGCAGGTAGATTAGTGATCTGGTTTCTGGGTTTTGGACATGTTCGTACGGGTGGTGTAATTGGCTCGAAACCGAGATAAGCGATGGGAACGACTGTCGACTGTTCCAGTTGGCTGAGATATTCAGCAATCCAGGGGTGAATCTCCTCGCTCAGATGGGCCGGTACCTCAAAGAGGTACTTCGGAATCTCTGGAGCGATGGGAATCAGTAGGCAATATAGTTCTTGTGCTTGATCCTTAGGTGTGAGCTGGCTAAGTGTGTTGATGAGGAAGGGAGTAAGCTCCTGTAAGCATCCAGAAGTGGTTAGCACTTGTTTAACCTTTTCATGGAGATCAATCCAGTGGGAGGAAAACATTAGGATCAGAACACACACACCCTCACATCTGCGAGGGTTCGCAGGTTACGTGTATCTCTACTATGTGTAAGGCCATGTGGTATGTCTGCCGAGTGGATGGACACCTCCTTGCAGTACTCTGCACCTAAACACGGTGAGCACTGACGTTTCGGCCTCACCGACGATAGTCTCAATACATGGATGTTGCTCAATAGATCAAGTCTTCCCAACTCAGGAAACGACCTCTCCTGCACCTAAACGTGATGAAGAGGGCGAGCACCTAGCCGAGAAGTTGAACTTGAGAGACAGAGTACCTGTGTGCATTCTATACTGTTCTGCCTACCGAGGGGTATGCAGAAAGGCTGGCCTGGCTAGTGCAGGTGGGTAAGTTGGAAGTGTACTGGCTCGATTGAGAAATTTTTACCATGTCACTTGTGTTACTCTTAGCAGTGTGAGGTAAACTAAGAAAGGTGAAATGTCTACAGGACGATGGTACCCTTGAGTCAGTTGAACAATATTTATTTGTTCTAATGGGAAATAAACATGCATCGCAATATCTCCTCAACACTGGCAAGAGCTTAGGGAAGCTATAACCTATGCTGTTCAGGTAGAGGCCACCTGGTTCTGAACTACAAAGGTAGGGTAGACGAGCAATACAAAAATAACTTAAACTGGTGTAAACTCCCTACGCAATTATTTCCCAGAAGGGGCCGCAGTGTCTAGTGTTTAGACGACGTGTGGCATGTAATCTTCGAGGAAGACTAAGTAGGTTGAGAGCAGGATGGTTCCGACACGGAGGGGCGGTGGATACGAAGGAGAGGAGTTCCCTTCGGCACTAAAAGTGTGGTGAAGGAATCAGCGAGGAGCGAAGTGAGCTAGGTTAGCTTGAGGCGCAGGTTGGTCAGTGTATCTGGCACCGACTCTCTATTTATAATCTGCCGGGCTTCTACTATTCGTTCATTGGCTGGTGAGTTCGTTGACGAGTGGTTGGTAGCTGGAGAGGAGGGGTGACAATAGCATTGCTTCTGGGTGGCTGTGATGTAACCGGCCGTCTTGGAGATGAGGAGGCAGCGGAGAATACTGGTGTAGCCATCTAGTGGTGTGTAGTGGGTTCGGAACATTGGAGCATAGTCTTGGTGAGCCGGTGAATAATAAGAAATCAGGCGCAAAGCATGCCCGCTGATGAGCTGAAGTCGGTTTTTCCGCTATTGCTGCAAAGACGTCATGCGTCAATTTTCCCCTCTTCACTGCGACCAAAGCTCATCCTCAAAGAAGTGAGGCGAAAAACAGATTCTTTGCAGGAATGTAGAACTGTCCCCACAAGAACAATTTGTTTTCCTCTCAGCTGTGGTTGGGCTCCTGAGAAGTATGGCATGGGTCGAGAACAAAATTTCTTCGAGGGATTACAGAGCTGTCCTCTCATCAGCAATTTTCTTTCTTTCTTTGTTTTACTTCTGTAGCTCCCGCTACTCGTGTGCTTCTGCTCTGCAGCTTGCCCTTAACCTTGGCATAGCAAAGAAGCACCTGGGTTGGAAGAATGTCCGGGCGACCGCATGCGCAGTGACTTCTTTTATTTCATTTCTTAGCTCATTCGACTCCTAGACATCTGTGTCTCTCTCAGATGCATGGCAGCATCCTCCTCTCGTTCGGGAGGAACGATCACTGGGTCGATCTGGGCTGCGGCTGCATCGGGCGTCTCTGCGAGGTTCTCCTCTTATCCGGGAAGAGCGGCAATCGGGATGGCTGCGACATCTGGAGGTGGCGACCTGTGAACATACTGAACAGAGGTGGTCGCGAGAACGATCGGTGGTTCCCCATGAAGTGATGGTGAAGCAGATACCCCTATGAAGTTTCCTCCTTGGCTGCCCTTCTCTCGCCAGTGAAGAGGAGCCTGGAAGTCGGCTGTAGCACTGGATGGCGCCAGAAAATGGAAACAAGTGGCCTCTGCATTGAATGTAGACTCTGCTGCCAGGGCAGACACAAGACATGAAGTGATCGCGGCCACAGGTACCAACTGAACGGTGATCTCAGGTGAGGTCTGATGTGGGCTAGCAGTTCTGCTTTGTGCCTCTCTTGTGGGAGGCTGCATCTCGGCGGTGGGGGCTGCTATGACATCTAGTGTTGCAGCCATCTCGCTGAGCAGGCTTACTGGTGCTGGGGTGTGGGTGAGGTTAGTGGAGGCATTGGCTTCTGGAGTGCTGTTGGTCTGACAGAATTCGTAGCTGAAGTACTCTTGGTGATGGCGTTCTGACAAGGCAGCAGGTAGCTTGGCGCTCGATCTAGCAGGCTTCTCCAAGATACTTCTGATGTACTAGGTGTCCACTTTTTGGCTCGGTTGGCGAAATTTCTGCGAAACTCAGAGGGCTTCGAAGGCAGCGCCCGTTCTGATTCTTTGATTTTGGGTTTGGGAAACTCTATCCAAGTCGGTATGGAATAAATAGTTCCGTTGCTGTGATGCATTCCTTCATTTGGCTCTGGAGGCTACGATGTCCGTGCTTCCCCTGGATGGGTGTGGTCGGCAAGTACTTCTACGTCGTCCAGAGTGTCAGAAACAGTAGATGCTGGGATGTGTATGGCAGGTTCCTGGGCTTTTTCAGAGACAGCCTCATATGTCCCCTAGTGGCTTTACGTATTCACTCTCAGTGGTCCGCTGTCCAATACACATTTTTTTTGGCATCCCACGACCTTGTAGGGCCTTCCCACTTTCCGGCGAGTCCCACACTAAATTGATTTTGGCCTCGACTCTGAGGGTGACTGCAGAGTAAGATGGCCTGGCCCATTTCAAAGGCTCGTACACCGGTGCATGGTGATGGATTCTTCTTAATGATATGCGCCTCTTGACAGTCCCTTCCCTTATATATCTGGTTCAGCATGGTTAGATGTACAGTTTCAGGTGTAGGAGCTCAGTAGGACCTTATAGTTCATGCAGAACCTCAGTTGTCCATACTTCTAGGGTACAAGCACAACATGAGAGTTGTATGGCGAGTCCGATGGCTCAACGATTCCCTGGCACTTAATGTCTTCCAGCTGTTCCATTATGAGGCAGTGGCGCCTAGCTGAAAAAATTGAATTGATGGTTATAGATGGGTATTTGTGGGTTCAGCACTATCTCATGCTGGATCGTTCGTGTTTGATGAAGCATTCCCCCAGATCCAAAAGCTCTGGCGTGTTCGTCGAGGATTTCTTCCAATTGTTGGAACTGCATCTAAGTAAGGTGTGGTTAATTTCCTCTTCACAGAGGGCTTGAGGCTTCGTGACATCAGGCTGGTGTTCCCAATTCACGGTTATGTGTTGGTTGTCACAAAGGTATACTTAGCTTAGCCCATGGTCCATTATGCATTGTTGCTGCTGAAGCTATGGGTGGCCTATTATCAATTCTTTCTGGATTGTTGGTGACACGACAAACTCAGCTTGGGTCTTGATTCGTTGAAGCTCAACAATGAGGGTATTTCGGCCGTCAATTGTCAGCTTGCATTCTGGTTTTGCCAATCTCACTGTTTTGGTTTGAGGACGTAGTTTGGCCCCTTGGTCGTCCATGATGATGTCTCGCCTGACGAAATTGTCAGAAGCGACTGAGTCTAGCAGTGACAAAACATCCTTCCCATTGACTTGAACTTCGATGTGTGGGGCTTCGGGTACTTCAACTTCCTCGTCTAGGAGCTGGAAGGTTTTCCCTTCATGTCCGATGGGGTGGCCCCGTTGGCCTGTCAGTAATAGCGTTTCCCTTCTGTGGTGCACTCTTCTGATTCGACTCAATGTGGGTGGTATACGGAGTATGGTTTGAAACCCCTTATTACATTCGTTTCTGTCTTTGCGCTGGCCTCTGCGAGCAATCTCAGTTAAAACAGTCTTCGGGGTAATACCAACACTTTGGTAGGCATGGAGCGGGTTGTGTGGGCGGCGTCGGTTTGCTATGTTGTTCAGATGGCTTGTCTGACTTTCTTTGCTTGGTTGGTCTCAGGCGGTCTGGGATGGTATGTGCTTTGAAGTTGTGCTCTACTTCTCTTGCTCAGTCGACTAGATCGTCCAATGTGAGGGGTTTGGAGATGAATAGAAGGTTTCTGAGTTGAGGTAACAACAGGTGGGTAACCTGCTGCACACAACTATCCTCATCTCCACCCGGGAATATTTTGTGGTACGTCTGAACCTGGAATCGGACAAAGATTTTGACTACCTCGTCTGGTGTCTGGATGCGGCTGTAGAACTCCGCAGTTTGGCGCGACAGCATATCTTCGCCTGTGAATTGTTGTGATAGTCGGTTTCTGAGTTGGCTCCACTCCGAGAAAATTCGCCATAATTTTGCCACAAGTCAAGGGTTCTGCCCTAATTTGGCCTGCGCTCGTGGGGCCCATTGCTTTTTGGGCACTTTGTGGGGATGAAACCCATTCGCATTCGTCCATGAACACTAGTGGGTCCTCGAGAGGTCGTCCTGCAAACTCAAGCTGGCAATTGAGGCTATCCTGTGCATTAAGCGGTGCTGTGTTGGGAGGCTGGTCCTTGATTGTGTGGAATGTTTCCAACAGGTGGTCTAGAAATATCACATTGATAAACCATGCTGGGCCTAGCGATGTGTTTCTCTGGCCAACCTGTACATCGATGGTGGTAGGTCTCTCCACACAGGATGCAGCGCACTGTGTAGGTACCACTCCATGGGCGGGTTATCCAACAGCAGAATGCAGTTTGACATGTTCGACAATCATCACAATGATACTCAAGGCCATCGTTGAAGTGGGGTTCATCTGTCAAACATAGGCAGGAATAATGATACCATTGTTGGCAATGAGAGCATTGTACTCAGTGGTTCTCCATTTCAGGACAGTTAGACTTTGAACAGCGGCTGAGTTTGGCAGCGGCTGCAATGGCACCGCTGAGCTCGTGCTCGCTCATATCGGTTTCGGACATTCTGGACATAATTTTGAGCACTACGAGATGTTTATTGGACTCCCCGAAATCCAGATGGTTTGGCTTGGTCTGGCTGACATGTCCATGCTATATAGACGACACTATAACAGCGAAATTCTCCATGTAGGGTGCAAGAAAAACTATGCCTCCACTTCTTCTTGATGCATAATGCATCGGCTGACCGGATGTTCTTATGTCAGAGAGGGGTAGTTTTGCCCCCTTCTGGTGGGGTTATTCTGGATTTAATGTATTCTCTACGATGTACTGACGCCCGCCCAGTGTAAAGAGTAGGCCTGGAAGCTTTGCAGAAGGGCATAAAGTCGGGTTCGGGCAATGAGATATTATGTTTCAACTGGTTTACTTTGGGCTTAACTTGATGTGTCTCTCCTGAGTGAACGTTAACCACAGGTATATTAGTGATCTGGTTTCTGATTTTTTTTGGATGTGTTGGTGAGGGTGGTGTACCTTGCTCGAAGTTGAGATAATAATGGGAACGACTGCAGACTGATCTGGCTGAGATATTAGGCAATACACGGATGAATCTCCTCGCTCAGACGAGTCAGTGCCTCGAAGAGGTCCTTCAGAATCGCTGAAGTGATGGGAATCAGTAAGCAACATAGGTCCTGTTCTCGACCCTTAGGTGTGAGCTGGCTAAGTTCGTTGATGAGGGATGGGGTAAGCTCCTGTAAGAATCTAGAGGTGGTTAGCACTTGTTTAACCTTCTCATGGAGATCACTCGAGCAGGAGAAATGCATTTGGACCAGAACACACACACGCTCAGGTCTGCGAGGGTTCACACGTTACATGTATCCCTACTACATGTAAGGCTACATGGTACATCTGCCGAGGGGATGGGCATCTTCTCGCAGGGCTCTGCGCCTAAACACAGTGAGCACTGAGATTTTGGCCTAGCCATAGACAGTCTCAAAACATGGTTTTGTTCAAAACCCCACGTCTTCCCAACTCAGGGAACGACTCTTCTAGCCTCTAAAGGCGGTTGACAGGGCGAGCACCCAGTCGACAAGCTGAACTTGAGAGACAGAATACCTGTGTGCATGCTATACCATTCTGCCTACCATGGTATGCAGAAAGGCTGGCCTGAATAGTGTGAGTGGGTAAGCTGGAAGTGTACCTGTTTGAATGAATAATTTTTATCGGGTAACCTGCATTACTTTCAGCAGCGTGAGGTAAACTTCGAAAGGCGCAACATCTACAGGAAGGTGGTACCTTTGAGTCAGTTCAACAACGTTTATTTCTTGTTTCAAGAAATAAATATGTGTTGTCACACTACCTCCTAAACACTGGTAAGAGATTAGGGAAGCTTTAACCTTCGCTGTCCAGGCAGAGGCGACCTGGTTTAGAACTCCATAGATGGGGTGGATGAGACTATAAAAATAACTTAAACTGGTGTAGACTCCCTATGCAATTGTTGCCCAGAAGAGGCCAGTGTCTAGTATGACACGTAATTTTCGAGGAAGACTAAGTAGGTTGAGAGCAGGAGTGTTCCTGCAAATAGGGACAGTGGATACCAAGGAGAGGCGTTCCCTCGGAACTAAAAGTTCGGTGAAGGAAGGGAAGGTATCAGCGAGGAGCGAAGTGAGCTAGGTTAGCGTGAGGTGCAGACTGGTCAGTGTATCCAGCAACGACTCTCTATTTATACTCTGCCGGGATTCTACTATTCGTTCATTGGCTGGCGAGTTCGTTGACGAGTGGTTGGTAGCTGGAGAGAAGGGGTAACGATAGCATAGCTTCTGGGTGGCTGTGACGTGGTGATAAGGAGGCGGCAGAGAATACTAGTGTAGCCATCTAGCAGCGCACAGTGGAACTCGGTGCCTTGGAGCATAGTCTCGGTGGGACGGGGAATAATAAGAAATCAGGAACAAAGCTTGCACACTGATAAGCCGAAGAAAGTTTTACCCCATTGTTGCAATGACAACATGCGTCAATTTTATCCCTCTCCGCTGCGACGAAAGCTCACCCTCAAAGAAGCAATATGTAAAACAAATTCTTTTGCAGGAATGTAGAACTGTCCCCACAAGAACAATTTGTATTCCTCTCAGCTCTGGTTGGGCTCTTGAGAAGGATGGCGTGGGTTGAGAACGAAGTTCCTTTGAGAGACTGCAGAACTGTCCTCTCAACAGCAATTTTGTTTCTTTACTGGTTTTGCTTCTGTAGATCCCGCTACTCGTGAGTTTCTGCTCTGCGTTTGGCGCTTCCGAGTTTGCCCTTGACCTTGGCGTAGCGAAGAAACAGCTAGGTTGGGAGAATGGCCGAGCGGCCGCATGTGCAGTGACTTCTTTTATTTTATTTCTTAGCTCACTGGACTTCCAGACGTCTCTGTCTCTCAGATGCATGGCAATATTGCATTTTCTCTCTCATCTTTCACCTTGGTCTCGAGTAGCACTGGCATTCATGCCATATTTTTATCTTCATGAGCTATTCGTGTGGGTTTATTTTTAACCTTTGTGTTCGGTAATGTCGTGGTAAGTGACCCGGGTGGTGTACACGAGCCTGTTTTCATCAATGCATACCGTCCTACAAATTGAGCATTAGGGCAACAATAAAAATACTTAGCACAGCAGCACTGTGAATAAGGGGGTAAGCAAATACATGGTGGGCGGCACGTGGAATAAGAACGATCCTCGGGGAATAAAAATAAGAACGAATGCAATAAAATATAAAAAATTCTGTCCAAGCACCCTCTTGTTAGGACGTTTCAGCTGTGCTCTGTTGTGGCCACCTGTGCGGAAATAGACGAGTGACTTCAACTCTAGTCTCCTAAGTGTTGCACAGCAGGCAATACAACTTGCGTGTTAAGAAAAGTTAACGGGGTTAGTCATCTGAGCGCTTACAGACTCAGCTGACTGCTAAGCTTTGCAAAAGGAGTGTGGTGGCAGTGAAGTTAACTAGTACAATTATGTGCGATTGCCATTACATTAAAAATAAATATTAGGGGATCACTTTAACATATAACCCTTCAATATTTACATTCCTTTTGCGCAACCTTTCTGATTTGTTTTGTTTTAAAATGCATTTTAATGGCTGCATTTTTTGAGGTTCTGCTCTACTCAATGCAATTTCATTGCATTGGTGGGTTCGGCCAGGTGAAACTGGCAGGTGGCCTCCATCGTGACTCACAGTAACAGACAGCTGCTAAGCTGGCCCTGCAGGTGCAGGGTGGCTGCTCTCGTCGTGGAGGTTCGGCCGCCGTGGTGTGGTCGCCGTATTGCATGGAGCTATCAGTGACCATCAGGTGCAGATTAGGGAGAGTGTCACCTACCCTCTCGATTGCTGAATCAGGTGCTAGTGTCTGCATCATTGGTTGTAAAAACAACCATTGGGATCCTTTGTGGGATGAAATGGCCTTGAAAGCAGCCTGGACTGCAGTTGTCTCTGCAGGGCTCTCCTCTCGTTCGGGAAGAGTCATCACTTGGTCGATCTGGGCTGCAGCTGCATCAGGCGTATCTGCAAGGTTCTCCTCTCATCCGGGAATAATGACCATCGGGATGGCTGCGGCGTCTGGAGGTGGCGACCTGTGAACAGACTGAACAGAGGTGGTCGTTGGAACGACCGGTGGTTCCCATGAAGGGATTGTGAGGCAGGTGATCTCAGATAGATCTCGCATGTGCTGGCAGTTCTACTGGGTGCCTCTCTCATGGGATGCTGCATCTCAGCGGTGGCGGCTGCTAGGATGTCCGACATTGCAGCCATCTCGCTGAGCGGGCTCACCGGAGCTAGGGGTGTAGGTGAGGTCTGTCGAGGTGATAGCTTCTGGCGTGCTGTCCGTCCGATGGAATTCGTAGCTGAAGTACTCTTGGCAATGGAGTTCTGATGAGGCCGCTGGTAGCTTGGCTCTCGATCTAGCAAGCTTCTCCAAGATACTTCTGACGTACTAGGTGTCCACTTTTCTTGTCGGTCGGCGAACTTTCTGCAAAACTCAGTGGGCGTTGAAGGCAACATCCATTCTGATTCTTTGATTTTGGGCTTGGGAAACTCTATCCATGTCGGTGTGGAATAAATAGTTCCCTTGCTGTGCTGCATTCCTTCTTACGGTTCTTGAGGCTGCGATGTCCGTGCTTCCTCTCAAGGATAGTGGTCGGCAAATTCTTCTACATCGTCCGACGTGTCAGAAAAGAGTATATGCTGGGATGTGTATGGCAGGTTCCTGGGCTTTTCCGGGTAGGGCCTCTTCTGTCCCCTAGTGGCTTTGCGTATTCGCTCTCGGTTTCTACTGAGACTATCTATGTGTGCATGCTTTTTCCTACTGCTATACTTGATGACAAATATGTACTCTAATATTTTCAAAGTCCATTTTGTTGTCCTACCAGTACTGTGGGAGTTCAATTTAAGTCTGTCCAGATAGCGCAAACTATGATTGTCAGTCACTACAGATAAACGTTTTAGATAGATGTATGGCCGGAACTTATCCAATGCATACACTATAGCTAAACATTTTAGATGGATAGTAGGATGGCCTACCTATATTCTGCAGGGGTCAACATATGGCTGGTATAAGTGGGTGTAACATCGCTTCTCGTCTCTGCATCAAAATGACTCCGATACCCTGGGTATTTGCATCTGTGTGGATCTCAATGGCATCTCCTTCTTGAAAATGGACCAAAGTAAGGGGTGAAGTCAGCCTTTCTTTTAACTCCCAGAAAACTATTTCTTGGGCCTCACCCCAACTGAACTTTTAATCCTTTTAAAGCAAACAAGACAGTGGATATACAATAATGGAGACATTTCGGACAAACTTGCGATAAAAAGAAGATAGGTCTAGGAAACTCCTTACACCTCTGGGGTCTGTGGGTCCCGGAAATTATTTTACTGCCCTTACCTGGTTGGGATGGGGTTTGATTCCCTCACTGTTTACCACGTGCCCTAGAACCTCAGTACCCTCATACCCGAACGAACACTTAACATGTCTCAAATCTCTTTATCACCTGCTCTAAGCAGTGCAAATGTTGTTCAAAATTACTGCCTGTCACTAAATAGGCATCTAAATAAACTAGGCATGAACCCCATTTTAACCCTGCCAACATTTTGTCCATATACCTTTGAAAGATCGAAGGGGCTGTTTTTAAACCCAATGAAAGAGTTTGAAAACAGAAAGTGCCCTCGGGGGGTTATGAAGGAGGTTTTCTCTTGGTATTTTTCGGCCACCTTGGCGATACCCCGAGTTCATGTCTAAGTGGCTGAAAAATTTCTCCCCTGTTAAATAACTCAGAAAATCATCTATTCTTGGTAAAGGATATTTATCGTCCTTCAAAATGGAGTTAACCCGGTAATCACCATCTTTTGTTCTCACCAGTACAACTGGGGTACACAAACTATTGCTAACAGATCTTACAGTTCCATTTTTTATTTGCTCCTCGATTATGTCATGTATAACCTCTTTTTCACCAGGTGACACTCTATAGGGGACTGAAGTGACAGGCGGGCTACTACCCATGTCTAAGGTTACCACTTCTTTGTGTGTCCTACCTATTTGATTTGGTTTCCAACTGAAGTATTTATATAACAGATCTCGTAGCTAACTTCTTTGCTCAGGTAACATATTTGGATTAATATCTAACTTCCCTTTGTCAAAATCGTCTGTTTTAATCTCTTTAGCGATTGATACAGTAATTACCTTTTCTGTGGTTGCCTCGTCAAATTTACACAAACTCCCTAGTTTCATAACTTTTCGTAAAGTTACTTTACTGTATGAGGTATTGGTTGCCCATAATTTGGTCTGTTTTCCTGTACACAAAATACTGTGGGGTACCAATACTGACTGCTTGTCATACACCTGGTCAAAGAGTTCATGTAAAACTTCTGCCAGAAGGATAGTGGTTGAAAACTAAAACTCGATTAATTTATGCATGCGAGGTTCTAACCTATCACGATTTTTCACCAACATGCACCCTAACCTAAAATTTGTTTATTTAGTTTTCTCGGTCTCAATAGTTACATGATATGTTAGCTGGGCCTGGCATCTCTGTGAGTGATAGCTGCTTTTGTCCTGAAACTCCAGAAACACCCTGGGTTCAGCATTTCTCCACCATTGTTGGGGGATCAGTTTAGCATCTACCAGAGAAAAGCTGCCCCGCTATCAATGAAAATACTGGTCGGTTACCCAAACAATCTAGTGTGTCGGCTTATTACTCCTGCTTCTATAGAAAGTGGTAGCTTAAGATGCTGAGATGAATCATTCCCCCTGTCCTGATTCGCCCACCTTAGTTTTCCTCCTTACTACTTACTAGTTGCTTCACTTGGCCAAGGGTTTTTCTAGTAAACTTTTCTAACATGTCCAGTCCTTCCGCATCTGTAACAGATGGGAAATTACGTCCATCTGAGGCTTGTTTTGGCCTAACACTGCCCATTTCCATCGATTGACTATTTTCCTTGTTTTCCTGTTCGGAGGAAGTACCCTGATATTTAGTAGAATCTTTGTGTGAATCACTATTGTCACCCCTGTTTTGTCGTAACCACTTCATTCGGCACGCCATCTCCCTCATTTGTTTACTCAGTAATTCTACTGCCTTCTGCAATTGGGCCACTTTGCTACCGCCTTGCTGCTCCCATGGAGCCCCATTACCTGAGCCACCTTACGATTTTCTCCGCGAGCTGCCCCAGACCACTCTGGTGCAAGGGTTCGCCTATTATTGTATAATAGCTGCCTACCTCAATATTTCTCAAATTTTAAATTATCTGTGACACCGTTTTGTCATCTAAAATTATGACTTTTCCCACAAAGATAGGTTTCAGTCGTCTAAAAATGTACCTAATTTTATTTTCCTCTGACATCTTACTGTCAAGTTTGATGCATATACTGATTATGACGTACAAAAACTCCTCTAAGGATTCGTCGACACCCTGGACCCGAATCCTAAGGCGCATTTCTAAATCCTCAGCCTCACCCACTCTTGTAAAAGCTGCTTTCAACGAATTTGCTAATGCCCCAAAATAAGTTATTTCCTCAGCCTGGTCTCCTAGACTATCATACCAACGT
Source organism: Dryococelus australis (assembly GCA_029891345.1). Classification (NCBI taxonomy): domain Eukaryota; kingdom Metazoa; phylum Arthropoda; class Insecta; order Phasmatodea; family Phasmatidae; genus Dryococelus; species Dryococelus australis. The sequence goes on along the minus strand of CM056998.1, from coordinate 114,243,833 downwards.
GCAGCTGCCCCCTTTAAAAAGCTAGGAAGGTACAACAAACATCTCTTGTCGTCCCAGTTATTCACCACAGCTGCTCGCTTAAGATTTTTAAAATACTCAGAGACATCTTCCGAGCGTTTTCCGAAAAAACAACCAGGATCTACAAAGAACCTACCACCCTCCATCACTGCTGAATTATTACTACCTCCTGGGGTTACAGTCTCTAATCCCCATGCCGAATTTTCTCCTGGCATATTAGATGTAACTGGTTCCGATTCTGAACTGCTTTCAAATGAGTCGGTTCCCACTTCAATGCGTACAGTGGATCGCACGTCCATTTCCTTAACTTTATTTCTTGCAACACTACGTAACTTGCGTTCAGAGAACATGGCATAAACTGGCTGTCATAATTAAATTATTATGCTTCCCTCAGTTCCAATTAAGTTCTAGTCCTTACCAATGAGAAATAGTGAAACACCCAGACAAAAAAGAACAACTGACAAACCCTATAATTAATAGATAATAATTAATTGCCTAATTGATTAACATTAACACTGAGTACATAATGATAACCTATTCTAGCGACTTAATATAGACTGTGCAACATCACCATGTTACTTCCTCAAGAGCACAAAAATAAACACTATACCTATCGGTGTATTGCGTGGGTGAAGGGAAGTCAATCAGAACCCACCCTCGCAACAACAAAATACAGGGCGCCAAACACCACTTTGTTGCAAGGGAAAATTAAAAAGGGGTTGGGCCGGGGGGGGGGGGGGGAGTTGTAAATACTACCATGGGAAATAAAGTAAAAATGATTTCCAAAGTAAATTTGAGAAAAACAGAAAATCTAAAATTACCAATACTGATAATTAAAAGTATAAGTGGACAAACAAAGACTTGTCCACCAAAACAAACTCATTCCAAAACATTCAAAAGCGAGAAGGAACTAAAATAATTACCTCTACCACCAGGCCGTATTCTTATAAAAATGCAAAAGATAAGGGCCGCCAGGGACCCCTAGCTTGAAAACTAACTTTTACAACCACAATCTCCTCTGACTCTATCCCTAATGTTTTCTCTTCTGCAGTAAGCCATCCTCTGACTCTACAGTTGTTTTTAGGTTTTTCTGAAGTAAAAACTACATTCCACGCTGTTATTGCTTTCTCCTCATCAGGAAAACAAATCCTGTAGGATTTAGAATCCATCTCATAGCCTAAAAAAACTTCCTTCTTTTCCTTTAGGATCCAACTTTTTTCTCTTCTGGTCAGGAATATGTACAAAAACCATTAATCCCAAAATTTTGCGGTGATCTAATTTTATGGTCTTCTTAAACCACAATTCATATGGTGTTTTCCCTTTGACTGAACTTGTGCCTGTCAAGTTAATTGTGTAAACAGCCGTATGCACTGCCACAGCCCAGAAACGCTTTTCAAGTCCTGATTCTATTAACATAGTTCTTTCTGCTTCCACTAAGGTCCTTATTTCCTTTTCAGCTCGCCCATTCTGCTCTGGGAAAATGGAGCCGAAAGTTGGTGCCTAATTCCTACATATGAAAAATAATCTTCCAATTATTTATTTGAAATTTATCTCCCATATCTGATCTCACAGCCTTAACTCTTTTTCTGGTGTCCCTTTCTGCTATTTGGATACATCTTTTAAATAAATCAGGAATTTCAAACTTAAATTTAACAAAAAAAAAAAAAAAATCTAAAATGAGAGTAACCATCCTTTACTAAAAGGAAATATTTTGATCCACCAACGCTTGTGGTTTCAAATGGGTCGGAGAGATCAATGTGCAGAATCTCACATACATCTCATGTTTTTGAGTCACTCGGTGGAAATGATGAACGATGCTGTTTCCCTTGGATACAAGAATCACATGAGGATGTTTCATCCTTAACAGAGCATTCAATTTTTGGTTTAGATAAAATATCTCTTACTTGCTTGATATTTTGATGAGCAAGTTTCCTGTGCCATATTTCAAGAGATTTGAAGTTAGTTACACTGACTGTTGCTGTCTCGATTTTCTGAACATCCAAATTTACAACAAAGATCTTTCCTTCCAAGTTTGCTTCTGCCATCACATCATTATTTTTAACTAACCTACACTCATTTCTCTCTGCTATTAATGTTTGTCCTTTAGCCAAAGCTTGAGAAACTGAGAAAAGGTTCTATTGCAAATCCGGTACAAAAAGAACATTTTTCAGCATACTCTGAATTTTTTTTATCAGCTACATGGCAAACAACATTTGTATCACCAATACCTAATGCCTTCAGTAATCTTCCATCTCCTATTTTAATTTCTTTTGAGCAATCTCAAAAATTTATAAAATAATCTTTGTAAGGAGACATATGCTCACTGGCTCCACTGTCCAAGTAAAACTTATAATTTTTGATCAGGTCTACTTGATTAGCAGCATTGGACATGCCAACAAAAGCATTTTTGAAAAACTTGTCACCTTTGTATTCGTACTTCCAGACGTCCCTGAGGTCACTGCATCAGCCCTAGTCTTGTTCAAATAAAAACGACAACCCTTTTTAAAGTGACCTGGCTTATTACAAAAGTGACAAGTCAGAGTCTTTTTACTATTTGCTGCATTAGTTTTATTTTTTAAACATTTTTCAGTAGTGTGGTTCCTTTTATTGCAAATAGTGCACTGCCTTTGAAAAGCTGCAGAAGGCTGATTTTGTGAACAAGATGTATCTTTCAGCCTACTTTCCTCTATAATAAGTCGCGAAGTTAACTAATTTAGCGTTTTTCTGAAACGATCAACAGATTCCCATGAGGACACAAAAGGTCTGAATTCTCTGGGAATTTCTCTAGGTATTTTCGTAATAACTTGGTGGTCTGAGATTTCTTCCCCAAAGGGGAATATATCACAATATCCATAGCAGAAGATATGTGACAGATACCCCTTTTCCTTCATATTGAAAACTAAAGAATTCCTCATGAAGCAAACGAATGGATGTTTCAGACTTTTGTTCGTATATGGACAAGAGCTTATTCCACATTTCAGCAAAATTTTGGCAATTTAAGATATGAACAATAGTTTCCTCCTCCATTCTAAAGACAATTAGTTCCTTGGTCTTGGAATCCTTTCCCTACCAAATTTCTTTTGACTTACCTTCTTCATTAGGCATGTTAACATCACCTGTCATGACATCTATAAAGTCTTTTGATTCTGCTGCTACCAAAATTTGAAATTTCCAGATGTTCCAGTTGACTTCTCCCTTCAGCTATGTTACCTGAACTTCCATTGTGTTCATTCTTTTTGCGTATTTCCGTTTGGTTTTTACAATTTCGACTGGATATCCTTCCTTCAAAAATAAAAGACGTATTTGATTTAAAAACCACTTTCGTCAAAAATCAAACATCACTGGGCCCATCACCTGATAAGATTAGGGTAATGGAAATAACAAAAGCTTGAAGAATTTCATTTGAATATAATATGTTTTAAGAGTAAGCCATTTACCTTTCGAAGAATTTATTTTCAACAACAAACCTCTTTTGTTTTGCATTACATAATTATTAGAGCTATCACATTTTACATTTTGCATTGTTATTTTACAGTTATACGTTCTATATTACGAACAGTTAACTGCCTTATGCACGATATGTGTTTACTACAATTACGCAAATTTTGTATACATTCTATATTGTGAAAGGTTAAAATTCTTACTCAAGAAATGTGCTTACTACGCTTACGCAAATGAGGTATACGTACTATATTGCGCCAAGCTTTTATATATTAAATATAAATTGATATAAACATAACAATTTGTAGTAAAGTTTATTATGGTTTTTCAACCACGTCTTACAAGTTCTACAAATTCTGTAACTGCTATAATATTTTTTTCTTTTTAGTGCCTTTATAAATAAAAGTTTGGTTTTAAAAGGTTTTTTATAGGTTATATATATATATATATATATATATATATATATATATATAGTAAATAATATCGGCGAAAAATATTACGAATAACGAGCAAAAAAACACATCAGCCACGATTTTCCAATATGGTGGTTCACAATGAATTATGTGAATGTCTACAAAGCTCAAAATGCTTGTTCTGATACCAATATTACTTTTGCCAAGTTTCATGCTTTTATGTAGAAAATGCACAATCTTAGACATATCCTCCGGACTATAAATGCCAGTCTAACTTACATGGAATATACTGTGCTTAGGAAATGTTTTAGAGCGGAAGTTCTCAAACATTGGGCGCTGGCACCATTTACACCGGTTTGCGAGGTTCTTCTGGACTGTAATTACATGCTTCGCAAGTATGGATGTTTGGTATGTGTATGTGGCAACACTGTTTCACAGAAGCTGATATCCATTTGCTGCTTCTCCTGCACAGCTGACTCTATGGCCAGTTACAAAGCGTAACTATTTTTCTCGTTTTTGTTTTTTTCTAAAACAAACAACAACCTTATGCTGAGTAACATATTTAATCTGGTGATCAAATAAGCACAAATTAATTGAATTATGTTAGCCTGAAAAAATTACAATATGCTTTAAGATTTCATTTATATTTTTCCGTATACGAATTATTACAAAATATTGGAAAGGGGTATCAAGCAAATTTGTTGAGGCCGGGCCCTCGTCTTATAAAATTGAATTTACCAGCCATCTAGGTTGAGAGCCACTCTTTTTTCTTTTTTTAGACATTATGTCATCTTATGCTGACGTTATCGTTCAAATTCAAATGAGATACTTTATGCGTATTTATTACTGGTGAGGTACTAAACTTTGTCACACAGAGAGAATTGCTTTAAATTAATATTTTAGCTAAAGTTAATAAAGCACAAATGTATAAAAATTAAAGCCATTTCATAATTTATATATATATATATATATATATATATGTGTGTGTGTGTGTGTGTGTGTGTACATGTATATATTTAGGGGAAAGTTTTAATGGTTTGATTTTAAGCTCAGTTTTGTTTTAAAAATTCAAGAATTCGGAATTATTGTTTTTATTTTTATAAAAGTTTCGTAAAGCTAAAAAATGTCACATATAAAGACATTTTCATGGAAATTTTGTAATGTGTAGCACTTAAAAATAACTGTTTGATCAAGACAATAATTTTATTTACGATAAAATAACAATAATCATAATTTAGGTATTAAAATATCTTTTGCTTATAAAATTAAAATTTCTGGATATTGAATTTTCTCTTTAATCACATTCATATAAAACATTTCGAATTTAATTTGTCATAAGAAATGATTAACGTTTTGCTAATAAAACAGAGTATTCTTGTTAATGTAGTTTTATTTTGTATCTTAACATAAGGCAATGGTCTCGAAAAAAATTCATTATTTTATATATGTACGCAATACAACTACAATTGTATACATTACTTATAATAACTATTTCCTGGAATAAAAAATTAGACCATAAATAATTTATGCTTCCAATATCTACTGTAAACATACAAAATTTGGTTAAATTTAGTAGAATATTTTCACAGATATAACGTATTAATCTTAATTATTTATATTAACACCATTTTAAAAAGGCATGCTACACCTAATACATGTCAGTTTACATACCAACTGTAGCACTACTTGCGTTAGAATTTGGTGGGAATCGGGTGATTGGTCTTCGAGAAATGGCACAAAAACTCCATTTTTTTTCTTCTTGACGATTTTCATAGAGGACTAAATGTTATTTATTAGCCAGTTATAATATTGTAATAGATACTGAGAGTATACAAAGTTATGTTAGAACTTGTCCAATGGTTTCGTAGATATAGCCCACTAAGCTGAAATATTTTTTTTTGCCGCCATTCTGAAAATAATGGTCTTGCACACTTAAAACATACAAATTACCTAATATGGCCTGTCACAGTACAAATTCTTCGCCAAATTTAGAACAAATCGGTTGAATTTTTCCCGAGATATTGCACTAAAACTTTATTTATTTATTTTTCATTCGGGGTTATCTTACAAAATGGAGGAGAAATGGGGCTATGTATAGACAAATTTTACTTATGTAACAGATACTGCCAGCATACAAAGTTAAATTGAAATCCGTTTCTGAGTTTAGTGGATATAACATATTAAGCAAGAATATTTATACGGTACCCAATTTGAAAATACGTGTCTGGTTCACTTACAACATATCAGTTTACCTGGCCTGCCATAGTGAAACTTGTTTGCCAAATTTGGTATAAATCTGTTTTGTTCTCCTGAGATATGACAAAAAATGTTAATGTGTCATCTTACAAAATGATGGACAAAAGAGACTTTGTGTGTGGCGACATTTGATAGTTGTTATATATATATACACATATACACACCTGCATAATGTCAGCATAGGGAGATATGTTGGAATTAATGACATAGTTTGGAAAATATAACATAAAAAGATAAAACAGCTAAGTTCCCGCCATTTTGAAAATATGTGTCTGGCATTCTTAAAACATACTAGTCACCTGCTGCAGTACTATTTGTTTGCCGTATTTGGTAGGAATAGATCAATTAGTTCACGATACATGACATAAAAACTCTATAAATATAGTTGGTGCTATTTTACAAAGTGGCGTACAAAACCGGTTCTTTTTGGCATGTGTGATGATTGTACTAGATACGGTTAGCATACATTTAGGGTCGGTTTAATAGAACGGTATGATAGATATTCCAAGTAAACCTAAAATATTTGTAAAGTTGCCATTTTGAAAATAAGTGCATCATTTTGAGTTGCATATTTATATAGCCTGCCATAGTGTTATTTATGTGCCAAATTTGGCAAGAATTGGTTGAGTAATTTTTGAGAGATAATGGAAAAAACATAATTATTTAATGTGGTGTTATCTTTCAAAAGTGACTGACCAACATCAATATTCATCACTAAATTTGATGCTTTCACGATGCGCTGTCAACATACGAAATTTTGTTTAAACCGATTGAATGATTCCCGAGATATGACATATCACCCTACATTTTATTTTTTCCGTCATTTTGAAAGTAAGTGTGAGACGTGGTCGAAAACTATTAAGGCCAGGTGACGTTACTAAGTACTACGTGTGAACCTAGTTTGGTGGAATTCGGTTTACGCGTTCGAAAATCGAAATGGGGGACACACACACGTACAGACATATTTGCAGACACACACCTACACACATCTACACACACAGACAGGAGAGTGATCTAATAAACCTCCATTTCCTTAGGAAAGTAAGCTAAGTACAAGAACACTTTTAGAAAATTTTGATTTGTAGCAGTTTATGAGTTTTTGTAAAACAGATTTTGTTAAGCGTACATTAAAAATAATTAGTTCATGGTCTGTTAGCCAGCCTCAATAAATTTTCTGTTAATGTTCCCTACTGCTTCCAACTTTTTTGACGCTCTGCTGAAGTTATACTTCCAGAATGTTCTTCCGTGTAATATACTGCGACATATTATTGTAATCGGGGGTATTAACTGCAGCAGGGCTGGATAAAAGCCCAAGTTCTGACAGAATTCTAAACTGATTTTTGTACAGTCTGCAATTTTATCATTCTGGTTCAAAAAATTAATACCAAAAATTGTATTTGTACAAAATTAATATTGCACAACATCTAAGAAAAGCAGCAAATGCAGCAATGAGAAAATAATCGATACTCTATCAACTCAAGAAAAATGCAAACTCCCTGATAAAAACTACAACAGTATATAGTAGTAATAAGATATATAATGCTGCCCGAATCACAAATATAGGAAATACAGAGCAAAAACTGACAAAAAAAACCAAAAAAACCTCTTCAACTGACATAACATTCTACGTAGCATCTTGGAACTGCGATGAGACATTTTCGTGGATTATTTGCTCGAGAAAGTTCATACTGAAGCAAGTTCTAAAATAGAAGAACAAACAAAGGATTCTACGAAAAACCATAAGCCACTCGGGTTCCGCTGTGAGATGATTAGGAATATTCGACAAAACAAAATACAAAAAATAAACAAATAAATGAATTCTGGTCATTTGAAAACACATAGATGGACGACCAAGGTGATATAAGAGAAAGGGTACTGCCAGACGTTAAACTAAAATGAGAAAATCCTCACCAGGAGCGCAGCAACGTCTTGATTTCGGTGAAAAGGGGGGGGGGGGGGGACAATACAATCACAGACCACCCACCACCTCCGGTCAGGCGAACCGAATGTCAAAGTTTTTTATATGTTTGTGTAAAGCGTGTGTGTTCTATAGTAATCAATCCAATCTGGAAACTTTATTCAACCATTTGCTATTAGAAGTGATTTTTTAATGTTCGAAGAACATCTAATACAGAATGTTGACATGTAAAAATACAACTGCAATTCTTGTAAATAATGTTTCCTCACATTAAGCTTAAAATTAAGAATAGTTGAATCGATGATTGACAAGCGACTAACTAAATCATAAGTGATAACGATATTACTAAGTGGTTCTTGTTTGAGCTTTTTTGTACGATTTGAAATACAACTCCAGTTCTACTGTTCTCAAAATTTTTTTGTTTCTATAATATTTAGGGTCTGTTACATTAGATTATCAGAGCCTGATTTTCAACATTCGGAAATTTTTTATAAGCTTAATTATTCGTCGACAAGAAATGCATTACTATGGAAAGATAACTATGGTAAAATCAATATTTTCTAGTAGGAAAACATGGGATTTTAACAATATCTATTTCTAAGTGGAACATATACATAATGTGACAAAGGAATGAAAGACTTCTATATACACAAACCAAGAAAGTGCGAGTACTAATCAATAAACACTAATAAGATCGTCATTGTTTAAAAACCAGGAAACAATTTCCTATGGAAACAGTATTTATACTAGGAGAAAAAAAATATTTTCATTCAAATTCCAAAAACATTTAAGGGATATTACACCTAAGAAGCACTACCTCATCATATTTATAAAAGCAATTTTTCAAGATAAAAAACCAAATGTTTTAAACAATTGAGAATATGATACATATTAAATACATCAGTGTTTCATATATAAAACATTATCTATAAGCATATTAGTTATATTTTGCCAGATACATGAACCCTATACTCATTTTTGTTAAAGAACTCTGATATGAGGTTTTCAATATTGAGATCATCAGTGAGTTCACCATACACATGCAAAATACACAATGAGTTCAGTCTATCCTGTGTCATTGTCGTTCGCAGGTAGCTTTTCAGCATTCGAAGCATGGAGAAAGAACGTTCGGCTGTTGCGGATGTGACAGGTGTGACCAGAAGATAACAAATAAGTTTTTTCCAGCTCCGGAAAAAAGATATCTGGTCTCAGGGCGCATATCCCTTAAGCATTGCACATATTCCATTGTTTTTGTACAGTGAGGAGAGAGCTTTTTTCAAAATTTCAATCTGATGTCCTAGCTGTTGCAGATCGAAATATTTTCTTTCAAAGTTTCTGTTACCTTAGAGTTCCATTCTAATGGCTGAGTTGCAAGTGCCTCTTCAATGTAAGCATATTTTTTGTAGCCAGTTTGTTCGAATCTCCTTTGTATTTGTCCAGTAATACTTTCTAGTGCTTCGAAGTACACTTTCCTGTACAACTCTTCTGAGGATGCAAACTGGTAGTCTGGCACAGCGTAATTTGACTGCTGGTCTTCTTGGAGGTTTTTTGTTTCTTGGTAAAGTTGGGAAAACAAGTTCATATTCTACGACCTTCGAATCCATCTCAGACCATAAATGGTTGAAACCATCTTAATTCCTTTTTTTCCCTTAAACACTTCAAGACAACATTTATTGCCTCACTAGCACCTGCTAAAGTCACTGTTTTCTTTTGCAACACTACACTAAGACATTCAGTCTCAGAAAACAACGCCAGGCATATTCGCAAGCCTAGATACACTTATGCTTTAGAAAACTGATCGTATAAACCCCGTGATTTAATTGCAACATCTTCGTTACTTTCTGCGAGAGACTGCAAAACTGAAGAATCGCCGGATAAGAGTTTATCACACTGGTAATAGATTTTACTCTGACTGTCCAGAATTTGGGGCATAGTGGTTTGGGATGAAATTTTTCTTTTAGATCTAAATCTGCAGATAAATCAGCAAACTTCTTTTTTCTTTTTGGAGAACTTTTAACAATATTACCAATTTCCTGCACGCAGTCTCTCAGTAGAGATATATCTTCAACACAGTCCCGAAGAGCTAGATTTAGTGTGTGATTCGCACAATGGTAATATTGTGTCTTTGGCTGTTTTCTGTTATTATTGCCCGAACTTCTTTGACAGCACCAGACATGTTGCTACCATCAACATAACATTGTCCTCTGAGATCTTGAAATGGCAAATTGAAACGACAAAGAACATCTTCAATAACAGCAAACAGTCTCTCCCCTATGGTATAAGGTGTTTAATATAAACCCAGAAATACTTCTTCTGCCTCGAGAATTTGCGAGTGTGCCGTTCGTATGTAGATTGAAACCTGTTCCTTGCAACTTTCGTCTCTAGTTTCATCTACTGTAATACTAAACTCCTTCCTGTTTCTAATTTCACTCAATAATCTTCTCAAGATTGAGTATGACATATAAGTTATTACTTCATTCTGAATTTACCAGGATGCAAATTATTATTTTTTTTTTTTAAGAAGTGCTGAAGCTCAGTAATGTCATTAGCTCGTAAATTTAAAAGCTGATAAAAGTTCCCTGAGATGTCATCATGAGAACGAAAAGCTAGCCCTTGATGTGCCAAGTGCCAAATATGTACTTCGCAGTTGTCAAATTTGCTCGTAGTACTACATGATTTTTTTGTTCTTGCTCGCTCAGTGTTTTGTTTATCTGATTTACAACTGGTGTTTGTTGTAACAAAATAAATTTCTCTGTTGATTCATTATGCATGGAACTATTTTCGAGCTGCGAAAACTTTTCAACTGCTTTCTTCCAATGACTGAAACCATCGTATATAAGATATGACTTGTATTGAGGTTTGTGTTGTACAAGTTTCATACGCAGTGCTTTGACGAAAGTGAAACAAGAAACTGCATTTTTTTGAAGGATTGTAGTCAAGCCAAGGGTAGACACTAAACCACTTATACTGGAAATGACGAAGCCTTCCTTCTTCTTGATTTGGTGGAATGTGATCTGGCTGATGAGGCTTGTCATGTGTTATGTCGTCGTCATGCTACAAACTGGCTGCGAATATGTCTTCAGGATTGTTACCTATAATGAATTTGTTGAAATGTGGCGGATAATAAAAAGCAGCCTGTCTGAAAAAGTTGTAACGAATACATCCAATTTACCAGAATTCAGTGTTTTTAATTAGTTGTCAGTTTTTAATTATTTATGTAGATATGTATTTCTACAAATAGTGTTTATTTATTTTTTGTTTTTTTATAAAAAAAAATAGGAGGTAAATATAAGGACATCTACTTTCGAGATCATAAAATCTTTCATCTTTGATGAAATTGTAGTCATTTCGCAGTAGTAGAAGAATTTTTGTAAAACTAAGTCAAATATTAACACAAAATGAAGACTTCACACAGGTGTCTTAAAAATACTGTTTTTTTTACAAAAAATTAACATCATCAAATATTTAATGAACATTTTAATTTTCATTAAAATCACTGAATCTAGGAATGATTACTTATGTAGTCCAACGAATCACAGTCGACAAACATTTTAAGTGGCTTTTTTATCGCAAAATTTGGACAAAAAAACACATTTTGAAACCCATAAAAGACAGGAAAAAATATTTAATTTGGTAATCAAAAATTGCATTATTGTACATTGACATTGTATAAAACACGGTACGGATCCCTGTCATTTACAACTTTGAGCATGTAGATACCACTGTATTATCGTGCGAAAATTTATATTTATAACCGACTAGCGAGTATCCGGCATGCGTTGCAATGCCACGCAAAGAAAGAAATTGTTTGCGTTTTAAATCTGTTTATTGAAGTGCTTTTGGATACACAATATTTTTTGTTTTTCCGTTTGGTGCTTACACGAATAATTCAGAAGGTTTTCCGACCCGTGAGCAGGCCACATACAGCTGTCCATGTGAGAAGCATGGATTTTCCAAATTTAGTCCACACACTTGTAGCGATTGTCCCTGTGCCTTGTTGATGGTCATTGCAAATACGAGTCGCACCGGAAATTGCAAACGTTTGAACTCGAATGGCATATCTGTCGGGATCATTGGGATGCGTGGCAACAGTATATTTTCTCCTTTAAATTTTCATTTTAAAATTGTAATCCCTGATCTGTTCCCGTAGATTGTAGATTTGAAACGAAACAAATTGTCATATTTTGATTAGACACGTCATCTTCATTCATCATCAGTATTTTGTAAGACAATAGCTAGAATAAACTCATCTGTTAAAACGACTCACGCGCCACCTATTGTAAAATGGTTGTACTAATCGCAATCGGATGATCGCAATCGGATGAATGGTATATACACATAGATACACTCATTTGTTGAAACGACTCGCGCGCCACCTATTGTAAAATGGTTTTACCAACTGAGAAACCTTCGCGGTCGTGCACACAACAACTTACCAAAGTTTCATCACAATCGGATGAATGGTATAGGAACGCATACGGGACAGACAAACAAAGAAACATTCATTTTTATATATACAGATGTATATTGCAACTAATTATTCTATTTTTTAAATGCCTGTATGTTTGTTCCAACATCATGTTCAAACTGCTTCATCGATTTTCATAAAAGTTCCATTGGGAAGATCTTAATCTTAAACAATGGGATATGTATCAATCACTCTACTTCGCCAACAGCGATATAAGCATACGCAGTTGAAACAAAATGCGTTGAACATAAAGTATATTGATTAGATTTTCATTTTATACTATACGACCAAATATCTAATACTTAGTTCCTGATAAGGCAGAAGTAAATAAAATAATGCAGTTTCCTAAAGTATCGCATCGCCATTGCCATATGGCCATAAGTAATAGATGACGTACATTGTTTTTTCGCATATAGCTCATGTTACTAAAAAATTGCTTAATTTTAAATAAACAGGCCTATTTGATTTTGCACTGACATTTATACTTTACGTTCTTTACCGTAGGCAGTAAGCACCGCACAAAATGTTTCAGTCAAAAGTTAAAATATCTGGTGGGGATAAATTTACTCGTGTCGTTAGGCGTGTTACATTTCATAACTGATATTGGTAAGCAGACACCACTTTCACTCGTGACATAGTTTTTGAATAAACAGTTATTTCCTGAAGGACAGCACGCGGTTTGGTGGCCTAGCCATGTGGAATCCTCGTAAAGCATAAGCATTGTTTTAATAATCGTGATTCATGTTAACAATATTCTTTATCCAGGGTTACTTAAACTTGAGACCAATCAGATGATACGATACGAAGAGGACGATTTTAGCAAGCATTTTACATGGAAGGTACGATTTTCGAATTGACGCGGCGGGACCATTACAGGACAATTGGAAAGTTTACATAATTATAAAGGGAGGTAGGGGAGGGAATTAATGCACCATGTAGATTCGCGCCTGAAAACTACAAGCTGTTACACAGAATAATTGCCATAGTATTAATAACCTAAGACCATACTAATGCGCTCTAAGAAAAGAAAGGCACTGTGTATTATAAAACAAAGGAAACTTACGTGTAGATTCGATTTTATCATGCTGTGACTTTTATAGCATGGAACATGCTTTCTGTGCCACTATTTCAACGGTATTTACAGTCTTCACATGAAAGAAATATTAAGTATGTATTGTAATAATCCCATTCTTCAAAGAAGAAAAAGATGAAGGTATGTCATCAATAAACACTAAGTTTGTCTAATGTCGAAAATGAAAGATTTTGAGAAGGCTCTAACAGTTGTATTTGTCATTTAGAAACCTTTTATAAAACAAATTACATTTAAAATACCAAGTCTGCCGTGTGGTTGATCTCAACTCTCAAGTCTGCCGTGTGATTGATCTCAACTCTCAAGTCTGCCTACACTCTCACTTCAAGTTTCTATAATAGTGCATTACCTTCATCATCAGTTATTCCTTCACTTTCGGCGAGCCGTATTTTCTTGTTGGAACCCGGAGAAAAAAAATCTTTAAATCGATTGCTGGCCAACCAATTCACTTTTTTTTTTTGCGGCAGGATGAAACGTGTCGATTACAGATCACTGTATTAATGCCGTCACTTTTTTTTTTTTTTACCAAAATTAATGCATGTCATAACAGTCATTTTCACCAACCAGACAAGGTCACATTCACAGCCAGGAATTCATATGTGAAGACTGATGGCTCGGTTTTATAGTTACCAAATGCGTTGTGGCCTTGGAGCTGGAGGGGTGGAAGGACGAGCAGTGTCATCACAACACATGTCCCCCCCCCCCCAAACCCTTTCCCATTGACAGTCATGGTGGTTCGTATACTCTCCCCCTCCTCCCCCAAAAACTCACCCAACACAAATAAACCTGAAGTCTTGAGACCATTATGTGTGAACTGTACTCTTTACCATTTCCATTACAGTGACTACCGGATGTCAACACTGTCCTCGGAAGATCTGTCAGGAGTCAGGCCATGCCTCGCATTTCAGACATCTATTCTCGGTCGTCTCGTGTGGACACACTCGAGTACGCCGCGCCAGTCAGATCGTGTCGTCTGCGTGTCATTCTGTTCTGGCAGTAATTGACATGAGATTAAATAATTAGTGCAATACGAAACTTAATTTGCAGACCTGGTAACATAGGATTCGGCCCTGTTTTTATTGCCCGTTTGTTATATGGATCAGAGCTGTGAAGTGCGCGGCAGTAAAAATATCTTCCGATTTCAATAGGAAATATATGTTAATAAAAGAGTTTGAAATTAAATTGGCCTTCATTGATTCCGTATGTTTCTAGAGGAAGTTAAAGTAAACAAATATGTTTTATCGCTTTTAAACTTGGCCCTCCCTGCCTCCCCCCCCCCCCCCCGGTTACTGTCCCACTGATCCTCACCACACAAAACACAACCAACATAGCTTAGTAAACATACTGATACAGTGCATCACGCCATAACATATCCACCAGAATTCTAGCCACAAGAAAAAGAAAATATGGACAGAGAATGCCTCACAAATCGACTACACACGTGTGAGAATATATTTTGTCCAGATTTTGACTTGACCACATCCCCTTAGGATAGGCTGTTAAACCCAAATAGTGAGTCTCATCTAGGTTCATAATGTATCTAAGTGGGGTTAGGTATAGATATACTTTGTAATACATTTGGTACATTATACTACTACACAAATATAGGATAATAAACTCCCCCACTATTATCAAAAGTTAAATAACGATTAACAAGAAAAATATATAAAGGTTAAGAAATTCATGACGATGCATGGAATTGCTTGAATTGTACGTTAGTTACAATATGCATTTGCATTAAAATTAGTTTAGTAGGTAAAAATATATTCACACACAAGGAAGGCAACAATCTAAACAAACACTTCCACGACTGAGAAAGCTAATCCCACTAAACAGGATGTGCATCCCAGAGGATAAGTACCCCACAACACACTGCAAAGGTGCTCCGTGAACTTGGCCTGCAATTGGTGAACTTCCGCAACTTGGGCAAACAAGAAAAAACTTACTGTGAAATATTCCATGTACACGACACCGGGACGGTTGTCACTCAACCTCTAGAAACAAAAGTTATAAGATTTAATAATTTATCTATACACAGTATAAAACAAAGTCGTCCGGCCACGTGTGCCTGTGTATTCGGCTAAGTCTTCTAAACTACATGATGGATTTTGATGCGGTTTTCACCGTCATTTAGAGAATTTCTTGAGAAAGGTTTAAGTATATAATACATTAGTACTTAATTTAAGGATAGTAGAGAAATGTTGACATTTTATAATTAAGTCGGAAAAAGCCGCTTTTCGGGCGTTTATATGGCTTACGATTACTAAACCATAACATATACACCAAATGAATGTACTACGGAATTGTATATCTTAAAAAGGTCTACAAAAACGTCCGTGACAGCATATGTTTATCTTTTAAGGATGACCCACAGAAACCATTTTTGTCTTTTAAAATATGATTAAAAATAGGGTTCACTTACGAAGACTTTGGAACAACACAGTATTAATCCTTGTTACCTTAAGCATTTAAGGTATATACTTGCTGTAAACCCAAACAATGCCATATTTGTAAATCGCACCCGAGCAAAGCCGGCACGTGTAACAGTATGGTAGTATAATCAATACTTACATTTACTATACAAGTTACTTGCTGCGCCTAGTAAAATAACATGATTTGTTTAGAACACATGTCATGGCCTCTGACCTCTTTGCTTCCTTTCTTCGCCGTCATATGTCTTGAATTGCCATCTGGTTAGTCATTTTCTCGTCAAAGAGGAGTTTATTTCACATAATCTTATTGGAAACCGTACTGAAAAGTTACATTGATCGTTTCAATAATTTTTCTTGGCAGAGAAAAGGGAATGGAGGGAGGGGTTAAACATTAAATAAAAATAAATATGAAAAATGTAATATACAAGCAAAAAAACTAATTAACAAGAGGGCGAATGTTATTGATAGCAACTCTGGTATACATAATAACAGTGGTTTAGCAAGTAACTTCATATGGAAGGGGATCTGGGGACATATTTACTCCAAAATGTTTACAAAATCTTACTGAAATCAACTTCTCCAATTTAAATGTATAATAATACTGTTGCAATAATTGAGCACTACACGAGAGCAATATTTATTAGCAATTTATGTACAAGACTATCCTTTTTACTTCTGGGTTTATGAGAAAGTTACAACCCGCATAAACCATAAACCCCTCCTCTTCTTGCAGAGGGCAGTAAAATCTAGCCTGCTGCGCATTGAACTCGCCAATTTTTCCTGTTTCTGTAATTTTTTTTTATTTTTTTATTTTTTTTATTTATTTTTTTTTTTTTTTGCGATTCACGTGAGTCTATTTGTTCATGTTACACGCGTATGCTCTGTAGTTATTTAGTCAGGAATTATGCCGTCCCTCGTTTCGTTCACTTAATGTTTAATCATCCCAACTTTGTGTGCCACTGTTGCGCGATCTGGTAGCATTGTTCCACTGGCCAGAAGCGGGAAACCGCCCGTCCTAAGTTCTGAATGATTCATCAAACATACAAAAAAATCACCGCATCCTTCCACTGCTTTCGTGAATTAATCAATTCATTAACGTAAAAAAAAAGGTGTTCGGCCGTAAAGAACAAAAAGGCAAAACAGCTGGAAATATGGTTGGTGGATTTAGCTATGCAAATTGCAAAGTACCTGCTTTAAAATTCACGAGGAGTTTGAATAACCGGCAGAATGTTTCGAGATAGTGAGGTTAATTCATTTCCCCCACGTCGGAGTTGGAAATGCTGGTGCTACCCCGGTTGCTGTGTATGTGAAGTGAAGTTGAGGTACATCGGCGCCGGTTTTTTGCAGTACATTCCAACGCTAGTACAAAGACACTCGTATGGAGGACAAAAATCTCCCAGTGGCTCAATTTTTGTTAGGTGCATTTGCATTTATGTATGTTATATTCTGGTGATTTATTTAATTTGCTACAATTGCGAATGGTTAATGACTCAGTATCAATTATTGACACTTCTGCTTGGGTTCTTCTTTCAGCCCGATGTGTATTCATTCGCCACACGTAAAAATTACCACATCCTCAGATTTAATGCCTAAAAGGTGTTCATGATAAAGGGAGAACCTTGTAAATCTAACTTTGAAAAAAATATCACTGCCAGTTAACTGCATATACGCTACTGTGCGTGCAGTCTCCCAGTTAAGTTAGCAGCGAGTTAAATTAAATAGTTTCAAGTTTTTACATTAAATAGCGAGTGTAATGTTTATATTTACGCAAATAAATTTGGCATTTTTTTTCGCTTTATAAACATTACAGTACACATTTTCATACTAGGAACATATTTTGGTTCTTTACAATTTTAAGTTTTTCACTTGACTGATGCACGAATTATTTATTATACTCAGGGCAATGCAAATTTTACATTTAGTGGATGGATAAAACATTAGTAGAAAGTCAGATCTTAAGCAGGGCTTGTGGTTAACCTGCTCGCCTCCCTCCAAGGCGAACCCGGTTCAATCCCCGGCCAGGACACTCCTGAATTTTCGCAAGTTGGAATCGTGCCGGACGAAGCCACTGGTCAGTGGGTTTTCTCGGAGATCTCCCGTTTCCTCCGTCCTTGCATTCCAGCGCTGTTCCATTCTCATTTAATTTCACCGTCGGCTCTTAAGACCTCGTTTTTGAGAGCCGCCCAAATCTCTCAACTAAACTTAAATGGGGCTTTGAAAAGCTCTCAATTAACCACATGCCTATAGTATCTGTGCCTGGAACAACAGGCACTGTACACTTTTAGAAACATTAGCCTGTATAAATTACACCGGCTTTTTATAAGCTTTTATTTAACTTGCATTGTTTGTATGTACATTGTCTGTCCGACCTCATTTATACCTCTATGCACTGAACTGGTGTGTAGTCTGCCAGCAGTGCGTTACTGTTCGTCAGGTTGCAGTCCAAAGTGTGAAAGGGGCCACCAGTGTTTCACTTCACTTTATTAGAATTTTCAGTCTCGGCTATATTTTTCGCATCACTGTTCGTCTGGTTGCAGCACAAAGTTTGGAAGGGGCCACCAGTGTTTGACTGAAAATTTTTAGTCATTTTAGTCTCACGGATGTATAAATAGTGTATATATAATAATAATAAAAAAATTGTTCAGACTAAACATTGAAATATATATTAACTATGAAAACCTTCTAAAACCTACCCTTTATTTATAAATGCACTAAAAATAGCAAAATAATTATAGTAGTTACAGAGTCTGCAGAACATTTAAGACGTGGTCGAAGAAAAGCCCTAATAAGTTTTACTACAAATTATTATGTTTATATCAAATTATATTTAGTATATAAAAACTTGGCGCGAATAGTTAAGAGCCGTACGCAAGATGTGTTCTTACTACGCTTGAGCAAACGAGTAATACATTCTATTTCGTGAAGAGTTAACAGCCTTACGCACGATATGAGCTTACTACGCTTACGCAAATGAGGTACGCTTTCTATATTGTGCCAAGCTTTTATATATTAAATATAAATTGATGTAAACATAATAATTTGTAGTAAAGTTTATTACCTCTTTTCGACCACGTCTTATAAGTCCTACAAATTCTGTAATTACTTTAATTATTTTTCTCTTTTCAGTGCAGTTATAAATAAAAGGTTGGTTTAAAAGATTTTTATACTTAATTTACTATAGTGTTTGTACACAATCAAAGAGAGCCGCGTGACTTCTATGACGTAGTGATTAGAACTTGGTGCGAGGAGTTCTAGATTCGAATTCCGGCTAAATAATTGATAGTACTCGTATGTTTGGTGTTTTTAGCTGCAAGTTTATTACATACAGATTCCAAATTTCAGGGATAAACCACATGCCTTTCGTGTCTCCACACCCTTTGGTAGATGCACACATGTAACTGGAAATAAGTGCATCAAAAAGTATCGGCATCTGAATTCTTTTACCATTTTATTTTTCTATAGCAACATCTTAGTATAGATTTGAAGTGTTTCTATTTATATTTCGAGCATATACTATAAAGGCCTGTGTCCTTTACGTACTGTGTTCTGTTGTGAAACCAAGAGCTCGATAAGGGGATGCATGGCATTTTGGCAGAGTTAAGACATTTGGTGCGACGTAATTGTATTTGAACTCATGTCGAACAACTTCCTAGCCTGTTTCGTGTCTGCGGCAGTACTGTGATGCAATATCATCGCGTAAGGCGATACTTTCCGAAGCCGTAACATCGTGACTAATAAACGTTTGAAATAAATGTTGTCTCGTTCGATGGGGAACACAACTATGATGCGGGAATTGTCCGGAGTTGGCCACCGGTAGAGGCCCGCGGCGACTGGCTGCAATTTTGGGCTTGGGCGAAAATTTCCGGCCAGTATATTATCTCACAGCTCTAATGCAGTGGGGTGAATTCGGTGCCAAACGAAAGATCTCGTCTAAATCGGTCTATTTGAGCGTTTATAGCCAAGTATCCTTTTCGTTACTTTTAATTAATTCCCGTATCCCAGAAAATATATTACCCTCTAACGCAGACGAATTAGCGGCCGTGTATCCAACACTACGACATTCCAATATTTTTTATCACCTAGTGTGAGTTTGTTTACATTGCCAGTGGCAAGCGTAAACAACTCGTTTTGAACATAACTTGAGACGGACGTCTGATTTTAGCACCGCGCACTTGAAATTAATCCCGCCGATTAAACTGATAATATAAGTTTTGAAAATTACGTAATGAGGTTTCACTGTCGAAATTGACACTTTTCTACCTTGGTGAACGTCTTGGCAACCGTTGAAGTGTCGCGGCGCTGCAATGAGCGTCTAGATGCGCCTGCTGAATTGGGCCGGCCAGATTGACGTCGCTTCGTCTAGCAAGCAGCGTGTCCAGTACGTGTTTCCTTAGCCATACGGGGGCCGCGGTGGCTGAGTGGTTAGCCTGCTCGCCTCTCACCAAGGTGAACCGGGCTCAATCCCCGGCCAGGACTTTCCAGGATTTTCGCAAGTGGGAATCGTGCCGGACGATGCTGATGGTCGGCGGGTTTTCTCGGGGATCTCCCGTTTACCCCGCCCTTTCATTCCGGCGCTGCTCCATACTCACCTCAATCACCCTCGTCAACTCTCAAAATTTCGCGGTTAACAAGAGTCGCCCAAATCTCTTCATCACTCACTCACTCAACTTCACGCACAACTAAAACTGACAGTATGTCGAAGTGTTGTTCGCTGTCTTCGGACATCACAGTGTAACGCCATCCAGCTGTCGTGATGACGTTTTGTGCATCGACTAAAGCATTACCAGAACTATGCAAAAGCCTAGAGTGAGTAAATGAGCCCTAACATAAATTATTTTGTTGGTCATAAAAATATATGTTTTTACCATTTCTACATATATATCTTAGCTTGCAATACTTGCACTAAGTTGGTTGGGGATGATGGCAGCGGCTAGTAATTTAGCCAACGGAACTTTGCACAACATTTTGTCAGATCACTCTCAGTGACTGACAGCATCATGGGAAAAGTACCTGTTTTTGTTATGACCCACGAAGCCACTCAAAGGTGTTGCAGTTTTGACATGAATGCGTCTTTAAATTTGCAACCATAGTGGGAGGCGATCCAAAAATCCAATGATAACAAAATCGGATGATACAGTTTGAAATTGCAGCTCCGAATCTATCGTCTACATTCCAAATTCAATTACAACACTCGATTGACAAAGCATCAAAGAATATGTTACATTGAGTGAGGACTGCGAAGCTTAAAGCGGGTGGAAAAAAAAAGGGGGGGGGGGTGCAATTTTGAGTTCGTTACACCGCGTCTCATAACTTTTGCGTAGTATAACTTTTGACTAGGAGAAACTACGACGCTCGTTTAAGTTTCAATCAACAGCTCGCGTCAAGATCAATCGATTGCGTGTTTAAAAACATTTGTGTGGTGTGGTTATGGTGAAACTGTATGAGTTTAATGTAAAAAAATAAGAAAACACAATTGCGGCCTATACTCGTCAAAAAACCAAGACGAAATACAGAAATCGTATACGGTTGGAAAGAGCATGTTAAAATCAAACCAGTGATACCCATAAAACACTATATGATCGAGTGAAGCGGTGTCGGGAACGTAAAAAATAGGCGTCCGAGCGCGTCAACGTAGACGTATTCACGCAAAACAAACGGCTGTGTCCCCAACACAGCCAAATCCTAATTTCTTGAAGATTTTGCAAATGTTGGAAAATAATTGCTTATATTTACAATTAAAAAAGAAAGCAACTTAATTGCAAAATCCAAGTGAATTATATATGTGTGTTTTTTAAACGATGACATAAATTCACGCGTGTTAATATTTTCCAAAATAAGGAAACGTATACTCAGATACTTGGAAGTTGTCTTAAATAAATACATTATGCGCTCTGAATGGGTGTTGTATGGTGTAGATATTGTTAGTAATGTATGGGAAGCATAGGGTGAAATAAGTTTAAAATAAAATTAATGGAAACCGAATAAATTTTTTTTTTTTTTTTTTTTTGCGTTTGTTGTAGAATCTTAGAATGTTGTGGAGGCTTCTTTAAAGTTTTTTAAAGGCTCAAGAATACAAAATAAAAAATTAAGCTTGGGGGTGTAAGCATGATGTATTACCTGAAAGCGGAAAAACATTAATAGAATTTCTTAATAAAATTTGTAGCAATTTTCAAAATTTTTGTTATTTCTTGCTTACAGTTTGATTGTCTCCGTACTAACACGCTTAGTTAGTACTAACCAATAGTAATTTATTTTGGATATGATATTTTGTTTGTTGTCAGACTGTAGGTTAGTTAGGTGAGTGTGGGAGTTCTGACTGTGGACGTGAGGCATTCATGAGTTTTAGACTCAGCGTGTCTTCGTGTTTAGTGCATTTCGAACTAAACATGCTATTTAGTATATTTTGTAAAATATTTTAGCGTTTTAAGGAATCTATTAAATATTGCAAAATGTTGTCAAACTATTCGCATCCCTGTCACGCAAGATTTACCTCACCACATATGTGTGTTTCGAAACAAATGAAGCAGTTGCGTATCTATCCTTAAATATGCAATGGAAGTATTCATTTGCGGGTTAATATTTAGTATATTAAAAGAAGGGAAAAAATATGTATGGGCTGTTCATGTATAATGGAAGATATTGTTTTAGTCATTTTCAAATATGAAAGTACTATCGAACAATTCGTCAAAATAATTACGATCAAAATAATATATAAATTGACTAGCTCTCTGCGAAGCATTTGATGAATTTTTCAGTCACTCAGATGTGGCAACATTTGGCAAAGTAGCCTTCAGAATACCTTATGAGGATTCGGATGTATTCCAAATATGGCAGCGTCCGTTATATTCAACTTCACGGGATCCATTAGCTAACACATGGATAACGGATCTGCTAGGAAAACATTCGAAAATCGAGACATTTTGGCTTGGAAGCCACCCATTGTCCAGCCTACTGGCATAAAATGTAGGTGTTAGTTAGAAAAGGGGAATAATGAACTGATTTTCGTAATTTGCTCAAAACGTCTTCATCAAAACTTGAATAAGCGTTTCCACAAGGTCCGTAAGTTACAAGTACCGTTACGGACAGGCAATATTTTCCGAAGCTTAATTTCAAAACTGGCCAGTTAACTGAGAAGCTGCTATGGTAGTCTCTGCCCTTAATTTCTGCACACAAATGAGAATGATAGTCCCTTGAGATTAACTAGTATAATGAATAATACGAGTCTTATTCGCTAAATATAAATACTTTTGGCTTGGCACTCATCTATGTCAGGGATTACCGACCCAGGTGACAGGGATCTGTGACCTCGGGGTCAGGAGAGCGGGACCAATGACCTCTGACCTTGACCTTTAAACCCAGAAATTCAAAAAATTGTAAAAATAATTCCAAAAAATTTCCCAAAGATTTATTATTAAGAAATTATTGAAATTAAAAAGTTTTCTAAGGTTCCATTTCACCCCCCTCACACGAACAAATTAGTCGGCAGGCCTCCACACTTTACCCTCCCCCTTCTACCCAGTCAACAAGCATATTATATGACTGGCCAGCACCGTCATATTAGATGCAAACGACTTGCCTTTGACCCCATGACCTTGAATGACCTTTAAAATAAAAACGCGAGAAAAATGCATAGAAGTCTGCAAGCATACTACATTACAGACTACTACCGCAATGTTGAATGCAGATGACCTTAACCTTGCCTCTGTGACATTGAATGGCCTTAAACCCAAAAATTAAAAAAAAAAAAAAATCCAAAAATTTTCCCCAAAAATTCCAAAAATCTATAAAAATTTATAAAAAATGCAATATTTAAATTCTTAAAAATGTATTATTAAAAGGAATTAAAAACCTATTTTTAAAAAAGATTCCCGGAGGTCCCCTCCCCTTCCCACCAACTCTAACCAATTGGTCACGTTCGTTCCATTCCCAGCAGACGACTGTCGCAAATTGCTATTGGATGTTTAGTCAGAGGGCCTCCATGCCCTCAAACCCCGCTCTTCCATTTATAATCATTGTATCGTATGCCACCATATTTGGTTTTCCGTTCATCATTTGTTTAAACGCTATTGGAGGCCGCCATCTTGGTATGATCTAAACTACATATGATGCCACCTTGATATACTCTCACCTTCATCGTTCGACTACGATATTAGATTTAATATGTTTTCATCACCTGTGTACCACCAGGGGACAGCCATATATTTTTGTGTTTTTAATGTGTAGGTTGCGCTAATTAGTCGCATTCTCCCTATCCCCTCCATATTGGTTTATATTTTTAAACACATAGGTGTTATCAATTAGGCTGCCTGCTGTGACATTGACCTAATTGTGACCTTGACTATTCCTGCAAAGTACGTGAACTACCATATTTAATATTTTATTTGCTTTATTCTTAAATTCAAGTATTTTCATTCAAAATAATCGTTATATAAAGTGGAAGGGTCTTATAAACTAAATAAGATATAACATATTTAATAAATATTTGTTATTTACAAAATTTTCATACAAACTTTTCTTTGCGATGATTTTTTCGAAGGCAAGAAGAGGAAATCACATTATTTCGTAAGAGGTTGGTATTCACGCGTTCTCAGCTGCAGATGATTTACAAAATCGAATGTCCAGCCTGAACCCTTCATCATCATTTCTTCTTCCTCGCAATTTACCTTTTGCATATTATAATCTACACTCTCTTCGATGTCATATACATTACAGAGTGGTACATTATGGGTCTTGAAAGCCATTCTGCAAACGTTCGTTCTGGTTCAGCTTTGGTTTCGTAAACATACATTCCAGCCATATATTATACTTTAAAGGCATTTGCCTTTCAATATCTTCTGTAAGTTGGTTTATTAAATTTTCTTTCATACTTGACAGGAACGAGCAAAACTCTTTCGATGAAGCTGTCAGATTTGGAGCAACGTAATCTTTCAGCATGCCCTGGAATGCAGATTTCTTCAGTAAAAATTCATTGGCATTAGGTTTACCTAGGACATGGACAGGTTTTCGGACATGAGGTTTACACTGTTTGGCATGGTTGTTATAAACTCGTAACATAGTTTTCTCTGATGGTTAAGTATTTCAAGTCGCATGTTGACTGGAACGCCTTTTATTCAATAACACACGAACTTACGACCACACTTTGACAGCCAAGAGTCAAATAAGGCCATTGTGTCTTCTTCGTACATTTACCACTCTTCTTGTGCCAACGCACATCACAGCTTTAACTGAAGATCTTTTAACAGTAGCGACACGATCGACCCAATATCGATAGTGAATTGTCCATACCGTCCACATGCAATATCCCCACTCACCATTGGTTACATCATTGCATCATAACTTACTGTACAAGGTAGCGATGACATATTTACATCACCATTGCACACAGAAGTATTTGTAAGTCCATCACAGGTTTGTAGCGGTGACAATACATCTTTTTGTTTTGCTGGCGGAGGAACAAGTCCTTTACACATTTTCGAATGTTTTTTCTAGTTTGTCAGTACGAGGAAAGAGACGAAGGTACTTCTCACACTTACATGCCATGAGGAGCGGGTTATCTTACATAGGTGCTTTTCGTGTCGTCAAACATTGCTGCTGTTCGCAAAGGCTTCATTACAGTACATGCATCAAAGTCTTGATACTGTTGGCTTGGGTCACGATGCCAATGTAATTGCTGTAGGTCGCCCACCTGAAGAGGCTGATGGCGCTGTCAACATCATGCCTGAAGTCGTCGATGGCTGCACTGCTGTATGTGACCCACCCGAAGAAGTCGATGGTATTGTTGGCATCAAACCTGAAGAAGTCGATGACACTGCTGGTACCACTCCGAAGAAATCTATGGCACTGCCACAAACCAGGTCGATTGTGTCACTATTGTAAAAATATCTTCAGTTAAAGCTGTAATGTGCGTAGGCACAAGAAGAGCGGTAAATGTACGAAGAAGACACAATAGCCTTATTTGACTCTTGGCTGTCAAAGTGTGGTCGTAAGTTCATGTGTTATGGAGTAAAATATGTTCTTGACAACGTGCGACTTGAAATGCATAACCGCCAGAGAAAACTATGTTACGAGTCGTATAACAACCATATCAAACAGTGTAAACCTCATGCCCGAAAACCTGTCCATGTCCTAGGTAAACCTAATGCCAATGAGTTTTTACTGAAGTAATATGCATTTAGGGGCATGCTGAACGATTATGTTGCTCTGAATCTGACAATTTCGTCGAAAGATGTTTGTGTGGTCCTGTTAAGTTCGAAACAAAATTTAATAAACCAACTTACAGAAGAGATTGGAAGGCACGGGCCTCTAAAGTATAATATATGGCTGGAATGTATGCAGGGGAAGGTGGGGGAACTGTGCGCACCTAAGCGAGATCGGTAGTAGAGGTAAAGTAATTGTATTTATCGTACATGTGATTATGTGAAAGCGAACGTTTGTTATCCTTCTTTCATCGTGTTAAAACATATTACGTCCAAACAGGATTGTAATTATACGATAATGTAAAAAGTACAAACATGCATTTGCGCATGATTCCCCACCCTATGGGGTAATGATGCGCAAGGGTTGGGTAATGGTGCGCAGTAAAAGCCAAGTTTGGGATTGGGATGGCGGAAAAATACTTTAAGAAAGTAATAGGTTAGTGTAAAGGCAACTCACCTATTGATTTTATATAGGCACTTCTACAAATAGAAGAAATATCAAACAAGTTCTAAATATTTTAAGCCACTAAAATATTGTTCCTTTTTTAGTTCATTTTGCAAATGCACAATAGTCGCACACATTATCTTTAGGGGTATCCGCACCAGTGCAATATGCATGATTCCACGAAGAACACAACATGCACCTATACCACAATTCTTTATTTCTCCCTATTTCTCCACAGATGCAACATAATTCGTTAGGGTCTTTGCTAGGTGTGGGTAAAACACTGCCATACATTTCATCCAGTTCATCATCACCAGCCTCACAGAGGTAGGAAACATCTTCAGATGCGTCAGATGACACTGGTGTTGTTCGCTTTTTCGTTTTTTTTTCGTCCTCTCCCTTCTTTTCTGACAATGATTGGTCAATGCCCCTTCGAACATTACTTGTATGTTTTCCTTTCTTCTTTGCTTTCTTTTCTTCCTTAATTTCTTTCTCTCTCTTGCGCTTCATCTAATTTTCGTTTCACTGGTGTGCCTGTCAGTATTTCTGAATGTTGTTTTTTATGTGACTTTTTTCCCGGTTGTCTTTGACTTTTATGATCTTTGTTCTTTGAAATTGGAGACATACGAGCCATGAATGTGTTGGTTATAGATCCTGATGGTTCGGAATCTTGAACAGGTTGTTCATCTGGCTGTCTATCTCGCCCAACACATGTTGATGGTCCAACTTCATTGCCTGGATCATGGGCAGGTTCAAGAGGTGGTGCAGATTTAGGAGTTTCAGGCTCAGGACTACCTTAAACTGTGACAGTCCTTACTGGGTTAGCAGGAGCAAAATCGTCTTCATTAAACTTATCGAGGTTTAGTGAGCAAAGTGAAAACCTACAAATGCCTTTTCCATTGTGGCTACTTTCATAAATGCCTTCTTTAAGAGTTCTGCTATGTCATATACAGTAACTTTTTCATGACCCGATGTAGTTAGGTAAAGGTCATATTCCCTGTAAAGAGCGCCCTTTAGAGGGCCAAAAAATGTCCAAACCAATGGCTGAATGCGAAGTGATGCGTGGGGTGGAAGTGACATCATATGAATGAAGTTTGTTTTTTAGGAGTCATAGATCTCAACAGAAATATGGCTGCTATGATTATCGAGAATGAGGAGACTCGGATTACTTTCAGTAGGCTTGGCATGTTTTATGAAATGGTTCAACTGCTCGAGAAAAAGGTCCCCATTTATCCACCCGTTTTTCGAACATTTGTAGGTTGCACCAATAGGTCCATTTTTTTGAAGAGTAGGAGTCATTATTTTCCGGGGATACATTAGCATTGGCGGGATGTAGTTCCCAGAGGCACTCACAGAAAAAACAGCCATTATAGTGCGACCTCTTTCAGCAAAAATAGCAGCCCCTACGCTTTTGGCTCCTTTAGGCGCATAGACTTTTAGGCATTCATTTTGAACAGTTGAAAGTCCCGTCTCATCAACATTAAATATTCTACTCTGTTCGAACTTGAATGTGTCCATACCTTTCTGAAGGTTGGAGTAGAATAGACCTGTTTCCGCAGCATTAAAAGACACAATTCTATTTAAGCTAGTTCCTTCTGGCTGTCTCAGTACTACCTCAGGATTTCTCTTAATAAATCCATAAACCCAATCCTTCCCAGCTAAACCTGTGTGTTTATTAAAATTATGAGATATGTTTTTCTCATCAGCATACCAAGCGCCTGAGCTCTGTTGGTGTCACACCATAGAATAATTTGGCAAGTGTCAGGATATATTCCTTCAACTCTGGCTCAAATTCCTTTGGGAACACAGCGTTATGGCCTAAACGAGTTGGAACAGGCCGTGTTTCCAAAATAATTTTCTGAGAGTTGATTACGGAATACTATAACATCTCCCTACTTCCCTTATTTCCCTACCCTCACCTCTAATCGCTTGCAAAGCTCTCTGTAAATTTTCTGGAGTGTAGGAGTTAATGTTTGTCTTTCGGGGGTACGTTCTTGTCATCTGAGAACAAAAAAGCGAGAGCTTGGCATTAATGTCGTTTCTAATTTACTCTTATGAGGGAGAATCGTACGCATTTCCTAACTCTCCTTCGAGGGGGATTTGTGCGCACCTACTACCTTACTGCGCACCATTACTCGATTACGATTTTGGAACGAAACATGGCCGTTACGCGAAAAATATTATCAGGTTAACAAGTGGTATGCATGCAACCACACCAGTAAATTACACACTTTAATAATATATTAAGTTAGAAATATTTAAACAAGAACTGTACACTCACCTTATCTCCTGGCAGTAAAAAGTAACACGAAACCGCAAACTTTTCTTTCTCCACCTCTCACATTCACAACCACAGAAATGGCGCGACCTTTCCTGCCTGGTGATAGGTGGCTTAACCACCGGTAGAGCGCAGCACCAGCCGGGCTCAATCATATCCACGCATTTCCGAGAAAATG
The DNA here is from genome assembly GCA_029891345.1 of Dryococelus australis. Lineage (NCBI taxonomy): Eukaryota > Metazoa > Arthropoda > Insecta > Phasmatodea > Phasmatidae > Dryococelus > Dryococelus australis. Next base: position 114,214,700 of record CM056998.1, on the reverse strand, counting down.
TGGTGAGCACGATTCCCCGCTACGCACGATTCTCCCACCTTCCCCTACACGAAACCAGAGCTGAACCAAAAAGAACGTTGCAAAATGGCTTTCAAGGCCCATAATATACCACCCTGTAATGTATATGACATCAAAGAGAGTGTAGATGATATTATACAAAAGGTATGTTGCGAGGAAGAAGATGAGGGTGGGCCGGTAGGCCTACACTAGATTCGGTAAATTATCTGCAGCTGAGAACGAGTGAATACCAACCTCTTTCGAAATAATGCGATGTCCTTTCTTGCCTTCGAAAATAAAAATCATCGCAAAGAAAAATTTGCATGTAAAATTTTGGAGAAAAAAAAAATTGTTGTACTTTATTTAGTTTATAAAAACCCTTCCGCTTTATATAAAATCATTTTTAATAAATAATAATTGCATTTAAGAATAAAACAAATAAAATTTAAATATGGTAGTTTACATACTTTGCAGGAATGGTCAATGTCACCATTAGCTACATATCGATATCAGGGAGCCTAATTGATTCCACGTATGTGTTATAAAATATAAACCAACACGGAGGGTATGAAGAGAATGTGAGTAATTAGCGCAACCTACACTTTAAAAACAAACAAAAAAAACATGACAATCGCCTGGTGGTACACAGGTGATAAAACATATGAAATCTAATATGGTATTCGATCGAATGTGAGAGCATAACAAGATGGCGTCGAGTGTAGATGAGAGTATACCAAGATGGTAGACACCTACCAAGATGGTGGCCTCCAGCAGTGTATAAACAAATGACGAACGAAGAAAACAAATATGGCTACCTCTAGTAACATATAAACAAATACCAGCATGGCAGCCTCCAGTAACAAACAAACAAATGATGAACACAAAACAAATATAGCCGTCTCCAGTAACATATAAACAAGTGATGAACGAAAAACCAAGTTTGGTGGCGTAGTGGTGTACGATAGAATGAGTGTAAGTAGGAAGGCTGGGGGGAGGGGGTTTGCGGGGGGGTGTAAGCCCACTGATTAAAAAAAACTGCTGGTGATGGAACGAAAGTGACCAATTGGTAGTGTTGGGGGGATCTCTGGAAATGTTTTTTTTTTTTTAAATAATTTTATAATGCATTTTAATAATAATTTTTTAATAATTTTGAGTAATAACATATTTAAAATTACTATAGATTTTTGGAATTTTTAAGTAATATTTTGGAATTTTTGAGAATTCTTGGGGGGTTGAGGTCCTTCAATGTCAGAGGGGCAAGGTCTTGGTCACCTGCATCCAATATTGCGGTAGTAGTCTGTAACTTAGTATGCTTGCTGACTTGTATGTACTTTTACTCTAGTTTTTGTTTTCAAGAACACTCAAGGTCATGGAGTCCAGGGCAAGGTAGTTAACATCTAATATGGCGGTGGTGACCCTTAACATAATATGCTTGTTGACTGGGTATGGGCGTGGTGGGCGGAGGCCTACCGACTAATTTGTTCGTGTGAGGGGGGTGAAGGGGAACATTAGGAGATTTAATTTTTAAAATAAATTTGCAGTTATTTCTTAACAATACATTTTTTTAGTATTTTTTGGAATTATTTTAGATTTTTTTTTTGGAATTTTTTTAGAATTATTGGTTTCATAGGTCAAGGTCAAAGGTCATGTGTTGCTGATCCCTGACTCCGAGGTCACTGATCTCCGTCTCCATCTCTGGAATAAAAAATATATTTTTAGGATTTTAAAAGGGAAAAACGGATATTTTTTTTAAGGAAATACAATCGATCTTAAGGGAAAAAAGGAAAATTTCGAAGGAAAAAAGGTAATTTCCAACATGGCGGCCCCCGGCTCCTGCGCACCTATCCCATATCCCCGCTAAAGATACGCCATTTTCCTGCTAATAGCAGGTTTTTCAAAAGTGCTCATTTTACCGCGAATAGGCTATATTTGTATGATAGTTGTCTAATCTCAAAGTGGAAAACATATCCACACTCTGAATACGAATCAGTGAATATTTCTCTGCTTAAATCAGCTAACGTCAAATGACGTATACAACAGTGACTCCAGTCAATTTAACTGACTAATTAGTGAAGAGAATTCGCCAGTTTTCATTCACTTATAGATTCAGTGAAGAACGTCTTACCGACCGAACAATTACTTTCAAACACTTTGCTGAAGATACGTTCGTTTTAATTAACTTATTGAATACGCGTTAACCAACTCTGCTATTGATCCATCTGTAATACCTATAGTTTTCTACTGTTCGATTAGTGATCGTACATAATACGTGCACGTAAATATTTTCATAAACTGATAAAAATGTAGACAACACATGAACTAATGAAACCCATAAAATATACATTTGTTATCATTTGATAATACCATTTGACAAGGTAACGTAAACATTCAGTATTTAATTTCATTTTCACGTTATCATCATAGCGCTTGGTTTAAAAGTTTAAACTGTATAAAATGAGATGAAGTGAATGTATCCATACGTACTATTTGTATAGTCAATCTAAATACTCCGATTAAACTAAAAACGAAAGAAATTGCAAACAATTAGAGCTACGTATTTTTGATAGACAGCTTTTAATAAATATATTCTCTTCAATAAAGCCAATGTAAGCTTTGAGGCAAAATCGGTAAGGTGAAAGTTCTTGGGAGCAATATACTGTAGGTACAAATCCTGGGAAAAATATATTTTTTCTATTTTTTACTAATTTGAAATTGCATATTAACAGTGGTAATAGGAAATTATGTTTATTTCTCGTAATAATGTGGCCAAATTCAATAAAGCCTACCTTCAGTGGAGCATTCGGTTGGTGCGCCGCCGGTCTGCGGTGCGGGGGGTTCTGAGTTCGGATCCTAGGAAAGGTATGGGTGTTAGTTTAATAAGTTAGGCCATAAGTAAGTTTGTAATCCTTCCCCTGATAAGCCTTCAGGTTCAACACTTTGGGACGTTAATAAGCCCCTACCAATTCCTTTACCAATACATTCAATAAAACAATATGTAATTAGAATTGCTGAATTCGACTGCTAATCTGTGAATTTCCACTGATGAGAATTTAAAATGCAGTGTGTGGCTACAATTCTAAGCTAGGACGTCGGAGTGCAACACTTTTGAGGTACGCACAGATTTAGAAATATTTAGGACAAACTATAAAGTGAGGCTCATTTGTCTACCACCTCAGGAAGAACAATTCCGCTGGTCTTAGGATTCCCGCTTGCTATCGTCCTAAGTTTACACCAAGCTCTAGGGACGCGTTTACTGTACTGCACGACGTTCGTTATTGATTAGCTGTCATTCAATGCGGTATTGAGCTGTTAAGTCTTGTTAGAGTTTTATGTCCTCAACAACATGACAGAATCTACATACAACCTATAGTTATCTTTTAAGTTATTATAGAATGTTTACGATAAAATGAGCACTTTTGAAAACCCTGCTTAAGATCTATTTGTATAAACGCTATGTATTCCTCCACCTAATGCAAAATTAGCATTGCCATAGGCCTCATCACTATATTCAAGCGTCGGTAAAATGAAACTGAAATGATTAAGAAAGTAAGTACTTTACAAATCTGCTCATTTCTGCACTTCGATGTATTAAAAAAATAGAAATCGAAAGAAATAATTTTAAGCTATCACAAATGGTTACCTAACACTTTTTATTCGACGTCAAGATTTGAAACTATTCTCCATCCATAATTACCAACTTTACTAGGCGAATGTCACTCAGTGGGCCCATTAAAATATATGCATGCAAAGGAAGTGAATTTTTTCCTAAGGTTCATTTCTAAAGTGCTCACTTTATCGTGAACCACCTTTACACAAGAATTAACTTTTTAGTCACGAAATATTTTTTTGTTAAGCTCATATAATTTTTTGTATAGTCTACTCGCGGAATCTTCACATTTTTAAAATCAAATTTATGAAAATCACCCATATATTACCTGTTTGGTTGTTTTCTACATATTTCATGAATCACAAGCGTTTTAATCGTCTGTTGACATAAGAGTATCTTACTTTTGGTTAAATCGAACTTTTACATATAATTAATATATAAATTACAATATTTTATGTATCATTAATATAAATCAATTAGGGAGAAAATATGTGTGTTGGCAATGCCTACTAAGAAATAGTTGTCACAAAAACTTTTATTAAACTGTGTGCGCACGAATGCAGTGCCTTGTCCCGTTAACGTGATTTTCTCGACTATCTTTGTGTGGATGAGGCGGAGGACGCTGAGCCGTACCGCTCCAACTGCGCTCCCTCGCCGAAGAGCTGAACTATCAGAATTAGCTTCTCTAGTAGAAAATGGCTGGAATGGCATTGGGGGATGCGTACAACAGAATATTAGTTTATGTTTCCACTAAACTTCTTGTCCAAATGATTTTTTAAAAATAATGAGTATGCACAATTATATTTTGCATGATTCTATGTTTACATTTTGTGAAATACTGTCTTCGTTGGCTGTAAATAAATTCTTGCTGTAGTGACCGCACGATTGCCGCATAAGGAAATCATTGTAGAAAAACATTTATGCTGTTGGAATAAAATTTTTAATATTACTGTAATGTCTACTGTTACAAAAAAATTCAGGCACAAAGGTGAATCCATATAAGGCAAGTATGGTTGGATTTCATTATCCACGAAGTGTTTTTAGCGTAAAAAATTATATTCTTAAAGGGCGAAGAAAAATGCACCCGTGGCCTTAAGCAGGGCTTCAGGAAAGTTGGGAGTAACCATGTATGGACTATAAGCACGGGGTTAGAAACAAGCCAATGGTTGAAAATGCACCTGCGTTGGCTTTTATCTCAAGTACAGGGTAACTTTCGTAATGTCATTTCCCGAGCACTACTCGGGTGTATTCCTCAATGTATTATGGGGCCGCGGGGGTGTAATGGTTAGACTACTCGCTTCCCACCTTGACGAACTGTGCTCAATTCCCGGTGGGGTGGCTCCCGGATTTTTGCCGCTGGCCGGCGGGTTTTCTCGGGGATTTCCCGTACCCCCACCCTCTCATCACGGCGCTGCTCAATACTCACCTCGCTTCGTCCTCATCGGTTCTCAATACCTCGATGTTAAGAGCCACCCAGATCTATCCACTCCACTCCACTATGTAACGTCTCGGCAACCAGTACTTCTGAGGTCGGCTACAAATACTCGTTGGCTGTCTATCTTCAACATTGTTTCATTAACCGACGTTTGGCCATAACTTTTTCTGGTCTACATGTCACTTAATTATTGTGGATCGCAATTACTTTACAATGGCCATTGGTATGTGTTTGTGGTTCCGGAAATTTTGTGACTGCAAGTGGTTTGAAACGGCAGTTTTTATCACGTATTTGGTAATTAATTTTTATTGTAAATGCTAGTTAAATTTCACAAAGTGTTAATCGAACAATACAAAGAGTAGGCCTAGATGAAATGAAGTGCAAAATCTTATAGTGTATATGAAGTACGAACATTTGGGACGACAGCATACAGTTAAAGTCAGACGGTATCGTGACAATCGAGTGATACTGTTCCAAAACACCAGTTTGAGTTCTGGTGTAGCAGATAATGTATACAGTTAGTTCGGCAAGTGCCAGTCAGCCCAAGGAGTGGTCAGATCTAACCTTCCAGCAGCAATGAGCTGAATATATCACCATTGCGAAGAATACTTGTAAGTTAATTTGAGTGATTTATTACAGACAATAATATGGTGTTTTACTGTGTCGGGAACACGAACATGGGTTTCAAGAGATAATTCGTCTGTGTTAGAGCGGTTAATATTTTATTTGGGATGTGGGAATGGAATGAAAGTAAAGACTGTTCTAGATAAACTAAGAACTTTTGAAATCAACCTTTGAAAAATATCACTGCCACGATCTGCGAGTATTATAGCCGGGAAAACTAACTGGCATGCTCACATTTAAGTTGGCAATCACGGAAAGAAAGTAGTCTTGACGTTGAGTCAAGAGTGTTCACATTCGTGAATAATGAAATATTTTTGTTCCGTTTTAAACGCATATTGCAAAGATTATCAAATTTACAAAATATAACATTTTCTAGTAACTTCACACTTTTAGGTGACCGATGCGTGAATACAGCGATCAGACCTATATCATTGATAATTTTACATATGTCGGAATAATACATAATATGTGACATAAGCTGGGCTTTCACAAGTGCTCACTTTACCGCGAACAGCCTAGTCTTTAACCAAATGTATACTTCAATTGTATCGCTTAAACCAAGTGGCTCAGTGGTAACTCACTGCACTCGCATTCGGGAGGGCCTCGGTTAAATTCCCGGTCCTGCCATCCTAATTTCGGTTTCCCATGGTTTCCCGAAATCATTCCAGCCGAATGCTAGGATGGGTCCTAAACAAAGGCCATGGCCGATTCATTTCCACTCCTTCCCCCAATTCCTAGTCCCTGAGCAACTTGCACCGTCTCTTAATGACCTCGCTGTCGACGAGACGTTAAACCCAACTACCTACCTATAGGCTGTTCACGGTAAAATGAGCACTTTTGAAAGCCCTGATTAAGTTTTACTTGTATGCACATAGTGTATTCTTCCTCCTTGTGTAAAATTAACGTTGACATGAACCTCATAACTTTATTCTTGCGTTGGTTAGATGAAACTGTAGAATTAGTAGAAAAGTAAATATTTAAAAAATATGGTCATTTTTACACCTTGATGCATAAAAAAAAAAACAAAAAGCGAAAGAAATAATTTAAGTTATCACAAATGGTTACCTAATACTTTTTATTCGACGCTAAGTTATGGAACTACTTTCCATCCATCGTTGCCAACTTTACCGGGCGCATGTAACTCAGTTAGCCCGTTAAAGTATATGGAGGCAGGGGCAGTGACATTTTTATAGGGTTGATTTCAAAAGTGCTCACTTTATCGTGAACAGCCTTTAGCCAGTCACACACAATAGCATACATATACATGTGTATGTATGTATATATATATATATAATTTAAAACATATTTATTGGAGAGTTAAAAGTAAATAATCACAGCGTCACTGTTTGATTACATAATTCTGACTTTACTTTTGAAAACTGCACTGGCAAACCGTGAGAAAATGTTGGACCATGCGCAGAAAATGTAAATTAGTCTACCTCATCTTAATTTTTGTGGTCTCTTGTAACAATCCTGGGAATATTAGTCTTCCCAATTTATTCGCGGTGGATAAAGTATTTTGTTAACATGCGTAAACAGTTTGATACTACAAAAAGTGCTCATATAGGCCTGCTGTCACGAATGAACAGTTTTGTGGTCAATACAATATAACTACGTGTTTATCCCAAACAACTTTGGGAAGGTGAATTTCTAAAAAATAATTTTCAGTGCTGTTAACACCACAGAACTATTTCCGTACGATGATTTGAACAACATTTATTCTCCATTGCGCTTGGTTTTCTTAACTACATAAATAGAAAGTAGTTTTTTTCAAACAAATTAAAATTAATAATTATTATGTACGGGAAACACTGAACTGAATAAAATACCTCAATTTTGCGAGGAAATGTTCTCGAAAAACTTTCTTTTCTTTTTGCTAAGAATGTACCTAGGCATATATTTAAGGTACTTTATTTACTTTATTTACATTTCACTGGATTACAACAGTTTGAATGAAATACGAAACCTATTAACAGTGAAATCAGTGTGATTTGTTTTATGCTACTGCAAATTATAACAAGTTTACACAATACTAAGTTAATCAATAAAACTTTTTTTCCCAATTCCCCAGTTTGATTATCCTGAGATCAGAGGCTATTATATTTTCATTAAGTATGTATTGTACTAACTTGTAGGATTAATAGTTGCTTTGTGAACAAGTTAAATGCTCATAATTATTTTTTAATATGTAGTCAAACTTTGTTGCATCCACTTTTGATAAAAAAATATGTAGATCGAAATCATTCCGCTGTAATTAATTAAATCAGTCTGAGCGTTGCGCATTAAAATTATGGTATTATGTTGTTTCAAAAAACGTACTATTCCTGCATCACTACGTGTTCTTTTCCAGAGCAGACAAAAGCTTTTCTAGAATGCATTTTTAATGGGAGCAAACGAAAAATTCTTGACGTAAGCTTATATTCTCGAATACTGTAGGTACTAAGCAGGGTAACCCATAATCCAGTTACAATTCTAGGGGACTTCAAAGCGTCGTCCATAAAAGATAACATCAGTATAAGAGCGTGAGCGTTTATAGTCGACTGTCATTAAAGTTAAGTATCGAAACACATCATACCACAAGAGATTAAAAAACAAGACCGTAGTTCCTAAAATAATCTAACTTATACTCTTCATACATGGACGGATCGGACTCGAATCAGCGACATTGCCAGTTGTAGTTCGTTGCGAATTTAAAAAAAAGTACTCTACGTAGTAGGTTATAAATTAACGTCGTATTCTCTTTGATCTGTTTTGAAAATTCACATCTCTCCAGGCACAACTATTCAGTGTGATATCAACTTCATTATTCTCACATATTATCGTGCGGGAATATTTTTTCCTTCTACGTACCGAAAGGTAAAACTGCCACGTTAATAGAATCATTGAATGCGAATATACTTGGATCGTGTACGAAATTAACCTTGAGGATATGAGTCATTGTTAAAAAGCAACACCACTAGTGGTTCTGAAAAGGCATTTTAAAATTTAGTAAACTTACCACAATTTGGTTGGCTTGACAATCTTTGTGGTTTAACTGATAACGATAGCGGATGTGTTTAATTATGTAACAGTCAAAACTGACAATATTTTAAACACAAAACGTGACATGTAAAACACAACATAAGTTATGAACCTTATTCAAAACAAATGAATACCTCACAAGAGTTAAAACTACACGGTGGAGGCCGCTATCCCACTGCATTGCCTCTGCATGCACTTAGCGTCACAGCAAAGAGCCACGGGGAGTGAGTGAAATGCTACGTCAAACACACTAGAAACTAATACCGGACAGCTTGCATATTTCTGCGAGGGAAACCTAATTGCAGTATCTCCTCCAGTCAATAAATAGGATCAATTATGGCCAATAACATATTTAATTGATTTGAGAATGCAGTGCTGACATAATTAACACGGACATTTTTAAAAAAATTGATAATTTAGTTTTCTGGAACGGTATTTAAAGTATAAAAACATCAGAACCTAAACCAAATACTCTAGAGGCCTATACTGGAGAGCTTGTAGATTTCTGCAAGAAAGTCCGGCGGTTTTGTCACCTCCAACCAACAAACAGCAGCACCTCTGTTTAATACTATTAGTGATAGAATACCAATATGATAGATATGAAGACTAAACTCTCTTTTGTCTTTGGGCAGTTTATTTAACCATTGCCAAAAATTAAACAATGAAAAATAATTCCCAAATGGAAAATATTTACTAACAAATGAATTTTCAAATATTTCTAAAGATATAATAACTCTAACATCATTTGCCTCTTTGTTATTTTTCGGACACTCGCCTATGCTATTTGTATAGAACACATCAAAAATACTCAAAGACGAATAAGTATGACAATCGTTGATGTACATTGCTTAAAACGTTCTTGCCGTGGATATTTTCTAGTGTCACCTATTGCCACCATGTAACTTTGCATACTTAGACCGTATTCTTTGTATACAGTTGTCAGGTTTTAACTTATAGCGTATTTGATTTTATGATCTGATTATAGACTATTTCCTGCTTCCTTAAAAATCTAAGTAGAAGTAACACAAAACAGTATAATACTAGATTAAATAGATATCTGATAGATAATGTTTTTATCCACTTGATAAATTTACTAATGTGAATTAGTTATCTTAGTTTATGTGATGATTGTTGTTAAATTCAAAAGGTGATCAATGTATATATTACGTAATCTAATGTATGTATTATATTCTATTATATTGACGAACTGTATATCTCTGAGCACACGCTCTTTTAGGGATCAATGGAGTGATAAATACAATCAAATAAAAAATTAAATTAATGAACTATTAAGTTATTTCAGTTGTCTCGGACATTAAACACGCGTAATAATCTGCTAAAGATTCGCCAAAGCGTTCTGATTTGTGAAGGGGATTACCATGCGCGCGTGAAAACTTACCTCTGTGTATTGTACATAACTTCTACCACAAGTAAGAAAAAATTGTTTTATTACAAAAAAATGCAATTGAAACTAATTGAAAAGTAGAAGAAATACATTAAAAAAATATATACCGGTATTAATCAGTTTGCTAAAGTGAACTGTGAAAACGCAATAAAATTGACAACTAGAGTTCTTTCTTGGATATTTATTTCTCTATGGTTTATTTATGTAGCTGTTTTCTGCACGCAATATATTCAAATGTTATTTTCTGCGCATAAACAAATGATTTAGATCTCCCCACCACAGCCTTCCAAATTGTTCAACTGCTGTAAGTAGATACTGTTTTCGCCTACGTATTTTAAATCGGCGTTTCATTTGTTTCAAAGCAAAATGGTGAGGTCGGATCAGAGAAAAGAAACGAAGGGCACGGAAGTTTTCGGCAAGTCACGCTTCGAAGCTGACATAGATTTGGTGATGAACTATTGCAAGATGGTAGAAGACAAGCTGGAATCTATGAAGACGACTGAAGGTGGGGCTGGCGACGATGTGGACGAGATACAAGAAGCGGAGGAGCAGTCGACGACTCCTAGAGAAATTGAAAAATCAGCCATTTTTTCCAAGCATGGCCCTCAGGTGAAGGTGTCACATACGAACAAGCGCTTCAAAGATACCGGTGAAAAAGTGCCTAGAAGCGCAAATGATCAAGAGCAATCTCACAAAGGCCAGTGCTATGTAAACGGGATGGAAAAACCGCTAGAACATGGTCCTAATCCCGAAACAGCTTGCAAGGATCAAATCCATAACCGCAAAGATGAAAAAAGGACGTTCAGAAGTCCTGAACTGGGCCGCCCCAAAAAGAAACAATACTCTAAGGGTAATGAAGAAAATCATCCCGAACAACTTAAATCGGGGGAAAACCAGACGAAAAACGGTGAGAAAAATTTGGAAAGGGCGTATAAGCATACAGTAGAGGAACAAAATGGTGGCAAAAATCGGCCAGTTACCAGAAGGAAAGGCAAGAAATTAGTCTCTGAAAAGAGGAGGAATAGTGTTTTATGTGGCATTAAGAGAAAGAATTCGAGAGAAAACTATAGTGAACTCAGAAAGAAATTCGATGCACTGGGTTTCCCCGTTTTGAAGTCATGTGATGGGAGCAGAAGTTCCACAAGAAATGACGTACGTTCGAGAAGTATGAATCTTCCGAACAACCGCGCGAAAAGGAGCAAAGTGAAATCTCAAGACGATATTTCCGAGTACAAGAGCGAAGGTCAGGGGGATTTGGATGCCATTATACTGAGTCGCGGGAGCAAACGAAATGAAGAACTGTCAAGTGTGACATCTGAGATTACAAGCTTGAAGAAGAACGAACCTCAGTACAGAGAACCCGATGCAAGAAATAGCAGTTTACATGAAAATCCAGCGAGTAATCATCCTGAACAAAAGTGCGATGCATTCACACAGAAGAGAGGTTCAAGAAACTATACCGTTCACGAAGCACCAGTGGATAGAAGTACAGAAATATCGTCAGCCACAAAAGAAAATACGAACGCAAGGCATGCAGTCAAATCTAGTAAGTACACAGTAAGTGTAGTTGCTAAGAAATCAGGACACGTTCTGACATCAAACCCAAAGTATTTTCGAAAAAAACGCTGCAGTCAACACGCAGCAACTTTCCCGTACTCAACGTACAAATAAATGTCAGAACAAAAACGATCTTGTTGAAATATACCGAAACCCGAAGTTTAAAGAGAGTTCCAGCGAAATTGCCGGTGCACGCCGCAACAAGAAATACGTGCTTCCGTCGCAGTTGCATTGTAAAGCACGAAGATGTAGTCATGTGAAGAAAGAAAATATTTATAATGTCAGAAATACATTACGCCTACCCTGCACGGAAAGAGTGGACAAACAATCACCTCAAGATTGCAGAGTAGACGCAGGCTACCTCGCGAAACAGAAAATGCGATCAGAGGCGAACTTGATCGTCCCTCGGAACAAAGTGGTCCGGCCGCTTGGAGGCACTCGCACGACCATTCACAGCATTTTCTCCACAGTGGATTTTAGCACCATCCCCTTCGTGGCGGGCATGTCGACCTCGCCAACGCATAACATCAAATTGAACATGCAGCAGGTGTTGTCCATCATCAAGACGACGCCATTGCTACACTTAGACTGCATCCACACGGTAAATATGTTATTTTTTTGCCTAAGGAATTATTAGGCCTGTATTTGCAAAATTACTTCTAATACTTGAAAAATAAATGTACACGCCAAAAAATTTCGTAAAATTTTAGATTTTTTATAAATTCGTAAGTATTAGATTTTTAAAGAACGTACATACTTAGTAGCTGTTATCTGAATATTTTACATCAGCCATAATTAGTTTAGACGCCTTGTTGTTTTGACACATTTATTTCATGTTAGCAACTGTTAGCAATATATATATAATAATATATATCATTATATATATATGTATATGAATATATATATATATATATATATATATATATATATATATATATATATATATATATATATATATATATAATATTTTCGAATTACAATTCGGTTAAAAAAATTGTCTAATAATATTGTATGGGAGTTGCACACACACACACACACACACACACACACACACACACACACACACACACACACACACAATATATATATATATATATAGTTCACGATAAAGTGAGCACTTTTGAAATCAACCTTAGAAAAAGTCACTGGCCCTTACTGCATATATTTAAACGTGCGCACTGAGTGACATGCGCCCAGTAAAGATGGTAACGATGCATGGAAAGTGGTCCCATATCTTAAGGTCGAATAAAAAGTGTTAGGAAAGCAAGTATGATTTATTTCTTTCCCGTTCTGCTTTTTTAATGCACATAAGTGTAAAAATAAACAGATTTTTAAAATATTTTCTTTTATAATAATTTTACAGTTTAATTTGACTGGCGTATGAAGAAAGTGCTGAGGACCGTGGCAATGTAAATTCTGCATAAAGCGGAAGAATACACAACGTGCATACAATTATATTTTAAGCAGGGCTTTCAAAAGTACTCATTTTACCGTGAGCAACCTTTAATTGGGTGTCACTAGAGTGGTTTAGCCGTCACTGGCAAATGGCTGCCGAGCCATCTCGTGTAGGCCGCCATTTTTCTCCCTCATTCGTTCGAATGCCGTGTCTTAAAGTGCGCTACTGGTGTCCTCCATGTTTGTTTTTTTTTTCGTCATCTGGTATTGTGTGCAGGTGGCTTTATCTTAATTCACAATTAAAAGCATAACAGTATCCACAGAACGTAGGCCATGGGCACAAGAATTGGCCCATGTTTTCGAACCTAGTGATTGACGACTGAGCATAACAGGTTGTGCGCATGAGTTCCTGGCATAGTTAACAAAGGAAAATGTTGTATTTCATTTATTGTGCAGGCGCATGGGACAACAGCCAATCAGAGCATTTCAAAGGAAGTTGTTTATTTAAATGGAGGACAGTTGTGCTGCAGAAACGAAGAAATCCCCCAAGATATAAATTTAAAAGAAAGAACAGGTGACAGTTTACTAGCAGAAATTTTGAAAGATTAACCACATTTTTACTTCCGCAAAAACAAAGTTTTTAAAGAAAAGCTAAAATGCAAAATATTTCAAATTGCTGTCCATTTTCAACGCAGTGTTACAATACGTTACGAAAATCCATTATTTACCAACACTGACAACTGATATCAGACTCGTCGCAAAATTTAATTTGTTAAAATACATTAGTATTACAGAAGTAATATATAAGTGATCAATTGTGAATCAGTTTCGGCAAGAGTTCGGTCGTGTGAATGTTCTGCTGTTATGTCCTATGCTCTGTGCCTATGATTTTTTGGTCTTGAATACACCATTAGTCGCTGATCGCTCCACCCGTCATCTTTGTTTCCAATGTTCCTCGCTAGAGTGTGTAGGTGTCGCATATACTTGTGTAAATTTTATTTTTCTCCTACCCGAATTTCAGGACAAAGTGACATTTGACATGAATGAAACTTTTGCCTAAATAGACACGTTAATTTTTATATTTGACTTAATAAATCTTTTGCAAGGAAGAACTTCTAACTGCCGTACATTGTGTTGTTAGAAAATTGCCCTAACCGACTGAGCTATTGAGATATCTGGCAATACTAGGATTTAAATTAGGCATATAAATTAAACATGCCATAGTTTTTAAAAATACTATGCTTAGTATTATTACTTCGATATTTTTACTAAACACTTTGAAATCTTCCAATTGTTATTTTTTTTTAAATTATTAGTAATATTGAATGTGTAATGCAACAGAATTCAAATTAACATTAAATGTTTTAATAATATGCTTCTAAACGTTTATTAAACCGATATTTTTATTTAAAAAAAACTATACTTTCCCAACCACTGACACCTACTCCCTTCACCCCAATCACATCCAACCACTAAACGCTCCCGCCTCAGCCCTCCCCTGCATTCTTCAAATTACGACCTCACCCATGTAGGTAGAGGGGAAGCCCTCTACCTACAGGGATGAAATTAATTCAACATTGAAGCGACTGCGGCCCCATTTAATATTTCCGTATCCACTTGGCCACTGCGGCCTCACTTAGCATAGTTCTATCCACTGAGCCACCAAGGCCCCACTTGGAATCCCTCTATCCACTGATACACTGCAGCCCCACCTAATTAACTCAACATTGAAGCGAGACATTTAAAGTAAACAAAAATGATATTTCATTACCTTCATATCTCTGTGCAATATTCTCTATGCATTAAAACAAAACTTGTCATAGGGAGAAAGTAGTTAAAAATGAGTTTTTAGAGTAAAGGATAACGATTGCGTAATCTGATTTTGCTGAAATTCGAACTTGGCCAGTATTTTACCCTAAGGACTCGCTCTGCAAAATTCGAAGAACTTCTGTTGAGTTTCATGGGACATAGAGTTATTAAAGACGGACAGACAGACAGAGCTCGTCTACTTACTATATAGGATGTAGTTAAAGGATTAGAAAAATGGCTGAAAGAAAATGTAACTAGGGCCTCAAAAGTGCTCACATTACCGTGAACAGCGTATAATTTTTTAAAATAGTGTTACATGCGGCCGCTCCACGTCCTTTCCTATGCCCCGTTCTCCTCGGGCGCGCGTGGTATGGTGCTCAAGGACATCACCACAATGGGAGATGAACACGAGTGTTTATAGGCTGTTCACTGTAAAGTTAGCACTTTTGAGGCCATATTTACTTTTCCTTTCAGTAATTTCCACTCTTTAACCCCTTTAGAAATAGATATTGTCATGTAAGTAATAAACACACAGTGTCTATATTCCACCGCATTCGGAAGTTAACGTCTAAGGCTAGAATTAAATATATTTATTGGCTATTATTACAAATGAGAGTGCTTTCAAAAGTGCTCACTTTACGTTGCATAGCCTATAATAGACATTTGCAAGGATGGCAACGGACTATTTGTAAATGT
This sequence comes from Dryococelus australis, assembly GCA_029891345.1. Lineage (NCBI taxonomy): Eukaryota > Metazoa > Arthropoda > Insecta > Phasmatodea > Phasmatidae > Dryococelus > Dryococelus australis. The sequence continues at coordinate 114,199,154 of CM056998.1, read as the reverse complement.
GTAAATAGTTAGCGAGAATTATGTGACTGTAGCAAGTATGAATACAGTGATAAGATTTGATATTGGAATTAAATCTTGCGCTCAATGAGAATTATTAGTGTTAATAGTATAGATAGATAGTTCAATGCTGTAAATAATGTGTATTTTATAGCATTCTAATATCCTAATAATATTATAAATGAGAAAGTTTGTGAATTGGTTTGTTACTCAACCACGTCGCAACAGCTCGACGGATTTAGATGAAATTTGGTACAGGGGTAGATTATATTCTGGATTAGCACATAGGGCACTTTTCATCCTGGAAAAATGAACAGTGTCGTAAGGAATATATAAAATATGCCACCAACCATTAAGACAGAGCACTTGGTTATTATAATTAAGGTTTGAATTTTACACGCGGGTGAAGCTGAGAGTAACAGCTAGTTATACATAAATTAAATTTATTCATTTTATTTTTACTAAGACATACATCCCTTACGAACTCGCCCGGATACGCTCCTGGGGACGTGATACATTAGTGCCAGAAGTTGGGCGGAGGCAAATAAAGTTAGGTAGTAGGCTTATAACTAGTGAAGTTAAAACGTAATTTTAATTGTTTTAAGCTGCAAAATTACGAATATTTTGTGTAAATATCGCAGGCACTGCTTACGGGAAAAAATTCAGCTGAACCAAATAACTAATTGAAGGGTTTTATTAGACTTTAAAAGAGGAACTGGAAATGAAAACGTAGAGAGAAAAATAAACAATGCTGATAGAAGCAAAGTAGGCATCTGTGAGCTAGTGACTACGAGAATTGACTGCGTGGACACGGAAATAGACAGCGTGAACCAAAGACTGGGCAGTTTAAATGAAGAAGTGGACAGTGTCAGTAAAATATTGGGTAGTGTTGAGTATGAAGTGGATGCAGTTAAGGAATTTCTTCAGCAGCGAAGTTTCACTACCACTCTACTGGAAGCGGAGGTAAACTACTGGGAAGAAGGGTAAGTCGTAAACAATAAAGCAGCCTGGAAGGTGGCCAGCAACTCTATGGCAATGGTGTCACTCAGCCAGTAGTAGGGAAAGAGGTCAGGATTAACACCCTTACGATGGTCATGTACGGTTTCACCAACAAGGAATAAACTAGCCCCCAGCAAAGGAACACTTAAGTTTAAGTGGCCCATAAGGATGTCGACGTGTTTCAGCATTATAAAACTCATTTTTGTAAGGGTAACTTAGCTGGTGGTTGCTTAAAGAAACAAGTTGCAAATATTCTCATTTTGTTAATGGTGAGTTGTAGTCATGTGACTAAACGAACCAATGAAAATTAATTAATACCGAAGAAAGGAAAAAATTCCCCTGAAATGTTTGTGTCTACATTCGTTATGAGCAAACGAATGCTAGCCAAAAATTTGTTTTGTAATGGAAGATTAAAGCTTTGTCGTTTGCCATACAAACCTTAAGAATCAATGAAAATTTTTCTCACCGCGTATACGAAAAAGATGTGTGTATTCCATTCGTTCAACTAACCACGCACACCGACATTTTTTATGTTCAAATTATGTACGTGAATAGATAAGTTTTTTATTTTTCGAGGCTAATATACTATCGTGGAAGTGTTGGGTTGCAATTATGGGATAGATTTGCTTATTAATCATCAGCGCCTAGTATGATTTTTCGCAACAAATGTTATAACGGTTCATGTAGGCCTTGGCTGTGGTTTTTGACTGGTCAGAAGTTGAAATGTTTTATATTTTTTCTACGGTACTCGTGCAATGTTTTAGCCTCGTTACACAGATTTAAGTAGCTTTCTCTCAAGTATTTGTATAAACAATGCTTCATAAAAAGTAATAGGTTATGTGAATGGTACATTTAAAAATGAAACTTTTATCTTGTGCAGGGGAATTATTGAACGTAACGTAACAGATATTCCGCGCAAGGCCTCGCTAAATTATGTTAAAGAAAATTATAAAAAATAGTATTGCCCTCAGATAGTAACACTGGGCCTACATTTACTACAAGACCATTCCGAATTTTTCTACTCAATAGAACTGTATTATGTTCTAATACATTACTGCTGTCTTTTAAAGATTTGGTACGTACAAATTTCGTTACAGTTAGTAAAGGTATCGGCTTTTTAATAGACTTTTTCAGTAGTAATGACCATGGTTGCGATTTCGAAATCCATATTTTTGACGTAAAGCAGACTTGTCTAAACATTAAGTCCACAATGCGTCTTTTATACACTATGCAATGTCTCTCTGCTAATACTCCACGCAATTACAGTACATACTGTGAAGAAAATACATCTCCTCATTAAAAATATTATGGTTAATTTATATCTTGACATTCATCACTAACCAAAAGTGAACTTTCTGAAACTGTGATAGATTGTTGAGAATACCATTAACGATATTCATGTGCGGTTTAGAAACGGCCAGTGCCTGAATTTATTGATCAAAAATGATTATCCCCACAGTCACACGTGTGTGACATCATCTGGGCTCTCGTTAGCAATATTTTCAATTCAAAACAAAGTCAAATTTATGCAAAACTTGTACTAAATATTTCTCATATGTAGTAAAACCAAAGTTTAAATGCGTTATATTATGTCCAGTTTCAAATTTAATCAAATAAATAGAATTTTTGCATATCGTACATATAGGCCTAATGTTTGAGGCACATTTTTGGTGTAAAAATTACATGCCTTTTATAAAATTTAACAAAAATTTGATGGAGTTGTGTGCAGTGTAGTGAAGGCAAACATTTTTCCATTTATTTCAAATACTTTCGTGGCTTTTGAGTACTTAATAAATTTATATTTTATTAGTCAGCTGCCTGCCTAATAATACTTTATTTTCTATATTTATATTGGCTTTGCCTCTTGTAAATACCTTGAAATTGCACATATAAACAAAATGCGTGCCTGTTACGAGTTTTTAGCTCACATTGTATTACATCATACTGTAAATGCATAAGTTATTCGAACAAATAAGGATTTGCTTTCAGTCACAATAACATTGATAGTACTATAAAACTTCTTATTTTTAATTACCAAGGATTTAAATTACAAATGTAAATACTGTATAACACATTTGGGGTTATCTATTCCCAATATTTTTAGCAGTAGCCATTTTCCTTTTAGTTTACGTCTCGGTTAAACAGCCCCTAAGGATTTATTTGGGCTACCTATCACTGTTTAAGTGTCACGCGCTGTTACTTGGAGGCGTAAACTGTATCCTAACAATTTGCAACCCGATCGTCTTCACCGCATCTTTAAAGACTACTCGCTTAGCGATCTCCAATGTACCTAAGAACTAACAACCAGGGGTAAGGTACCAAAGAATTTAAATGTAACATGAGCCCCATACATGGCTTGCTAAGGGTACATATTAAAATCCTTAGTTGTGTCAACCGAGTATATTTTACTATCACACCTAGATTAATTGATAAACAATCGTTTCTGTAGAAGATTCCAACTTCCAGTAATTAACAACAAAAACGAAAGAACTTTCTTTAGTTATAAAAAATGGGAACTTTGGAATATATTTCAAATAAATTTACCCCTAAAAGGTCACGTTCTCGAACACCGCTTTTCCCCATCAGGAAAATTAAATTAAAATCTTACAACTTATTCTAAGATTTAAGTTAAAAATTTTGTATGCAACACATTAAACATTTGAATTGTCACATGTCTCATTAGCTCAGGCGGTTTGGGCACATGTCTACCAACACAATGTTTGGCAGTTCGAGACTTCTCCCCTTCAGAGGATATTTAGGCTACGTTAAATTTAATGTGTCGATACAGGCGAAGGTCTAAGAAATGGCAAATGGCAAATTGCACTTTGTCCTTAATTTCGGGGCGGAGAAAAGTAAATATATCCAGTAGTACAAGAGACACCTATGTACTCTAGCAGGAAACATCGGAAACAATTTGGCCATTACGAATAATGCACTTTGGTGGATGAATACAAGATAGCGGCATGCAGCAGACAATAAAAACAAACAACAAGCTAAAAACACAAGATAGTGGGTGACAGGAAACAAAAGGGAGGGCAGAAAGATGATAGCAGACGAATGTCCACGGTCAAGGTCAAGGACACATAAGACAGCGACCATGAATGTGACCTGATCTGATATTGTGGATGGCTTTATAGTTCCAAAGTCGGCAGCCATGTGTTAGGGTCGGCTGAACCTACCTACTGGCCTCCATTCATCGGAAATTGCTTAGAAGACTCTGAACTTGTAATACAAATTTTGTTTTCCACTACTTCGTGTGGCTGAGCAGAACATTAGAATGAGTTGTGACTACGGCAGCAGCGACTGTGCAAATTATGGTGGGTATGTAGAGCTGAATTAACGTCTTGTAGATAGCGAGATCATTATAGAAAGAGCAAGTCGCGCGAAGCAGGAGGAGGGGGTAAGGAATCGGTCTTGAATTGTAGTAAGGAACCGTCTCAGTATTCGCCTGGAGTGATTTCGGGAAACCATGGAAGATCGAGATCATCAGTAGAACCCAGGACCTCTTGATTGTAAGTCCGAAAGTCAACCACTGTACCATTTCGCTTGGTCTGAGCAAAATGACTCGTGCTAAAGTAAAGAGGGAGCTACAAGGTCCAGAATACACAGTTCGAAGGGTATTTGCTTATTAATATGCACACAAATACCACAGTGCTTGTAGTTGTAGATAAATGAATGGGAGCCAGAACGTTTCGCGAATTTATTACAGGATATTATAGACTCCAAATGTGTAATCATCCGTCACATTTACTATTGGAGACAGCAGTTGATAAGAAATGCTCTCGAAAACTTTGGGCCAATAACAAACATCCAAGATAAAAAGACACCGAATGCTGTGATATCTGGTCTGGGGTAAAACTGGTCACGCACAGGTACAGCAGCCACGGAAAAAATAAGAGCTGATTATCAAGTATTCATAAGATTGTGGAGTCTAGTCTACAGCTGACTGAATTCGTGATCTTGTCCCGTCCCTAAGTAGGAGATGTCTGTGTGCAGAGGTCGGGGAGCTACGACGGCACGGGCGAGCGGCGGCGGCGCAGCGAGCCGAGGGCACCGCTGTCGCATTGGGGGTCGTCGCGGCGCTGCTGCTCGGGCGACGACGCCTCGAGCAGGGCGGCGAGCAGGCACTGGAGCGGCACGACGCTGGGCGAGACCGCCACGCGGCCGGAGGACGTGTGGGTGGTGGACCAGGAGGCGGCGGCGGCGGCGGGCGACGCGCAGTCCTACGTCTCCTCGTGCCACGCCCAGGCCGGTCTCGTCGACTACCACGAGGTGCTGTCGCGCTACGTGACCCCCGCGGCGCCGCGCGACAAGCTGCGCTCGGCGAGGCGCCTGCTGGAGCTGCTGCGGGCCGAGTGCGGGCGGCTGCGGGACCGCCACGAGCTGCTGCAGAGGACGGGGGCGGGCGGCGCCGAGCTGCGCGCGCTGGCGGCCGACGTGCGGCGCAAGGAGGCGGAGGTGGACACCGCCGCCGTGCAGTATCGCGAGGCGGCGGCTCTGAGGGACCGCCACGCCATGTCGCCGCCGTCGGCCGAGGAGCAAGTGTCCTCCCAGCCCCGCACCCAGCTGCTGCGCTCCATACAGAACTTCCAGTTCCGCCTCCGCCATACCACCTAGCTCCTCCTCCTCCTCCTCCGGCCCTTCTCTTGTTCGTCCTCTCGTGTCCTCTGTCGCTCACATTAAATGTTTACAAATATCCAACCGTCTTCTCTTAATCAGTCCCACAAGTTGCACATTGATTGTTTACAGATGACGTGAAGGACTGTACCCGTTCAGTCCCCGTGTCCATGATCGAGAACATGTTACACGTGAAGTACACCTGTGAGTGGATAGATTTGGATAACTCTTAACATCGAAGTCTTGAGAGCCGACGAGGGTGAAGCGAGGTTAGTATGGAGCAACGCTGGAATGCAAGGGTGGGAGAAACGGGAGATCCCCGAGAGAACCCGCCGACCAGTGGCATAATTCAGTACGATTCCCACATGCAAAAATTCGGAGGCAACCCCCCTATCGAGAATCGAATCAGGTTTGCTTAGGTGGGAGGCTAGTAGTCTAACCATTACACCACCGCGGCCCCAAGAGAGGATAGAGTAGTGCCGGAATGCAAGAGAGTAATGTATAAATTGACGAACGGAAATAATGTGTTTTTAATGGGATCTGTGTGACTGTAGCTGTGTCTGTGACTGAAAAGCTTCGGCTCGATTCGGGGATGCCTTGCAGTCTTTGGCTCAATATTTCCGAACGTACCCGAAGGCGCTCAGTAGTTATGGCCACTATCCTTATATGCGTATACATCCATTTATACGAGTTGGCAGAAATATTGGTTTTATAGCCATATTGTATGTCAAATCGAATATTTATATATTTTTTTGCGTGTGTTCTTTTAAATTCATAACGGCATCTCATGTATTTAATGGTGCAGAGCATCGAGCTTTATTCATCACTCATTTCCATTCTCCAAAGTATATCCTCTATTTACTGTACACCAGCTATACTTTTCATCATTTCATGTTAGAGTGCGCCAGTAACTCATATCTTCAGCATTGTCTGCTAGCTGTTTTGCCAAGTGACATCTCTGGCTCTGTGAGTATATTAGACAGGCAGATTCGCATATTCGTTTGATGCGACAGGTAATATATCGTCTTCTCTCTCTTGACCTTCTTAGCATTCAGTATGGTGAGTTATTTAATGTTATCTCGTCAATTATATTTTACTGGTTATTATCGCACATGCTCACAATATGCATGTATTCCATAACATAAGTTGTGGGGCCCTTAAAGATTAAAATTATTATATAAATTAATCATATGCTTTTTATTTATCGTGCAAAGATCACAATGGATCGTGCAATTAGTGGTGTGCCTGCGATCAGCATCCCGACATCATCTTAGGCTTTAATATCGTTACCTCCAGCTGAGCTTCCTACATTGTTGTCGATGCTCTGCATTGTATCATCGACAGCACCTTCAACTATATAGATGCCATCTACTGGACCATTACACCGTCACGTGTATCGCTTCTGCAATAAAATATTCGTGTTCAACCGTGATGATTGAATATACGAAAAGTATGGTCGCGCGAAGAATACAGATCGAGTGGTACACGAGTGCGCAGATTACAGTGTGTTTTTTGTTAGATGCGATAGCTTTCAGAGGCATGTGAAAACCTGCGTAGTTGTAGGACTTTCGTCTGCTAAACTGCGACATATTTAGTCTTCTTCGCCGCAGTGTATGAGTGTACTTCCTACAACACCCAGGGTTCGAGATGATTATCAACCATCGTGCCAGTAACCATCATGCCCAAGAATCATTGCCATGACTGGATTGGTTAATGACAATGGTTTCGTGGAGGCCGAAATGGCTTTCTGATGAAATATAAAGAAGTATATCGCTCAAAACGAGGATAGTTAGCCAAAAGATATTTGTAATTCTTTGGTTCCGATTAAGAAAGATATAGTGAGACTGCTCACCAAAGAAGTACGAGATCAAGGTCCAGTTACATTAAACATTTGGCTGGAGTGCGACTATATGAATTCGAATAATTTGGATGAAGCTACGGAGGACAAAAAAGCTTTCAAGACTGAGGATGTATGAAACTGACCATAACAGAAAATGCCATGAAATCCTGTATCCTGTATCTCTCGTCCACGTCCTGAACTAACGCGAACTACTCATCTTTCCCACGAGAAGTCTCTGTAGTAAATTGGTTTTGTCTGTAATTATTTTGCACTTCGTTCACTAATGATGCGGGTCCAAGACATTCGTGCATATCCATTTGAACGCACCCATTAAATTCATTCTTATGCAATCCTTAACACATTAATTTATTACATAGTTTTATAGTGTTTCCAATCTCACAATATATTTTCGTGATATTTAATTTTAGTGGTCATGTTTGTTCCGATTCAGGAGATTTAATTTCTGGTTACGAGACACGGTATCGTGCTTTCAAATTACATGTAAGATCGTTAGTATAAAAAAAAATATTTTAATACTAATTTACAGAACTCCAATACTTTAAGTACGAATTGTTTATAAATCCTGGAAATGTCCCAAAATGTTGTTTTGTGTGGAAGATTATAATTATAGCACAAGGTAACGTCTAGGATGTATGTATTTATGCTGATATGTGCAAAATTCGCTAGTTCAAAAGTATATTTTGATCGCCAATGAGTCAATGACTATTTCTAAGAAATTTAGTCTATAAGTCAAAAACTGTACTGAACCGATGAACCAAACAAAAGAGCCGGTTAATTACAGGGAGTGAATCGGTTCTGAACTGCTCCTTTAAATGAACCATCTTGCCCAATACTCGGCAGAACCATTCGCGATGAGTACTGACACGAGTGCCTGACGTCGACGATGCGCTCAGCGGTGTCTTGTCGTCAGGCTGGTCACATCCTTCTGGATCTTAGATTGCTGGGAGCAGGCCAGATATTTGTGCCCTGCCTGGGGCAGCTCCATGGCACAGTCCGGTACGTGGATGGTAGCGCGAGTCTGTGACAGGGTGATGATTTGGTCCACGGTGCAGGGCAGCTGAGTCTGCGGCATCATGTAGAGCACAACACAGGCCGATGCTCTCGGGCAGTCCATTTGACACAGCATTGGCTCGTAGGTGGTTGGAAAATGCGCGAAACGCCTGTGCTGCATGCTGCTGCCATCGCAGGTCTCAGTGTACGTGTGTTGAGTTCCATATTCCGTGACGAAAATGTATTCAATTCTAGCGTAGTCTGGCTTGGTGCTCATGTAAATTTTCATAGAGAAGAACATTGCCATTGCTACTGCGAAGAATGGACCACTGCACGCCAACGAAACGAGTGCTTCTATTTTTCCCATTTGTATATATTATGGATGTCGATAAGGTGTTCCACCACACGAAAACTAAAACTCTCTTACATTTTGAGCCAATACTGGTGACTTCGTGTCTAATAGTATGCAGCCGATTCCCAGTCCAAGAACGAGGCACACCATTTGCGCAGCAGCTGTGCGCTCCTCCATGTGCATATCCAGTCATGTTCTGACCTGTCACAGACGTATCGCTGCTGGTCGCCGTAAAGTTTCGTCAGCTTGCGCAGCGAAGGATAGCAGTACTCGAACTGCAAGTCGATGATTTCAACTTCGTTTTTGCACAAGTCGCTCAGCCATTTTTTCTGCTCGTGCCCCGCCATGTAGATCGGCCCATATGGGCACTGCATCAGCAAGTCGCACAGAACGTTTCCCACTTGATGGTACACCAGTCCGTGGTAGTACTTGGTCAGCCAGTCTTTCGCCTTCTTACTTTCTTAATTCAACAGTTTCCACGAATAAGCGGAGCAGAAGGAGCGTGTGTGCACTTTTCCATCATCGTCGTAGGACACTGCGATCTTCTTGAGCACAAAACTGCTTTGGCTCTGGTGGCCCTGTACAGTACATCCTGATGCTGTCTATGGTCGAAGACGACTAAACACATACTGTGTATGGTCCATCGTATTTATTTCCTCTGCAGCATTCACAAGAGTATCTTCCCGACTGTCTCGACAATTGTATGATGCGAATCGATTGTGAAGTATTAGGCAGAAAGTATACGTGTGTGGAGGGATATTTCTATCCGTTTCGATCCTGCAGTCGATCATATCCGAAGTGATACACTCGTCCTGTTTACTCACATCAAACACCATGACTGGGGCCAAATTATTGAAGGTATCTGGTCTCAGTATCGGGGATTGAGTGCGTCCATAATATGCATTTGGAAATTGAGCATACATTTTATATACTAGCAGGTACTGATCATATTCAAAGTATTTGTTCATGTCCACATACAGATAGCTTTCACTATTCTAATATATTTTCACGCTTTCTATTTGATATGTGTCGAACTGCTAACAGCTCACTCTCACATTGTTTTGTCTTCTGGTCTGTAGCCCAACGATGATGTACCCCGGTTTCTCGGTGGCAAAGCTGGACTTCATCATCCAGTTGATGCGTTGGCTTGCGGGCAATCCAGGGTAGGTCTCGAAACTATACGACCTGAAAGCCACATCCATGTTTTTGCTATATTACACATTCTTCAGCACCTTAATACATCCTGTAGTACTCAGCTAAACTTAAGGCAGCATCCATTCGAATGTCTGCAGCTTCAGTTCCACTGTCTCCAGGTTTTTTTCCCGTACCCACGATGGTGTCTGCGTGCATATTGGCAAGAAGCAGTACCAGTTCCTGCTTCGAATATATGATTCGTTTGTAGTCTTCGGCAAAACCCAGTAACATTGCTAGAAGAATGCGGACCTCGAATTTTCCTCCAGTGTATGTAGGAAGAATGTACTCATCTTCCATCCCCTACCCTATCATCTTGGTCGCATACAGCTCTTTCGTCATGGGCGAGAGGTAGTTTTTTTTATCGCGGTTGTTATGCTGATATTCTCGTCTGGTTCACCTCGACACTGTTGAGCAAATACATAATACTATCGATACGGTGGAGAATACCATTGCTCGTTATTTTCGTCGATGCCGAGTTGGATCCATATATCGCCAGTGTCCTTCTCAATCGCAGGAATGACTTACAAGGAAGAGTGCAGATAATTTGGTTTTGAACCGTTATGGGTAGATCAAAATTGACTGGTATGCATGAACTTCCACATTCGTGACGACGTCTTTAATACGACCAGCTTGACGACATTTATGTTATATTCCATGGCGATCAACCTCGAAGCCAAGGTTGAAAAGGAAAAGCTCGTTTGCACGTGTCAACACATTGTTGACCTGCGGCATACTGATTGCCAGTTTTATGTGGTGCTTTGTTTTATTGCTTCTGGTCACTTAAATCTTATTCCCATCTTCTCAATGCAAGTGTGGGGTGATTTCTTCAAATCAAAAGTTCACCAACTTTCTGTGCTGGTCGATTATTGTCACGACTACCTCGTGTGCTCTATTCGCGATGGCTGGAACGTAAATGATGATTTGCAGTGCCACTACCAGTTTAAAACCTGGAGGGACAATTGTTGAAAACACGATACGGTGGAGTGTGTCGGCCTACCTTTGAAATATGTAATGCTCACCAAATTGCAGTTTATTTGTATCACATTAAACAAGATGTTTATGGGTCGCGACGATTCGTAGGTTTTGTTGCCTTCTTATATACGTGGCTCAAACTCCAAAATCGTTCCGATGGAATCTGGTTTCGTAAAGTCGATCGTAAAGTCACTGCATCTGATGACACTCTTCAGAGTTTTGGAATTTCCATGTAGTTAGAATTCTGTGTAGGGAGAAAGCAAATCTTCGAGTACCTTGCAATGTCGTCTAGTTTCTAAGAGCCAACAGGCAATGCTATCTCGTGGGAGACGTTACCCCTTTTCACGATATACATCGGACAGTTTTTTCATCGATGTTCGGTATAAAATGTAGGTTTGAAAATCTACCAAAAATATGCAACATTCCTCCTCCATGTCGAGTAGAGGAAAGTGTACAGCATGCAGCTCGGAGCTACGACCCATCAAGGTAAGCATTATCGACATGCCTGATGGTTTCCAGTTGGCATATAGCCATTTTATTCAATTACTTGTACGAGCGTACAAGGAAGCGAAGACACAAGTGTCCACAGTTCCACATGTTCGGCATTCGCTCCATCTTGTAGTTGTAAGTCAGTTTGCAATTTGACAGGTACCGTCACAGTTCGTATGGAGGCCATAGAGGATAAACGTAGCAGGGCTTCAAGAGCATGTAATCAGTCACAAGTATTATACGGTAGAGCCAAAACTACCACTGTAAGAATGCGAGCAAAGATTTATGCATTGAAAAGTAAACATTTATTTGAGGCTGCTTTGTTTACGTTAATGAAACCTCACTTAAATTCAGAACAAAGGATAAAGAAACTTATATTTGCTGTCAATAAAAGCTTTCCTGTGTGCGTTTCTGTATTATAACAATGTTACCTTTATTTACATCAAAGAAAAATTTTATTTGGGTTTGTTTTGTTTACAGTAAAGATTCTTGTTGTATTCCAAAGAATGTTTTAATGTAAAAATTTGACGCAACGTTTTAATTTCCACAATCAGGATTAGTGATGATATAAAGAAAATTAGTATCTTACAAAGATGCAATTATTTCGGAGTCTGTTAATTTTATTTGCGAAAAAATTATCCGAGAAGTTTTGAATGTGGAAACCGCGTTGTATAATTTTTGAATGTCCCGGTGGTAAAGAGATTTTTGATGGAATTAAAAATTCGGCTAGCAGGGATAAGATAACCTAAATACTACTAGCTCATTCCGATGGCAAAACTAAATATCCTGAACTACAGGTTCTACAAATGCTGTGAGGTGATACTCTGTGCAAAGTGAGATAGAACACTTAATACGACCTGCGTCCGACAGTAAATCGTATTTCAAATTGTTTCACTTCCGAATAACAAAACCCACTTGAGAGAAAATAATAATCCGTGAATACTTTTGTGGAACAAGATCTGAAATAAGCGAATGGTTGTGGGCAATACCATCCCCACTCCTTGAGAAAATAGGCGGGGTCATGATATCATCCAATAAGTGTGAGTATCCCTTGGGTGTTTATCGCTTTAAATGAAGTCATAATCATGTGTACTTTAATCTACAAAAACGTTGCCTTCGCGTGACTCTCGCCGACAAACGTACAAACTATGTCTGTTTTCTAGACAACCGCTCGCCTGAGAAAGTTAACGAGCCAACGTATTTTGAACATTAATGCACGCACGATTATGACGTAATTAATGCCCGACTGCATCATTAACAGCCCTGAACGAAGATCCTAAGATTTTATCATATCTCTTTGCTTCAAATGTGGCAAAATCCGGCATGGCGCTAACAGTGTTTACATTATCTTACTTAGTCTTCCTCGGAGACACACGGCGCGGGGCTTTAAAAACAAACTCTTGGGAGGTCAACTACATAAATACCGTGGCTCATCGAGGGGCAGCAAACCATTCCAATTGTACACTCTTCTCGTAGCTTCACGTAAAAATCCTTTAACCAAGCTCTCACTACTCATAAAATATGAATGCCTTCCGCTAGCCTGCGTACTACCAGGCAGCAACTTAGCGTCGCCTTACACTGTTATTCTCTTTAGGCATACGCTAGACCATCCTCTTCATGTGAGCGGTACACTTATAAATTTATCAAATTATGCCTCCCAACCAGTTCATTTGAGCCTGGGACTACTAACTCGTAGCAATTGTGGAACGCCTCTCGCTTTACTTCAAATGGTCCAGCATACAAGAACATAAGTTTATTCATCAAATGGTCTCAATGCTTGCTCAATCCAACCACTCACGTCAAAACTAGCAGTCCTAGTTGTAATTTATTCGCCCTTAATTTCTTCGTGTATTTGGCTCGTTTCTCCATGGCTAAATGTAATCTACGCCGCACAAGTAGCTTAACCTCTTCTCTTAACTTTACCGACTGTTGCTCGTCACTGTGTGCTATTCTTGGAGACTGTGGTAATTTATTAGGGTAGCAAATCTCCGATCGTTGGCCCGTCAGAGTTCCCCAAGGGGTGAAATTTGTTCACTTGTGAAATGTGTGGTTAAAAAAAATCTACACCTCTCTCAATGTTATTGTAGGCGGTGCTGGTATTAAAGGAGATATTCGCGGATCCAGTGGCATCTGGTTGTCGAAATATCCACCTGCGTGCGGCAGTAAATAGCTTGTAGTCCTCTATGCATAGCTTGCTCCAGCTGACTGCTATACTTGGCTGCCTTGCCTTGTTCCGCCGGGTTGGTTCTGCCCCATGTTCATGCTCGGTGGTACAGATGAGTGTAGAAAACCCTACATTACACTCTGGTATAAACTAGGTTGCTCAGTTTTTCTCGGCAGACCATCTAGGGCTTCGGTTCTCACGTACCTTTCTCCCTCTTGATGTTGCCTCTCCTTGTGGTCCATGCGGTGTCCACGGGTCCTTCGACCTCTCCTTCCTGAGTATTACTTCCTTCCCCATAAAGAGTGTTGGTTATTTCCTTGATTTAATCCATGGCCTAGCGAACTTAAAATGCTGGAACTCTGGGGTGGCCATTATTATCCTGCCGAAAACCTCCCCTATACTGGTTAGGCTGATTTCTGGTGTACAGTGGCGGTAGCCGCTCTGTGGGACCAGGCTTATCTCCTTCCCTGATAGCTTGTTCCCTCTGCAGCTTGTCAATCTGATCAAAGAATAACAGCCCCTTGTGGAATGATACAAGGTCAGTATCCCTTCCCTTCGGCCTGATCAGTGTGTTTGGTAGCGATAAGGGAGCTGCAATAAAACCATCGCTATAAGCTCCTCGTTGTTAATCAGTGGGTTTAGATGGTGTTATTTTTCATAAACATCCAAAATATGAGCTTCTAGACTGCGACCTCGTCCTGGGGTAAACCTCTCTGCATGGAGCTGGGCTTTGAGGTTCCCTTGCACTTTTGCATTCCATAAACCTTCCACAAATTTTCTCATAAATTCTGCGTACCCTACTATGTAGTGGTGCTCTTAGTTACTTTTCACCAATAGTAACCCATAGAAGTAAGCGCAAGGTTAAGGCATCTCAACATGTCATTATCACTCAAACCAAACAGGACTGAGTATTCCTCGAATTTTATTACAAAATTAATTGGATTTTCCCCTGATTTTTCTCTCGAATTTGGGCAATTGCTCCACCCACATTTTCTTTAGTGTACTAGGACTTAGGGGTAGCATCTCCCCACAATCAAGCTCATTCATGCCCAGGTGAAGGTCTCTTACATCTTCCACGACCTGAGCTAGCTGAGCTACTTTAGCAGCTACCTTAGCAAGTTTATCGGCTGTCGCTTTTTCCACTTGTCCTAATTTATGTTCAACATGTGTGTTTTGCGACTCGAATTTCTCCGTGACCAACTGATTCAATGTATTTAGGTCCATTATAGAAGCTGGCCGAACTTCTAGACTGTTTATACTTTGTTCGACTTCATTAAATTATATGGTGTATGTCTTTTTCACCTTCTCCGGCTCTTCCGTTGTTTCCGTAACCTCTCTGTGTACTGTATTCACTTCCATTGCTAGTTGTTATAAATTGGATGCAACATCTTCCATCAATAGCGAAAACTGGGATTGAAATGTTTCTGTCAGTTTGGAAGTAACCTTCCCTAGCTTGGCTTGTACCGACTCTGTTGATCGTGCTTCTAGGGCCTCAGACTGGGATTGTGACTGTGCCTACATTTATACTACCTGAGTTTGCATTTCGCCCATTTGTGCTCGCATAAGCACTGTGAGTTGTTGTAAAAATAATGGTGGTGAAACAGTTGTTTCTGTTTTGTTGTCTCAGACTACTGACTTGGCTGTACAGCATCACTGACTGTATCTGTTTGCTCATCTGCCTGGTGAACAGTGGTTTAGCATCTGGATTATCTCAGTGATTTCGTTGATCTCAAATACAGTATATTCCAATAGCCCATAATTTGTAGGTGTTGTGTTCCTCAGATGGTAGGGCGTTCGTTCAATCCTACATAGTTGGTGTGGGGTTTTAGCACATTTACTGTATCCCTTTGTTAATTGTAATTTCATCATGTCGATAGCCTCCTCGTTGGTAAGCCAATTATGTAATATTATGTGAAATGCGTGCTAGTTGTTACATATACACGGCCCCTCGTAATAAAGTCACACAAATTTTGTATTGTATTTTACAAGTCCACCACGTTGGTTAAACTAATTATGTAATAGTCCGAAATGATATTACTGCACTGTGTGTGTACACTGTAATGCGTACGAATGGACGCCAATTAAAATATATAACTGTATATCATACCTACAGTAATACCATCGCATAATATTTGCATAAATTATGAGTGAGCAACATATGACTGAAAGTAGCAATACTGTGAGAAGTGGACCTGATAATGTGTGGCGTGTGTCCCACGTCCCTTTCCTTTATAACTAGTAACATGTAAATGCAACAATAAGGCTAACTGATGGAACAGTAGGCTTGGTATTCCACACATGTGAAATTGCTAAATGACTGTTTAAACACGGTGCTCGTGTTAATAGGATATAGTTGGTAATATTTACTAAAATTAACATGTGAAACAGTAGAGTGTTACACCACAGAGAAACACGTCTGCCCGACGACTCTCAGACTCAGAAACCAGACGTAGTTGGCATAGAGCACTCACCTTTGTAGCACACACACGTAGCAGACAAACAAATTATTTGTCCAACAACTGAAAATCTTGAGATGGGAGTCTCAATAATTACCGTCTGAGCCCCTCCTCCCCCCTCTCAACAGTGTACTTGGTACGCCAAGTGCATTTGACATCGCCAGAAGCCGATCTCGTTTGTTTTAAATGTTATGTGTACTCCAGCAAAAGTTCGCTGCAAAAATAACCCCTACAAAAATGGTCTCTTATCGTTTTACCTGTGTACACTATTAAAACTGACCTAAAACAACTTCCTGTGCCGATTCTGCATTGAAGGTAGTTTCCTGCTTCGGCAGGAAACAAAATGTCCGACACGGGTGCATGTCTCCTTCACGTCATGTTCGCCCGAAAATTTTCCTCGTAATGCACACTCAAACCATGTTATTGACGCTGTTGGCGCATGGTAGCTCCACTGTAGTTGGTGTTGGTTGGCGATTTGGCCACCGGCGTATTATGACGTCATTTCCTGCAGCGGACAGTTGCAACAGACTTTTGAAATGTGGTGGAATAATCATGGCTTCCTGATTGGAAGTGCAATTATTGTCACCCCTATAGAGGTTATTGCAAATTTAGCTATATAAAAAAACTTCACTCTGGTTTAGTCAGCAGACAAGGACTGCCTGGGGTCTGCAGCGTCAAAGATAAGTAGACAAAAAATTGTAATGTTATAAAACAAGAAGTAATGGCCTTTCAAGCCAAAGATAAGGGCGTTCTTTATGTCCGAGTTGCAGGCACTTAAAAATATAGTGCATTTTAGATTGGAATTCATTCATTTCCAAAGAAATATTTTTGTCGACATTTTAAATGTTAAAATGTAATTTTTGCCAAAAGTACTTTTGAAGAAAGAAAATATGTACCTTGAAATGAATGGAAGATTATAAACCTTTTAAAATGGGTAAAATGATGGCAAAAGTAATTTTTAAAGCCATCTATTTTGAGCCTGGTAGAGTGTACTCTAAAACAGGCTGCCAGTTGGATTTTTAAGAGACTCAGAATAACGTAATACTCTTAGAGTTAATTTTAGATCATTGTCCATTTGGGACTTCTGTGTTTTAAGATCCAAACGTCCATGTGGGACATTGAAAATTAAAAAGATTAAATGTTGGCATGTTGGTTATTATCTTTAAAGATACCCAAGTGTGGGGCATCAGGAAGCTGATCATGTCTAACATCAAACTGTCCACGTGCACTCTAAGACACTTAAAATATTAGTACTTTTTCAAGCTTTTTTGCCCTTAATGCTGCTCATGTGTGGGGCATCAGGACATTACTCATGCATAATATTAAGTTATCCACGTGCGACCTTATAAACTTGCAATAATGAATCTGTTAGTACTTGTAGAGGTTTTCTCTCACTTTATATGTTGCCCTTGTGTGAGGCACCGCAATGTTAGCTATGTGTGACATACCTTTACCATTCAGTTGTCCACGTGCGACTCTAGAAAACTTAAATTATTGATTCTTTTAGTATCTAGTGAACTTTGCCCATGTGTGGGGCACTAGAAAATCAAACATAAACATTTTTGGAAAAATAAGATTGTATTTGGTCTAGCCACATTTTAGTAAATATTTATATAGTCATGTGGACTCTAATAAATCTAGAATTTTGTAGGTGTTTTCTAGAATGAATTGTTTGAATGAATTTAAAGTGAATAGTGTATTGTTAAATGTTTAATGAAGTTTTCGAGTCCACACGTTATAAGTTTCTTCAAAGAAACTGAATTTATATATGCTGAACGATTTGCACCTTGTTGTTCTTCAATTATTTTTATATAAAAAATTATTACTAACCAAGCCCTGTGTTTTCTATTTTTTGAATAGTAGATTTGCATAAATACTTTGCGCTCCTTCGAAGAAGTTTACTGTTTTTAGCTTTTGATTATTTTCTGGTTGGATTTTGGGCAAGTGTCTTATGCCCCTTTGCATGTCTTTGAGATAAGGGCGCCGCAATCTCATTTAGCATAGCTAATCATGTAGCAAAGAAAATAATTTCTTTAAATTTTGAAATGAAAGTAGCGAGGAGAGGTTTGATAGCTACACATGCATATTAAAATGTCAGAGGTGTCAATTGCAATAGTACTATTTTATTGAAAATATTTAATTGCACCCAATCCTATTTGTTTTACACTGGAAGATAAGGTAAATAAACAACTCTGAAAGGCGATAGGCAAAAGAGTGAAGAAAATTCAAACTATAAATGTTATTAGGAAGCGGTCATATGTAACTGTCTTTAGCATACCCTTATATGACATGTAAAACCATTTCAGATGTGTATCAAAAGTGTAGTCCTCTCACAAATAAAGAAACTTGAATTTAATTCTTGTGGTAAAAACAAATATGCCTCAGCTTGCTCAGGTTCGTTGAAATACTTAATTTTTCTCTCGAGTTACTTGTGTTTAAACTGATGCTAAAAATGATACCCATGTCTTGCCAACATGGCATTGCATGGAATGTTCCAGAACAATAAGCATCCTATTGGTCTAGCATATGAGGCACAATTATTTAAGTGGCAAACTTCTGAAATTGTAGAAAGGATTGCTCTCGCAGGAAAAAATACCAATTTCTTAGTAGGATGTAGGTCAGGGTCTCTTATAGACGAATCGGAAGTAACAAATGTAGTTAGGAAGTGCTGATTTATGTGGCTCACCAGCTCACGGATGTTACATCATCTAGATATCTACCTAAGTTCCTAACAGCTGCTTAAAACAATGTGAAGGTGCTTACAAGCACACTCTCTATGCAAATGCATGTAAAACTTCTGGATGTGCATCCTGACCTACATCATACGTCGTTGAAGGATGGCATCACAGAGGGCGAGCTTCCTAATGACTGGACAAGTCTAACCCTATGCTAAGCTCTCTAGCCAATAGGAGCGCAGGGTTCGAACTTGCGAGCCAATCGAAGGCTCACTAATTAAAAACAGAAAATGACACATTCTAAACATCTTGCTGAGTCCTACAACAAGGGCATGGCAAGGCAGGTAATGCATAAACCCTAGAAAAACCCAATCAGGCCACAAGAATGGCAAAATCCATGCAAAAACAATTTTTCTGTACAGTGTAAAGGGTAGTTATATGTTTGCAATGATCTGTAGTGGAAACAAAGAATTGTGGTCATGTTTATATTTATGTTAAATATTTCTTTCAATTTTTTCTTTTCTTTAACATTTCCTTTACAAATATTGCACATGGAATACTTTCTTGGTTATCTTACATTTCATATTGTAGGGTGACAGTATAATTTTCCTTTCCCATATATAACTAATTTTTTTTAAAAATATTTACATAAAACCCAGGTTGCCCAAAATATAGATAAAACACAACCAACTTCAGGTACCAATACTTTCACTGATTTTCGGCTAATACTTATACAGGTTATACTGGCCATATTAACCAGTTAATACAAACGGCCATTACAAAATATATTGAGAAGGTGGCCCCAATTTACCATAATTACAAAAGACTGCTATATTTCTGCCTCACCTACATTTACCATTGACATTATTACATCATGTTTAATTCCTACATTAGGAAATACCCTATTTTGGTAACACATTACTGCCATCAAACAATAATTAAGTTTTAATTTACTCGCAATCCCAAGTGGATGGGAGCAACTGCTAAGAAAGCCAGCCTTAACTCCGCTAGTAAATTGGATTTTTGGAACAATTCCCAAACTTCGGAAAGTTTCTCTTAAAAAGTCATAAAATGAAGGAGTTTCGCATGGCTCCACTTAATACAAGAGGTTGAGATCATAACCGACGATTATTGGCAAGTGTTTACAAATGTTCACCAAAGTTTACAATAGTTTACAGATGTTGAAAAATGTTTACAAATGGTCGCAAATGTTTACCCATGGTTCCAAGTGGTTACCACCACTTCGCATCTTGGTGACGACATAGCCACTAAAGCTTGATTACACTAAAGCCACTAAAGCTTGATTGGATTTTGGCTAAAAGGTCAACGTTTCGCAAAATTGTAAAAACCTTAAAATTATTGTACAGCCATCATGTCCCCTGCCTAATGTCCAAGTGATGTAAATTACCTGTTCCCTTTAGGAGCCTACATTGGTGATTCCAAATAAAGTGATACTTATCTCATGGTAGAAACTTGCCCTCTCGAGGTCTCTGAACTGACCTAAAGAGCAGCGTGGGCCGGCATTAGATACACTGATAAATTAAATCTCCCCTAAAAAAAAGTTCTTATAAGACATCGAGGGGTGTTCAATTACTCCTTGGAGAGTACAAACAATGTGCAGCCAATGGCTTTTGATTTGACCAATTATTACCATTTATGGTGATCGATACAGCGAACATCAATTCCTCTTAGGGGTCTGACACAATACATTTTTTAAACACCCAATAAGATTATAGTGCGCTCTCCACTTCCGTTACATTGACCAAGATGCCAGAAGTAACGTAACGAAAACGTCACATTTTTGGTCGGCGCAAACATTATCCCAAGGTATTTACAAAGGTGGTCACTGACTGTGATTCGCTCGCAGGACGAATCACTGAAACACCAGTCCGGCGCACAGTCCTTCGCCAGGCCTCGATGTTGCTGCATGTGAAAATTATGCATGGACATATTCAGTTATTTTATGGTATCTAAAATATTTTTTAAAGTGTTTGGTAACGACGTGAAGTTAGCACGAACATCACAGTTCTATTTTATTGGTGTTTTAATCTATGTCGAAAAGTTTTAAACATCAAAACAACGTGTGCGAAAGTTCGTGAGTACCAGGTTGTAAGTTGCACTATTCAATAGGTTACAAGGTAGACAGAGTAAGAAAAAAAAACAATTAAAAAATAATGAAAACAAAACAGATGTAAAATATAGGTAAATTATAGGTGTTATATATAGAAGTAGTCAAATATGTGAAACAAACATAAATTATGAAAATTATTGCAGATCTTGAAAAATGTTTTGTTACACAATATAGGTAATTAAGTTAAATGCACTTTATAGTGGTGAATTGGATTAAAAGGGGTTGGTGTGGTTCTGAGGAACGGTAAAATATTAATTCAGGAAAAAGGTCTCTTGGAATGATGTTACCTGGGGCACCAAGCATTATTCAGTGAATAATGTCGTGAAGATCTTGGAGAGTTGACTGTTCTTCTCAGGATTGTGTGCTGACGACCATAGGCGGCAATACTTCCGATGTCCATATCAGGTGCTCCTCACATAAATTCATAAATTATCTGCATGCTATGTGGTGGACTATTTGGTGCCCACCACACACCCATAACTGATTTACATATGTTCCAACACATTTACACATTTAAAAATCATTGAAATAGAACACTTGCAGAGATGAACCCTTTTGGTGGAAAGGTGAGGGCCTGTATACTTATATACCTGAAGGTGACCCGAATAAAATACACGTGATTGTATTCAACGTAGATTTACCCGGTTTAAACTACACATTCCTCTGTGGGAACAGTTTACATTGATACCAGGACTCATACCTGCCGGAAACGGCGAAACTGCACAAAAAGGTGCAAAGCCACACAATGGATTAAAAGTGAGAAACTTAAGCTACCCCAGACTATGCAAGCACTGGGGAAGGTGAGAGGCAGAGTCCCGGGTGGCTAAAACGAAAATGGTTCCGAATAAGTTAAGCTATTGTAATGAAAATGCTTGGTGAAACAAAAGTGCAGGCCGCCCGGGCATGCGAACCGCGAGCATAGTGATACAAGTCCGACCTCTCAAGATACTCAGCGATGACTTATATCCGGGCTTGGCGCACTGGCCGGGTTAGGCAGGCAGGCGGGATAAGTCGGAATTACTTGCTGAAACAAACATTGCGAAAACCCTTGTAAACACTTACTGGTCATATAACTTATCATTATAAAATTACATGCAATAACAAGGATTATAAAACAATTGCAAACAGGTGTGATGGGGTGAAGTAAGTGTGAAAAGATGCAAGATGGATAAGTACAAATTAAAAAATAAACTTTATTATAGTTTTAACCATATAATGTGCTGCTTCACAGGATGTCCTGAGTGTCTGCATGAAACTGTATCACACATTGCCTGCCATTTAAACCCTTGCAATATTTACTTAGCCCTACTTGCATTAGGTGTATCACTCTATGCTGCGGAGCACGAGGCCATGGGGTCAGCGCTACTCCCATTGCACTGCACTACACTGACTATACACTGCTTACACTTAACACGAAGTGTACCATCTGTCGCAATATTCACACTGATGACTGCACTCGTTATGTAGATGGAACCTGCATTGCTGGAACCTGGTGCGGCGGGCAAATGGTCTGAGAGAGTGTAACATGGCACACGTCAAATGCCCCCCTCCTGTAAGACTGTTTGCAGCTGTACGCCGTCATTTGCAGCAAAGGCACTTCTGCCTTGCCCTTCTGTCTCTGACATAAGCTGTAGGAGTTCTTGATTGGCTTCTTATACTCGGTGATGGTGGCTGGAACTTTTGCTTCTGCACCTCGCTGCCTTTCTTCTCACTCTGCTGCCTCACACAGGACACCAGGGTGTTCTCGCAATTTGTGCACTCTGGTGGCAGATGTCTCCGCCGTCGTGACTGACACAGGTACTCTGAGTCAGTCGACTCGTCCCCGCCATCACACAGCTGCTACTGTTGCTCTTGCTCTCCTCCACCAAGCGTGCTGCCGGCAGGAGCGACCCGGGAAGGCGGCCACACATGAAGTGGGGGTGGGGAGTAGGTGGGATGACCACGGTGACATGACCCCCCAGTTTGTGCTGGTACTCTTCTTGCTTTTGACAGTTTTCTCGCTCGACGAAGTCGGCACGACCATGGCATCGCAGCATCATCTGGTGGACCCTTTTCCACAACTTCTGGTGCTGGTGGTGGCGCTGGTGCTCATACGGGGGCACTGGTAGGCACCACGCCATCGAGCACTGTGAGGCTAGCCATTGGATGCATCCTCCACCCCCCACCCTCGTGCTGGTGCGATGGGCTCTTGGAATTCACTGTTGGCCGTTCTGGTGCAGGTGTGGGTACACCTTACTTTGTTGCACCCCTTCCCTGATGCTTGACAGCGGCGTCGCCATCGTGGGTTTTCAAGGTCGTGGTCTCCTTTACTTGCTCCTCCTTGCTTGTGCTTGCAGTTGATGTTGTGGCGGCGACTTTGGTAGGTGCCACGCCATCCTCATCATCCTAACCTGTATAGGCTCGACTCCTAAGGGACATGGCCATGTCCGGTGTTGATAAAACTTAGGCTTTGGTGGTGGTGCCCTCTCCGAGGTAAGTTCCAACCCACCCCCGCCCCTCTCACTTGCCCGTGGATCTCGGCAGGTGGATTGCTGCTGTGGGTATTCAGGGCACCGGAGACGTCTTTGCCAGCGACATATCTGTGCGAAAGACAGATGTCATTCCGGTGGGCCCTAACTCTCTTCTTGCCCATGTGGACTAAGAATGTTGTTCGTCCTATGCTCTGTAGCACCTGGTGCGGTCCGCTTCATCTGGCCGACAGTCCCATACAAAAAACTTTGCAAGGCTGATGTTTGCTGGTGAGCATGCAGGTACACTTGCTGCCCCACTCATAACGCTGGGCATGTCCTCTTACTATTCGGGACCCACCCTGCAGTGTATGCCTTCTGATGCAGTCTTTTCTCTTTTTGCCACTGATGACATTTCTCTCGCTGTTCCCCACTGTCCTCCGTTCTGCTAGTTGTTGTTATCTGCATGTAAGGCCAGGCTGCTCCCTAATAGTACATCTGTTGGTGTGTGTCCTGTGGTTAAGTTGACATGCCGGCAGAGGGTGAAGAGTGCCACGGGAAGATTGTCAGCCCAGGCTGACAATCTGTCCCCCCCCCCCACACTGCTCCACCACACGGTGCCGCAGTTGTGTCCTCAACTATTCATTGTGGCGCTCCATGTTTTTCGCATGCGGGTGGTAGACTGCCAACTTCAGGTGGTACACCCCTCACCGGGTGCACATTTCCTGTCACTTCCTACCCGTAAACTGTGTGCCGTTATCTGTCAAGAACTGTTTCGGGTATCCCTAGCATGTAAAGAACTAATTTTACACAATTTTTAGTTTGCCAGACACACGTGCATTACTCATGGTGCAAGCCTCGATCCATCTCGAGAAATTGTCTGTCACAACAAGGATGAATTTCTTGCCTCCTTCTTCTCGCGGGTATGGTCCCATAAGATCGAGATTAATGGTCTCAAAAGGCCATTTCGACAGTCTCGGTTGTCGTGCTGCGCACCATCTGTGTGGCAGGATTTAAACTTCTGACACTGTTCACAGATGCGTACGTAATTTCGTGTATCACGCAACATGCCGGGCCAGAAAAAATGTTCTTTAATGTAACTTATCGTCTGCTTGGTTCCCAGGTGTCGTGCCATGTGACTTGCGTACGTGTGTGTAAATACCTTTTGTCTCATTCCTGGTGGTACATATAGCCTTCTCTTGTTTGTGTCCTTCAATGAGCACCTTTCTAACCTATTGTTCATAACATTCCACCGTTCAACAGTCTTGTTGCGTACTGAGTTCTTTTTTGCCTGCGCAAAAGTGCACATTTATGCGCACTCTCAACCTCGCGGTAATGTTCACTGATAATAATGTCATTGTTTACAACAATATGTTGGTACAGCTTTAACTCGTGGCACAGGTCTGGTGAGATCGGAGGGAGAATGTCATCCCATTCATCATCGTTGCAAACAACAACATCCATATTCGGTGCTCTAAAAAGTGCATCCCCTAACTCATTCTCTTTCCCGTGGACATGCTCTACAACAAAATCATATGTCTGTAGAAGCAGCGCCCACCGAGTCAGTTTGCTACATGCCTCTTTCATGTTGCTCAAATAGACGAGACACCGGTTATTTTTTCGCAGGGTAAACCTCTGACATTTTAGGTATGCTCTATATTTATTTACTGCCCAAACCACTGCCAAATATTCCCGTTCGTTCACATCGTATCTCCGTTCGGTCAAAGTTTCGCACTTACAAAATCTATCACGTGCTGTACTCCATCACCTGTACTCGGACCTTCCTGACTGGCGTCAGTTTGCAGGTAAAGTTGATGTGGGGGATCGTACTTTGCAGGTGTGGTACACAGTTCTAACCAGTCTTTAATTTACTGGAATGCCTTGTCCATTGCTTCCGTCCAAACGAACTGATTCGGTGGTGAAGTTAGGTCAGTTAATGGCGCGGTCACTACTGCGAAACCTTCTATATATTCGCGAATCCCGTTGACTAACCCGAACAATTTTCGCAACTGCTTGCGCATGCGTGGGGGTATGTAGCTCTCAATCAAACTCAACTGCTCCGGATTAGGCTTGTTTCCGTTCTCATTTACCATATATCCTAGGAAATCTAAGCTTGTCTTGCCAACATGATATTTATTAACTGCACAGGTGAGTCGGTTTTTGCTAGCCTTTCTAACATTACTGATAGCGAGGTGATTTATGTGGTCCTCGCAACTCTCTGACCATACGACAACGTCGTCTAGATACACAAGCATATATTTGCCAACAAGGTCATCTAAGACTCTCGCCATCATTGCTTGGAACGTAGTGGGTGCACACTTCAAACTAAAAGTCATAGCACAGAATTGAAAACACCTATCCAGTGCTGTGAAGGCGATTTTCTCACTATCCTGCTGTTTGATCGGAATTTGCCAGTAACCGATACGTAAGTCAAAGAATATTAAAACTTTTGCTCGGCCTAAGGAATGAAGAGTGTCCTTTACACTGATGTAGGGCGACAACGCGCTACACGTGACTTGGTTGAAAATTGGCACAGAAATGCCAACTTCCATCCTGTTTCGGTTCAAGTGTTATAGCCGAATTAAACAGATTGCATGTGGTCTATGATACCATCGGCTAACATCTACTTTAGCTGCAATAGATGTATAATGCCGATCCTGGCTCATCGCTTTATTTTCAACGAAAGGAGCTCTCAAAAACAAGCAAATTTAAGCCAAAATCAAGCAAAATTTGCAATGTTTTCAAACTTGTCGTGAAGGATTTGTGCCAATTAAAAAAAAACCATCAAAATTTAAGCAAAAAAACACGCAAATTTCCAAGAGAAAGAAGAACTCATTTAGAATTATGAAAACAATTTTTTATGTAATCAAATTATTCATCTATATTTCTAAAAAATTCGTTAACTTTTAAATTAACCACTCAACTATATGTCTAAAATATTGTATTAAACTATCGGAACAATTTGTTGATTCCCCCATTTAATAAAATAAAAAATTTACACATCTTCAGTAATTCTTTCTTTCAAACAGTCGTAAGTAAGATTCCTTCGACTAATTAAAACAACATTACAAATGGTACCTGCTTCTTCAAATTTTTTTATTAAAATCAACATAAATTTTTATGTTAGTTTTTTCTTTAACTACGATTGTTTTTCTGTATGAACAATCAATAACATATAAAGAGCTTCACCCCCAAAATGAAAAGTAATTAATATCACCATCAAAGTTTACAGTTGGTTTATAATAAAGTTCATTATTTTTATAGGCAGTATCTAGTTTGGTTTTCGAATTTCTAAAAACATTATATGCAAGAAATTGTTTAAGATAAACACAGTTTTCAAAGTCCCAGTATTCTTTAGAAAAAATTTCATTTCTATCATTTTTAACATATTTTTTACACTACAATTATCAAAAATAGTAACGTGTTTATGCACTATTTATTCCATTAAATTAAATGCCTACAATTACAAAATCGAGCATGTTAAATTTTAAATTATTGAACTGATATTTTACATCAAAGCTAAAAACATTAACTTCTTTTTCTAAAAATGGCCAATAATCGAAATTAATAGGTATTTTAGGTTCTTTATATATTTTTCTTTAATTGCAATGGCCGTGTTTGATTCATATTCAACAATAGGCCACATAATTTCTAATTTATCAATAACAATTTTACTAGGATCAGGACGATATTTCGTAACTTTATCATATTTCTCTAACGTTTCATAAAGAAATAAACAGTTGCTCTGCTATGAATTAATAAAAAAAGCAATTTTATAGCCACATTTCCAAATAATATTCATTGTTATCACGAATAAAACCAAACAGATATCTAAGAGGATACATTATTTTTTTGTTTTATTACTAGAAACAGTTTTAACCTTTTTTTGTTATATTACTAGAAACAGATTTATCTCGATATAAATTATCAACACCAGTAAATTCTAAATAATTTTGTTCACTTGGTGATCTTAATAAAGCATGAATTATTGTTGATGTTATACCTGGATTATCAATACCTTCAATAATATTCCCATGTTTCGAGATTTCTACTTTAGATTATTGGAAAGGAAAAAAGTTTGAACAAACATGAATATTATCTGATTCATCACAGTTTGCCTCAGCTCCAACTTTATGTCTCTTTAGTAAACTAAATTGCTCATAAACGTATGCGACATTTGGAAAAGGAAAGTCATCTCCTATTAGAATATTGAATTTGAATTTGAATGGAATTATTGTAAACATTAAAATTCCCCCTAGCTTAATGAGTTGGAGGAAAAGTCTGCCTCTCAAAACTCTCATTATTTTTATAACCCATTTATAAGTAAAACAATTAATATATAAATGGAAGAATCAAAAATAGTTTCTCGAGTTAAATTACTCATTGAAATATATAAAAAATATATGCGTCATGAAAAAAATAGGAAAAAAATAAGAAGAAAGAGCAACCATTAATCGACAAAATACGAAATATAAGTAAAAAAGTAGAAAAAGTAAATGAAGAAAATTTAAATTTAATAACAACACTAGTTCCTGTTGCGGTAAAAAAATTAGATTATCCACCAACACCAGAATAAACATCGTTCGAAAGAGAATTACTTGCAGAACAAGTATCTCCTGATTTGGAAGAGCAAATTGGTATTATTCCATAAAAAGATCTGCCACCTATAGCCGGTGTTTCTACTATAAATCTCGGAATAGAAATTGCAAATGAATAATGCTTATGAATGAAAAATTTGGTTTTTGTGGAGTCGGGGATAATTTTTACATTGGTGATACAAATGTAACGATCAATAATGATACACTATTTGTTAAGGAAAAAGAATATATATTAACACCAGTACTTTGTAATTTTTTAACAGAAAATTCACAAGAAGCCTTTGAGAATAAATTTGATGATGAGGATTATGAAAATTATGCAGAAATCATTAAAACAACCAATGCTGCATTCCAACAATACAATCCTAATAAAAAGGTAGCATCGAGTGGAGGTTGGAAATTCGAAAATATAATTCGATCAATTTATAATAACTATAGGAAGAAAAATCACATTCAAAATCAGCACCAAACACACCAGAAAATAATATTTCTCCAAGGACTCCTAAATCTGAAGGTATAAAAAAAATACAATACTTTACCAAAAGAACATATTTGGATGGACGATCTTAGAAAATTAATCTATAGATTGTTAATTATTCACGGCGAAGAAAATGCTGGAAATATCAATTATTACAATGGAAAAATAAGTATAATGAATATGTTAATCAATGAGTTTTCTGATTTTGTTATTAATAATCCAAAAGGAATTCCTTATCTTATAACAGTTTTCAATGTAATTCCACACTCATTATGGAATTTTCAACAGCATGGTAAAGGCATTATAAATTGGGTATTAAAAAATTTAAATTTACCCGAAATGCATTTGCCTGGTTATAATTATTGTGGACCATTTGCAGAATTAAATGAAAGACTAGAAAGAGGTGATACAGGAATAAATAAATTAGATGAAGCATATAAATTTCATGATATTGCTTAAAAATATAATAAAGATTTAGAATATAGACATGAAGTTGATAAAATTTTGTAAAAAGAACAAAAGAAATTATGTTAAATAAAGATACTCCAATTGGAGAAATTGCTTCTACTACTGTTGCCTCAACTATGTTCACAAAAAGAAAATTAGGCTGGGGAATTAAAATGTTTGATTGAATATATATATTTTTACTTTTAAATGAAGATAACAAATATAACTTTCGATATTCCCTTTGAGGAATTAAAATATTTAGGTATAGATCAATTTTTAACAAATGGTCCAATTGAGAGAAAAAATAAACAATTGAAAGAAGGCAAAAGTTTCAAATTAACTTTATCATTGCCAACAGTTAAAGAGATGGTCAATGAAAAAACTGGCAGTAGTTTACATTGTGGAGGAATTATACCAATTATAGTGGATGCTTTACGTGCACTTTGTGGTTTAGCTGGAGGAGCTAGTGCAATTTATAATTCTGTTGAACCAAAAAAAAAACAAAATTAGAAGATCAACAGAGCCACAATTTACCAATGAAAAATAATTCTGGAAGCCGATTAAAAAGAGGATGGCCAAAAAATATTGAATATATACCAACTATCTAATGTCGATATTGAGAAATATATTAAATATTAAATAGTTCAGTAATGGTTATATTATTGATGAATTGCCAAAAATATTGCATGAAAACGAATTTGCTGTGGTTAATTTCGACATATCACATAATCCAGGAACTCATTGGGTTTGCTATTTTAAAGAAAACAACAATGTTTACTATTTTGATTCATTCATATCTCAAAAATAGGAATGTTTATTACAATGTTGATCGAATTCAGAATTTTAATTTGGTTATCTGTGGACATCTATGTTTAATTGTATTACATATTTTTTCTAAAGGTTTTAAGTTTAACTATATAATTTATATGCTATTAAATGACGGATTTATTTGGGAAACCATTAATAAAGTCTTTACAAAGAATTTTTGACACTAGTGCTTAAGGTTTAAAAAAAATGTTGATTTGTAATACAAAACTATTGCTTCTGATTATGCTTTAAAAACATATATAGATTCATAATGCAATTTGGGTGTTTCTGGTTTACAAATTAAACTAAGCACTTACTTTGATAATACAAAATCATATGTTTCTTGTTTAGAGATGACGAAGGCACAGTAGATTGCATATTTTTTAATAAACAAATAGCTCATTATGCTTCAAAATAAGATATAAATTTATAATTCAGTAATACTGTTGCTGATTATATAAAACGAATAAATAATGCAATCAGGCACTAAAAAAGGAAGTAGATTCCAGATACAATAATAAAGAAATTGATGTTAAATTACAAAAATTTAGACCAATCAGTTTTGAATTACAGTGATACACTTGATAATTTGAAAATTGAATAATGAAAGGAAGCAAAATCACATATATTTTATTTGTCGGCATAGTGGAATAATAGTAATATAATTTTTGCTTAGATAATAATACAATTTTCTTTACTTTTTGATTGATTGTAATGTTTATAAAACAATTACTGTTTATACCAATTTACCTGACTTTTATTAAGGGGTCTCAAAATAGATTGCAGTAAGCCTTTTGATGTTAACAAAGGTGATATTTTGATTTTAAAAATTAAAAAGAAATAAAATATCTGCATATGATAATGGTTTGATGACAACAATATGCATATTCATACAATATAATGTTTAATTATGTTTTTTGCTATCAAATGGAGAACACTTGGTGCTTGAAGTGCAAGAAAGTCACTAAAGATAATAACATAGAAACTGGAAAAAAAAAAAAAAAAAAAAAAAAAAAAAAAAAAAAAAAACGATTAGTTCAGAAAAGTATATGTTCAATATGTAATTCTAATAAATCCACATTTTAAAAAATGCCCACTGTGAGAGAGGGAATAATGATTGAATTATATAAGCCATCAAGAAGAAATTTTCCAAGAATAAAAGTAATTTCGTATGGTATTGATGTTTTATGGCAAATTCATTATGCAGAGATGAATACTGGTAATTTGAAGGAATATCACATATAAACAATGGATATAAATATATTATAACAACTATTGATGTTTGTGTTCCTTCAAAATTTGCATTTGCTGTACCTATTAAAGATAAAACAGCTCACAATGTAGCAATTGCTTTAGAATCTATAATAATTAAAAGAAAACTGCATAGTAATAAAAGTGATAATGAGTCAGAATTTTATAATAAAGTATTTAAAGAACTTATGCAAAAATATAATATAAACCATTATTCATCTTTTAGCGGATTGGAAACAAGCGTTGTTGAAAGATTTAATTGCACAATGAAAAATAACATGTAGAAGAGATTTGCTTTGAATGGAAATTATAAGTGGGCCAATATATTAGATGAATTAATGAAACAATACAACAATACAAAACATAGCATTATCGGAATGAAGCGAATTGAAGATATTAAAACCAATGAAAAACCATTAATATCGCCATATGTGTTTACTGAACCAAAACTGCAAGCTAAATACAAAGTTGGCGACGTCGTTCGTGTAAGTAAACTAAAGAAAATTTTCGAGAATGGTTATACTGCTAATTGGTCATCATGATTGTTAACTATATTTAAAGTTTTAAATTATGGTGTGCCTACTTACAATTTAAAAGATATTAAAGGAGAAGAAATACTGGGCACTTTTTATGAACATGAAATTATGAAAACAGACTATCCCAATGAATGTTTGGTCGAAAAAGTCTTAAAAACTAAAGGCGATAAAGCATCAGCTGAAGCAGACTCGGCTGCGCAAATTTATGTAAAATGGTTAGGTTTTGATAACACACATAACTCATGGATTAATAAAACAGCTGTTTTGTGATTTTTTTTCATTTCAAATGCAAATATGCAATGCTTATACTTTTAACATTCGTTTTAACATTTTATTTTAATGTTTGTTTTAATATTCGCTTTAACATTCATTTTAATGTAAACATGTTTTTTTTAAATTTAAAATTTAATAAAGTTATTTAATCTTAATTTTGTATTTACCATCGTTAATTTTTCTACTAAAATCTAGTGTAATAAAGCCATAATCTTCATCCCAGTATTTTGAGAAATTAAATTTTAAACTTCTTGTAGGACATGTCCCCATCAACAAAACTGTTGTAAATATGCTTTAAGTTTGCATTGTCCTGTCTAAAATTACACAGGATATTAGTATTATCTCTTACAAATTGTTTTGGTATTTTTGAATAAGTTTGAGCTAAATAAAAAAAATATATATTTTTATGTCTTCCTCTAGTAAAATAATCGTAAACAATGTCCTGATTTTCTTCAATAACATACTCGATATAACTAGAGAGATGTCTTCACATTCGTCTAAAGGGGGCATTTCCATAGTGTTGTTAAAAAATTATGCCATTATTTCATTAATTTTAAATATGTTGGATGCTTCATCGATATCACTTTGTAACTGAATATATTTGGGCTGGTATAAACTTTTGAGCAAACATACAGTTTACAAAAATTTATCCATCCTAGCTTAAGAATAAAATTAGTCATCAAATTAGTTTTTCCACAATTTCTCAGCCTGGCTATTACTGCTCTAATGTTATTAAACAATAACTCTCCATTCTTTTTAATTTCAGATAGTTCTTTGGAAATAAAGATGCAAACACACCAATCAACTTTAGACTGATTTAGATGTCGCTTTGCCATTTTAATAAGATTATTTTTTATATAAATGGATAATAAAATATTCATATTAATTGCTAACAGCTCTGTTCTAAAGTAGTAGTTTCATTATATTTACCATAGTGAATAATCGATTTCTTTGGTCAGTTTTCATACAAAATTTTTAGCACCTAATATAAACTATAATACTATGAAACAATTGAAAAATTGAGCTCCATTGTTGATAAAAATTACGTTATAACTATTCTCAGGGGTCAATACAACATTAACTCTTTGAAAGAATCTATAATTTCGATTGAACTATTTTCAACTAATAATACTGAATTAAGTGCAGATAGCATGAAAAACTGATTATCTTACAAATATAAGTTTGATATTAAACCTGATGACCGACTATCTGATATTATTGGTTTTAAAAGAAAATTAACTATTAAGAAAGACAAAATTGCTGTAGGTACTAAGTTGCAAGTACATCTTGCCCTGATATGGCAGGGTGTAAGGAAAGTCCTGGTGATGCCTCAGATTGCCACAGGGGCAGGATTAATAGGTTGCCAGGCTAACGGCGGGCATAAATACAACACTCACAAGGAAGGCAGCTGCCTCGTCTTCCTATTAGTCATGCGCGCGAACGGACGGACGAGATTCCCATGTTTCCTAGCTTAGTTCCTGAGATGATGTTGTTAGTATCGAGTACAGGAGGGGAGGTGGCGCAGGGAGTCGGACAAGTCCCAGAAAATTTTCCATCCCTACATTTGCGTGAAAATTCAACTAGTTTGGAAGTATCGAAATACTTGATAGGACATGCACAAACAAGTAGTCATATATTTAGAAATACCAGAAAAAAAAGAAAATAAATTATCAGATAAATTCCAATGCTATCTCTTCAGAATTATACAAAAGAAAAATTATACCAGAACAATTCCGCTGCATGACCGGCCCCGATACGGAGAGCCACAAGGAAAGCACCCATGCGTCCTTGGATTATCCGTTGACGTACCTCAGTGGCATAATTGATAGGTTCCTGGGTAAATGGCGAGTGTTATTATCACTCTCACAATGTAGGCAGATGCCTCATCATTTAATTAGTAATGTTCGTGAAAGTATTGACGTGAGTCCCATGTGGCGCAGAGAGCCGGACATGATCCTGCAATAATGGCCCCTTATATTTGCATGGAAAAACAACTTGTTTGGAAGTATTGGAATACTGGGTAGCCAGTTGGCGGGCCTCAGGGTAAGCGGCGGGCTGAAATACGACTCTCGGGATAAGCAAATTCCACGTCACGTAATTAGTCCCTTCTTTATTCGCTGTGCCACTGCGGCCCCCTAAGAAGGATTTCGGTTGCCTTTGGACTCTTGTGTTCCAAGTTCAAGGTGCTCTACCCACTGGGCCTCTGCGGCACCGCTTGGAATCCTCGTTATCTCCCGAGACACTGTATCCTCCTAAAACATCTTTCTTGAGCAAGCGGATAAGGAGTCGGAGAATTGCAACCCTTCGGTATTTGCGTACACCTTAACCCTCTCCAGAGTTTTACCATTAATCAAAAACGAAGGTTTTTTGAGGAAGTGCAGAACACCACCGCCCTTGGGAGTACATTGAGGGGGGCTTTAACATGCACACCCTTGGATCTTTGGCTGTGGAACCACCCCTCTTCCCACTACCCTATCTTCAGCGACCCCCCGATCCCAAAGCTGGGTGGAGTTGTGGTGAATGAAGTGGTATGTTATTCGCCTTATATTCGGCCTGGAAGAAACATTTTTCCGATCGAAATTCTTCTAATTTGGGGGAGGGCCACCTTTCCGTGACCCACCTTCCCCTGATGGGCAGTAGGGCCCTGCATTAGCCTTAGGACTTAGGCCAGCAGTCTCAAGTTTTAAATATTTAAATATACATTTGCAAATTCATGAGGAGGGGGGGGGGGGGAGATGCATGAGCAAGTGCCAGTTTTTTTAGGTTAGACCAGGTCTGGTTGTCTTGCATCGGGTTAGGTTATGTTAGGTTAGGTTAGTTTAGGTTATGTTAGGATAGGTTTGGTTAGGTTAAGTTAGTTTAGTTTAGGGTAGGTTAGGTTAGTTTAGCTGAGGTTAGGTTATTTTAGGTTTTGTTAGTTTAGGTATGGTTAGCTCAGGTTAGGTTAGGATAGTTTAGTTTAGGTTAGGTGAGGTTTGGTTATGTTAGGTTAGTTTATTTTAGTGTATGTTAGGTTAGGTTCGGTTCGGTTATGTCATGTTCGGTTTCATTGTGTTAGGTAAGGTTGGCTTAGTTTTAATTAGTTTACATTAGGTTTGGTAAGCAAAGGTAAGACTAGGTTTGTTTAGGTTAGTTTGAGTTAGGTTAGGTTAGGTGAGATAAGGTTAGATTACATTAGGTTAATTTACATTAGGTTAGGTTATGTAAGGTTCGGTTAGGTAAGGTAAGGTTAGGTTGGGTTAGGTAAGGTTTGGTTATGTTAGGTTTGATTAGACTAGATTAGGTTAGTATGGATTGGGTTAGATTAGTATCGATTAGGTTAGGTTAGTTTAGGTTCGGTTAGTTTACTTTAGTGTAGGTTAGGTTAGGTAAGGTTAGTTTAGATTACGTTAGGATATGTTCGGTTTTATTTGGTTAGATTAGGTTGATTTAGTTTAGGTTAGGTTTGGTAAGGAAAGGAAAGATTAGGTTTGTTTAGGTTAGTTTAAGTTAGGTTAGGATAGGTGAGGGGAGGTTAAGTGAGATTAGGTTAATTTATGTTACGTTAGGTTATGTAAGTATAGCTTAGGTTATGTTGATTTAAATAAGTTTAAGTAAGATAAGGCAAGGTTATGTTAGGTTAGGTTAGTTTAGCTAAGGTTAGGTTAGTTTAGGTTAGGTAAGGTTAGTTTAGGTTAGGGTAG
Organism: Dryococelus australis; assembly: GCA_029891345.1. NCBI lineage: Eukaryota > Metazoa > Arthropoda > Insecta > Phasmatodea > Phasmatidae > Dryococelus > Dryococelus australis. The sequence goes on along the minus strand of CM056998.1, from coordinate 114,163,737 downwards.
GTTAGGTTAGTTTATTTTAGGGTAGGTCAGATTAGGTTAGGTTCGGTTATGTTATGTTCGGTTTTATTGCGCTAGGTAAGGTTGGTTTAGTTTTAATTAGTTTATGTTAGGTTTGGTAAGAATAGGTAAGATTAGGTTTGTTTAGATTAGTTTGAGGTAAGTTAATAGATTACACGAGGTAAAGTAAGGTTAGGTTAATTTATGCTAGGTTAGGTTAGGTAAGGTAAGGTAAGGTTAGGTTCGTTTAGATTAGGTTAGGTATGGTTAGGTTATGTTAGTTTAGGTAAATTAGTTTAGGTTAGTTTACATTAGGTAGGGATTGGTTAGGTAAGGAAGGGTTTGGTTATGTTTTATTAAGTTAGTTTAGGTTGGGTTAGGTCAGGTTAGGTTATGTGAGGTTTGGTTAGGTTAGGTTAATTTAGTTTAGGTTAGTTAAGGTAAGGATAGGTTGTGTTAGGTTAGGTTAGGTAAGGTTTGATTAGGTTAAGTTAAGTTAGGTTAGTTTATGTTAGGATAGGTTTGGTTAGATTTGGTTAGGTTAGTTTAGGTTGGGTTACTTTAGATTAATTTAGTTTAGGTGAGGTTAGTATAGGTTAGAAAAGGTTATTTTAAGTTAAGTTATGTTATGTTGTTTTAGGTTAGGCTAGTTAAGGTTAGGTTAGTTTGGTTTATCTTAGGTTTTTTAGGATTATTTTAGGTTGGGTTAGGTTAGGGTAGGTTACATTAGGTTAGGAAAGGGTAGGTAAGTTTAGGTTAGATTAGGTGAGGTCCATTTAATTTATGTTTTTTTAGATTAGTTTAGGTTGTGTTATTTTAGGTTTCGTTAGGTTTCTTTAGGTTAGTTGAGGTTATGTCAGGTTAGATTATGTTATGTTTCGTTTGGTCAGTTTAGGTTTGGTTAGGTTACGCTCGATTAAGTTAAGTCAGTTTAGGTTATGTCATGTCATGATAGGTTAGGTTATTATAGGTTAGGTTAGGACGTGCCATGATAGGTTAGGGTAGTGAAGGTTAGGTTTGTTTTTATTAGGTTAGGTAACATTATTTTTGTTTATGTTATTATACGCTAGATTGGTTTCAGCATTGTACTCGAGAAAGACTGATATCGGCCATGCCGCAGAGCCAAATTTCCTGGTGGCCAGTGTTCGGGCGAATAGTCGGGGGCCACTCCATAGCACCGGTGAATCGCGTCGTGGCCACGTAAATGGTCTCTCGGGTTATATAGGATGAGACAGTATGAGAAGGTTTCAGTGTCGCACCTGAGTGAGGTGGGAGTAGGGTACCCCTCCCTCCCCAGGGCCAAATTCCCTGGTGGACTGTGGTCTGTCCACTGACCGTGAGCCACTTTCCTACACCATAGAACATTGATATGGCCTCGCCAAAGTCTCCAGAACAACCACGAATAACATCTCTAGAACGGACACAAACAACATATCCGAAACAACCACGAACGAAACATTTTAGAACAACCACGAACAACTCAAAACAACCACGAACAACTCAAAACAACCACGAACATTTCCAGAACAACCACGAACAACACATACATAACAACCACAAACAAACCTTTCCTCAGAAGAACCACGAACCGCTTTTGCAGAACAACCATGAACTTACTCTACAATGGTCAGCGATGTGTACCTGGTGGTCGGGGGTCGTACGACTGGCCGATGGCCTCGCCATAGCACCAGTAAATCGCGTTGGGGCCTCGTCAAGGGTCCCACAGGATAAATAGGGCTACACTTCTAACGATGGTGCCATCACCGCACCCGATAGAGGCTGAATTCGGCCACATTGCAGAGCCAAATTTCCTCGCGGCCACTAGTCAGGCGACTGGCCGAGGTCCTCTTCCAAGCACTGTTAAACCCCGCTGGGGCCTTTTCAGGGGTCCCTCGAGTTATATAGGAAGACACTGCATGAGATGGGTTCAGTGTCGCACCCAAGAGAGGCTGAATTCGGCCACCCCGCAGATCGAAACTTCCTGGTGGCCTGTGGTCGGACGACCGGTCGAGGGCCTCGCCAGAGAACTGGTGAATCGCGTTCGGGCCTCGTCAAGGGTCCTTCGATTTATATAAGGGGACTCTGCATTAGTAGGGTTCAGTGTCACACCCGAGGGAGGAGGGAGTAAGGCATCCCGCAGGGCCAAATTCTCTGGCGGACTGTGGTCTGGCCACTGGCCGAGGGCCTCTCTGCAACACCAGAGAACATTGTTGTGGCATCGCCAAGGTCTCCAGAACAACCACGAACACTACAAAAACAACCACGAACAAAATGTTCTACAACAACCACGAACATTATCTCCATAACAACCACGAACAAAATCAGCAGAACAACCACGAGCGAAACATTCTAGAACAACTATGAACAACTCAAAACAACCACGAACGACACTTCCAGAACAACCACGAACATCGCAGAAGAAAATATTTTACACAACAACCATGAACAACATGTGCAGAACAACCACAAACTAACCCTCCTCTGAACAACCACGCACCACCTTTGTGGAACAATCATGAACTTACAATTCGATGAACCACGATCTTACCTGATAGCCAATGGTCAAACAACCAGCCAAGGGACTCTCTAGAACACCGGTGAATTGTGGTGGGGCCTCGTCAGGGGTCCCTCGGGTTATATAGAAATGGATAATCTAACTGGCTGGGGTGATGCCATTATTAAGCTTAACAAAGGGACTTTACACCTCTGGAAAAAACAAGAAAAATCCGAGTCAGACTCTTATTGATCATTACGTATAGACACGTCAATTAGTCTTCCCGTAAATGCCATAGCCAATATCTGGTACGTAAAGTCTGGCAAAGCTACCACTGAGGCTTGGGAATCGGAAAAGGAATTATTTTCCAGCACCATTGGCAAAATATCTCTAACCGACTCGAGAGTTGGTTGTGAAACAGCTGGAGCACTCTCCAAATAACAAGAATCTTCCGAGTCTGATAGAAATAAGTTGTCATCAAAAGATCAACCTTCTCATGTTTGGGGGAAGCGGACACATTTTGACCTTTTGGTTTTGACAACCTCTCCATTAGAGAATCCGTGCTCGAATCGCTTAAGTAGTGATCATCCTCCAAAAGATTAACGCGGGTCCGCTTAGGCGAAGGTACACTGTCTCGATAACTCATTTGTCTTTCTATCTGCGATTCCGAATCGGAATCACTTACATAAAGATCTTCAAGCACAATGTCAATACTGGATCGCTTACACTCACCCATTTTCACCTAACTAAAATATTTACTTAGTTTCCCCGATATAAAAATTGCAACATCACAGTGAATTACACTGACGTAACCCCCTTGTTCTGAAAAAAAGAAAACACTCATAATAACTTACACACACACACTTAATATAAATGAATACATAATTGTATTACTAACATCCTAGACAAAAAAAAATTTCTTAATTTTAATTTTAATTTTTATGTTTGTTGGGAAAGAATGGAGTGAGAGCTGTGACTAAAAAGGTAGGTAGTTCAAAATCATTTAAACTTGGATGAGATGCATGTAGCTAGCAGGCGAGAAGAAACGAAACACAATTGGGAATAAATGGGCCAAGGTCTCGCCCACCTGACGGGCTGTGCTCATGGTGAGGGTGAATTGTTAATGATGTGAGCGTGGAACAAGCCGGGCCCATCCACTCACATGAGATATGCATGGCATGAAGCGGGCGAGTGAGTGAGAATAACAGTTCAGTAACTTGCCACTAGCTCCTGGGTGCTCCACCGTCCGGCCGGTCTCGCCCTCCTGCATCTGCCCGGTAACACCTTTTCCTGCCTGCTTCCTTTCGCCTCCAACGACTCATAGCATAGACCCTCCAGGCACCTCTACGTTGTGCCGAGGATGGGAAAAGGAGAAAGTTGACATTTCCCCTCGAGCCCCGCCCGATATTCTACCCATTCTCCCCTGCTGAAGCGCACAGCCTGTGGGCATTCATGCACACCAGTGGGAGGGAGACTTGTCACTTCCCCTCCAGCCCCGTCCCACCATCAGGCATCTCCGATGCAAAATTTCTTGTCAAGCAACATGGGCTTCTCTAGTAATGAATTCACCGTTCTTTATGACCTATCTCGCCCTTGTCTTTCACAAGATTTACTTTTTGCTCCAGGTGCATGTTTTTCATTTAGAATATAACAGTGAAATTTAAACTCATGCTATTGTATTTCAGTTCAAGCCCAGTTTAAATGTTATTTTTGTGAGAGAAAAAAATTAAATTTAAAAATATGCTTTTTTTAAATTATTATTTTTGAATCTTATGTCATCAACGACATTTATTAAATTTCATACAGTGAAATCATTTACACCATCAAAAAAGTTTAAGAAATTTTATACAGTGAAATCATTTACATCGTCAAAAACTACGTTCAAGGTTACACTGTCAAAATATTCAAATTTGTACACCATCATAAACTTATAAGTAGTTATACACCACCAAAAATGTATTAATTTACACCATCAAAACATTTTTAAAAATTTTTCAAAAATTAGTTTAATAATGAATGTTTTAACCAGGGAAATTAATATGTTACACTCCTAGCATTTAAAAGACTTGTTCAGAATTTAAAAAATTATGCTATAAAACTAAACATGCAATACTTTTACAACTATACAAACCTACATACACATTCCAGTAATTTTACTTAAATTCAAACTTGTAATCCTTTTTACAACTATGCAATCATGCACTTTGGAAGTAAAATTTTTTGAAACTTAAAAATACTTGAAAAATCTTTATCTCTCTCTCTCTCACTCGCATTTACTCATCAACTTTGAAAAGGAGATGTCTTATAATTAACTTAATTACCCAAACCACCCCATCACATACACATAAAAACATTTCATTTGCTAGAAATACTCAAGGCTCATATACCCATCATCATACATCCTTCTACAGTCAACTCATACTGAACAAGCTTTGAAGCTGAGATCATGCATCTCCCCATTACACTTGGCATGAGTGGCTTAGTTCTCCCTTGTTTTAGCCATTCTAAAGTTCATACCCCATACACACAACATCCATCCCTTAAACATTCCTTATAACTATGAGAAAGTAACTAAAAGTTAAGGGACATTTACCCTGCACTCACACTCACAGTCTTACACTCTCACTCACACCTACCTGACCAAAATTTCCCAGAGTACTTGGAAATACATTTTAGATGTTTTTCCCATACTTTTGCGAATATCTAAACAGTGAAAAGAGGTTTTAGGTATGTGTTATTGACACAGTCTTATTCTATATAGTGCAAGATGCTACTACAGGCGGTTCACCTGTGCTCTCAACTCTGCTAAATAAACTCTTATGAACATAAAAAACTTCATCTGGAATTAAATTTTATCTCCTTTCCCTGAACTCACACTCACAGTCATAAACTCTCACTCACATCCAATTATAGCCAAAACACACCCTTAAACATCCACCCTTATGCATCATTTAAAAACCCTTAAACATTATTAAATTCCCTTAAAATGTTAAAAATACTTAACAAATATTCCGAAGTGTGGAACAATTTCATTCGATTCTGAAGACGTGTTTTACAATTTTAAAAACCAATAGTTCAATTTGATAAAAGGTTTATCGATTCCAAATACTTGTTTTATCATTTTAAAGGTCAATCATTCAAATCGATAAACATTCTATGATTTCAAAGACCTATTTAAAATTTCAAAGACCAACCATTCAAATTCTAAAGACTTTAAAGAAAAGGCAGTAAAAGTTACAAAAAGTCTACAGATTTAACGAAAATTTAACAATATTCATACAATTGACCCAAAGTTTTAAAAAAACACGAACAATTTTAATCCAAAATACCAAAAACCCTAACTTGTTATACATTTAAAATTATTAACTTACTTAAACTCTTGTAGTCATGATGGTGGTTGTTGAAGGAGACTCGAACCCAGGTCAGTCGAGCTGAGTGCTACCCTGCTCCGCCAGGCGAGCATCGGGGCAGGCGGGTAATCCCCTCGAGTGCTGTGTTGGAGCCTACCCCGGCAGCCTAGCAAACGGTCAGACGATCGTAGTCCCAGGCGAGCTCCACAGGTGACTTCTCCAGCAGGCGAGGAGCGTTGCTTTCACCGTCGCAGCAGAAGCAATGAGCGGGCGAGCGAGTACCTTTACCGTCATGGAAGAGTCCCACAGTCAAGCAAGAGGCGAGCAGGTGGTCAGTGCCTTTGACCTAGGCACCACGAACCGGTTCACTGGCTGTCCGTACACGAGAGGGTGGGAGATGTTACCTCCATGAAGTCACAGGAGCAAATGAGCTCCTGTGGGAGCATAATCCTATTTATACCCCATCATCCTCCTTTCTTGCCAAATTTTATATTTCGTAATTCACTATCAAAATGTAGTGAACCTATTTATTACCAAACAGAAACGATTTTAACACATTTTAAAGTAAATTTAATGCAGTAAAAATAATTTTATGCATTTATTTTATTTGGCATGGATATACAGTATTTTAGCCTTTATATCTGAATTTAACGTGTAATTGTCCGGTTTAAATCATAGGTTTGAATCATGTTCTTCTTTAACGATTTCTTACACAAACTATCATTATTATTCCAATACAAAACATTTTGCATTACGAGGTGTTTGCAACCAGAATGTTATATATTTGAACTAGCTTTTTCAAGAACGTAAACAAATTTATGTTAATTTAATTAACAGTGTTACGTTCATTATTCTGTGAAAGAATGTTATAGTAATACATATCATAATGCATCATAACATACCTACCTAATGTATTGTAACATATCACAAAATACCTACCTAACATATTGTAACATATAGTAACATGTTGTAACATACCTACCTCTTGTATTGTAAAATAGTAACCTATCATTATGTACCTATCTAACATATTGTAATGTATCATAATGTATTTACCTAATGTATTGATATATATAGTAACATATCGTAACGTACGTACCTATAGTTGAGTCATGATAACTTCACCCTATTCTTAAGCCCTGATAAATTTCTACATTTGGTTACTAATTACTCATCCTTCTGCTACATGTAAACATAAACACTGCCATGTGACTTCTACTTTTATAACTGTCAAATGTGTTGTTAGCTGGTTACAGCTGTTCAAAGAATTATGTCATACTGCAGAAAACATTACATACTAATGTTCACAGTTTAGGCCTATAACAATATTTAGGTCAGCTTTATAACTCTTTGTTACACACAATATAACTCATTACACATAATACATGTTAATATTTTGCCACAATGGTGTTTGTTACAACTGTGGTGGAAACATCAATAGTATTTAACCTGTTGTTATTAATATGTGTATGGAATAAAAATTTTAATGAAGGGACAACCAGTCCAACAAAACTATACAGTAAATTCAAGCATGCAACTTGTGTTGTTTATTTATTGTACATCGACAAACATAATATATAGTGGTGAACATGCAAACACATATGCCTACCATAACATTTATTCCGCTTATTTTTACATGCATTGGTACTTATTGGTTTGTTGGTTTATTTTATTATTTAATTTTATCTGAGTGGGCTTAGTATTTTGTTGGACAATTGTGTTTCAAACACATAGCATGAAGTTACATCATTGTGATAAACAGATGTTAATATAAGTAACTAATTTCACCTAGCCTGTGTAACTATTACAATGTATACACTGCGCCCTTTCACACACAACACAGCTATCACAACACATTTAACCCTGCAGTGGAAACACATATTTATCAGAACATTGTAACTTGTCTATGATGTTTCAAAAACACAAGCATGAACTTGATACTTCATTCAGAAACACACAGTGTCATTAACATGCCACCACACCACTGCCAGTCGTATGTCACTACAATAACTGCATATGATCCCCTGCCATGTTGGGACAAGCACGAGGCTAGGGGAAAGCTGATCAAATTCTAGATTATTCTTTCCACACCATGTCTGCCAACCTGCTGGATTTGTAAGCATTGTGGATTTGACAGTGTTGTACAAGCACATCTAAATAATATATTATATGTATTTAACCAATACAATCTTGTTTCAGTGTTAAATTACTATTGTAAACATCATTATTGTTGCTGTAATAAGTATGAAAAGTGCTGAAATTAGAAATAACGAGATTTATACCTTCCTGCTAGACACATGGTAAGAACTTCCCAAGAGAGAGAGAGAGAGAGAGAGAGAGAGAGAGAGAGAGACAGAGAGAGAGAGAGGGAGAAGAGATAGAACAAGACAGAGAGTGCCATGATCTGCTAGAGCAAACCTACACATGGTAATTTTGGCTGATATTTTTAACTGCAGCAATGAAATGTGTTTCCATCAGTGTTACCTAACAATACTAATATATCAACTGGCAGCATTTAATTTACAAATAGTATATATAAAAACAAGGTTAAACTATATTGTAAATGTGACCTATTTATTACCGGCTGTTGCCAACACATCACTGCTCTCACAGTTGTTAATTTGTATTTAATAGGAAGTGAATATTACAAGTTATAAAAGATACTAAGAAGATTATTAATCTATTCAAGAACACAGTACTTTAACGTTAATCACAGGGCTATATAATAGTGGAATACAAGTGATTGAACACAATAGGTAGACATGTTATGCCTCTGGTAATTTTTTCAAATGTTCAATCCCAAAAAGCCGAAGAAAGGATGAATGGGCTATAACCTATTGTAATGTACCTACCTAACATATTGTAACATATAACATACCTACCTACCATATTGTAACGTATAGTAACATATCGTAATGTACCTACCTAACATATCATAACATATACTAATGAATCATAACATACCTACATAACATATGGTAACGGACTACCACATTGTAACATTTATTATGTATTGTCTATTACATTTGAACCCTTAGTAGGGAAACTAGAATACAATTGTATTAGATCTAAGCGGGATTCGAACCCAGCTTATATCAACCATGTCTTAGCCAGGAATCAAACCCACAAAGTATATATTACAATTTACCATGCCTTATCTGGGATTTGGACCCAGAGCCTCCTTGTATAAGCTAATTACTTTACAGAGGCAGGCAACATTTAACAAGTCATTTAATATATTTATAATTTTTTCAGCAGACATTTTTTTTCAGATTCAAATATATATTTAGCTAATTAGTATTTTTGGCGAACTAATAGTCTGTTTGCAATCTGATTTTTCTTTACAACACTCTTTCTTGTCAATGAAACAGACTTTTTATAGAAAATTTCACCATTTCACAATCTCTCTCTCTCTCTCTCTCTCTCTCTCTCTCTCTCTCTATTGGAGACAAATTAATTACTTTTCCTTCTCTCTTTGGGGAGAAAATACTTTTCTTACAAAAACAAGTTCACTTTTAATAAGGATAGGTTAAATAATTTTAAGAATGGGATTCATTTTACATCATATTTATTTACAAAATATATACAAAGACAAGCTGTTTTAAAAAAAAAAATTAATACTGAAGCAGCATACTATGTTCAGAAACATATTTAAGCAAGTATAAGAAATTTTGCTCCAAAACATATACAAATTACACAGTTTCAATAATTTTAACACCATCAAGTATATAATGACATAAAACATTTTAACACTACCAAGTATAATTTGCTCCAAACATTTCCATGCTAAACAAAAACAAGTGAATTCACAATATATTTACAATTTTTTTTAACACTCGCAAATGGAGGTTGTCACACAAATTATTTCAAAAATACAGTTAGATCAAAAACTTTATGTATAACAATTAAACCTTGCTCCGAAACAACTACAGGGTAACACAAAAATTTGATTCAAATATATACATTTTTTAAAAAACAAATTTTTTTTAAACTGTTAGCAACTTCCATTAGCAAAGATTTCATGCATTATCTTAAAATTGGGCCCAGTTCCCTTTCTTCACCTTTGCTTTCAAGGAGTGAACATTCCTTATGTGCTGGTTTTAATATGTCTGTTTGTACACAAACATATTTACAAAAAGGGGTGTGTAAAACAATGCTTTCATCCAGATCAGGACATAATTCAACAGAATGAGAGTACATGTATTCAATACTAAATGGAAGAGGTGTGTTTGCACTCATATGAAACACTGGACTTTTCTTTTCACTGCACTGTATGAGTTCGTGACTCTCTTTGTCTTCTAGAGGACAGTAAATCACTTCAAAATGAAATATATTGTCACATGTTTCCGTAAATTCTCGCAAAATTATGTTGCACCATAGGGTGTAAGTTATATTGGACTTTCCTTGTTTGACACTGACATAATGATTTGCAGGATTAAAATATGCCATGTTGCTACTATGACATCCAACATTCAATTGAGAAGATTTAGCAAGGAACAATGTATGTATACTGTTAACTCCATTCTCTAAATTTGCAAGTTGAAACACATTTTAGAGTTAAATTTTAATTTTGCTAATTTTATTGCTTCATGTACATAACATTGTGATGAATCACACCCATTATGATACATGTAACCAAACTTGTTTTTTCTATAATGAAATAAAGTATGAAGATTATTATCACATTCTGCAAAATATTGATAAGGCAAAACTGTGTCTGCATTATAAACAAGATATTTCAAACATTTTTCTTCTTCACAATATGATGTTACAATTTATTCACCCTTAAGTTTATGCTTCAAATCTACCATGTGTGGTCTTTACTGGTTTACAAGAAATTCAGAACTGTTGTAGATAGTTAAAGTAGCATCACAAATATTTGGTTTACTATGTGCTGTAAAAACTTGAGAGAAAGATGTAGGTTTGAAGTGAATGTCTGACTCACACATTTCCTTAACAACATAATGTGAATATAATAAGTTGTAAGTTACAGAATGCAAACCTTAAGTAAAATATGCATACTTGTATATAAATGAGCCCAATGGGAACATTGGGATCATTATTCTGAATTAGCCACTTCACACCCATTAAAATTACACATCGATGGCAAAATTAATCCTTGTTCGAGAATAAAGTTGTGGATGTCCCCGTCGCAAGTCTCCTTCCAACGAATGGTGATGCCTTGGTGAGGTCTGGTGTGCTGGTAATCGATTACACCGTATCCCTGTTCCTCTTCTATTTCCTCGCTAGGACTGGCAATCATCAAATATTATTATGTTGAGGGCAAGTTATTGTTGGGGCGAAGATATCCCACTGCACAATCATTGCATGCTATTCCTTCAACAAAGCTAATGCCGAGATAGTTGTCGAAAGTGCAGCACCAATGTTCTATATTCTTACAGACATCAATTTGTAGAATATCATCATACAGTTTAAAGAATACTCTTCGTTATCCAATTTTTAGGACCTTGTATATGTCTGTAGGGTTGAAGATCCTAGCCATGACTTACAATTTTATTCTAGGCACACTCCCTGATAGTCAGCCAGATGTTTTTGCTTTGAAAAACATTGCATTGCCACATGCCACAGGGAGAAGTTAATTCTTGTTCACTAATATGCATATAATGTTGCTTGTTGTTACATTGTTCTGTCGAAACTGTATTAAGAGAACAGCAACTACACTCCTTCTGCATAATGTATTAAATTTTCTTGTAGAAACTGTGTTTGGTGATGTATCCACTTTGAGCTTCAGATTCTAGTTTATCTTCATTACAAGGTAGTTTACTGTCAGAGTGTAAATGATATAAAGGACAGTAATTTCGCCCATAACATATGTCGAAAAATTTAAAAAATTCTGGTGGACTGATTAACGAGAAATGCCAATGTTCATCTCCATTGCACATCTGTATCTGTAGTGGACTATCTTCATCTTCAATTCGAAACCACACTCGCCTGAATCCTGGAGTAACACTAGCATACTGAAGTGATGAGTCGAACCTCTCCATCATAACTGAAGCTGTGGTATACGATTCTCACTCTCTTTATATAGACATATGTTCATCCAGTTAAAATTAGTTCTTCAACGATATCTTTGTTAGATAAAATTTCCAGATACATACAATGCTGTTACAAACCTCACAAGGTAAATATGATACAATATTCTCATTGGCTTTTAAATGTTCAGCCAGGAACAGATACACTAATTTTCTTTTGTGGCCCACAAAAGAAATTATGAATTCTTTTGGCAACACTCGCAGTTGGGAACACTCTAGACACAATAAGGTTTTTGCTTTCCAATAAACTAAAATAGCATTTAATGTTTTAACGCATTCAGAGTCACAATTGTCACACCAGTTACCTTGATACATTGTACCAGATGCAAAGATGAAATGCCTTGTAGATTCTGCATTGATGATGTTATAGATGTAGCGAAGTTGTAGTAGATGTCTGGCATTGTTCTTTGTGTGGACATCAGAAAACATAGTAGATATGGTGGACGTCTGGAGCTATAGTATATGTGGGAGATGTTCAGCATTATAGTCGGCATCGTAGTGAGTGTCTGTTGTTGTAGTGGATGCCTGGTGTCGTTCACGTGATCAGTGCTTGCCATTAATGTCGATGCTTCCTGGATGCTTGTAGTAGATGTCTGGCATTGTTATACGTGGTACTGCAATGCACATGCATGCATATGCACACAAAGTGACCTTAGCAGATGCCAGGTTAAGACTGAGAAAAATTAATTTATCGCTTATTATATACTGCAAGGGTTCAAAATGACTGCCATATTTCCGTGCATTTACAAGAATTTGGACATTTTAGTAAAAAAAAAAAGTAAGAATAATGTTGAAATCACTATATTCCAACTTCGAAAAACATTATTTCCGCCTTTTTACACACAGTTTCGTTAAACCTACATCAGAAAATGTTAAAAATATTAAATAAATTTAAATATATACATTTTATGTTACATGGAATACATTTTGCTGTTGGAAAGTTTTTTTGTTAGGCATAATAGAGAGGGAACACATTGGTTGAACACTTAGCATGCTCGTCTCCCAAGGTGGGTCACGCCATAAAAACAAAATATTGGCAATGTGTGGATGTTGTGTTAGACATTGCCATTGATACAAGGGTTTAATCGGAGATCCCTATGATTTCCCCTAGTCCCATGTGCATGACCCGGCACTTATCACCTCTCTTCACACTCATTGGCTCTCGAGATCTTCTTAAAAGAGATAGGCAATTCTCTCCCAATATTTTTTTCTCTCCTATATGAATAAATATACATCGAATTGATAGTAAAAACATTTCTTAATGAGCGAATAAAATATATCATGTTTGAATATTTATAAAAAACAGTTCTGATTTAAGAATGAGTAAAGTAAGTCTTGTGTATCTGTATGTTTTTTTAAATTTATAAGTTTTCTGTATTATAGTTAAAAGTTGTTGATGGAATGTTAAATCTGGGGATTATCTCGGGGCTTACATTGGGAACTTTATTTCAGGGACTTGTAATTATTTTTCCATTTTGCTGTTTATATAGTTAACCTGTTGAATAAGGTTGAAACAACTATGAGTCAGGCGAAATCTCTCGGGGTATGTATTCAGAGGGCTATAGGCCTGGCGAGCAGAAGCAGGGAAGATAACACTAGAAAAAAACTTCCCGAATACTGTAGCGGGAGAGGGGCATGTAGCCGTGAAACAGATGGAGCGCCACCTCACAAAAAAATACAAAAAAGCTTTCTCAGGGTTGAAGCTGGGGTCTGTAAAACAGGTTTTTGCGAACACCAGGCTCGATCGAGAGTGAATCTCTTCAGGAAAGTATAATTTCAAGGCAAGTCACCTTTGGGACTAGATGTTCGAGGTGTGCATGGATAAGGCCACATCCCTCTTGATAAGGGGTTGGGGGTAGGGGATGCCTACAGGTATTAATCCCGTATGTCTTGTGGCTCTGGTCAAGGATTGGTATCACTGTTATGGTCATATACCTCTAAACACAACGGTTTCTACATACCTTGAGAAATTTACAAAAGGTGTAAGTTTACCAATTCCAACAGAGTATAAATTATTCAGCTAAGAATGTTTCATTGGAAATATTCCCCGTGATTCATTTATGTTAAAGCATCTATAAAAAATTGAGCATGTCTGTCTTTTTCATTATTTAAATCTACTTTGTCTTGATAGAAACCAAAGACTTTTTTGCAATACTATTAGTGACATTTATTTAATTTACCAATGATAATATTATTCCTTTCTTAGGAAAACAATTACACTTCACACTTGTTAAAGGGGAGAGATTAAATCAATGTACGAATAAATTCATTTTAAAACTTTATTTATTAACAAACAGTTTCAAAATATATACACAAGATTTTAAAAACAAACATAGGTTCCAAATCACAACACAAACAAGTATATGATGATTGTCAACTTGGGAAACATTAAGAAATCTACAGACCAATACTTAGAAAAACATATACAGCTGTAATGTCACAAAGATATTACAAATACTTCTTCTTAAACAAGCTCTAAATGGTTTACTCCAGTGTGCTAATAACTTATTGATATTCAATTTACACTTTGATTTCTGTATGCACAAGCAGATGATTTTGTTGTCATCTTGATTCAACTTTATGAAATATTGGTTTACATAAAAGCAAATACTTTTTATACTAAATTTCACTCCTTAGTCCACAATGTTCTCTCATCCCTTGTAGTGCCATATTACTCGTAAAATATCCACAGGAGACTCATGAGGAGAATCATCTACTTCACCCCAGTCAGTTATCATTGCCCAAGTTAGCATTAATTTAGAGTTTTCCTCTGCAGATAACAATGTTTTATGTAATGGTGTGAATGATGGACAATTGTATTCTATTTGAATATCTGTTACTTTCCCATTTCACATCTTTCTAAAATGTGTTTTTGCTCGACTCCACCTACATATATTTCACAATTATTTAAGTATTTCTTGCAAATATTTCAATATTCTCATACTCCATACATCCACTCTCCCAAGTCAAACCATGGCAGTGCTTGCTAACCCATCTATTAGTTTTCTTGTATTTAGGAGTAGACAGTTGTCGCCATCTTGAGTCATTTGCAATAAATGACAATCACAGGCAGATGGCTAATGACCACCAGGACCTCGCAGACATGGCTTGGTGGAGGGGGGTCTAGGGGGTGGCTGGTATCCTGGACAGGGCCAGTTCTGAGGGGTGGTAGTGGGAGGGGGAGGTAGACACTGTCCTCCCGATCTGAATGCAAATAGGCATTGATGCTATCTTGTGTTAACAAGTGCAGTAAATTTCATAAACATTAAAAAAATTTCCTTCATTTATGAGTTTTTACCTAATTTAAACACAGTTGTCTATCGGCCATGCTAGACATATCAACTCACATCTCCATGCTAGATATATCAACTCACATCTCGATGTAAGTGCAATGCATTCTGATATCGAATGGATTTATTTTAATATTATTTGGGGTAAGATTTTCTATTGTTATATATTTTACTTGTAAGAAGAGACATACAATATTGTGTCTGGTTTAAATCGTAATCAGAGTTTTTTGCCATAAGATATCATTCACTAGGCTGAATTGTGTAAGGTACATGTAATTTGTACATGCAAACTTATTAATGTGTTATTTATTCATACTGACTAGCTGGATTTTGTTTAAAGACAGTAAAACATAGTTGTTCGTTATACTTGTCTCTCATGTTATTCATTCATACATAGAACTCATTTGAAAATATTTTGTTTAAAGACTCTGCCTTGTGTAGTTTCATACTGGCTAGCTGGATTTTGTTTAGTCAGTTTGCACTTGTCGACACCAGATGTTATTCATGAAGTTAAAATTCTCTCTCTGGTAAATTATATTTCTAAGCTCGAGACTCACGGTACGTTTAGTTCCATACTGGAGTAATTGCACTTATTATTCACATAGTCGTTTCAAATTTGCGATTCGATGGATGTAATTTATTCATACGTAGAACTCATTTAAAAACTCCTATATAACACATTGCAACCCACCACTCTGGTCAGTCGCCTTCAGAACACCAGACCGTTAACATCGTATAGAGCTCCTGCTACCCCCTCCCCCACCCAAAAAGAAATAAAGAAAATAAAGTATACCCATACACAAAATCAAGAAAAAATTGATCGGCTTAAGAAATTTATAATCGAATTAAGAATTTTTTATCTGCCAAAATCGGATTAAAGGTCATCCCCTTTTTGATTAACCCTTTAAATTTATTTGATATCAAAAGGTTAATCCTATTAATAATAGTGGCATCCCCTTTGCTCTAGGACCAGCCCGCACCTACTACTCCTGGCCCTGCCAACCCCCCTCTTCGCACCAGCACAGTTGACTAATAAGAAATGCTTCAATAAATTCAACAGAAGCAACTAATCGCTACTGGCATCTCGGACATAGGTTCCCTTCTTGCGGGTGTGTTAGAACACGGGTTCCCTTTTTGTGGGCGTGTCAGAACAATTTTGTGGGTGCTGCATGTTTAGTGGATAATTCGATTTAGTGTAAGGGCCCTTAAATGTAAAGGTAGCCTATTGGTAATAATTAAATGGAAAAATGTTTGGTCCTGGAAATAAGTACCAAAATCAAGTTTTAAATCTATCTTTATAGAATACCATCGTACCATTAAATTTGCCTTCTGAAACCAGCAGCACGTCTAACTTAATAAGAGGCTTATTTTAAGGTGTATCATCACCAAATAAGATTGAGATTAACAAATGTATATTTGTTAATAAATTTATATAAGTTATTTAATCTTTTATTTTTAAATACTAGTGAAATCACGTAGAGGAAGCAATATTTTTAGTAACGATTCATGGCGTTGTGGCGACTCAAGTTATTGTGAAGGCGCCGTAATTAGTTGGCAAGCGAGCTATCAGAATGTACATGTTGCAGCAGAAATCTTAATAATTGGGCATGCTGAAGTTATACTGTTGTTATAAAATCATTGCTGTTATTTGTCACGTGAGGTGTTATGAAGAGTATGATATTGTTTTTGTGACACGACTATGTATTGTTGACCGAAGGAAATACGCATCCTGTTACTGCTGTACTGTATAGGTAGTCTTGTGCTGAAGTTTATTCTGTCCTGTAATTGCTCTCGCTAGTAAAAACGTCGTGATAACACTCAAGGAGTGTAATACGCGCTTAGCTCTTGCATTGTTGAGCTGGAAGTCAGTCCGACAGAATTTAATACGCCAGACAGCTGTACGAAGCGACCGTACTAAGTGTACGGAAGAGAGAGGGGAGCACTGTAATATGATCACTCCAGATGTGTTTAATCAGCTGAGATTACTGCTAGCAATTGCATCTACCAGCAGCTTTTATATTTTACTCCAGTTCAAAGAGACGGAATTTAATGAAGAAAGCTAGAGTTTGATTCTAAAGCGATTAGTACACACTCGTTGGCTAGATAAGTTAATTAATAACTCACCTTGTACTTCATACACCAGTGCAGTCACCCACTCCCATTTGTTTACAATGCTCTGCCATTACCATATCTCGTAAAATTACTCATACAATTGACCATTCTGATTGTTTCTCACAATTTAACAATAAGGCGCTTAATGAATTATATTGAAAACATAGTTGCTAAGTATCAAATCCTTCCTTCCTCTTATAAAGTAAAAGTATATCATCACATTGAACATGGTACACAGTTATGAATCCAATTCAGAGTGATTATTTTTGGCAACAGTCGTTTTAACATTCGATTATTTGACACGTTAGTAAAAATGAAAAGCCACCTAGACAGAAAGGGGACATTTAATGAAAATGTGCGTTGTTGCACGGTCCTTTGTCTTTACTGCAATGGCTACAGTATCAGACCACACTGACAACAGAGTTGGCGGCACAGGTTTCATGTGACTAGATCTAGATACACCTGCTGATTCAGTGACGAAAGAAGTCGTAGAACCAACATGTCCTGCCCACAGGCAAGCTGGCCAATAACTGTTTAACTCGCCAATGGTATTTTGCAGAAAGTACGTGTTCGGAGTCGACAAATTTGTTCCGTTTCTGTGCTATTTAAAGGTACGTTAAGAAATCATTATGTGTATTAGTTTCTCATTTATAACGTTATGAATCGCTCATTAATTTTGACCTGCAGCCTGCAGACACAATAAGCATGGGTTTTTCGTAAATCTACGGTCATCAGTGACTGTGGTTGTGAATTAAATATTATTTATTTCAACAATAACCTAACACACTATATTTGATGGAAAATGACCAACAATTTAATCTCGCCATATAGGTTTGTTCAAGAGTAAGGTAGCGTCACCAGTAGCGGGCACTGTTACCGGAACGCACCGGATTGCCGATCTGGTAGTGCTTCTTAGAAGATATAAACAATTGTCATCTCACATAAAAAGTAAACAGTGAAATTAATGTGCATCTTTAATTACATTGTCATATTACCAGCAGCCTGTGGATGTGGACCATATGCTTGCAGCCTGTGGATGTGGACCATATGCTTGCAGCCTGCTATAGGCCTAATACAAAATCAAGTGTCCCAGTACTGAAATATTTACGAGTGCATCCCTGATCGACACTGCATAAATATATCAGAACCAGTATTTCATTGTTTTTGTTATCACATAAATTGAGGGTGACGATAAGGCTCTGGTGAAATCATCCTATGACAATGAATGGAAATTCACATAGGTGCGACGTCATGCGTTGACAAAGAAACCTGAAGCGAATTTCTTAAACACTCGTGTTATTACAAAACAACTATTCACCCTCGTATGTTTTACGATAAAGTCATGGCCAGTAAAAAAAGTATATTGTCCTTGTCTCATGCATTACGTATATATATTTTTTCCATTTTATATACTATACGAGAAACATCCATAGCAAACTATCAAACAGGATACTAACACAGAAATTTTTGGCACAGATGATGTGAAGAAATTCCCTAAAATATTTAAATAGAAGTAAAAAATTATTTTTTATTTTGTTTTTCTCAAGTTATTGCTGACAGTTATTCTGCAAAGTACGCAGCACATACTTACTGAAGTAAAAAATTCGTTTATTAAGCAAAACTGTCCTTTAATTAATACCATGCACTTAAAAATTATCTTCTCGAAACGAAATTTTGTTTACAACAAACATTACTCCAGATATCCGCTAATGCAATACAATTCGTATAGTCTATAATTATTATAAATATGTAACGTACGCATATTTATTAACGTGATGGTGTCAACTAAAATAGCTCATTTGCTAGGAGTTTTCATTGTAGTTTGGATAATCTTGAAATTACCTTTATTATATAGTCTAATCATTTTTTTTTAAGTTAAAGATTATTTAAAAAAAATATTTTTTTGCAATTTTTAGTTTTAAAATTACTGATTTAATACATTACCGTATGCATCAAGTTAGCTCACGGGATGATTTTTCTTCGCATACATGATAATTTACGAGTTACGCTTTTAAGCGCATTCGTTGTTCGTTTTTGCATTTTCTGTTAGATTTAATTAATACAGAAAATACTTATAGAAATAACAGAGTAGCATAATAATATAAAATTGGACTAATGAGTTCCTGATTAAGAAAGAGTCTACGGTATTAAGTCAAGCTCATGGCCACTGAATGTTGCGGAATGTAAATCTTTTTGCAAAGTAAGGCCACTGAGCGGTAAAAATAAAATTGTCATGTTGTACATTCATCAATCTATTTCAGAGGCACTAACAAAAACATTGCAGTGAATTATAATTTATAGGCAACTTGCCAGTTGTCAGCAGTTTAAAATGCCAACCTATGGTAAATATATGCCCCAAAACTGTGAAAAATTTTGGTATGAATCTGTATGTGCAATCATAAGAAAATTAAGTTAAAAACTGAACAAGGTAGAAGAGGGGTAAAATACTGCTCTCGCAATAGGAATACCTGGGTTTGATTCCCGGTTCAGCCGTGCTGATTTCGGTTTGCCAGGGTTTCTCGAAATCACTCAAGGCAAAGTTGGAGTGGTTCCTTCCACTGTCTGTAGTGTTGCCCAAAGCAAGTCCTAGTTGCTGTTTGGGGGCGATTAAGACACTCGGCATTTTGCAATCTTGAGCACATACATTTTCAACTAGAGTGCACTTTTATGTTGCAACATCATTGTTCATAATTTGTGTGCGTAGTTTAAAAACTAGGCGTTTGCTGATATTATAAACTGCTATCAAACATTGCTAACAGTCGATTGTCATATGGAAAATGATTTCAGATTTAAATTTGAGATGTCAATTCAGTTTTTAGTGACTTTCGAAGTGGATTTTCACTTTCGTGACATAAAAAAAGTCAATATTTATTTTTGCATGCCCTTCATTTGATGTGCCATAGGAGTGCCATATTTTAAAATACAATTAATTAAACAGCAGAGCAGCCAATTTTATGGAATTTCACGTTTCTTTATGGAAATGCTATCTTTTCTTCCCGAACTGGGCAAGATTTAAAAAATGCAGTAGCCCGTATTATGGAATGTCACTTTTTTTTCCATAGAATTTTACGTTTTTTTTTTTTTTTTTTTTTCGAACTAGGCACAATTGAAAAAAAAATTGACACCAGAAAGTGACGTGAAAAATTCAACCGAAACAAAGAAATATTACAATAAAAATTAAAAAAAAATGGTATTCATATGAATCTAGGAGAATTCAATTTTATGCATAAATTCTCCAGTTTAAATTTCTTTTAAACCTTTATATGTTAGAAAAACTAGTTTCTCATTTGTCTGCGAAATGAACCTTAATTTACGTTCTACAACCCAGTTTAAACTACTTTTTAAACCTTTTTATTTTCATCTGTTTCTCTACATTTGCAATAATTTTGTTTTTAATGTTCTAAACTATTTTTTGTAATGCATTATCAAATTTTTTCTCTATAAATCTAGGATGGAACTAAGATCTCTACTACAAATAAAAAGTATTCCCTTGCCGAATTACTAGGAAAAAAATTAAAACTATTAAAGAAAGATTTTGGTTGTGACTACTTACAGAAAATTTAAATATGAAACGTGGCACAAATGAAAAGTGAAGTGGCACAAATAAAAAGTAAAGTGGCAGAAATGAAAAATTAAGTGGCCCAGATAAAAAAGTGACACAAAAAGTGGCATAAAAATCGCCATAAAAGTAGAACAAAAGGTGGCATACAAATTGGAATAATAGTGGAATAAATATTGGCATACTAATTGGCATAAAAAGTGGTACAAAATGAGGTATACAAATTAGCATAAAAATGGAACTAAAAGTGGCACAAAAAGTGGCATAAAATTGTCATAAAAAGTGGAAAAAACCCGGCATAAAATTGGCATGGAAAGTGGAAGAAAAGTGGTATATAATTGTCATAAAAAGTGGAACATAGAAATCTTGCAGAGTGTTATGTATCCAATTCTAGATTAGAGAAAGAATTACACGATAAAATAGATTTAAATTTTTTTATAAACGTGTAATTTGATAGGATAAAATTGCTACAAATAAAAATTAAGAGATATTGGTATTTGTTGCTTGATTTTTAAATATTGACATTTATATAATGGAAGTTTTCTGGTATACATATATAATTTTCTTTTAAGTAATTTAACATCTCCTTTAGGTAGTCTTTTTTAATCTAAGCTAAACTTTATATATTTTCTATATAATAGTTTCCAAGAACATACATAGGACGTATTATTTTACCATCTTCTGGAGAGTTAATATGGTATATGTTGTAACAGGAATAACTATACAGCAATTACTAAAATTCTTTTCCTATTGCATTTTTACTTATATATATACATCTACATATTTTTCCCTACATACAGTATATTTGGGAACTGTTAACATTTCCATTTAATTGCTAACAAATATTTTAAATAAAGAAACTTTAAAAGATAGAATATTTTGAATGTTTGTGTTTATTAGATATGGATTATCAGGCGCTATGAACATGGCACCTGAAATATTAAATAAAAATAACACGAATTTCGTACAAATTCTTAATAGTTACAATATTAAAACATAAAGTGACTTCTTGCTAAGTGAATTAAAATTAAAGGATAATGAGTAAATTAATTTTTATTAGTAAATGGATAACCAATATCTTAACTCCAAGATTTTAGATTTGTTCTACAGCAATAAGAAATATTAACAAAGCACGAGAGAAAAATTAAATAATTTTCTAGACGAAGAGTACCAAGTAGAATGTTTAGATGTAATTTTACTTGAGAATGGGTGTACTAAAATTACCGTTTACGATAAGGAAAAAGAAGCATTTCTAGAATTAATGGAGTTAGGTAAGGAAACTAGATCGAAATATGTTGGAAGAATACTGTATTCAATTAATAATTGTTTTAAGGAAGAGGAGGATAATGCAGAAAACAAAGAAGAAGAATCTATGAGTATGGATAATAAAATAGGTAGTGGTTATCCTTATTACTACAACAGGAGGAAAAGATAGTGTGCTCTATTAAACATTTAT
The DNA here is from genome assembly GCA_029891345.1 of Dryococelus australis. NCBI lineage: Eukaryota > Metazoa > Arthropoda > Insecta > Phasmatodea > Phasmatidae > Dryococelus > Dryococelus australis. The sequence continues at coordinate 114,141,426 of CM056998.1, read as the reverse complement.
AATTATTTTATTTTCTCTTTACATTGTTGCTCTCAGTTTACATTATTACCAATGATAGGCTCTTAAGCCCCAAATGGTGCCGATGGATTCTTTAATCCGAACCGTTCTAAAATTACTGCTAACTGTTATGAACATCCTTTGAAGGAGTGATAACGGCTGTATAGGGGATGTTAATTGCTGTTGATTATTTATTTAACTTTTCTCGCATTAATTCGTCTTGTTTTAATTGTTCTACGTTCGACAATTCAATTTTTTTTTTAACTAACAAGGGGTTCCATTATAGTATTAATTTTTCGTAATTTTTAAAGGGATTTTTCTTAATTAACCTACATGAAAACTAGTTTTTCAAACATATTAAGGTTTAAAAGAAATAAAATGTTTTAATTTTTATTACAATTTTTCTTTGTTTCAGTTGAATTCCTTTCAGTGCCAATTCCTTTTTTTTTTTTTTTTAAATTGTGCCCCAGTTCGAAAAAAAAAACGTTAAATTTCACGAAAAAACGTGAAATTCAATAAAATGGGTTCCTGAATTTTTTCTATTTTACCCAGTTCGGGGAAAAAAAATTCCATGAAAAAAATGTGAAATTCCATAAAATTAGTTACTGTGATAGAACTCTCATTTATATACTACTCATAACGTTTCTTGAAGACTAATCCCTTACAATAATACAGTGTAGGGCCTATGCATTAAACTTGCATAATACATTTCGTAATTTTCTCTTCCATCCATATTTTTTCTTAAGGACGTAGTTTTCAAAACTATCTTACTTACTTTTTAAATCATCCTAGTTTAATTTTTCTATACATTTTCAGCATATAATATACAATTTCAATAATTTTATTATTTGGAAAAATTTTGTGAAATCGAATAAATTTATACGCCTAGTTGGTTTCAAGATACTGTATAATCATAGTGTGTTGGTGTCAATGGGTACGTGTAAGTACCCATGCACAGAGTATCGGTTCTGGATAAACGTGACAAACCAACAGCTCAGATAACTCTTTTGAGTGTGAGACGGGCATGGAGAGAGCCAGCCGCTCCTTTATTGTTAAAAATTATATTTGGAAACCATATTCATTCAGACTATTTGAGGCAGATTTCTTGTTAGATTCAGTTGCAGAGTTGTACACAATCTCTTCATAACTTGACGGTTTAGTATCCGATTTATGGATCAGCTTTGAATAAATTTGACATTTTTATTCAGTTTCGGCAGAAGAATGTTGAAAACTTTGAATGGAGTCGTAAATAATTGCATGGTTAGGCTTGTAGCTACATTAATAAGTAATTGTTGTTTACCTGGGAAAAATATCAAAATCCAAGTATATTATTTGCTGTTGCCTATCAGTGTAACAGAACAATTAAAATAAAAATGAATTTGGCAGTAATGACTTGGCACACTACATTACTTTCAGCACGTTCAAATTTTTTACCGTATTATGTGCAACAGTAGTGCAACAGTAGTAGCTTCCTGGCGCGGTATAGATGTGGTTGGGGGTGGGACTATCCAATTCCAGGAAGAACCGAGGTGGGCAGATGTTTACACCGCGTCATAGCAAAGCGCATTCCTTCAAAATTCCTAAGATTTCAATCACACTGTCTGTAGTAAGATCTTTGTCCAATATTAACTCTTAACTTGAGGAACTAAAAAGGTCTCTACGCTGGAGGATCTTTGGCTGCCGTATCACGTGGCCTGTTTGCGAGAGCAAATTTTATATTAAAAAGTGGTTAAGTATGTGCGAAAATTAGTCCAGGAAACAATGGTGATGTGTTTAAAGTTTTTCAAGAAGTTGATGATCGCCCTGGAGATGAGTTAAACCAACCAGGTCGAGTAGAAGAGATTGCACCCCGTCCATCGGAAATTATCCAAGTCGGCCGGCGTAATAGCGTTGTTTATCATGACGGTACCGGGTATTATTATGTAAGAAACAAAGAAAAGAATAATTTGAGGTAAGTCAACAATGATGTATTTTAAGGAGATACTGCTAGTTCTTTAAATTGGTACGTATTTCCCTTTCTATCTGGATTCTGATATCAATTTTTTTTTTAAATTCAGCATTCTGTGTGTATGTTTATCCTCCTTTGACGCAAAAATCCTAAACCTACTCAGTTGGTAAATGACTCTTGGCTAATATTTGTCGCACTCGAGGTAACATGAAAAATAAAATTGATGGGCATATTTCAGGATAAATTCCCCCCATGCTTTTAGTTTCGAAAATTGCAACAATGGCATTACCTGGAAGACGAAAGTGCATCACATATTTTACAGGAAACAAAAGTTTTATATTTTTGCTTAAACTTTTTTCCTCAATCCGTTACCCATTTTTTTCTTATTTGAAACATAAGTTCTTGGTGATTTCAGATGTGTTCTATAAAAATGTCACTGTAAGAGCCAATGTTACGGAGATGGGTTCCACAACTTATTACATTACACAGGCTACAATTTAGGGTAGCACGTACACCAACAAACTAAATGGAGCCCAATCAACGACCCATAGTACGATGATCATTAATTAATTTGAGACATAGTTGCATGATTATGTGTTGCTGCAAAAACAAGAAACTGTAATATTGTATTCAGCTATCAAATCCACGTTGACAGTCAGGCATTAATCGTTGCCTTGTTTTCTGATAACTATAGCGAAAATGTTTTAAACTAATTTAGTGTAACTGTCAAAATTTTTAACTTTACTGACGCGAGTTGTTGAATGTGCGCAGACAAAAGTAAAGTATAATGTTGATACATACTCAGGTGGCTGGAGCCATGTCTGTACTCAGAAATATATAACTTAACTATTTTAAAATTTTTGGTAACGCTGTATCTCACTCATATTTGAGTTGCTCATTTGCAAACAAGCAGTGTTATGTCCATGGTAAAAATGTTGGGAAATCTGGAAAAACTGTTACAAACAAAGCAATGCACTTAGGTATGTAAATATGTTTTTTTTAAACTATAAAACATAGAGAATGAAGTGCAATTCCATAATAATCCTAGTTAGTTATAAAAATTAAAAACCGAAATATTGAATGGACATAGCAAGGTTTGCATCTGTAATATGGACTTAACACATTTTGCAAATGAGTTTGTGTCGGCATTTCGATTGAGTGAGGAGTGTTGTTTAGATAACAATAGGCATTTTGTAAATCCGTTCCATTATACTCTATTAACTCATTGTAATGCCAAAAACATGGCCGTGGCACTCAAAATCAAGGCAGCAATAACGGTATTGGATTTTTAACAATGTGCATCGATCTGTTGTAGTAAACCCAGAATCAAATTACTGTCTTATTCTGTTCCTCGTGTCTTCTTCATTGGCATATTTAACAGTTTTGTAAAACACATACTCTTCAGACAAACACTGAAGACGTATTACAAAGAAGGTGGTTTTTGTTAGGCACTGAAAATCATAACTAAACACACTTAAATTTGAATTGCGTCGTCATCTGGAAGTACATAAAAGTCAGTATCACTGCCTTCAACTTTAGTAGCTTCTTCATTAGCTTGTACAACAGTTTTGTAATACCTTAGTCTTTCCACACTTTCCCATTGATCGCCAAAATGCGTTGTCAGCAATCTGTGTACATCTTCCAGTTTAGGTCCTCCAATTTGAATACCCTTAGCTATGTTCGTCGGTTTTAAACTTGTAAGACGCTTCCCCCTCTTTACAATGCTTTTTGGTTGGCCAACCTCTATCATGAAATTTGGCTCTCCTTGGACTACATCACTCCCATCGTTGGAGCGTGTCTGAATAATCCTTTTTGACGTATGGAATTGGAAATGCCACGAGGTTGGTGGTCTCAGTACATCGTCCGCTGCTGATTTCCAGTCATAGACAGAGCAATCATCTCCTAGATGAATAACAGAACCTAATTTGTTAATCGCAGATACATATTCAATAGGGTTAACAATTTCTGGCATCTTTTTCAAAGCGCGTTCAATTTTTCCGAACATACGGTTGGGCTGGGTGAACGAATGGCCTACTATGGGAAACACTAAAAGTACTTTCTGCAGTGACCAAGGGGTTTCCTCAACAAACCACTTGGATACCATTCCTTTCAAATTCTTGTTTTTATTTTGTCCACCACATCCGTCAGCAAAAAGACGGATGCTGTGAATGTCCACTACGTCAGTATTCTGTAGACGATAATGCAAGGCAGATTCTATCTCGTTTGAGCCTTTTTTGAAGCTAACTTCTATCAAAACATAACAGAACGTATTCTTAACACTTTGAAAATCATGAGATGATCATTGACAGCTTGTGTAATTATACAAATACAACTGGCGCGAGTAATACGCAGCTTGATCTTGAACTTTAGGCGAAACAAAGTTCTTCTGACAGTCATAGCTTGGAGTAAGAACACCTTCTTCACGAGTTTTCAATAATCCATAGAATGCATTGGCACGCATTTCATGGACTTTCAGCTCTGTTTTCAGGTCACCTACTCTCTCGTGGTCTGTACAGTTTTTCATTACTTCCTTAAGTTGTAAACAAGTAGAACAGCACTCAGTTGCAGGTGTTGCGAAACTGATGTTGTAGTCAGTAACGTATATGGATCTAAAATATTTATACGTCACACGCAGCTCTTCTTCGTGGTCTCCATTATATTGCTCCCACATTGAAGTAATGCTTAAACTGCTAGGAATATGCTGTTTGTTTACAGTTTTTGATCTGCTATAATGACTCTGAATGGGGTTAAATTTCTCAATGACACTCTTAACCGATTGTTTTCTGTCAGCGTACTTCACAGAACGAGTGTCACCGCCTCTTTTTTCTTCAGGCAAAACACCTTCCCCCCCAAATATGTCCTACATAAATTGTGAAGACGTGATCTTATTTGCAAAACGTCTAGGAACATCTGTCTACATACTTGAAAGTTTACTGTTCTGCTTCTATGTATTTCTGGTAGATAACATTTTGTTGCCACTGATTTGTCAAAAGAATCACTGCGGGGTCGTTTTCGGGCTGGTGTTGCAACTGTTACATACTTTAAACCAAATGCATTTTGTACCTGCCTGTCGGGTTCCAGGTAAAATCTCTGGTTGCTACGTCTTACATCTTGCAGCGATATTTCACAGCATTTGAATAGTGAGTTTTGTGGGTGGTTGCAATTTCTACACTTCGGGAAACCCTTTGCAGAATATCTGAAACAATAGTAAACATAATAGTACATTAGAAACAATTGAGAAAGTAGGAGTGTTATCTCATGTGAACTGTTCTTAAAACAGGATCAAACTGATACTAACCTCACTCTTTTAGTTTTGTTTCTTCGCCACGATATTTTATTCCTCCTCTTTCTTCGCGACTTCCCTGGTTTAGCAGGTGTTACATTACTCTCAGTTGCTGCCAATCTATTTTCCTCATTCATTCTTAGGCTTACAATGATCTATAACAAAATAAAGGCCAACAAACTCTCATTAAAGCCACAAAAGCAATATCACAATGACATTGTCTTGACAGCTGATACATACTGTTGGCACCTTAGCCACACAAAGTTTCTCTTCACACCCTGAGTATCCAAGGATTTTCTTTGCAAAAATAAAACTTTTTTTAGAGTGTACTTTTACTAACTACGCATTTCTAACTGATTACGTCGATATATTTATTAAGCAATTTAAAATCATCTAACTCCAAAATATCTTTTTTTTGTTGCATTAAGTACGTCTATAGTAAAAACCCAGTGTAGGATTAGTAATAATTATATCTATTTTATTTAGTACAGTGTTATTTTCCAATTCAAGTAATAACATTTTCGCAATTTAAAAGTTTGTTTTCTTTTTGAAATGGTGAAATGATACTTATAGTATGATGCCATATTATACAATAACTGTTGTTCCTTACACAGTTTATGTATAATTATTTGTAATCTATGTGCTTTTAATTCATTAATTTTGTGGCGTAGTGTTAAACACGAAATAAACCCCCTTTTTAAAAACACCTTTTTTTAAAGTATATTCTACGTCATTCAAGAACAAACATTTTAAAATAGCTATAAACGTCAATAGAAAATATTTCTTCGTCGAGAGTTCTTTGTAATCACGATGAAAATCTTAGCATGATGAAAATCGTCATGTCACCGTACAAGGATACCGAACGCAAGGTCCCTGCAGAAAAGCGGCACTGATACGAATGGTGTATTTTGGGGGAGTTGGCAATGTAATTTAAATGGGGCGTGGAGCATCGAACGAAGATTGTGTGGAGCGGGACAATGACCTCGGACGGCAGCCATCTTGTGATATTGTAAAAGATGACGACGAAGCCTACAAGCATATGTCACTGTCACCCAGACCTGGCAGTCATATTTCGTTTATAGCCATAGGGTACACCATAAAAAAAAACTATATTTACAAGATTTCACACACTTGGTAGCATTCTTGTAATAGTTTTCTAGTTAACTAAAAATTGGAAAATAAACCTATTGAAGAAAATCGATAAACGTAACACCATTATTAATACTACTGATTTATTCAACAGATAGTCAAAATACCGTAGTAAAAAAACACACGCCCAACCCCCTCCCCCAACTATTTTATATGTTCCTTTGTTTGCACTCCGTAATCATAAACACATCTCCCCCCTCTAAAATGATAATAAGAAAGCCCCTCGTCTACACGTCTGCTCAGCTGGTGGCGATAGCATTTATCTCACTGGAGAGACACACGACTTATGCGTGTATGCGCATGTTTCTAAGGTTTTTTTCTTTCTTTCAAGGTACGTATATCATCACCAAATACGATTGAGATTAATACATGTGTGTTTGTTAGTAACATTTTTATTAAGTTATGTAATCTTTTATTTTTAAATAACGGTGAAATTCCGCAGAGGAAGAATATTGTTGGGTGCGAGCGCCAAGACCCTGACAGGGTTAGCAGAGCGCGCGGCCGGCCATCTTGACCTTGAGTGGCGTCAGTGTGTGGACGGGAGTGGCTGGTGCTCTAGCTATTTATCTGGACTGAAGGAGGTGGGTCAGTTGTTGTACATATCGGAGCTGTTACTTGCGACAGACGATGGCACGGTGGCAGCGCGGAGGTTGTGTGTGGATCGACAGCAGACGACAGGGAGTGTACAGGGCGGGTTCCTTCAACACGACCGCGACCAGGCGACTGGACTGCATGCAATAGTTGCTTGTGTGTCCAGTTCCTTTGGGGCGTCTGCGACCGGCGACCAGAACGCGTGTCCACCGACTGGACAACGCGTCTGCGACCACACTGCTCTTGGAGCAGTCTGGTTGCGGTCACGCCAAAAAATGGATGTGTAGTTTTGTGTGTCATTGTACCCCTCCATTTACAACTCATCCTCGCCAGTATACCGAGATCAAAATGTCAAATATAATGCATGGAAAGATGTAAATTTATTTTAATTTTACTGATGAGATATTTGTATTAAAAGTAGTATTAAACGAACTCGTGTACTATGCCAGTTTCAATTTAGAACAAGTAGAAGAAAGGGGAAACAATATATCTCGTGACTAAGGTAACATAAAATTGTAAAAATAAGCCCTATGACACATATATTAATTATACTTAGTAATGCATTAAAAATGTATTATTGTATACTAACGATTTTATTCACAACAATTCTACCTAAAAAAAGCAGTTTGGCTTAGAACATGTTTCAACAATGTGCACACTTTATTTCCCGTTTTGTTTTGCGATAATGAATGAACCAAGTGAAATATAACAGGCTTTCGGTAGAAAAAAAACGAAACCAATTACTATGTAATTTATTGTATTTTGGGGTAGTCGCTTTAATTGAATGTAAAGTCTTTATTCCACTCTGTCACGTCTTCGAACATGAGATTGTTGCCACGAAACACTTCCATTTCTACTGTTAAAATACTCCATGAAGGAATCTCGAACTTCAAAGCCTTCATAGTTTCCAAAACCATCAACAGTACGTATTGGAGTGAATGTTGATTCTGGCTGAGGTTCCTGGGGTTCGTAGGAGTAGTGTGGTTAATTCTTTGCCTCTAGGTAATTCCCTCGAAGGAGATTATGAAGACAGCATGCAACAGTGATGATCTTGTCTGTAGTTTCTGGTAGCACATGAATTGGTGTGTAAAATATCCTGAAAACATGAGACAAAAGGCCAAAATGGATTTTCTGAAACCCTGCGTGCTAAGCACAGACGATAATTGAAAATCGCCTTTCTTTCATTATAGACAGCTGACAATTTAGGAAAAGGCTTCATCAAATGCGTCTAAAGTCGAAAACCTTCATCGCTTATTATAACACATGGTAAGACAGTATCACTGGCTGGAAGTTTTCGAGATGGTGGGAGCAATGTTCCAGATGCAATATTATTTCCAATACTTGATTTGTCTAATATTCCACTGTCGCCTTCTTTCCCGTACGATCCTATATCAACATACATGAACCTGTAGTTGGCATCAACGACGGCTAGCAAGACAATAGAATAAAACTGTTTCTAATTATGAAAGAGAGATCCTGACTGCTTAGGGCAGAATATTCTGACATGCTTGCCATCTATGGCCCCCATGCAGTTCGGAAATTTCCATCGAGCTTCAAATTCGTGAACTCTTGCTTGCTTTTCTTCAAGAGACAAAGCCGGTAAGAAAAGAGGAACAAGTTTTGCCCTCAGAACGTTAAGTGTTGCACTTACAAGCTTGCTGATGCAGCTGGCGTTATCCTGAACGCAAAAGCTAGTGATCGAAAAGATTCTCCAGTATGCAAAAACCTGGAAAACAAAAATAAACAATTATCCGTGTTGTTAATTTTATGATTAAAGGTCAAGTATCGTGTTTTGTGTACATTCTCTTAAGGCTGCTGCTCACGAAATAATTCATTATTTTATATTTGTACTAAATACTGTGCAACGTTTAGACATTACTTCAAAATACTTTACCCTTCCTTACATGAAAAAATGTCAAATCGTATAGTTTTTGCATAATTGACACGTGAAAATAGCAAATTTATTGTTATGCGTGTGTACTCATAATAAAAACCATCTCACTTACATAAATTAGATAATTCACGCTTAATTTTGATGCCCTAGGCTACCTCATGAAATATATAAAATTCCCAAAAGTCAGCAAAATGTCCATATTTGTGGAAATGTTTAAAAAATACTAAGATTAGGTTTAGCATGATTGTATATATTTCGTGAGGTAGCCCAAGGCATGACGATCAGTGTCAATTATATCATTTATGTAAGTGAGATAGTTTTTATTATTTGTACGTTCCCGTGAAAGAAATTTTGCGACTTTGGGCTGCCATTTTGCATAAACTGTAAGACCTAAAGTTATTTCGTGCAAGGGAAATGTAGTTCGAAGTAATGTCTACAAGTTCAACAGTATTTCGTATAAATATAATAATGAATTATTACGTGAGCAGCAGCCAAGTAGTATAATTACTATCACAATAAATATAATGAAATATATGTATATCTCATTTTCTAGCTGATGACTGCAAGTGGAGGTGGAAAAATATCAGAGACACGTACAATAAACGACGGAGAAAAGGAAAGAGTGATACGGGATCATTAGCAGGTGTAAAGAACACGTCGCATCTGTCGTCATTGCTGCAGTTCCTCGGTCAAGTTCAGTTTAAAAGAAAGTATGTGTGTATATAAAACTATATATACACAAGCATATGGATGTAGTATTACACTAGATGGTGTGCATGTAAGTTGGCATGTAAATTTTTTCAGTTGGTTACAAAGTTAAATTAAAGGTAGTTATTTTCCTTAAATGTGTTTATTGCCATCTTAACTATGTTGTTATTTATGTTGTCGGATTGTACAGGTTGAAATTGCATTTCAATCAGCAAAGCATTGGTTATACCGATTTTCATTTTTCACTAAATGGGAGTATAGTGAAAGCAATAAAAATTACTAATTTTCATTTGCCATTTTGGCTTGTGGCCAGCAGGAGATAACTTTTTAGATCATATACAATTGGCATGTTCTCCTTCGTCTGGTACCTATGTGCCAAGGCATTTAAAAGGTTTCTGATTTATGACACAAATTAAACAATATTGTCCAGTGTACACGTTATTTGATTTTGTAGGCACTTCCTTAAGAAATAATTGAACAAATTCATATGAATTTCATAAACGCAGCAAACTTAAAAGGTTCGTTAAAATTCTCTCTGTTGATCAGAAAACATAGAATTCCGAACAACCATACAATAAGATAAACAACTTTAAGCTAATAACCAATACAAAGATGAACAAGAGTGCTTTGAAAAATATACAAGCAAAACAAGCAACAGGGCTTTTAACGTGTACATGTCTGGTGAGACACACACAATTAACATAACTTGTGTGCTTAAAAAATAAATTTACTGTAATGTCCCAAACAGGATTGAAATATGAAATATCTATTGACATTTCGGATTTCTATAACACAACACTTTAATTTTGGTTTCGTAGTACTCATTCTGCAATATAAATAATTAAAGTATATGTTTTACATTTGTAATGAGAAAACTGCCAAATGACATTCAAGTTTTTATTTCGTGTACTTTGTTTTACATATAATCATATTAGATTTATTCTCTACAAGTACGCACGTGTGCGCTGGTGTGTGACTGTGACCCGTCTTTCCCGATTCTGTAAACATATATGTATAAAATAGCTGTAATGCTGCTTTACAATTATTTGTCATTGTTTTATTTTAGGAGTACGACGAATCTTGATAAGACACAAATGATGATAGTGCTGACCTACAGCCTATTGATGCAGATTCTCCGGAGATGCTTGCTGATGAAGGTTCTCAACGAGCCGACACACACTGAAAGTTGAGCTGAAAATCGTGATGGACAATCACAAACCCAGACACAGGCTACGAAGTTCCTTGAAGAGATACCTAAAGTTGTGGAATGTGAAACACAGAAGAAATTTACAAAGGTAAGGTCCTCCAAGGCCTCGTACATTGTTAAACTGTCTGAAGATATGAAGCTGAGGGCTGCAGAGCGGAGCGAATTAATGAATAAGCTAACAGCAGTCCAGGAAGACCATGCAGATGGGTTTTTTTTTTTATCATTGCTATGTCTGTCAAAGCACTTCCAAAACATGCAATAAATAAAGCCAAATTGAGAACGCTCCAAAAGTTGAGTAACCTAGAAGAACCATGTTCCTCAACCCATGAAACTGCACCATACGAGAGTATAGCAAAATTTACACAAATTATAGTGACAACTCAAATACTAGCCATATGAACCACTACACCACATCACTCTGGATGCATCCTCATCTTCTGTACAAAACATTCCTGAATCACAGCCTTCTAGTTGGATTTACACGGCCAACACATTGGTTAAAATATTTATGTTAATTGCTGCAAAACATCTTGTCATTTACTCACAGGTACACTTTATACATGCAATTGTCACTGACTTTTTTAATTACAACACAATTTGTACTCAAATATTTATTTGTCACATTTTCCAACTTTTCTCTAATCTTACTTTGCACAATAAATGTACTATAATTCATTGTTTATAATTTTAGCCGTGAAACATTTCTTACATACCTCAGTGTCAAAGCCAGCTTTTCGTCTGATGTTATCGGATATGGAACACAACTGGTTGATTTTTTCTTCAGGTCATATTTTACTAGACATAAGACGAAGTTGAACTGCGGCACATTCAGACAGAAAAATTCCCTGAACTTCTTATCATCTTTCAGTAGATGCCTGTTTACCAGCGTGGAAAATAAACCTTCATCGGCAGGTTGTTTGTACATATTGTAGGAAGCCCACGAGAAGGCAAGGCTAAGGAAAGTGGTTGTTTGTCACCGAGGGCGGTCCCCCTCCCAGCCAGTCGCCGCGCGCGTGTATGTACCTGCGGTTCTAAACACATTCCCTGTATCACTACACAACTTAACTGGTCGCACGGCACGTCTAAGACATTTGTTACATTGGGCTTATAATTAATTATTGTTAATGTCTGGAAGGCGGCTACACACTGACGGTTGTGCATAACATATCTGAATAACCAAATTGTTTGTATATAAAACTAAAAACAATAAAATTATGAAAATAAGTTATCCCTGCAAACACATGTCAAACAGTAAACAAAAACATGCAAATATGTGTATATGCAAATGCAAAAGCACTCTGAGACACGAGTTTTATGGTAACGAAAAACAGAAAGAAGAAATTTATACATTTACATACATTTATATTTTGATCCAATCAAAACGTCAAAATGTAAGCAAATAACGAATACGCAAAAAAAAAAAAAAAACACACATTATATAGGCAGTTCACAATAAAGTGAGCATTTTTGAAGCCCTAATTACTTTTTTCTTTCAACAAATTTATATCCTTATTCCACTTATTTATACAAACCCTTGCACGAGAGTAATAAACTCAGTGCATACATTCACCATACCGTAAAGCAAAAGTCTGAAACCACAATTAAATGTATTTATTGGTTATTATATGGGATGAAACAGCTTCAAAAAGTGCTCACTTTGATGTGAACGGCCTATATTCAAGTATGCATAGGTCAGTTCGTGCTGACAAGGGATTGGCAAGCTCTGATTCAGAAGAGGAAACATCTTCATCTCTTGAATCACTGGAGTCACTGCCGCTGTCGACACATATAATAAGATGTCGATAGCTTCTTCCATCCGACCATCTGTCTCCCAGTAGTGTTCCTCTATTTTTTGAACGTGTCAACAATAACCTTCCCAGTCCTGCTTTGTGACACAGGAAATCGCTCTTCTTGTTACATCTTCACGCTTTGCTAGACTGAAGTCACCTTTCGCATTGCTTTCGCGTACAAGTCTCTTGGCTTTTGCCAACGCGAATTCGATTGCGTTTAGCTCGCACATGTAAGGTGGTAACCTAATAACGTCATGGCCATGCGATTTCAAAATCTCATCTATTCGGTAAATTTTTTTCGCCGCCTTTATGCCTTTCAATTAATCTGAAAAGTTAATACTTCCTCATGTTTTCGCGGAATTCTACACTTATATTCCAACCAATTTATAATTTCCTTCTTGACAGGATACTTTGCTGGAGGCTTGTTTCTTTGCACGCAGTGATACGAAGCATTATCTAACACGACTACACTTCTTTCGGGGAGATTAGGTAATAACATTTCACTAGTCCACTTCTGAAAATTGTCCACGTTCATCTAATCATGATAGTCTCCAGATGACTTTCCAGCCTTAAATATTAATAAAATGCCACCCATAAATCCATCTCGAGTTTCCGCGTGCACAATAATTAAGCGGTTTGATGAACCCATGTTAGTCAAAACACCAAGCTTATCTCTATTTGCCAACATCTATTGAAAGTTAAATTGCTGTCTACCGACGATTGATCAATGTAAACAATTACCCGCTTCTCTTCTCTGTAACGTCGCATTGCTTTTAAATATGCACAACGCCAGTGGACAATGTTTGGCCGCTCAATTAAAATATTTCTTTTGTTGCCACACCTTTTCCACTTAAATCCCATTTCCTTCTAAATGCGCTTCAAAGTCTACACTCCCCATGGAAAGTTTATTTTGTCTTTAATGGCGCTCATCAGTTTGTGACATGTAGGTACTATTTTCTGTACTACATAAAAGTAGTCAGTTAAATCCCGCATTACTCTCCTATCAAAATCATCATCGGGACGAGAGCGATGGCTACCTGATGTCGAGAGCGATGTATCGACTGCTATAGTATTTCCTTTGCGGATCCTTCTAACCGTACGAACATAAATACCTACGCAACTGGATGCACACAGATTGGCTTTGTTTAATGAATGTTTTACTCGTCCATCATGCGCCTTTTCATCACATTCTTGAATTATATTGCCGATAATGTTACGTGCCTTACTGTGAATAGTTGTACCTTTCTTCCGCACGGGCTCCATGTGTTGCACTCCTTAATCCTTGTCATACACTCCTGTAACATAGGCAGCTTGTACTATTGACAGCACAACAACACTACACGACCCAGTTCACGAAGCCGACTAATGGCCTACTGCTTTTGTAGTGGCTAGTAGCGTGGCAGTGCCGTTGCGGTGGATAAACGCATTAGCAAGGCTCAGGCCCTACGGCCCCTACCACCACCCCTCTTCCCAGACTTGTCTTCTCTTCAGCTCCCATCTATATCACTCGCTTCGTCGTTCATTCTTTCGTGAAAACTAGTCAAAATTGTCGTGTACATGTCGTCGTTGTTTACTTCCACCAAAAGGTATGTTAAGAGTGATATGTTACTCCGATTAACTGCCATAGTTCAAGCTAACGTGAGGCAGCAATAGGAAATGACGTACGAATGGTGGTCGCCAGTTGTTTCTGAGGATACACTGTGTTCCGCGACCGCGACTGAGTTCGTCGGCGACTATAGTCGCAGTCGCGGGTCACTGTTCGCCATCGCGTCGAAGGAGCTCGACCTTACGAGTGTGGTAGTTTGCGACTAGCGAGTGCGGCAGTGTGTGGACGGGAGTGGCTGGTGCTCTCTCTATTTATCTGGACTGAAGGAGGTGGGACAGTTGTACATATCGGACACTGTAAATATTAGACTTTAGAACATTTTATATTGAACTTATTCCTTTAATCACATGGTCACCACCGAATATTATTTAATTTTTACTTTATACCACATTAAGGCTTAGAGCAGTTGAATGTTTTGCGATTAAGTACGGATATTCAGTCTATACGCTCTAAAAGGCCAGGCACATAACAATTATTCACAAACAAACAAAATTCTGTTACATGGGACTTTCCATCAGTTCTGGGACACTAATTAAAACATAAACGACCCCTAAAGCATAACAAAACACCTGGTCTATTTATTTGAGAGATGAGCCTGAAATCTTTAACTTTCCCTTTCCGAAACATTTTCAGGACTGCATTAACTGTCCAACAACTGTATACATAACAAAAAAGATCAATTTGCTAAATGATAGAGTATGTATTTCGGATATTTGCTTAAAATTAACACCTTTTTCGTCTTTCTTCTCATATTTCTCCGAATAAACACATTAAATTTTCAACTGGTTACACAACAAATAAATATTTCTCACCCATTTTAATGTCACCACAACAGAAAAGCACAAGCTAGACATTAAAAAGTCAAAATATTATCAATAATACAAATCTGCATCGAGATATTTTATAGAAAATTAACACATAAATAACAAAACGGAAGAAAACAGTTGCTAATAAAAGTCATTCTACAATTAAAAAAACATGTCAGTATATATTGACGCTAGACATAAGGCATTAAAAAATGTACTAGTATAGGGAAAGGCGAGGAGCATGGTTGACACATTACATTAATAAACAAAGCATGTTAGACAAAATTTTCTATGGAGCCCACAAAAATCAAAGGGCCAAGCAAATCGCGAATGTTCCTACAGGACGTAAAAATGTAACCTGGTGCTTAGGTAGTTTATGAAAAACGAAGTTCATAAATAGCTCCAGAGGCTACAGCGAAGAATGTTGCCTGTTACCCAGTCACCTATTCCAAGTAACAACAGGTGTCCTGTTGGTCGACGAAAGGCACAGAAGGAGGAATAAGCAAAAAGAGTGTAGTGAGAGTGGGGGTAGAGCCTTGAAGAGGAAACAGTAGTCGGATAACTGGCCTGTTTGGAGTCGGAGAAGTGGCTGGTCGGAGAAGTGGAGATCCCCCCCCCCCCCTCCAAGAACTTAAAACTAACAGCCGCTGATGGCTGGCGTAGAAAAAATATGAGGCACCACTCTTTGTTGCACTCAATTTCTCTTTAAAGTACTCAAATTATTTAGACACATATAACATAAAATTAACCACAATAATTTAATTAGCAGGATAAAATTGGACAGTCAATTACTCTCGAAAGTAATTGAATAAATAAATACACTCCCAATAATAAATGACTTCATGATGAAGCAAATACATGACATAGAGTCACACTGAAATAAATGAAGAAGAATTTAAGAAAACAACAACCAACAAACGACGACAGTACTCATCAGTCAACATTGGTTTATAGAACCAAAATAAACACAGTATTACACAGGAAATAACGGTTCGAATTTTAAAAAGATACTACGTTGTCCCTTATTTTCTCAAAAGAGTCTGCAAGAGTCCACGTAGTTGGCAATTATGAAATCGACCAAACGTCTCCAGCTTCAAAAGCCGACATCTTCAAGTATTGGCAGCCCTTAAACAGTATTGCATTGGACGAGTTCATAAGATAATTTAGAGATACTCAGTTTGGTTGATGGCGTGGTTCCATCGACAATAGCTCTGGAAGTGGAGGTCAACTGAGGAACGAATTACTACTGCAGGCTCTGCATCTCGAGCGTGTACAGCAACTCATATAGCAACTCCGGTGGAGGCACTCAGCTCGAGCTCACATTATCAGAAAGTACATTTTTTCATTTGAAATGAACTTAAATATTTCTGTTCTCGATGATAATTGGCTACATGCAGTCAAATACACTAGTGTATTTGATACAGTGGTCGGTTAATCAGGAGGCGCCAAGAGAAACGTAATCCCACTGTTTCCTAGTGATGCAGTATGGTATGCTAAAGGACACAGTTCTTTGTCTATGCTTTAATATATGTCAGTTAAGGCAAAGGTAAAGCAGACGATTCTATTTCTTCCTGTCAGGCTGGTACACTGTATTGTAACTTGGACAAGGTTAAGCAGTTTAAGCGGCCTGTATTACGACCTCTAGATAAATGCGTAGAATAGCTATTCCATAGATAAGGTATCTGATGGTAACCTATCTTACGAACATTCCTTTAGTTAAGTTATCCTTTAGATAATGAATCCAATGTTCTGGTTTGTTACTGTATATGTTGGCAATACCATCCACAATTTTTTGGTGTTGTTGTTTATGTTAAGTTGTCAAGAATGAGCGCGAGACGTGTTTTGAACATAGACTAAAGAGGAAGTAGACCGCTTATTCGTCTTCTGCTCATGTATCCAACATTGAACATTGACCTACCCCAATCCTACACAACTGTCAAAGTCACATGGTCAACAGTGATGAACGTGTTTGTTTTCATCTTAATTTTTAAATGACAAGCACTACTGTATTGATAAAATATTTTTACCATTTTGAATTTAAATCAAAAAGCATTACAACAAATTGGTTAGAGGAAGTATAAAAATCTCTAAGCAGTTGTTTTCAAATCAGTTTTCTAACCTGAAATCCAAACCATGCCGTTTTTGTAAGACGTGTTGGCAGAAAAGCAGTTCAATGTTGGGACACCGAGATCGGTCTACCTCATCTTAAGTCTATGGTTTTGGATTCAATGTGTTGGTTAATGTTCTGTACGGAAAATATATTAAATATAAACAAATTATTTTTGAGAACACTAACGGTTCTGTCACAATTCTAACTGGTGTATTTCTGAACTGGTAAAAGGAAGTAAATATTTCGGGTGTATATTTTTTTAATTGGCTCATTTTTGTACTGTCACAATGCATTTTATATGGAAGAAAGTTAATATTACTGGGATTTTGTGCAAGAATATATTTATAAATGAAACACAGATAGACATAACTATGCAGTTTCAGGAACTGTAACTTTGAATAAATTAAGCGTATACCCGAAATACTCAAAAACATGTACCTACTCTTTTAAACACCAGGCGAATGTTGTGTCCTTGCACAAACAATAAAAGGAAGCTTGTACAAAAGTCTAGAAACGAATGTATTTGTTGAGAAACTGTCGATTCTAGTAACATTACATAATTATGTTCGTGTTCATACTGTTAGAGATTGCCTAGAAATAATTGTAACTATAGTCCATTCCCCATTGGAAGCAACTTTCTCGGAGCCCTGCTAAATATCTACTTGCAGGCCCGTTTCCTATCCTTCCGCCAAATGTAAACAAACATTGCCATGTGACTGTCATGTAGCATCAGTCAAAATCAATGTTTACATTCCATTGTGTGTGTACATATGTTCATATACTTTCGCTACACCTAAAAATAAACATTGAAATGTGACTTCTACTTTTATACCTGTCAAATGTGCTGTTTACTGTTTACAGCTTTTTAAAGAATTCTGTCATATTCCAAAAACCATTCCGTATGAATATTCACAGTTGACGCCTTAAAAATTATTTAGGTCAGATTTATTGACGTTTTAAAAATGCCTGTATTGACAACAGTTCTTACGGTTATTTTACATTAACATTTTTGTTTTCCACGACATAGCTCAATACATGTAATGCTCGTTAGTGTTTTGCCGCGACTGTGTTCAACACTGTTACAACTGAGAGGTAAAGGGCTGCACTAATTATCCTTTTGTTATTGATATGTGTTGGGTCATTTCTTTAAAAGGACGGCCTCAGTTGGAATAAATATTAAAACAAAGGAACAACCTGTCGAACGAAAAAGGCACATTAAATTCAAGCAAGCAACTTGTGATGCTCATTTTTGTCATTCAAACTTAAAAGATAGTGGTGAACTTGCACACAAATGAGCCTACGATAACTTTTATTCCGCTCATATTTCTATGTATTGCTACTTACTGTTTATTAGGTGTATTGAAATTTATCGGGCTGGGTTTAGTATTTTTCTTCTGGGACAGTGGCAAATTACGTTACACGACTGTGTTTCAAACTCCTTAGAGCAAAGGTACAATGTTGTGATAAATAAACAGACGTCGATGTAAATAATTAACTTCGTCATAAAAACAGTTCACAGTTAAAACGTATAAATAGTACTAATCAAATATTTGAAATTACGCACACACAGGGCCAGCGTATCTACCACGATGCACAAAGACACGCCATTTCATAGACGCAATGATTAAACAAACACACGTCCGTCACAATATATTTATCACTGCCGTGGAAAAACAGATTTATCACAACATCGTAACGTGCCTAGGTAGGTTTTAAAAAAAGTCTACAAACGTGATGTAATTTGTAGCATTTTTCGGAGTACGAATAATTTACGTTTCGTTTGGCAAAAAGCAACATGTCATGTCATGCCTCGCCACATCTGCCAACTTCACTTGGTAACTGCCCCGCCATCATATCTACATATATTAAAATAAGTATTCAAACATTAAAATCTCTTTTCAGTTGTAAATTACAAATTCAAAAATCATTATTTTGCTGTAATAAACATGAAAAATGCTACATGTATAATTTCTGCTTACTAGCGAAGTGAAATTTCCCGAGTGTGAGAGAGACGAAGAAAGAGAGAGAGAGAGAAAGAGAGAGAGAGAGAGAGAGAGAGGGGAGAGAGAGAGAGAGAGAGAGAGAGAGAGAGAGAGAGAGAGAGAGCGACAAGCCTCGCCCAGAAGACAGTTTTTCAGTTGCTTTCTGCTCGATCAAACAACACCGTACCATTACGGCCTACTCACAATATTTTCTGCTGTTATTTTAAACTGTAAAAATGAGATATGTTGCCATCGGGGCTACCTAAATATTTAAATATTTCAATTGGCACCATTTGATTTACAAATAGTATACTAAATAACGAGGTTAAAATAATGTTTTAACTGTGAACTATTTCTTACTGGTTGTGGCCAACACGTGGCTGCACTAGCTGTTGTTAATGCATATTTAAAAAATAAATCAATATTGTAAGTTATAGAAGATATTAAGATAAAGGTTCATTTATTCAATAATACAGTACTCTAAAGTTAACCACAGTGTTATATATTTTTGGAATACAGGTTATTGAAAAAACAGGTTGACTTGTTATGCCTAGAGTCTTTTTTCAAAGGTTGATTTTCATAAGTCGCTTCCAATCGGGAATGGACTATATTTGTAATACGTTTCTAAGGAATTTATAGGAACTGTAGTCACACAATTGTTTTGGTACTTTTACAGTGAATTATAATGCAGGGAGTGAATTCGAATTAGAAATGTTTATATACTTCTTCTTTTTTTAAATATTCTCACTTTACCACAGTACTTATCGTATTTAACCATCTGATAGTATGCAGCTGCACAACTTGAAACATCTTGAAATCAATTCACAGAACACTGTATTTTAGTCTGGTCAGAAATAGTCAAATGTATAACTACAGAGTTCTGGACTATATAAACCCAAACATACAACATATTTATTCATAATTATTAGTCACTGGCGATATCAACCCTCGCGTAGCTTGCTCAACTACCTGACAGGTTATCACACTGCATGTGACTCGTTTCTTAACCCAACATTGAGGTTACTGCCAGAGTTTCTGAATTATATATAAAAAAAATATTTCCTAGAAAGGGAGAAGAAATTACCTTTTTTCAATTTCATGGCATCTGATTCCTCAAAATGATTAAGCTCAGGCCTAATATTTTCTCAATTTTTCCATCAGAAGTTATAATTTCCAATAGTCATTTTTTTGCATCATTATCGAAATTTGCGAGGTTTACTTTCATTTTGCAGGATGATCACACATAACACTCAAAAATAGTAAAAAACACAAATTCCTATTTTTATAATAGCTTCAAAAACAACATGCATATAACCAAAACAACACCACCTAATATCTGAAAAGTCATTTTTTTTTAACTTATCTGAAGGAGTAAATGCTTGTCTACCACTTGAAGTAGTAGATATTTTAACCCCTTTATAAAAGTTCTAGTTAGCAATAACTATGTGTCGTAATGCACACTTTTGCTTCATCTAGCAGTTAATCTTTAACCTGATGTGTAACTAGAGGTCATAATACAGGCCCTAAGACTTATGTGGATCGCTGCAGCTTTCTCCGTATCCGTGCAGAGTACAGAACACGCATACTTGAACAATGTGAATTCAGCTTAGCAATCGGAGGTCATAATAACAGCATACAACAGAGCGGGCTGCTCTCCTACAGCTACCGCACCTCACATGGTATAAACTACATAAGGTAGATTCATCACAAAAATCCCTTACAGGCCAAACATCTTAGGCTGCATTAATCTTGCAGTCATCGTTGCACGACCAAAACTTCAGCTGGTTGTTGCTTACCACCTATAGGCAACTCCAGTAAAATAATTGTACCAAACCTTCGCAGGTGTACCACATTTAATCTTCCTATTATTATATATAGATCGACTTCCATCAATTTTACGCAATTTTAGTTTATTGTTCTAGAGATGTGAAAGGGACCACGATACACACTTCCTCGTAAAATCAGCTTGATTGCTGACATGGTGGGCTCTGACATGGACTAGCTCGCCGGGCTGGTAAGCCATGCTCCTTGATGTTTTCTTTCCTTTTCTTCTGTCTTCCATGGCTCAATACAGACTTAATTTTACTAAAAGGCGAATCTCTTGTAGAAGTGTTTCTCTATCCGCTCCTCCTGTTTCTTGATCGGTGTGATTGGATGGAGTGTCACTGCCAGGTCTCTCGATCGGGTAATGTATATGCGACTCTGACAACACATCTTGAAGTGTCTCAGTGGGCTTCTGATTGGTTTTGTCTAAACATTCTTACTTTTCGATATTGATGTCTGTTAAAATAACACCGCGATTGGCTAGCACATACGTCCGCGGGTTCGAAAGAGGAGCTGACGTATTGAATGCTACCTATTAAGACTTCTTGGCCCCCAGAACTGGACTTTGCTGACTGCATCGAGGAATACTATGTATGGATGACGGTGCATTGTGAACAACATTGTTTTTTCCTCTACCACATTCAGGAGTTTTTTACACTCTCAAAGCCCCTTTCCTGATGGTGTCTTGGTGGTGAATCGGGGAACTCTACTCTACTCAGTGTTTCTTACACACCATATTATTCTCAGCACCTGAATTGTTTCGTCTTCTTCCACGAAACTTATAGGGTTTTTTTTTTGCTCAAACACTCGCTGCCAGAATTTGCATTTTCAACAGCAAATCGTTTATGTTCTGAATCACATGGTGACTGCCCACTATTAGATACCTTGCGTTAAGTCTACACTCGGAACTGCCCGTGAGGTTGAGAAGAGGAGTTGGGAGAGACAGGTTGGGAGCGACTGGAATTTACTCTGGTCGAGATCTCAAGGCGGATGTTTGTAAACTGGTTTATTTCTTGTTTTGTCAAATCAAGAACTCAGTTTTAGTTGCACATACAAACGAACGAAGTTTTAACTGCCCGTCATCTTGTCTCTCACTACTTTCCATTGTCTTTAGTCCCACAATTCATGGTACCAATAAGCTTTTAATAAAGGTCTAACTTCCATTTTTATCATCACCCGTGCCTGAATGTACATACTGCTGGTAAATGTTAGGTACATTTTACTATTAACAAGTTAAGAAGTGAAGCCACAAAAATTCTAATTAAGACAAGATATTACAATAGTCAATGGAGCATGAAACTACTGTCTCCTATATTTATAGATACACACTTAGATTAGTGGCAATGGACATATCTTCGAAACAGGCCTAACAAGTTCACTATTGGGAGTTTTTGGAGTCACAACTTTAACAACACCATCTTCACCGGGATGAGTTTTAATGATTCTGGCTGTTTCCCATTTCAATGAAGGCCAGATCGAGTCCTTCACCAGGACGAGCATGTCTTCTGTTACTTTGGGAGTTACAACATTCCTCTTAGTTCTTTGATGAAGTGTATGGAGATACAAGGTACTCCATAATTTCAAGATGCACTGTTTTAACTTTGTGAGTAATTGCCATCGATCGAGACGATTCTCCTCTAAGTGAGAGGTGTCTTATTCTGGTATCCTAATAAAAGGAGCACCAATTAAAAAAATTCCCCGGAGTGAAGAAGGACATCAAATTCTGAAGGGTCTGTCGAAAGGGGACACAATGGTCTGGAGTTCAAAACTGCTGATATTTCACTAAAGAGTGTTGCTAACTCCTGGAAGGACAGTGTATTCACCAATCACTTCTCTCATATGCACTTTGACCAAATCGACTGCGGCTTCCCACAAACCTCCAAAGTGGGGTCCTCCTGGTGGAGTGAAGTGCCAAACAATATTAAGGTCAAATAAGTGATAATCTAGTGTCTGCCTCACTGGTTCAGAGAACAAAGCTTGATGCACTTCCTTAAGGTGTATGTTAGTACTAACAAAATTGGTGCCGCGATCTGAACATATGTCGGAGCTTGTTCCTCTCACAGATACAAATCTTTTCATGACTGCTAAAAATGCATCAATATGCACAGATGACACAACTTCCAAATGGACTGACTTGCTCAACATACCCAGAAATACACAGAGATAGATATTAATAACAATGACCCTGCATACTTTGGTGGGCTTTGAACTAAAAGATCCAGCAATGTCAACACCAACCTTCAGAAAAGGGTGCAATTGTGAGGACCTCACAGCTGGCAGGTTTCCCCATGAGTGGGGTAGGGGACTTGGTTGTCAATTTGAAACACTGCATGCAGCTGTGGATACAGTGCAGAATTAGTCTTCTAGTACCCAATATACATAACTGTCTCTGGACGAGAGTTTGCAAGGCCTGAAGGTATGTCGTATGGTGATAGTTAATAATGAGCACTGAAAAGTGACATTTTCCTGGAAGTAACATTGGATGTTTTGTTTGATGAGGCATGAAAGAATGTTGCAGCCTGCCACCCACCCTGATGATTCCGAAGGAGTCTACGAAAGGCTGCAATGCCCAAAGACTAATGGGACTCTCATTGCTCTCCAGTGCTCCAAAATTTTTATTTTCTCAAACAAATAGTGTTGTTGCACAACTTTTATCCAAAAATCCATTGCAGATTGTATGTCCTCGTAATTCAATAATTTCTAACCACAATGATTTGGTTTGATGAAGGCTTTCTTAGCTCTGAGCATCCATGTTGTCACATTATTAAATTTAGATAGTGATGAAAATGTGTCCAACAATTCAACTAATTCATTTCTCTTGTGAACTGAAAGGAACTGATTTGTACTGTAACATAACTGAACAAACATAACATCAAATATAATGTTAGCAAACCTTATGAACGTATTATAAAAATTATCAAGGCCTACATTTATCTGCCACACAAGCAAAGACATGCAACACTGACGCACTATGCGTACTGGATCCACCCATATCTTAGCTTCTTCATAATGATTGGCCTTTTCAGTGTTCATGCAGCACTAATTTACATAATTATATGTGCTGGACTTAGCTCTGGACGATACACCACTGTAGTAGTGTATAGAACAGCAATACTCCTCTGGTGGCTGCTGCTGGAATGATCTGCCACTAAAACGGATCTCGCCCCTTGTCATCAGGAACTGGTCAACCTCGGCTACTTACTGGTACTGTGGTACTGGCGTCGACTCTCGTCCCAGATGCTTCATTGTGGATTCGCCTTTGTTGATAGAACTCCATGGGCTGGCTCCTTTCACTTACCGTACCTCTCCTGGCCAGGCAATGGATGTTGAACTCCATATTTGGATGATTCGCTGGCTCAGGCTGGGGTCCTCTGATGGTATGCGGGCAACATCACCTCTATGTAGTTGCCTCTTGTAATAGATACAAATTATATCGACAGCTTAACGATGCAGAATTAAATCTTTCTCTATTCTGGATTGATGACTTGTAGTGTAGTACAAAGGCTTATTTCAATATTTGTTCTCTCCTAATCCACATTTATGTGGAGCCTTATGCTTATACTGCTGCCATACTGAGAACTTTTTCTAGAAGAGCCGCTAACGTTCGATTTTTTGTTCCTAATAAACATCGCAGTTGTAAATGCCAAACTGGCTTGTTTATTCTCTATCAAGGAAAAATACTTTAAAACATTCAAATTGCAAGGATAAAGTTATATTTAAATATTAAAATACCATCTGCGAAGGCTTTCCAAAACAGTTTCTCACATACACTTTGTATACTATCATCTGACACACTTGATATCAGAACATAAATAATTGCAATTAAAGACAAAATTATTTCTCTACATAAAATAAAACAAGCTAAGACAGCCAGGTGTTACAGTACAGACTTGCATTCAGGAAGCTCGTTCACATCCAAGGTACTTACATGTTGTATGGGACAATTTGCATTCGAGCCTGCCAGCCAGTCAGAACCATGAAACCATAGTATGTTGCTAACTAAGTACTATGGAAAAAACAACTCAAGAAGCTAAATCTACTTGATTACATCTAGATGGGACATAATGTCCTATGCTCGGAGGTATGATGGTCTAAATTTCAGAAACCTTATTTGCTACAGAGGTTTTAAATTTACGAGGAGATGATTTTATCCATGACAGCACAGTTGTAGAGTCACACCACATGTGTATGGTAAAGTTGCATGATTTGTATTCAATCTGTCAAGAGCACAGCACCACACAACTCAAGATTATGGAAAGACAGTGTTTTCAGAGAAGCAACCATTGATTTAGTAATTAACACATAGATCGAAACACTCCACAACTGTTAACAAGCCACACATAGATCTCAGCAGCATATGCCTTTACAGAGGCATCACAAGATCCATGGAACTGAAGGTTGCTTGCATAATGTAAATTGAAGTACCTTGGGATTCGCACAGCAGCAAGGGAAGATAGTGATGTTCGGAACTGCAGACAGTAATGAGCAATTTTTCAGTGACTGGTTGATCTCACTCTAATCATAATGTCCACAGAGTGTGAAGCAACACCTTAACCCACACAATTACTGGTGACACCCACCCACAAGGGTCAAAGAGTTTCGCAATTGTTGAGTGAATACTTCTTTTAGTAATAGATAACTGGGGAATGTTGATGTGGTATACACATTCATTTGTAGCTGGACACTAATAGACGCCAAGAATTTTGATAGTTGGACTTTGTCTCCTGATCAAAACTTCTCAGAACTTCATATTGCTCTGCAGATGTATCTTCCAACACAGTGTGGTTGTTAGAGGACCACTTTCGCAGCTCAAATCCTCCTCGAGCTAATGTCGACACAAATTCACCCTTAAATTGCATTGCCTCTTCTACAGAGCTGGCACAAGTAACTGTCATCGAAAAATATGTCTTATAACAATACCTGTGATGCTCGAGGGAACTGGTGAGGTTCATCCAGTGCCAACTGCTGCAAAGTCTTCAATTCTTGGTAAGGAGACGATACTAACCCATACATAACTTTGTTTACTTGATAGACATGAACAATTTTTTGGAGTAGGATGCCACAAAATGCACTGTACTGGTACTTGGAGTCGTCAGGGTGGGTTTCAATCTGCCTATACATTATACAAATATCTGCAGTAAAGACCACTGGTATCATTCGAAAGCAAGACGTCATTTAATTATATATAAGTAGAAGTCATTGCAGATCCATCAAAGACTAAACTGAATTTTGTGGTGGAACTAGCTTCTTTGAGTACTGCATGATGGGTATCACATAGGCTACTTCACAACTCTCCACTGTATCAGGCTGCAGTGTGCTACTCTGACTATAAACTGCTGAACACTCACAATATGTGACATGTGGCTTAAGTCCTCATACTCCTTAAGGAACAATCTGTTTTCATTTGCCATTTATGGTGACTTCTTCAGTTTGTCCTCAATGCATTCAAATCTGGATGATGCAATTTGTAAGGAATTTCCAATGGTTTTCAGTTCTTGCTTGAATAGTAACTGAAGCTCATGACTCATATATGCATTACGAGAATGTGTAGCATGGAAGTGATCTTCACAGATTTCTTGTTCTCTGCAGATATCACACAAGCTGATCGAACTTCCTTTACTTCCCAAAATTTTTGTAGCTGCACATCAAGTGAAGTTGTTCTGATCAAGACTGACACTTGTGAATTTACACATGCTTCACATTTGGTCTTACCAGTCACTACCCAGCCAAATACTGAGTGAGAAGCATTAGGTTCCCCTGATATTTTAACCCCTGTCATTGTTTCACTGACAATGTCTGCTGACAGGAGCATATAAAAGGTACAGTACAATCAAATGATGGATTGGATAAAGTTAAATATTTAAGGCGTTCAACTGAACTAGACGATATTCTTGAATATGGCATGGAATGAGTAATTTTACTTAAAATTGTGACCTTAATGGCAGAATGAGTGTAGCATGAGCCTACAGGTTTGATAAAGCAATGTGTAGCCCCTCTAGAACTTGGCACAGGAGTTTGGCCAATGCTAGCAATTTCTACACATTCACTGTGGTTTTTATGCCCATTCAATGCACAAAATTTTGAATTATAAATGTAGTTGGTGATGCACCATATAACAAAGGTCTTATGACTTGAAACTGTCCACTGCTGTTTTTCACATCAACAAGAACAGTTGCTAGTCAAATGGTAGTGTGTTGATTTTAAGTGTAATTTAATAGATGTAACACCTGAAGTTTATCAGCAGAAGAATCATGTGATGAATTTCTATTTTCTGGAGTCTAAATGTCTAGTGTCTGACTTGGGGGCTTCTCATGGGTAAAGTGAAGACAAGAGTGATGATTCATTTGACACTGCATGCATGAGAATATCCGACAGGCATTTCACAGCAATATGATTAGGTTTCAAACAGTTAAAGCACAGTGACTGCTCCTTCAAAAATGCAATCCTAACATAAACAGATTTTAACAAAAACTATTCAACCTTATGAAGAAAATGGTTCTCTTTGCAAAACATACAGCATGTTTGTTCCAATGCAACTGGTGTGGTACTGTGACCACTATTTTTTACTGAATATGATTTCAAATTTGACATTGAGGGTTTGCTTTAGGTTCTACTTACATTGTGGTGACCCACAAGGAGTTTACAAGTACATAACAATAAAAATGCTTCAAATGCTAGTAATCAGCTTATTAGGGAAAACCAATTAGAAATTATAAACATATAATTAACCTTCATTGAATTTATGTTTCCAAATAACAGAATTCATGACTGTGTTTATCTTTCAAATAGCAAAATGGTTTCATATATTGACAATATAAAAAACCCTATTATTACATCAATAATAAATTCTGGAAAGAGATTACCAGAGCCACTATTATTTCGCGAATTCATTCGGAGGCGAGGCAGACTCCAAACACTTGTTTTTTTTGCCTACTGTCGTAATTGGACGACAGTTGTTTAGACATATCCCATTCAGTTGCGAGCCAGTAGTAAGCAGGAAGAAGTAGTCTGAGTGAGTGTTTAACCATCATGTACGGATGCCTCACTTCAACACAGCAACCAATAAGCAAACGATAATGTCTCGAGTGTATACAGAGCTGTCCAGCCTAGCTTTCTGCTGTTTCAATCCACGAAATACTTGGGGCTCTAGAGATTACACATTAAAATAACAATAATAATATATATATACACAGTACTCCCACAGGAACCAGTAAAGGCAGTATAAAATAACACATAGCAATTTTCCTTCATTTAAAAGTGTACATAATGCTGGCCGACACACCGGATTACCAAAGGCTCATAGAATGCACGACTAAAAGAGTTTTACAAACACACTTTAAAACATAATAAGTACATCATGTACTCATTGGTCACATTCAACCACTCTTTGTACTCATGAGCACTGTGATGATTAGGCCGATCCTTAATATACTAGAGCCTTTCACAATTTAAATATTGCAGACTTGTACATGTTATGCATTTCTTAAGGGTTTGGTCAACAGCATGGATTAGGCAAATTCGAAAAGGCACAAGGCAGCCAAAGTGAAACTAAATACTGGACTCACTGTAAGAACGATGCAAAACCTGTTAAAACAAACTCAAATAGCTACAGTTCAAACTGGCAATGCAAACCAGGAACCCTGACTCAATTACAACTAATGTTTAAACCAGCGATGCAAACTGGGAACTATCTTTCCAATCAAATAGAAAATTAATCAAGACACTAGTTACACTAGTCCAGCAATGCAAAACTGGAACCAGAAACAAATCCTTTAAGTTAAAACTTGCGATGCCAACCAGGAACACACTATCATCATAACTGCCTTGGATTAAAAGTAAAACATGCAACAGCATACTGAAATCTCACAATGAACTTCATATAATATTTTAAACAGCATAGGATATCTGATGCTAACTATCAGCTGCTGAACCCACCTGTAATCAAGCTGCACCATTCGACGGGCAAAGGCGACAACATCGCTCACAATGACGATATCAGAAATATGTTAGCCTTACCATAGTCGTAGGAGGAATAGAAGTAAATATAATTTTCAAATTTACAGGCACCAGCCTGGAAAGAGGGGAAGGCTGGCCAGTGTGCATGCACATTACGGAGTGTAAGACAGAGGGTCTTAGAACTAGGAACAAGGAGAGGGATACCAACAGCGGGGGAGCAGAGAAGCGGCGACTGAGAGAACTAAGGGCACTGTCCTTGCACTGTATATCAGTGCAATCCCCCCTCCCAAAAATTTTCACAGGGAGGCACATAGCTACACCAGTTCAAGTAAACAGTTCCCACAGTAGAACAAACAAGTAGAGCACATATCCAGGAGAACACATGAAGAGGTAAGGAAGAAGAGGATTCATACCAGTACTGATGCAAATAGTATGTTATACGTAGGAGACCATTACATATTCCACATGAACAAACACTTCAGCTACAATCATGTCGAACAGCAATACTTCGAAATGTCCAGTATGCAGCACTCTTCGGAGAACATCCGAAGCATAGTTCAATGTTCGAATCCCCGGGAACGTCACATCGAGTCGACGGTCCAAAGTTCACTGTTCCTCAAGCCTAGAGTGCGGCAACCAAAACAGCAGCGAAGACAAGGAGGAAGCATCCAATAGCCACACAGGATCGCACACCATCGAGGCACAGAGACGAGCCCGCAGCCAAAGTACTCTCAACGCAGGTCCGTACTCGAGCAGAATAAAAGGTACAAAAAAACTTGGGTTATACAGGAAGCAAGGAGGCGGCGCCCTGCCAGTTAAAAACTAGTAGGACATAACAAATTCAAGAAAGGCTAACTAACTTCTTCAAGTGCGACACATGAGAATTTTTATACTTGTGGGTCGCACCTGGATATGACAGTAACACTATATTATTACATATAAACTTAGTAACAGTATAGGGGCCCATAAACTTGGGCATACATTATGATCAGACGCCCCTCTCGCTGTCGGCCATTTGCAAGTTTTTGCACAGCACTGAATCGCTCATAGCAAAGGGCACTGGAACTCTTCCCTTATCAAGGTGGGTGGCTACCTCCCATTTGGCAGCCTCTGAACGATGAGAGACATCGTCGAGGAGGCGGTCCCGCTGACTGACATTCAGGTTATTAGGCAAGGGAACGTTCCATTAATTCAACAAGGGGAGCAGCAAATGATGTCCAACAAACCTAGAGCAGGAGGATGACCAGTGGAATCATGCATAGCACTGTTGAAACCAATATTAATGAACTCAAGGTCTTTGTCCCACAGGGCATGATCAGAATTATAGAAAATTGCAAGGGTAGCTTTTATGCTCTTGTTGAAATGTTCAACCTGATTACCTTTGGATAGGTAAGGGCTGGAGGTATAGTATTTAATAGACCAACGGAAACACATATCCTTAAAACACATTGACTGAAAATAATGTGCTTTGTCTGTGACAATCTCATCAGGTGACCAAAAACTTTCCAGACCTGATCACTAAGAGTTCCCACAATCGTAGAAGCTTTCATGTTGCAGAGAGGCACAAGGATGACAAATTTAGAAAAAGTGTCCAAAAGTAATAAAATGTACACATTACCCTTACGAGAATTCACCAGAGCCAAAAATATCCAGGTGAACAATATGCCAAGGGGCTTCAGGAATTCGAATTTAGGTCTGACGAAAGTTGGTTTGAATGGCCTGTTTACAACATTGGTAATCAGGGCAAGAATGGACATATCCCATGACCTCCGACTTTACTGAAGGCCCCACAAACTAAGCTGTAATTTTAGACAAGGTCTTCTGGATACCTAGATGACCACCCTATAAAGAATCAAGAAAATAACGCAAAACCAAAGGAGACAAATTACAGGAACCACCACCTTCTGTGCACGACCAGACTTCATAGTAAAATACAGTGGTCCATCCCGGACCATATAGTGACACACAATTCCAGAAGAAATATCAGACTTAAGTGGCGGACACCAGGTATCAACATTCTACATGTCATGCAACCTAACAAAAAATTTGCGGAACCCTTGCAACAAATTTAAAGTGGCTGGTGGTTCCTCCTGAACTGATTCAAAATCATGGTGTCAAACATCCTGCATAAGGCATTGGCTACGGGATTGTTTTCTCCATGTATGCGATGAACTTTAAAATGAAAATGCATCAAGCAAAGGACCCAACGACCTAACTTCCCGAGTTGTAGCAGGCGACTCAGCACCCAACTCAACACTCGATTATCAGGAAAGCGGTTGAATTTGCCATGTTCAATATAAGCCACGAATTGCTCGAGACCAAACAGGCACAAGCATCTCATTTTCGTAAACTTCTGAATTATGCTCATTTTCACTTGGGGTGCAGCTAGCAAATGCAGCTGGGGTAATGTCGGAACCATGCCACAGACCCAGGGCTGCACCTAAGGCTATAGACGAAGCATCAACCTGCATGACAAAACGACGCTCAAATCCGGGAAGGATAAAATCAGAGGAGAACTCAAATTCCCTTGAACTTACAAAATGCCTGTTCTTTCTCTGAACCCCAGGAGAAGTAGACACCCTTTTTCTTCTTTAAAGGGGGTAGAAAGAGCATAAATGTCTGAAAAACATGAAATGAATCTGGCATAATACCCCATAAGCCCTAAACCTCTTGCATGCCCATCAGGACACAGGGCCATGGAAAATTAACAATGGGTCCCACCATATCTGGATCCAACAACAATTTACCCTTACAACTGACATAACCTAAAAATTTAAATCTATTTTGACACAAAATAACCTTATTGGGATTGACTGTTAAACCCCCCTTCCCGCAACTTCGTAATGACATCATCAACCTAGCTGAAAACAAATTGATATTTATAGTCCATCCAAACATGGTTCAGGATGTGAGAAAGAGCTTATCTGCCAAAGTTGGCCCCATGGGAATTTGCATGAACTCATATTGGTTGCATGGTGTGCTGAATGTGGTATATTTGTAGCACGAGGGATCGAGAAGACACTGGCGAAAGTTATTGTTCAAGTCTAACGCCGAGTGCACTTTCACACGACCTAGATGTTGTAAAGCGGAGACGAAGGTAAGTAAGGGGAATGGATCAATATGGATTTTTTTAATTTATGAAAGAATGGTTCACAACAAGTTGGTAATTATCACTGTCTCGTTTCCACGCCAAATACCAGGGGAGCAGTAATCTGACTTGGACAGTACAATGACTCCAGCATCTAGCATTTTAACATAATTTCCCGGAAGGCTTCCAATTTTGGGGGCCGACACTTAAAATGTCTCTCTCTGACAGGCGTATCTTCGGTTAAGGTGAACTTATAAGGCAAAATGTCGCACTTCCCTATCTTGTGTGTATTTATGTCACTGAATACCCCCTGTTAGCTTGAAATTTCTGGTTTATCTGATAGTCGTGACCACCCTCCAAAGCTCTTTGCCCACCGTCAAACTGCACAGCAGACCCACATCCCATGCTGATCTTGATATTCGGAGAGACCTGGATGACAGAGTACACTCCTGAAAATCAATTACGGTGTGAGTGCGTCGCAAGAAATCTAATTCTAAAATTAAATCACTATTCAAGACAGGTAGAAGGTGAAACATTAGTGTCAATGAAAATCGGCCCAATTTAATGTGCAAATCAATGACATGCATACTCTTCAGTATTTCACCATTAGCTATACAAAACTCCACTGCATCAACATTATGAATAAGCGACCATGAAACCGCCTCAGGTTTCACAAGTCATTTGACTAAACCCCAATTAGTTACACAATGCGAGCTCCAGAATCCACAAAAGCGGGATACAATGCGCCCACGCATGTGACTTGAGCAATACACTTGTCCGCTATGCCCAGCTTTTTTATAGTTGACGAACTCCGACGGGAAACATAGTGCACGAATTCCATCTTTATTCATTTCCCGCTGCTTTACTACGGGAACAGACATGCCCTGTCTGATCACACCAGAAAAACTTTCTCTGATCATATGAAACATGGGTAAGAGGGCATTCACTGCTCAAGTGTCTCAAAGTAGAATAATTTACACAGCGCCGTGTATTTTGCACACTGCGTGTGTCGATGGCCAGCACTCGGCGCTCAGCTGTAGGAGCAGAACTTTATCAGCGTAAAGACCACGCGACCCACACTCGCTGCTGCAAGACGACCTTGAATTTCCACGGCCAGGGAATGTAACTCCGCAATAGAATGCGGCACTGGAAGCAATGTGCAGTCAATACACATGTGTGGGGCGAAGTTCTCCTCTATTATATTAACAAATTAATATTCAGATAATTCAGCTTTCAAAGCCCATTGATGTGCTAACACAGGCTCAACAAAATCTAACAAAGATTCGTCAGGGTGCTGAAAGCAATAAATATAATCGCGTGATCATGTACGTCGTATTCTATAAGCAAGAGCATACTCTAACACCATTTCGTGAAAACGTGAAAATGATCCATTAACATCAGTAATTTCTGAAAGTAACAATTGTAAAACAAACCCAGAACATTTGGATGTAAGCACACATAATAAAATGTGATTGTCACAGAGACATAAATCTACCACATTGGCCACTGCTACAAAAAACCTTGAAAGAGCATGGACATTCACTAAGGACAAGGCAAGATTATTTTGCAAGTGCTGGAAGAGCAAAGGACAAGTGAGGGAGTTGTCACTCACCTAGACTGTCTCCCCGGCAACCGAAGGTTCCTAGCGTGGCCGATTCTGCAAAAACGTTACCGCAAGGCATCGTAAATTTGCCACCGTCGCCTACAGCGTAAAAGGGATGCCGGAATCCTCAAGGAATTTAGCCAAGTCATACTTACGTAGTCCGTAGATCCACCCTAAGGACTCCGATATTGCAAAAAAAGAGACTCAATATATGAGTAAATGTGAGAGCGTGCAGGTTTCCTTGTATTGACACGTAAGGCTTTACAAGTACATAACACGCCAAACACTTGTAATGATAGTAATCTGCTTATTAGGGTAAACCAATTAAAGATTATAACCGAATAATTATCATTCATTGAATTTATGTTTCCAAATCACTGAACTCGTGACTCCGTTTATTTTTCAAATATCAAAATGGTTTCATATATTGACAATATAAAAAAACCAATTATTCACCTCAATAATAAATACTCCAAAGATGACACATTAAAATAACAATAATAATATATATGGCACATTTATGCAGGAGCCAGTAAATGGTGTATAAAATAACAGGTAACATTTTACCTTAATTAAAAAGTGTACCTAATGATGGCCGCCACACCGGTTTACCAAAGGCACAAAGGATGTACGACTAAAAGAGTACTACAACCACACTTAAAAACAGTTACTCATTTATGGTCACATTCAACCGCCCTTTGCATTCACGACCACTGCGATAACTTAGCCTATGCTTAATATACTAGGGACTTCACAATTGAAATATTGCAGATGTGTAAAAAGATTTATCTGATCTTAATATGATGAAATTTTTCAATCCTAATCCTAATCCGATAAAACATGATCAAAGAAATTTGATACAATTTGTTTGATGATAAAGTTTGATCAAATTACTTTGATGGATTTTTTTGTGTCTATAATTTGGTATATTTTTTCTTTCTTTTTTTTGGGTGTGGAGCAGCTCTGGTGGGTTGTTATCCTTGGAGCTCTGTCACTGTACTGATGTGTTCGTGTTTTGGGGAAGGGGTGAATATAGGGGAGTGATGTTGTCAACCCGACAACTTGCACTCGATGAGGAGAATCTTATATTATCTAGGATATATATTTGTTGAGTTTAGAGCAAGAGTGGCATAAGTGTTTTCGATTGAGAGTGATATTTTTTGGTTATAGTAATTAAAGAGAACAAGAAAATGACATATAGTTAACACACAAGATAAATATAGGAGTATTTAAACTATAATGTACCCCAGCTATGGAAAGAAATAAAATTATTTTAATATACTTTCGTTGGTTTGGAAGATCGCCGAATGAATGACTTATAGCGCGTATTTCTGGGAAATGAAATCTACCCCATCTGATTAGTTAATTAAATTTTTAATACATATCTAAACGGGTAATGAATACAAGTATGAGACAACCACTAAATGAATGACAGAACCCAGCTATCCTGTTTTTTAAGTAAAGGAAACTCTGTACAGAGGAGAAACATGTCCATCTGGCTGCAAGGTTGCTGAAGAAATTATATTAGTATAGGATTTGCAAAAACTTATAAGAACGATTAGAGACGTAGAGCATGACCAGCATTTGGCAGGTGAATGAGGTTATAGCTAGTCGGAAAGAGATGTGAATAGACAACTACATGACAAATGGATAAAAATTATGTTTAAGACACATGTACTAATATATAAATTACAGAACTTGAATTAAAAAAATAATTAATGAAATTGCACAAGCACCTCTCCCAAACCACGTCAGTCTGGCTACACTTTTGATAACAGTCTCAGCACTTGCTGTGGTGAAGGAATAGCATGCAACAATTGTGCTATGAGATATCTCCACCCTGACAGTGACTTACCATCAACACTAGAAGATTTGATGATTGACAGCCTTTCCGAGGAGCTTGAAGATGAGCATGGACATGGAGTAATCGCCTACCAACTCACCAGACCTCACCAGGGAATCTCCGTTCACTGTGAGGAGACGTGAGACAGGGACATTCACAACTTTATTTTTGTACAAGGAGGTTTAGTGTCCCATCAATGTGTAATTTATATGTGTGTGTGAAGTTGCTAATTCTGAATAAAGTTCTCACCGATTTGCAATTATGCATTTATTAATAAAGGTTTGTGTTATGTAATTTATAGTGTAGCTTCTTCACATTTTGTTGTTAAGGAAATGTGTGAGTTAGGCGTTAATTTCAAATGTACACATTTCTCTGAATCTTAGCACATACTGAACCATGTAATCTTGATTGTAGTTTAACTAACTGCAACAGTTCAAAATGTCTTGTAAACCAGTACAGGTCACATATAGTAGATCGAATGTGTAAGCTTAAGGGCGAGCACATTGTAATCACATTTTGTGAGGAAGAACAATGTTTGAAAGATCTGATTTATAATACAGACAATGTTTTGCTGTATCAGTATTTTGAAGAATGTGATATTGATCTTCATACTTTATATCATTGAAGCAAAAAAAAAGTTTGGTTACACATATCGTACTGGGCGTGTTTCATCGAAATGTTATGTGCATCGAGCAATAAAATTTGAAAAAATTAAATTTAGCCCAAAACCGCTGTTTAATTTTAAACGACAGCAAATCTGTTTATCAATATACATACACTGTTCCTTGCTAATTCTTCTCAGACGGGTGTTGGGTAGCAAATGCATAACATGGCATATTTTCATCCTGGAAACCATTATATCAGTGTCAAACTAGGAAAGTCTAATGTTACTTACTCATTATGGTGTAGAGGGATTCTCCATGGGTATACAGACACTTGCCATGGCATATACAATTTTAAAGTAATTTATTTTCCACTAGCAAATGAAAAAAGTCAAGAATTGATTGAATGCAGTGATAGCAGGAAATGTTCTGTGTTTTAAATGACTCCAACAACTCCTTTTCCATCTAGTATTGAAGATGTATACTCACATTATGTTGAAACCTATCCAGACTTAATTGAAAGTATCGTTTTTACATTCCTCAGAATGTAAAGGTGTATCTGTCCAAACAGATAGGGGTTAAGCCAGGGCATAAGAAATACTCCCTCCTCGATAGCAGAGTACAAGTAGGAGATCTAGATCCAATATTAAGCAAATGCATGATACTTTATTTACAGAAGTTGCTAACAGCTTATAAAATATTTGTCTAACTATGTTTGTGAAACTATGGTGTGAAACATTTTGTGTAACATCCTGTACTGACTTGTGTAAAAATGTTGTAACAAAATTTCTTGATCAACTAGTATTTGTATATATTTTTGAAATAATTGTCTAATATGTTTGATAAAAAATGTTGTATATAAATTTTTGGGACTGCCTGTACTTGCTTATTTGATGCTAAGTGTGATAACTTGTGCTATGTTTTGGAACAACTATACTTTCTTGTATACATTTTGGAACACACTGTATTATAACAGATAGAGATTTACCTCTTAAAAATGTACATAAAGTTGTGAAACAAACTGTATTTGTATATATTTATATCAATAAACGTGTCTTAAAATGAATTTCTAATTTTATTTAACCTATACATTTTAAAAATAAACTTGTTTTCCTAAGAAAGTAATGATATATTTAAATTAATTGTCTCAACACACACACACACACACACACACACACACACACACAGAGAGAGAGAGAGAGAGAGAGAGGGAGAGAGAGAGGGAGGGAGAGAGAGAGGGAGGGAGAGAGAGAGGGAGGGAGAGAGAGGGGGAGGGAGAGAGAGTGGCTTTTTAAGATTTTAAAAGTTATTTGTTTAAGCAAATGTTTTAATGAAAAAGACAGATAAGAAACAAAAACTATTTGTTTGCCAAAATACTGTTCAACTAAAGATAGTTAAAACTGTCTCCTGGCGATGATGTGTACTAAAAAATGTGGTATTATTTTTCAACACACCACAAATACACAAAAAAGAGTTTATTCTTTTGCCAGCCTCCATGGCGTAGTCAGATTATGCATAGTTTGAGGCTCTGGGTTCGAATCCTGGATAAGGCATTGTTAATTATAATCTAGTAGCAGGGTTCGAGTCCTGGCTAAGGCATGTATGATTGTAAGCTAGTTTCTGGGTTCGAGTCCTGGCTAATGCATGTATGAATGAAAGGCAGTAACCCTATTAAATAAAAGAAATAATGAACGAATAACAAAATTAAAATATAACATTACATGCTAGTAATTCATCCTAGCACGCGAGAAAGGTAGTTTAAATGAATAAAATTCTGGATTAAAAACCTCATATCAGGAAAGGCTTGTGTTGGAAAAGAATGAAATCGTTAAATAAAAATGTAATTCACATCTAATCGCTTAAACATGAATAAATACATGTATTCCACATTAAATTCCAACATATCCACTCTAAATTTCAGAAAACACGTTAAATCCTTTCAATTTGCCTTAAATTCTGTTAAAATTTATTTTAAAATGTTTCAAATATGCAATTCTTTCGTTTGACGTAGGTTTGAGGCGAATCACATTATATAAAATTTTGCAACAAGGGAGGGTTTCTGGCCTATAAATAGGGGCTCCCGCCCACAATATGTCATTTGTTGATCTGACTTCATGGAGTAAGGACCTCCTCTCAAGTGCGCAAGAGTATCATACACTCTGTGAATCAGTTTCTGTTCACACCGGGCCTATCGTTTGCTCACCTGAACAGAGCCACTACAGAGGTTGAGTTTCTTGGGGGATCCTGTCGTTCACTTGCTGGTATTTTCTATATTTGGGTGAAAGGAATTTAATCTCACCAAATGCCCACCTGCCCGCTCGCCTGCTGAAGCAACCCTCCTGGAACTCGCTTACGATTATGCCTGCTTGCTGGAGCAGAGACCCTGGTGCTCATTTGCCTGAGTGAGTTTTCTCTCAGGCGGCCTAACCTGGGTTCAGGCCTCCTTCGACAACCACCAGCTTCGCTACTAAACTTTATGTAAGCAAATAAGTTTGAAAATTTTTAAGGCTTTATTCATGAATTAAAACATTTGTAACATGATTTTAATTCATTTTAGTGTAACCTTTTCTGTTTATAGTCAGAATCGTTACAATTTGAATGAAATTTGCTTAATTTCTTAAAGTTTATACAAAGTGAATGAAATCATTAACATTTGTCGCAATTTGCTTCACACTTACAATATTTGTTTATTTAGATACTTTTTGCGTATTTTTGTGCAGTTTTACAATATTTAAGGGTGTGTTTTTGTGAGTTTGAGGTGTGAATTATGGAACAGCTAAAACAAGGGAGAACTGAGCCACTTGTATGCTGCATGCTTGGAAGGTGCATAGCCTTAGCTCCCAAGCTTGTTCTAAATTAGTTGTCTGGAGAAGGATGTTTGAGTGATGGATTAATGGACCCTGAGTACTTCAAATGAATGAAATATTTTGATGTGTGATGGGGTGATTTGGGTATGTAATTTTAAGTAGTTTTAAGAGATTTAAGGGTGGGTTTGCTGTGTGCTTGAGGTATGAAT
This sequence comes from Dryococelus australis, assembly GCA_029891345.1. Taxonomy (NCBI): domain Eukaryota; kingdom Metazoa; phylum Arthropoda; class Insecta; order Phasmatodea; family Phasmatidae; genus Dryococelus; species Dryococelus australis. The sequence goes on along the minus strand of CM056998.1, from coordinate 114,102,423 downwards.
CATGGAATGAGAAAAAAATGAAAGGAAACTATGCCAGAACTATGCACAGTGTGTCTGGGGGGTGAAAAACCCTGTCCTACTCTCTGCTTGGATTGTTGGTGTCTGGTGATGGATGTTTGAGTCATGGGTCAAAGGACCTTGAGTACTACTAATTAATGAAATGTTTTGATGTGTGATGGGGTAGTTTGTGTATACAATTTTATTTTAAGTAGTTTTTTTAAGAGATTTTAAGATAACTCTATGTTAGTTGTCCTATATTTGTGAGTAGATAGAGATTTGACTAGTTTTCAGTTTTTTATTTGAGTAAAATTTGGTTATATTTAAGAAAATTTTATTTGGAGAATGTCTTAAGTGTCTAGTTTTAAAAGTGTCTGTTTAGTTATTATTATCAATATAGAGTGTAAAACATTCCCCTCACTATAATTTTTTAATATGCAAATTGTTATTAAAATTATAAAAAAGTTTTGATAGTGTAAAATACTTTTTATTTTTGATGGTGTACACTACTACTAGTATTTCTAATGGTAAAAAATAGTTTTATTTTTGAAGTTGTCGAGTCATTCAGATTAATTTTAAAAAGTGCATTTGAGATGAAAATTTTTTCTCTTAAACAAATAATTTTTGCAAGTCTAAATTCAGTGCAATAGCATTTGTTACAATTTCATTTCAATGTTGTGTTGTAAATGCAGTCCACACACTCCAAACTTATAATTTGAAAGATAGACTAGGCGAGCCAGGTCTCGAAGTGCGGTGTTTACCAGAGGTGACAGTCAAGAAGTTGCAAATTGTGTATTAAGTCATTGGAGGGGAGGAGGTGTAGGGGAAGTGTCCAGTCTCCATCCTAGGTCTATTGTACAGGCGACTGCAGTTCATGTGCAATGGGGTTCAGGAGGGTGAGCATGTGGGGGGAGGGGAGTGGGTCTGGGTAGGGAAGGAGAGCAGGTGGGTGTAGACACTAATGCCCACTGTAAGCTGTGGCGATTTTCTGAAACACATTTCACTCTCTTGTCTCGCCCATATTGTACACAGCTCCCACTTGTGGACCAAGCTCTTGGCTGCTCCGCTACCTGCCATGTCCATGAGGGTTTAGAAAGCCTTGTCCCTGGTATATTTTGTAAACATGTCACTCTCGCTGTAGTCGACTGCCTTTCCCAAACACACATTTTACCTCACTTTCTCATAAAATTCTATTTATAATAAAGGATGCTGTCCTTTATGTTAGTAATACAACATTTATTGCAACTAGCATTGTAGTAAGTGAGTAAATTGGGGTTCTTTATCTCTGTATTCAGAACAACACAACACTTCAGATTAATTAATTGTGATGTAAGTATTACAGTGAGAAACAAAAGGAACATTAGTTAGGATTCAAAATGAAAGAAATTCAGATTCTGAATCACAGACAGAAATACAGCATACTGCAAGCTGTCAAGACAGTGTACCTTCATCTAAGTGGACACAAGTTGATTTCTTGTATGATCATCTCTAATCAAACTAATCGAGCTCAGATTCACTTATAGAGAGATCATAAACAACAACAAAAAGTCGAATTTTGTTCGCTTCCCCCAAAGAAGAAAAGGTTGATTTTTTGATCGATGATTTATTTCTATCCAACTCCGAAAATTATTGTGATTTGGACAGTGCTCAATCCAGCTTACAACCGACTTTCGAGTCAATGAGAGATATTTCGCCTATGGAACCAGAAAATAATTCGTTTTCCGAGTCCCCAGGCTCAGTGGAGCCTTTGCTAGACCTGATATACGAGCTATTGGTTACGGTGTTCGTGGGCAGACTAAATGATGTGCAGATAGTTAACAATAGGCTTAATAGTGATGCAGATTTTTCAGGTTTATTGCGAGGTGTAAGGTCCCTTTATTAAATTTTATATTGGCATAACCCCTGCCTATTAGAGTATTCATTGTTGTAGTGGGTAAATACTAAAAAAAAACCCTCACTGTGGAGGAATGTGGTACAGCAAACCTCTATTTTCAAAGTAAAGCCCTTCCTGTCCTGCACTCATCCAGTGTGGGTTCAATCTATAATGATGACATAGTCCTTTGTCTTACAAACAAGTTTGAGGAGTTTAGTGCACATGGATCTAGCTGGAGTCTGAAAATGTTGACATGCATGGATGTCCATGTGCCTCAATACAAAGTGTTCACCATCGATGCTGTGTACACTAAATTACCAAAGTTTATAGCTGATAGGAAGGCTTGTTTCGATGTACACTGTCCAGAGGGAATGTGTTCCATCTACACCATACACATATTTGTTTCCTGCAACACAACATGCCAAGAGAATGATTTCATATCCAAAACCTCACCTGGTTTTGAATACTGAAGGTCTGTCGACACCTGTAGTCATACAGGATATTCATAAGTTCGAAGAGAATAACTCTAATTCTATCAATGTCTACTGTGTGGTGGACAAATATAGTAATATAATTGATGAAACTTGCAATAAGGGTAGGGTTATTGTACCCATGTGTATTTCTCCTGTACCTCATGACAAACATGTTGTAGCGATAATGTGACATTGCTACACCACCTAAGGTTGTGCAGAGTATAGCTGGTGGCAGAGTGCAGTAATTTTAGAAGCTTGCCCTACTTGGCCCAGTTATAAAAGGGATCCCGCATGGCAGTGCCCCACTGATGGCACCACATATTGAGGAGATATACTTGCAAATTGAAGACAAATGAAGCAGACGATAGTAGGCCACAGAGAAGCTCTGAGGCCAACCAGCCCTACGAGATTGGATGAGCATAAACATGTTGTAGTAAGGAGCCAATCTGGAACTGAGTCATCATCCCTTTCCCCCTTTGTAATAATTACAGCAAGGTTAGGGCATAGCTGCATATATTGTGAATCCTCTTGAACCACTGTTTCAGTATATTATTAATGTAGTTGTAATCTCATTGTCCTGTAATGTACGCGTATCCTATTGTTTAAACCTAAATGTTTTGTGTTCTATTATTTAGAGTTTGTTATAGTAGAGATATACTTTTATAATTGGTTTCTTATTTAGCCACCATCATGACACCCCCTGTGGCACCCCTTACCATCCTTGCAGTAATCTAATGTATGAAGTTGGATCGAGTATAGAGTTTGGATACCAGAGTTCTTTAGAGACTGGAGGGGGGAAGTGTTACGATGTGAATATTTTGGCAATTCGCGCTAGTGGAAATGCTGCTCATTTGCATTTTGTATGTATTAGAAATTTGTCATGGCTGGTTGGTAGTCAGCTCAGTAAGACACATCAGAAAATTTTGTTTGTGATCGTTGCCTCCAGTATTTCCAAACTGAGGAGGAACTCGCAATTAATACTATTCTTTGCCAGCAACAAAAAGCTGTTCGCAGTACTTTCCCCACTGGGAATGACAAGCACTTGGAATTTAAAGATTTCAGCAAACTGCAGAGATTGGGTTTTGTCGCCAATTGCGAAGTTGAAAGTTGTGTGAAACCCCTGCCCACTTGCTTGCCTAATGATGAAACAATTAATACAACTACCATCAACCAACATATTCCATATGCTTTTAGCATTTTGTTGGTTTGTTCATACAATTCGAGTTGATCTAAAAATTATAAGTATGTGGATACTGATTGTATGTACCAATTAGTTGTTAAATTAGTTGAACTTACTAAGTGGGTTGACGGAACTTACAGCGACATTGTTCCAATGAAGCCAAAAACCGCTGCTGATGGAGCCAGGTTGGCGGATCAAACATGTTGTCACATTTGTAAGGAAAAGCTCAGTACAGATAATATTGTGCTCGATCATGACCATCTGATGGCCGAAATCAGAGGTCCCGCACATAATAAATGCAACTTGATCTTCAGACTGCCCATGAGACAACTGGTCGCTGTTTTTCATAACCTGCAAAACTATGATGCTCACTTTCTGATAAAGCAGTTGGCTGAACATCATGTAACACAACCCGGTGGAACCGTGTTAATCGAAAACCCTGGTAAAATTCAAGTGATTGGAATGACCCTAGAGAAATACAAATGTATTACCAAACAAATTCCCAATGGGATTGATGTCGATAGAAAGGCGCAATATTTCAAATTATGTTTTATTAACTCATTCCAATTCATAAGCGCTTCTCTGAAAAATTTTGGCTGGCAATTTACTACCTGCGCAATTGATTATCATCCGTTTGATGTTTCCATACAACACCCAATTTTAATTGGCAAAATGGAAGGGCGTTTTTCCTTATGACTTTGTTAAGTCGCCAGGCTGAGTAGTATAGAAATGCCGATTTGGGCACAAATGCAAAAAAAAAGTGGCTCAAAAAGTTGCATTTGTGAGCAGTTGCAAAATAGTGGCTTAAAAGTTGCATTTGGGAAAAGTTACAAAAAAGTGACTCAAAAAGTTGCATTCGGAAGCAGTTGCAAAAAAGTGGATTAAAAAGTTACGTTTGAGCACAACTGCAAAAAAGTGAATTTAAAAAATGTGTTAGGTAAGATCGTAGTCTTTGGAAAAAAAGTTGCATTAAACATTATGTTTGAGTGCATCTGCAAAAATTCACGCAAAACATTGCGGTTGAGCACAACCGCAAAAAAAAGTGGCTTAAAATTTGAAAACATAAAAAATAAAGAATTGTGTATAATAAATGAGCACAAATAAAAATCAACTGGTGTCTAATATGATGACGACCATAGCAATGAAAAAGGCTAACACAACTGGTAATGTTTGGAAAGAATATAAATTTAAGAAAGATATTTTTGCAGAAAAAAAGAAGAAAAACCTCAAGCGAAGTATGTCAAGCGTGAAACTTGTAATCACTTTTACAAACCATCTCTCGTAAGAAGTCACTTGAGAAGTAAAATTCATAAGTACACATTCAGATTCAGTGTAGAAGAAATCGAAAAAGTAGGATCAAGACAGGCTGTAAAGAATGTGAATGTATACAAAGACCCAAATCATTTCCTAAACGATATAAAAGAAACTGTCACAGGACTAATTAATAAACATTTAAAATCACTCAAAGTGAACATGAAATTCTTCACTGAGTACAAAAGGGGAATTGGTGGGAATATTGAATATGTAGAAAGCTCCTTTAAAACAAAGAACGAAATTATACTGAAATCAACTAATCTGGAAGAATATTATGCCAACAGCATGTCGAAAATCATAGCTGAGATGGGGGCTTTCGAAGCAAAGGGATCTCAGTGGGTACTCAACAGAATATTTAAACTAGAGGTGCGAATAAATAAATATGTACCATTCAAGGGCAGTTCTTATGTTGATCTACCAGAAAAAAATCAAAGCTAAGCAGGCAGTAATTAATGCTAAGAACAATGATCAAATTATTTTTTATAGTCTGTTCTATCTGCATTGCATGAAGTACAAAGAAACCCCCAAAGAGTGAATAAATACATAGCTTACGAACATGAGTTTGATGATGCACTTAAGGGTTTGGAATTTCTAATGAAATTGGATAGCATACCAACCTTTGAGAAAATAAGTAGATTTTCTATTAATGCATACAAAGAAAAAGATGACGTAAGAAATATATAATCTCACCATTAAAAACAACAAAAACTAAGATGGGTAAGAACATTAACCTACTATATATCAATGACAAAAAGAACGACCACTACTGCTGGATAAAAAGTCTTTCGAAACATATCGCATCAAAAGTATCAAATAATGGTCACATAAAAAATATATATGCAATATATGTTTGCAACATTTCTACTCTGTAAGTAAGCTAAAAGATCACCAACAAGACTGTCGAGATCACGATGGTGTTAGAGTTGAACTACCATCTAAAGGAAAAAACAACATATTAATATTTGATTTAAAAACAAAAATCATTCTTTGAGAGTTCCATTTGTGATATATGCTGATTTTGAATGTTTGATGACTAAAATTGATACTTGCCAACCCAACCCCGACGAATCCTATACGAAACCATACCAAAAACACAGCCTATTAGCTTATGTTACTATGTAAAATACGAACATGGATACTATAAACCACCAGTAACTTATGAAGGATCTAGTGCAGCTACTGTATTCGTAAAAATGCTAATTGAAAAAGTAAAGTCTATTGGTGATATATGCACAAATGAAAAATCAAAGCATCCACTAACTCAAAGAACAAATTGTTTATGATACAGCTACCCATTGTTATATATGTGAAAAGTCTTTGAATGGTGATTCTGTGAGAGATCATGATCATCTTACAAGGAAATTTAGGGGAGCTGCACATAGAGATTGTAATTTATCATACAGAAATCCATGTTTGTCCCAGTGTTTATACACAATCTATCTGGTTATTACACATATTTATTCATAAGAGATTTGGCAAAGATGAAAATAAAATTGATCTAATTACCAACAACAAAGAAAAATATATTTCTTTTACGAACATGTATGTGAAAGTGTAAAGCTTAGATTTATTGACTCATTTCAATTTATGGCTAGTAGTATCGATAAACTCTTTAGCAACCTTTCCAGAAGCCAATTCCGAGAAACGTGTAGGCATTTTTCTAATGAACTTCTTGAATTTGTTATAGGAAAAGGTGTTTATCCATATGACTACATGGATAGTGCTGAAAATTTTTGTGATACATCACTTCCATCCAAAGATGCATATTACTACAAATTCAATAAATGTGACATTACAGACGAAGATTACGAATTTGCGAGAAAGTTGTGGGAAAAATTCAACACAAAATCTCTAAGAGAGTACACAGAACTCTATAACAAATCATATATATTTATCTTTTCCGATATAATGGACAATTTCAGAGATGTCTGTGTCAAAACATATAATCTAGATCCAGCATGGTGTTTCACAGCCCCAGGGTTAGTGTGGGATGCTATACTCAAACATACTAAAAGAGAACTAGAATTATTAACAGATTTCAATATGAATTTGATGATAGAAAAGGTGTTATTGGTGGAATTTAACAATGTTGTATTTGATATGCCAAAGCAAATAATAAATATATGATATATCTCTATATATATCTTTTATCTTACATATCTGGACACCAATAACTTATATGGATGGGCTATGAGCCAGTATTTACCCTATGGTGGGTTTAAGTGGAGAAATTCAAATTTAGATGTAACAAAAATACGAGATGATTCTACAAATTTTATATATTGGAAGTTGATTTGCAATACCTACATGAACTACACGATCTCAACAAAGATCTGCCATTGGCATTAGAGAATAAAATACCAGAATGTTCTAAAAATCCCAAACTCTTGACTACCCTGTATGATAAAGAAAAGTATGTATTACACTATGTAAATCTTAAGCAATATCAATCTCTCAGAATGAAGTTGAAAAAGATCCATAGAGTTCTGGAATTTGATCAATCAGATTGACTCTGATCTAAACACAAATATGCGAACAAAGTCTATAAATGACTTTGAAATATATTTCTACAAATTAATGAACAATTCTGTTTTTGGACAAACAATGGAAAATATTAGAAAAAGAGTGGATATATGGTTGTGCACAAGTTCTAAGCAAATGGATAAACTAGTGGCTAAACCAAACTTTAAAGATAGATTTATATTTACTAACTCTTTGGTTGCAGTTCATATGAATAAAACAAAACTGTGCTTTAACAAATCCATTTATGTTGGAATGAGAATACTTGATCTACCGAAATTCTTAATGTACGATTTTCACTATAATATTATGAAATCAAAGTATGGGAAAAATATTGAACTGTGCTACCGAGATACTGATTTATACAGCAATTATATAAAAATGTCAGACTTCTACAGTGACATGAAAGAAATGGTCTATCATTTTGATACTTCTGACTATAAAAAAAGATAACCCATATGGTATACCATTAGTTAACAAAAAGATTATTGGTAAAATGAAAGATAAATGTAATGGAAAAATAATGGAAGAATTTATTGGTTTGAAATCGAAAATGTATGCAATAAATGTGGAAGGTGGTGTAAAGAAAAGAGCAAAGGGTGTGAAAAACACTGTAGTCAGAAATGAGATTAGTTTTGGTGACTACAAAAAGTGTTTGTTTGGTAAAAAAAAAGTGTTGTACAAAAGTATGAATCTAATTAAAAGTAAGAAACGGGAACTCTATACCATTGAGTTGAGAAAAAAAAGTATTAAGTCCCGAAGATGATAAAATATTTATTCTTAAAGATGACATTAATACACTACCATGGGGGCACTACAAAATTGAAAAAGAGTAATACTATGAAATATTATATAGCAGTAAATGTTTTTAATGGATGACCATCCATTAAAAACTAATAACCATACAGGTTTGCTCATTATTGGACTTCGGTCATTCTTTCACTTTTAACATCATAAATTAGGTTTCTTTGGCTTACTAGTACTAAATTTCACATAGTTGTAGTCAATATTGGCTTATTAAAATCAACTGTAAGTTTCAGATTAGTTCGATATTTTACAATAGCAGTTTTTCTGTAAGAACAATCAATAATATAAAATGGTCTTCTCCCAATAAATGACCCAGAGTTAAAGCCGCCGTTCATTATTACGATAATGGGAATCTAGGTTAGTCTTTGAACTTCTAAAATCATTGTAATCAATATACATCTTATCGAAAATTTTATCATCGATGTTTAAATTCCAATTCTCTTTGGGAAACACTTCATTCCGTCCATTCTTAATACATATATTTATGACAGAACATGAGTCAAACATTGAACCATGTGTGAATTGCCCAGGATATTCTTTTCTGTTTTGCTGAAAACCAACAATGACAAAGTCTGGCATATCGAATTGGATTAAATTGAACTGATCTTTTATATCAAACTGAAATGAGTTTGCATTAGTAGGTACTGGTTTTTCAAGACATTGCTAATAATTAAAGCCAATTGGAATTTTGGGTTGTTTGTATGATTTTGCTATAATTTCGTCTCCTTAAATAGGATCGTATTCAACACATGGTAACATTCGGATGTTAAAATACTTTCGATTATGCAACCATGTTTAGAGAGCTCTAATATTGAGAACTGGAATGGAAAGATATTCTCACAAAGATCAATAGTTGAATTTTTTCATAATCTGTCCATGCATCTCTTTTAGTTAGCTTATACTGTTGGTATACGTAAGCTTCATTCGGATGTTAAAATGCATCGCCAATAGGAATATCAAACTCAATGCGCTTGTTTAATTCATTCAAATTATATTTGTTTGGTCATTTGGCGGAAACGACAGACGCTCAAAACTTTCAATTTTTGTTAATCCATTTATTATATAGAAACAAATCTTAAACAACTACACTTTTGTTATCAACCCAAGAATTATGACTTCTATCAAAACCTAACCATTTAATTAGCAGCTTATTTCCTTTTCTTCACATTACTTTTTCCACTATGAAGTCTTTATCATATTTGGTCTGAAGCAGCTCTGGCTCATAAAAAAAATACCTTTAATAAGTTCATTTTAAAAATCCTTTATTCTCTATGTCATGGGGTTTGTGCACAATACTTCACACACCTCAAATACTTCAGTGGACCAATTTTGTGTATATCCTTTTTCAAACAAATTTTTACTTTTACTTCTACAAACTTTATCTCCTATTGCAAACTTTGGTTTAACCATTTTTCTTTCTCCTTAATACATGTTGATTAGAATAGAACTTTCATTCTTTGCACTTACATTGGTGGGAATCATTCTGATTGTACTGTGGACAGTGTTATTGTATTCACTTATTAATTTAGGTAATATAGCCACCCATGTATAGCTTCCCTGCACAGTAAATATCTTCCACATTTTCTCCTTCAATGTTCTACTAAAAATTTCCACAATGCTAGTTTTCTTTTTACTGTATGTTGAATAGTGTGTTATGTTGTTATTGGCCATTAATGTCTTAAATGATTTATTGTAAAATTCTTTCCCTTTGTCTGTTTGTAAATGCATGGGTTTGGCGATCATTCAAAATAGTTTTAAACGCTAACATAACATTTTCACCAGTTTTATCTTCGATTGGTATTGTCCATGCATATTTGGATAAAACATCTATCACGGTTAACATATATTAGAAACCCTTTGCAAATTCTGTGTATACGTTTTAAATATCCAGATTCATCTCAACTAAATCAGTTTGCCAAAGATCATCGATGCCAAAAGATAGAACAGTTCTTCTGGGAAAGTTTTTCCGCATTGGTTTACAGAAGGCGTGCGGAAACCAACAATACATACATGGGTGAGGATTACGACCCCAGTGTGGCAACGAAATATATATGCTATTTCGACTTGAATGGGTTGTACAGTCACATGCTGCGATCCAAGCTTCCAATGGGCAATATTTAGCGGACTAAGGCTGACGTTTTCTCATTGTGGAATTTTGCAAACACATTGAATGACGGTGACACTTGTTTTTTCACGGAAGTGGATCTGTCATTACCAGACGAATGTCATGATGCATTATCTGATCTGCCTTTGGCCCCAGAAAATGTCAAACCTCCGAACGGCTCACATGAGAAACTCCTTTTGACACTCGCATCGTGGAAGGATTATGTTATACACAGTTATATTGTTATACTGAAGCATTATTTCATAAACAGGGGGAAACTTGACTCTTTTCATCGAATTTTGCGCTTTGAGCAGAATGCATGAATGGAGCCATATATCGAGTTTAATATTGAGAAACATGCTTAGGCTGCAAACGAATTCGAAAAATCGTTTTTTAAATTGATGAATAATTCGGTTTATGAAAAAACATTGCAGAATGTCTGCTGGGAAAGGTACATAAGAGTCGTTTCTAATTATGACATGATCTCCAGGGCTGCAGAGCTGACAGGTCGTCATACATTCGAGGAAAGGCTGATTATCGATGAAAACTTGTTCCTTTTCGAGATGTCAAAGAGTTCTGTTGTATTTAAAAAACATTTGTATTCTGGTGTTACCATTCTCGACGTTTCAAAATTTATCCTCTACATGTGTACAAAATTTCTTCCGCCTGCCTTGTACCTCCTCTACTGTGATACCGATTCCATGGTGTATTCTGTTGTTTGTGATGACATTTATAAAGTAATTACCCCAGCTTTAAAGGCACAGTTTGATACATCCAACTATGTGCTCGATAACCCACAAGGATTCTGCCATGAGAACAAAGGCCGTACTAGGTTGATGAAAAATGAATGTGTTGGTCGCATCATCACGCACTTTGTGAGTTTACATCTCGAGCTTTACGAATATGTTGTTGAGAATGAGCAATGCATACATAAGACAAAGGGTGTAAAACCTAATGTGTTACAATCACTCAGGTATGAGGATTATCGAGATTGCATCGAAAATTGCACAAGGGTTTTGGGGACCCAATATCTGTTACATTCGCGTGCTCACAAAGTTCACGCCAAATGCGACACCAAGGTAGTGTTGTCAGGTATGGACAATAAGCACTACATTGAGGCAGATGAGGTATCGATCTTAGCTTGGGGGCACTACAAAATACCTAAATAATTTTTTTTTAAATTTCCCCCAAAAATAGTTACAATATCATAATAATTACAGCCCACACACGACACCATAACTGCCAGCACCACACCGCCAATGACGTCCATCTGCCACCACCACATGTACCTGCAACTACCTGCAACATCTACAGACTTCTACTACTGTTTGTAACATCTGTTGCGTAACCATCAATGCTGCTGCTACCTGTTTGTCTAATTGTAAGGCATGCCATAATATCAGTATCAACTCTCTTGATACAACTTTCTTCGGTCCAATTTCCCTCGCCAATTTACAAATAAGAAGAGAAAATTCACAGTGTAACATAACATAGTATTGAAATATGGAATCTGTGTGCATGTGAGTGTGTTGTAAGCAGTCATTTGGCATGTGTAGGCGTCTGCAATTATTCCCAGACGTGACACAATAAAAGAAAGCCTTCAGTGCGCATCTTTATAACCTCCTCAAGAGAATCTAAATATTGTATATAGGTAGGAAAGAGACAACCTCTAAATCGATCTAATTTGTAAATTTATTTTTAATCACTTCTGTGTATATATATTTTTTGTTCTTGTTGTTTTCTAATGTAATATGTGTAAGAATATTTTGAATTGCTGTCCAATACAGTAATAGTGTTAAGATATACGAATTATGTGCATAACTTTGTCACAGAATATTGTAAATATAGTAATAGGTATTTTGTAGCACATACTAACTTGTTTTTTTTTTTCTCACAAATGTATTTGAAAATTTACTTCTTAAATTGTCTTCTAGTTTTAAAGATGTTTGTTGTAAATTTAATGCTCTTGATATGTTTGTTTTAAAGTAATTGAAAAATGCTTTTTGTATATATTAATTTGATTTGGAATATAAAGTGATCGAAAAAATATTTGTTGTAAAGTAATTTTGTATGAGCAATTGTAAATATTTAGCTTTTAAGGATGAAAAAAAAAAAAAAAAAAAAAAAAAAAAAAAAAAAAAAAAAAAAAAAAAAAAATGTTCTATGTTAAAAAAGGAAAAGCGTGTCTTATTATTTATTAGTTCTAATTCCTCATGTCATTATATAATATCTTGTGTATGATTAGCTGATAAAACATGTAATATTACTAAAGAGAGTTAGAAAAAAAATGTTGGTAATCATAAAAGGACTGGAAGTCTAGCAGTGATGGTAAGCTTTTCAGGTTTGGAGCTTAAAAAAAATTTAAGCTCAAGTAGCTGGGTGCCTTTCACGAGAAAATACAAGTTTCTCACTTCAGTTTTCATGACAGAGAGAAATATGTTTACAATTTAAACTGTAAAACATTTTTAAAAACTAACATTTCAATAAAAAAATTTAATAAACCTCTAAAGGACTCAAGGCGGAAATATAATTACAGAAATGTTTGAGAGAATCGGACGATGTAATGAATGAGAGAGGAGCAGTAGTACTTCGAGACAGTCTCTTCGCCACATTTGAACACAATTGTTTCCAGAGAAGGGGCTCAGGGGCTGACAAACATACATTTTGAGATCCAGGTAAATGAACTTCGCCGTCCTACCTAAAATAATGTTTTCCACAGACCTGCATCTCTACAGCAGCGAGAGCTGGAGTTCACCAAACATTTAACAAAAATATTTTATCACACTAAAGTAATTACTACTTCGGCTGAGGAATCAACACGATGATGTCTGTTGCTAAAAAATCCACCTACTTTACACAAGCTGAGAAACCATCTTTATACATTTTCCAAATAAAATTTCAACTCTGTCACTTAATATTCATATTCTTACTATAGTACAATTTAATTTTACCAGGGAAGTGAAAGTAGTATTAAAAATCTGGATAAGTTTTTCTTGGTACTAGTATGTCCATGCTTTTGCTACATATAGTGAAAACTTGTCTGTGTATTTTGCTGCTTAAATTGCACATTGTTAGTAGTAGCTTGGTAGGAAAACCTTTTTTTATAGATATAATTCAGGATGTGTATGAGTAGTGTGTAAATCGTTTCGTTGTCTGTTGTAGTGCATTTAAACAGTTCGTTTGTAAGTTTGTGTATTTTGAACGTGTGGTTTATTCCATCTTTAAGTTATCAGAATGGGTGGTAAACGAGTTTTCATTTTTGTGGGGAAATTTATTTTCCAGGGAAATATTAATTCGTAAACATAATTTTTATCTGTTCATGCAGTTGTGTGTTCAGATATCTTTCCCATGATTTTAACTCGACCACAAGCTTCATGTCTATGAGTCATTCGTTGAATGACCTCACAGCCAGACAGATGTGTTTTGGGAGAGGCGTTTGTGCGATTTTATAAATTATTATTTTTTGATTCGAGCAGTTTAATTTATATATTAGTACATGCATTGTAAACATGATTTTTATCCATTTGTCATGTAGTTCTCTATTCACATTTCTTTCCAACTAGCTATAACCTCATTCGCCTGCCAGACGCTGGCTATGCTCCACATCTCTAATCGTGCTTATAAGTCTCTGCAAATCCTATACTAACATCATTCCTTCAGCAACCTCGCATCCAGATGGATGTGTTTCTCCTCTGTGCACAGTTTCATATATTAAAAAAAACAGGATAGCTGGGTTCCGTAATTCGTTTAGTGATAGTCACATACTTGTGTTTGTTAGCAGTTTAAGTAATTAATTTTTAAACAGATATATAATCAGATGGGTAGATTTCATTTCCCAGAAATACGTGCTATAAGTGATTCATTCTGCGATCTCCCGAATCCAACGGACATATATTTAAATAATTTTATTTCTTTCCATAGCTGGGGTATGTTATAGTTTAAACTTCCTACATTTCTCTTGTGTGTTAACTATAGGTCTTTTTCTCTTTCTGTTTAATTACTATAATCGAAAAATTGCCTATATCCCACCAACGTCTATGAGCAATATCATACCCAACCCAAAAACACTTATACCACTCTTGCACCAAACTTAACATGTGTATATCCTAGACAATGTAATAAGCCCCTCAATCGAGTGCCAGTCGTCATGCTGACAAAATCGCTCCCTTATATAACCCCTTCCCCAACACATGAACACCTCAGTACAGCGACAGAGCTCCAACTACATACCAGAGCTGCTCCCCACCCAAAAAAAAAAAAAAAAATTATACCGAACTATACACACAAAAATATTCATCAAAAAATTTGATCAAACTTTTTCATCAAGAAAATTTGATCTAATTTCTTTGATCACATCTTATCAGATTAGGATTAAAATTTTGTCATTGGATAAATTTCGGGTTAAATATTTTTGATCGTATTAAGAATGAATCCGATTAATTTGATATCAAAGCATTAATCCGATTAATCAGAAGTGGGGTAGAACGCCCATGCCCCTACTACTGGCGTGAGTTTGGAAAATTCGAAAAGGCGCAAGGCAGCCGAAGAGAAACGAAACTCCGGACTCACTGTAGCGGCGACGCAAACCTTGTTAAATCAATCTGAAATAGCTACAGTTCAAACCGGAAATGCATACCGGGAACCCTAACTCAATTCCAATCAATGTTCAAACGAGCGATGCAAACCGGGAACTATCTTTCTAACCAAATAGAAAATTAATCAAGACATTAGTAACACTTTAATCCAGCAATACAAAACCAGAACTGGAAACAAATACTTAGTTCAAACTGGCGATGCAAACCATGAACACACTATCATCGTAAATGCCTTGGCGTAAAAATAAAACCTGCAACAGCATACTGACATCCCAAAATGAAATTTATATAACATTTTTGAACAGGAAAGGATATCTTATGCAAACTCTCAGCTGCCGAACCCACCTGTGATTAAGCTGCACCATTCGACGGGCCAAGGCGGAAACATAGCTCACAACGTCGATATCGGAAATCTGTTAGCCTTATCAAAGTCGCAGGAGGAATAGAAGTGAATACAATCTTCAAATTTACAGGCACCAGCCTGGAAAGAGGGAAGGCTGGCCAGTGCGCACGCACAAGAAGGAACAAGGAGAGGAATACCAACTGCGGGGGAGCGGAGAAGGGGCGACTGAGAGAACTAAGGGCACTGTCCTCGCGCTGTAAATAAGCGCAACATTAATGGTCGTGGATACATTCTGCATGCCAGCCAACTGTACATGCTCTCCTGCAACAGCACATGATCACCCAAGAAAATTAGATCTTCACAAGTTGACAAATCTCGTTCCACTGACATTTCAAAGTCTTGGTGCAGAGAGTGGCCTAATTTTTCCAGAAGAATACTTAATCAAAGGAAACTCTACTTAGACACTGGAGAATGGCCATCTCTCAATGCATTTAAATTCTCTTGAACTACACTTACAAAGCGAGACAACAGTTTTGATGATTTACAAGTTACAGGTGTGGGAAACAGTATCTTTTGAACATGGATAGTAGCTGTAATGCGTCGGTTCTTGCACCTTCTTTCAAGCAATGTCCAAATAACGCCATAATTATCATTGGAAAGTGGCGGGTTACATACTAGCTCTCTAGTATCATATTTCAAGCATTATATTAAATAATGCAGCTTCTGCACGTTGCTTAGCGACGTATCCTGATATACAATACATCTGAACAGTTCCGAAAATCGAAACCCATTCGGCTCTACTGCCTGAAAACACCGGCAGGGGAGTGATGGCAACACTGCAGTGGGACTGCTGCACGAGATGTCAAGTCCGCTGCTCTGACTGTAAATCTATCATGCGTGATTCAAAGGTGTCCGAAATGTTTCTCAATCATTATAAAAGCCTCCTTCAAGTCTTGAGTAGCTCTTTACTCGGCTTTTGGCGGGACCGCACACAATGCAAATAGTTCGCAATAAATCCATTCTTTTTTTTTTCCGACACTTCCTCGAACGCAATCGCGAACTCTTCTACTTTTTCCGTAACACAGATGGCTTCTTCTAGAAGGCGATTTACTTCAGTTACTTGGTCCATAAGATAATCGACGATTATGTGTCACAAGTCGGACGTTGATGCTGTCATAATGACCAAAACAAACACGTGGTTGTTCACAATGTTACTACTACTTCGTTTCACAGAAATTAAAACTCATTAGTGGTTGCTAAATTCTTGTATCCAACTCGAGCACCAAAAAATGTTTATAAACGTGATTTACTTCTTGTTTTGTAAAATCAAGAACTCAGGTTTAGTTGCACATACCAACGAAGAAAGTTAACCACCCGCCATCTTGTCTCTCACTACTTTCAGTTGTCTTCAGTTCCCCAATTCATGTCATCAATAAGCTCTGAATACAACCTTCGGGTGTCTAACTTCCATTTTTAGTATCACATGGGCATGAACAGTGCAAAACTGCAAAACTTTCTTGTGGATTTAATGCAGGGATGAATGATCTCGTCTTATCCAGAATATGAGGCAATTAATTTGCAGTTGCTTGAGCACAAAGGCGATGAACTCCTCATCTGACACAAGCGATTCAAAATGTTTCGAGGGTAGATGTAAAATGCAGATTCTGGGGCAAGGGCTGGTGGCTGAGGTGCCGAGGTGTCATCGCCATCGTGGATTTCCGCCATTTTGTGATGTTCATGAAATTGAGTGGTCGGTCATATTGTTTCCGGCCACCATTTTGTTTCCAGTCGCCATACTGTTTCTGTCCGCCATTTTGTTTTTTATTTCGTTCTTTATCATTATGTCTTGTTTTCCATACTCTATAATTGCGTCCCTATTTTCCCTTTAAATTGTAATGTTTTTCCCTCGAATTTATGGTATTTTACTTCGAAGCATCTAGAATCTATATTTTATAGTAGTATAAGTTTCTCATAAATTAAATTTTCACTTTCCCACCACCACAGCTGCATATCTGCCATATTGACAGCTCCTTAAAAAATTCCTATTATGTTGAGATGCTACATTAATAGATAAATTAGTAGAACTCCTCTATTGGCGACAGTGACTTCATGTTTTGGCTAAGGATTCAGAGCAGTCAGGAGTCATGTTGAATGCGATGCACTATAAAAATTGATTGTGTATATAACATTGTTTATTTCATTTCTAAAATTTTTTGACATAAGTGTTTCAAGCGACTTGTCTAGGAACTCGTATTTTCAAGGGTTATTAGACTATGATGTCACAACCATCAATTTGGTAAAGCATAATTTAAAAAATAATAAAATATATGTATTTCATTTTATACACTTTTTGAACTTTCACAAACAAGTGCATCGAGCAACATGTCTACAAACTCGTATTTTCAAGGAAAATAATATTATGATCTCAAAACCGTCGGTTTGGTAAAGCATAATTTTACAAATTAAAAGTTATGTATTTCAGTTTTTTTTATATAATTTTATTGAACTTTCACAAACAAGTTTATCGAAAACCATGTCTACGAACTAGTATTTTCAAGAAGAATTAGATTATGATGCCACAACCATCAATTTGGTAAAGCATAATTTTGTAACATAACAGTTATGTGTTTCATTATATATATTTTTATTTTACTTTTACAAACAAATGTACCGAGTAAATGTCTACACATTAGTATTTTTTAGGCAGTTAAGAATATGTCGTCAGCATATATGATTATATAACTATGACCAGTGCCATATTGGATTTTATAATCATATAAATGTATTAGTACATATATCAAGTTTTACATATTTTCAAACATGTTTTTTCATATAGACTGCTAAAGTAATACTATGAACTTTGATTATTTGTACTTTTTCGACGCAATATTGGTTTTATTAGGAATAGGGGAGACTTTTTATTTTTAAATTAATTATGTAACCAGTCCGGGCATCAAATACAAAGCAGCAGTATCCTTATCATAGGTCATGTTTCAAGTGTAGTATGTCTATATAAGAACCCTCTGAACTTACAAACATAGTTGACCATAATTTCCGAACTGTCAAATTCATATAATATGTATCACCCCTGATGTCAATCAGGGTGGTTGAGGCAATTATGCATTAAGCATTTCCGAACTCTTGAAGCTATAGTCATCAATTTCATATAATAGGCATTGCCCCCGATGTCGATAAGAGTTGTAGGATTAATTATGCATTTGGCTCTTTTATCAGCATAGTTAGTCATAAACTCCAAACTGTTGAAGGTATAGTCATCAAATACATATCATATGTATAACCCCCCATGTCGATGATACTGGTAGGGTCAATTATGTCTTAAGTCAATTTATAAGCATAGTAAGCTGTCATTGTCGTACTTTTTAAGATATAGCCTCCAAATTCTTATCATTTACATAACCCCAGACAAAAAAAAGGGCCACAGGATAACGTATGCCTGAAGACCACTTACAAGCATAGTTGGCTGTAATTTTCGAACCATGTAAAATATAGTCACCAAATTCATAACATAGTCATCGCCCTGATGATGAAAAGGTCTGCAGGATCAAGCATACCATAACCCTACTTACATGCATAGTTCCCCACCATTTCCCTCCCACCAAATCTATAGGCATCAAATTCATATCATAAACATCGCCTGTGATGAAGAACAAGGTGATAGGGTCAAGACAACTTTAAAACATCTTATATGCATAGTCGAACACTATTTCCCACACCGAAGCTAGTCACCAAATGCATAACATATACATCGCCACCAACAACAAATAGGATGGTAGTGCCAAGTATGCCCTAAACCATTGTTTAAGCATAGTTGGCTAACATTTCCCACTCAACATGGCTATAATCCCCAAATTTATAACATGGGCACCACCCCTGACAACGAAAAGGCCCTCAGGGTCAAGTAGGCCAAATCCACTTATAATAATAGTTGGCTGTAATTTCCAAACCTTTTAAGATAGTCACCAAATTCATTCCATAGGCATCACCCCCGACAACTAAAATGGATGCAGGACAAGTATGCCTTAAGTGCACTTATAGGCATAGTTGACAGTAATTTACAAACTGTTAAATACACAGCCACCAGATTCATAACATAGGCATCATCTCTGACAATGAAAAAAGACCACAGGATCAAGTACACCTTAGCCCATCATATAAGCATAGTTGAATACATTTTCTCATGCACAGAAACTATAGTAACTAAATTCCTATCATAGGCATCACCTCCAATGAGAAACAGGGTGGGAGGTCCAAGTATGCCATAAGCACATTTATAAGCATAACTGGCCATCATTTCCCACCCACCAAACCTACAACAACCAAATACATATCACAGTCATCACTTCCAACTGCAATAAATGTGATAAGCTATGTTAGATGAATAGTTGGATAGCAATCCCAAATCTTCGAAGTTCTCCAACATGTAACGACCATCCACACATGTAAATAAAAAGAAAGGTAGGTACATGCAAGTGCGTTAGAAAGTTACCATTGTATGAACGAGTGTAGAGTCTGAAATAGCAAACACATACACGACTTGCACACACTCGACAATAACCCACCATCGCACTTGTCGTCTGCTACCACAGGTGTCAACCAACTCGGATATACTGTTCAACACAGCTAGCCCCTTTTGTCCACCACCATCCAGGTTGTACATATATATTTGTTTATAAATATGACGATACAAACATAAATAAATGCAAGCATTGTTAACATATCACAAATAAATATATGCAAAAAATCCAGATATATACAAATGCACTGCATGCCTAATGTACATAGTTGTGGGTAATGACAAATTACATATATAGTAATAAAAACCACACCATTACTCCTACACAAGGGCCAGTGGTCCGAGTCCTCATTTGGCTTGGTAACCCTTAAGAACAAGTCATATACTGGAAAATAAAGCAAAATACAATTGTGCCAATAACAAAGCGTACATAGTCGTAAGTTACACTAAAACATGTACATGTTAATATAAATAAATGCCATCATCCTAATGCAAGGGTGGAGGAAACTAAGTGTAAAATATATGAAAACATCCTATACATGAAAAATCAGTCTCATAACAAACAATAAAGGACTATCATATATGACAGTACTTCCGAGCATGATGTCATAGCAAGCCACAATATACAAAAAAATACCCGATGGTGCCACAGTCCATAATAGTGATGCCAGTGTTGCTATCATGCCAATAAGTTCAGTAAAACCTAGAATGCACGTCGAAATGAGAAAGAACGAATAATACAAGGCCCAACCACAAAAATGTATACTATAAGTCAAGTGCAAAACATACTACTGGACTTGTAAAGACCGTGTTCCTTTGCTTGCTACAAAACAACATACATTATAAACCATTAGCTATGCAAGAGAGACATCACTCCTATGCACTGATGTAAACATATATAAAAATCCACCATAAAAGCAAATAGTTATTAGCATTTAGCATTATCTGTATATTACATGAGCATCGAGCACTGTATGTTATGCTAGACAAAAAAGAAAATACTTCTGCGAAGCCGAGAAGCAAAAGTGTGGTAAGGTCAACAGTGCTACATACTAACACAAACACAGTTTTAGATTATGCTAGACAAGATCAGACCATCCTGGTCAGTACAACAGAATACAACAGAATAGCAAACGTCTTCCATATAATCCGACTGGAAGTAAACCGTCAAATTCAGAGTACAGCCAACACTTACAACACTAGCAGCAGAACGAGTCCGACCCGACCGATGTTGGGCGATTAACTAACATCTTAGGAATCTGTAAGGCAGTCTAGGCAGTCGACCAACAGTGCGAACACAATGCAGGTCTCAGCAAGTCGAACGGATGGCACAGAACACTAGCAGAGAGAGGGAGAGAGAGATGCATCACGCTCCAGGGTAGCAAACCAGCTGAGTAACACATGCACTTCCCCTTACGAGAGGAATTCAGTTATACAGGACAAGGTAACAATTCATCCATTTGCAAATACTACATACAAAACCACATACATTAAAACCATTAGTCGTGCAAGAGAGGCAGACTGATTAAAAAAATAATTATAGAAGAAAAATAGTTACAACAATTTGCCAATAAATTGTATATTGTGCGAGAATCGAGTGATGTAAGTTATATCAGGCGAAAAAATTTACATTGTGAAGTACGTGAACGATAAGGACAACCCTGCTACATACTGATGCAAACTGATATAAAAATAAAATCTTAAGGAAGATATTTATAAGCACTTACCATACATTGCAATCACATATTGGACATGAATGTCCCTTCACGAGGTATAAGGGGTGAGGGGGTTTGAGGTCAATTTCGACTATGGCATGCGTAGTGCCATAAGATTAACCTGGGAAGGGTCTCGGACATAACACAAACTGGTGGTATTCTTTTTGCAGGGGAGGATACTAACTAATGCTATCCTGTCCAATGTTATTTCAGGCTCCCACACACCCCTCTCCCCATGTCACTGTGCTTTGATTGGTTGTTGGTTGAGACAGGGCATCATTTATGGAATAAGTCCTTTTATAAAAATAGTTAGTCATTATTTCCAAACCATAGAAGCTATACTCATCAAATTCATAACATACACATTGTACCTGCTGTAGATATGAGTGATAGGGTGAAATATGCATTATGCCCTTTTATAAGCATAGTTACATATAAGTTCCCATCTATAGAAGCTATAGTCATCAAATTCATAAAATACACATCATCCCCAATGTAGATAAGAGTGATAGGGTCAAATATGCATTACGTGCTTCTATAAGCATACTACTCAAAATTACTGAACTATCGAAGCTATAGTCATCAAATTCATCACACACACATCATCCCCAATGTAGATAAGAGCAATAGTGTAAAATGTGCATAAAGTCCTTTCATAAGCATACTTACTTATAATTTCTGAACCATTGAAGCTATAGTCATCAAATTAATAACACAAATATCCCCGATGTAGATTGATAGGGTTAAATATGCATTAGCCCTTTTATAAGCATAGTTACTCATAATTTCCCATATACGAAAGCCATAGTCATCAAGTTCATAAAATACACATCATCCCTAACAACAAACAGGACCATGGGGTCAGTCACAAGTTAAGTACTTTTATAAACATAGTCACTCATAATTTCCCATCTACAAAGCTAAAGTCATCAAATTCCTAACATGTAATTCAACCCGACAACAAACAAGACCACAGGGTCAAACACAAATTAAGCACTTCTATAAGCATAATACCTTATCATTTCCCCTCTACTGAAGTTATAGTCATCAACTCATAACATACACATCAGCCCCAATAACAAATAAGACCACAGGGTCAAACACAAGTTAAGTATTTTTATATACATAGTTACTCATAATTTCCCATCTACCATAGCTATTGTCATCAAATTCACAACATAAACATCAACCCCATCAACAAACAAGACCACAGGGTCAACCCCACCTAAAGCCTTATTAGAAGCATAGTTTCTCATAATTTCCCATAAACCAAAGCTATACTCATCAAACTCAGGCTCTGACCACCAGTGAGTGGAATGCTACTAAGTTAGATTCCCGGACAACATATTAAAAATCTTTATTAGTTTTTTCTCAACTCTCAGACTCTGACGAATGGTGAGCAGATTGGTGCTGAACTCTATTCACATTCAGGGTACTGCCATTTTATTCAGTTTTTATTAGTTTGAATTTTAAACAATGAACGACGAGCAAGACCCAGCAAGGTAAATAGATTGGTGTAGTAAGCAATGGGTGACTACATGAAGTAGTATTTACATATTGGTTCAACACTCATACCTTTCATTCGGATACAAACTTTTTCATTCCGATACAAAGACACAAACAGTATAACACTACCACACACACATACACACAGTATAACACACACACACTTGTACACATGCACACATACTCACAAAGGCACACAGTATAATGCATACACTCACACACATAACACACATACACACTCATACACACACTGTACCACACACACTCACATGTATGGAGTATAACACACATACGAACAGTATAACACATACACACACTCCAACACACAGTATAACACACTCACACACAAACACACACACTCACACACTCACACACACAACTCATTTACACATACCATACCAGCCACTTTCAAAACTGCTATCATCAAACCATACAATCAATACTAATTACTTGACAAATATATCTACATATCATACAACTCAAATTAACAGATTTAAAGTATAATGATATGCAAAAAAGGAACAACGTTTCCAAAATTCAACTTTTCTATTTTACTATATAAAACCATTTAAAGAAAAATTAAATCCAAATTAAACACTCAAATCACTCAAATTGTTTTTCCCAAACTACATGTAACAATAAAGACTTGTTTATTTCATTATTATTTTCTAATCAAAGAATGTTCTTTAAGATCTGCTCTTTTTAACTATTGCTTCGGCCCTTCTAGAATACTTAGATCTTAACCATCTAACAAGTATTTACACAATTAAACCTTGTTTCATCTCTCAAGAAGCTTAAGTGTTGTTTAAATGCAACTGTATTTAACTACTTCGAAAATCGCCGTCGAAACATACGTACTGATTTAGTCACTGCTCAAACCTAAACGAAGCTAATCACAGTGAGACAAACATATCCTTTGATACAAATACCAACGAGGTATTTACACACATATGAATTACTAAGTTAAACATGTTAAAATTAAATATTTCTTTAAGATTAACATTATTGTGTATCTATAATTAAGTTAAAGACATGCTAAATTAATATAGCATAATAACACACACGCTAAGTACTCATTATGCAAAAACATCAACTTTACATAGTGCAAGTCGATGCATCTCCTAACATACCCTATCATAATCAAATACATTTTAATCTTTCTAATTATTCTAGGAAGACTGTTTTGTGAATGGCTGACAAATTCTCGACAGTAATTATTCTAGTCCAGCCTTTCTAGTTCCAAAAAAGGAGCAGGGGAAATATCGAGTGATCTGTGATTACAGAAAGGTGGACAAGAAGATCTATGTAGATCCGTACCCCTTTCCGACCATTAAATCAGTGTTTCAGCACGTGGGAAAGGCTAGGTACTTTTCAGTTTTTGACATAAACTCCAATTTCTTTCGGTGTGACTTGCGTCCAGAGTCATGTGGCGTGTTAGCTTTTGTCACCCAATGGGACTAATTCCAATGGAAAAGATTGCCCATGGGAGTAAACTGTCGACCACAGGCTATGTCATAGGTTCTCTTTCATGTCCTGGGTAAACACCAGAATAAGTTCCTGTTTACCTACACCGATGATGCTTGTGTTTACAGTGAAACTTCTGATGGACAGTTAGAACATCTGAGATGCTTTCTACTTGCTTTACATGATGCAGGTCTTACAGCGAACCTGGACAAATGTACATGGGCCGAAATCTATGTTAGGTACCTGGGTTTTGTTATTTCAAATGGACAATTATTGATCGACCCAGAAAAAATAAGGACAGTGGTTAACTTTCCCGTACCAAAGAACTTGCGAGGTGTTAGGCGATTTCTGGGAATGGTGGGGTTTTACTCCAAATTCACCCCTGACTTTGCACATATTCCTGAGCCATTAAACACTTTGAAGCGCAAGGGAGTAGAGTTTTCTTGGGATGAGGGAAAAAAACATGCTTTTCGTGTTCCCAAGGAAAAATTAGCCACCCCCTCCTGTCTTGCAACTACCCCGTTCTGACAAACCTTTTGTACTCCAGGTGGAGTGTGGGTGTGGTTTTGTGTCAGTGAGAAGGTGATAGTCTGGTGCCTTTTGCAATATGCCGGCAGACTCCTGAAGCCACCACAGAATTGATTCTCAGCCTATGAGAAAGAAGTTCTTGACACCCTGTTTGGGATGGAAAAATTTAGTGATTATCTTGAGAGTGGTGCATTTGAACTATTTACAGACAACCAGGCACTAAGCTGGTTTTTGACAACAAATAAACCAGCTGGGTGGTTAGCGAGGTGGTTGGTTCGCCTCACCCGCTTTAGGCTTACTGTCCAACACATAAAGAGTGCAGATAATGGAGTGACTTACACCCTCTCACGCATGTTTAATGCTGAGGAGTCATATGAAGATACCCCTGACTTGGTAACCATAGTGGAGGCTGAGTGTTTTCTGCCATAAGACGTAGAATCAGTAAGTGTAGAAATCCAAACTGACCCTGTAAAACCCCCCGAAGAGGTAAGTGTTCTTTCTGATAGTAAAACTAGTAATTTCTCTGTACAACAGAGAATATATTTGATCCTCCTGATAGTAAACCTAGTGATTCTTCTGAAAATGCCGAAAAGATTATTGTTGTGTCACTAAATAATAAAACAGATACTTCTTTTGTAAAATAAATTGGTCAGCAAACTCAAGTACGCCAAGAATTCCCTCAGGTGTACTTAAAGCTCCAGCATTATCAGGAGTAGACCCTGAGTGTATCAACAGCAAGTCTTATGTTGATGCTGGAAAAGGGGACCAATATGAAATCCATAAAGGTATCATAGGGTATGTAAATCCTAAAACTAAAAATTTGAGTTTTTTGTACTCAAGGCTTTGCATGGGTCCATTTGTCAGTACTTTCATAACACTTATTTTGGTGGGCATCTGGGCCGAGACAAAACTCTTTCGCACATTCTGGAGATGTTTATTTGGCCAGGGCTTGCAAAGGAAGTTGAAAATCTAGTCAAAGACTGTGAGGAATGCCAAAATGCAAAACCCCGAAATGCAAAAATTGTAAGTCCATATGGTGCAACTGTAGCAAACTTACCGTGGGAACGGTTGTACTTACATGTATTTGTTCCCTTGCCCCACAAAATATATGGTGTTACTTAGATGTCTTTGTTCCCTTGCCCCACAAAATATATGGCGTTACTTCAATTTTAGTGGCAGTTGATAGCTTCAGTAAATTTGTTTTCTTTTTCCCCCTCTGATGCATGAAATTTCCCGAGATTTGTAAAATACTCAGTCAGAGATTTTTCCCATTTTTGTGTCTCCTGCTCGTGTGGTAATGGATTATGCTACGTATTTCGTTTCTGTTGAAATTAAGAATTTAGCTTTTTAATGGGGGATTAAAATGATTCAGACCACCCGTTACTACCCAAAAGCGAATGCAGTAGAGTACTACAATCGAAACCTGAAAGCTGCATTAAGGGCCTTTCAAGTACGTTCCCGTAAGGAACAGGACAATTCCCTCTATCATATTTCCTTGGCTTTCAATAATGTAGTCAGTAGCACCACCAAAAAGGTGCCCGCTGAAATATTTTTCGGCAGGAGTCTATTTTTCCCCCCCCCCCCCATACATGCTTGGGGACTCCATGAGTTTTGCTGGGAAGCTGTTGACCGTAAGGATTTGGAGGAGATTTGGGAAGAGGCTACTCAAAACCTCAAGAAGTACCATTCCAAACTCGCTTCTAGGGCCACATGCAATACTGGGTTTTTCAGTTACGACCTGGAAATAAGGTCTACTTGGAGATGCATTACCTTAGCATCCAAACTGCGGTGTTCAGCTCCAAACCTGTCCCCAATTTTTTCAGGTCTGTTTGTGATTAAATAGTTCATTTACCCAGTCACTGTGTTAATCGAGGACGTGAATCATTCTGGGAGTTATAGTAAGGCTCATGTGAGTCAATTAAAATCGGGTACTTCTCAATAAACTTTAGATCTGCATGTAGCCACTGGAACGATGTTTCTTTTAGTAGTGTATAGCTTTAAGAGGTTTTTTTTTTCTGTGTAATGTATTGATCCTATCATCCTATCAATTTGTAGTTTCATCTTGTAAGATTTTGGTATCTTGTTCTTTGTCTTCATTTCTGAAGACTCCTGGTTGTCCTCTCATTCTTGCTCATCTTCATAAGGTAGTCATCTTCATTTAGTTTTAACGTGTGCTCATGCTCATTTCGTAAGGGTTTCCATATTCATGTTGATATAATAAGTTTCATGCTCCCGATCATCACAGTGTGGCTCACGCTCATGTATATGTTATGATGTATTAAAAAAAAAACCTGATATGGTATATCTATTAGATGTAGGTTGATTTACTGCTTCGGCAGGAAACAAGATGTCCGACGCGGTTGCATGTCGACACTCACGTCATGCTCGCACGTAAGTCTTCCTTGTACTGCAAGAGCAAACTCTGTGATTGGTTGGCGACATGGCCGCCGGCATATTGTGACGTCATCTCCTACAGCAACCAGTTGCAACATACTTTTGAAATGTGCCAGAACAATCTTTGCCTCCTGATTGGAGGTTTAATTATCACCACCCCTATAGGGGTTATTGTAATTTTGCTGTATAAAATACTTCATGCTGGTTCAGTCAGCAGACAAGGACAGCTTGGTGTCCAAATATAAGTAGAAACAAAATTGTAATGTTTTGAAACAAGAAGCAAAGGCCCGTCAAGCCAAAGATAAGGACATCCTTTATGTACTAGTTGTAGGCGCTTAGAAATATAGCACATTTTAAATTGGAATTCGTTCAGTTCCAAAGAAATATTTTATCGGCATGTTTTAAATGTTAAAATATTTATTTTTCCGAAGATACTTTTGAAGGAAAAATGTACCTTGAAATGAATTGAAGTTTGTAAACCCTTTAAAATAGGTAAAATGATGGCAAAAGTAATCTTAAAACCGTCTATGTTTGCGTCTGGTAGAGTTTAATTAAAAATCAAGTTGTCAGTTGGACATTTCAGAAACTCAAAATAATGTAATAATTTTAAAGTTGTTTTTAAATCATTATCCATTAGGAACTTTGAGTTTTAGGATCCAGTCGTTTATATGGGACATAGAAAAATTAAAAGATTAAATATTGGAATGTTGATTATTAACTTTAAGGCTGTCCACGTGTGGGGCATCAGGAAGCTGGTCACGTATGACATCAAATTTTCCACGTGCGACCTAAGACACTTAAAATATTAGTACTTCTTCCAGTTGTCTTGCACTTTATAGCTGCCCAAGTGTGGGGCATCATTCACTTGTTCATGTATAATATGAAGTGTTCAATGTGCAACCTAAAATACTTACGGTGGAATTCATAGTAAGCATGTGAGCAATACTTGAAACAAGAAATACTTATACTAGTGCTAAGCATGATTTTCAATTCATAGTGTCAGATACAAGTATTGCTTATTTTGATAGCTGTAAGTAATGCTTCATGAAGCACTGCTTCATGAAGTACTTCTTAACGTGTATTCACAGTAACAAAATACGTTTTACTTATTTCTCAAGTATTCATAGTTAAAGAAGCATTGCTTATTTATGGATATAAGTAGTACTTCATCAAGCCTACTTCTTTGTGAACTTAAGCACTGAATATTTATAATTGGTCTAGGTTATTCACAAAATATTTTTATTACAGATAATTTTGAATGTTTCTTATTTTTAATATATTTTAGGGACTGGTGTATAACAAGAAAATAACCACACGTTTTTACATTAAAATGTCGCACATTCAGATTCAGCAAAAAGAAACGGTCTTTCGTTTTCTAATAAATACAATTGTAAATTAATACTTATCACGAGCACCGACATTAACAATTACGGTGAAATATTCATTACACTCAAGCGAGCCGATTTTTATACCTAACGAATATTTAGTTAACATTTTAGCTTTGATGCTAACAAAAGGCTAATTTAAAAATCACGTAATAAATTTTAGTATACAAACCTGTGCCACCGCATCATTTTTATTAAATAAATACATAACACAAACAGAACATGCCTAAAACAGTTAGGTTATGATCGAACGTGTTTGCCGAATGAGTACTGAAAGAGGTTATGTTGGATGTACAGTCTATTTTTATGTCTGGGGCTCTCTTTTATTTTATATTTGGGAAGAAGTATGCTGGTGGGGGTGGGGATCTTTAGTTTCAACGTATTTCATGAGACGATATTGTTTTGCAGTTATTACGAGTGTGTCATTTTGAATTGCACGGTGATCCAGCAATAAACACACTTTTACCGAAGTTAACCTTACACTCGTTGGCTGTACAACACATGCGTAGTAAACAAATATTATTTTTACAAGACAAAAGAGTTGATAGTGCTGCCTTTTTAGAGCATTTGCATTTCAATCATTATAGTAATTGTTTCGAAATACATTATTTACTAAACACGTTAACTTACTGTTTGTAAATAGCAACCTCTCAAACACGTGTTTTTATATGGAAATCCTTGCACGAACGCTTCACTACAATAATGTTTGTCCATCACTGATATGAAATAATTTATTTGCATAATCATTCGGTAAAATCAACACATTGCCCATTCCATGAAACCAACAAACTTAAAACCTTGGAAAAAACATAAATACTATGAGTATGTAGCTTCGTGGGGAACGGCACGGCAGCTGGAAAATGGTGGAATGAGCCATTATGGTAAAACAGATGCCGATAATATTACATTTCACCCAAGAAAACTACTAAAAAGGTACCTGCAACCAATCACGCCTAATGAAAGCACATACGAAAATAATTAACTACCCATAAAATTTTTTACAACACCAACAAGGTACTCGAATAAACGTGATAAAAATGAGTAAAGTTCACGGGCACTGGAGTGCTATTTTCTTTCATTATTCGAGACGGTATTCAAAAATTCCAATATTCGCACAGACCCGTGTTTGCAATACGAGGTCTGAAACACAGGTTATGTCGACTGAACGGTAGCATGAGACGTAAGCAAGCACTTTTACGATCGATAATATCGTTCGCGGAATGGTGATTATTGTCGCTCGATGGAAATGTCCAGATTTATATGTTTACAAGGTGTCGTAGGTGTTAAATTAACTGAGATATCATTAAAACGAATATACACACAACATAATCGTCGCGTATGCACGTCCACATTAGGTTTTTTTTTTTAGCACGGCTAACAAAGTTCCGAAAAAATTATTACATAACACATGAAACTAATACGTTCTTATTGCACATACGATTATTTTAATTTCAAATATGCGATAAAACTAATTAATATTATTCAAAATAGCAGTGAAAAATAAAATAATAACAAAGTAACGTTCTAATTCATTTGTCTGGGTGACTGCTGTAAATAAAGTGACAAATTTATCTATGTTATGTTGGTATTGATATTATACAGATATTTATTTCCATACTTCAACAAGCACAACTTGGCCCGAATAAGTAGTGCTTATACAATAATTACTTCGTCAAATAACGATTTATGAATTCATTCGTCAGATAAGTAGTGCTTGAAGAAGAAGCACTACTTCATGAAGTATAGCTTCTTTGCCAAACAAGCCTCAGACTATGTATTCCGGCCTTAAAATATTATTAATGTTTCAAGTTCTCTTGCACTTTAATAGCTGCCCACGTGTGGGGCATCATGAAATTGTTCATGTATAGTATCAAGTTGTCCACGTGTGACCTTAGAAACTTAGAATATTAGTACCTTTTCAGGTTTTCTTTCAATTTAAATTCGCCCCTGTGTGGTCTGATACCAAGTTGTCCACATGCGACCTTATAAACTTACAATAATCAATCACGTATCACAGCAACATTTTATGTCAAACAAATAAAATAAGTAAGAGATGTTGTAATTGTGGTTAAATGTATTTAAAAGGCCAACATGCCGATATAATGTGCGTTTGCACAGTGAATTAAGAAAATAACAGCTATTTTGTAGTAAAAAAAAAATCTTTTTAAATAATTAAGGTAACATTCCAGTGCCACCCATCCTCAGTAATAAAACGTAGCGAGGTTTTGCATTGCATTTTGCATTAGTATTTTTACATTATTAATCAACTCTCATTTTAATTATTACATCGTTTCATTACGCCCATGGGCGTCGACCTGCGTCAACTTCAAGGGTTGGGGAGGGGGGGCAATGCTAGGTCAATGTAGGATGTATGTAGGAATTAGTTCCTCGTCGACTGCAGGGCCATATATATATAAGTATATTTATACATACACTTATGTGTGTGTTTGTGACAACTAATTTATAAGAGATGCATACAAATTTAATTGAATAATCATTGAAATTTTTAAATTTACGATAATGCAAGGTTTTAAATTTCTTAAAATGTTTTATTTACACATACAGAATTTCAACCAACCAATTTTATAAACGTCGTAATGGGGTAGAGAGTCTGTCTATAGCGCACGCTATCCATACTGCTGCCTAAGTACCTACTGTACTGCAATATGCATTGAATTTAGCCTCGTACTTTTTATCACCAAAACCACTATTTCGTAGATTAAAACACTTCCCCTGTCTGTGGCATGAAAAACTTTTTCAGTTCCTAATGGAAAAGAGGTAATGATGCTTTGTTTAAGTATGGCCATGACGTCCTTAAATTAATGCTTCATGGATTATGTATCTCGGCGCGTATACTGTACCTCAATTAAGGCGTATGTTTTATTCCGTACTTATAACTGTGGTAAATACAAAAAAGGGCTACAACACAATTTAATACAAGCAGTGTTGTAAGTAAAAATAGCTGCCTGGGTGCCAACATATGAATTTACATTACTTTTAATTTAGTTTGTTAAATTAATAGTGACAACATTAATAAGCAAGATTGTTAACACGACATGACTACTGATAGCTAAGTCTAAAAATTGCAAACATTTATGAAAGACGATGCAAACTGTAATGTGCATCGCAGTGTACAGCTCTGAAAGTACTAGTTTACCCCACGTTTTAAGAGAAAATCTTAGCATAATACCGCACAGAATACATAATCGAGTACTGTTTGTTGTAATCTTTTCACTGAATGTGAATTTTCATTAAGATAGCCATAGCCAATATAAGCCCATAAAACATTGTTACCATAATCTATGCCATAATATTTATTTAAATTATTTTTTAGTAATATTTAGAGCAAGCAACCAGAAATTTATACATTCATAAATCACTGACACATTTGCATTTCCAAGTTCTGTTAATAAAATTTGATGATATATAAACATACTAGCTGTTACCCACAGCTCCATCCGCGGGCAAAATTCAAACCTTAATTATAATGACCAGGTGCTCTATCTTAATTGTTCTTCTTTATCACCCTAATATTTTGGATTCACTCGAAGGGTACTTTCATCCCGAATAAAAAAGAGACCACCAACCAGCGCCTACTCAAATAGTTGGTAGCATATTTGATATATTCCCTAAGAAACCTTTCTCTTTTCCAGGATATAAAGTACACTACGTGCTAATACAGAATATAATCTACCCCTGTGCCACATTTCATCCAAATCTGTCGATCTGTTATGATGTGATTGAGTAACAAACAAACATACAAACTTTCGCATTTATGATATTACGATAATTGGCGTGCTTACTATTTATATCTTCACATTCCTGAAAGAATTACGTAATATTCTGGCCACTTCTTGTTGCACTCTTAAATTAATCTGTATACTACATTGCGAGTCGAGTACAAAGACATTTTAATCAATTCATACAACGACTTCACTACAGTATGGGTCCTGGAATACTAACTCACAAAATTTCTTGCTGGCCGAGCTTGAAGCAAGCAAAGCAAAGTATTAAGAGATTAGGGCGTCCTTAGCCATGGTAATGGCGAATGGGTGTAGAGGGGGAGGGGGGCTAATGATGGCCGCCGAGATCCAAGAAAGAATGCGATGGAGAGGAGCAGGGGACACGAGCAGGTAGAAATAGTGTCTTAAAGATACCTTTCAGGAATAAGGGTAGGTTGAGGTATTATTGCCTTTGTTAATGATACACACTTGAATAGGTACTTGAAACATGATGTCAGTTGAATATTACTGCTTACTTTCATGGTAATAGAATGTGAATAGATGAGGGAAGAATAATTATAGATAAATGAAAAGTATTTGGTTAAACTGGTCAAAATTGAGCTATGAGTTTTTAAAAATTATCTTAATCAAGGGATGAGATTTACCAGCACTTGCCACCCCTTGCCACCCCTTGCCGGATACTTAGGGAGGGCAATGCCTCCCCAAGTGTATATATATATATATAATGTTGTAATTGTAACACTCACTCGTCTACAAGTATATGTCTTATCCAATTCAATACTTAATAACCCGTTTAAAGAGGGTCATAAAAGTTTAATGCTTCATAATCTCAATACCACTTAAGTAGGTAGGCATCAAGCGGGCTGCACGGGTTAGCGACCGCAATTCGTTTGCTCTGCCGCGTCTACCTCGAGGAAGGTTGTACACCCCTCACACTATTAGTCAAGTTCATGGCCATGGCCGAGCAACTTCATGCGAGCGCAGGCTACCGTCATAAACACTACCGGCAGGCCTCACACGCAAACTCCAATACCATTTCACGCAAGAATGAAAGCGAGGCAGCTCCCTGCCCCGATTATCTTGCTTCGTCACCTCTTCTTCCATTCGCTTCCTTTCTTTACCGAAGAGGGCTTCAACCCCACCAATTTCCCGCTGTCGGGAAACAGACGTACACCATCAGGTCGACGAATACTGTAACACACCACCAAGAGTCAGTTCCAGAGTTGGGGACCAGCTCTTCACGAAGCAAGATGGTAATGTAGCAGTCTGAACCCACCCTTAGCTAACGTTCGTGCGTGAAACCAGCATCACACGAAGCGGGTAAGCAGGACACGAGGGATTGCGACAAGCGGTAATGGTAAACAGCAGGCGTGACATTAAACAAATGCAATATAGGCCAGCGCGAGGCTCGTCGCGAGGCCAGACGCCTTCTAGACGCGTGAGACGCTGTCTGGACGTCAGCCAGTGGCCGATCCCAAGAAGGACCACGAAAGGGGAGTGCCGGAACCGTCGTTGCGATACGCCGAGGGACGCAGCCTTCGGCAACATACTTAAGGTGAAACAGTTCCAGTGATACCTCGTAAGGACATTAATTACATAACCGACAGAGTGGCTATTACACAACATTTAGTAGTAAAATGTATTGCTCTCCCGGTTAGAGATATAAATATATATTAAAGTGTTGTTCTCTTGTGAGTTTCAAGTTATATATATTAAGACGTTCAACCCCGCCTTTATATTTTACAAGCCCCTAGTCCACTTAAAAGCTCATATAGCCAGGCGGAGTCGCTTATAGTACATTAGTATATATTTATATTGGCTGGAGTACGAATACAGTACAACGTGCAACTTTAGAAAACTTAAATTTTTGAATTTATTAGTACGTTGTGAGCTCTGCCCATGTGTGGGGCACCAGAAAATTAAACATAAATATTTTGGAAAGATATTACTCTATTTTGTCTAGTCACATTAAAGTGGAACATTTTAGTAGTTATTTAAAAGCAGATATAGTCATGTGGACTATAAAAAAATCCAGAATTTTGTAGCTGTTTTCTAGAATGAATTGTTTCTGTGAGCATTTTAAATAAAAAATTAGTAGTGCATTATTAAATGATTAATTAAGTTTTCTAGTCAAAACGTTATAATTTTGTTCAAAGAAATTGAACTTATATATGTTGAACTATTTGTATTATGATGTTACTGAATGATTTTTATATAAATACTAGGGAACCCAGCCCGTGACCTTTTTTTTTTTTTTGTATTGTCACGGGGCTAGAACAGTTACCACGTTAAGGAATTTGGTTACCATACAAAGACTGAAAAAAAGATATTGAATATATATATATATATATATATATATATATATATATATATATATGTGTGTGTGTGTGTGTGTGTGTGTGTGTGTGTGTGTGTAGGTAATAATGAAATCATGTGAAATTAACTCAACATTCAAGCGACTGAGGTCCCATTTAATATGTCTCTATCCACTTAGCCACTGCGGCCCCACTTAACATTGTTCTATCCACTGAGCCACTAAGGCCCCACTTGATATAGTTCTATCCACTGAGCCACTGCGGCCCCACTTGGAATCTCTCTATCAACTGAGCCACTAAGGCCCCACTTGGTATCACTCTATCCACTGAGCCACTACGGCCCCACTTGTAACCTCTCTATCCACTAAGCTACTAAGGCCCCATTTTATATATATATATCTTTCCACTTGACCACTGTGGCCCCACTTGATATAGTTCTGTCCACTAAGCCACTGTGGCCCCACTTAACATAGTTCTATCCACTGAGCCACTAAGGCCCCACTTGGTATCACTCTATCCACTGAGCTACTATGGCCCCACTTGGAATCTCTCTATCCACTAAGCTACTAAGGCCCCATTTAATATATATATATATATATATATATATATATATATATATATATCTTTCCACTTGACCACTGTAGCCCAACTTGATATAGTTCTATCCACTACGCTACTGTGGCCCCACTTAACATAGTTCTATCCACTGAGCCACTAAGGCCCCACTTGGAATCGCTCTATCCACTGAGCCACTGTGCCCCACTTAATTAACTCAATATTGAAGTGAGACATTTAAAGTAAACAAAAATGATATTCCATTACCTTAATATCTCTATGCAATATGCTCTATGCATCAATACAAAACTTTTCATAGGAAAAAAGTATTAAAAAAAATGTTTTTAGGGTAAAAGGTAATAATTGCGTAATCTGATCTTGCTGAAATTCGAACTTGCCTGTATTTTACCCTGAGGATTCGCTCTGCAAAATTTGAAGAACTTCCGCTGAGTTTCAGGGGACTTAAGAGTTATTAAAGACGGACAGACAGACAGGCACACTGACAGAGATCGCCTACTTATTATATAGGATACTATTCACCAAGTCCTGTGTTTGTTCTGTTTTTTGAATAGTAGATTTGAATGGTTGCTTTGCTCCTTTGAAGAAGTTTACTGTTTTAAGATTCTAAATATTTTTTTCTGGTTGGATTTTCGGCAAGTGTCTTATTACCCTTTATCACGTCCTTGATATAAGGACGTCGCACTGTTCACACTGCATGCTAGTTTGCATTACCCGTCTCGGGATGCCTCAGTAGATTTCTACTGGTTGTGTGGTGCGAACATCAGCATGGTTGCTGGACAGAAATATGTTACGTTATCAGGTCGATTGCTGTCTAGCCTGCAATGTTGAACATTTGGCCTCTCAACTTCTTTACAGTCGTTCATCTTTAAGTGTTGGAGGTGCCTTGTTTTTATTTTGCTGCTGCAGCTCGCTCCCATTGTGTCTTACTCCAGCTCCTGCAATGTGTTGTGTCTGTAATGGTAGCACTACTTTGAAAGCATTGTAGGCATGGGAGACAGCGAAGAATATTTTCGCACTGTTGCAGATAAAAAAGGCAGGTGCTTGTACATGGATTTTATTTCGTGTCGTGCATATGAGAGAATGAACTCTTTATGCAGGCATGCAAGCTCGGTTTCTTTGTCGAGTGCTGCAAGTGATGTAATATTTCCATATGCAATGATAGCCGATAAAATTTTCTGATCAGTAGAACAGCATCCCATAATTTTCACTATGTCCTCTCGATGAGAAAAAAAAGTTCTGGGCGATGTGTGGTGGTACGAACTGCTTCTATAGACCTAAAAGTGTGTAGGGTGGACCGAAGCGATATCCTCTACGAGCACCAGTTTATTAGAAGCGATATTTTAGAGATATGCTAATATTTAAAGCGTGATGTATTAAAACGAAATAAATTGTTACCTTGTGCTATATAACTGAATTTCTCTACTAAAGGGACATGCATGTGTAATATGTGATTGCAATGGTTGGTAAGTGCTTATAACAATTTTCCTTTACATTTTTTAAATATTTGTTTGTATCAGTGTTGACCTTATCGTACCTGTGCTTCTCGGCTTCGCAAAAGTATTTTTATTTTTTTTTCGTCTAACCTAACGTGCAGCGCTCGATGCTTGCGCAATATACACAAGTTGTTAAACGCTTGTAACTATTTTATTTTGTAATTTTTTTAAATATATGTTTGCATCAGTGTGTAGCAGCGACATCTCTCTTGCGCGATTAATGGTTGAAATGCATGTTGTTTCATATGTGCTTACAGTTCTGGTGCTATAAATAATATATATTCAAATAAGTACGTTTAAAAATAGTATTTAAAATGGATAAAATGTTACCTTGTGCTGTATAACAGAATCTTTCTTGTAAAAGGAAGTGCACGTGTGACTCGGCTGGTCTGCTATCCTGGAGCACGATGCGTGTGTATATATATATATATATATATATATATATATATATATATATATATATATATATATATATATATATATATATATATATATATATTAGTGTTCTGTGCCATCTGTTCGACTTGCCAAGACCTGCACGGTGTTCGTGCTGTCTGTCAACTGCCTGGGCTGCCTTACAGATTCCCAAGATTTTAGTTGATCGCGCAAAATCGGTTGGGTCCGACTAGTTCTGCTGCTAGTGTTGTAAGCGTTGGGTATGACGGTTTCGTTTCAGTCGGTTCGTATGGAAGACGTCTGCTATTCTGTTGTACTGACCAGGATGGTCTGGTCTTGCCTTGCATCATCTAAAGCAGCGTACCGAGCACAAGGATTGTGTAATATGTGATTGCAATGGTCGGCAAGTGGTTATAAACATTTTCCTTTGATTTTTTTTAAATATTTGTTTGCATCAGCGTGTAGCAGTGTTGACCTTATCGCACTTGTGTTTCTCGGCTTCGCAGAAGTATTTTTTTGTCTAAAATAACGTACAGCGCTCGATGCTCATGTAATACACACAGGATGTAAAACGCTTATAACTATTTGCTTTTATAATTTTTTTGATATATGTTTGCATCAGTGTGTAGGAGTGATGTCTCTCTTGCTCTCTTCTTTCCTGAACTTCTTGGCATGATAGCAACACTATTATGGACTGTGGCTCTATTGGATATTTTTTATATATTGAGACTCGCTATTATATCATGCTCGTAATGTACTGTCATATATGATAGTTCTTTATTTGTTACATGACTAATTTTTCATGTACAGGATGGTTATATATATTTTACACTTGGTTTCCTCCACCCTTGCTTTCAGCTGATGGAGTTTATTTATATCAAAATGTACATGTTTTAGTGTAACCTGCAACTATGTATGTTTTGTTATCGGTACAATTGTATTTTGCTTTATTTTTCAGTATATTGATGGTTGTTAAGTGTTACCTAAGCGTATTTTATCGTTACCCATGACTATGTACATCATGCATGCAGTGCATTAGTATATATCTTGATTTTTTCGCATATAGTTGATTGTCATATTTTAAACATGGTTGTATTTATTTATGTATATTTTGCAATACATATTATATATATATATATGTGTGTGTGTGTGTGTACAACCTGGACGATGGTGGACGAAGGGAGGCTAGCTGTCACTGAAGGGGGCCCGAGTTGGTAGACACCTGCGGTAGCAAAGGACAAGGGCGATGGTATGTGAGTGTCGAGTGTGTGCAGGTCGTTGTGTATGAGTGTGCTGTTTCAGACCCTACACTCCTACATGCAATGTTAAATTTGCGATGTACTTGTATGTATACCTATCTTTATTTTTTCTTTACATGTGAGAATGATCATTTATATTCCCGAACTTCAAAGGTTTTGGAATGTTGTCCAATATAACAGGGCTTAAGGCCTACTCGTTATTATCTCCTTGATTGCAGTTGGAAGTAATTATTGTGGTATGAATTTGGTGGTTGTAGCTTCGGTGGGTGGGAAATAATGGGCATCTATTCTTATAATTGCACTTAGGGCATACTTGGTCCTATCCCTCTGTTTGTTATTGGAGGTGATACCTATGATATGAATTTGGTGACTTAGCTTCAGTGTGTGGGAAATGGTATTCAACTACTATGCTTATACGACGGGCTAAGGTGTTCTTATCCTGTGGTATCTTTTGGTTGTTGCGGGTGATGACTATGTTATGAATTTGGTGGCTGTACTAGACAGTTCCGAAATTACAGTCAACTGTGATTATAAGTGCGCTTAGGGCATACCAGTCCTTTTCATTGTAGGGAGTGATGCCTATGGAATTACTTTAGTAACTATATCTTAAAAGGGTCGTAAATTACAGCCAACTATGCTTATAAGTGGGCTTAGTGCATGCTTGACCTGCAGACCTTTTCATAGTCGAGGTAAATAACTATGTTATGAATTTTGTGTCTATGTGTGACATGGTTAGGAAATTATTACTAACTATGCTTATAATTGGGCTTAGGGCATAATTGACCCTACCACCCTGATTGGCAATGGAGGGAAGGTCTTTTATATGAATTAGATGACTAAACCTTAAATGGTTAGAAAATTACAGTCAACTATGGTTATACATGTACTTATGGCATATTTGACCATGTGGTCAGTTTCGTTGTTGGGGGGAAGCCTATGTTATGAATACTTACAGCCTACTATGCTTATAAGTTGGCTTAAGGCATAATCGACCATACCACTCTCATCGACATGGGGATGATGCCTATGATATGAACAGTTCGGAAATTATGACTCACTATGCTTATAAAAGGGATTAACATATAATTGACCCTACCATCCTTATTGACATCGGGGGTGTTACATATGATATGAATTTGATGACTATTGCTTCAACAGTTTGAAAATTATTACCAACAATGCTTATAAAAGGGCTTATGTCATAATTGACCCTACCAGTCTCATCGACATCGGGGACGATACAAATAATATGAATTTGATGACTATAGCTCCATCAGTTCGGAAATTATGACGAACTATTCCTATAAAAAGGCCTAAGGTATAGTGAGGTATATTACATTAATGAGCACTACAAGCAGTACCTATAGTCCAAATTTTGTGACTATAATTTGAACAGTTCGGAAATGATGGTCAACAATGCTTATAAGTTCCTAGGGGTCAGATATAGACATGTTACACTTAAAACATAATCTGTGGTAAGATAACTGCTGTGCTGTATTTGATGCTCGGACTGTTTACATAATTAATTTTAAGTTATAAAATCTCTCATATGTCTTAAATTCAATATGGCATCGATAAAGTGCAAACAACCAAAGTTCAAAATGTTACTTTAGCATTCGATTTGGAAACACAAGTTTGAAAATATATATCACTTGGCATATTTACTAATACATTTATATGCTTACAAAATGCAAAATGGTGCTAGTCGTACTGACACAATTATATTTTCTGATGATATATTCTTATCTGCCTGAAAAAAAAGCGAATCTGTATACACATCACTCGATACACTTGTTTGTAAAAGTTAAATAAAAATATATATAATTAAATACATAGCTTTTATTTTATAAAATTATGTTTTACCAAATCGTTGGTTGTGACATCTTATGTTCCTTGAAAATACGTATTCATAGCCATGCTGTTCGATACACTTGTTTGTAAATGTTAACTAAAAATAAAGAAAATGAATGAAATATATTTTATTTCATGTAATTATGCATTATGAAACGATGGTTGTGACATCAAAATCTAATTCTTCTTGAAAATACGAGTTCGTAGACATACTGCTCAATAAACATGTTTGTAAAGTTCAACAAAACAAAATAAAATGAAATACATAACTTTTATTTTATAAAATTATGTTTTACCAAATCGATGGTTGTGTCATCATTATCTAATTTTTCTTGAAAATACGAGTTCGTAGACTTGTCGCTCAATACACTTGTTTAGAAGTTCAATAATAATATATAAAATTGATTACATGACTTATTTTATCAGATTTTGTATTACCAAATCACTGGTTGTGACATAATAATCTAATTATCGTTTAAAATATGAGTTTGTAGACACATCTCTCGATACTCTTATGTCTGACAATTTTAGAAGTTGAATAAAATTATTATTATTTATATATTACATTTTTATAGCACATCGAATTCAACATGACTCCGGACTGCTCTGGCTCATGGCCAAAACATGTATTCACTGAGGCAAATTGAGGAGAACTACTATTTTTAGCTATTAATGTATCTGCTTAATACCATAGGTATGTTTTTTTTTAGGAACTGTTACAATGGCAGGAAAGCTAACATTAATTTACAAGAAACATCTACTACTACAGAGGGTAAATTCTAGATGTTACGAAGGAAAATAGCTGAGAAATTCGAAGGAAAAACTACACATTTTAAAGGGATAAAAGGGATGGAATGATAGAGCATGAAGTGCAAAAACAAAATGGCGGAAGGAAACAATATGGCTCCCGGAAACAAGAGGGCCGCAGCTCAATTTCATGAACATCACGAAATGGCGGAAATCAAAGATGGTGGTGGTACCTCGGCACCTCAACCACCAGCCCTTGCCTTAGAATCGGCATTTTCCATCTACTCTAGTGCGTTCACACAAGTTCGTAAGTGCTCCTCGAGAAAATTGTTATAGCTTGAGTAAAACTGCTTGATGGCCAACTGAGCACGCATTTCTCCCTATACACTTTTGTTCCAGCAAATCTCTTCAAATGTTCTGCAAAATTCCCTCTCACGAGTGCACTGAATCGGGCTCAAATTCCCATTAATGGGATTCACTTTCCCTAAGAGCAGGGTCCACATATTGTAGAGTCTCTGTAGCTGCTGCTTTACATATTTCAACATACTTCAAGATACTGCAGAAACGTGTCTGGATTTTTTTATTTCTCGCACCTTGAAAGTAGGCTGTTCGTTAGCAAGTATTCGGGCCGCGGCAGGAACGGCCAGCTAGTGTATCTGGGGTATTTGCGATGCAATGGCCAAGGTACTTGGCACTGGCGGCTGCGCCTATCGCACTCCAATTTAAGAAAATTTAGCGAATACTCTAACTCCTGCACACACTCACTGGTAGCTTCGATGGCTTAACGTTGAGGTGGATAAGAGCTGGAAATTGAGGCCCTCAACCATCTTCAGCTTCACCATTTACTCACGCATTTCATTAATCTCTTCTCTCAGTGATACGCTTGCCTCTTCTCAGAAACTTCTCTTTAGCCGCCATTAATTAACAAGAAACCTGTTCGATTTGCGGAATAGCACTGTTTATGACTTTGGCAACGGGCTCTTAACGAAATGAATTCTCGCCTAACCGACAGCAACTCGCGAGGTAATGATGAATGGCTTACCTGGAACTCATTGCAATGATGTTTGAATAGACCTTCATTCCTCATTGGTTTGTCTGTTTTCTGTGCGTATATGGTTTGTAGTTTAGATTGAGTGGTATCGTAAGACATGAAATAAGTCAACTTTGGTGTGAAATTCTACAAAACGCAATTTATTCTTTTAAAAACATATTGAGAAAGCATTAAGAAACATGCCAAATACTTCTTTACGTACGGTTCTTTTTCAACTCGCACAGGTGTGAATTCTGTCTCAATTTAGACATAAAAGCTGATTTCATACAGACGAATGTCCTTTGGAAAAGTCACTCGTCAAAAAACCGGTTAGAATGAGAACGAATTTTTCCGGTATTCAAAAAGTCACGTATACTGTATTTTGTTCACAAGAGTTATTGTGAAAATCAGGAAAAACTGAATTCCCTGGCAATGTCGCGAGCGTCTGATACTCGTTTTTCTGGGATCTTTACATCTACGACAAAGTTAACATACATTTGTTGCGTTCATAATGTCTAAAATAGTTATTAGGATGTCAAATTTAGAGACTGTCATATGTTTCGCTGCAGAAGACACCTCTGAAACCAGCATCTTGACACAATGTAGAGACATGTTGAACATTAGCATCTCGGCAAACGTTTAACTTACAATGGAATTATTAGTCAAGTGTATGAACACTACTTGAAACATGTAGGGTTTATAATGTTGCTGTAAATGTTTACGGTGAATGAAGAAAACATTTCTTATTCTTAAACCTCGAATTACTTTTGCAAGGAGAATTACTGGTCGATGTTCTGCTTGGTGTTTTTCAAGTATTTCGTATAAAAGGATTATTGTACATTATAGCTCGCAAATTATTCTCTAAAAAATTTTGCTCGTCACGAACTTAGTGCGTTTGACAGCCAGAATGTTATTAGTTGTTTGTACCAAATACCGCTCAAATTGTAGATAAAACACGTGATGCTATTTAAAGTAAATAAAATAAAAAAACAATATATCCATCAAATTTATTGTT
The DNA here is from genome assembly GCA_029891345.1 of Dryococelus australis. NCBI lineage: Eukaryota > Metazoa > Arthropoda > Insecta > Phasmatodea > Phasmatidae > Dryococelus > Dryococelus australis. Next base: position 114,059,266 of record CM056998.1, on the reverse strand, counting down.
CCTTAAACGTCCTTAATTATATATACTACAGAGGAACTGTTTTTATAATATATCTTAATTAATAATAATCCCTTCTAAAGTAGAGGGTGAAAATAATGGAAAATGCACGGAAAGCCAAAATATTCTTGAGGATTCTAAGACAGCGAAATTAATGTATCTTCCACACGTTTCGGGGCCTATGAAAAAGGAGAATAAAACTGACGGCGATTCTGGCGTCACTGTTCGAAACCAGAACTCCCGTTATACCTTCAGTATTATAACTACGGGAAACTGGAATTCCGTGGAATTGGTGGCCTTTAGGCTAGACTCCACTGTCATTTGCATAGCGTACATTACCCTCACGCAACTTTATGTTCATCGGGTGGTGACCAAGTAAGTAAAATCTGTCCACGGTAAACTGAGCACTTTTGAAAGCCCCGCTTAAAATCGACTTGTATGCAAGTTGTGTATTCTCCCACCATACGTAAAATTATCACTGTTGTAGGCCTGGTCACTCTATTCATGCCTCGGTCAAGCGAAACTGTGAGTATTTTACCAATTTCCTAATTCTTCCACTTATATGCATTAAAAACAGAAGGCAATAGAAATAAATTCATTATTCACAGACGTTCAGTTAACGCCTTTAATCCAACAATAAGACCTTAAGAAATGTGACTTCTTCGCCTGCCCCCCCCCCCCCCAACCGTGTCTTTGGTACCATCTTTACTTGGCGCATGTCAGCCCGTTTAGCCGTTAATATATATGCAGGAATGGGCAGTGACTTTGTCGAAAGTTGATTCCCAAAGTCGTCAGTTAATCGCGAACAGCAGGAAGCACGGCAATGAGTCTTTATCCCCTCCCAGTAATTACAATCGGTATTTTCCATTTCTTCAACGTACTTATCGTTATTCCAAACCAGAGTGGTTCCTTCTTTCCTAGCCGCCCCAGCACACACATTTCGTTGAAGTTTCTTTGTCCAAACCTTTTCATTCTATTTACTATCAGCTATTGCTCAGTGTAAATCTGCTGCCATAATTTGCCAGTCCAATTAAAGTTACATTGTTTCCAATATAGAATTAAAATATTCAGCGATGCTTATGGAACAAAAATGATTAATTATAAAAAAAAAAAAGCAGCCATTCTCTTATTTCTTCTGTCTGTTCACTGCTTCATCATGAACTTCAATTGTTGCAGTGCTCTGTGATAACTGAATCGTCTCCGCCGAGCAAAACCGAGCGAGATGTCACAGTGATAAACATTCGGACTCGCATACGGTAGGAGCTGGGTTCAAATCCCAGTCCGGCCGTCCTGACATCGGTTTTCTACGGTTTCCCTACATCACTCCAGGCGAAAGCTGGGGTGATTCCTCACCACGAGCTATTGCCAGTTCCTTCTGCGTTGCTGCTCCGTCTCTAACGACTTCGTCAACTATAAGTTAAAGGCCCCGCCTGCCTGCATCGCTTTTCTCCTTTTTTCGGCCGAGAAGCGCGAGAGCTACAAAGGTTACACCGACACACGCTACAAGAGCGCCGTCGCCCTAAGCGCAGGCCTCTGAACTGGCACGCGGTGTTCTCGTAGTGCTTCGTGTATATATGAAACTTTCAGCGGTGACCCTAAAAGTCTGTAGAAAATTTCACTACATGCTCCTATCGTAGTTTGGCTCGTGTCCGGCTAGCATGTTTTTAAGATATGGCAGTCTGAAAAAAGCCATTTTTATCTACGTCCGAGGGCTCCGAAACAATATTTACAGAATGTGTGGCGACTTTAAAAGACCATTTTTTCCTCGTCTGGTGTGTGATGTATTTTCGTAGGTATACAGGAAGATCGTTCAATCGTTTCGTCTAGTAACTAGTACTTCAAACACCCTGCAGCGCAATGCGCCGGACAGGCAGGCAACACCCTTAGCGCAGTGGCCTGGTGTGGGATCGGCTTAGCGCGGCAGCCTGGTGTAAGACCGGCTTAGCGCAGTGGCCTGGTGTTGCCCTGCTTAGTGCGGTGGCCTGGTTTGGGACCGGCTTAGCACAGTAGCCAGATGTGGGACCGGATTAGCGAGTCGGCCTTGCGTGGGACTGGCTTAGCGCGACAGCCTGGTGTGGGATCAGATTAACGCGGCGGCCTGGTGAGGGACCGGCTTAGTGAGGCGGCCTGGTGTGGGACCAGCTTAGCATATCAGCCTGGTGTGGGACAGGCTTAGCATGGCAGCATGGTGTGGAGCCGCCTTAGAGTGGCAGCCTGGTGCGAGACCGGCTTAGTGTGGTTGCCTGGTGTGGGACCGGTTTAGCGTGGCTGCCTGGTGTGGCACCATCTTACTGCTGCTGCCTGGTGTGGGAGGGGCCTAGCAAGGTGGTCTGGTGTGGGAACGGGTTAGCGTAGCGGCCTGGTGTGGGACTGGCTTAGCATGGCAGCCTGGTGTGGGGCCGGCTTAGCATGGCAGCCTGGCATGGGACCGGCCTAGTGGGGCAGCCTGGAGTGGGACCGGCTTAGCGCAGCGGCCACGTGTGGGACCGGCTTAGCGCGGCGGTCAGGTGTGGGATCGGCTTAGTGTGGAGGCCTGGTGTGGGACCGGTTTAGCACGGCAGTTTGGTGTGGGACCGCCTTAGTGTGGATGCCTGTTGTGGGACCGGCTTTGCGCGGTGGCCTGGTGTGTGACAGGCTTAGCAGGTCAGCCTGGCTTGAGACTGCTTAGCACGGCGGCCATGTGTGGGACCGGCTTAGCATTGCAGCTTGGTCTGGGACTGCCTCAGCATGGCAGCCTGGTATGGGACTGGCTTAGCGCGGCGGGGTGTGGACTATCTTATTTAAAGGGCAGGCTTTCACATGTTTAATTGGTCTAAGCATTTTACAGCTACATTTCACCTCATCTTACAACAAAAACACTGTCAGTTTTTGTCCTGGCAGCATTGCCACAGATAGTTTTTTTTTTTTCCAGATTGTTGATACCCTGAAAATTGCAGGTAAAATAAAATTTGTAGACTGAAAAAAAAAAAAAAAAAAAAAAAAAACAAAAAAAAAAAAACACAACCCCAAACTCTTAAGAATTTACTCTTACTTGCTCTTCTCCTGTAGCGTTGTTTCTGTCTTCCAAGGGCACAAATTGATTTTTGTTTGAAAGTCCTATTGTGGAAGGTGGACGAGACATATCTAAAACCAATTAAACATGTATTTTGCTAGGTGGCGCCCTTAAGGTTTGGTTTCACCTATTATGCAGGAATTCTTCGTTTTAGTGTCGTAACTTCAGTCTCGAGAAATACTAAAGGAAATGTGTGATTACAGAAAATTGGCAATTTACTTTTAATACTTTCATATCACATTTTCACCGTGTGTTATTTCCTGCTTGTAGGAAGGCAGGAACTTATTGATAAAATATTGTTAGATGCTCGCCTCTTCGTCTCCCACGCGTGCGAGTGGAAGAGAAAGACAGAGAGTTGTAATATGATAGCGACGGTGGCGGGAAAACGAAGCGTTTCGAATTACAGGCGCTCCATGACCCTGGTTGTATTGTTTTTCTACGTTTATCTGAAAAATGCTCCGGATTACAGATCTAATTCTCTCAGCGTAACTCGGGGTGCGTTGAACATTCCAGATGGTCGCCCTGACGGTATAAATATTGCGACAGGCCTCCGGGATGGGAGTGGAGTGGAGTGGAGTTGAGTTGTAGTTGATGAGAGAATGAGTAGCGTAGTTCTGAGCGATAGAAGACGAGCAGCGATAGAAGCGACCAGCGAAAGGGAAGCCTGAGACTGCGAGTATCAAGTATTGAAGGACGTGGCTGGTAGACTGTACTATTCGACTAGATGCAAGAGTAAAATATATTATAAATGATGGCAACACGTAGAATGAGGACATGTTAATAATGACTATGAGTTAATTGACTGTAACCAGAAAGAGAAATTAAGAAGGACTTTAATTAGAGTTTAAATATACATTAAATATTGCGCTCACTGTCAAAAACAAAAAGATTAAAAGTGGAGACGGATAATTTAATCATGTAAATAATAGCGGAGTGAACAAATTATAAATCAAAATTAGTCCCTTTAATGTTTTATTGAGACCTCCATCCCTCACGAACTCGGATACTTCCCTCAGGTGTCCCCCTGGTACCCCTGGTGTCAGAAGTGAGATGGTGGCAATGATTAATTAATCAATTGTAAATAAAGTTAGACTTTAGGCAAGTAGTTAGTGATTTTAAAACAAATTAATTAATTGTACCCTAACAATTGTGTGTGAAAATAATTAAGAAGATTTCGTACAACTGACGCAGTGAATGTTAACAAGGAAAATGTCTGCAGAACTGGAAGCACTGCGAGCAGTAATTGAGTGAGCGGTAAGTGTTAATAGCCTTGATGACAAAATGAGTAGTGTGAACGAATCTGTTACTAACCAAATTAGTTCAGTAAATGTAAGTGTAAACGAGAATGTAAATAGCCAGATAACTAATGACAGTGATCTAGTATATAAGAAAATTAACACTGTAACTGAGAATGTAGATAGGAAAATCGAGTGTGTAAATAAGAATGACAGGAAAATAGAAGGCAGTAGATAGGTTCCTTTCCTTCGGGAACACATGGCTTCTGCAGTGGTTCGGTGGCTCGAGAAGGTGGCAGGTTCGTTCACATCAAGCTGGTGGATCGGCCGACTGCCATCTTGGTCTATCCTGTCTTTCTCTCAGAATCGCAAGTTTTAACCCAGAAATACTTAAAATTTTCCTCCCCCCCCCCCCAAAAATGTCCCTTTTCCCTTTAAAAAAAAAAAAAAAAAAAAAAAGACGTGCCCGAAACAGCATTAACGAGCCACATTTTTGCAAAAACCGAATCAATTTTAAAATTAGTGGGGTTCGTTATTGCTTCTAGACGAAACAATGAAGAATCTGAGAAATTGGTAAATTAAATTATTAAATTTTTTTTTATTTAAATATATTTCTATTATATCACCGGGCTCGTCTTTTCAAGGCTTATACGATCGTGACGTCATATCGAATATGTAACCCAATGCCACGACAACTATTTTGGATTTAAAAGGCCTGACCCTACCTGCTGCTCGGAACCTCTTCTCACACTGTTCGCAGGTCCTTGAGCGTGTATCGACATGCTTGCGAGGCACTCGACTGGACAGCCTTGTCAATAAACGGTCATACATCTATGAGTCGATACATTTATAAGAATATAGAATTATTTAAATATATTTTATTTATAGTTTTTAAAAATAGTCAAAAAACATTTTTAAAAAATTCAATTAAATACTTCTAAAATGCATTTTTAATATAAAATCGGTTAAAAAATTTAAATTATGTTAATTTCACACTTTGCTATGAAAGCTGGTATAAAAAAAAAACCCAATCCTCAAGTGCAGGATTTGAACAAGAGATCTCATGGTTAGGAGTCAAGTGCTTTGACCAATTTGGTACTTTCTTTCTTTTACTTTACATTTATTTAGCCATTAGTAGTAGACATAATGCAGGTACAAGCGCAGCGAAATAAATCATCTAAAATTCAAGCAAATTAAAGCTAAAATTAAGTAAATTTCTCGTTTTAAGCAACTTGTTTGTGTTTATAAAAACCTTATATAAAGCCAATTTTCGATTCTCAAAAACAAGCAAATTTAAGCAAAATCAAGCAAATTTTCTGTTTTTCAAAAATGGCCCATACAGCTTTCGTGCCACCTTTTAAAAACAACACATTATAGCCAAATCCAAGTAAATTTTTCGTTTTCAAGCAACTTTTTCATGTTTTCTAGAAATGTCAATTTAGCAATGCACTTGACTTACCTTGCATATTTTAACCAAAATCAAATCAAGCAAAGTTAACTAAAATCTACAAGCAAAATAAATTTAATTTAATTCAAAATCAGACAAATTTAAGGTAAAATCAACAAACCGAAAACATCGAAGCACGAAAGTGACACGACAAATTTGATAAAAAAAAATTAAGAAATTTTGTGAAAAATCATACAATTAGTACATATCAAGAGCATTATATATCATGCACAAGTTTTCCATTTTTCATTTCTTTTAAACCTTTGTATGTTATGAAAACTTGTTTCTCATTTATTAATTTAAGCTATTTTTATCAAGTATATTTAGATAGCTATCTGGTAATGTAATTTTATATTTCTCATCTAGAATACAATTAATTTTTTGCCAAACTTAGATTCATAAATTTGAAATTCTGTAGCAGCGTACCATTTATTAGTTTCGAGGTCTTGTAGTTTTGTTAATTCATAAGAATTGTTTAACTTCTTGAAAAGCGATTCCCTTTTTATATTATTTATAAAGAAAAAATTTTAATAAGGTGAAGAAAAAAACAAAAATGATTATATAATATTTAAAAATTATAAAACTGAAGCGTAATCAATAGCTACATTTTTGATATTTTAAAATTTCAGCAAATTTTTTTTTTGTTCTTAATAATGCATTTCCTTGTAAATAAAAATGTTATCATGCACTATTATGAAATGGAAAATAATACCATATGTAAGCATTGTAAGAAATGTGGTGAAGTATTAAACATATGAAGTTTTTCATCACATGATCACATAAAAGATTAGCATATTAACATCTGTAAATAAATGTTCCGTTGATTATGGTAGAAATTATTATTAAATAAATAAAGAGAAAGTATTATGCCAATGTGTACAGTATATTTATGATCTCAATATCAAAAAGGATAAAAATAGTAAATCACACAATACACTAGTAGATGTTCGAAATGAAACTCAACATGGTAACTGTCTACCATAGACATTTACAGTATGTAATGAGAATAAATATATAAAATTAATTTCTCCTCATAGAACTATTATGGAAAAATATACAATATGTAAAAAATGTTTTAATTAGAAATATTATCATATCAATAAGTTAAACAGTTAAAAACGGTTTCATTATTATCATAACAAGAAGTTAAATAATTAAAAAAAAATCCATTATTATTAATAATTTAAACACTTTTTTCGATTTTATTCCTTTATATTTTTCGATTACCTTATAAGTTTTTATTCTTATTAAATTCCATTCAAAAATGGCGTCGCCTGTTTCAATAAGTGAGCTGAGTGAAATGAGAGTGCGGGAGTTTAGAGTTCGAGGTAGAGAATAAAAAATAAAAAATATTTACAATCTAAGAAAAGATTATTTAAGTAATAGTATCATAACACAACATAATACTCTTCAAACACGAGAATACCAATTTAAAAACCTATTGAGTATCTGATTTAAAAGTAAGTTGAAACAAGCATGTATTAATGTAAAAAATGATCAAAATCTTTTCTTTGGGCAATTAAGTCTGCATTATTTCCAGCAAACAAAGATCAACAAAGAGTAAATAAATATAAAAATGTGGGACTTAATATTAATGAATTAATAGATAAATATGAATATCATATTAAACTTGATGATATACCAATAATAGAAAATTAAATTGGAGTGTCTATAAATCTATACTCTTTTGATGTCAAGTTCAATGTTTATCCACTAAAAGTTACAAAAAAAAAAAAAAGGATAAGCATATAAATTTACTTTATTTAAAAAATTATACAAATTCACATTATTGTTGGATAAAAGATTTATCGAGGTTGCTTTCAACGCATAAAAATTATTCATAAAATTAAAACTTTTATATGTGATATGCGTCTTCAATATTTTAAATCTCAAGAAAGATTAAATAAACTTGAATACGACTGCTCTAAAAAAGAATCGGTAAGAATTAATGTGCCTTCGAAAGGTGAAAAAATAGTATTTAAAAACTACAAAATTACGACGAAAGTTCCTTTTACAATAGTAGCAGATTTTGAACCAATGCTAAAGAAAATATCAACCTTTAAGCAAAATCCAAGAGAAATATAGAAATTTAAATTAATCAAAAAATATCCAATCTTAACAGAGAATGATATTTATAATGGGTACTTAAAGGGGTACTTAAAGAATGACATAAACTTACTAACGAACAAATAAATGTCATTGATTTAAAGTTGAATGTTGAATCGTATACAATGAAATTTCAGTTACATGAAGCTTCTGGTTTTTGTTATTATATTGCATATAGTTATAGAGATTATAAGGTACCTGTTACATACCGAGGTCCAAATGCACATAGAGTGTTTGTGCAATCAATAAAAAGGGAAGTAGACGAGTTTAGGGAAAAATACTATAAGTCTGGATTAATGAAACCGTACATTACAGTAGCAAAAGAAGAAACTGCATTATATAATAAATCTAAAAAATGTGCTGCATACAAGTATGAATATACGAAGGAAAACATTAAAATGCCTCTCTCTGAATTTACAACAGGAAAATTCATGAACCAAGTATGTATGTGTTGTAACCTTAAATTATGGGAACCACCGAAAACACGCAGATACTTACATAACAATATGTTATTTAAATATGCTAGTAGGCATGTGTACATATAAATACATAAATTTAAATAAGATTTATATTCCTACATTTATATTTACATAGTTATGTATAAATTAAATTGAAAATAATTTTATATTTACATACTTACATGTACATAACTTGTACATAAATTAACCTGAAAAATAATTACATATTTACATATTTATATTAACATACTTTTATACCTATACATAATTATGTATATTTTTCCTTATAAATTTATATATTATTCTATACTTAATTATTCATATTCCCATAATATGTATATTTATGCATAACTATGATATATATATATTCCTATCTTATGTTTTAAAAAAATATTTTCTTATCTTATATATAATAGTATCTTCGTTTTATTCCAGGGCGAGCAAGTATTTGGGTTTTCTTAGAGTGTTCCCAAACCACGAAGATGAATTTCGAATACTACGGTCTGCCTTTGACCTCGACGATCATGGAGCCGTGATCTGCATCATGGCTAGCTAAAGTCCTACACGAATGGTTGAGTCCTACACCACAAGTGAAACTTACTAGTCCTGACATGGGGTAGAATGGATGTGACTAAGTTAAAATAATACTCCGAGTCCTACACAAAATATAAATATATTTTAAGTCCTACAGAAGGTGGAACGAACGTGACTAAATTAGAAAATTAATCAAAGTCTTACACGAGGGTGGAACAAAGATGATTAAATGCATTTGTCCAATTCCTACACAAGGCGTCTAAATGAGTTCTTACAAGATTGTTAGGTTATATCAGGTTAAGTTATGTTAGCTTATGTGAAGTTGTTAAGTTGATACTGAAGTGGAGTTAGGATAAGTGAAGTAGATGTCGAGTAAAGATAAGAAATTAGTTACTGAATGGAACAATTCAAAGTCTTACACAAGGTGAAAAAAATAAAATAAAATTTCCCACAATGTTAAAAATTTTCAAATACCTACAAAACATGGAAATTTTTCTAAGTCGTATATACAGTGGAATTATTTTTTTCTAAGTCTTTGCACATGCTGCAAGATGATATACGTCCTACACCAGCGGAAACATTTACAAGTCCTACACGAATGGGGAAAAAATATTCAGACTCCCGATTGGATGGTGCTACATTGACTATCATCATAGGCATGCTCGCCAGTGAACGGTACAGATGGTGAGCTATCGAGCGTCTGTTCATTTTAGCTCAAGAATTAGTCGGTCAATAGCTTGTCAACCAGCATCAGCCATTCCCCATACGACAAATGGCTGATACTCAATACTGCATGCAATGAACATGCAGTGAATATTATATACATATATTAATTATATATAATCATGCCTCATATCGTTGGTGAACGAATGTAATATCTATACATTTGTATGGAGGCGCAAACCGAAAGATTGCGAAAGATTGCGAAAGTTTGCGAAAATATTGCAAAATATTTATGCAGTAATGTAGCTATGGAGCTTTGGAGCGAGTCTGCAAATTGGAATATTTCGGGCTCTTCGTCTATATGTGTAACCATGTGTGTGTGGGCCGGTGAGTCCTGTAATGCTAAGGCATGCTTTAGTTAAATTGAGTGGCATGGGTGGTCGGTGTATTTTGACTGGTGTTAGTCGACATGGTGGATGGTATGAGAAGAACTTGATTGTGTCACTGGTATGGGCTGTATGTTTGCTTTGTATGGTCTGTGTGGACGAATGGTTGAGGTATGCTAGGATTATAGTGGGTAGTATTGTTGGTAGGTAGGTATAAGCGGTGTTGGTTGGTAGAAAAAGTAGAATGGATGTTATGTTATGGGCTGGTCTCAGCTGTATAATTGCTCGAGTTATGATGGATAATGTGATTGGCGTATTGTGTGGTGCGGTTGAATTAAGTAATTTTTATTTTGTTATAGGATATGAGCGTGTTGGGTGGTCTGGCATGACTTGGGTTGTAATGGTTGCTTGTTATAGTGAATAGTGTATATTTGGCTGGTGTCGATCAGTAGAGCAGAAAGTATGAGCAGTAAATAAATTTTTGGGAAGGTCAGTGTGGACAAAATCGTTGAGGAATTCTTGAATTCTGGTATGAACGATGAGCACATTTCATCTTGTGTTGGTTAGTAAAGCAGATGGCAGCGATGTGTTACAGTGGATGGAACATTGCATGTCCAGGTGAATGCTTGCGAGCATATAAGCAGCCGGGTCCTAGTTAGGAAGCTTAGATTGACAGTAGCAGTCGTGCAAGACAATTCGTCTCAACTCGTGTAAGTAACTGGAATATATTATGGAGCCGAAGGTTACTGGTCCATCAACACCTGAGGTTGGCACAGTGTTATCTTCTTCTTCGGATGGGACACCTACAGCAGTGCTGCAATCGACGACTTCGCCAAGGCTTCGTTGCTGTTATTGTGACAAGATATTTGTCTACAGCCAAAGTGCGAGGAAACATGAAAATCTACTTGTGGAAGTGTCCTTCCTGTGATATGCAACGATGTGGTTAGTGCAAACATCAGTTTAAAGGCGGTGATAACCTAAGGAGACATAAGAGGGATTGCTGTAAAGGTAATGTTTCTGCAGCTAAGAAACAATCTGTGCTGGCTGCTGGCGAAAGGACATCGAATGAATTCTACCTGAAACAATCAGCAATCAAAGTCATTTTAAAGGATTATGCGATTGGAAAAAACTTTGTAGGTACGAAAGACATACGTACATACCTGCACCACATTAAGGAAAGGATAATCAATCAATCAACAGAAGAATTTGAAGAAGGTTGAGACCGTGGGTATCATTTACTGGGAAAAATATCAACTACGTCCCCAATTTGACGGCGAGAGGTGCTACAGCAGACATCCCGTGTGCTAGCTTGACCAACTACTGGTCTTACCTACACTGCATGGCGCAATATTTTCAGCGAAGTTTATTTATCCTAGTATTGGAAATACGCTAACAATTGTGTGCTACTGTGAGACGTAATAAAAATCATAAACTTTTACCTTTACCTGGAACTGTGACGTACACGATGAACGATATATGTTTTTGTGTTGTTCATCGGAGCCCGAGATGCGGCAGACCACCATGATGTAAGGCAGCGGATAATCTGAGCGGCCTGGAAAACATGGTTCATTGACTTGCTACCTTGGGAGCTAGTGTAGTAGTAGGGGCGTGTACTAGTGTACGATGCGCGTTATAGATGTTGCCACATTGACTTTATTTCTGATAAAATAACTCCTCCTAGAAAGTGCCACTACTCCCCATTGGCTGAATTAAAAATATGACTGTTTGTCCCTAATGTAGTAGGGTGTTTCCCCAGTCAAAATGTACTATAAATTAACCCCGCAGCTGACTGGTCTTCAGAGACTCGGTTGCTGGGATTTTGACATGGAAAAAGTTAAGTAAAATCCTAATATGTATGTAAGGCCTATAAGGCCAGTTAAATGTAGAAATGGAATTTCTTGCTTGTCTATATAGGCAGTAGAAGTTTTATCTGGTAGGCCCGACATGGTTTGGGATGGTTATACACTTTAAAATTCTATTGAGAACAGGCTGTTAGTTTCAAAATGTTTTTGCCTCTGCCTTGGCATTTTTCAGTAACCGATGTTACGTAGTTGCATTAAAAAAGTAGAGTCTGTATTTTCTAGTTTTGTATATGCAATGCATCTGAAAGTAATGTATTCATGTAAGGTATTTTTGATAGGGAATACTTAAAAAGGTTACAGTGAAAGGGAAAACAGAGAGAAATCTTACGAGTTTTTAAAGAACATATGTTGATTAAAGTACAAACACATTGTAATGAATGTCAAGTAAAATTTTCAAGCTGTGTCATGATATAATTTTAAAGGCTATTTTAGTATTCAAATTTGTTATTTTTCAGCCTTACGAGAATTATTGAAGTATTTAAACCTTTAAAAGGGTTACTTTCTGTATACCCAAAGATGTGTTATTTAGTCGTATGGATACCTGGTTTTAAATATAGAAATATGTAAAATTCTAGTCAGTCAATTGAAAGTAGTGTTTTGTATTTTGCGTACTTGCATGAGTTTTTAAACGTGTTTTAAAAATATACTAAAGTTTATCCCATGTGGTGTGTGTGTTTCTATTTTTTAGTGATAATGTGTGTTTAAACTGTTCTCAAAGTTTTGTTTGCTGGTGATTTTCTTGGTTACGAGGCATTTCTCATGTCATCCTGGTTTGCAGGATGTAGCGAGCCCCCCAGGCTGCGCACTCTGCTTCTGTTGACTATAGTTGTGCATGCAGTTTTCTCAGAATGTTTGAAAAGTTGCGTCACAAAGAAATACGCACACCTTGTGTAGGAAAAGTTGTGGTGCGGCTGAAGGGTATAAGAATTCTTGTCCAACTCAGTTTATATTTACGTATTTTGTTAGAAACCTTCACATATCATAATGCTCTAAGTAAGCTAGTCCTTTTGCAGCTATTGCGTGAGGCGGGGAAGGACGTTCTGAACACCGACACAATAGATGACATTCGCGTCTAGGCCAGGGCTTTGGTGCGAAAGGGAGAAGGAAATACCGGTGCTGGCGAAGGAGCCGATGGCGTGGGTGAGTCAGTTCCGGTTTTAAAAATATTGACAAATTTGCCCGGCGGGCTCATGGCAAAGTTACCTCAGTGAAAGAATGCGCAGTTAAATGCGGTAGTTGTATTTTTCGTATCTTTAAATGCCATTCTTTCATTGAATTTTTATTCCCTGTTGCTACCGGAGGCACTACAACCCATTTCTAGTTTAGCACGAGAAGAAAATTGGCACATTTCTCGGTTGCATAACACCATATTTCAAGTAGTAGCAAGTGAAGTGGCACTTACAAAATTTAGGCTAAAGTTATTAGAAAAACATCAGATGGTAGGTAAATCCATGAAGGAATTTGTTACTGAGGTTATTGGCATAGTAAGAGTAATTGGTCTTTCATGTTCAGAAGATTACTTTACGCAAGTATTGTTTAGTAATTTGTTGCCCCAATATAGTCGTTTCTTTAACTTTGCCACGCGACCCTGTACGTTAAGCCAATTGTTAACTTAGATATCGGAAGTTGAGGAGAACTTACAAGATAGTGCAGTTATTCAACCTGTAAATGTTCAAAAGCGGAATTTAAGTGAGGACAAAAAGGGTATAAGCCACGGTTGTTTTGTTTGCGGACAAGAAAACCATATCGCAAAGGACTGTTTCTTTACAAAGGGGGTGAATACTGTTTCTCAAGGAAGCAGATCACAGTTTAGTCAAGGTAAAATATCGAGTACTCAGACGGAGGAAGGGAATGTTCAGGTAAACAACTCAAGTGATACGTTAAAGGACATTGTCTGTTTTTTCTGTAAAGAAAAAGGACATCTTGGAGCTCGTTGCCCACAAAGAGAGAAGGAGATTGGGATAAACAGAATAAACAGTTTGTCATTTGAACAAAATTTGGTCTGTTATATATTCCTGTGTTAATTGCAGATAAGATACAAGTGTCAGCTTTAGTAGATTCTGGAGCTTCTTGCTCCTTGATTAGTCAGACTTTTTGTAATAAGTTGCTACAATGTTTGCATAAGGGTGAAATCGGTGTGGAAAAGCAGGACACTATAGGTTTTTCTTTTGCAAATGAGGGAGTAATTAACTCTTGTTGTGTTGCAAAATTTAAAATTAAAATTGATCGTTCTTGTTGGAAAATAGACTTTCGTATTTTACCGGGACTTCGTCGTGATGTTCTGTTAGGCATTTATTATTTAGGTAAAACAAGGGCTTGTTTAATGTTCATTAAAAACTATTGATCTTTGATTTTTGTAAAACTTGTCCGGTGGAAGTTGCATCTGAATGTTTTACATATCAAGTAGTTTCAGCTGCCAATACACCCACAGGACAGGAAAGTAAAATTGCAGAATTGTGTAAAAAATTTGAAGATGTAGTTACAGTTAAAATTGGCCGTTATGTAAAGCAACCAATTGTATTAAAGTTAACAGACTCTGAGCCCATGTCATGTGTGTCCTATAGGGTGGCTCCTCCCAAAGTAAAAACATTTAAGACCTTAGTGTCAGAGTTGTAGTCCCAGGATATTTTAGAGTATATATTCTAGCCCAGCATATTTATTGCCAAAAGAACACCAGGGAAATATCGGATTATTTGTGATTATGGAAAGGTGAACAAAAAAATTTAAGTGGACCCTTATCCCCTTCCCGCTATTGAGTCTGTCTTTCAACACGTGGGTCAGGCCAAATATATATATATATATATATATATATATATATATATATATATATATATATATATATATATATATATATATATATATAAATGTGGCATTTTTTAATGTGATCTGCACCCTGACTCACGTGAGATTTTAGCTTTTGTAACTCCGCGGGGCCAATATCAGTGGAAATTTTTACCAATGGGGGCAAATTGTGGGCCACAGACCATGTCAAGTATTTTATTTCAAGTCATAGGGAAATTTCAATATGAATTTTTGTTCATTTATATCGACGATGTCTGTGTGTAGAGCAACACGTATCAGGGACATTTTCAACATCTTAAATTTTTTTAGATGCACTAAGATATGCAGGTTTGACTTTTAATCCCTCAAAGGTGACGTGGACTAAGACAGTTGTGAAGTATCTGGGATTTGTGATAAGTGAAGGAGACTTATTAATGGACCCGGAAAAAATTAGATCTATTGTAAATTTCCCCGCCCCAAAAAACTTCAGAGGGGTACGGCGATTTCTGGGGATGGCTGGATTTTATGCACATTTCATACCAGACTTCGTCAAAATTTCAGAACATTTGAATGTATTAAAACGCAAAGAGACGGCGTTCGTGTGGGTATTGAACAACAACATGCTTTTAACCAATTAAAGGAGAAATTATCTACCCCACCCGTGTTACACCTCCTTTTATTTACAAAGCTTTTTACACTGCAATTATATGCAAGTTCAAAAGCCCTAGGGACGGTGTTATGCCAAACTGAAAAAAGATAACTTATTGCCTGTCGCATATGCGAGTCGATTGCTAACTAAAATGGTCCAGACGACACCGTACTACCCCAAAGCCAACCTTGTAGAAAGGCATAATCAGAATCTAAAGATGGCTTTGCGTGCTTTCCAGATGAAAACGGATAAGGAATGGGATACGGCCTTATATCAACTAAATTTAGCATTTAATAACGTTGTAAGTGACGCAACGAAAAAAGTTCCTGGTGAACTTTTTTTTGGCCGAAGGCTTTTTCATCCCTTGATAAACGCATGGGGGTTACATGATTTTTTTCTGGGATTCAATAGATGGGACCCAAGATCTTGAAACTATGTGGGATGAAGATACACAAACTTTAAAGAAATATCACACCTAGCTTGCTTCTCAATATAATAAAAATAAGGGAAAAATTTCGTACAAAATAAGTGATAATGTCGTGCTAGAGACGCATTATCTTAGTAATGAGGTAGCAAATTTCAGTTCAAAGCTGGCTCCCAAATATGTAGGACCATTTTTTATTCTAAAATTTTTGACTCCGATTACGGTGGAGTTGGAAGAGGAGGGAAATCCCGGGAATAAAATATAGGCACACATCACATTGCTAAAATTGCTAGGATAAATAATTGGACAAGGATTGATTGTTTTTGTCTTGGTATAGTTGTAATATTGATATTGTAACATTTTGTAATATTTTGTAGAGTAATTTGTGTACAATCTAGGGTTTATCATAATGTAATGTTATGTTGTTTTTATTGAAGGGCTGAAGTTCAGCAGCAGAGTTTTTCACTTTTATGCTCATTTCGTTATATGGTTTCATGCTCATTTATTATTAAGTTGTTCGTGCCCGTTTTTATAAAAAAATAAAATTCCAATAAAATTTTGTAATGTGTAAACATCTCAGCTCTAGTCAGGGTTAATTATTGACATAGGCTGTTCACGATAAAGTGAGCACTTTTTATGACCCTTCTAATTTTTTCCTTTCATCCAATTCCCACATTCCTGCTGCTTTTTAATATAAACATTGCAATCTGACCAATAAACACATTGTATACATTTCCCCACCCTCAACATTTAATGCCTCATGCTGCAATAAGATATATTTATTATTGGCTAATGCCTGTTGGCAGGGCCTTAAAAAGTGCTCACTTTACCGTGAACGGCCTATATAAACTTTTATATAGGAATTTTTATAGGCGCCTGGTCCCAGTAGTACGAAGCCTCTTTACTCTCTGAGCAGGAGAGAGGATGGAATTAATGATACAAAAAAGTTTTGGCAGACGTAAATCAGTCGCTTGATATTCTTGTGCAAATGTGATGCAGTCATACGTATGTTGGTTTGTTTCCGAGTAATGGAGGCTGCCGAGATGTGGAGGCTCTGAAGATTGTTCCCTCTGCTGATGATCCTTGGATGGTAATGAATCTGGGCCCCCTTCGAGATTGGCCACCTTGGACGGGTTCCTGGCGGCTGTTGACTTGGATCTCTTCAGAGGAGGTGTTCGTTAATGACGGTGGATGACACTGCGAGTCTCATTTGCTGGGGAAAATTAACAACTACGCCCCCAACTTGACAGCGAGCGGCACTAGAACCGTCGTCCCGTATGCTAGCTTGACCACCTACTGGCCTTCTACACTACACGGCGCAATATTTTCAGTGAAGTTTATTTTTTATAGAATTGTAAATACGCAAAGATTTTGTGATATTGTGCGACGTAATAAAAATCATAAACTTTTACCTTTACCTGGAACTGTGATGTACACATTGAACGATATACGTTTTCGTGTTGTTCATCGGAAACTGAGCCGCGGCAGACCGTCACGTTATAAGGCAGCTATTAATATGAGCGGCCTGGAAAACATGGTTCATTGACTTGCCACCTTGGGAGCTAGCGTAGAGGTAGGGGCGTGTATCAGCGCGTGATTTGCGTTATAGATGGCGCCACAAGGGCTTTATTTCTGGGAAAACAAATCCTTATGGTAGGTGCCACTGCTCCCCATTGGTTGAATTAAAAATATTACTGTTTGTCCCTAATGTAGTGGCGTGTTTCCTCAGCCTAAAATGTACTATGAATTAACTCCGCAACCGACTGGTCTTCAGAGAATCGGCTGCTGGGATTCAGACACGGTAAACGTTAATAATTAAAATCCTAACATGTACGTAGGGCATATAATGCCAGTTAAATGTAGAAATAGACCTTTCTGCTTGTCCTTATAGGCAATCGAAATTTTATCTGGTTGGCCCAACGTGGTTTGGAATGGTTATGTACTTTAAAAGTCTACTGAGAAAAGACTGTTAGTTTTAAAATGTTTTTGCCTCTGCCTTCGCGTTTTTCAGTAACCTATGTTACGTAGTTGTATTAAAAAAGTAAAATTCTGTATTTCCTAGTTTTGTACATGTAATGAATTTTAAAGTAACATTTTAATGTAAGATATTTTTAAGTATAGGGAATACTAAAAAAGGTTACAATGAAAGCGAAAACAGAGAGACATCTTACGAGTTTTTAAAGAACGTATGTTAAGTAAAGTACAAACACATTGGAATGGATGTCAAGTTAATTTTTCAAGCTGTGTCATGATATAATTTTAAAGGCTGTTTTAGTATTCAAATTTTTCATTTTTCAGCCTTACAAGCATTTAAAACTTTAAAAGAGCTACTGTCTGCATAGCCAAATATATGCTATGTAGTCGGATGGATACATGAATTTAAATGTAAAAATATGTAAAATTCTAGTAAGTCAATTGGAAGTAGTGGTGGTTTTCTTGGTTTCGTGAAGTTTCTCGTGTCGTCCTTGGCTTGCAGGACGTAGCGAGACCCACAAGGTCCCATAAAATATAATGTTTGGCTGGAGTGTGCCTACGAAAAGCCCCAGACTTTGAATGAAGCCATCAGTCGCTGAGCATTCAAGACTGCGAATAAAGCACTGTACCGTGTTGTTAGTATCCCAGGAGCTGCAGGGGACTTGAAAGAAAAACTTTGTCGTGAAGAAGAAGAATATATGGCTAATGGTTTTGGTTGGACGCTTGCTAGTGTAGAGTGCCTTGAACTGCGTATAAGCAGATTGTATTAATTAATGAAAAGTGTGGGTTCAGCTGTAAAGACACTACGTGAATTATTTGAAAAAATTTAAAGATTCTGTTTTTATGTTTGTAGTCTGAAGTGTGTGAATATATATATATATATATATATATATATATATATATATATATATATATATATATATACACACACACACACACCCAACATTTTCACTATCTGTACCTATTTGTAATAATTAATGTTTGTTTCACGTATTGGACACCGTCATGCATAATATTTGTAATTTTACCTATGTTTCACATATGTGTGATATTTGTAATTTTTGTTATTTTTATTTTTGAATTTTTCATATAATTAGAATATTTAAACTTAGATGTACGAAAGGCAATAATTAATGTTTTATTGAGCTAGATAGCTAGATTTTCTTTTGTTTGTATTTTTAATTAATAACATAGTATTTTGCACTAATTTTGGCCTCATATTTATTTTTAATGATTCAGGGAATTTCTTGTATATTTTTTAATTAACTTTTACGTGACTCGTGCCTCTACGGAATAGACATTTAGGCCGCTTCGAGTGTGTCATTTTAGATCGTTAGTCAGGAAGCCTTGCGATTGGCTAACAGGTTCAAATCCTGTACTCCGATTGACTGGAGAGCTCAGCATAGGGTTAGGACGCGCGGGCCGTTTGAAAGTTCGCTCTCTCTGCCACCAACCTTCAACTACGCTAGACGTAAGGCTAGGACGCTCGTCCTACAGTTAGACGAAGTGGAGGAATTTTAATTAGAGTTAGGGTGTTCTAGTTTCTAACAGCTTGCAATGGTTTTTGATTTGTGTTTTGCGTCGAGTTTGATAAAGTAAACACTCCACAGATTTTTATTTTTAAGCAGCTGTTTAGAAGTATAGGTAGTTAGCTAGGCATGTGAGGTCCGTGAGCCGTTGAGCCACGTAAAGCACTACCTCACCCAGATCTACATTTTTCTCCCTACCATCGTTCCTTTTACGAGTTACACCGCCCTGCCTTCATTTACATCCTGGTATTTAACTACAGAACTATTATTCATTAAGTTTTAAATTTAATTTCATCTTGGTCTTTTTTACGTTACGCCATGGGCGTAGAACATTCTACGGACGCCATGTTGTCAAGGCACCTAAATTAGCTTCAGCCATTTTTAACCATAATTTAACCTGAGAGAGAAAGTCAAGTGTTTTACCATATAGAGACATTTACATTTTTTCTGAACTATTTTAAAGACATCTTGTTTTTGAGAGAGCTGCGTTAATTTCAAGTGCATAAGTCAGACTGTTAATTAAGTGTCATATAAGGATTTGGAAATATGACCATTACCCATGACCACTTCCCAACGGCGGCTTAGTTTAAACATTGTTCATTTTCTTGCTCATTGCCATGAGAGATTTTTGATTTTTCTTTAATTATATTTGTGCAGGTTATTTGAAACAGATATTTTGAATTTGCACATTTTGAATCTTTTGAATAAATAAGTTTAAGCTGGATTTGATACGCCTGACACTTTTTCTGTAAATGCACGTTTCATTCTAGCCCTTATCTACACACTTTCAGTTGCAAATAATTAAACAAGTGCTTTATTATGTGTGTAATTGTGTACAATAAGTTTCTCAGCTGTATGTGTGGCAAATAATCATTTGCCAGTAACGAAGGTGTTGTTGTCAAAGGTGAGTTACTACTCATCTTACATACTGGGTCCTAAACTGAGCACAGCCGAGCATAAACCGATTTATTTGGAACAGTATTTATTTCATTTTATCCGCTTACTGAATCACAAGTATTGCCAACCCATATAATATTCTATTTTTTCATGTGGTGCATAAATTAAAGTTCTGGATACTACCCGAAGTTGGGCTAGAATATGTTTTGCACATTTTCAGAATAAAAGGTTGTCACTCCAACATATGGGCTATTATGATTCTGTGTTTACTCCATAGGGCAGTACTCCGCAGTATTCTACATACAATATCAGTACAGCTCATAAAAATTAAATTGAATACTATTTTTAAACCATTAATTAACACATTATTTTTTATTTTGAGATGCCCTACACTCATAAAATAATATGGTTACCAGAGGCGAATGTAGATTGGACAACATCAATAAGTGTATAAGTATCTGGGTATTTTGAGTATTTTATAGTAATATATGTTAATATATTTTTAAAATTAAATAATAACTACAGATTTTTATATGTTATTTTAATCCTCTATCAAAAACAGACTGTTATAAAAATATCTTGTTTAGTAAAGCACTGTGGAGCAAATATTATTTTAAGCTAATAACTATGCTTACAAAGGGCTTAAACAAATAAATTCCTGGAGCCAGAAATTATTCTTGCAGAATCGAATTTCACGAGACTGTCTGCCTCTAAAGAGATCACAAATTATAATCGCATATGCATGTACATATTGGCATGCTTACAAGTCCAGTTTTTTTACAAAGTTATTTAAAATGAATATAACAAAATCTTTTATGAGCTTAGGTATATATGATTCAGAAAGTATTGAAATATTTTAATACAACTTTTAAGCACTACTTCTTGTTTGGGCCTACTTTAGCCGAGTGGTCAAGGCATTTGACTCCTAACCAAGAGATCTCGGGTTTGTATCCTGCACCTGCATGAAGATTCTTTCTTGGCAAAGTGGCAAAGTGTAAAATTTTAATAATTAAAATATTTTAAACCGATTTTACATTAAGATTTTATTTTAGATATATTTAACTGAATTTATTAAAAAATTTTAAACATTTTTTCAAATGATAAATAAAACACATTTTAATAATTCTAATTACTTATTAATGTATCGATTAATAATGTATGACATTTTTTTGACAACGCTGTCCAGCCGAATACTTCGCGAGCATGTCGATACACGCTCAAGGACCTGCGAACAGTGTGGGAAGAGATGCCAGGCAACAGGTAGGGTCATGCCTCTTAAATCCAAAATGGTTGTCCTGGCATTGGGTTGCATAATCTATATTACACCACGCCTTCAAAAGACAAGTCCGGTGATATATATCACTTGATACTTATGGATTTCAATTTTTTTATTGTAAAAATATATTTAAATTTAAAAAATTATTTTTAAAATTATTTTATTTTATCAATTTCTCAGATTATTCATTGTATCGTGTAGAAGCAATAACGAGCTGCACAAATCTTAAAATTTGCTCGGTTTTCCAAAAAAAAAGTGTCTCACTACTGCTCTTTCTGGGACGTGGCTTCTTTTTAGAGAAAAACCGGGAAATTTTTTGGGAAAAAAAGGGAAATTTTAAGATTTTTTTGGGTTAAAACATGCGATTCTTAAAGAAAATCGGGAAATTCTAAGATGGCAGTTGGCGAATCCACCAGTTTGATGAGCCCGAACCTGCCAGCTTCTCGAGCCACCGAACCATTTCCAGAAGTTGTATGTTCCCGAAGGAACCAAATCTGTCTACCGAAAGCCTTAGCGAGGTAGTGAAAAATGTAAACAAATGAATGGACCGTGTATATTTAAGAATGGAGAGTGTAAATGAAAGAATGGACAGTGTAAATGAAAGAATGGGCAACGTCGATCATGAAATGAAACAGAAGATCAGTGCAGTAGAGAAGCAGTTGGAGGAATTTATTCAGCAACAGAGTTCGACTACTGCAACATCGCCAGACGAGAAAAGTGAGGAAGCAATGAAAGTCGTCACCAACACAGCGACTTCGGAGGATAGCAAGCAGCTCAGTAGCATTGCTGTCACGCAGCCGGCAGTGGGGGAGGGGGTCTCAATCAAGCCCGCCCTTTATGATGGCAGGAGCACCAACACCAGTTTGAAATAATTGCTGTCCCGAATGTCTGGACAACAGAACAGCAGGATTACTACCTCGCCGCTGTACTGAGAGCCCCCACGCTGAGCATACTACAATTTCTGCCAGAGCGACATCGACTGGAGTACCCCATACTGGTGTCGGCCTTGGAGCTTCGTTTCGGTGACTGGTACCTACCTGCGACATATCCACCATGCACAAATGTGAAGCCACACCCAGCGACCAGGGGAGCCACTGCAGTAGCTATGGCAAGACATTAGGCGGCTCTCCCACCTATCTCCGGAAGGGTGTAGCGAGGAGGCGCGTGCCATCATTGCAGTCGGCTTTTTCATCGACGCCATCGCCGACACAGAGGTACGGCAATCGGTACATCTGGCTGCACCCCACAACATGCAAGACGCAATGACCCAAGCACTGGAGGAGGAGTCAGAAAGACAGGGAGCCGCACCTCGACGTCAGGTACGGACAATAATGCTGAATGAAGACAACGAAAATATCACGAAGAAGACACTGAAGGAGATGCAGATAGCTGTGAAGGACATCGTTTCCAGGGTCCGCGCTACAGAGCTTCGCTGCTCCGCTCCTAAACGGTCCGAGTGTTTGTCATGGGGACATCTGGGGCCCCTGAGAACCTACTGCCCACAGCAGCAGCAGAAGCAATGGGATAAGAAGGAGCGAGAGGCAGGAAAAAATTAAGCTCATTCGGAAAACTTGTAAACACCGATTTTAGGGGGCGACGGTCGGTGACTGCTGGAAGGAAGGCCCCAATGTTCTTACATGTACGGTCGGTAAAACAGAATTGGGATGCAATACTTGTGGAGGGGAACCTGAATGACGTTCCTTTCCAGATGATCGTCGACACTGGGGCGACCATAACAGTAGTAAGACCAGAAATCCTCGGGCTTTCCCTCAGCGATCGCCGACAACAACATGGTACGGTGCTATTTGACTACAGTAACAGGTGAGACCACATCAGTTAAAGGTAAGAGGAAAGCGATCTTGAAACTTGGTGACCTTAGCATAGAGCACGACGTTTAGGTGGCAGAAATAGAGAAAGACTGTATTTTGGGGCTTGATGTACTATGCTATATCGATACTCGATTTGGTGTGCTACGGGTAAGGGGTACAGAGTTGGTGGTGTCAACATGGCATGATTTGTCCTCCCCAATTAGCTGCCCAGTAGTATGTGAGCAACCCACTGTGCTGCCCGCTTCTAGCGAGATTGTCATTACATGAAGATGTCAAGGGAAGTTTGTCAGATGTTTGGGTCTAATTGGGCCAGCAGAGAGGATTGGCATCTTACCAGGTAAAGTTGTAGGAAGGATTTTGGTATCTTCCAATTCTGACAGTTTTCCAGTTAGAATGATGAATTTGTCCGATAATGCCATTCATCTCGAGAAGGAGATCATGATAGGTGTTTGCAAGCAGGTCACACAGATAACCCCAAATGTTCCAAATGATCCTAGAATAGAACAAATAGAGTGTCCTCTACCAGAAGTATTGAATGAACTGCTAGCATGAACAAAATAAAATCTTAACTGGCGACAGAAGAAGGCTGTCTATGAATTGCTGCAGAGAAATAGTGATGCTTTCTTGTGTGGGCCAAATAACCTTGGAAGGACTAACATGGCCTGTCACCACATTGATACAGGAGATACCAGGCCCACAAAGCAGCCACCGAGATGACTGTTGCTAGCTTAGAATCAGGCAGTTAAGGATATTCTGAAGGAAATGAATTTAGATGCGATAGAATCATTAGTATGGTATACCATTGTCGTCAAACAATGTACTTGTTAAGAAGAGGCTTTCTGAGGTTTTGTGTAGTTTATCACCAGCACCTGCTTCCAAAGTAGATGACACGTTAAACAGCCCAGAAGGATCACAATGGGTTTATCATTTGGACATGAAGAGTGGGTACTGGCAGAGCAAGGTGGCTCCAAAGGACCAAGAGAAGACTGCATTTTGTGTCCAAGGGTAAGAATCCTGGCAGTTCAGAGTTATGCCTTTCAGGTTATGTAATGCCCCGGCCACCTTCGAATGCACGATGGAAAACTTTTGCCATTAGATATCTTTCAAGTTTATCTAGATGACATTGTTGTGACAGGAATATCATTTGAAGAGCACTTATCGTGCTTAGATACTGTATTCCAGAATGTGGCCGCAGCCAACTTTAATGATTCCTAAGAAGTGCCATCTGTTTCAAACGAAAATAAATTTCTTGGGACATGTAGTGTCGGCCCATGGGATTGAAACAGAAACAGAAAGACCAAAGTAATAAGAAATTGGCCGATGCCAACTGATAAAACTGAAGTGCGGTGTTTCCTGGGATTATGTGCCCACTACCATCAATTTGTATCTGGGTTCACCACGATTGTCAAGCTACTACATGAACAGACTGAGGCGAAAAGGAGATTTCATTGGACCACTGACTGTGAAGATGCATTTAGGAAACTAAAGAAAAATTCCGATATCTCCTCCAGTCTTGGGTTTCCCGAAAAGTGAGGGTGTATTCATTTTGGACACTGCTGCTAGTGATAAAGGCACTGGACCTGTTCTATCTCAGCTTCAAGATGGGAAGGAAAGACCACTAGAATACTTCAGTAGGGTATTGCATAAGTATGAGAGAAATTACTGTGTTACACACAGAGAGCTTCTGACCATGCTGAAGACAATTTCACAATTTTACCCATACCTTCATAGCAGACATTTTATTGTAAGAACCGACAATGATCCATTGCATTGGCTACTAAATTTCAAGAACTCCAAAAATCAAATAGCCTGGTGGATACAGCATCTTCAAGAATATGACTTCGAAATACAACAAAGATTTGGATGCCTTCACAGCAATGCAGATGCACTTTCTAGGTGGTAATGTGAGCAATTTTGTCGTCATTGCGATTGTCGGGAAGTAAAGAGTGGTGAATCACTAAAGGAACGGAAGACAAGAATTCAAGGTTCCCTAGCTTATGATCGGACACCTACCTGGATTGATAAGGGTGTTAGGAAAGACCAGCTGAATTTTCCCACTTTGCAGCCATTATTAAAGTGGAATGACGCTGGCTGTCAGCCAAAATGGGAAGAGATATCTAGTCTGAGCGCAGCAGTCAAAGCATACTGGGCACAGTGGAATTTCCTCATACTGAAGAATGGTGTACTTTACAGAAACTGAGAAAGTATTGATGGAAACCACACACACATTTGCAGTTGGTCCTTCCAAAATGCAGGGTTCCTGAAGGCTTGAAATAACTGTATAATGCTGCATCCAGTGGACATTGTGGTGGTAGTAAGACATTCGATAGAATTAAACTGAGATTCTACTGGCTTTATTGTCGGGAGGATGTTGAGAAGTAATACCGATTGTGCAACACCTGCACTGAGAAGAAGGTTCCAAGGACCAGTGTACAAGGTCACCTCCAGAAATACAACGTGAAGCACAATTCGAAAGGATGGCAGTAGACATTCTGGGCCCCTAGCCTGTAACAGAGAGAAGTAATCTGTATCTACTGATGGGTCAAAATAATTCTACTAAATGCCCGGAGGTCATTCTCCTCCCGAACAAGGAAACATGTACTGTGGCTGAGGTATTTATAGTACATGTCTTTTAGAGGTTTGGGGTGCCACTAGAACAACAATCTGATCAGGGAAGAAATTTTGAAGCTGCGGTCTTCCAAGAGGTAATGAAAATTCTGGGGGTGAAAAAGACTAGGACTACAGCCTTACACCCTCAGTCGGATGGAATGATCGAGAGGTTTAACCACACTTTTGAGCAGTACCTGTTGATCTTTATAGGAGACAACTAAAAGGACTAGAATCCGAAGGTGCCATTGTTTCTTCTTGCTTACCACTCAGCAATTCACGAGTCCACAAGGGTAACACCATCAATGATGCTGTTTGGGAGAGAGCTATGCCTCCCCAGTAAACTGCTGTTTGGCCGACCGATAGAGGAAGCTGCAGCCACTGATTATACCAGCGAGTTACGTGACAGACGTGTTAGCATTCATGATTTTGTTCGATAACACCTCAGCATAAATAGTGACAGGATGAAGACACGGTATGATAGGATAATGTCGGGACAGGTATTTCAAGAAGGATAACTGGTGTGGCTGTACAACCCACAGAGGAGTAAAGAGCACTGACCGAGCGCTACAGAAATATTGGGAAGGTCCCTACAGGATTCTGAATTAGCTCAATGATGTAGTCTTTCGGATTTGTCATCAAGGCTCTTGGGCGAAGCCGAAGATTGTCCACATCGACAGACTGGCAATCTACGATGATCCGGATGTTGCAGTGTCTGCTCGGGACGAGTAGACTTGGGAGGAGGCAGTGTTACGCGTTTGCCTCTTCGCCTTCCGTGTGAGCGAGTGGAAGAGAAAGACAGAGAGTTGTTATATGATATCGATGGCGACAGCAAAGCATTTCGAATTACAGGCATGCCGCAGACCCTGGTTGTATTGTTTTCTGAGTTTATTTGAAGAATGCTCTGGATTACTGACCTCGTTCTCTCAGTGTGACTCGGGGTGCGTTGAACATTCCTGATTGTCGCCCTGGCAGTATAAATATTGCGACAGCCCTCCGGGTTGGGAGTGGAGTGGAGTTTGAGTTGATGAGAGAAGGAGTGGCTGAGTCCCAAGCGATAGAAGATGAACAGCGGGAGAAATTGGCCAGCGAAAGGGAAGTCTGAGACGGCGAGTATCAAGTAGTGAAAGACGCGGCTGGCAGGCTATACTATTCGACTAGATGCGTGAGTGAAAGACATTATAAATTATGGCAACAGATAGACTGAAGACATGTTAATAATGACTAGGAGTTAATTGACTGTAACCAGACAGAGAAATTAAGAAGGATTTTAATTAGAGTTGAAAAAGACATTAAATATTGGGCTAACTGTTAAACAAAAAGAGTAAAGGTTGAGATAGCTAATTTAATTATCTAAATAATAGCAGAGTGATTAAATTTGAAATAAAATCTAGTTTTGTTTTTTATTTTTTATTAAGACCTCCATCCCTCACGAACTCAGATACGCCCCTCATATGTCCCCCATGTAACAATATAAATATTTCCCTGATTTTTTACAAATTTTTTTGCATATAATACACCATTAAAATAATGCACAAAAATATTAAACTACTCGTAAAATAAAATTTTCTACAATCGCACATTATCATTTATTACCATGAATACAACATTATGACGCTAGAACAAAGAATTACTGCAAAAGGGGTGAAGCTGAGACATAAGACCTACCTACCTACCTACCTACCTACCTACTTAACACCGTGTGCCAAATTGTGTCACTCAGAGCTTCACGGCGATGTCTTCCTGCAGCTAGTGTGTGTATTAAGGAGCGTTGCAAAGACTAAAACGGCATGCCAGTCAAATGTTTTGTCACCTCTACGTGTAATACTCTTAAGAGTGAATGAAACGTGGATGGATTTTAAACACATTTACTTAATTTCACACGAATTCAAAAGACAGTGCGAGGAGAACAAGAAATAGGACTCCTACGAGAGGAGTAAAAATTTGTTTGTGGGGGGGGGGGGGGTAATCAGCCATCCTCTTACACTTGGGAAAGCACATAAGGTCACTCTAAAGAGGAGAGGAAAGGGCACCCAGATATTTTTCTGCCACCAAGATGCGTTTCAATGTTATATATGACCTCACGTTCTTGTCCTTGCTGTAGTGTACACGACATAGCATGCGAACAATATATTGACGTAGGAATTGTTAACTCTAAGTTGTAAAGGTTTAATACTCCTCGCAAATCATCAGCTGATATTTCGCTGCTAAATCATGCATTATAATTTTAAATATTTTTATACGCAATTATTTAATAAGTATGGCGAATTTCAACGTGATTTTATCAGGCCTAAACCATAGAACTGTAATTTTTTATTATGGCTGATAAACATCTTTGAAATGAACGTGTGTAACGAAAATTATTCCAACAGAAATATACTAGCAAAATAAGTTTTTCCAGCTTCTAATTGGTTACACGCGTACAATGTTCGCTGGGACATACAGTCGGCGAATTACCAACATACATGTGACAAATCTTGCGTGGTATTCTGTACACACAGTGCGAACTTCATCCCATACTTTCTCTTAATCTATGATCAACCTAGTAACTCAGAACTCCTGGTGGTATAAAACTTTTTTTAATACTGTATATTGCAAAAAAAAAAAAAAAAATCATATTCCTTAAAATTTTACCTGTAGCTATCTTTTTTTAAGTTTATACCTATGGCAACAACAGACAAAATAATACACACTGCGCAAAATTAGGTACAGTAGTCTCGTAATTTGCGTGCAGTCTTGCTGTTGCGTTATGTGCTTCACGGAGCTTTTAAAGATATGCTATTTTTAATGGTACAAATACTTGGTTAAATATTTACTCGATGTCCTGTATTCTTAGAGATAACGTTGTGATCAAATTTTAAAGACTCAAAATCCTTTTGAAAATACCTGTTCGAGAAATTGCGAAGAGTTCTATAATGGTACATAATGATAAATCTGAATTTCACAACGAATGTTAAAATAGTCTGTTGCGCTATACATAATCAGACTTGCAACATGGTAAAGTGGTTCTGAAGTAAAAGTTGAATTCTTGTTGCTTTGCGCACAACTACACAGTATCGATAGAACTGCACCTCAAATAGATAACGAAATTGTTTTTCTACACTGAGGGAAATAAAGATATTATAAGTGTGTATAACAATTTCTCATAGCACTGCGAGCCGAAATATAATGGTCGCGTAGATCATTTTAGCCCTCATTATTATTTTTTCCAAATGGAACCACAATAAAAAAAAAATCGATTAGTAAAAAAAAAATAGATAGGTGGGTTTGCGAAGTTCGATACCGTAGAAATGGCTCGATTACCTCCTCCAGCCAATTTTATGAATTAATGGAATTATATCTTTAACATCCCTTTGGGTTCCTAACTTTTAATAAAATGCTCACCACCGCCTCTGGCGAGACGAACAGTGAAAAAAAAAAAAAAAAAAAAAAAAAAAAATGAAGTCAGGAAAATTGCGAATTTGGCAGCTTGTTACCGACGAATGTATAAAACACACAAATTTATATATTTTTTGCCTGGACGCGCTGTCAGAGCCCTCTTTCCCTTCCCGCGCGCGTGGGTTTTTCCTCCCGCTGTGCTCGATGCGGTTTAGTATGATTTTGAGGTTTTTCTGGTGATATCGTTATACACGCCGTTCCCGCCCCCCGCCCCCCGCCGAGCGCGACCCCATTCGGACGTTCGGTTTTTGCGGTCTCTTGATTTCGACCAAAGTTTCATCTGCATTCGTCCAGTTTTAATGCGTTTTCGTGGCACTGGTCATTCAAAGTTAATCAGCGGGGCTCAGAATTAATTATAACTTCTGGCCCCTGGCAGGAGGTGAGTGTGTGAGGTGGGGAGGTGGGGAGGGCTCCCCCCTCACAGTGTGTGATGTTAGTACGTAGAACTGGTGAGGGGTGCCGAGGGGGGAGAGATCTCCCTGGCCCTCCTCGCCCGATGAATTATGGGGTCGCGGCGCGAACGTCAGGACAAACTCTCCGCGAATAAATGATTTAATTTGTTATTTTCCGCGGGAGAGGGTTTTTTTTTATCCTGCCAAACCATTTCCAACCTCCTTCTACCCCACGCACGCCGAAAAACCATCGCCTCGCCTCCACTTGTCCCTTCCGCTGTAGCCCGGCGGACGAAGCTATGGAGACGAGTGTGACAGAGAGCGGGATACGCAGCTCTGGGCGCGTGCGACAGAGACGAATACACTGCTCTCCCTCGCGCACTTCTCCCTGGGTAATTGACTGTCGCAAGTGTAGGCAGTCTTTGCCTGCGTCCACCGACCTCTGCTTAGACATGTGTGTTTGTGTGAAGGAAGCCTACCCGCGGGGCCGCGGTGGTAGTGTGGCTAGACTACGCGCCTCCCACCTAGGCGGGGTTCGCTCACGGGCTTTCGCATGTGGGAATCGTGCCTTACGATGCCACTGGTCGGCGGGTTTCCCCCGGGATCTCCCGTCGCCCCCCGCACTTCCATTCCGACGCTGCTCCATACTCACCACGCTTCACCCTCACCGGCTCTCAAGACCTCGATGTAAAGAGCCACCCAAACCTCTTGACTCACTCAGCCCACGGCGTAATGGGGTTCCGGGATAGGCATGGATGTCGGTTTGTGAACGTTTATACCGGTCTCTCTATATGGGAACATGTCATAAATATTTGTCACCTGTCAAGTAGCAGTGTCAATAAAGCAGAAAAAAATGGGGGGGGGGGGGGGAGGGCCTTACAGCAGAACATTCCGAAAGAGAAAAAAAGTATTGTAAGGCAGATGAGAGAAATAGAGCCTGCCTGGCAGCCAGTCAGTCTTCGGTTCGAGTCCCACCTCTGCAAGACTGCGCATGGCATATTTATTTTTACTGCGCGTTATGTTAAATCTATTACTGGTGGTTCCGAACATTTATGAAAACCCCAAATTTTTATAGTCTGAGAGAGCCTCGGTTGCGTGTGCGCTTGAGGACAACAGATTTAAGTTTGCGACACTTAACATCTGTTTCACTGTAGACAGCCTGCTGTGTTCCTTTGTGTTGTCGTTTTCGTATCTTTCACAGTTATTTACATATTTCTGCGTACTCTACTTGTCTGTTAATTTAACAAATCGTTCTGATGTTCTTTTTATGTGATTACTGATTAAATCCCTTCCCCGAAATTCTTTATGAATTTATAAATTTATATATTTATTGACAGACACACCTACTGACAAATTAAAATTAGAATTAAAATACTTGCATTGTTACATTTTCAACGGAGTAATTCGAAATTTAAACTAGTTAGTTTATATTTTTTCATAAAAATGATTAATTTGCAAGTTATGTTAATATCTAATTTTACCTTCACATACATGTATAATCTTGCTTTCGTAAAAGAATGACATATAAATCATATCATAAACTATTTACGATTGCAAACTAAATCTGTAATAGCAAATTAAGTTTAGTACAGCTGTGGGGTCCTCACCCTCAACGGAGAAGTTGTTTCGTACGGGCGGAGAAGTTTATGGGAATGGAAATGACGACTGAGTAATAACAAATTCGAGATTCAGAAAATTTCGATTTGGCATGCCCTATGGCTATTACACAAATCGACTGCCAGTTTGCAGAAATGATCAAATATTCTTGCAGGCTTTCATAGCGTACTTACTCACCTAGTTACCATAGCGAATGACAAGCACTCTCGAGGTAATCTGAAGCCTCCCAGCCTCTACTCCCTTGTCTGTATCCCGTTTAAAACAGATAGTGCCAGAACTAGCTATTTTAGCTGAAACCAATTGTTATTTTGGCGTACTCTTGCAGCCAATACTGTAATAAATGGCATCAGTGCACTATAGTGCCCAATTTCTGAAACAAATATGGTGTTAGAGCAGAAGCAGTAGACACTGCTGTCAGTCGTGATTGACGTGTCGGGCCACTTTTTCTTAGCCATTTAATAACATCACTTGATCGACATTTGGTAGGAGTTACCTGGTCCGTTGTTTGTTTCCCATTGTAAAAAAAAAAAGGAAAAGACAAAACAAAATCTTCATTCAGTTTCCTCAAACTGGGTTTACATAAATTATTTATAGTGTTCATGACAGCAGTTATTAATTGTAGCTTCTTATTTAAGAGAATATCCAGTGTACTTCTGAACAGTTAACATTTCCAGCTGAAAGTTACGTGGCAATTTTTGTAGATGGGTACACAAACAATGGGCTGAAAGTAGAATTGTCACAGGATTCATTGTACTGTGAACAGCTTGGTACATTCGTAAATACCAGAATATGCTTCTATTGTTATACCAAAATTTCTGCTGCATATTTAATTGTTAGTTATTACTGCCTTAAAATTAATACTAATAAATTATGTCAAGTTCAAAATATGCGTTAATGAGGGGATGTACTCAAATTTCTCATTTACGCTTTAATTACAGCAATCGTTTTTTTTGTCAAACACTTTTTACCCCCTCCACTGGCGCCCACATTTAAATGGTGCGAGAGGCCTAAGCCCTCTGCACGACTTTACAAGAGGCAATACTCCCAAAGAAGCTTACGTTATGGATTGAATTAAAAATTAAACTTAAGAAAAATGATTATAAGTTTCTTAATTGCATACTATGATTAGAGAAAAACACATGTCATCAGAGTAATTATAAAATTAATTATCAACTAATTATATGAAATTAGCTTTAATAAATAAGCTAACAAGAGCAGTGAATAGGAAGTCTTCTCACGACAACGTTTCTCCAGGTATTAAGTAATTTAAACATTTTAGAAATAAAGATTTTTCCGCTGCGTGAACGTTCAGAGGAAACCGTCGTTAACAGCCACACGAAAAAAAAGGGAATAGTTTTACACTACGAACCTCAGGAAAGTTTGGCCTACTCTATGACTAGCTTATGTAACTGTAAAGTATTACAATCAATTATAGGCTGTTGGCGGTAAAATGAGCACTTTTGAAAGAACTGCTTACAATCTACGTGTATACTAGTTGTATGTTCTGCCACCTTATGCAAAATTTGCCGTGTGCCTAATCACTTTGTTCGTGAGACGGTCAAGTGAAACTGAGAAGTTATTAGATAAGTAAATATTGTACAAATCTGCTCATTTTTACACTATGATGGATTAAAACAACAGATCGTGAGAGAAATAATGTAAGTTATCACAAATGGTTACGTAACACTTTTTATTCGACGTTAGTACATGGAACTATTCTCCCTCCATTATTACCAACTTTACTGGCCACATGTCACTCATTGCGCCCGTTAAAATACATTTTTCTAAGGTTGATTTCAAAACTGCTCACTTTATCGTGAACAGCCCTTACTCATCCCATTTCGGAGGCTCCTGCGTGCCAGCCATTCACAAAGGGCCGAACCTCCGCATGGTGGGTCATTGGACCTCGCGGCTACATTGTGTTTGACGGGGACGATAAAGGCGACCCTTGACTTCAGACTACTACTACTCTCTCTCTCTCTCTCTCTCTCTCTCTCTCTCTCTCTCTCTCTCTCTCTCGCTCTCTCTCGCTCGCTCTCGCACTAATCTCCATTTACACTCCTTGTGGAGGCTAGTGCAACCTCTTTTTAAAACCGCGATTGTGGGAAACGCCGCTGACCTCGCCAGTCTCATAAGAGACGCCCGGATGTTCTGGAACAATCTAGAAAACCCGAGTATGAAGCGCCTTGTACAAGCTGTTCCCCACAAACTGAACTCTTTTGAAAGACCTGCTTAAAATCTAGTTGTACGCATATTTTGTATCCTTCCACAGCACGTGAAACTATCATTTACGTGTGCGGGATCATTATTCATGCGTTGGTTCAGCGGAACTGTGAAATTGTTAAAAAAAATAAACATTTCACAGGTTTGCTTATTTTTACACTCATACGCTTAAAAAACCGGATGCAAATTAAATAATTTCAGTATTTACAACCTGCACAACTGAAGTGACAGCTAGCTATTTCTGCGAATTAGACACCGAAAGTAACACTTTAGACATAGCAAACGCTTAACAGGATGACAGAGATGTTAAATCTGACATCAAGGTGAATACAGATTTAAAAAATTCAACCAGAATTTCCTTTTTAAAGAAAATAGTATTTGCCTATCTCCAATAGGCGGTACGCAGAATGCTCATGGCTGCGCTGTAATTATTTTTTCAAGATTATGAGCTGGTTTCACCGCACAGATGCAAAACAAAGTCTCTGGTGACTAAACCAGTAAAAAAAAATTGGTCTTAAAGAACTGAAAGTAGACTGAATTCAAATTTATAAATCATCAAGTTAATAGTGCACCGCACAAAAATCTGTGGTGAAGATGTGTTCTTTATGCAGTAGGCTACTCCGGTGTGTTCTCGACTATGTCGTGCTCGTGTACTACAACAACAAATTGAGAGATTGCCCAATATTTAATAAACTTTATTATAATGATGAATATCTGAATAGTTAGATTATTTTTATATTTTGTTCTCTCTTTCTTTCTCTCGCTCTCTATCCTTATCTCTCTCTCTCTTTTCCTCTCTCCCTCTCTTTAACTTTCTCTCTCGGGCTTCACTACATTAAACTTTTACCAACTGTCACAAGTAATACACTATCGACCCAAAAGTAATTAGGCACCTGTCCACAATGTTTGCTCGGTTTTGTCACCTCGTTAGACTCTCGTAGGGCCACCTCTTGCGGCTATAACAGCAGCCACCCTGTCTGGTATGCTCTCTACGAGTGTTTGCAGGACATCTACGGGGGTTCGTCGCCATTCCTCTTGCAACCATTCCATGAGTTGAGCAATGGATTTTGGCCGCGCCTGACGAGCCCTCACACGGCGATCCAATTCGTCCCAAAGATGTTCTATAGGGTTGAGGTTGGGGCTCTGGGCGGGCCAGTCCAATCGGCGCGAACATTGTTGTTGGCGTACCACTGCATAGTAGCCTTTGAAACATGGCAGCTGGCGTTGTCATCCTGGAAGTAACACGGGTCCATTCCGTAAAAACTCCATAATATTGGGAGCATTTCATTAGCCAGAACGTTACAATAGGCCACTGTGTTCATGCTACCACGGACAAACACCAGCGGTCCTACGCCGAAGGCCGTGAAACAGCCCAAAGCCATCACTCCACCACCACCGAATTTCCTAGTTGGCACTGTACACTCCGGCAGAAGACGTTCCCCAGGTAGACGCCACACCCATACACGTCCATCGGACCGTAATAATGAAAACCTCGACTCATTACTCCACATAACTGATTTCCAATGCTCCAGTGTCCAGTTGTGACTGTCCAAACACCACCTGAG
This sequence comes from Dryococelus australis, assembly GCA_029891345.1. NCBI lineage: Eukaryota > Metazoa > Arthropoda > Insecta > Phasmatodea > Phasmatidae > Dryococelus > Dryococelus australis. The sequence goes on along the minus strand of CM056998.1, from coordinate 114,024,325 downwards.
TCGCCGAGCTTTATTGCTTGTCGTGATATGGGGCTTATGTGCAGCTGCTCTTCCGAAATATCCAAGTCCGTGGGCCTCTGTACGCAATGTTCTAATGGAAACAGGTACTCCTGTTGCTGCATGAAACTCCTGCCGGAATGTAGCCATGGGTTGTGGGCTATTCTTGACAATTTCGCGTTTCAGGGTTCTGCGATTTCTGTCTGTCAAGATTGGAAGTCGCCCAGAACGTGCAGAATTGGCACAATGCCCATCTACCTTCCACTTACGCAGGACGAATGCGACCGTTTATTTGGGCTTGTTTACCTTCCGTGCAATCGCCTGACTAGACAGCTCACTGAGATGGCAGCCCACAATCACGCTCTTATCGAAGTCCGATAGCTGTGTACCTTGTGCCATCTCCTTGTCAACTGGTTCTACACTGGCCTGCAGGGTATGGCGGTCACACAAGTCAACTGACGTACTGAATTACCTATCTCCACGGATGCCCAATTACTTTTGGTTGATAGTGTACTAGTAGAATGATTTGGTATGTTCGGGCATAGTGTGTTTCAAATGGAGTATAATGGTATCCGGGATAGGAGTCAGTTACCTGCAACGGAATACGGGATAGGAGCCAGGCGCCGGCCGGCCGCCATGTTGTGATGTCACCCAACAGCCATCTTGGTTCCAGGTAACCTTTAACTTTGATCTTGACCTTATACCTTGACCTTGGATGGCCTTAATCCCAAAACATTACAACATTCTCCAAATATCCAAAACTATTAGGAAAAAATTCAAATATAAATAGTTTAATTAAAATTTATTTAAAAAATGTATAAAACATTAAAATTTCTAATGCTTGAGCTTTAAGGTAATGGGTATTTGGAATCTCGGAGCTGTTCAAGCTCTCTCATTCTGGTCGCCCGACGGCCATCTTTACCACCACGTTGGATGTCTGTGACCTTGATCTTTGACCTTGACCATGTTTATCTTTGACCTTAACGAAAAATATTCAAAATATTTCAAAATTTTGAAAATGAGGAAAAAATTACATTGTTATAGCTCGACTGCCTTCTTGAATCTGGGTGACCTTGATCCAATACCTTGAATTTGGATTACCTTAAACCCAACAAATTTAAATTTATCTAAAAATTAAAAAAAAAGTCAAAGCTGTAAATATATAAATTTTTATTTGAAAACTTTAAAAAAAATTAAAATTTCAAATGTTTGGACTCGGTGGGAATGGGGACTTGAATCAACCAGCCACCATGTTATAACATCACCATATACCATATTGAATCCAGGTGACCTTGAACTTGAATTTTGACCATGATTCTATGAACATGACCTTTAACACAAACAAATCACAAAATTCTCCGCAGAAATTTATAAACTTCCGAAAATGTACAAAAATGTATAAACATTTTAAATTATTTGAAAACTTATTTTAAAATTATATAAAATGTTTATTTGAAAAATTTGGATTTCCGGAGTTCCCTCCAACTCTATGCCAGCAGACGACTGACCTTCGCAAATGTTTCTTATTGGCTAATTAGTTGGTTACTCATTCGCCAATGTTACTCATTCGTTGATTACTTGTGTTCACTTTACTCCCCCATTCTCCCCCCCCCCCCCAACACACAAGTGTTTCTTATTAGCTGATTACTCACGCTCGTCCGACCCACCATAAATGATTCTAATTGTCTTAATATTCCCCTCCCCTTCTACCCTCATCAATGCTCATTCTGTCGAACGTACTCAACGCCCCATAATTGTTTATTTGTTTGCCATTCGTTTACTTTTTTGTCACCTAGGTGACGCTAGTATATTAATTATCTATTTAACCATCAAAGGGGCTATCGGTTTAGCCATCATGTTTGTTGTGGCCAACCTTGACGTTGACCCCAATGACATTGAAATAAAAAATTCGATTGAAAAAAAAAAACAGTCCGTACAATTGTCCATTACTAGCTATCCACGGCAAGGGGCCATACCGACTAACCGTACTTGCCATCGACTGACTTCACCTAAGACGAACTCCACACAAGACTGGATCCTGGCGAGACTGACTGAGCACACGACTAGCTACTGAGGAGACCAGTTCCTACAAAACTGGCTAGATCAACCGACAAGACCAACCTACCATACCACCCCCCTAAACAAACAAACGTTGATGGACAGTCTCGATAAAATGACTAATAAGCTTGTCATAGCTAACCTGTCTGCACAAAATCTTCGCAAAATTTTCGCAAAATATTTATACCAGAGCTGACCATACCAAGGGGTCATACTAACGTATCAAGCCAACTTCCAGGCCAACCAACTAGTTGCGAAACATTTCTAATACAAATCCTCGTCATTTCGTTCGTTCGCCATACATAAATCATCAGTTTTAAACGACAGAGTAAAACATAATACTTCAAATCGAACAATAGCCCTCCTCCTGCACATGCTCACATACATTTGATCTAAAACAGAATCTCGCAATAGATTATTTACAGCACTGAATCAAAAAGTATTTCAGAGAAGAAGAGGGGACTGTATAAGAAATTAAACACACATTTCTATGTATACACAAATTTAATATATTTACTTATTATATACCCACTATCTTTCCATATTTTGCACATTCGATCTTTACATTTCTCCGATGTTTGCAGATCGTGGTTTGTAGCCAACAGTCTCATCCGACATAACCCCTATCCTTCAGTTCAACTTTAATTGAAGACATCCCAACAATGCTTGAGAGATCTCCGCATTTTAACAGGTCAATCAAATGTTTGAGTCTATCAACAAGTTAATTCGGGTCTTCGGTAAATATGTAACGAGCGTTCTTGACTCCTTCTGCCTTCACACCACTAGTCGAAGGAAACTCGTATTTTCTATATATAGCCTACCGATTCGAATACTTTACTTTCGTTGAATGGGGTCGGTTTTGTAAAGCTGCGTTTGAGCCATAGATTAAATTTTGTTGGTAGCGTGGTTATGCGGAGAGCCAACAGCGATGTTTTGCCCCATTCGAGCTAAAAATGTGCAAATATCCTACGGATACCCGCTCTCATTGTTGAGGCATAGGTGTAATTTAGACCTCCACGAAACCATTGTCATTAACCAACTCAGACCCTGCCACGATTCTTGGCCGTGATGTACGCTGGCACGAAGGTGGGTGCTCATCCTGAAACTTTGATTTTATGGGAAGTACACTTGTACGCTACGGTGAAGGAGACTGTACACGACGGATTTTGGCAGGTGAAGGTCCTACAGCTACGCAAGATTTTGCATGCCACTGCAGATTATCCCACCTAGCAAATGCCATGCCACAGTTTCCACACTTATTTACCATTCGATTTCCATTATTTGAACATCCATACTTATCGTGTCTTCGAGCATATTTGGAGAATGCAAACGAAGTGTTATAATAGTGGTACGGATACTGAGGTAACGCCTTTGCAAATTACAACGATGGTAATTATACAATTAAAAAAAAAAAACTAATTTCATGTACCGTATTTTGTGAGGTTACATATTTCTTCAGAGACTAGCTGGCCCGAACCGATACTCCAAATTTGAGTAGATTTTCAATTTCGTGGGAAAATATATGTGTATAATGTGCACGCTTGATAATACCTGTCGGATCAAATATCTGAACTCACTAGCCAGAATGCTAAAAAACGAGGGGTGATGGAGCGATCTGTCACCTCTGGCATCAGACGAGAAACTATGTCAAGGGTCGACATTGTTCGCATTACATACTTTCCCCACACTAACATGCTCTGGCGGACAATTCTAAATAAACAATCAGCAGTGTTAAGGGATTAAACCATGGTGAATAATTGGCTGGACTAAAGTGGTGGGGCGAGGAGTAACAGAATAAATACTAAGTTTCAATGGTAATACAGTTAGCATTAAAACGAATTTTTTATCGGTCTTAATTTAAGTTTTAATAGAAAATGTACCAATATAATAAATTGTGCATGTAGGTATACCACTCACTGGAAAAATATTTTTTATAGCATGAAAAATTACAGATTTTCCTATATCTATGAAACAAATATGAGTGCCGACAGCTCGCCTGGCGGCAAAATCGAGAAATTAACACCGCCTATGTGTTGAAAATAGAATCCAATATGGAATACGCTGACATCAACACCTAAACTTAAGAAAACATGAACAAATATGGCTGCCGCCTGGTCGCTAAATCAGCAGCTCACGTGGTGACGAAATCGAGAAAATGTCGTCACCTTGGTGTCGAAAATGTAAATAAATGACAAACGAAAAAACCACCAGGATGGCAGCATATTATGGAATGAGCAATGATGGGGGAAGTTTGGTAGACGGGAAAGAGAGTTCAAAGAATGCGAGTAATTTGTGGTGGGGGAAAGGGGTGGGACGAATGTGACTAATTGGTTCAGTGAAGGTGAGTAAGTGCTGGTAGGGGTGGAGGGGATCGAATGAAGTGGAGGCCTGCCAACTAATTGGTCTAGCGGAGTTTTGTAAGTGGGGGCGGGGGTGGAGGGGAACCGACTAATTAACCAATGAGAATCATTAGTAGGGGGAGGCTTGCCGACTAATTGGTAGAACAAGGGTGAGTAATTGGTGGGGAAAATAAATATATTGGAAGGAGAAAGTGGTGGGAGTCATTCGTATGCTGAGCGTGGTACTGGGGTGACCTCCAGAAATGTCATTTTTAATATTTAAAACACAATAACATATGGTAAAATACATTTTAAAAATAATGTTTAAATAATTTTTCAATCTAAATTTTAAATAATTTTTAATAGTACATTTTGAATATATTTTTTAAATTATTTTAAAAGGATTTTATATAATTTTAATTATTTGCAATTTTTGGAATTTTTTGGGTTTTGAAGGTCAAAGATCGCCACTTCAAGGATCAAGATCAAGGGCATAAATAGCTCCGACGCTCCGATGCCACACGCCCTTGTGCCTAAGGTGGCCAAACCATTCTACTTACATCCATATAGGTAAGCTTTACAGCAGACTTCGTTCAATCATCAGCTTGCAACAACTCCATGAAAAAAAACTGAAGTCCTTTCTACAATAACAACATGTGAGTCTATCTGGTCCAGCTAATGCTCTATGTTAATACATATATATATAGTCAGTTCACGACTGGAACAGACTTTTGAACAACACCTTAGTCGTCAGCTGCATGCATCGTTACTACAAACAGTGACTGGCGCGGGTACAGTTAGTTTGGCAGCACGGAGAGAGAATATAGTATGAATGTTTTAACGTATTTTTTTATCTATTGCTAAGGGGGGTAGTTTCCTTAATTATTTTTCTCATAATTCAATGTTTCTGCTTATAAGCTTGATTAAATTCACAACAACTAGATCATTTGGTAAACATTGTCTACATACTTCGAATTTTTCGAAAGCCACGGTACCTTGAAAACACTTAATACTCTTTTTCAAATTTCCAAGTGAATTAACTATATCTTTATACAGGCTAAACTAATGATGGCATTTGGAGTAGTGTTTTTATCTGTATTACATACCGTAATCTTGTGTTTTCTTTTCCCAAGATAATTCGAATAATTGCAATATGAGTGTTCAGCGTGTAAATAAAATATATTGTAAAGCGATGTGCTGTTTAGCTATCATTCCAAACAAAAATGTTTACACAGATATCTAAATACATGTTATAAAATTAATGAAACGTTTTTATTACTGACAAAAGTAAATTTTGTAAGTCGTCTGGAGTAACTGATATTTTTTGTTTTGTTTATGTATTCAGTAAACAGAAGAAAAAAAATTTACTCAGAAAATGTGTGATAAAGTAGCCTACGTAAAGAAAATAGTTGATAATGGTGATAAATAGTTTTCGGACATTTCAGCAGACATTTTCTTTAGCTTTAGAATCAAAACACGTTTGTGAAATGTGGTATATAATAATGCCTTACTTTACGAACATTGTTACAGTATTAGTATAACAAAATACAACGAATACGACCATTCTGACCACAGAGGAAAAAAAAACAATGTATATATAGAATCTGTGTCTACATACGCATTCATTCAATGATAAAGACATCAGGAAAGTCGAGTGCCTGTACTATATCCCTATCGCGTAAATTAACCTTTATAATGTAAAGGCGTACGTAGTTCACGTGAGATGGTCTATGACACTACTAATGCATATTACAGAAAAAAAAAAGGGAAACTACACAGCTCGCTATACTTTCGTTTTGTCAACGAATCGTGAGAATAGGCCTACTTCAATGTTTTAAGTGTACCACAAATTAATATTACTTTTGTGAGGTGTACCGTAATTTCTTTAGCCTTTCTTATTGAAAATTATTTCTTATGACACAGTTCAGGAAGGAAGTAAATACACGTCCAAAGAATTCATGGGCAATACCGGTTGTTTCCTGTAGCTACAGTTGCTGATAACTGATAGGGGGAGAATGGAAGAAATGTAAAGGTCATCGTCAACAAGCATTTCCTGCGAACCACCGTGTGCGGGAGGGTAAGCACTTACCTCCACCGCCCCCCCCCCCTTTTTCTTTACTCATCATTGGTCACAGACTACCTGCTGGCGTCTAACGGACTGGTCCGTGTTTTTCGAAGTGAGACACGTGTCTTCCAATGAATGGCGATTGTGTTTTGATACCAAAACGTGTCGCTGCTGTCGCCATCTGTCGTCAAAAGACTGAAATAACAGGAAAACTTACAAGCTTCGTCTCTGATGCCCGTCAACAGGTGCGACCCTTACCAAATCTACCTGTCGGCCGCCAGGGAAATGAGAGTAGGAAAGATTCCGAGAAAGTCTCGCCTCGCCATTTCCCGCAAAGTTCGCTGAGAGGAATAAGGACGCGCTGCATGAACTCCGTGAACTCGTGGAGTTTTTGCGAGAGTGCGACTTTCAATCCCTCCTGGCGCACTTTCGCCCCTACATCTCTGCTGCCAAACACCTCTCCGACAAGCAAAAGAAAAGAGTATGCTTATCCTGGAAGCCACGACCACGTACATAGCGCCCTAATCGAGCTACTTGACCTACAAAAATTTTTTTCGCTCTCCCAACTGTACTGGAACGACTGCGAATAACATTTTAACCTATACGACACACTGCCGAGCGATACACGCGAATTTTAATATTTAATTCAAGTGATTACAGCACCTAGTTCTGCTCAAATTTTACTACAAGTAACTGCCTTCTGCAAGAGAAATAATATTAAATTACTAAACTCAGCTCCAAAATAAACATTACTGGCCATACTTTTATTTAACTAACTACTTAAATGAATTAAATTCAATTAAAATCACTTGCAAACAGTATAGAACAGCACTAAAAATTCCAAGTTTTCAACTATTTATTTAACGTATTAAATGGCCAGCTACAGAAATTTTAAGTTTTGTGGCATCATTCTAATACTAAACCTAATGCAATTCTTTTATTTGAAACACATAATATTATACTTTAATTTTCCCGATGAAATATTACAGTAATTCATGGTGAATAACGACAGTGCTGCCAACTCCGTAAGCTCCGCCCACCAAGTTCTCTCGGCCAATCAGAGATCTCTGGCCAAGTTACAGACCAACTTCACTCACGCGACGCGTTTTCCTGGCTCTGCTTTCGAATTTTACCGGTTTGATACATAAACGACATAGAATTAGATTTAAAACGACTCCTAACATATTATTTCAAGCCTTCAGCGGATATATACAGTAGGAATTCATCAAAATTAAGCCCCGAAACTGGCCGGAATTTTCCGATCGGTCCGGGGCGAAAATTCGCCCACTTTAAACAAAACTAGTTGCGCTAGCATTGCGCCTGCCATTCCGCACATAGACTCCGAACTACTCAGATGTTTACAACGTATTACTACCCCTTGTCGCTCGACACAGTACATTCACTCACGCAGTATACACAACTATAAGTAAAATCACTCAATTTATTATTATTCATTATTATTACATAATTATTAACCTCATTTAGATATAATTTTTGCCACTACAAAGACAAATGGAATTCACTTCCGCGCAACTTAAATTCACCACATACACAACTACAATTAATTAATTAATTTCCTACGCCACTCCAGTAACGGGAAAAACTTTAAACCGTTTTGTATAAATTCTTTTGGCTGTAAATTCCGTTTATTCTCACTTTACTGTCGCTGGCCCTCTTACAAGGGGTTAGCGACAGCCCTCAAAGTTCTGAATTTCAAAATTTTGCGGCGATTAAATTCGTTTAAATTTAACTTCACCACCTACCTTTACCTGTACAGGCAGAGGAAATGAAGGTAAAACTCAGTTTTGGAAACATATCCCAGACGTTACCCTTGGAACCCTGTACAATAATGTCTGCCCCACAGTTGAAAGAATTTTGATGGGTGTGGAGGAGGGAGGGGGTTATATTCGCCTTTCCTCCACAACTTAATTGAGAACCGACTGGGTGGCCAAGGTCCCTCACAAGGGATCGATCCACCCCCGCACTGAGGGAGTAGCGTGCCAGTGATGTAAAATGGTGAGAAGTCTGTTCCAGTCATGAACGGACTACTTACATATTTCATCAGTGAGATTTGAGCATGTGTGTATATATATAATAAAAGACTGACCTCTCACAACTGACCACACATTGCAGAACATGTTGACCTGATTGTGCAGGAGTTAATGATTGACTCCATCTGCAGGAGTGAGCATTTGACTCATTTCACAGGGGTCATAGACAGGCTCCTTCCACAGAAGTCAGAGACAGACACCTTCCTCAGGAGTCAGAACATATTCCTTCCTTGGGAGTCAGTGACTCCTGTCGACTGATGCATACAGAAGGAGTCGATTTCTGACTCCTGTGGAAGGAGTCAATCCTTGACTGTGGAAGGAGTCAGTAGGCAGTAGTCTCTAACTCCTATGGAAGGATTCAATTACAAACTCCTGCAGAAGGAGTCAATCGCTGACTCCTGTGGACGGAATCAGTCTCTGAAATTTGTGGAAGGTGTCAGTCAGCAGGAGTCACTGACTCCTGCAGAAGATGCATGTTTCTGAACTATGTGGAAGGAGTCAATCGCTGGTTCCTGTGGAAGGAGTCAATCACTTACCATTGCAGAAGTATTCAAATTATGACTCATGTGGAAGGCATTACTGTCTCCTGTGGAAGGAGTCATTCAGAAGGTGTCCCTAATGCCTGCAGAAGGAGTCAGTTTCTGACTGCTGTGATTGGAGCGTATCTCTTACTCCTGTGGAAAGAGTCAATCGCTGACTCCTCTGGAAGGATTAACTTTCGGACTCCTGCGCAATCAGCTCCGCACGCTCTTCAATTAGGGATCAGTTGTAAGGAGTCAGTATTGTAATGGGTCGGTCTTGTGAGCAGGTCTGTCTGGCAGTAGTCAGTTGTCTGCTTTAAGTGTTAATATGAGTTCAAGCTGAGCGAAGAACTTGCCTAGAAGAAATTTTTGAAGTTGTAACAGCATGGTAATGTGATCAAGGAACTACGTAAAATGTCTGGTTGTATGGATGCAAAAAAATGTTTATATGTCACTGATAAAATATATTACTAAGTATCAATATATAGCAATAGTTAGACCAAATAGATACACACGTTGCTACTATGGAAAGATCTTCAGTATTTTTCATGAATATGATGCAAGCCGATGATTGTACGAAGTCTGCTGTAGAACTTACCTCTGTGGATGTAACTTCTCCCACTGCTAGAAAATTATATAGAAGACAGTGTTGCCACTCTGGATATATATTTAGCAAAAGCTGCAATGCTCGTTGACATGATAAATGCCAATGTTTAAAAGTACCTACCTCCGAACCATTATCATGTACCAACTGTGGTACAACATCTGATAGAAGCGATTATTTAAAGAGACACAGTAGTACATGTAAAGGTAACTCGTCTTGCTTGACTCGAGACAGCATGTGTTGACTTTGTTTTCTCATGTTAGAATACTACACAAAATGTTCTGTTCGCAGACTACTAGGGAACTCGCATGATGAAATGTTACGGCACTGGGCACATGCAGTTTATGCAAAATGATACATTGAAGAACCACATAAAGGACTGCAAGGATTCGTCTTTTGGGAGCCAGGAAGAGATTTCGTCAATACCCCTTGATGCAGCTATGGATACTGATACCACATACGATTATGACGAGACAGTTAATGCTAATTGCGGAATGAGAGAACTACGAGGCGTAGTAAAGTCAATATGCGTGGAATGAACACTTGCAAAATGTTCGCATTAAGTCGACTAACTTCAAAATAAATGGTGATCGGCTCTAAATATTGATAAATGACCACGCGGCTCAAAGAAATAAATGCAAAATTAAAACTGAGGATGAAGCAGAAGGTGAAGACGATCATGAAGACAGCACTGATGATAATGACTATGACGAGAGTGTTGATGAAGTATCTGATGAGAAGGATGATGATTCTCTCGAAGTTCCCACACATTTCACCAACGAGTTTCCTTCGACAAGTGGCATGAAGAAGGCAAAAGGCGTCAGAGACACTAGTTACATATTTCCTGGAAACCCGAATGAACTTGTTGATAGATTCAGACATTTGATTGACCTGCAAAAATGCGGGGATCTCAGAGCATTGTTGAGATATCGTCAATCATCGGTAAACTGAATGATCGGGGTTATATCAGATGAGACTGTTGTCTACAAACCACGATCTGCAAACATCTGAGAAATGTAAAGATCGAATTTACAAAATAATTAGAAAGATAGTATGTATGGAATAAGTAAATAAATAAAATTTTTGTATACATAGAAATATGGGTTTAGTTTCTTATGCCGAACATTCTTCTCTGAAATACTTACTAATCCATTGGTGTAAACAATTTATTGCGATGGTCTGTTTCATACCAACTGTAAATTAGCATGTGCAGGAGGAGGGCTATGGTTCGAGCTGAAGTATTATCTCTAAAAAGGATGATTTCTATATGGCGAATGAATGAAACTAGGGGAATTTTTTGAGGATTTTTTTGTAACTGGTTGGTTGGCCTGGTAAGTTGGCTTGGTTAGGTTAGTATGACCCTTTGGCATGGCCAGCTCTCGTAGAAAAGTTTTGCGAAAATTTTGTGCGAAGAGGTTAGCTACGACACTCTTATTAGAGTCTTTTTTCGAGATTGTCCATCACCGTTTGTTTGTATAGGTGGATGGTATGGCAGGTTGGTCTAGTCGGTTGATCTAGCCAGTTTTGCAGGAACTGATCTCGTCAGGAGCTAGTATTGGGCCCAGTCAGTCTAGTCAGAATCCAGTCTTGGGTGGAGTTATTCATGGGTGGAGTCAGTCGATGGCTTGTATGGTTAGTCATTATGGCCTCTTGTTGTGACCAGCTACTAATGGACAATTGTATGGACAGTGATTTTTCTCGATCTTTTTTAAATTAAGTGTCACTGGGGTCAAGGTCGACAACAACCAACATAATGGCAAAACTCGATAGCCCTCTGGCGGTGGAATTGTTAGCACTAATATCACATAGGTGATGAAAAAGTTAATCGAAAGACTATTAAATAAACGAATATGGTGGGTGGATTGCATTATACAGAATGAGCAAGGGTGACGGGGTAGGCGAGGGTAAAGTTAAGACAATGAGAATCATTGTAGGCGGGCCGAACGAGAGTGCGTAATCAACCAATATGAAATACTTGGGAGGAGGGTGAAGTGAACACAAGTAATCAACCAATGAGGAACATTGGTGGAGGGAGTGGAGGGGAACCAAACTAATTAAGCAATAAGAAACACTCGCGAGAGTCAGTCTTCTGCTGGTATGGTGTTGGAGGGAACATTCAGAAATTTTAGGTTTAAAATAAATAGTTTATAAACTGTTAAAATATATTTTGAATAACTTCTAAATATTTTTTAAATTAATTGCAACACATTTTTATAAATTTTTGGAAGTTTTTAATTTTTTAGATTTGTTTGGTGAATTTGTGATTTTCTTGGGTTTGAGGTCACGGTCATGTGGTCAAGGTCAAAATTAAATATCAAGGTCACTTGGATTCAATGTAATGATTGAGTGACGTTATAACATGGTGGCTGGTCGGTTCCAGTCCGCTGTCCCCTCCCAGTCCAAACATTCAAAATTTTAATGTTCATAAATTTTTAGTACTGTTTTAAATAAAATGTATGTACTTTTTAATTAATTTTTAGCAGGTTTTATAAATTTTTGGGAAATTAAAAATCAATTTTGCAAATTTGTAGGTTGAAGGTCATCTAAGGTCTTGGGTCAACGGCAAGGTCACCTATATCCAAGATGGCAGTCGGGTTATGTCAGTGTAATTTTTCCCTCGATTTTAAATTTTTCCGGTTTTTCGAATTTATTTGGTTACAAGTCAAAGGTCAAGGTCACAGGCATCCAACATGGCGGTCAATATGGCTGTCGGGCAACTGTAATGACAGGGCATTAATGACTCTGAGGCTCCGATTACTCATTCCCTCTGAGCTCAGACATTCGAAATGTTAATATTTATACTTTTTAAATAGATTTTTAATTAAATTCGTAATATCTTTTAATTAATCTTTTGGTAATTTTAGTGATAATTTTAGAATTTTTTGGATAATTATGTGGATTTTTGGGTTTAAAGTTATCCAAGATTAAGGTCTAAGGTCAAGGCCTATTTCAAATGTCAAGGTCACCTGGGTCCAAGAGGATGGTTGGGAGGGATAACAACTTGGCGGCCTCCGGCGCTTGAATCCTATCCCGTTCCCCTCATGATCCATTAAAAATATGTTGTGATCGAACATACCATTCTACTAATAATATTAGTGTGAACCTATGTATATTTTTAACTTTTGTCAGTAACATATGCTATTGTATATTACAGAATTGTATAAATGTATCTTCTCTGGTTGTTGTAGACAACAAAACTATTGATTAAAGGATTAAAATGGGAGTTCTCATAAATTAAATCTGTAATTTCTTTTGTAAAAATGCTGAGATTGTAATATAAATTGTAAACACGACAATGTTCTCAATCCTGGAACCAATTAGCTCCTAATATGACCAACACAATGAAAGCGAAATAGTAAAATATTATATAACAGCAAGAATTCATCAAAGCGACTAATTGACACATATTGTGTATTTGTGTAACAAGTAATGATTACCTAGTGAGAGCATTTCCACTTAGTGGAAAACTACACTCATATAGTATTTACATATTGATTCGAGAACCATACAGAGCAACTAAATTTTTTATATCGCATAGCAAGGAAATTATCGAGAGTATTTGCATAATGAATATCCACATGCAAGTAGTATGTGCATAATGAGCTAAAACTAACTACCCATCGGCCGATGAAACAGAATTGACGAGGTGGGAAGGCAACTGTAGTATGAAAAGATATCCCTTGGTTCGTGTCACGTAAAGGATACTTAGATATTATTCATGCAATGAATAAGTATGCTTAGTTAGTATTTATGCAATGAACAAGCACCGAAAATAATTTCACCCCAAGTACATATCCTAACCGAAGCACTCTTCACTTCCAAACTGAACCAAGTTTTGATATCATGTATAACTTATATGCCCACAATGTTGTAATTTTCGAACACACTACAGATCAGGCAAGCAAACTATACACCTTTCCATTACCGAATTCAGCCTGTATACAACCCTGGTGGTGCGATCGTCGCTCCTCTAGCAAGTTACTGCAGGTCATCGAGCTACAAATTACTGCCTAGTCCCACCCACGTCATCCTTCGTAAGTCTGATTTCATCTCTGGAAGGGAGAATTATGCTCTCTGCAAATCCCAAAAAAGAAACTGGGGAGTAATTTGGCTGGGAAGGCTACACAATCACTCGAATTCGCATTTGCAATATCATAACCTGCCTTATGCATGTACTTAATTAAAGTATATTGATATAGAAATCTTTTCTCAAAAAATTAATTTTTTAACTTGTTACAAAATAAAATAATTTAAAAATAAATTAAAACCCCAGATATGCTCCAAAAAATCAAATTGAAAATATTTATTTTGTTAAAAAAGTAAATAATTCTTATGTGCTGTAATTTATTATTTACAAATCAGATAAATATTTCAGAAATTCCCATTGAGTGTAGCTACGATTTATAAACTTGTTTCATCTCCCAACGAGACTAAGTTTTTGTTTTGGATTAGTTCGTGCTTCGAACCCAAAAAGAGTTGAAAGATATTCACTGAGATATTCCTACTTCAACTCTAACGATCGTATTTACATTTATAGTAAAACATTGTGTGTTTCAAATCCTGGCGAAGGTGAATATGAGAATACCATTTTACTTAACGCATGTCAACGTTAATTTAATATCGTGTAAATAATATCCAGGCCACCAGGCCACCATATATATATATATATATATATATATATATATATATATATATATATATGTATATATATATATATATATATATATATATATATATATATATATATATATATATATACACACACACACACACAAGTTTAAAATACAAGAGAGACCGTGCACATATCTAGTAATCTTCCCGAGAGGATAGCATTTATATCGCAGTAAGAGACGATCTCTCGAACAGTAGACATGAAGACAGCAAACTGAACTGCAGTGGAGAGCATTAGCAACCTGCCTGCGGCAGTCCACCTGCGCAAACAATAGTTCACAGCATGAACTTGTAATTAGAAAGATTTTTGAAACACTCAACATTCCACATTCTGATGTGGCCTGCGCAAATAACACATTGGCGGTCCGCTGGGATTATCATTCTTCCTACACCACTTGTCCGAGACACCACCCTGTGCAGGCATCTCAGCTCGTTATTCTTTGGGTTTGTCAACGATTCGTGAGAACATTAGGCTAAACCGATCTCGAACGCCACTCGCCTCGCATATACTTACATAAACATTAACATAATCTTACAAATAAAATGGCCTTACACAGATTTAATTGGACTATAAAAAAACTTTTCACAAGGACTCCCACATCTAGGGACCCCGCCTCATAATAACGTCACTTTTTGCTCTGAAATCAATGTTTACTGTGAAGTTTCTTCTCAAGAATGCATGTTTACTTCTAACTTAACAGATTAAAGTGATATTGTTTCGCATAGGAAACACAAGTATCGGCTATATGCTTTCCACGTAAAACATGCCTAAAATAACTATTACCAATCATTATGTGCAAACACATACACACACAAACAGGTTGAACTAACTACCTAAACTTCCAAAGACTTTTATACTTATTGTGAAGTAAGTAACGTAAGAGGTCAAAAATGTCACTTATGAAAACAATCCCCAGGGAAATTAAACTATTTTGTATAGAATGTAACACGTACGCTTAAAAAAAATGATATTTACCAAAAACACTTAAAAAGTTTCTCATAACATTTTTACGTACAAGAAATAGACAATACTTCCATCTTACTCCTCTATCATGTGAATACAATTATTATATTCATACCCACATTTGGCATAACATGGGTTCGAACCCCTCCAAAACATTCACAGTTCTTTCTTTTCCCCCGGTGGTTTCCCAATTCACTCCAGGCGAATGCTGTGATGTTACATACCATACCACGTTTCCTTAGCATAGCAAATATTGTTAACAACTTTCCATCTCGCTCAAGGATATGATATAATGTTAATCCCACAGCATATACCAATTTCCTTAATAAAAATCGTTATAAAACGCAAACTGAACATATTTACCCTCCTCGCAAACATTTTCACATAAGAGAACTGCAAAAATCCATATACACCCCATATCCAAGTGAATTAGTTATGTATGAAATCTAATTAAGAAATATCATCCTAGATTGTCAATCCAACACTACCTTGCTCTATCATCGCACAGAAAACATTATGTCTAATTTTCTAATGCAGTAGCGATCAAACCACTCGCCTCTTACAAAAAACACAATATTAGTCAATCCATTATACAAATATTCGTTGGTTTGTCACTCATCTAAACAGAGCCGATGTGAATGGGAAGAGAATACTCCCTCTTAATAAAAACAAACAATCATGAATTACAGGAAACTTTCGTGAGAGTGTCAAGATATAACAGAATCCCATCTCCGAAATTCAAAGGATTCCCAACCCAAGCTATTACACGTTATTATAATTTAATATCTGTGTTGTACACAACATACATATTGGTTGAAGTATTAACCAGAGATAGACGGAATTTGTAGTTCCTTTAAGTATTCTAATTAATATCTCCTGTAAGTAAACATTTTGCCCTCCTAGCTAAATATTTCGCCCCCTTATAGCTAACATTTTTCCCGCTCCTAACAAATATTTTGCCTTACTAACAAACGTTTTGCCCCTCTTAGCAAATATTTTGCCATACTAGCAAACAATTTGCCCTCGAAGCAAACATTTTGTACCCAAATAGATCACATTTGTCCACTCCTAGAAACATTGCAATATAATTATAAGCAAATGCCGTTAAACATAGGTAAAATGTATTTTAAAACAGACCAACACACACATATGCATATGTAAATATACATACATACAATATCCAAGCGATCACAGAAATTGACCAAGCATATACTTCACTAGCAAACCAGATGAGCATACGTTATCACGAAACAATTTCAAAATACATTACCAAAAACTTAGCATCAAAGTATTCCTATAAAATGACGCAATATATCTTACCCTCCTAGCAAGAACATTACATTTAATAATTTTTAATAATTTTTGATAACACACGTTTTGGGAATTTTTTCAGGGGTTTCTGGAATTTTAAGTTTTTTTTTTTGTGTTTTTGAGGTAAGGTTCTCGGGATCAAGGTCAAGGTCAAAGGTCACACGGTTCAGGGGTAAAAGGTCAATGTCATCCAAGATTGCGGTCGAGTGACGAAACAATGAGACGTCCGCCGTATCCTCCCACCCTACTCCCCACACCATTATGCCTCAACCGCCATATTCCTACTACTAGTATGTTTTAGGTATGTTGGACACTTTTTTTCAAAATGGTGACTATGTAGCTATTTTAGCATCGTGTACTGTATCATAGAAGCCATAGAATTAATTCCATCGTTACTTTGAATGCTGGAAGTATATATTATAATCATAAAATGTGTCCATTAAAATATGCTTTGTCCACCATTTTAAAAAATAGTATCACGTAATGAAATTTTATTTTTCCTTCATACTTCCGAACAAATAACACATTTCTACCAAATTTAACAAACTAGTAGCACTATGGCAGGCTATGTAAAGTGATATGTTTTTAGTGGAGCAGGCACATATTTTCAAAATGGGACCATATAAACAATTTAACTATATATGATATATGAGAGAAACTACTGAACAAATTTAAACTAAAATTTGTATGCTAGCAGTGTATATAATATAAACAATAAATTTGTCTACATAGAGCCTAGTTTCCCCTACCATTTTGTAAGGTAGTCCCACATGAATAAAACAATATTTTTTTATGTCATATCTCGGGAAACAACCACCCGATTATCGCCAAATTTGACGAATAAGTTGTATTGCAATTGACCATATTAATTTGTATGTTTTAATTGTGCCAGCCACTTATTTTCAGAATGGTGGCTACAATAACACGTCAGCTTAGTGTGTTATATACACAAAACTATGCAACCGACTTTAACTTAACTTTGTATGGTATATCTACGACAATCATCGAATGTGATCATATATAATCATTTTGTCCTCCATTTATGAAGATCCTATATGAACTAACATATTTTGAGTGGGTTAGACTCTTATTTTCAAAATGGTGGCCATATAAATATTTTAGCTCAGTATACTATATCTACGAATATACGAAACAAAATTCAACTTAATTTTGTATGTTGGCAGTATTTATCACAAAGATCAAATGTGCTTATAAAGAGTATCTTTTTCCAGCCATTTTTTAAGATAGCCTACATGAAAAAATTATTTTTTTGTTATATCACGGGAAATAATCAACTGATTCTTACCTAATTTAGCAAAGGTGTTCTACTAATGTAGGTCATACAATAATTTTTATAATATAGCCATATAAATACTGCAGCTTAGTATGCTATATCTACAAAAATATATTACCGATTATAACTTAACTTTGTAAACTTGCAATATCTACGACAGTCATCGTATGTGCTAAAACATAATCTATTTGTACACCATTTATGAAGATCGTCACATGAAAAAATGAAGTTTTTATTCCATTTCTCAAGGACCAATCAAGCTATTCCCACAAAAGTTTACATGTACGTGGTGCTATGATAATACATGTAAACATGCATGTTTTAGGTTCGGCAGGCCCTTTATTAAATGGCTTTAATATAAATAAAGTACATTAGTATGTTATGTATATTAAACAATTAAAGAATATTCAACCGAACTCCGTAAACTGACGCAATAAAATAGAAGCATCAATTGTGCATATAGAGTTAGGCTTTGGCGAATTTATCTATAGTACAGCCTAGTGAGTAAAATAAATAATTATGCTACAATTCCGGAACAATTCAACTTATTTCCACCCAATTTCGCATACCAGGAATGCTATAGAAGGTCATGTAAACTTAGATGATTTAAGTGGGGTCAGATACTGATTTTCAAAATGGTGGTCATACAAATAATTTAGTTAAGATCGCCATATCTGTTAAAAAAATTTAACCTTATTCCACAAAACTTTTTATGTTGATAGTATCGATCAGTACCATCGTAAACATCACCTCTTTTAAGCAATATTGAAAGATAGCACCAAATTACAACATTAAGTTTTATTCCATTTCTCCTTTGAACCTACGAATTGATTTCCACCTAATTATTCACACAAGTACCTTTACGGTAGGCCATGTAAACTTACGTGATTTAAGCATCCAAAATGACGACCTTTTAAATATTTTTGGTTAGTAAGCTTTATCGTTCAAAACGTTAGACTGATTACATACGGAGTTGATGCTCCGAGTCCTACATCCATAATACACTTTATTTCTCACTAGGTTATGGCACGATGTTTTCTAGGTTCGAATCCCGGGCAAGGAACGGGTGTATTTGTCATTGTGTCTACTTTGCATATGTTTCTGGTTTCATCTCTTATGATATTGCTGTCAACGAGACGTCAAGGCTTACCTTCCATCTAAGCTTTTGAGAACTTCTTTAAAAATTATATTCACCCACGTAGAGGAAAGAAGGCTCATTAGTTATTTTTTAAAAAATGATTGTGAGATAGGCTAAGAATAAAATACATAACTACTTAATCCATCTCATTGGATGAGCGTAAATTTTGCGTACTATCAAGAGTAAATTAAAAGAATGGAACATTATGTTCAATGCTCACTTTTCTTGTTTGCACACTAATAATAAAGTACTTCAAGCATCGCTGTCATGTGACTAGGCTGTCTCGTGTTTTTCCATTACCACATTCAGAACGAGTCGAAATTCCATGATATAGAACCACCACCGAGTGAAGTATTAAAACTTTCGTCTTTCTTCAGAAGTCTTCAGATTGAAGATGGTGTTTAACATGACACTTTGAAAGAGAGTTTACAACAACTATATATGTAAGTAATGAATTTCCAATTTCAACGATTGCCGTGCTCTTGAATTTTTCATTGCCAATATTAAAATGCTAATGTGGAAAGGTTGCTTCCAAATCGTCATTATGAAGAACGAGTTTTGTTATACTTACTATGAA
Source organism: Dryococelus australis (assembly GCA_029891345.1). NCBI lineage: Eukaryota > Metazoa > Arthropoda > Insecta > Phasmatodea > Phasmatidae > Dryococelus > Dryococelus australis. Next base: position 114,004,735 of record CM056998.1, on the reverse strand, counting down.
AAGACATATCGAACTCATTTCCAGTGATTTATTCTGAACACAGCATAAGGAGTCAAGAAAGAAATTACTTGCAATGAGACTGTTTAAGTTTCTACGTAAACTAGTTTATTTTTAATACAAAATGATAATGGAAATTGTAATGTACTTATATATTAATTCTAGTTGATGATAGCCAGAACACTTAGTCTATGCACAAAGTAACATGGGGACATATAAACTCATCATAAAAGTGTTAAGTTAAAATTTATGCACTGTATTACTGAAAAAAATTATATGTCTATTTTTTTTGCCACAGTTCGACATTTCCTTAAAACAATCCTCTATACGATTAAAGTTTCATAAGGCTAGGTTACGATCTGCACCGTATGAGATTCTTGATTTATTTCAGAATTAAGTTCGCAAGAAGAATAATATCAACATTTTATCTGTGAAATTATAGCTATTTAACTATCCTTGAAACAAAAAAAAAAATATGCAAACAATTTAAATACAATTTGATGACTTTAAAGTAACAACTGATTGAATGTGTTAAAACATTTCCTCCTTTTTACAATTGTCAAAGATAGGCCATACAAAGGGAAAATTTGTCAAAGAAAAAATAATCATCAGCTCTTAAAATGTGACGTCGCTATAGGCAATAATGTGAAATCATCAGTGATTACCCTAAAAGAAATAATGAAAAAAACGTAAAACAGGTGAAATATGCTATTAATTGCTGTTCATAGTAACCGTCCATAACAGAATATAGATTGCTGAGAAATTTTGTAATTTAGGACGTGGTTTCCAAAACTGCACGCATTTTCATTCTTTTAAGCGGTTACCTAAAGAACTTTTCGTTGTGGGACAAACGAAAAGCGAACGGGTTCTTCGAAATGAAAATATATCGCATCGTTCACGAAGTGGAAGCGAGTTCGTCTATGCACACTGTGGACAGCTCCTGATATGGTGACCAGGAATCGAAACTTCATAAATATTACTTAGTCGATCTGTTTTCCAAGTCCATATTTGCTGACATGTTGACCACCTGGCTTTAAATTAAGCAGTCGAAATGACTCGCATCTACATGACTTGAAGCCCCCTGAATTCATAGTATATCTGAATTTCATGTTGCATAGCACCACGCCTCGAAAAGGAATTATAATATTAATTGTCTCGCTACCCGTTAAATCCAATTACGTTTTCATATCAGTTCTCGGGCTCGTTTCGTTTCTCGAGCTTTATTGTCCGTCAGTTTCATTTTTAAGTGTCCTTCGCGTCATAAAAAGCCATTTAAATTCCTGTGTTACTCTCTGTTAAAAATGCATGTTGATCCCAGTTTTGTACCCCCCTCCCCCCTCTTTTTACATGTCAGCGGCACAATGTATCGGGTTATCATTTGGCCAACACTCATTCTTCATATTCGGGAGGAGGTCCTGGGGGCGCCCTACCTGCAAGGCTTGTATTATTAGTTGTTTTTAATGTTGACTTCAGAAATTTCAGGAGACATACAGATTTAAGATAGGATGAAGATCTACGTCAGCTAAGTGAACACGAGACGTAAATGTGTAATGAGAAAAAAAATTATGAATTAAATTTACTAGCGTATTAATTTTCATTGTAAGTGTACTCATGTTAGTCTTTTTCTTGCGCAGTTAAGGATTCCGTCGCCGAAAAAACATCAGCGGAGATGCATATTTACCTTCCAATTGAAGTATTAATTAAATGTTGAAGAATGAGTTTTTCAGTCACTCCTCATTACTGAATAGGTGTGATGAAATGTTAATAAATAATAACAACCAAAAATAAACCTTAGTTGTTGAATATACTGTAAAACGCCAAATATTTTACTTAAATATGATAACGTTGCACATTACTAACAAAATAGATAGCATTACAACATTATTTAATGATAGCAGAACTTGTAGTTTTAACTACTATACTGGACTGCTACTAAAACAGTATACATCTAAACACACGTTTTGGGAGTACATCTCTGCATTACCAACATAACACACAATTAAAGACTTACAAACGCTACTGCAGGAATCATTTTACAGATCTGTAATGGCCACAGGAACATATAATTTGGCTTTTCAGTCAAATATTTGTGAACACATAAATTTCGTTCATACACACTTTTTTTTCCAGTGCGTATAACAAATTGTTTAAGGTTAATTTAGTTCATACATGCTAAGGACTTATGGTACATTTGACTATTTTTGTTCTCTTCCCATCAAATATTTAATCCCCGTCACGTCGTAAAGACTAATAAGTAGTGTTAGAAATGTATTGTGAAATAATCCTAGCATAGAGCAGATTACAGCATTATGTGTTCATTCAGATGCCTTTCAGTATGTGATATGTACTTTTGAGTCAGAGGCAAATTGTATGTGTGTGTGTGTATGTATATGTATATATGTGATATGTACTTTTGAGTCAGAGGCAAATTGTATGTGTGTGTGTGTGTGTGTGTGGGTGTGTGTGTGTGTGTGTGTGTATATATATAGACACACACATGCGCAGCCCACTTAGGATTTATGTTGCTTTTTGTTTTTAGTTTACCCAAGAATTTCTATAGCTATGCATCAAACTCACTGAACTTGAGTGAGCCTGAGTGAAAGGTGATGCTTTTGCGCTTGCTTGTATGGCAGTTCAATTGACAAGGAAACAAGATGTCTTGTTAGCTTATGTTCGTGTGGAAAGACTTGTCAGATAACCGCTTTGTCTGCGTCTCTCTCTCTCTCTCTCTCTCTCTCTCTCTCTCTCTCTCTCTTTCTGTTTATTGATTTTCTGAACGAAAGAATTTATATATGTTGCGTTCGTTCCCGATTAACTTTTAAATAATTTAACAATGAATATGAAAACTATTATTGAAAGAAGGAAGCGATACGAACCGTTTGGTCGTGGCGCCAACGTGTGGAAAACCAAGTAACGTCCACTATACTCTATTCGTGGTACCATAACAATTTTTGTATCAACTCCCCCCTCCCCCAACCATGTATGACGTGTTCGTATATTTGCTTAATATGACACTTATTACAGCCATTTCAAAATTAAATTAACACAAAAATATCTTATTTATGGTTAAATTTATTTTTATTTTATCGATAAACAATAACACGTCTTTTATTGTTAACATGAATAACTATATAGAGTAATTAGGTATGTTGTTAGTGCCTAATTATAAATAGTTTTCATGCGAAATATTATTGAAGTGAGTGCACACAAATGCATAGCGCCTTTGCTGTGATTATCAAATTACTTGGTAAAAATTTGTTTGTATAAAGTGGAGGAATAGACTGGAAGTAGAACTTTAGCAGCAGTGGTCTAAAAAAAAAGTCGAACGCAACCGTGAATAGACTATAGATATTGATATTTCTCATTTTAAGAGAGCCAGAGATATGATACAGTAATTAGCGTCATAGTTTAAGTTACAATTATAAAGATACAGAAGATAAGATATTTACTTCATTTTATGGGATTCTTTAAAAATATAATTGGGTTAAAAAATTCGGGGAGTTGCAAAATAAAATTGTTTAACTTACTAGGATATTTGGCTTGGTTTCAACATAATATTGGACACAGTTCCAAAATTCTTAAATGTTTAAAACTAAAAAAGATAGTAGTGTGTGGAGGTTATGTAGAGGATATTTCCTCAGAAGGACCAATGTCCTACCTGTAAAATACCGCACGTTATGAGAGCCAATACTACGTAATGTGTGGAGGAATCAATTTTTGATGTTTGAGTAAGGAAGTTTAATTCATGTACTTTGTGTAAGAAGGGGACACTAGAATATTTGCATACGAACACCATTCATTTACCTTATTCAAGCCTTCTCATAGAAACTGGAACTGTGGAATATTCACATGTGAAATACTCATGCACAAGACACTGAATAAATGTTGTTAAATTAAAAACACCACTGGGATAAAATATTTTAATAATATAGAAAATTAACCATAAAATAATCATTTACCATGAGATTGAACTTGTTATAATTAAACTTTAACAATCGGAAAATTGTGTATCTTGTGAGATTAATTCAGATGTGATAAAAAAATATTAATGTGGCTGCAAGTGGGATATCTGTAGACTGAAATATACCACCATCATCACAATACAAATGTTACTAAAAATTAGGAAATTAATTTAAAAATGAAATAATTTAAAATGTGCAACAAAATAAATTAAACTTGAAACTGAACGAAAATTAAATCCTTAAATCCCAGGAGTAGTTCTCTACCTATGTATTCTCTCCTGCGATGAGTTTACTGAGCTCCAATCTAAATCCGTGGAAATAAATGTCTCACTTATCGTAATTAATTTAATTTCAAACTTCCATTGCATAAAATAACTGAAACTTAAAAGAGTGTTTATTAAGATTTAAATGCTCACAACTATATCAATTGGGTTATTCAATTAAAATTTGCGCTGGTACTAAGCTCGTCACTAGAGCTGGACCTGTGGTTTCTATCATCAGCAAGCACGTAATCGCAATAGAATGTGTTCTGCAAATATAATATCCTAGTAGTAGGATAGCCAAAGTCTTTAGAGGTCACGTTAATTTATAAATATATATATACCTTTAACTTCAAAATGGCATTGGCATCACCTGGGGATAGGCCAGACCCTTAACCCTTTAAAATGGCGTCGCTGTAGACGGTCGGCGTATCTTCGTAGATGGGATCCACTAATAAACTATCTAAACATTAAAGAGACTCAGCCCTCTTCTTAAACTGACTGGCTCTACAATAACGCTGCTGGACCCTTCAAAGGTCCCTCCCCAGAAGCAGTCGCTTCCGGCCACCATCTCCAAATCTCACATGATAGGAGAAAAACTACTTCCAGTAAAATAACCAGAAATAAGAATCACACATTAATCCTATCTCAAAACAATTAAAAGAAAGAAATTATTACATTTTAGAATTAAAGAAATCAATTACATAAATATACAAATTCATAAATAAGTTGTAATTATCATATTTAAGTCATAACCTCTTATCTGAGTATAAATGTCAGAATATCATAAAATAACATAAATAAGAATAAAAATTAAAAATTAAAATAAAATTTGGATTGTTCGTTACAGTAAAAATATTACGTGTTTTTACTGAAATAGTTATAAACCTAGAAGAGATTGAAATAATTTATGTTTCTCAAAATTATATGTAAATAAACGTGTGCTACTGTTCAAAACACATACATAGCTGATTAACATCTAAACAAACATAATCACATACTCCACTTCGAACCTTCATAAGAGATTTTGGATTAACATAAAATCTACATATATAAAACTGATAAGTTTATAAACTACGTAATTTCAATAACTGGACCTAAAAATAATAGCTATAAGAGAATTTAATCATAAAAATATATTAACTTTATAATTATAATGTTTTAATTTTATTTTAAAACTATATACCTACAATGTACTAACCAATTATGAACTCAGATTGATAGAAATATAATTTATATAAATTATGTGTATAATAATGTTAATGAACCATTACCAAATACTTTAAAACAACGCCAAAAATTGGGGAAGCTCCAAAGGATAACATTGAATGGCACAATGTTGGAAAAAATGAGAGAATAAAAATTACCACAGGAAAGAAAATTAATACAAAAAAAAATTAAAATGTTATATTTTGTCATGAATATTAATAAATTAATTCCTTATTTGATAAAAGTTATGAATGCATTCCTCACTCATCCTGTAATTCTGAACGTCTTGGTAAAGATAAAATATGATTTTAAAATATAGAACGAAAACTAATTCATTTTTTATACAATGGGAAGGAATAAACAGAAAATGGTAAAACGATTATTGATACAGAACTTTTATAAACTATTTATTATATCATGGTATATCACGTTATCATATAATGTATTATTTATTTTTTTAAATATTGAAATGGTGGGTTTTAAAAACTGTATGGTTTTTTTTTCTCTCGAAATTCGTTTACAAGTGTTTTTAAAATTTCGATTTTTTTTTTGTTTAGAATTTCGTTTGTGTCTTTTTAGATATTTTATGCGAGTCGCTCAGAAGTTGTTTTGGTCTATTAAACCGAATATACATTAAGAGCTTTATGTTTATATCAATAATTGTTCCGGAAATTATTTCGTTGACTAAGATATTTGAAATTATTTACATACAGTAACAATCCAGCGTGGTTTTGGCCCAGAAGGCTTTCATGACCTTATTATAACACTCAAACAATGTAAACAAATGTGGCGCGTGTTCAGAGAGTGCAAGAGAGCGCCAGCGAGTAAACAACTTCATGCTCTCTCTGTGCTGTCGCTATTTCGCGCTCTCTCCGACGAATTGAGGCTGTTTCTGAATTCTCAAAAATGCATACTAGTGCGTACTTGTCCCCGGAAGTGACATCACCATGTGTATACTAGCGCTGTTCGAATTCCGAGTACAGTACACACAGGATCTGTACTTGGTAAGTATTTGAAATTGTATATTTGTTGGGCATACTTGCGTACTTACGACAGTCGCCATACCGAGGTGCAAGAATGTTTATATTCCTGCATATTATGTTGTTAATTTATAATACACAGCATCTGTAACGTGTGTGGCCAACATAAGCCTAATGCTGCCAGATTATTGTTTATTGTCACTCTATGTGATCCCTTGTAGTGTCTCTTGGCCCTATGTGGTTTCATATATATAGGCCTATATATACATATAGTAATAATACATTTGTCCCAAAGGTAAGAACAAAATAGCCGTGGTAACCATATGCAGAGTAAAACAAAGTAATTCGTAATTACCAGCATTTTTGAGTGCAGTGCTCATATAAACTGTGTATGTTGTTAAAAATAATTGTAAAAAAAAAGGGGGGGGGGGGCTGGTTAAGACATTGTAGAGAACAAGCATTTAATGTTTAATTGTTTTTGCAGGGAGCGATGATCACATTAAATCGTTAATACAAGTTCGAACAGAGAAGCAATCCCTTTTTACAGGAAAAAAGGGCAGTGCCCAGGTAGGTTGGAGTGTGGACAGAAGTAAGTTGTATTAGTGACACACAGATACAATGTAAACGAAAATGGGAGAATATGGTACTGCGGTACAAAGACATTGTAACACCACTGACAGGCATCTCAACAGAAAATAAACCACCACCTACAGAATAGGTTCACTTCGATGCTATGTACGAATTCATGGGGATGAGGTATAATATAAATCCTCCATTTGTTGTTGATACAGAAGCTGAAACCACTGTAATTGAGCCTGAAAGAATGCGTATGCAGTCGTTAACTCCACCTTTACCAGAATGTTCACTAATAACACCAGAAACCTTTGATGAGGCACCAATACCACCACCCCCCTGGAATTGTAGATATGCAACCACCAGAGCTTTCGCCCCTACAGGATAGAATAAGACGAAAAAGGCGAATAACTCTACGAATATTTATTATGCGGCAAAAATCCTTCAAGAGCAATAAAGGGCAGCTGCAGAAAGACACAGAGAGTTTATGGACATTCTGCGGATGTTAAGGCATCAAATGAAATAATGCTTCTTAATTTGATAATCTACAAATGTAAGGCTTATAAGTAATAATTAAAGTTTGTTAACATTGATATGTACATTTGTCTATGTAAATAATAATACACTTGTGTTGTAGCCTTTTGAGATCACAGTGAAATAATGTGTTTTGTATACAGTAAATTCATATAAGTTTCAATTATGTGTCACGTTATTTCTCCTTCTGTAAACAAAATGCTTAGATGTGCTTAGATGTGTCCTGTTCAAATGAGTGCCAGGTTTGAATGTACACTAGTCATAGGCACAGACAAGATTGTATGGTGAGTAGTGACAAAACCAAAATAAATAACACCGAAATATTAATACACCACCTAACACATCAAGTAAAGTTATTACACAAAGTAAATCTACATTAGCAAAAATACTGTACATTATCAGCAAAACATCGATTATTTCTTATAACTAACATCTTCTAACTATTTGTGGAAAATACTGTCCAAAGGGAATACACATTGTCTAGAAACGTCGACATCTGTACTGTAAACGATGGTAGTCGATTACCTAAGATTAAAATATATTTTTGGTTACTTTAAATAAAAGCTTACACTTGATTATATAATCCGTGAAATGTAACATATTGCATATTATACGTGAATATGTGTATAAATATGCATTGTTGTTAACTACACGTTAACACAATAAAAACCTCTCAACCCGAAACTTAAATCCTTTTAAATGTCGCTAGTCATAGGCATCATGCATATGGTGTGCTGGTATATATTATGCAGCAGCAGATGTGGTTATTTGTATCTGATTACATATAAACATAAAATACAACACATTCAGGACTGTACTGCGGAAAATAATTGTCATTTAGTCTTTGGTAACAAATTATATTTGCAAGGGAAATAAAGATATATATTGTCTGGTTCTTTATGCATCTGACATTGGCAAATACCATGCCCACATTACCTACACCACCACTATACGTTACACACGAAAAGTTGTATGTATTTTATGAAAGTACTTGCACAGTGAACACTGTTAATACACTCTAATACATGCACTTGCCACCCACTAAGGAAAGTTAATGGGCTTTGTCATTGAGTTCAATAGAGCATTTATATGCGCTACGATTGTAACAATACAGGATGTTTACCCTCAGAGAAAACAGGGAAAAGTCAGGGAGATATCGGGGAATTGTCACTTGGGCCAGGGAAAATGTAAATAGGTGCTACTCTGCAAAATGTGTTAGTTGTCTGAATACACGATAGTGTAATTATGAGCATACACATTGTAAGATTTTAATGTTTTCAGTATGTGAACAGTCAATAATGCACTGACCCTATTTGCCATGTGATGTCCCTTTGCCATGCCATCGGGCACAACAGGGAACGGGAACCTCCAAAGCCCACCGAAACCACCTTACCTTTGAACAGTGCGTTATGAGAGTAATTATTGCAATCATGCAATATGTTAGCAGTTTAGTATCAGGTGTGTAGGTCAGCCTTTAATAGGCTTACCGTTTAGTAAATGCCCGCTGTTCCTGAGAACGTCAATAGTCTCCAGCTCTCGAACTACCTCGACACTGCCACACGTGGTGTCTGTCGCATAGTCGGGTAACAAATCCCTCGACAATACTTCCTAACCTTAACCTTGCTGCCCCTCAAAACACCTTGCATCCCCAACCGAGCCAACACACGGAATCAGCCGATATGTACAAAGTAATGCATTGGTGAGATTGTAACGAGCACTCATGTGAATTCAATAGTGTGAATCGCAAGAAATATCGATGGGCTGAACAAAGGCATTGAAATAGGATAAAATGTAATGAATCTTTGATTGGTTGATCCAGTTAATTGAATTGAATGAATTAATCAAAATTGTTGGGATACGTGTATATATTTTGGTGTACTTTATTTTCTTTCTTTTTTGGGGTGGGGAGCAGCTCTTGTAGATGCTGATGGTCGGAGATCTGGCGTTGAACTGAGGTGTGACCGTATTGGGAAAGGGGTGAATATAGGGGAGTGATGTTCGCCCTGTGAGCTCTGGCAATCGACTAAGGTGTGCCTGTGTTGGGGAAGGGTACATATAGGTATTGTGTAATATTTTTTAGAGTATTTCGTCTGAGAGGCGTCTGAGAGATGTGCAGCGTGGGCTGCATTTAAATATCAACTGAGTTATACACATGCGAATAGTGTGTTATGAAATAGCAATTAAACGAGAAGAGAGATAAATACATCCAAAATGTGATTTTACTAACCTGTGTACTGTATGCTAGCAATATAATTTTCATGAAGGACTCATCGAATCCGAAATACAAACTTCAAACGAACACAGCTACCTGAATAACCTAATCTCATAAAGAAGAAAGTCCTAAACAATCACAACTATGTGAGTCTCCTTTATGAAATTAAGTAACAAAGCAAAAATGTCCCTAACAATATATAAATTAAACGACAGTCTTCCTAAATACAATAACAACACATTTGAAATCATGTAAAAAAGTATGCGTACCTGAAATTATTTTTAAATATACGTCCATTGGGTTCGGGAGTTTGCGGAATGAATGACTTATAGCAGGTAATTCAGGGAAATAAAATCTACCCCGTCTGATTAGATACGCGTTTAAAAAATAATTAATTAAACGGCTAAAGAACCGTAATACTTGGTTATCACTACACGAATTACGAACCCAGCTATCCTGTATTTAAAATACTGAAATCGCACAAGCACCTCTCTCAAAACACGTATGTCCGGCTGTGAGGTTGCTGAAGCAATGACTGCAGTGTATTATGTGCGCCAAATTATAAGCACTATTATATACGTGGAGCACGGCCGACGTCTGTCCAGCTGGGAGGTCAGTCAAGTAATGAGACGTGAAGCTTGCGGCCGAGTTGAAACTACGGCAAAAACGAAATACAGAACCTATTTCCCTACCAAGCCACTATTAACGACATGCAATTTAAGCAGCAAAACGCACAGACAACTTTTCACAAAACGGAACGATTTAACACTTCCAGTTAATACTGACAAATAGAGATTTCCAAACTCACATTTTGAATTATACAAATAAAATATTAACCATACACAATAGCATAATAGACATACACGTACCTTAAATGATTTTAATACACATCCATGTGGTGTGGAGTCTGCTGTATGAGTGAGTTCAGTGTAGCACTTACATCGACTTATAAACTATGTGTTAAGAGCCTGAGTATAGATGTGGAGCATGGTCGGCAGGCAACTGAGTTTAAATTATGGGGAAAACTCGTAAATGAAGGAGACATTTAAAATGTTTATGAAATAGCAATTAAACAAAAAGAGAGTTGAATACAAACAACTATGTTTATGATGCACATGCTATTTTACTTCCCTGGGAAAAATAAATTACAATATTGTAAGAAGAATATTTAGTGGCAGAGTTGAATTTTATTTTTTAATGTAAAAAGTATGAGTATGTTTTAGCTGCATGTTGATTCCTCAGAATTAGTAGTAGTAGTAATTTGTTCGTGATAAAATATTTATATTAAAACTCTGTGAATTCCAACTCTTGCTGCTATAGACATGGAGGTTAGTGGGAAACATTATTTCAAGTGTTTTGAAAGGTGCTCTTTCTACCTGGCTCCTAAGAGTTTTCTTTTGTCATATTACTTTCCCCATTTCTTGTGTCCCCCGGGGTCCTTCAAGTTGAGGTGTGGCAATGGAGCATTCTTCAAAATGCTGCCCCGTCTCCTTTAATTTATTCAGACATTTGATTTTCTCCATCACTTTTGTAATCCCCCCCTCCCCCGGCCTTTCAAAATTTGTTTTTATTAAATTTCCTTAACGGAATTGTTGGTTTAATTTATAACTAAATATTTTTTTTATTAAGGAAGCAAGAAACTTGTATTTTCTCATGAAAGGCATCCAGTTACCTAGGACTAAATTCAAACCAGATCTGAAAAGCTTACTAATAGTGACCTGCTCGTTTCAAGTTTACCATCATTTTTGTATCAAAATTCTCTTTAATAATATTTAAAAAATGTATCAACTCATCATACAACAAATAATGACATGTGGAATTACAAACTAATAAATAACAATATACGTCACTAATTTTTTTAACATTGTATAATTTTATTTAAAAATTTATTTTTAAAAAATCATCTTTGAAAAGCTAAATATTTACAATTTCTCATACAAAAAACATTTACTCACTGAAAGACATTTGACAACAAGCACTTTCACTTACTTTAATACAAATATATGAAGAGAACTAAGTGTATAACTAGCATCTTACGAAATAAATTACCAAACATTCTTTTTCAAACACATTTATGAGGAAAAATCATTTAATATCTACAATGAAATACCTTTTACAATACAATATCCAATTCCAAAGTTATGTACATATTAACACTATTACTGTTTACTACAACAATTCCAAATCTTCTTACACAAATTAACAAGAAAAAAAACGAGATCAAAAATATATACAAAAAAATGATTAATAAAAAATTTACAACCATACTACATTGATTTGCAGGTCGTCTTTTACCTAAAACTATCAATATACTTCATTTTAGAATGATGTTGCACACTTGCCACACATGCCAAATGACTGGTTTCAACACACTCTCACGCACACAGTTTCCAGAGGATATTATGTTAGACTGTGATTTTCTTCTTCTTATTATTTTTATTATTATTCGACAGGGGAAAAATTGTATCGAAGACAGTTGTATCGGGAGTAGTGATACTGAAGTTATGTCATGCCGTACAGATTGGCATCCAGGTAGCAGCAACATTGATGGTGATGCAAATAGTTGCAGAGTTTGCAGACAATTGTAGATAGATGTGATGATGGCTGTGGAACAGGAGGTGCATGTCGTGGTGGAAGATGGACGTCATTAGCGGTGTGGTACTGGCAGTTGTGGTGTTGTGGGTGGGCCCTATTTATTGTGATGCTGTATCTATAGTTGGGGGAAAATATCTAGGTATTTTGTAGTGCCCTCAAGGTAATGTCGACATTCCATCTGCCTAAATGTACTGCTTATCGTCCATACCTGACAACACTGCCTTGGTTACACATTTGGTGTAGACTTCATGAGTACGCGAATGGAAGTGATATTGAGTCCCCAAAACCCTTCTGCAATTATATGAGGAAATCTCGATAATCCTCGTACCTGAGTGATTGAAACATGCTAGGTTTTACACCCTTTGCCTTACGTATACATTGCTCATTCGCAACAACGTATGTGTAAAGCTTGGGACGTAAACCCACAAAGTGTGTGATGGTGCGACCAGCACATTCATCTTTAATTACCCTAGTATGGCCTTTGTTCTTGTGGGGGAATTTTTGTGGGTTATCGAGTGCATAGTTGGATTTATCAAACCTGCCTACACACCTTTCCCCCACCTACACACTCAAAGTCACACACCTGCTTTGAAAATGAAAAATCTTAAAAACTACTTAAAATTAATTTATACCCAAACCACCCCATCACACACTTATAAACATTTCATTCATTATAAGTACTCAGTGTCCATTTCATCCATCACTCAGACATCCATCACCAAACAATGCCACACAGAGCAGAGAATAGGTCAGAGCTGTGCACTCTCCAAGACATGCTGTGCATAGCCTTGCATAGTTTCCTCTCATTTTTTTATCGCTCCATAATTCATACTTCAAACACACAACATCCCACCATTAAAAATACTTTAAAAGTACCTAAATAAACTAATATTTTAAGTGTGAAACTAATTGCTATGAAAGTTAACAATTTCATTCAAAATGTAATCACTTGCCCTGATTTTATAAAATGTTATTCAAGTTGTAAAGAGTTGTACTGATTTTAATAAAATATTATTCAAATTCTAAAGACTTGTTAAAAAAGTGTAACAAATTTTATAAAATTTCATACAAGTTTGAAAGATTTGTTAAAAAAGTTTAACAAATTTCATATAAAACATTAAAAGTTGGAATGATTTGCAAAGAAAGTTAATGAAATCATATAATCATTAAATGATTTCAAGAAAAAATTCTAAAATTTGAAACTATTTGGTAAGAAATTAACTAAAAGATAAAACAAATTTACAAAAAATGCAGCCAAAAAAAAACAATTTTTAATAAAATTTTCCAAAGTATAATTTAAACGAAGATAAGAAAAATCCTAAATTTTTTTAAAAATTATTCACTTACATAAAGTCTAGAAGCGAAGATGGTAGGCTCGAAACGAGACCAGGACCCACGTCAGACAGGCTGAGCAGTACCCTGCTTCGTTAGGTGAGCATCAGGGCCCGTGCTCCAGTAGGCGGCCAACCGTATTCCCCAGCGAGTGGTAAGCTGGCAGCGGGGCTGAAACAAATGATTCCGTGACTGCATAACACCATGGCGGAAGAACTAGGCAGAGCTAGGCTAGCAGCAAATAGGCGGCCAGTTTCCCCTAGCAAATCGACTCCTGGCAGCAGCTCCAAGCAGCGCAGAACAGTTCACAGGGTGTATGGTACTCTCGCGCAATGGAAGGTATGTGTTGACCCCATGAAGTCAGAACAGCAAAATAACGAGCTGCGGGCCAGAGCTCCTATTAATTCCCCCACCATTCTCCCTTCTCGCAAAATTTCATATTTCATAATTCGCTTTCAAAATACATAAAACGAAAGGATTACACATTTGAAACATTTTTAACTTAATTTTAACCAAATGTAACAGAATTTAAAGGATTTAATACATTTTATAGATTTTTAGCACATATATAAGTAGGAATTAAAAATGGTATGCATGTATTTAATCGGTTTTAAGTAATTAGATTTAAATTAAGTTACTTATTTAACAATTTCTTTAACAAACAATTGTTATTCCGATATTAGCTCTTTTGCAACCTGAATATTTTACTATGATTCAACACCGTTTGCAGCCTTTCACATTTATGAACGAATATCAAGCTATTGTAAATATGTTTGATTGTGTGATTCGTTCATTAATCCTTTTATTTAATACAGTTAATGATTACTGACTTACAAACTATATTTACAATCATACATGTCTTAGTCAAGACTCGAACCCAGAAACCAACTAATATTAACCATGCTGTACCCAGGACTCGAACACAGAAAACTACCTAATATCATACAAGATCTAGCCGGCACTCGAACCCAGAAACTAACTAATGCTAACCATACCTTACCTGGGATTCGAACCCAGGGCCTCCAAAAATGCATAATCTAATTACTCTATGGATGCTGGCGAAAGAATAAACTATTTTTTGTGTATTTATGGTGTGTTGTAAAATATTACTATGTTTTCCAACAGGCATCTTTGCCAGGAGACCATTTTAAGTATCTTTAGTTGAACAGTATTTTTTGCAAACAAACAGGTTTGTTTCTTATCTGGCTTTTTCTTTACAACATTCATATTGTTTATTCAACATAGTTTGAAAAAAACCAAACATCTTTTAAAAATCTTTCTGTTGAGACAATTTTATAAATATTTTTCATTTATTAGCAAAACAAGTGCGCTTTTAAAAAAGGGATAGGTTAAATAAAAGTAAAAATTCATTTTAAGACATATTTATTAAAAAATGTATACAAACACAGTTATTTCACAAATTAAGTACTTTTTATAAAGAGACAAATCTCTCTTTGTTACATTGCAGAGTATTCTAAAACACACTCACAAGCAAATACAGGATGTCACAAAAATTACACAATTATTTCAAAAATATATACTCAGCATTAACAAGCAAGTACAAGTTGTTCCTAAATTTTATATACAATGTTTTAACACTAGCAAATACACCTTGCTCCAAAACACATAAACAAGTACAGGATGTCACAAAACATTGAAAAACTGATCAAATCATTTTAATACAAGTCCATACTGGTTGATTCTAAATATATACAACTTTTTTCTTTAAAAAAATATTACTATAAATTGTTAGCAACTTCGGTTAACAATGTTTTCATGCATTTTCTTAATATTGGGTCTAGACCCCCTTCTTGAACTCTTCTTTCAAGGAGAGAGCATTTCTTACGCCCTGGCTTTAACCTATCTGTTTGTACACAAACATCTTTACAATTAGGGGTGTGTATGACAATACTTTCAACCAAGTCTGGGCATGCTTCAACATAATGTAAGCGTACATCTTCAATACTAGATGGAAAAGGTGTTATTGCAGTCATGTAAAACACAGGACATTTTGATCTTTCACTGCATTGAATTAGTTTGTTGTTCTTTTCATCTCCTAGAGGAAAATAAATCACTTTAAAAAGAAAGACACTGTCGCAAGTCTCCATAAATTCACAGAGAAGTCCATTACACAATAGTGCGTAAGTTATATTAGACTTTCCATGTTTGACACTGACATAATGATGTGCAGGATGAAAATACATCAGGTTACTAGTATGGCATCCAACACTTGACTGAGAACAACTAGCAAGGAACAATGTATGTATATTGATAAATTCATTCTCTAACTTTTCAAGTTAAAATGTGTTTGAGGGCTAAATCATATTTTTGCTATTTTTATTGCTTGATACATGTAACATTTTGATGAATCACACCCAGTATGAGACTTGTAGCCAAATTTCATTTTTCGATAATGATATAAATTATGAAGATTACTATGACATTATTCGAAATACTGATAGGGCAAAACATTAACTGTATTATAAATAAGATGTTTCAAACATTTTTCTTCTTCACAAAATGTTACAATGTACTCGCCCTTAAGCTTTCGATCTACTCTGTGCAGTCTGTACTGGTTTACAAGATGTTTCGAACTATTGCAGTTGGTTAAACTGGAATCAAAACTAGATGGTTTACTACTTGCTGACAAAGATTGAGAAAAATTGGTGTATTTGAAATTAATGTCTGACTCACACATTTCTTTAACAACAAGATATGAATATGTTACACTATAAATTACAGAATACAATCCTTATTAACAAATGCATAATTGCATATCAGCGAGAATGTTATTCTGAATCAGCCCCTTCACAAACATATTAGTTGCACATTGAAGCTGTAGGTGCCCCCATCACAGGTCTCCTTCCAGCGAACGGTGAGTCCCTGGTGAGGTCTGGTGAGTTGGTAGGCGATTACTCCCTATCCATGCTCCTCTTCAAACTCCTCTGTAAAACTGGCAGTCATCAAATCTTCTAATGGCGATGGTAAGTCACTGCCAGGGCGAAGATATCTCACAGCACAATCATTGCATGCTATTCCTTCACCAAAGCAAATGCTAAGACTGTTATGGAAAGTGTATCATCAATGTTCTATATTATTTCAGGCATGGAATTGTAGAATACCATCATATAGTTTAAAGAAAACTCTTCTGTTACCTATTTGCAGGAATTTGTATACACCTGTAGGGTCGAAGATACTAGCCACGACTGACAGTTTATTACTAATCGATATCCTTTATATAGCTGTTGTGTTATCACTTTTCTCATTTTAGGTGTTCTTGTTAAGCCAAAGTTTACAATTTCACATACCACAGGGAGTAGTTAATTCTTGGTTTCCAATATACTAGAATGGTTCCTTGTTGTTACATTGTTGCACAGTATTGGGCCAATAGCAGAGGGGATGCGCAGTACCTTCATGGACAGGGCAGTACTCCAACTATCTGTACACACATTCTGGGCTGGAGGAGGAGAGGGTGCAGTCAGGAGTTATGTGAGCACTTCTTGCAGACTGTCGACATCTTTAGTTTGACGAAAAGATTTGTCATGGAAACATCACCCTCTCCTCTGAACCAGCTCTTCCGATATCACTGGTCGCAGCATCGTTTGGGGGAGAGTAGGGCTATGGCGGAGGGGTAGCAGGTCCCTGATCAGCGGACTTCACGTCTCCTGAAATGTTTTCATCTAATAGTATCTGCTGCGGGTTTCAGATCTCAGTTATAGTCTTCATAAACTATGGTGCGAAATATTTTTCAGTACTTTTTATAAGCATTCAATTATCGAGGGAAGAAATTTCCGTGTGTTAACACCGGATCGATATACTGCACCCGATATTTTAAATTATTTTTCTTAGAAGAAGTTTGTGGAATTCATAAAATATATACTACATTTCTATAAAGTGTTGCAGGATTAAGATTTGCGGGATTAAGACCTTCTCCATGCCATCTGTGTCTCCCTATGCTATGATGGGAAATTGTGTTAGAAGTGAATTATTCTCTTCTTACGATAGGAACATTTATTCGCAATGGTAAACCAGTTCTCTGGATATGTTGTCAAATAATGCGAGTGAATTCATTTTTCCCAGGGAAGTGAAACTTGCGTTCAAAATCTGGGTGTTTTTTTAAAATTAATGTGAAACGTTCAGGAAGACATCATTAAATTGTTCTTGGATAATAACTCATTAAAAGTAGGGAAATAGGTTCTGTAATTCGTGAACAAGACATTTATATTTATTTGTGACATAATTTTTAATGCTGAAAAATTTCCCCCATAACCTCGGTTGCCTCTGGTATAACACAGCTTGTAAGTCGACATAAGTACTACGCTGAACTCATTCATACATCAGACTCCACACCGGACAGACATATATTAAAACCATTTAAGGTATGTGTACAAATGAGAGGGAGACATACATGTATGTTTATTATGCTATTGTGTATGGTTTTAAATTTTATTTGTATAACTCAAATATGTGAGTTTGGAAATCTTTATTTGTCCATGTTAACTGGAAGTGCTAAATCGTTCCATATTATGAAAAGTTAATAGTAGCTTGGTGGGGAAATAGGTTCTGTAATTCTTTTAGTGAGTAGTATTCAAAGTTTTTGCCATAATTTCAACCCAACCCGAAGTTCCACTTCTCATTCCTTGACTGACCTCCCAGCTGGACAGATGTCGGCCGGGATCCATGTATCTAATCATGCTTATAAGTTGGCGCACGTCATACACTGCAGTCATTACTTCAGCAACCTCGCAGTCGGACAGACGTGTTTTGGGAAAGGTGCTTGTGCGATTTCATTAATTTAAAAAACAGGATAGCTGGGTTCCGTAATTCGTATAGTGATAGTCACATACTAGTGTTCGTTAGCCGTTTAATTAATTAATTTTTTTAACTCATATTTAATTAGACAGGGTAGAATTCATTTCCCAGAAATACCCGCTATAAGTCATTCTTCTGCAATCTCCCATACCCAATGGACGTATATCTAAAAATAATTTCAGGTATGCATACTTTTTTACTTGATTTCAAATACATTGTTATTGTGTTTAGGAAGACTGTCGTTTAATTTATATATCGATAGGGACAATTTTGATTTGTTACTTAATTTCATAAAGGATAATCACATAGTTGTGACTGTTAAACACTTGCTTCTTTATGAGATCAGGTTGTTCATGTAGTTGTGTTCGTTTGAAGTTTGTATTTCGGATTCGATGAGTCCTTCGTGTAAATTATATTGCTAGCATACAGTACACAGGTTAGTAAAATCATGTTTTGTATGTATTTATCTCTCTTTTCGTTTAATTGCTATTTCATAACACACTTTTCGCATATGTATAACTCAGTCAATATTCAAACGCCGCCCGAGCTGCACGGCTCTCAGACGCCTCTCAGACGAAATACTCTAAAAAATAATACACAATATCTATATATACCATCCCCCAACACAGGCACACGTCAGTCGATTGCCAGAGCTCAGAGGGCGAACATCGCTTCCCTACACACACCTCTTCCCCAACACAGGCACACCTCAGTACAACGCCAGAGCTCCGACCGTCAACATCTACCAGAGCTGTTGCCCGCCCCAAAAAAGAAATAAATAAAATAAAGCACGCCAAAATATACATGCTTATAATTTTTTTTTGATTAATCTATTCAATTAAATTAATTGGATCAATCAATCATAGTTTCATTACCCTTTATCCAATTTCAATCCAATTAAAAAGATTGATCGGATTAAAATCAGATTAAGGATCAACGAAAAAAATTAATCGCATTAAAATCTTATTTTAAAAATTCGATCAAATTAAGGTCGAATTAAATATTAACCCTTTTGATATCAATTTGATATCAAAATGTTAGTCCGATTAATAAAAGCGGCATCCACTTTGATCTGAAATTCTTCCGCCTCTACTACTCCCTTCCTCTCATTGCATACATTGACCCTGCCTGAGGTGGGAACAAACATTGGATCATTATTAATGTAATCCACAATTTCATTTACCCACAGATTAGTTAAAATACGTAAAGTGAGCTGCCATTTCATTATGAACTGTGGAACGTTGTTAAACACTATTGCTCCTATTATTGATTCATTTATAGCCATGTTTCCACGCTTGCCCTCGTGGTTATTTGTTTATTTGATAAAAAACCATAGAAGACGTCGTAATGTATTTATAACACCGTTCCCCAAATTTTCTGTTCTCACATACTGTCTGATATTTCCGCCAGAATGCGCGACCAGTATAAGATGATGAGGCGATTACGTGTCCGAATAGTTTCAACAAGTACACGACTAGTATACATCACTGCTAGCACGCAAATGTATACACTTAACAAAATTTGTTAAGTGTATACATTTGGTGCAAAATATAACAACAATACATCATTTGCGTAAGCGTTGTAAGCACATATCTTGCGTAAGGCTCTTAATTATTTGCGCCAAGCTTTTATATACTAAATATAAATTGATAAAATAATATTAGTTTGTAGTGAAGTTTATTACGGCTGTTCGACCACATCTTACAAGTTCTACAAATTCTGTAACTATTCATTTAATTATTTTATAATTCGAGTTCATTTATAAATAAAAGCTGGGTTTAAAAGGTTTATTTTAAGTTACTTTATTTTTTACTTTTAAGTCTCACCAATTTTTTGTTCTATAGGTAAACTATATATATACATTCACAGACTCGTCTGTCATCGGTATCGCTTGCGATCAGGCGAGTTTCAGTGCACTTTTTTAGCGGGAAGTTGAACCGGCATGCTGAATTTTTATTATTCATCTTACACGTGTGTGTATGTGCATGTATTTGACATTTCAATACGAGCTCACGCAGATCGGAATCTTCAAATGGTATTTCACATACACACACGTGGTCGATCACTTGAATTTCTTTTTTTGTTACAAAGTTTGGATAGTCTTTTACCCACATATCCATATGTAAATGAGGACTTCCCCATTACTGAAGCTCTACACGTCACCAGTAATCAACAACTTGTCCACCAAATACATCGTGATTGCTAGTGATTCGGTGGGCGCCGGACAGAAACCTACCGTTCATACAAACAAGTGAGGTGAAGAAAAACTTCTAAAAACGGAAAAATCCGGTAAACATGCGAAACAGTGCACCATGGCCGGGCGAAAATTTTTATTTGGCAAAATTAAAGCATTGACCTCTTCCCAACCCGAGTAGAATAAACCTTAGTACAGTACAAGCCATATACTGCATATGACGTAGAACGATTTCGCTGGCTGCGCACAACCAGTCTCTCGTCCCAACATTGAACTGCTTTTCTGCCAACACGTCTAGCAAAAACGGCGTGGATTGGATTTGAGGTTATAACATTGTTTAGTAAACAAGTGCTTTGAGATGATTGTATACTTGTTCTATCCGATATGCGATGCAGTTTTATTAAATTCAACTTGGTAAAAGAATCTTATTAATATAATAGTGCTTGTCTTTTGAAAATTATGACGCAAAAAAAACACGTTCATGACTGTTGACCATGTGACTTTGACAGTTGTGTTCCATTGGGGTGGGTCGATATTTGGGTACATGCGGAGAAAACGAAGAAGTGGTCTACCTCATCTTTATTCTATGTTGCAAGCCATTAAAATCGCTTCCTACGCAAAGTCACAGATATACGACACTGTGACTGAAAGGGTTAAGCTTTTGAGATATAAACTTTGTTGGCCATGCACTAATAGTGTCCGGTAAGGGTCTTCCTCAGTGTAAGGCTATCAATGCCGTTAGCTGTCATCGCTCTTTAACGGTGTCAGATCCTCAAGAAACTTATTATCTAGGCTGATTGATCTGGCGACCTCTTAGCCTGGTGTCCGTAGGTAATCCGCCATTTATTCTGTTTGGTTTATTCTAGATTGCAGTACAATATGTAACTACCTTAATCAAAGTATATTGTATTTCCGTTGGAGCGGACTTCGTGTTCGAGATTCACTGTGGTACAAGCTGGGGGTTGGCAATTTGCTAACGGAGAATGAACCGGAAAGCCAGATTTTACGCGCTCGTGTGTGACGTAAGAGTTCAAGTTTCAGATGCGACCAGCTTATATCAGATTTGTGTACTACTTCACCGAGATTTATTTACAAGCGCGTGATTTCTTAGTGGGATGCAAGTTTGTCACTGGATGCAGCAAGAGGACCAACTATTCTGAGCATGAAAACAATTACTTTTATTCCGGGATATAACACCTTAGTATTAGAATTTTGTCCTCTATCAGATTTATGCTTCAATTATCAGAGGTCCTGAATGCATAAGCTTGCTGCTACCTATTGAGCTAGAACCGGCAGCAACCACTACTCGAGCACAACTAGCCTACATTTATTTAATTTAAATAAAATTCCTGCAGTAAAAAAATGATTATTTATTTAACGGGAAATAATATCTTAACTATATAAACCAACTCCACTTTCTCCAGGATGTTTTAGTAAAAGCATGAAAAAATGAAACTTGGGAGCTGCCAATGTACTCGGTGACTCCCGGGTACATTGGCAGCTCCTCGTGGCTGGTATCATATTCGGACATGGGGAACGCGAACCACGTGAAGGCTGCGGCACCAACCCCGCCCCACGACGCAGCCTCACGGCGGACGGCTGCATTTGCATATTTTAATGAGGCGGCAGCGTAGGGCGTGAGCAGGGAGGCGGACGCTCTCATTACAGCTTGACGACCGCCTTTATAGCCCCGCCTGGGCCCGCCTCGCGAGGGCAGTGGCGTCTGCGGCTTTCCTCGCTGGGGGTGCGCTACTTAAGCTGTTCAAGAACCAACACTTTGTTTTCTAGATATTTAGTATTTTAAATATATTTGCGTTATATATTTAGTATATTTAATTATTTCGTGACGCGATATCGACGAGCCGACATCATGTGGCGCAGTCGGTTGGTGCGCCGCCGATCTGGGGTGCGGGAGGCTCTGGGTTCAAATCCCGGGCAAGGCATGGGTGTTTATTTAAGTTAGGCTATAAGTTAATCTGTAAGCCTTCCCCTGCTAAGCCTTCAAGCATAAGACCTAGGGACGTTCAAAAGCCTTTTACAATTACGATATCGACGAAAACTTAGTTAGAATAGCAAATTATTTTCAAAATAAAATTCATAGTGTTTTAAGAGTAAAAATTAGAACTTTAAAGAAAATCCTTAATTTGAACAAATTAAAAAACTTATTTAACACAACGTTTGGTTTCTGGTAGTGTGTTAGTTGAAATTGCAGGAATGGCATTATACGCTACCTTTGAAATCCGACGCTTTGTTCATCTGTGGTAAAGTTTTGAAATTTTATCTCAAAAGTTAAAATTGAGATACGAACGAATAGCATCAGAAATTTCAAAGCTATATCTTTTATGACATTGTGAAGACGTGAACAATAATTTTGAGCTGTGCCCTGACTTTTTAATTTAGTAAAATCTTAAGATTTGTAAGACAACAAGGAATACATTTAAAATACCTACCTAACAACTCGTTTAATTAATTTTTATAAACCTCGTTCCACTTTTGTCATTTATTTACAGACTTATTTCATATCACAACGAAAAAGGATGTAATTTGCTTAGATATATCAAAAATAATTTAAGCCTCGTGATTTCCCGTTAACTCTCACGTGATTCCACTAATTTACGTATCGAAATAATAAATTCGAACAGGTTCTGGATGTGAAACATATAATAAACCAGTGAATTGAGTGTCACTTCCCCTTAATTTGGAAAAGGCATCCAGCTCTCCATAAAATGGAGAGCAGATGGCAGGGTAAACAATTTGTTTATCCACCAAGTTGCAGAATTGTGTACGATCTCTCGTCCTTGTCCTTGAAAGGGGCGTACTCAACTAATTACGTGATTTAAATCTTTACACAAAAGTCGTACCTTGTGATTGAATGGGGACCATAAAAGTTTGTTCCCTCCTCAACTATATGCTGCAGCTGTAACACTCCGTTCGCTGTTGCACTCTGCTTCACCATATATTTATTTGACTTGCCTAAACTGAACTTACCAGTTAAATGAGATATAGCTATTAACGACCAGTTGATTTCGAAGATATCGCCATTTTCACGTGCATCTCTAACATTGACTGGTTGCTAATGTTTACCAGTTTATTTTGCTCGGTCATGTATTTCTATGGCAGAGCGGACTTTCTTCGGGACCACGATATTATTTTTAATGACGAATTTTTCATTGTGTGCTCATTTCTTAACAAACTAATGAATAACGTTAAAAATATTGACGTCGATAGTAAATTTTTCTATCTTGTTATAACACCGGGAAACCTGCACTCTCAGGGCCCTATTAGTCACAGGCAAAAACACTGCCAACAACCTGAAATACTGGCAAATTAAAAAAATCATTAACCCTGTTCTCAAACATTTAGAGAATCAACATATGTCAAGGCAGATTTTTCATATAGTTGGCAAATTGGAGTACTGATGGAAAATATTGAAATTTGATTAAAAACGTGCCAAAATAAACATATAGTATATTCATTTTCCTTTGCCTTGCTCATAAGAAAGTAGATTTTATATAAAATAACCGGCATAAAAACCTTACTTTGTACACATTTTTGAAACTTCTTTACCACAGGCACAAATGTATGAAACATTTTGCTGTACATAAACATTTGTTTCTATCACAAAGTACCTTAGTACGTACATTAATTTTTCAATTTCTCGACAACCACAAAATATAATATTATTAAACTATGTTACCTCAGAAAAATTTACTTAGCACCCTTAAAGATGTTATATTATGAGAATTTTACAATTCAGCTCTACACTGACCATAAATTCTTTAAGTTAACATATTCTGCTCCATACTGAACATAAAAATAATTCATTTATCATATGTTGCTCCACACTGAGCATAAACATAGTTCATAAAAACGTGACAAACGTGAAATCAAGGTTATGAAAATTCCTTGTCCGAGTTAAGGCTCAAATTTCTTTTTTTTTTTTTTTTTTTTTTTTTATTTTTTTTTTTTTTTTTTTTTTTTTTTTTTTTTTTTTTTTTGTACCAGAGGGGTTAGTAATACTTATATTTTCTCCACATTGCCGTAACATCCGCCGAGAGTAGATTCACCACGAACTCGACCCCAGCCGGGTCAGGTGATTTAAACACAACAAAATGTAAAACATAGCCTTGCATACGTAATTCCTTTAACTTATATATGTATATGTTAATCTTTGTCAGCCAAAAATAGCGATGACCCTGCAAGAACAATTTTAAAACACTGTATTCGTTACAAAAATCATAAATGAAATTTGTTATTAAAATCAGTAATATGAAATAGAAGCTCCGAACACAAAGGGTTCAGGAGTCAGAACCTAGAGTTGTCTGCTATATTGGATGACGTCACAGCCGGGGTCGCACTCGACGGCCAAAATTTCCCGTTTTTCCTTCAAAATGACCGGGTTGGCTTTCTAAAATGCCCTTTCCGACCAGAAAAGTTTTAGTTTTTAATCTAAACCTCCCGTTCCCCCCAAATTGATAGAAATGTGTAGAAATATCCAACTCCATACTGAGGTTGAGTGGCTGAACATTGCTGCTAATGGGCCCCCGAAAATCAGGAAAATGTCAGCCGCACTGTATAGTAAATAAGATATTATTATTAAAAGCCGTATTTAAATATGCGTTAAATTTCATTTTATGTTTTAAGAATTTAAGGCTTAAGTATACCCTGTTATGTATCACTGGATTCGTATTTAAAAAAAATTCTAATACGATGTCATAAATATCAAGTAACCCAATCACAGGACCGTCATATTTGATTAAATAGGTATACCCGCTCCCCTAACCCCTCAACATCAATCCACATCCTAGTAACTACCCAGTCCCATCACCCCCATTCCCCCAAACACCTCCAACTCTCACACTCACCACTATCACACCCATTCTCCCACCACACCTTTCACCTGCCCTTCACAACCTATCACCCCATACGATAACTTTTTCGTCGTTACTTTTATAACAGTGTCTAAGAAAGGCAAGCGTGTTATAACACCACGACTTTTGTAGTCCTGAGCATCAGGAACTTACTAATCCCCTACACGACCAATATATCAACATATATACTCTCTCTTCTTCCACCAACAACAGGCATGATCAATTATTCGCGTTCGTTCAAATCCCCTTCCCTATTCCCTTCCCAAACCAACGACCCATTTCCAGGCAGTGCCATTTCCACCCCCTCTGGCCACACTCAACACACCCACCCTCATCCCCTCACACATGTCTGCCAAACCCTACCTCCTTGGCACACAACACCACAAATTACTTCGACTTCCCCCCAGATATCTTCCTTGCTTCTACCATCTCAACACGCAACTTTGCAATTTGCGTATCGTAATATAGTTGATTCACGGTATCTTCGGCCTTTTCTGAAGCCCTGCTAAAGTTCTACTTCCAGGATATTCCTCCGCCTCGTGCAAACTAAGCTTAACTTTCTGTTGTAAAAGTATCTTGTATAAAAACCATTTCTTATTAGGCTCTACCAACACACATGCTTTCTCACTGTTTTTATTCAAATGATTTATAAATGTAGCAATATCATTTATAGATAAATAACATTTCTAATTAACAGAAAAAAAAGTAACTTTTATGTTAACACAAATATAAAACGAATGTGATACATGGCATATGTTGGGAACAACCAAGCACGTCATACATGGGTTTGATTAAAAAAGGCCGAAGAAACTGTGAATAGACTATAGTATCAGTTTTAACGGTACGGAATCGAGGCAGCATCCGACATCTAAGATTCCTTGCAACATAAATAACTATATCTATTTAAATTTATCTATTTTTAAATGTTTGAAAAAGTTTAGAAGTTCAAGTACTTTGTGTTACTTATTGTGCATATATTTTGAATACAAATTCGAATTATTAATGTGCAACAATATCAAAATTTGCACGTTACCATGACAAATATGAACATTAATTTTATTTTTTTTACTTGGTTTTGATCCTGGAACACTTGAGTAGCGATTATCACATCTCGACCACTAGACTACGCAGACGAGATTTCAGCTGCGAACTTTACATATGTTGTACTATGCATTCGATGTCCAACTCGGCTCATTTCTTAGCACCCGTAATTAATTTTGTGTGTATTAAAATACTGTTATAAATATTTTTTGTAAATTATTTATATTTTAATTGTATTTTAATGAATGAATTTATAGCTCACACGTGTTGACTATTACGATTATTTCAAAGCAGTGTTCAAAATATGATTTTATGTACATAAATAAAAATTATGTAGCTAATTGGTTTTATTTAAACTTATAAATTTAAAGGTAAGGCTACATTGAGCGACTTAGTATAGAGCGCGTATTTTTCAGTCAGAATATAATATTGCATCAAAAAATACGATATTTATTTGTTGATTTATTTTTCAATGTAGCTAACAGCAAAGCCCACTGCCAAAACCCAAAGTGGAGAAAGACAATTTAGCGGTAAGATTCAACGAAAAACGAACAAGCAACAATATAAGACAGGAACAAAAATAAACTATTCTTCTCAGTAGAGTCCCATTAACCAAAGAGGAAAAAGAAAGGCCCTGGAACAAGGGATAGCAAGGAAGGAGAGGGCCGGTTACCAAGGACATCTAACAGGTCACCAAACTCACAAAATCAGATAAGAATATCGTGCTCAAGTAAAAACTGAGCGAGAAAGTCACAAATTACCCGGAGATCAGAAAAAGCATCAAAATAGAAGAGACAGGAAACTTCACATGAAGCCATTGAAGGGCAGCATATAACGAACTTCGATCGCCAACAGTGGAACACTGAAACAAGAGATAGGTCAAATCTGCACTAGGGGCACCGCAGATACAGGAGGGTGTAGGGTAGGGACTATATGAAGTTTATACAAATGAAACTGGGACGCCGTATGACATGAAAGGAGACGAAAATAAGTGACTGCTAAACTACGGGAACTACAATGAGGTTGTATTACAAACCGAGAATATGTAGGAAATAAACGTGCATATAAAGTATTAGTATCTGAAGTATAATTCTCCCACACCTGCTTTCAATGCTGGAAAATTTCTCCTTTTAAGATGGGATATAAAAACGAAAAGGAAATTAGAGGTTTCAAGTTATCCTGTAGAACACTCAATTTCGCAATTTTATCCACCATCTCATTACCATGAAACCTTACATGCCCCGGCACCTGCATGAAACGAACAGCAATAGTTTCTTTATTCAAAAGAATACACTGTTCACGTATAAGCCTTATAAGCAGATCCTTATGGGGAGAAGGAGAAGATAAGGCCATAAGCAAACTATGTAAATCCGACATAATCAGAGGTTCGAAGACCTTGAAATCGTAAACATGACATATAAAACTATATACACTGCGAAAGCTTCAACATAATAAATGGTAGCGGTGGAAGAGAGCTTAAAGAGTTCAGAATGTTTATGTGAAGAGTCAAAATAAGCAGCCCCAACACCTACAGTTTTTGAGGCATCAATGTAAATGACAGTGCAGTTAGGATATCCAGCAACAGTAGTCTCAAATTCTTGTTATAGGACAATGGGAGAAACAGATATAGAGGGAGACAGAAAGAGAGGACGAGGAAAACTAAATGAAACCTAATATTGTAAATGGTGTAACATTCGAGAGGGAGGGTGAACAACACGCACCATCGCTGATAATACTTTCGGTAGAATGTAATCAAGGTTGTCAAACACCTGTGCAATACCACTTCTACGAAAGTTACAAGCATGGAGCAAATGTTTATCTTGCAACAGACTTTAATGGTTGGATAAAGACATAAGGAAAGATTCAATATGCAAGACCGTAATGGGAGTAGAAGTAAAAGCACAAATCATAAGTCGTAGGTAAACATTCTGTAGAGTTTCCAATTTGTTCATCAAAAAGAGTGGCAGCTGCCCAGTAATCGGAATACCATAATCTAAAACAGACCGGTTGATAGAGACATAAAAAGAGCGAAGTGCAAAAAAACTAGAACCCCAATGATAATGGGCCAGAACCTTTAAAATGTTAATTCATTTGAGACGTTTATTAATAGTGAAATCAACATGGGTAGGTCATCAACCACGAGCCTCTAAAAAGATACCCAAATACCGGACCTTTTGCACACAGGAAAGAAGGGAACATCTGATGGTTGGTGAAGGTAGCGGCGACAGAGACTGTTTACGAGTGACGTTCAGGTTGTGACTCTTATCCACATAAAGGTTAAACCCATGGTCATCCAACCAAAAGGATATATAATCAAGCGCTGTAGTCAGAGTAGTACAAGCCTTATCGTAGAAAATACATTCAAACTAGAGCACAATGCAATCATCATATTGAATAGAACGAAAGTGGGAGCCCAGGTAAATACGATGTCTTGAGTATACAAGATAAACAGAAAGGGACAAAGAGCACTACCTTGAACCAAACCATTGGACACCTAACGAACCAAATCGGCTACATTGGGAACTCTAGGCACATAACTATGGACGTTAAACAAATAATGAGTACATCGCATGAGGGTATATGATAAACCAAGTTTAGACATTTTACTATAAAGAGATTTAGATTGACACTATCAAAAGTAGATTCCAAGTCTAAAAACATGGTACCCAATACATTCCGGTGAAAGTAAGCATCCCGAATACATGAAAACAACACAGCAACATCATCCAGGGTACTAATTCCAGAACGAAAACCAAATTGTTCTGGACGAAGTAAACAATGACAGCCTAACCACCAATTAAGCCTATGTTTGAACAATCTCTCAAAAAATTCCACCAAACAAGAACGCAGTGCAATCGGACGATAAGACTACTGATTGGAGAGATGTACCAGGTTTCAAAATCGGTACTAATTCAAAATCCCTCCACACCTCAGGGATACCAACATATCAGAACACCTTATCATAGAAATGAGCTTACTACACTAGTGTAGTGCGAGGGAGGTGCGTTTAAGGAGATTATAAGAAATGTAATCCAAACCAGAGGTGGTATTACCTTTGGTTGAAGACAATGGTTTAATTCTTCAACTGTAAATGTCCAGTAAAATACCCGATGATCATGTGAAGACACATGATTAACAACTAAATGAGCACAAAAGGTAGCATACTCTGGGACAGTATCAGAGGCATTGCGATTCATAAAAGCAGAGACAAGTAAGAGGGGATATGCTGTGACCGCCGTCCCTCTTTACTAGCACAGAAGACTTTAAATTTACCCCTTAATATCCAGGAGGAAGTAGTACGAGAAAGTGAAGCACAAAAACTATTCCAGCTATCCTTTTTGCGTTCAGACCACAATTTCCACACATGTGATTGGCATTGCTTAAGACGTATAAAATTAGTTATTGTAGCCTGACGTTTATATTGGTGAAGAGCATCCGAACGACGAAGGTTAAACTCGTCACATTGTCCGTTCCACCAAGAGGAACCATGTTTCCAACCACCAATACAAAAAGGGCGAAGAGGCATTGAATTTTTGACAGATTCCAAAAGGGAGGCACAGAAAACTCCACAACCCACATTAATTTTAAAAGCTCTGATAGGAGGGATATGTGTAGTAGCTTCCGACATTAAACAATAAAATATTCACCAATCAGCCTGGTTATATAACAGTTGGTACCGACAAAACTTAGGGAAAGGAGGCAGATGAGTTAGCGAAGAAGTAAAGTTACTTGGAAAGTAAATACTACTCCAAATATGATTATGTGCCGACCAGTTTAAGCAGCCAAAAGGCTGCAAGAAACAAATGTTTAATCACTTGCAGCTGATCGGAATGTGGATTCCCGAGTCATGTGGGTTACATACCGTTCAGGAGAGCAAAAGACGAATGAAGTACAATTTTTGCCAAACGGCGACCAGTGACATCCTCGAAGGGATTACCCCACATATGGTGGTGGCAACTTAAATCGCCACCCACAAGTACAGGTTGTGGAAACTGCGAAAAGAAGGAGGCTGAATCGTGGTCGGAACATCGAAATGTAGGATGGACATAGACCGAGATTATAGTGATATGGAAGTAGTATAGAGACGATCGAATCACCACCGCATCAACACAGTGAAAACAGTCAGGAAAAGAAATGTTGAGAATCTCACCAGCATGCATATCCCGTAAATATAAAGCGGTTCCTCTGTCATCCTTGGTGGAAACGAAAGTCTGAAAAGATCTTATATTGAAAAGTCGGGTGCATAACAGCAGTGTTTCAGTCACAAGAACAACATCTACAGTATTAGCATCCAAATAGTGAACGAGGAGAAATCTATTAGACTGTAGAGATCTAGTGTTCCACTGGATGGTGCAGAAACGTGGGGGAAACAAGGGCACAGAGAAATAGGAAAGTAAAAGCAGACACTCACCTAAAAAAGAAACATCCCCTTATAGGATGATGTGAAGAAAAGATTGAACAAGACTCTCCCAAGTCAAAATTATATGTCGAGTCCTTTGCAGCTATTGTGAACATATGCTCAATTGTGTCGATCATGGTATTCAATTTGTCTTTGCTAAGTTTAGTGACCTAACATACCACAGCGGGCAGAGTCTCGTGAGGTAGTGGGGAAGGAGTAGGGTGATAAAATTGTCGACAGCATCCGGTTTAAATGGAGAATAATGGTCTTTAATATTAAATTAAGGGCCAGCCGTGATAGAAGTCACTGCAGGTAGTGCCCTGGAGCAAGCAATATAGCCATCAGAGCGCACTGTGGCCGTTTGGGAGGTCGGGTGTAACTCTGTGTGGCTAGCGAATATGTAGTCAGGAAAGCGGAGGCAGTGACGAAGGAGAAAGAATTGATGGCGGGGTTGGGGGGGGGGGGGGAATTCAGCTAGTGAGGTGGGTGGGGATATATGGGATACAAAGGCTGTGATTGCGGCACCAGAACAACCCAGAAATAAGGTTGGACTTAAATTTTGGTATCAGCATAAGAAAGATTGTAATATGCCATAACATGTTTGACCTCGCACTCTACTTCCCAAACTGGACATTTGGCCTTATCGTTAGCCAAGTGCTGACCAGAGCAATGCATACAGACAGGATTATCTGCAGTGGGACAATCGGCTGCATCATGTGGTTCGGAACAAGCAGAAGAGCGAACACTTTTAGCACATCAATGTTTTTGCACATGTCCGAAACAGAAACACCGAAAACACTGCAACACAGATTGTACACGAGGGTTAACTATGAAAATCTCTTTGTATATTATGACTTCAGATAGTAAGTGTTGACCTTCGAAAGTCAGACTAATAATACGGATAGGGACCTGTTCCGATACAGATCCATTAATGACATGTTTGTTTAACCTCTCAATGTGGAGAACCTTGATATCACATTCCAAATATTGTAGAATTTCTTCTACAGGCATATCGAGAGGTATGCCATAACCAAACCTTGGCATTGTACCATTGCACAAGGCTAGTAAATACACTTAGGGTGGAATTCATAGTAAGCATATTAGCAATACTTGAAACGAGAAATACTTATACGAGTGCTTAAGTCTGATTTTCAATTCATAGTGTCAGATACAAGTATTGCTTATTTTGATAGATGTAAGTAATGCTTCATGGAGTACTGCTTCATGAAGTACTGCTTATCATGTATTCACAGTAAGGGAATAAGTTTTACTTATTTCTCAAATATTCATAGTCAAAGAGGTATTACTTATTTATGCATATAAGTAGTACTTCATCAAGTCTGCTTCCTTGTGAACTTAAGCACTGAATATTTATAATAGTACTAGGTTATTCACAAAATATTTTTAATACAAATGACGTATCCTTAAAATATTTGATGGAAACAGGACTATACTTTAGATAATTACATGGGACAAGTGAGGAAATTAAAATCCTACTCTTTGATGTAAAAACACAACCTCTTTCCTTAACCTTTGTGTGCAATGGGTTTTGGTTACTAGGATGATTCTTAACAACTTTCGTATTAAGTACCTTACGGCACATTAAATATGATCATCAAATAATTTTGAATGTTTCTTATTTGTAATATCTTTTAGGGGCTGGTGCATAAGAAGAACATAACCAAACGTTTTTACATAAAAATGTCGTACATACAAATTCAGGAAAAAAAACACGCCTTTCCTTTTTAAATAAAGGCAATTGCATACTAATACTCATCACGAAAAACGACATTAATCATTATTATTGTGAATTATTAATTACCCTGAATTGAGCAGATTTTTATACCTAACCAATATTTTGTTAACATTTTAGTTTTGATGCTAACAGAATACTAGTTAAAAAATCACAACATAAATTCTAGTACACAAAACTGGGCAACTGTATGATTTGTGCTACATCAACACAAACAGAACGTGTCCAAAACAGTTAGGTTATGATCGAAAGTATTCGCCGAACGAGTAGGTTACTGAAAGAGGTTATGATGGCTGGACAGTCTATTTTAGTTGCTGGTGTTCTCTTTATTTTATATTTCGAGAGAAATATGCTGGTGGGGGGATCTTTAGATTAACGTCTTTCGTGAGACGATATTGTGTTGCAGTCCTTACGAGTGTGTCATTTTTAATCGCACAATGATCCAGCAATAAACACACTATCTTATACTCGTTGGCTGTACAACACATGCATAGTAAATAGATATTTTTACAAAACAACAGAGTTGATAGTGATGCCTTTTTAAAGCATGCGCATTTAAAACATTATAGTGATTCTTTCAAAATACATTATTTACTATACGCGTTAACTGTTTGTAATTCGCAACCTCTCGAACACGTATTTTTATATGGAAATCCTTGCACGAACACTCTACTACAATAGTGTTTGTCCATAACTGATACGAAATAATTTATTTGCATAATCATTCAGTAAAATCAACACATTGGCCATTTCCTGAAACCAACAAACTTAAAACCTTCGAAAAAACGTTAATCCTTCGAGTATATACCTAGCTTCGTGGGGAACGGCACGACAGTTGTAAAATGGCAGAACGAGCTATTGTGGTAAAAATTTTACCAATAATATTACGTTTCACTCAAGAAAACTACTAAAACGCTACCTGCAACCAGTAAAGCTTAATCAAAGCACATACAAAAATAATTAACTACTGATAACATTTTTTACAACGCCAACAAGGTACTCTAATAAAATGATAAAAATGAGCACAGTTTACAGGCACTGGAGTATTATTTTCTTCCATTATTCGAAACGGTATTCGAAAATTCTATTAGTCGCACAGGCCTTTGTTTGCAATACGAGGTATGAAACACAGGTTATGTTGGCTGGACGGTAGCATGAGATGTAAGCAAACACTTTTACGATCGATAATGCTGTTCGCAGAATAGCGATTATTGGCGCTCGATGGAAATGTCCAGAATTATATTATTACACGGTGTCGTCGGTTTTAAATTAACTGAGATTTCATTAAAACGAACACACACATAAAATAGTCGTCGATTGTGCACGTCAACTGAGATTTTTTTTTAGCACGGCTAACAACTTCCGAAAAAATTATTACATGACACATGAAACAAACACGTTTTTATTGCACATACGATTATTTTAATCCCAAGTGTGCGATAAAACAAATTAAAATTATTCAAAACAGCAGAAAAAAATAAAATATTAACAAACTGACGTACAGATTAATTTAATCTAGGTGACTGCTGTAAATAAAGTGGCGAATTTATCTATCTTATGTTGGTATTGATATTACACAGATACTTATTTCCGTACTTCACCAAGCACGATTTGACCCAAATAAGTAGTGCTTATACAATAATTACTTCGTCAAGACATCATTTATGAATTCATTCCTCAGATAAGTAGTGTTTGAAGAAGTACTACTTCATGAAGTATTGCCTCTTTGCCAAACAAGCCTACAACTATGAATTCCGGCCTTAGAGACACTTTCAATTGCGTCGGTAAATCAGAACACACAAACTGATTGGCTGCAAGACCAGAAGTAAAAGTAATTTTCAATTTAGATGGTCCCAATCGTTGGATATGTGAAATATCTCGGTAGGGATGAAGTTTGCGACCTAAAGAAATGGGGTGAATAATTGCCAATATTTGTGTCTTGCAACTCAACAAAAATAACAAAGAAACCTGGACTATTCCGGGGATAGCATAACTGGGAAGGGTTAACCTGACTCGTAATATTAAGAGGCTTCACCGAAGAGCCATCAATCCCTACACTATTTCTTTTCGTCTGACGGGTATCATTATGGGCTTGCCCACCCGATAATTTCCTTTTGTGTACAGTCTGTTCATCTGCGATCAAAACTTATGGATCACAAAAACAAATTTAACCACATTACAACCACCTAATACCTGCACACAACACTCAGCAATCCACAATTAACTCATCATTCCACGACTACTCGCAAACGAATCTGCAAAAAAAAAATACGATTATGTACCTACATCCAGCACCATACTGAATTTTGTATAGCCATATAGTTTCAGCCATGTAATAAGGTTTTACGGTAAAATTAATTAAGCGTGCCCTGTCCAAGTTCTCTATTGTGTGGATATTTGTGTGTTGTACCCTAATTTTATTGATTATTTTTCATGTATAAACAAAATTATGAGTAAATATTAATGATAATTTCTTGAGGTTATTTCAAGAGTTATAAAATGAGATTATCGATATAGTTAATATGGTGCTGTTTTTAATAGGGAAGTTATTGGTGTAAAAGTTTTAGTGCCTTAAGTTTGCGAATTATCCCGTTATTTCTTGTATGTAGTCTGGTTACATTCCTAAGAGTTCTGGTCTGGTGTGTTGAAGGATTATTTAATTATGAGGAACAGAAAATCTAAGTTTGAAGCGAGTCCTAGTTGCGGACGAGATGGCGACAATAGACTGGCCACCTAATATCACTGCCTGCTGACTTCGGCTGGGGCTACTGCATGTGCTTTGAGGAGAGGAGAATGCGACTGTGTGCCTGAAACACCGCACAATTTCACATACTATGCTATTGAGTTAGACATCCTACAAGATGTATCAGCTATGGGTGATTCAACATAACTGTCGATGGCCCCCATTCGATGCTCGGCGGTGAGGAACAGCAGGCGTAGGGTTGGCTACCTCGCCTCGGTCAGCTGGCATACTGGACGATGACGATGAACAGGGGTCTCCCCCTCCACTCCTCTACACCTTCCCCCCGCCCTTTCCAGAAGCATGGTCAGCGTTGCCTGGCGATGGTTCGACTTTTCCACTACGTCATATGGTTTTGAATTCGCCGGCAAGAGAATCAACGCTACCGTTACAGAGTTTTCTCAACGTCTGACATCATGAACTCAGTCCCCGGGGCGGAGGGGATGGGGACACTGACCAGAATTCATATAGCATGGTCTGAGTACTGGTTGGCAGAGGACAAGTCGACCCCGACTTCGCAGAGGGAACACAATGCGTTTCATTTTAAGGGCAATTTATTTGTTATTATCATTGTTTTTGGCAGTTAATTGTAATTTTATTTAAGTCAATTTAACTCAGCCTCTAGGAATGACTCATATTTCCTAGTGCCGGTCCCAAGCCCGGATAAAGGAGGAGGGTAAATGGCTGGTTGTGGAGCCTTGAGAGATGCACTGATGTCGAGTAAATGCATCTGTTAAAACTTAAGAAATGCTTTAGCTGACAGACAATCTGTCAATGTAACCAGCAAATCTTACCCGTTATGAGGATGGGTGAGGGCGAGTACCTGGCGCCTTAAAACTGAGTCTTCTCGAATAAGGTATGGTAACCCCGACAGAAGAGTCCCTGGTCCTCCAGTGGTTGTGCGAAGGGCTAGTAACCCTTCCACGGAAAAACATATATTACTCATAAACCTCAGAAGAAGAAAACTCGGGTGGATTTTATGATGTTAACGAAGGCAAGGACAAAGGATAAACGATTTGGAATTAAAGATAATTTGGAATTGGGAACGTAGAATGTAAGAGGCATAAAAAATAAAGAATAATATTTTTGTAGAGAGCTATTTAGAAAGGGAATTAATATTGCTGTAATTATAGAGACAAAAAAGAAAATGCAAGGAACAAAATAAATTTATGAATAGACAATTTATAGTGAAGTTGCACGAGAAGAAAGAGCTAAAACAGGAATGGCAATATAAGTGGGTAAAAATGGAAAAATAAATTAGTAAGTTACACCATTATAAATGAAAGGATTTTGATTCTTAGATTGACAGTAGAGAGAGGAAATCTAACTTTGATCGCTGTATATGTCTCAGAAGAAAACAAACTAGAAGAATCTCAACAATTTTATGAAAACCTTCAAATAGAGACAGATAAAATCTGTAAAAGTGATTTCCTTATAGTAGCTGGTGGCCTTAATGTTCGGGTAGAAAACAGCCCAATTCCAGAAGTAATGGGAAATAGAGGCGAATCCACGTTAAACGAAAATGGTAAATTACTGACGGAATTCGCATCCTACAATCAATTAAAAATTACCGATACATTTTTTAATGAAAGGATTTTCATAAGTTTACATGGGCAGCGAGAGGACAACGATCTATTATTGACTATGTGATGGTCAATAAAAAAATTAGTTTCCGATGTAGTAGACACCCAAGTGCATAGAGGTAGCGATGTATTTCAGATCATTGCTTTGTTAACTCAGAATTATTGCTAAATGGAGGAAAAGGTTGAATAAAAATGTACAAAATGATCAAGAAATTTATAAAAGATTTATCTGTTACAAGATGAAGGCATAAGATATCTATACCAAAACCGATTACAGCAGTACTTATTTGAAAATCCAACAAGTAATGATGTCAACAAAGAATGGGAAATTATAATATCAGCAATATTGAAAGCAACAAATGAAACCACCGGAAAGAAAAAGAAATTCAGAAGGAAAGCAGGACTTAAGATATGGAATGAAGAAGTTTCAGAAGCAGTTAAACAACAGCAAAAATATTATCTAAAAATGATACCAGATCTAATCCCAGGAAATGAGAATGAGTACAAAAGAAGAAGAAATATTATGTCAATAATGAAGAATCTGAAACAAGAACCATGGGACACATTAATAAGTTCAATAGAAGACGATGTCCATGACAGACAAGTGATGGCTCATAAGTTTATGAAACACCTTAACAAAGAGGAAAGGGGAACTGCTAACATAAATATAATTGAAGAAGAATCGTGGATGTAGCACAATAAATAATTATGGGAGAAAGAAAAGAATGAAGGTATGGATAACACTGATAATAAATATATTGATCTTATAGATATAGAGGAACTTGACGTAGCATTGAGATAATTTAAAAATAGAAAAGCTCCAGGGCTGGATAAAATTATTTTAGAACTTATTAAATATGGGAGAACGAATCTAAAATTTAGGTTCTTATATATAATTAATATATGTTGGAAAAGGAGAATCATACTAGAAGAATGGTGGAAGGCAAAAGTCATTTCAGTTTTCAAGAAAGGAGATAGAAGTTCATGTAATAACTATCGAGGAATTAGTTTGTTAAATATTGGATATAAAATACTAGGGGATCCAGCCCGTGACATTTTTTTTTGTATCGTACCTGCTAGAACAATTACCTTGTTAAAACATTTGGTTATCATACAAAGACTGAAAATATTATTGCATAGATATATGTAGGTAATAATGAAATTATGTGAAATCAACTCAACATTAAAGTGACTGCGGCCCCATTTAATATTTCTCTATCCACTTGGCTAACATTAAAGCCACTGCGGCCCCACTTAACATAGTTCTATCCACTGAGCCACTAAGGCCCCACTTGGAATCTATCTATCCACTGAGCCACTGTGGCCCCACTTAATTAACTCAACATTGAAGCGAGACATTTAAAGTAAACAAAAATTATATTCCATTATAAGGCTATTCATAGTAAAGTGAGCACTTTTGAAAGCAGTTTCATTTGGAATGATAGTCAATAAATATATTTGGTTTTACCCTTAGACGTTACATTCCGAGTGCGTCGGAAAATACACACCTTGTTTATTACTTATATGGCTGTATTTATCTAAAAAGGTGGTTAAGGGGTACAAAATGACTGAAAGAAAAAAGTAACTAGGGGCTTAAAAGTGCTCACTTTACTGTGAACAGTCTATACCTTCATATCTCTATGCGATATTCTCTATGCATTAATACAGAACTTTTCATAGGGAAAAAATAATTAGAAAACGAGTTTTTAGGGCATAATGTAATGATTGGGTGTTATGATCTTGCTGAAATTCGAACTTGACCTGTATTTTACTCAGAGGATTCGCTCTACAAAGTTTGAAGAACTTCTGTCGAGTTTCAAGGGACTTGGAGGTATTAAAGACAGACAGACAGAGATCGCCTACTTATTATATAGGAGATGCGAAAATAATAAATAACAGGCTTAAGGTAATAACACATGCTCTTTTATTGGAAAAACAATGTCGATTTAGAAAAGGATGATCCTGTATAGACAACATATTTTGGCTCGAACAAATACTGGAGAAAAGAAGAGACTTTAACTTAAATACAAAATATTATCTTTCTCTTCATTCAATTGTATTAGATTTGAGATATAGATTAACAGAAGGAATATCAAATAACCAAGGAGTTCGTCAAGGTTGTAGCCTCTCTCCAACACTCTTCAATAGGGTCTCTCTCTCTCTCTCTCTCTCTCTCTCTCTCTATATATATATATATATATATATATATATATATATATATATGATGTAGTGAAGAAATGAAAGGAAAAGGTTCACCCTGGTATAAAAACAAGTAATAACACATATATTAGTACTGTGTCATTTGCAGATGATCAATTTATTCTACAGGAAGATGAAGAAGAGCTTCAAAAATCAATGTATATATGTTAAATGTTGTTAGTAAAGATTACAACTTGCTATTATCTCGTACAAAAACAATAGTTTTGGCATGGCAAGGGAAGTATCCTATTAGAGCTAAAATACTGATTGACAATCAACCGATAGAACAAGTCTCCAGTTTTACTTACCTCGGTTGTGAATTATCCTTTAATGAAGAATGCGAAGTGAAGAGGAAGCTTCACCGATTTCAATATATGTGTGCAACAATTCAGCGAACACCGAAAGGTAAATTCCGAGAGGAGACCCAACTAATATTTTATAAACGATAGCTGTACCGGCTCTGATATATGGTAAATGAAAGGGGGGTAAATAAAATACAATATAGCAAAAAAAAAAAAAAATGAAATAAAATCATCAGAAATGAAGTTTCTTATATCAGTGACAGGATATTCCCTGAAGGATAGAAGGGATGAAGAAATTTGACAACTGAATATATTGACTTTGAATGATAGAATTTACCAAAAAAGGGTAAATTGGAATGACCACGTTCTAAGGGTGGATAACGACAGATTTCCGAAGCTTGCCCTGGAATATCATCCTACTGGAAGAAGGTATATTGGCCGACCCATGAAGAGATGGTCTGAAATCTTAGATAGGAACATTCAAGTGCCTATCCATGAAAAGGAAGTAATTAAGTAAGTAATATTCAAATTTTGAAAAATTCAAATCAAAATCATTTCAATCTCAATAAATTGTTTTAATAATATTTTAATACACTTGTATAAGAACATTTTAGGGCATTTTGTAAGAAAAATATATATTACCCCGCAATTATACGATTACAAACGAAATGTGTTTTTATTTTTCATTGCTCATGACTGGGGAATGTCTATTTTGTCATTTGTTCCTATGTGGTGGCTTATTTTACAAGAGTTCATTACATTTATATGGATATTATGGAAGGAGGAAGAGGCATCGGTCATAGTCATGATGTGGCTGGGTTTCCTCCAGTTGGTCCCGCCTCGTGACACTTTCTTAGTTTAATTTCAGGTCCATGTGTTTTGTTGGTTATAGGTTGTATGTGGTCGAATGTGAAGCTCATTTAATATCAAGTGGTGGAGAAATGGGTGGGAACTTTGCAGAAGAAGTACCGTCGATTGAGTTCGAGGCTTATTGGGAATTTGCCTGAGTTCGATTTCATGATGTCTAATTGGGGCTTGGCCCATCATCCGGCATAAACATAGTAGCCAGAGTATCTCCCCACCTTAGTTGAGCTCCCAAATATCAGCCAAATATGTGTGCGTTTGACCCTTCTACATTTATGAAAATGTCATGCCCATTTACTCTATACTGCAATCCTGCTACTGGGATACTGGTTACCTACACACTTACATGGAAAGCTACAATGGTAATAGCAGGCAGTGCTTGAAATTTTCGCACTTTCCTCCTGGTCGTTCGAACTGACAATTTTGCGCCTAAACTTTTGCGAGCATGGAAAATGTGCTATCTTTTACATGTGCCTGATAACGGTAGTTCCTGTCAGCAACAAGGATGTGGTGTATTTTTTCAATACACACGAACGCTCTCATAATGAACAGCAGGGAACCACTAGACTCGCGTTGGCGTCTTCTGACTTCCAGTTCGGTTGCAACCATTTATAATTTGTAAGCTTGTGTTTGAGAGTGACTTTGTATGAAGGCCTTATTTTTTGGTGTCAACGTATACGAGGAGTGTGACTGGCAAATGCTGACACTGATATCCCCACTTATGCATGTGTGCATATTCTGGTTACCTAACACCGTGCAGGTGCAGAGCTGAGAGAAAGGTGTGGAAGCACCTATGAATATACATGTGAAAAGTCTGTCTATCGGAAAGCACACAGGTGCAGATCTGTAAGTTAGGATTTTTACTGGGATGCTTTCGGACTTAAGACGTTTCCCCCCAATATGGTACATTCCGTAGATGCCTTAAGCTTTTTAAATAAAGAGATAATTTTTGTGAAATGGGTTCAAGCAACTGATTTTATTGAAATATTAATATTCCCATGGCTATTTATTTACACCATTGTGTGCACATTCACATTTATATAACTAAATTATGAATACATTTCACCTTCGCTTTCAATACTTCAAATTTAAGCGAATCTCTTTCCTTGTGTGGATTTTTACTGCACATTATGCCAGTATTTTTTTATATACACCTCAAGGTAAGTAAACATAAATACAGGATGGGTATAAAAGAATACCCCAAATTTGAAGGTATATAATATCAAAACCAAACAACCTATAACCATTGTTGACCAATCAAATGAGCCTTGGAACCGTGAATTTTGTCTACCACATCATCATAAATGTTCAATGTAACCACTACGAGCGACCCGAACGACATCTATGCGACACTCAAACTCGTTCCACACTCTTGTCAGCATATCCAGTGTTACGGTTTGGATGGAGTCCGTAATTCTCGTTTAGAGGTCGTCAATGTTAGCTGGCAATGGTGGGCAAAACATGATCCTTTATGTACACACAAACAAAAAAAGTTGCATTGGGTAAGATCCGGACTTCTTGGGGGCCAGTGAAGAAGAGCCTGGTCACCAACTGCTCCGCGACCAACCCAGCATTGCAGCAACATCTCGTTCAGGTATCCGCGAACAGCTAGGTGCCAATGGAGTGGCGCACCATCCTGCTAGAAAATGAAGTCCCTCACCGCCTCTTCTAACTGAGGAAAAAACAACTCTCTAAGTATGTCCAAATATGGGATTCCAGTAACAGTGGTTTCGTGAAAAAAAGATGGTCCGAAAACAGCATCTTTGGATACAGTGCAAAACACGTTCGCTTTGGGGGAAGCGCGCTCGTGATCAGTGGTTTCATGTAGATGCTGCTGACACCATATCCGCATGTTGTGCCGATTAACCTTACCATTTGTTTGGAACGTCGCTTCATCGCTAAAAACTAGCTTAGAGATGAAGGCATCGTCTACCTCATTCTGGGCAAGAACGAACGCGCAGAAACCACATGTCAGTTCTTTATATCTTTCAGTAAGAGCCTGTACAAGCTGTAAACTGTATGGTTTGTACAGCAATCGATTTCGCAACACTGTTCCTACCGTTAACTGATGGAATTGCATTTCCCGGACAAGCTTGTCGAGTTGATTTTCTTGGATTGCGAAATAACAGTTGCTGAATCCGTTGCACATTCTCTTCGGACACACACGGC
Source organism: Dryococelus australis (assembly GCA_029891345.1). NCBI lineage: Eukaryota > Metazoa > Arthropoda > Insecta > Phasmatodea > Phasmatidae > Dryococelus > Dryococelus australis. The sequence goes on along the minus strand of CM056998.1, from coordinate 113,962,154 downwards.
CGCCAGGAACTTTTGCCTTTGCAAAGGCACCTTGTGTCACGGAACTGACGAAACCAACGTACGATACTCTACCTAACAGGAGCACGAAGTCCGTATTTGCGACTGAATTCACAATGAAAAGTCGTAACCGATTCACATTTAGCAATCTGAATAACACAGAACGTCTCCTTTTGTTCCATCGCCATCGTGATGCAGACTAGAACACAAAACACTCTCGTAGTGCGACAACGGACGCTCTCAGTGCCATCTCTCGGCACACAAAGGAATCATTAGACCATCGCCTTCACATTCTCGCCTTCACATTCACATGTCGAATACGAGCTCGCTTCCCCCTCGCCACCTCAAACCGAGAGTTACGGATGCCATCCAAACCGTAACACCAGACATGCTGACAAGATTGTGGAACGTGTTTGAGTATCGCGTAGATGTCGTTCGGGCGCGCACGTGGTGGTCAAACTGAACATTTATGACGATATGATAATCAAACTGAATGGTTCCACGGTTTAGTTGATTGGCCAACCAAAGTTATAGGTTGTTTGTTTTTGAAATTATATAACTTCAAATTTGGGGTATTCTTTTATTCCCATACTGTATAATATCTGCCCAAATTGAGATTTCCAGCTTACGATTTTTCTCATGACTACTCATTGATTTAACTCAAACACACACAAAAATGATTTTTCAGGAAACTATGTATCGTCCACATGTTTACACTTTGCACATATCAAAATCATTTTTCGTCCTCGCCACAATTTGTTAGAAATCAGCTCAAGCATGCATCGCACTGCCAGTAGATTTTTCACATCCACAGCTCGTCACCAGGGCCGTCCTCATCTGGTGAGATGGTTTTCACTTCGCCGGGTATGTTGCGGCATGTGGTCGTCCTCTTGATGAACAACGCTGAGGAAACAACTGTTTCCTCGCAACCTCACCAAATTTCGTATTTCCTATGCTGGATGGCTTCTTTAATGATGATGGTTTCGTCCCTCGTTTAGATTTAACAGCTCATCGGCGCTGCGTGGTAAGGTTACATTCAGTTGCGTGCTGTACACTCTACATGTGTGACCATCGAGCCTGATTCAACCCTTGCAATAAACTTGTGCCTTGCCGACTGCATTCACGATGATCGGGGTGTAGGAGGGCACCAAGGTGTAGTAGAGGCAAGCATGACTCACACAAGCACTAGCTTCTAAATTTTTCACTACTTCATTGTAATGTGGGTCACCCAGCCAGAACTCCACTTGTCTGAACACTGAGATAGCATATTGGGATAACACTTGACCATACATTACTCGAAGAAGGTGATGAGTGAGTGAATAGATTCGGATGGCTCTTAACATCGAGGTCTTGAGAGCCGATGAGGGTGATTGAGGTGAGTATGAGGTAGAGTTGAAATGAAAGGATGGGGGAAATGGGAGATCCCCGAGAAAACCCGCCGACCAACGGCATCGTCCGGCACGATTCCCACATGCGAAAATCCGCAGTGACCCTGCGCGTAATGAACCCGGATCACCTTGGTGGTAGGCGAGCAGGCTAACTGCTCAGCCACCATGGCCCCATGTCACCTGATGCATCGTTTGTCGTTGTGGTGGTGTGATGGGAGTAACTGTGGCAGGCGGAAACCAAATGCTGCATGGCACTCTCGGGCGCTGGAGGCCAATCATTGGAAGTCGTCGAAATGAACACATGCCAGGTAATACTGGTGTTGGGCTAGAGCTGTGATTTGATTACTTGCATGAGGCCGACAGTCGCCTGACCTGTGGGATCGTTCAGGTTTTCTCACCGTGCAGTGGCTTCGTCCTCGGTGCTGGTTACCTCCAGATCTGTGTTTATGGGGACCAAGTTAATCCTGTTGGTAGTGGAAGTGGTGATGGTGGGTGACGAATTGGTGACTATTGTGGAGGTTGTGACGAGGATTGCTTTGGCTGCACGATTCCATGCCTCACACAAGCCACAGGGATGTGGGGTGTCCAGAATTGTGGAAATCTATACCTAGAAGCACCGGTTGTATGGCAGGCAGTCTAGAATATCTTTGTCACTGCAGGTTTGCTTGTGGTCTCTTTTACACACACCAAATTTCCATGGTGTGCATATATATTTAATTACGCCACCACATGACCATGATTTTCTAGTTTTGCATGATGCTCATAGCCTTGAAGCCATACCACTGCCATGGTGGAGGATTTCCCAGCTTAGCGCCTGAGTTAACGAAAGGCAAAGCCCCATTATTTAGTATGCAATCAATACAGAACAAGCATATGTCATCATACTGTTTTCAAAATTGAAACTATTCCACAAATTTTTTTGTCTCTGGTCAACTGAAAAAATGTAAAAAAAAGCACTATTTTAGAAGACTGTCACATACAAAGCTAAGCAGTTCTCGAATGATTATATGCATTAGCTTCTTGCAAAAGGCAGCATCAGTCTCTGCATCATGACTATGTCCTTCGGTCCCCAGTTGACCATCCCCCTCATCTTAGCCGCACTGCAGATCTTGCTCAACAGTTTGCTCCATGACTTCTGCTTCGTTAATGGCGGGGCCACCGCCAACAGCGGGTTCGGCATCCACAACTCTAGGAATACACACTTCTGGGCGGCGCCGATGGGTAGGTGCAAGTTCGTTTCCCGTGTTGGAGACAAAAACATCCATGGTGGGTACCGTCATGAGTGTCTGGTGGCGACGCTGTACTCGACGACGTCTGGTCGTCTGGCTGGCAGCATCCTTCTTGAGCCCAGGATGCTGTGAATGTTCGTACCCCGCCTGGGGTAGCTCCACGGCACAGACTAGTGCATGGATGGTAGCTGACAGCTGGGCCGAGGCGATGATTTGGGCGGTGGGGCAGGACAGATGCGTCTGCAGCATCGTGTGGTACACGACACAGGCCAATCGTTCCAGACAGTCCAATTGAAACTGTGTTGGTTCGTAGGCAACTGGATAATGCGCAAAACGCCAATGCTGCATTCTATTACCAACACAGGTCTCGGTGTAGATGCCCAGATATCCATCTTCTGCAATGAAACTGTATTTATTGACACCATAGTCAGGCTTGGCATTTACATAACTGTTCGTAGGACAGATTGGAGTCATGGTAACGATCATACTTCTAGGCAACGACTAAATGAGCGCACCGATTGTTCCACTTATATACATATAATACGGATGATGGTCAGGTGTGCCACCACACAAAAATTAAATTCTCTTACTTTTCGGCTGACTTCGTGTCTAGTCGTAACTTGTCGATTCATGGTCCAAGGACAAGGCACGCCATTTATGCAGCAGCTGTGCATACCTCCACATGCATGTCCCGTTAGGTTCTAACCTGTCGCAGACATGTTGGTGTTGGTCGCCGTAAAGTTTTGCCAGCTTGCGTAGTGAAGGACAGCCATACACGCACTGCATTATAGATAATTTCAACCTTGTTTTTGCACAAGTTGCTAAGCCATTTCTTTTGCTCGTGCCCCACCATGTCAACCAGCCTTTGCGGATACTACATCAGCAAGTCGCGCGGCATATTTCCCACCTGATGGTATGGATTCTTGCCTTCGTCCCAGTCCAGTACGTGGTGGAACTTGGTCAGGCATTCGTTCGTCTTGTTGCTTTTGTCGTCCAAGAGTTTCCAGTAATAATGGGGTCGGAAGTAGCACATGCGCGTTTTGCCATAGTCGTCGTAGGTCACTGCGATCTCCTTGAGCATGTAGCCGCTCTGGCTCTGGAAGCCTTACAGATTACAGTAGATCCTGTTACAAACTGAGGGGAGAAGCAGTGATCATTCAGTTTATATATGCTTAACTCACCATGTTCACCAGCCCCGAAAAGCAGTCGTAGCTCACTATTCTGTCTTGCAAAATCAAAGTAGGTAGCAGTGTTCATAAGCATGTTTTCCTTGGAAATAAGTTCTATGCGACAATCCACCCCACCATTTTGAAATCGCTCATTTTGTTTGGACGTGTTCAAGAACAGCAATGGTGCAGTTTCATGGAATCTTTTTGTGCTCAGAATAGGTAGGACTCGCGCCTATAGTAGGAGGTTTGAAACTGAGTATACATATTATATGGCTACATAAATTCTTCTTGGTCGAAGAAGGTGTTCAAATCTAGGCACGGATATCTTTCGTTATTCAAAAATATTTTTATGTTCTGAACTTTGATTTGTCTGCAGAGAAGTTGTGTTGCTTATTCGTTTTAAATGCCAATATGAAATAATGGGTTTCGTCCATGCTTGAAGACGTCTTCATGACCCAGTAGTTCCTTGTGGTAGATGACAGGACCAGACACATAATCAAGCTCCAACTCCTGACGGTTATGTCGATGATTTTTCTTTCTTGACGCAGTTCAGTAGCTTCACACTTTCGCGCATGCTCGGAGTCATGTGGGTAATGAACCACTCCATATTGGTCAGGGTTACAGCGACCGGCTGCTGGTTTTATCTAGCTCCCAACACTGCATCGAGATGCAAGGTGGGTAGCATTATCACCAGTTGTTGCTTGGCTCCTATTATTATCTTCCTATAATCTTCGGCGAAACCAAGTAACATCGATAGTGGCACAATCAGCTCGAACTTTCCTTCGGTGAAGATGGGATCTTTGTAGTCGTCTTCAATTCCCCAGCCTGCCATTTTTACCATGTGGAGATTGTTAGGCGTGATCGAGAGGTATTTTTTTTATGGTGGTGGTTATGCCCACATCCCACATTTCGTCAATAATAAAACCCTTCATTTCATACATTACTTGCTCGAAGAGGTGGAGTATACCATTGTGAGCGAACACTGTGGTGGTGGGGTGGTCCCATGCTCTTTCATGAGCATACCTCAGATGCGCTGGAATGATTGCTAAGGCAAAGTGTAGATATCTTGATGCTGTATCGGGATTCGAACCTCATGCCTGAAGGAATAGGGGCCAGTCAGATACAGCTGGTAGCAAAGCAGCTCAAACTTGTCGATACTGTTGTCGAATTCTGTCTGCTGGATCACGTTCAATACGTTGTCGTCTTCCATGCCTATTTGCTGATTGGAGTGCTCTTCGCGATCACAGACACATAAATAATGCTTTCCGGAACTCCTGCAGCATATTGCTGGTTTTACCATTGAGGTAGCAGCCGCTCGCCAAATTACAGTCTATATGTATCATGTTCACTGGAAATATGTTCACCAGTCGCGATGATTCATGCATTTTACCAGCTTTGTAGATTCACATCTTAAACACCAGCATTCATCTGATGGCATCCCGTTCGGTGAAATCGATATCGGCACTGTAAAATAATTCTGCCTTCAGCATGTTTGGGTTACTTCGTAGTTCGAAAGTCACATCCGAGGGCATGGATTTCTTGATCGAATTGGCGATGTCCTTCAGTTTGTATGCGCTGGTGGGAATGCTTATTTCCTTCACATCTCCTGCCACTACATACCAGAATGTGGAATTCACATTTTCATCTATGTCGAATATGGAAGTTTAAGTAAAAAATCTGTAATTCCGACGACCCACTCACCTTTCAGCTCCAAGGGCAGGTAAAACATTGCCCTCAGCTCTGATGTCTTACCACTTATAATCATGGACACCAACATAATGACTGGAGAATATATGTGCAAATACTTTTCATGTAAAATATTATGGTTCCATGTGTTCGGCATCTGCTCCATCTCCCAGTTGTAAGTCTGGTTGCAATTTTTCAGGTACAGCCGTAGTTTGGGTGGAGGACGAAAATTGCTAAAACTCTCATAATAGTTTGCATGTTTGCCACTTTGGACACAAGTTACCCAGTGCATACTGGGCCCAGCTGTCATGTTCAGATTATTTATGGCACATTCATGTCTCTTGGGTTTAGTGGGCAAATCATCTCTTATAAACACTCCTCTAAATTGAGGCATTTTCTAATTGCATGCAAACAGTTCCAAATCTACTTTCGTGAGCAGTCATTTTGGTAGAGATTTCACTATCTTCTCCTTCTTCTGCGACCCTTGTTCTTCCTTGTGCCTTCTCCTCCTTGGTATGGTCGTCGTATGTAAAATCCTTGGCCGTTTTTTTTTTACCTATTGCGATAGCTTCCAGTTTACGGTTGTGGCAATGGTTTTCCTCTTATTGCTTACATTCGTTCGAAGCTCGTTTCACTGCACTAACTACTTACGTTCGTTCGAGGCTTGTTTTGCTGCACTAACGATATTCGTTAATGCCCTGGCGATACCACCCAGAGCACCGATTGCTGGTATCAAGGCAGGAAATAATCCTCCTGTCTTTTTCTTCCTCTCCTCTTAGAAATTCATCTCACTTTCTTCGTCCCCATGTCCAACTTCGCCTTGGATTTCATTGCGAGTCCGATATATGACGATTTTCTTATCTCTTCGGGGTTCTGAGAAAGTATCTTGTCTGCCTGGTGCCTGGCTTGCAGATCCTTGTGCTGGGAATAGGTGATATCATGCCACTCCCAAGCCTTGTCCAGCACATTGATAGCCATATTGCCACATGCAAACCTTTTAGTTATCTTAGTTCCTGGCTTGCAGAATCTATATCTGGGAATGTGCTGCTTGATAGGTAAAATGCGATCAGCATATCGATAATACCACAGCTGGATTTCGCTGTCTTTTCCTTACGATGCATTGAATTAAACTGAACGAGCTAACTGTATGTACCCGACCTTTATACTTGTTTGTTTCAGTATCATTCTACACTGGGAACAGTACGGATGTATTATATATTAAATGTAATTTCAGTGAAAAATCTGCACACTCAGTTTACTCATAGTGATATTTTTTAGATAAATGCTAAAATTCGTAGCACTGATTCTTTGCAACTGCCATCAGCACCGCAGTTAGCACAGTAGGCACCACAGGCAACACAGTTAGCGTCGCAAGCACCACAGTTAGCACCACATGCACCACAATTAACACCACCTATACAAGATTGTAGCAGTATCATAAATATAATCAAGCTAGATATTACTCTACCCATATGCATTAGCACTGAAAATGAAGCTATTTCCAATGAATCTCGACATGGAAGCCTATTTTCAAATACAGTGCACTGCATCACCACAGGACCATCAAATTGTGGAAACACATTTGTCCTACTGAGCCTACTGGAAGAATGTGTACCTGTACTCCAAATCGCTAAAGCAACGAAAATACCAATGACTGGCACGAGTACTGCAAGCTGTGAATTGCATGGTTTATTTCACCTGCAGTGACAACGAAGTCGTGCTGCCGAGTGAAGCGGTGCCAAACTCCATATTTGTATTTGATGACATTGCCTGCGAGAAAGAAGCTAGTATACAGAAGTACTTAAGCATAGGACGACACACGAACATTGAATGTGTGTACCTCAGCCAGACTTATTCATGCATACCCAAACAACTGTCTCGCGATAATGCTAATTTTTCTGTGCTGTTTCGCATGGACGATATGAATTTGCGACATGTGTAAGACGACCACTTCAAAACAGAGATAACATTATCAGATTTCAAGAGCCTGTGTGCCTTGTTTTGGAACGAGGCGTATGCATTTTTTGTGATTGTAAAATACTGGCCTCTATATAATGGCAGGTACAGGAGTGGCTTCGATCAGTATATAGTATGATACTGACCATGAGTCACAATACAATTTAGAAGTTCGGACATAGTCTATGCTTCCACAATGATGGAAATGCACTTACTGAGGATCATCTTACCGATGTTTGCACGGGCCAGTCTATTCTTGGGCAAAATTCGAGAGAATGATAAATAAAATGGTGGAAGATTTTGTGGCTATCGATCGACATGTAGAGGGTGTGGAGGCGTGGATAATAAACTTGATCAAAGTGTCGAATGAGCAGAGATAGGAAGAATTGAAGACTCTTCAAAATACATTAATGTCGAAACTGGCTGTCAAAACCAATGTTGCGAGGCATAGCAAGAAGGTGCTGGATGCGTGCATCAACTGACTGGAAAGGATCGAAAATTAATATATATATACACACACACCACACACACCTGTGTAGTTGTGTCTTCATTCCATTCTATGATGATGGCGGACCAAACTGAACTGACTGCTGAGATGCAGAGAGCCGCTGAAAGTGTTCACACAGAGTATCTACTCGTAAAAAGTTACAAACTGGCTTTCGAGAATCGAAGGGAAGAGGCTTATAAGACAATAACCAGCCATATTGATGAATTTGGTCGAAAACAACACAGGAGGAAGTTTTGCCTCGGCCAGATATCAAATATGAAATCAAGGTGAAAGGACAGACCCCGACGCGAAAATGGAGAAGAAACCCGGAATTGCCCAATTTAGGAAGGTGGCATTACTGGCGATGAAGATGATCTGCCCCTGATCGATTTTCTGCATGCATAGGGATGAAAACGAGCACGAGAATACGGACCGGAGGTGGGTATCCTGGGCAGAAATTACATCGCTTCCTACTCCGATCAGAACAGCGACAAGAAGTATGGCCTGCGGCACCGCGAAGAAAAATGGTTTCTCGAAAACAAGTAAATGATGTTTTATTCCAGAAGGTGTGGTGCAGATCGGTAAGCACAAAGTGAAAATGACACATGGTCTGTGTGAACTTTTGTTTCGTAGGTGTCCCGGACACTACACCGAATCAGATTTGTACAATTACCACCGCCTTCTACAATCCAGTCATGCTCATTGTGTGAACGATAACCCCTCAACGCGACTATTTAAGGACACGACCCATGCAAAATTCGGCATTATCGCGGAACTATTTCCACGATTGGCCGAAGCTATTGGATCGGTTCTCCTGCTGCAGAAAATCGATGCCAAATACAATATAGTCTGCGTGTTTTGGGACAATCCAAATGAACTCGTCGATGGACTACGGCTACAGGTCGCTTCACAGTCTGTGGGCAACCATTCGCAAAACAATGAGATATATCCATCAACGAAGAACTCGTCGAAGCTGACTAGATCGTGCGATGAGGAAATAGGCCATTTATAGAAGATTTCACAGGTCGGCCAAAAGGAATTATCCTTGGAGAAAGTACATCATGATAGGGTTGGACAATACTTTCTAATCTGACTTGATCGAAATATAAGACTTTGCTCGAGCGAATAAAGGCCACCGCTACATTTTATTCCCCGAGCCCATCGTGGATGTGTTGAGCGAAGAACACATACCAAAAAATGTTCACACCGACGATGGTAAAGAATATTTTAATGCTACTTTCCGTGCACTGATGAAAAGTTATGGCATAAATCACTGTTCTATATACGCTGGACTCGAGGCTAGCATCGTCGAGTGGTTTAATCAGACTCTAAAAGTCCAATTGTGGAAAACTACAAGTGGCATGAGCTACTGCCGAAAATCATTCACGAGTACAATTCTACCGTCCATTCTATCACTCACATGAAGTTTGAAGATGTCGAGGACGACTCCCTGCTTCGGTCTGTTTGTGCTATTCCAGCGAGGAGGGACCCACACAAGCCTAAAGCCCACACCGGTGACCTGGTTCGCATCTCCAAACAGCATGGCATTTTCCACAAGGCCTATCATCACAACTGATCGGCAGAATTGTACAAGGTGGTTCGCATGCGACATTGGCACCCGCACGTGTATTACCTGTAAGACCTATGAGGCGAACCCATCGTCGGAGGCTTTTACGCAGAAGAAATACAGCCTACAAAGTTTCCCGATATTTATTTGGTGGAAATGTAACGGATGTATGTACATGGAGTGGCTCGGACACTCAAAGCGTGACGACTCATGGGTCGACGAAAAGGACATTTTGAATTAGGACTTATCAATGTTTATTTTTTTAAGTCGTGATATGTACATGAGATATTTTTTTAAATCAATTTCTGTTTACCTTACTTTGTGTTCATTTTATTCTTGCATTTTCTTAGAGACGATATTGGGTTGGAGATAGATAAATCTGCGCAGGCGCAGACCTGTGAAAATGTTGGGATCTATCACACATTGTTGAAATATTTCCAATCATCAATGAACTAAAGGATCAGGGTTACATCCGATGAGAATGTTGGCTACTATCTATAATCTGCAAGATCTGAGAAATGTAAAGATCGAATGTAAAAACAATAATTATAAAGATAGAATGTAAATAATAAATTAAGATTTATTTATTCTTAGTTTTATATATATATATATATATATATCTGCTTCTCTGAAAGACTTATTAATTCAATGATGTTTCAGTCTGTTTTAAAACCGACATGAGAAGTGCAGTAATGACTTTGTGTTTATTATCCTCTAAAAAATGTATTATTAGTATGAAAACTTACTCGCTAGTTAAACTTTCTTTGCATAACACTTTTGAGTGTATACCGGTTTTGAATATACTTATGGAATATGGGTTATTAAAAAAAAAATGTTTTTCTACATACATTTATTCACATTTATACAAAAAAAGAACTTAATACATCAGTTAAAATTGGTTTTAAACCATTTTCGTACATATGAAGTCGACATATCAGAGTCTATTAATGTTTTAAGGGAACAGCATCATCTTCTGTGTGGATAAACATGAAAGGCTCACAGGGTGGAACTGCTACTGGTGTGGTCACTGGAGGTAAAGAGTCACTGGTTTCTTCTCTTGTACTGCCACTAAAGGATGAGTCACTAGTTTCTTAGGTTGCATGTTTACTGAAGGATGAGTCACCACTATTGCTAGCATAGCTACTGCTGCAGGAGTACATAAGCTACGGTTCATATTTCATGAACAAACATACTTGCATTATTATATAGTCCACATTGAATTGATATGGATGTTATTGGGGAAAATGTAACTTCTAGAAGCAGTTTTCGCCTATATATGGAGCACAAAATTGATGCACACGGTGTATCCACTGTCGGTAAATGGCCAAGTATGTCTTTATTAATACTTTTATAATGTTGTTTACCATTGGATTATTCCATGTACTTGATGTCCTTGGGGTCCCCGCACATCACATAAGAGAGCGATAGCTTCGGAGCACAGATATGAACAACACAATTACTATCATCGCACATGAAGATGGATACTACCCTGGAGGTTTCGTATGGTGAAAGTTCATTCCACTGTAGACAGAAATGTACGACATTCTCACTACACATTTCAAAGTATATAGAGCTATAAATATCATCACATTCATCTTTAAAAGTAGTACCATACTGCACACAATGTAGGCCTTCTCGCATATAGTCGTAGCAAGTGCGCGGGTTGTACTTTATGCATGGCGTGGACTCGGTGCTAGAAGGATCAAGCAACAGGACAACTTCTTCATATTCCTCGCAGTCTTCAGGAAATGGTTTGTTCCCATCGTATTCAGGGTCCATGGTGGCTGGGCTGGCTGGCTGCTGGACTGCTGCAGACCGATGCTCAGAGAACGAATGCAGTGTACACATCACAGGTTAGTTGGGTGCACATAGTCTCACAAGTTGTTCAAAATGGCGGTGTGACGTTCTCCATCACAGTGCTCAGACCACCAAGTAATCTTCAGCTGCCTGGTCTTGTGAATGACTGCATCTTCAGGTCGTACCTGTACAGACATGATGTGATGAAACTAATACTACAAGTCTTATCCTCCAATTTTCTATATCAGCTTCCCCCTCTTCCATGTCTTTCCCACTCCACCACCATTCTAGATGGGTCAGTGCTTTCTTGTGAAGCCTACAGACTCCTTCTATTCAGTTACCCCTAGTTACCAGACACTGTGCAGGTGCAGACATGCTAACACAGCTATTCCCACGCACATGGTCATCCGACACTATGCAGATTGTGAAAACGGCCAGGAAGCATATACAGACTCCAGTTACCAGACACTGTGCAGGGGCAGACTTACTAACACTGCTATGTGCTGACTGAGGCTATCTGACACTATGCAGATTGTGAAAACAACATGAAAGCACGTACCGACTCCAGTTACTAGATACCATGACGGTGCAGACTTGCTAACACAGCTCTTGCCATTGCTTTAAACACTTTGAAGAAGTCAGCTACTCTGCCTGCCCATGCATGCTCGGAAGCTCAACTCCAGTAACCTAAATGGTGTACATATTTCATTCAGAAAGTAATTGTTTCCATAATTTATCTCCTTATGGATGAGTTCGTTTTCTGTCTCCTGAAAAAACCTAAAATATTTACCAAGATTTTCTTTCACCACATAAAACTATAGGATTTTTCGTTAAATTAAAAAGGTACTTATATTGTATCTAAATATTGTAAAATATAATTTACAATTAATATAGATTAAACAGTGAGAGAATTAGTGTATCGTAACGCCTAGTAATAAATATATATAATGAAAAATATAATTTCACAGAGTGCGCACGAATGCGGTGTGTTGTCCCTTTCGTGTAATTTTCTAGACTCGGTTGAGCTTTGTTTGCATGAGGCGGAGGAATATCCTGGAAGCAGAATTTCAGCAGGGCTACAAAGAATTTGAAGTAACCATGAATGGATATACTATCGTGGCCAGCAATGCCCACCTGATCAGCCCCCAACAAAAAAAAAGTGCGATATCAGCTCAGACGTCATCTCCGACTCGGTATCGATCTGCAGGATATCAAGGACTAGTTACAAACTGTAAGCGATGCAACGGCTGTAGGCTACGACTACGCCAACCTCCCGTGGCGCTGTCGATTCATGCGCCGCCGGTCTATGGTGGGGGAGGTTCTGGGTTCGAATCCTACACTGTAAAAGTTTTCCGGTAAACCTCCTAAACTATAATGGAAGTTTGTAATATATATACTGTATGGCAATAATAACACACATCAAACTGCAGATATAGGAATGTTTAGCAGCGCTACTATACAAAGTTAGGAACTTCTCTATGCATTTGACTGTTTCCTGTACAAATTTAGGAAAGCTACAATAAATGTATAGGGGAAAACATACCCATTCCTGCTTTCTCACTAAGCCTATACATTGGTATGGTCAATTTTATAATAATTTCTTAGAGTGTAGATCAGACATGGGTGTTAATTTAAGTTAGGTTATAAGTTAGTTTACAAGCAGTTCCCTGATAAGCCATCAGGTATAACACCGGGGGACTTTAATAAGCCCTTTTCAATCCGATCCAATCGAACTGTACGTCTCCGTTCGTGGCCGAAACGACGCGTGTATCCAGGTCAGAGGCCGTTATATATACACTGGCATGAGACCTGCGTCATGCCAGTGTTTAATTTTTCTTCGTCTGCGAGAGTATGTGAAACCATCTGTTTGAAACGTTAGTTCTGTAGGTGCGTGCTGCACGAGTTCAAAGTTATCACAGGGAGAACTGGGGTAAGTGATGCTGATCCTGTGAGGAGAAAAACTACATATCTCACTAGTATAAACGTAATACACGCGGATCGATACGCTGTCCTTGGATTGACATCACGTTCAACACGTTTGCGTGTTCGCAGTTCTATACACTTATGCTTGTGTTAAAGGTTATGCCAGGACGACGGTTATTTGCGTCATATACCTACAAAGATTCATTACACTCTGATCACAAGTCAAAAAGTTTTCGAGGGTCGGATAGAATGATCGCCTTGCCGAGGAAAGTAGTTTAAAATCTTATTTGCTATAGAAACCTACAACAATTTGTTAACATAATCATAAGAACATATATTTGTCATAAGTTACAATATAAGTATAACACTAACGTTTACTTAACTTTTGCCACTGTTTAAAATCTACTGTTTCTATCAAAAATTGGTTACGTGTGTAATCTAAATGCCAAAATGTATACTTAGTTGTATTTATGAAGTGACTTGTAAGAATTTTGTAGAAGTTTACACACACTTTTCCCAGCATACAATGAAAGTTAACGTCCAAAAGTAATGCTCTTGTTTACAATAGTTTTTTCTAAAGTATGTTTCGAAGTTTTTGCCGAGCAATATGTTCTGTTTATTTATCCCAACACTAACATTTTAATCTGAAATAAGCAATGAAATAAAATAAGATACCGCAGAATTATTGCACTAACTTACTTGCCTTTATTGGAGAAATGATACACAAATTACACCACTTGTTAACTATTTTAAAAAATCGGGTCTGGTTGTGTTGGGGACACGACCGTTTGTTTTGCGTCAATACGTCTACGTAGACGCGCTCGGATGTCTTGATGTATTTTTTTACCTTCCCGGCACCGCTTCACTCGATCATATGGAGTTTTATGGGTATCACTGGATTGCTTTTGAGATGCTCTTTCCAACCGTATACGATTTCTGTATCACGACTTGACTTTTTGACGAGTATAGGCCGACATTGTGTTCAGTTTTCTTAACTCTTTATATTAAACTCATACAATCTTACCATAACCATTCCACACAAATGTTTTTATACACACAATCGATTAATCTTGACAAGAGCTGTCGATTGAAACCTGAACGAGCGTCGCAGGTTCTCCTAGTCAAACGTTATACTTCGCGGAAGTTAGGAGACGCGGCGAAACGAACTAAAAATTGCGACACCCCCCCCCCTTCCCGTCTCACGTAATACTTCGCAATTCTCACTCAACGTAACATATTCTTTGAATACTTGGCGATCGAGTGGTGTAATTGAATTTTTGAATGTAGACGATAGATAGATTCGGAGCTGCAATGCCAAAAGGTATCCCCCGATTTTGTTATCTTCGGGTTTTCTGGATTGCCTCATACTACGTTTGCAAATTTAAAGACTTATTCGCATAAAATTGACTGAATAAAAACTTTAAAACGCAATTATGTAGAGCATAAATGATAAATATACGTGTGGTCAATCACAATGATTATTACGGTCAGTGTTTCATATGTTATCCACAAACTTCTCGTCGGAAAACCAAATGTTCATAACACAATGAACACTCTTGAATCACCAAACTTAAATAAATAAATAAATGAAATAAAATGGGAAAACTGTCGCCAATCTAATAACGTCAATTTTATTTTGTTTGGTTTTATTTTCTGCAGATATGAAATAGGTTTCTATCACATGAGCTTTTATTATGGCCAGAGGCACCTGATGTACCATTCAGATTAACACCGACATTTCATGTTTTCGGGATGACGTCAAACATATCTTGTGATCGTAGGACTAATCATTTATGCGAGAAACTGTGTTAGATTACAGCTTTCCTCCATACAAGAGTTGC
Organism: Dryococelus australis; assembly: GCA_029891345.1. Lineage (NCBI taxonomy): Eukaryota > Metazoa > Arthropoda > Insecta > Phasmatodea > Phasmatidae > Dryococelus > Dryococelus australis. The sequence continues at coordinate 113,947,114 of CM056998.1, read as the reverse complement.
CACCCCCTACCCGCAAAAAAAAATCACCCTTTTTAAAATATGGATCTTATAAAAGTCCGTCACACAGAAATTACTCGGCAGAAAAATTGTAAACGTCGTTGTAAAATAACGCATACCACACCAGAAAGACTTTAATTCGTCATTCTTAGGCGGATGGACGGTCGTGTGTAGAGGGAGGGAGAGAGATTTGGGAGGGTCTTAACAGCGAGGTCTTGAGAGCCGATGAGGGTGTTTGAAGATGGAGCGACACCGGAATGGAAGGGCGGGGGAAACAGAAGATCCTTGAGAAAACCCGCCGACCAACAGAATCGTCCGACACGATTCCCACTTGTGAAAATCCGGCACGTCCTGATTATATCGGGCTCTGAACTACTTAACACCTCTGTGTTCGTTAACAAAGCCATGGCTGGAGTTGGGCACGAGTCAACTATGATACTCGCTACTCGCCCACCAATGACGCCACAGAATAAGTTATAGTCTCTTCGCGGTTTATTCGCTTTTATAATGAAATCTTAGGGAAATCACCCTACGTATGATATATTTCATTATTTTCTAAATATGTTACGCGTTACAAGCATTTCATACTTCTGTTAACATAAAAGTATATAATTTTTGACGTGACAACGTCTTACGACTCAGATCCTTATGTTTAGAAAGTGAGCGTCACGGAATTTCGCTCTCGGGTTCGTGGCAATTCCTCGTTGAAAATGAGCAGTGCGTTAAATGTAAATGTGCTACAGTATAGGTAGGTCCTTTGACTTTATACTTCAAACAAACTTATCTTCTGACGTTATGTGGCCGCTATGGGAGCCGCGCTGCAAACCTCTGATTTCGATTGGTTTAGTATGCTTAAGAGCGTTGTAGTGACCCAACGACTCATCCGATCGGAGACATTCTGGTGTCAGTTTGTGTAACTAAAAACATAACCAATAATCATAAATAATAAACAGACGTAGTGACTTTCTAAACAATAATCATCTTCTTTAAGATTACAAGCCAAAATCGATTTTAAAAATTACGTGTTAGGCGAAAAGGAAGCTAATGATACTAACAAGATGAATAGTGCTCGACAAAACAACTCTAATACTGAAATGATGATTCAGCTACCTCAATCATTCCGGAGTAATATGAAGAAGAATTTGACAACTCTAGGCAGCAGCGAAATGCGGACGTGGCGATTGCGTCATCATCACATGCCACATCACGTGACGAGACTAAGACTAAACAACAACGACACAATCAGCACAAACGCAAAAAGCAACAAGATATATTGAAACAGCATATAAAACGAAGGAAGATGCCATTAGACACGTCTCCAGCAAATACATTAATGACGTTTCATTTTTTTTTTTTTCCTTTCACCGCCCATAGACGGCACATAAAAATACCTACAGCCATGTAGACGACACAGCCCACATCATTTTTATTAAATCGAACGTTTACTTATATTTGATCTATAAATGGTAGCCTAATATTTTATTTCTAATTTACATGAATTAAAACAGGGACAAATTAGGTGTGTTGGTGATGCCTAGTAAGAAACAGTTTTGTTGAAATATATTATTAAACCGAGTGCGCACGAATATGGCGCGTTATACCTATCGAGAAATTTTCTATACTAGCTTCAGCTTCGTGTGCACGAGGCGGAGGAATAACCTGAAAGTATAACTTTAGCAAGGCTTCAGAAAAGTTGGAAGTTACCTTGAATTGATTAGAAGATGCGGCCCCATTGCTATGAATTCATGAAGATACGGGTGTGTAAACAAACGTAAACACAAGTAACTTTAAAAGCCTAAGTAATACAAGTTGGAAACTAGTTTGCATTTCAGACTCTTTGTGTTTATAGTATGTAAATAATGCAAATAGATATATTTCCTCATTTCAAGATTTAACATAGTACGGTCGCTCAGATAACTAATTAATTCACTTATTGCTGTATTTCAAATTTAAGGTATTTAGCTTTCCCTTACACAAAACCAATAATTGTAACCCTAGATGTATGCAATCTTAAAAGAAAAAGTTCTAAACTTAATCTATCACTGGCTTAATTCCGGGGAATCATAAAATATTAAGATAAATAAGACAGTAATCTATCAAATCAAAAGGGAATATATTACAGTATACTTAGAGGAGGAACGCGTGGTAATGAAATGAATAATGAATATGCGAACAATAAATTAAACAGTAAATAAGAGCTGATGTACTTTGCAAAGAATTAAGTTTATAAGTAGCCGTCCTTTACGGCACTATCTGCTATACGTTATGATATTTGAAAATAATAAAAAACATCTTGGGCCTATACTGCAAGGGAGGAATTTGTACAACCTAAATATATACGGCCCTGGCAAGATCAGTAGTGGCGATTGTATACAATCGTTTGTGTTTATTCATCCAGGAAAGTGGGAGGGAATAATTTTCCCTGCTTAGGAGAAGTAAATAGCAACATCCCCCCCCCCCCCACACACACACACACACACGTGCAGTTACAGAGTTTGACGAACGCGCTGGTGCCACAGAGTATGAAAGCATATAGAAACGAAATTATGTAGAGTCTCGCGAATCACGCTCCGCGCGCGCCAGCAGAATGACAAAACATCGTTGTCCTTGAGACGAGCTCTACAGGTGACATCCCGATCAATGAGGAACCGTCCACGGCATACATTCGTCCATTAGAGTCAAGCCTCGTTTCTGGGTCCTCGCGCAGCCAATAAACTGCTGATTACGCCTTTATCAAAGAGACCGCCAGGGCGTTTGGCTGCTGTAACACGTCCCTGTTCTGTGTTAGCGCAGCGCGCGCGCTTCCGGCTTCGACCCGATCCGATGTGGCGGCTGATTATACCAGCCGGACGTTCGAAATGTTCTATTTTTTATTTTGATCTGTCTTGCCCGGGATCTGGTGGGATGGCTCAGGGGATACCCCATTTCCTAAATGAGCGAAACAGCGCGTGTATTTAAAATGTAGGAACGAGATGTGAGAGCGATAAGCGTGTTCCCTCCGGTCTGCCCTTGGACTCTTGACCCCTCTAGCTCTCCCTTTACCCCCTCTCCACACACCCCAACTACCACCCCTTCCCGCTGGGACCCAAGCCCAACATTATCTTGTCAGGCCGAAAGCCTGGTAATGAATACCTTAGCCTATTGTTTTTACGATTCTCGCGGAGAAAAAAAAACACCCGTTAAATACCAGGTAGCGGCATAATCGACCCAACTTAATAAACAGCATAAATAACTTTGTTCGTCCCCCCCCCCCCCTTTTATTTTCCCTTTCCACGTTTTCCCTCTGAGCTGGGAAATATTCTCGCATTCCCACAACTGTCTAACCGGGCCAGGGTCAGTAGGAGGGGCCGCTGGATGGACGGGAAGGAGAGAAATTGGTTGATAATGGAATTGCGGGGGGGGGGGGGGGGGGGGGATTTAACTGACACAGCCTTAGTTTTTGGCGAGTACTAAATAGTATCTTGGACGTGGCATGTTATGAGAATACCCCTAGAGTGAGCGTAACAGAAGCACGAATTACATGGGCGAATATACTATGTGCTAAGGACAATAACATGCATTATTAAAATAATTTTGAACACTTCAAAAATTATACTAAATGTTTTGTCACCAAAATCCTATCGAAGGGAGTACTTTAACAAAAATATCGCAACCGATAAATCTTTTACTTTTTAGTGCACTTTTTTCAATGCGCTCTTCTTCCTTTTTCCACCCGTGGCCCCTTTTTTCTTCAAACTGTCTGGCTACATACAAGTGGCAGACTAGATGAGCATGTTCGAGGTTATATGATAAGGTGAAGACGGGAGAATGAAATTGAACAAGAGTGAATTATTTATTTTCAAATGTTTTTTAGTTATACTTTAAGAAATTTTTTTATCATACTTGGATAGTTAAACACAATTATTTGTCATTATTGCGTGGTGAAGTTTCTAAAATTACTCTTTCTTTCCTATTCTTCAGCAAATTTTATCCAGTTGCATTTATCAGAAGCTATTTTACTGCTTAAATTATTCGTGAATTTGAAGGTAAAGTTATGATTCTTTTTTTATTTCATGAGAATTTTGCCCAAATGAGAGTTTTATATGAGCTTTCGAAATTAATGAAGTTCAACCAATTGCGGGGAAGATAAAGTTATTCGAGGTACGATAAAGACACAAATCATTTTGGCGTTACTGATTCTTTTGGCTTTAAGGAAGTCCTCCGTGTTTCCGATATTAATTTTTCCATTGACTGTTCCATTTTTGAGAAACATTTCCTTTCTTCATATTTCTTACAATACTGCTTGTGATTAGTGACTCCGTCACGTGACGTTACACTTGTGCACCATGCTAGAGGTTGTAACAGTATCGGCTAGTTTCAGGTATGACGCGAGACTTCCGCTTACTCGCGATACCCTCTGCATCACTGCGGTCCAATATTAAGCACTGGTCACTTTGTTGGATTAATTTATTGAGACTGAGTCGAAAAGAAGAATGAGTTCTGACTGTGGCAGTAGAAAATGAACAACTGTTCTCTACCGATTATTAAGAAGGTGAGGACAATCATGGTGACATTTTATGATTGGAAACTGTAAGGTCTATACTTATTATTTATATTCAATAGAAATCCTGTTCCTCGGAAATATTTCATAGGAAATTATTTTACAAATCAATGTATATTGCAAATTGCGTCCTTGATACGGCATCGCTATCTGCTGATTAGTAAGTAACCTCATTAGAAGAATGGCGGAGTTCTTGTTGGCCAAGTTAAATGAGAAAGTATACACATATGTCACCAGCAAATAAATGTTGAATAACGTGTGTTGTATATCGTCATCTGAAAACTGGCAATCACAGTTGAGGTTGGAGACTCGTAAACTGCAAGACCTAAGGCTGAACTTCGCAGATGTCTGTAAACTCTAGCAGCTGTCGTTGGCTACCACCACGGTAATCAGCTTTGCACCAGAAAGACGCTAAACCATGTTCACCCAGAAGAGTTTTAAAAAAATCCACGAAACAATTATACAAACAACAAAATAAATTATTTTCTGCAGTTCAAAATCTTTACTACCTTCATACAAAGCACTCACAAAATTTCCGGGTCTCCCAATATGACCAAGTGACTTTTAAAGTTTACTTTTGTCTGTAAAGTTCTCTCAGTTCCGTCCGTCAGTCTGTGTTTCAGATAAACGATAGCACAAAATTACATATGTACGAAATCTTACCATGCCAACGCCTAAATTCTCCCAGCCCCTAGGATAGGCAGTTGGAAGCTGGCAATGAATAATTTTCTCTCTCGACGCGAAACTGGGGCTTAAACAAAGCAACCGTTGTTCGCGGCAACTCAAACGAAACAACCCTCCTTTTCGAACTTTTCGTTCGCCGAGATCCGACAGACGTTCGCAGTGCGGCGCGGGAGGGGTCGTAAGTCACTTAGTTCTCAGATTCGCCGCCAGATATCAGGCCGGGGAGCCCTCTTCTCCCGGCGCTGTATTTTCCCGTCCGTTTACCCTTCCCTCCACTTCACACTTCCGCGGCGCTTTTGTTGCCGCTTTAATTTTCTCAAATAACCCACATTAAATTGCATTAAGAGCTCGGAGGAGGCGGCACGAAGCGCGAGGGGGGCAGACAGCGAACAATAGTTATATAAGTTGTAACGCAATAATATTCCTTCTTTGCTCTCCCGTCTCCAACCCTTCCTTCTAATTCCATTTTTCGTCGCGTGCAGCGCTGCCGTCGCATGTGAGCGGGAATCGAATGAGTCACATAAAGTAAATTATACATTGAAAAGGGGTAGGAAAAGGCTTTTATATAATGAGTTCATTCATATTCATGAGGGCCAGGCAATATTTGGAGCTGTAATGAAATGAATTTATGCAGAAACTGTAATGCTGAATATTTAGTGCGCTCCTTTATGCTTCTCGTCTCTCCCCGCTTCACCCGTCCCCTCCCCCTTCCTCTCACCCTACCACCGCTACTCCGCCATCAATATGCAAACAAGATTTAAAATAGGAAAATGAAGAGTCGGTGTGAGCATGTATATTCAAAGATTTAGTATTTCGTTATCATTATTATTGTAGGAATAAGAGCCGAGCATTATCTTATTTGCGTGCTGACACGTACTACCCCTTGCTTCTAGCTTCGCTCTTTTTCGCCGCTGGGCTCGCCGAACTAACTCACAGTCCGCGCCGCAGTAACTCTCTAAATTTACCCGAAGGTAACTAAAATAACACGTGATCTCTTATATGCTCGCTGTGCGGCTCAGGTGCGCTTTCTTCGTTGAGGCGCGACCTCACTTCACATTAGTTTCACCTATTTTCCAGAATAACTCCCTTTACAAATTTTCAATAGAACTGTTTTATTTCCGTAAAACACTGTTTTACAGAAACTTTACACATATGTAAAGCTTGACTTGTGTTTTAAAATCACTTACAGTAACGTAATCAAAACACATCTTACTATTTTTTACTCACTTTAAAGGAAAAAAGATATCAATGATGGCCAAGCTCAATAAAATTCAGAACATTTATTAAACAACGATTTATAATTACAGACACAACTTAGCGAATTATATGTGACATGTAAGCGACACTTATGTTACATAATTGAATATCAGTTTAACAGAAGAATTATGGAGGACTGTAACCAAATATTATACCCAGTACAAAGATGAACGGAATCGTATCCAATGCCCTTAAAACTGCAATAGTTTCTCACGGAGATAGCAAGTAGCCAATAAAAAATAAAGCCATGCCGACGTTAGCCTATAGAGGACCGTGACACCTTATGTAAAGGTTCCTGAACTCAAGAAAATATTTGAACTCAAACTCTGAAACGAAAATTATGGATAGAAACGATTTTTTCAAGATGACATCAATTATTGTACAGTAACTAGCTAACTAAGTTAAATGTCAATTTAGCTACATGGCTTATTAATGCCTTATCACAAAATCAAGAACATATTTGGGTTTGTCATGAAGCGGTACATTCTAAATTTGAATCGGTGAGAATTTCACTTTTTCTATCAGTCAACAGTATCTGACTGAGTCAACATTCACTTCAGGAAATTAAGCCGGCAAATAAGAGAAAAAATGCCAGATTGCCTTCACTTATTGATTCAGTGACATTTTCCACTTATTCATCAGTTATTTGTTTCACTGTTTTTCAATGGTTTATTTTTTTACTATTGGATCAGTTAAAATGCGTGTAAAAATGGCCGTCGAATAACGTTTATAAATGGCCTTTAAACAAGGTGTATCAAGTGAAATAACAACGAATAAATTAATAATACCCATACAAAATACTTTCTAAAATGTGTCAAGTCTTTCAAAACGCCATTTTATGAGGTAATATGAACATTCATTCTTTCATTCCGTTTTTACGTCTTTCATTTCGTTTCCATGAACCCATTAAAACAAAAGCGAACAGTAAAGGCATGGAATTTACATTATCATTTTATCGACTCCGTAGCTCAGATGGTAAGGTAACGGCCTATAAGTTAAATGGGAAAGGCGTGTGAGTTTAATCCCAGACACTTACGGTAATTTTCAAACTTTTTTAAATTATGTTAAATTGTGCAATATAAATAGCAAACTTTCGTAAATATGTTTATTTCGCGTAATTATTTGGCGAAATTCAATAAAAACAATATTAAGTATACCCCACCCCCATACTGTCGGCCGTCACTTATTCATTGGTGAAGTTACTTCACGTCAATAATTCAATTAGTGAAATTTTTTCACTGAAACAACCAGTGGTTTTGCACTTATTCTAAGTGGACCCATTTCCACTGATTTGAGTTGTTGAATTTCATTGCGAATCAGTGCTTTTCTACTGATTCGAATTTAGAGTGTATAATAAAATTATGGAAAGTGTTGTGTTTGGTAAGAAATAGGCAGCAATTAGCCACAATGTGCACAAATCTACTGGGCGCAGCTAGCACACAGCAGGTTTTGTAAAATGCAACATAAACAATTCACTCAAATGAAAGGTATATAATGACAAGCAACGCTGACAAACATATATGTCAAAATAAGACCATTGCCTATACATATACTTCCCGGTCATGTTGATTGCCCTGCATTTTCCGAACTGTTTGCTGACTGGACTGCAGTGGAGTTGCTTCACATGACAACTTTTATTTAAATAAGACCAACACATTAGCAATATGGCTGGTTTACGACTTGTCATATTAATACAATGATTGGGGATTTTCATTACTAGAGTAAAGATACACTCATCTGAAAAAATATATATCATCCTGAAGGTGCCATCGCAGGACAGATACAGGTTAGAGAGAACTATTGTTGTGAGCACCTGCGGCACCCCGGTAGGTGTGCCCTACGTCGGCCATGCTGTTGAGGTCATGACACCGACTGTGGTGGAGGGCAGGACGAATTGCAGAGTGGAAACGACGTCATCAGAGGCACATATAAAAAGGCGTTCAGTTCCGGTTCGAGGACTCTCTCTCCACGATACTCAGACGTGACGGAATCCAGGGCAGGAAGTCTACAAGCCGGTGACCAGGAGAAACCGGACGATGGAGGACGCCAGCCAGTCAGCTTCTAGGACACCCGAATCATCCCACGGCGGAGGAGCTTCGTGCGTGGTCAATAAATTATTCAGTGGCAGGTGAATCTCATTCTCCAATGCAGGCTGATTGAGTTAGGGAAAGCTACGCGCCGCGATCTAAGCGTATAAGCTAATTGAATGTAAAATAGTACCTCAGCTCCTATTATCCTGTTGCTTGCAGGAACATTCTGAGGATTCCGTTCAAGTAACTAGCTACGTTTTGTTCTAATAGTTTTCTATAATTTATTGTAATTCAAGCTGAAATTAAATGGGTAGTTTTGTAAATTATCTTAATTATTATTTGACGCCATCAAGCTCGCTACCCGGGTATTTAAATAGTTAGCTGAGGGTTTAACATAGCGGATATTGAGAGTTAACAAGAGTATGGTCGAGGGACCAGAACACTATGTTCCATTGTGTAAGTTGGTACAGGCACAGGCAATGGTAGTAATGTATGAACACAGAAAATATAAACACATTGTACTACACTGAACGCGTATTGCAGGGGACCAACACTTTCGAAATCTGAATCAGTTAGAATTTCATTGTTTCAATCAGTCAACAGTATCTGACTGATTCAACAGTCGTTTCAGTGAATTTAACAGATGAAGCAATGAAAAAATTCCACATTTCCTTCATTTATTGATTCAGTGACATTTTAAACTGATTTATCAGTAATTTTTTCTACCGTTTTTCAGTGATTTATTTATTTTTTTGACTGATGTGTCAGTTAAACAGCGTGTAAAATGACTGTCAAACAACGTGTATCAGGTGAAATAACACTGATTAAATTAATAAAATCGAAACAAAATACTTTCTGAAATGTATTGCATCTTTCAAAACACCGTTTTAACATGCAATATGAACATTCAGTATTTCATAACATTTTACGTCTTTCATTTCGTTTTCGTGTAGTCATCACAACGCTGTATTTGAAGGAATCAACTGCAATCTAATGCGGCGAAGAGAGTGCACTCGTGTGTACTATTCGTTTGGACAATCCTAACGGTACCAATTAAACCAAAAACCAAAAAGTAAGGACATACAATTTAAATCTTCACTATTTCGATTCGAAATGTAAATCCAATATTTTCCTCACAACTCTCAAGTTGGCTTTGGTAGCGCAGATGATAATGTAACGGTTTGCAAACTAGCCGGAAAGCGTGTGTGAGTTCTATGCCAGCCACCTCCGGAAACTTTTTTTAATTACGGTGCTTTCGTAAATAATTTACTTCACGTTATTAAATGGATACATTAAATTAAAACAATATTTAAATTACCACTGAAGTTGGCCGTCACTTACTCAATCAGTCAAATTGTCTCACGACACTAATTATTCTGTGAAATTTTTCACTGAAACTATCAGTGGTTTTCCACTGATTATAAGTAGTCATTTTCACTTATTCGAGTAGTTGAATTTTACTGCGAATCAGTGATTTCCCATGGATTCGAATTTAGAGTGCAGTTTTTGGTTTATAGTGTATATTCACTCATTCACTCACTCATTTTTCAACATAGTTTCGAAATTTAACAGTACACACTAAAATAACCTAGGATAATGGGTGAATACGTGATTTTAATAGCTTAAACGTATCAAACATCAGATAACCTATAATACGTATTGAACCTAGGTTAGTTGGTCGTCTTTACACGCTCTTGCACAGTAGCCACGGTCACGATTGTTCACGTACGCTTATAATTTTTTAAATATTGTTTCAAGTGCAAAATAAATCGCAAACCACCTGTAGTGATGTAACTAAGCTGCTAACATTTCCTCAGTGCCAGTTGACGGACACAAGACACTAGTTACAGGGAAATATTACATATGGCTGTCGTTAGATCACCAAAGGGCTGATAGAAGAAAAGGCGGACCTAATAGGATTGACCAGGGAGGTTAATGGGGCTTGAAACCACTCCTATGGAGCTTGATTTTGAATGGACAAAATGTGATTAATCTCGAAACGTAGCCACTGATAATATTCAATAGATAAACATAGTGAAGTAACAGGACATTCTTAAAAAGTCGTAGAGTTTATTCACTAAAAATTGACTTTCATATGTCGCATTAAAAATGCATGCATTCTCGCAAGCAAGTGTTTTGAACGTGACGGATAGCACCTGATGGTTACAAACCCGCGTACAATCAAATTAACCAGTCCAATCACCAGCGACGCTGGCTTGCGTTGTATATGTGTACCTGCGTACCTCAGTTTACTAACTTGTTAGGCGGTGTATGGTATCTCATGTTCAATGTGTACTTGTTTTAACACTGTGTTTCTTAGTGAGCTGATATTGTTCATATGTTACATGCGTACAAAAACTATCGGTTGTGAGTTTTCTACAGCGTTTGTATAAATAACGGAATTTTAGTAAGATTTTTGCTCTGAATATATACGTACTGATTGTACAGCGAAAGAACTGGTCATTGTAAGATAAACACCCTCCCCCTCCCAGCCCCCCACAACCCGAAAAAAATTTAAGGCCCTATCTTAATTGTATGCTATAGTTGCCACTGGCAAGGAAGAAATTACCAATGGAATAACTTTACTAGACGCTTAGACGCCTGGTGTTTCTTGGAAAAAATATTAAATAGGTCATGAAACTATGTTTTTAAGGCGTAAGCCGTGTGTTAACATAAGCCATACATACATGCGGCACAGTATACGAGCAGTGAAATATGTCCTGACTCTTTACATTGTATGCCTTTCCCGATCCCAGAAGACCATCCGGGCCGGCGTTTGGCCGTGGTATCGTCTAGTGCGTCTCGCGCTTATAATGCAGTACAGGGTTTATGGAGCGCGCTGTTGTCAGATCGCTAACACGGTACGAAGTTCAGGTGATGTACTTATTTTTAATTCGGAGTGCACGAGAAGTAATTTAAGAAGTGATGTTATTTAATATATTTTTGACAATTACGCTTATAAATTAGTAATAAATCGCCACATTGTTTTTACGTTACGTACCTTACAACAACAAACAATTCATACTCATTCATTGATACTAATTCATAAGAAAATTGTAATGTGCACTTCATAAAGAAATTAATAATATCAAATACATTTTAATCACTATCGCTACCGCTGACCAAAGTTGATACTCCTTCCATAATAGTAGCACAGGGCTGACCAGAAGAATGTGGTTGGGGCGGTGGAGATGATTGGGATGAAGTGGATGAGACTAAACTTATTAAAAATCTTTCCTCGTCATCTTGAAGTTCGTCGGCTCTCCACAGCTCTTCTCCGATGTTTTTCACCTTTTCTACATAATTTGACCAGTTTTCAATTGATTCGTGGCCAGAACATTGTGTTATTAAGGACTCCATATCATGCGCCTTGAAAGTTGTGTTATGAAGTCTTACAAACTTGGGTCCATACCATTTCAATAGGGTTGAGCACGCAATGATACGGGGGCAAGCGAAGCACAGTTCGACCTACGCTCTTGGCTATTTCTTTAAGTTTGTATTTTTTAAACTGATGCCTTTCCCGTCCTACTATGTGTAACAATCCTAGCTTAATCGTACTGACATCATAAGGAATTATTTTTTTCCGTGAGCCACTGTTTTATATCCTCCACACGCCAAACTTGCACGGGAATAGGTTCACACATCCTGCCATTGTATGACGCATTATCTAAAACAACTACTGCCCCCTCTGGAGTGTGTGGCAAAAATTGTTCGTAAAACCACTTTTAATACCCATCTGCAGTCATTTCATCGTGAGCGTCAGCTGTGTTCTTTTTGCACAGGAAAGTAAGGGCAGCGTTTTGAATAAGACCGTCCTCATTACCTGCATGCACCAATGCAAAACGCGCGCTGCATCCAGTAGGAGGTTAAAGGCCTGAACTTAGGCCTTCAATGGCTGCCTGTCGAGCGTTCTTCACTGTTGTGTCTTTCCATGCCCTTTCCACACTGAGCCCCAGATTTTACCATGGCTCATCTGTATAGATAACTGGTTTTCCTAAACCCCTAAACCTTTTTACTTCTCTCAAGTATGTATGCCGCCACCGAATTATGTCGTCACGTTCTATAAATGCTGCCTTGTTTCCCCTTCGTAAGAACTCAAACCCTATGTTATGTAGGACCCTATGAAGGGTGGAACGGGAGAAATCTGGCAGTGATTCGTCACTATTCAGTTTTGCTAAAATTGCATTTAAAGTGGGAGGAATATTAGCAAACAAAAAAATGTGAACGATTCGCCGTAAACCACTCCGTACAATGCCATCATAAGTGTTTGTCTACGAGAATTTGTCTGTTTGCCAATCCATTTCGTTTTTAATTTACCAGGCGTACTTAGGGTACGATGCCACTGCAGCTCCGTCCTAAGGGCGTGCTTCCCGTGCAGGACAGAAGCTTACTTCACAGAAAACAAACGGCATTGTTTCCTCTTACGACAGCACTTTGGGAGCGAGCCTCGTTTTTTTGTCCCTTGCAGCGTGCTCTTGCGCTGATAAGCCACTTCTTCAAGGCTATATACACGAAAACTGTAGGAGCACTGGATATAGTGTTACTTCAAAAAAAATCCATTTATCGTGAACATATTTTTCGCTTTTGACCCCCATTTAACTTTAATAACAAAACACTTTGCCACTGATAAACTTTTTCATGTGCCACTTTCTGAGGAAATGCACTTCAGGATATTTAAAAAAATACATCACTGAAATGTGAAGAGTATATGTTTTGAGATTTGTTCGATGGCGTCCAAAAACGTGAATATACTAACAGAAAAGAATCTCAATATATTACTACTGTAGGTTATTTAATCATGTTTTTAATTTTTTCAGTGCATGAGAATGGACTTAACTATGCTATATATATATATATATATATATATATATATATATATATATATACACACACACACACTAGCGGACCCGACAGACGTTGTCTTGTACATATGTCTTAAATCTCTCCCCCTCTCTCTCTCCCTCTCTCTCCCCCTCTCTCCCCCTCTCTTTACCGAATTGTGAATCTAAACCATTCTCGAATCCACTTGAACACACACAAAAAATTTCATCAAAATCGGTCCAGCCGTTTAGGAGGAGTTCAGTGACATACACACGTACAGAAGAATTATATATATATATATATCTTTACATATATATATATATAGCTATCTTTACATATATATGTAAAGATATATATATGTGTGTGTGTAAAGATATATATAACCTGGTGGATTTTTCGATGCAGTATATAGTATATATAATATTTAAAAAAAAAGTTCGTCTGATATTTGGCAACCGCGCAAGCAGAAACAAGGACAGCGCTTACTGCAGTCGCGGTGTGTTAGACAGAGAGAGCAATCGACCATTTACTTCCACACTGCAATCTAAGAGTGGATCGCTGTAAGATATAGTTATTTTGCAAATTTGTATTACGCTGAGTGCGAACGAAAGCGAGGCGTTGTCCGTTTGGTGAAATTTTCTGGACTCAGTTAAGTTTTGTTTTCATGAGGCGGAGGAATATCCTGGAAGTAAACTTAAGCAGAGCTTCAGAAAACTGTGAAGTAGCCGCGAATGGTATGTAGTAACGTACTAGACTGGGACAGAACCTGAGCCTTTGGGCGATCCCAAATCATAATCTCGCTCTACGTCACTGACGAGTACTCACAGGAAGAGTTGCCAGTAGATCGCGCGGGAGGCTCCGCACCTAACTGGGTAGGCAAGCCGCTCGATCCAGTGGCAATGTATTCCGTCTCGGGAGGCATTTGTAAGTGAAATGAGCGCCCCCGCGCTTCGTCGCCTGCGGGGGAGGAGGGGGCGGGGCCAATGAGGCGGTACCAAGCCGACAACAATATGATTACTGATTACGTCCCTCTCCCGCACTCCTTCACCAACCCCCTAGGGCGGAGGGGGGAGGTGGGGGTAGAGGATCAGCGGGCGCTCGGATTATGTCTGCTGCCGCCTCCGAGTGTCGCTTGCCGACGGCAGTCGACGAGATAGATCGTCGTCCCTCTTCCGGACCCCCGGAGTGAAGCGCCACACGCTCATCGCGCAACGGTGGTAGATACGACTGTGACATGAGTACACCAGAATACAGAGGCGAGGCATACCGCGAACTCCATCTTCTCAATTGCCAGAAAAATGGGCGCACTTGCCAGCAGCCAGCCCAGCCAATACGCAGAAAGCCAGAGCCAATCAGACGCAAGGCCCGTTCACAGAACCTCGCGCAGTCAAACAGATCAGAGAAACCGCCACTCCATTTCATATCTGCGTGCGCATCTCCTCAGGAATTTTTGGATTGCAGTGTTTCGTTTTTAGCCTACTTTCCCGAAGGAATGATAGGCTTACAAAATTACTTTCTTGTCTGTGTGTATATGTGTGTGTGTTTGTCGTCCTAACAAGTTTTGAAAGTGTGAACCGAAGTTCACCACACTCGGCACGTATGTACCACTACTTAATAAGGAAATCCGATGTTTGTAATTTCTGACCTTGTCAGGTGCGTATTTTCAAAGTGGCAGCCATTTTAAAATTAATAAATATGTCATATTTTGGAAACCATGTAATTGATTTAAACCTAATTGTGTATGTTGGCAGTGCATCGTGAAGACATCGAATTTAGAAATGGATATTGCTATCGGTTCGCCATTTTGGAAGTATGTAGTACATTAAAAAATAAATAATTTACATTATACTTCGAAAACTACTCAACAGATTCCCGCCTAATTTGTCACGTAAATAATACTATAGCAGGCCATGAAAATATTTGCGATTCAGATGGAAATGGTAGGTACTTGTCTTCAAAATGGCGGCCATAAGATATTCTAGGTTTATTTGATATATGCACCATACTCTCGTGCAATTTCTACAAGACTTTGTGCCCTGGAAGTATCAATTACAAACATCATATGTGCCAACATATAGCCACATTTGATCGCCATTTTGTAAGATAGCGCTACATGAAGGAACAATGATTTTATGTCATATATGTATTTCAGGATACAATCTCCCGATCCCTACAAAATGTTGGCAAATAAGTGGTACAATAGTACAATGGTAGGCCATGTAAGTTTTTATGTTTTCATTGGGTGAGACAATTTTAAATTGGCGGCTATATAAACATGTTAGACGAGTATGCGAATATTTTTACCTAACATGACATGTTTTACAAAAAAATTCAAATTAAATTTATTTTTGTAATATCTATGAGAATCATCAAATGTTTTAACACATAAACGTTTTGTCTGCCTATGAAGTTCGTCACATGGAAAAACATAGGTTTTGTGCCATATCTCGGAGACCAATCAACCGATTCCCACCAAATTTTACATCAAATAATGCTACGGTAGACCATTTAATGTTGCATATTTTAAATGGTGCAGGATTTTGTAAATTAGATAAGTATGTTACATCTATTAAACAATTAAACAAAATTGAACCAAGTGTACTGTTTTATCAGTAATCATTAGAATCACTGATTATGCGTATAGAGATACTCTTTTGCCGACATTGTTATAGGATAGGACCAAGTGAGAAAATTGAACAATTATGTAGTATTTCCGGAACCATTAAACTAATTTCAAGCAAATTTCACACACTAGTAGTGATACAGAAGACCATGTAAACATACATACGTTTGTGAATAATGCAGCACCAAGAAGAATATATGTGGATGAAATGAACTTAATACCACATGTTAGGTACTTGACATTACACAATCGATTAGGATCACAGAACTGTACATGTTCTCTGTACTTGACAATTCAGTATGGTGTGAAGCCCCCGCGTGCTGCAATCAGAGCCCCTAAACGGCGTGGTATTGAATCGAAAAGGACCTGTATATATTCATGGGGGAATCTCCCTCCACGCGGTTTGCATGCGAGTCCACAGAGCATTAACAGTGATTGGTGTAAAACCGTGACGAGCAAGCCGCCGACCAACCATATCTCTGACATGTCCGATAAGCGACATGTTAGGCGAACGTGCAGGCCAAGGAAGCAGCGGTACCAGTCGTTCATTGAAGAAGACTTCCATATTCCTCGCCACATGTAGCCGGGCATTGTCCTGCAGAAATGTACCATGTGGAGTCACCTGAATGAGAGGCAGTACTTCGGGCTCTAAAACTTCCCTGATGTAGTGGTTGCTGTTCAAATTTCCCTCAATATATAGGAGTCGAGATCGTATATTGTACCCGATGGAGCTCCACGCCATTACGCTTGGAGTTTGTCCGCTATGCCGCTCCACAATGCAGTCTGCCAGATTGCGATCACCAAGGTAGTCACTAACACGAATGCGGCCATCACTGTAAGATAGGTTGAAGTGGGGCTCGTCATATAACACTTAATTTGGCACTGAGTACGCCAGCGACGACGTTCACTTGCCCATTGCAGTCTGAGGCGTTTGTGGTTTCTGGACAAAGGAAGCCGACGCAATGACATGTGTGCCGCCAGTCCAGCCCGTAGCAGACGGCGTCGAACCGTTGATGCAGACAAGTCCACATCCGTTACAGTGCTTCAGTGTTGAGCCAACGCTGTGGATGAGGCTGTACAGTCCGTTACGGCCATGCGGACAAAATCGTGGTCATGCCTTGCTGTGGTCACATTGTGTGGTCCAGTACCCGCTCGTCGTTGCATACGACCCTCTTCCATCCACTGGTTTCACGCACGCATCACTGTCGTAGCATCATAACCTATACGAGCCGAAATGTCACGGTATGACACACCCGTTTCTCGTAGAGCGATCATTCGGCCCCGTTCGAACTCACTCACATGCTGATATGGCGCCCTTTTACGTTGGCGAGACTTACTGGTACTTGCTTTCACTTCATTTGATGACTCTTCACTGACTGAGCTTGATGTAACACTGACAATTTCGGTCACACACGAGAGGGCACTGATGGGCCTACGTGTATGCCAGCTCTCCGCAATCGTTATCACTTATTGCTGGTACACAATTATAACACATCGTCCGAGTTTGGATTCATTCGAGCCATTATTTCTGGGTGTTCCAATTTTCACAAACAATAGTGTAATTTAGATAAGTTTGTCATTCCTATTGGACAATCAAGCCAAATTCAACCAAACTTGGTATGCAAATAGTAACTATTATAAGCATCGTTCGTATACAGTACCTCTTTTTAAGTCGATTTATACAATAGCGCCAAATGGAAAAACTAATTATTTATGCTATATCTCGGGAACTGATCAACCAATATCCTTCAAATTCTTGACACAACTAACGCTACGGTAGGTCATTTAAACTTGCATGATTTAAGTGGCTCAGACTTTTTAGATTAGTAAACCCTACCTATCAAAACATTAGCTGGTTACATTCGAAGTTGATGCTCCGAATCCTACCTCCTTAACGGAGTTGGTTACATGCTAGCTTATAGTACGAGATTTTCTGGGTTCGAGTCCCGGGTAAGGCACGTATTTATTTGTAATTGTCTCACTGCTGATGTATATGATTCTGGTCCCGTCTCTAATGCCATTCCTGTCAACTAGACGTCAAAGTATACCTACCATCTAAGTTTTTGATAACGTCAATAAAAATAATGTGCATCCATGCCGTGGAAATTAGGCTCATTAGTTATATTAGTAACTTCTTGATTATTTTATTAATCCTAAAACTCTCTCGTTTTGATGCCAGATATGGCTTTCAGGTGAAACAGACAAAGCAAACCTTACGTTAATACGGCATAAGTCTCTATGACCTATTCGGAGCTCGTGCCTGAAATTTTAAGATCCGATGGAAAAGCTTTAATGATCTTGACCTCGAGGATGACAAAGGCAGTGATAAACAATTGGGGATTCGATAACGATGAGAGGTAGCTTAACAAGCGTAATGATAACGACTAACCCAGCATGACAATGACTAGTAAATATACGTCGGTCTCCATGCTGAAGCGCTGGCAATGTCCAGAATGGCAACGGGTGTCACACTGAAGATTGAAGATGGCGGCGAAGACGATAATAAGATATAACAGTCATGACGGCAGACCTGATGGTGTGTGATGAAGACGAGGGCAAAATGTGAAACGATTCTACAGTATTTACTACAGACAGCCACCATGGCAGTGGGAATCCTGACTTTGAAGTCGTAGTAGCTAAGTAACGCATTACTTTTCCGTTTAAAAGCTGACACATGCATATTCCTTTATGCTCTTTGAGGTAATATAAACGGGTGTTTTCTCATTATGAGTCATTTCTTAAAGGAACTGGATAAAAACATTTTATATTTATGAAAAACGCTCCAACTTGAACACATTGCATGTAGCGTAATTTCAGATAAACAAAACAATAAGTTATATAGATTTAGCTTAGTTGCCTTTCAAATTCGTTTTGTTCCTTTTTTACAGCACAAAATAATACAAACTCACAAAAAAAGAGAATTAAGAATGACAAATGGAGGAAGTGCCTCAAGCTATATGGTATGTAATCAAGCATAATTTTTTAAATTATTTTATTTCTCTGCATTTAAGTTCTCAGAAATAAGAACCATAGGCCAAAGTTTCATAACTTTGGCCTATGGTTATATCAGAATTTTTAAAAATACAACTTTGCCACATCACATTCCAAAATTAATTAAGATAATATCTTTCATCCTTTCTTGCCTTATTTATTTTAATGGTCTGGTTTGTTTTATTTTTGCTCCAAAAATAGTCAACTCATCATGCTGACATTTAGTTATGCAAGGAGTATAAAATCAAGTGGTCTAATTGCTATAAATATATTTTAGTGGAATACCTTGATTTTGTTAAGGCATAGTGGATAACTCTATATATTTCCAACCTGTGAGACATTCTGGCAGCTAAAATTATTTCCTTCCTGTTGAATTAAGTAGGAAGAAATAATTAACTACTTACTATATGCGGTTAACCATGAGATGATTATAAGAAAATTAAAACAGTTACGACTCCATAAAACTTACCAAGCTGTACCCTTAACTCGAATAAAGAAGGAAACACATAAATCTAAGAAATTAGGTGAAGGCATTTTTTGAGTTTTTTTTCATTGCTAAATAGTGCAAATACATAAAGTTATATGAGTTCATATTGTACTCTCTTGTACTTGACAAAATTAAACTCGCGGGTTTATTGGCATCGGAGTAAGCGAAACATCACCGTGATAAAAGAATGTGTGAAATAAAGATTTTACTGATTCTACAAAAGAACAGTGCACAGATTAAAAAAAATTCTAGAGACAATACGTGCAGCTTTAGTTGATTAATTAAGAATAAAGAGTTTACTCACAATCAAATATTGTAAACAAACATACAAGACATTGTATCATCTGAGATATGATTATGGTTAAGTTGCATTTTTTTTTGCCATCTCAATTGTCATATTCTAGTTAATGCTACATATCTATGAGAGACATTGAAGGAATATGTTTGTGTTTAAAAAAATATTGATTGTCTCTTTGTAAGAAAGAGTAACATAAACAAATACGTTTTTGTATTTTGTGCATGGAATGACATTATCCGACCAATTAAAGATTATAATTTGAATATATTGTATTCTAGAATATTTTATTGATTCTGAAATGTGAGGAGAAGATTGGACGATGTCATGACTAATGGCGAGTCGTAAGTGACAGTCCAGTTAATAAGTTTAATTAGTGTATCAAATGAGCTAGTACGTGGCAAAACACCAGGCAGTATTTAAAGAAACAAGATATATTTAGCTAAATTGTTCTTCTGCGATTGAAGATTATTCGTCTGAAGTACTGTGAACTTTAATTAGCACGATTAAGCCTGAGAACTGGACATCAGAAAATACGCGAGGAAAAAATGTTTTTACTGCAGAGAAATGATGAGACTGAACATAATTTGCCTATGAGAAAAAAAAAAAAAAACTATTTTATCCAGCCACCAACATCGAATCTACAGCGACCTTGATTTGCAGCTAAATCCATTTATTATTATATTTAAAAGGCGTGCAGCTCTAGTTACCTAGTTACACTTTCAATTTTTCAGAAGAAACGTAAAATTTGGCTCTGTCTGAATTTATTTTACACACAAAAAAAGATCTCAGATAATTATTAAAAAAGAGACTTAATTGTTTTTAAAGAGCCAGTTAATCAAGTCAGGAAAGGCTATTGTCGGCCCATAAATGATTAGTTCTGTTATAAAGAAAGATTTTTCTTTTTCAAAAATTTGAAATAGTACAATAATTATTTTGACGTTCTCATTTGAGACAAGTTTTTAATAAAAATTTTGCATATGAGAATGTGGTTTAAATGTTAAATTAATGATAGTTTGTTGCTTTCAAAAAACACTAATGTTGAATTAGATCTAATTATTTATTGTTGCTAATTCAGATTTAATTTTCGTTAATTAAACATATTATTAAGAGCTACCACTGTTTCAACTCTTAGTTAGAGTTGTTGAAGAAGTTAGAGGATTATTTTTGTTCTTCAGTGTTACACCATGGTATGTTTCAGCATTTTAATAGTTCGTACTGAGTTCTCTGACTGGTCTCTGAGTAGGTAAAGCGTAAAGCAAGAGTAAAAAGGAAAGAGCAAAGAAAGGGTGCAAAAAATTAATATTTGTGCAATCAAATTGTGATTATATCAGTAGTTACATTTCTGTAGATTATGTTTTATTACATGATATTCTGGCAACCCAACTATGGGGCCGTATCACAACAGGTTGCACACATCACATAAATTATTTGAAGTAATAATGGGGTTATCTGGGACAAAGATAACTACGCCCATAGTAAAATTTGATAACCTTACTTGGGAAATATAAATTCAAACTGAAAATACTAGTATGTTTGTTTATGAGTCCTGAGAATAGTACTCCATGCTATATCCGCAACATTACAACGAAAAATTTAATGAAATTTGAATATACTACAATTAGGGGACCCAGCCCGTGACTTTTTTATATTGTCGCGGGGCAAGAACAAATACCATGTTAAAAAATTTTGTTATCATACAAATACTGAAAAAAAGATTGCTCATATATCTGTAGGTAATTATGAAATGATGTGAAGTTAACTCAACATTGAAGCGACTGCGGCCCAATTTGATGTTTCTCTATCCACTTGGCCACTGTGACCCTACTTAACATAGTTCTATCCACTGAGCCACTAAGGCTCCACTTGGAATCGCTCTATCCACTATGCCAATGCAGCCCCACTTGTAATCTCTCTATACGCTGAGCTACTACGGCCCACTTGATATAGTTCTATCCACTCAGCCACTTCACCTCCACTTGGAATCTCTCTATCCACTGAGCTACTAAGGCCCCATTTGATTTATATCTATCAACTTTGGCACTGCGGCCCCACTTGATATATTTCAGTCCACTGAGCCACTAAGGCCCCTCTTGGAATCGCTCTATCCACTGAGCCACTAAGGCCCCGCTGAACTCAACATTGAAGAGAGACGTTTAAAGTAAACAAAAATGATATTCCAGTATCTTTATATCTCTATGCAATAATCTCTATGCATTAATACAAAACTTTTCATGAGAAAAAAGTCATTAGAAAATTAGTTTTTATGGAAAAAGTTAGTGATTGCATGATCTGATCTTACTGAAATTCGATGTTGACCTGTGTTTTACCCTGAGGATTCGGTCTGCAAAACTTGAAGAACTTCTGTTGAGTTCCAAGAGACTTAGAGGTATTAAAAACATACAGACAGAGATCGTATACTTATGTAATAGGATAAGTGCAATGTCTGAAATCCCTGAGCAAAGAGTACACGGAGCAATAGTAAACTCAGAAACCTCAAACACAGACAAAATGAACAATCCAACAATTTGCTCATAACAGCCAACTGAGAAAATCGAAGTTTCTGGCATACATAATGAGGGTAACCACACAACATTATTACACCAAATTGCGGCATTAATCGAAGAACAATCTAACCGCATGGAACATCAAGCTAAGGAAAAAAGTGAACAGTTTCATAACGTGCTCACTGAACAGCGAGAATCAATGAAATCTTATTTTCGCTTACAGCTAACACAGCTAAGCCAGACTATGACTGCACAGATTACACACATTCGGACCGAGTTAGAAATTGTTACACATATACTAGAACACACATCAGCCGTATTGAGGGACAAAATAGCTAACAACCGAACGGATTTAGAACTAATGAGGTAACAGTACGTCTTACAAGAAAGTGGCTGCGAGCAGCATATTACTGCCTTAGAAAAACTACCCCAGGCAGTGAAAATTCAAACGAAAGAATAGCAACCTAGGCATTTCAACCAACATTTAGGTCAGGTTGAGGAAATAGTACCAATAGAAAGGACAAAAACAGAGACTCGACTGAACCGAGTATGCGAGAAAGTTCGTTACATAGAAGACATAATTGACAGGGTGGTTACGTCCACAAGTAACCTATATTTAGGGAATGCTTATCAAAACACTATGAAAAACTCAGAAACAGCCAGTTCACCTACACAACCCACGCCCCAAAGACAGGAGAATTTAGACAACTACATTAGTAGCACACAGCAATACCAGCTGTCAGTACACTTATGTACCGCCGTAGCAAAATGTGGGCAGAACAACTACCAACCTTTGAGGGAAAAATAGGGGAGAATCCAGATAATTTATTTGTTAAGTTTAACAAATATTCTAACCTATTTTGCTTACCAGATCGATACAAGTTGAGATGCATGAACTTGTACCTGAAATCTACTGAATATTTTTAGTGGGAAATTAACCGAACTGGCACTCTCACATTCGAGGAATTTCGTCATAAGTTTCTGTCTCCGTGAGAGGTTCGTTCCAGGAAGAGGGAAACATATGTACCTTATACCGCCTTTATCGCGATGGTTCTTAGACAGTTTAAATCTCAGACACACTGGGCAGGAAGACAAAATTTATGGCTACATTTCGGGAAGATTTTTTAGCTTTCGATGTTATTGAGAGACTGCAACACTAACATGGAAATGAACAAACTGAAACCGACCATAACCAAGAGCGAACTAATCAGTTGTATCGGCCCAAAGTTAACTCTTTTAATGTGGAACCTTTTTATTTCCATGAACCAGGATACTGTGGAAATTTCCCTCGCACTTATCGAGGAGCAAAGTATTTCTCCAAAAGATACAACAGAAATAGGGACCAGTACCGAGGTCAACGTCATCAATATAACCGAGAGGAATGCGAACGGGAAGACCGGGACAGATTCAAAGATTGGAGAGATACCGGATTCTCATTCCACAAGGCATAAGGATGACGAACGAAATGGTCATCGTAATAGATCAGCAGGTTCACTTAGGACACAACGTCAAGGGCAGCGATATCAATCTCCTAGACCAGACGAGGTGAACCAGGGACATAGCAGTAAGGACGGAAATGTGGGTTCACAACATTCACGTTAGTCGGACAGAGAGGATAGGGAATATTACAATAGCGCGAGTGAGGGATACTTTGAAAATCAAGCTCCAATAGATCCGCGAGTTCCACCATATGAACCAGTAGAACCTCAAAACCGGAATGAGGTCGCAAAAATAAATGGTTGCAGGAATATCTGAGGCCGTGGATTAAACTTATAGAGGTCAGGGAAGAAGGGTCCCGATCACTGACCGTAGAGGTAATAGTAACTCTAGAGGGGTCCGACATGCACCAGTTTAACAGTTCTAATGACATAAAGGTGGAGAGGCTGTGTCTCTAAAGGAAGTAATATGGCAAACTGTACCTCTCGAACAGGCATATAGGGAATTTTCGTTGACAGAACTTGTCGACGAACACTCACAATCGCAGGAAGTATTGTGTCAGGAGTTGATTTTTAATGTATGTGGTCTGCAAGTATCAAGTCTACTAGATAGCGGCACAGATATCAGTTGCGTTTCGTAAGATTTTTGCAATAGTATTGTGACGGGCGGGACCATGTCGCCTCACGTCCTCAAAGAATGATTAATTACAACTGATTATAATGAACTTTTAATTAGCTGGTGGGACTACGTCACCTCACGCTCTCGGATAATTATTATTTACAGCTAAGTACACGTAATAATAACCGGTTAAAACAGTGGGCCGGACCACGTCGCCAGTCACCCATTCGAATACTTACTATGGTTGCTACCCTGACAATTTGTTCGGCGCAGTGCCCGATACCATGAACATTTTAAACACGTTACTTTTGGTGTTATAATAAGACTTAAAACTATTAAAATGCTAACTTGTTATGTGCTCGTCAGGATCGTGTTACCTTAAAAAGATATTGGAAGATCTGAGATAATGTAGAACTTGTGTTAATTATACGTGCTAATTTTCAAGTGTAACATCAGCCAGCCATGAAAGCCCACTGTGTGGCGGACAGCGGTTGAGCCTGTTCGCCGTCCGAGAGCAGCACCGTCGGTTGCAATCGCTGAGAACTGTCCGTGCCCGTGCGCACGCAGCTCCTCACAGTGACGTTTGGTGGCATCAGTTCCGGCAACTTGGTCAAGAGGCCGGAAGTGGGGTTGCATATTGCCAAATAATTGGTGGTTGACTTTTAAATTATTGAGACCTCTCTAAGGGAAAATGGTGTCCGCTGTATCGGTTCGCCTTATTAGGTACCATCAACTGCCGTTGGGCGTGAATACCACGTCCACCATAACAGGCATTGAAAACCTCACCAATTTCTTGGAATTCTGAAAACAAATATGGATCTTATGTGTGATTGGTGACGCTAGGTGGCGGATCTGTGTATAAATAGCCTGCACTTGCTTCGTTCGGAGTCAGTCAGTGACCTCGAGGGGGCAAGCTTCTACCAGATAAGCAGCATTCTTGATTCAGCACACATACAGGCTCATCAAGCGATTAGGACCTTTACGTCATTCCGACGTTAGATGAAAGCCATGATGGCTGGAAATCTTAAATCTTTTAAAACCTTGCGAAATGTTTGTCTCTTATCTGAAATGGGACAACGGTAATTTTTCGTAACGTATTTTGTAAACGCATAAAGGTATTTGACCAATTATTAACGAGAATTTTTATTGGTTGTAACCATTGGCAACCAAAATAATAATTATGGTCTTAGCATTTTGAAAACAAATCTAGGCAATGGTAGACGATACTTGGGTTTCAGTTATGTTTAATTTTAGTAAACAATTTAAAAAATTTACAAAGTTTAGGACATGTTGAATAGTAACTTTTGCTCGCGGGAGTTAAGGCTGGCATTGCTAAGCAGTTGTTCTAATCCACGAGGGATCGTGAGCAGATGAAGGATAAAGAATTGTACAGACATTGCAGTTACACTGTAATATGAGTTGCCGTATCGGTTTTTCCTGTACAGGACTTAACTTAATTTTTTATTTTAAAGTCCAGAGCACATGTTAGTACAACAGACTTTATTCCGCCATCTTGCGATGAAGTGTGTTATGGGTAATTTGCCCAGTATGTATTGTGATAGGCTCTGTATTCGCTTCATGTCCAAGGTTTTTTGCGTAAATATTACCTATAATTTAGTGAGAAAATCCAAGTAATGGCTGGGTGTCAGCATAATTATGTACCTGCCATTTAATCACATTTTACTCAGTTTTTATGGTAACTTGGTTTTATGTATATATTAATTCAATTGAAACTGAAGGCGAGGAAGTGTTTAGCTTTTCCACTTGTAAGATTGCTAACCAATGAAATATTTTCTACATGTAAGATTGATAACCAACCATTAAAAAGAATGAATATAAACTTAATAAAGAAAATTATAACACATCAATGTTTCTGTTATAAGTCGTTCACCATCATAGCTTTATTCACCCTTACATTGCACAAATAACTTTTTGTTTACGTGGCTTTTTTGCCATTTTTGGTGTTCTGTTAGTTTTGCTTGTCTGTATGCAAATGCTGCCTAACTACGCCCTTGGCTTAGGACGTGGCACGGTCAGAGTATATTGGCAACCGGAGTAGAGTTACGGAGCATACAAGTGTCTAGATTAAAGATCATCGGTGTTACATCTAAATCTAATCCATTTGTAAACCAGCAGGTATTGCTAACTATTATCATCTTGGGTAACCCAAAGGATTAAATAAATTGCTTATAATAGGTGCTGATTTTCTTACAAGCTACAAGATTAAGCTTGACTTTGGAGGATGGATAGTCAGTACGACCGAACAAAGTAACAGTACGGTAACGTCACGAGATGGATGGAGATTTTCAGAGAGCTTTGTAGGCCTCCAAAAGAAAGTTTGTGCTATGTCATTAAGGGGGAATATCAGACGCCATATTTGCTTGTAATTTGCGTGCAGAGCTATCTACCTGATGCAAGGGTAGATACAAACGAAATTGCACGCACGCAGTTCCCGAGTTTCCTGCTAGGTAACACTATCTTCGTTTAACGGGACAGAAGCTGCCAAACGTACCAAAAAAATAAGTGTAGCACGGACGCTGTTGCCAGTTCTTCTACAACACACTCCCAACCGTCCGAAGGTGGTTCCTCGGCTCGCGCCATAGAGAATAAAATACATTTTTTGGGCTGTTCATTCATGTCTCAAAACTTACAAGCCACGTGTAAACCAGTACAAAATACAGACATGGCATAGAAATATTTTTTATTCTAATTAAATATTAAATTCTTATAAAAATTTACATCCTATAATTGTATACACTTGTACCTTCATACGAAATTACATATACGGAGGTAGATAAATACTAATCCAAAATCGAAATAAATATAATTTTTAACGTACTTGTTCTTGGCATACATGTGTCTATTATATAATTTCATTTCTTAAACTCCAACAGAGTAATGTAATGATTTTAGCAAAGTGATATCGGGAACTTGAAACGTCTTTTTCGAATACGGCTTATATATTTACATTAATATACGTAGTTATACTGTTTTTTTTTACAGCGTAGGAATGTTATATATCCATCGTAGGATATAACTGGTGTACAAATAAGTTTTACATTTTTTTACGTTTCTGAAAGAAATAGTTTTATTTTACAGTAAAAGGACAAGAAATAATTGCATTTCCTTTGACGATTTATGTAAACTAACTTAGTTGGTTTGCAGTTGACTTCTAAATCCATCTTTTCTTCTTTTGGATCACCGCATGCCCTTCAATCACATGTAAAAATCAACACTGCCTTACACATACAACTGAACAGCAAACTAAACTGTGATACGTGTATAAAACGAAACGAAACCGGTCTGAGTTGCAGCCAGTTTGAACAGTGCACTTTTATTTTGGAGATCTCGTATAACTTATTGTCTCGCAGTCAGTATTTCTGATTGCACGCGGGAGGGGTAGGGGGATATGTATGTGAGCCTATATGCATTTCGGAGTTGTGATTTCTTCGTAAAGTATATTTTTAGCAATGCTCATTTAACCGCAAACTAGCTACAACTAAGCGTTTCTTCTGCGTCAGCACAGAGGTTTTCAACGTCTCAAAACCAAACAACATAGGTTTTAACGTACCTTATTAACTATCGTCAAAGCTTGAATAAATTTAAAAGCGCGAGGAGTGTGCCCTGGGGTACATTAATAACTGTATACAGTCAAGTCGAAGTGACTGCTGAACTTAAATACTATCGCGCACAAAACATGTATTCATTTGCCATGTTTTCGTACAGTAATATTTATAATGTTAGTAATTTGAAGATATTTGCTCCGACTCAACTACAAATCTACTATGCAGCTGGTCTCTGATGTCCGTCTATGGCTAACAGAAGTGCAGTTGTTGTAGGATGATGTTTCCTAATTACTACCTGGGATTAAGTTAACAGATTATATTTTCTTACTTGTTAATAGATTGGTCTATAGGAAGTCTCGACCACTATTCACATTTCTGGAAAACTATCGGAGAGTTAAATTTATTTTTAGGGGTCGTGGATAATGAATAAAGCCGGAGAATTAGAAAGTTAATGAAACAAATAATTTTGTGCATAAAGAACATTTTTAAACAATTAATGTTTTGGGGCTTATAAATGGGATGTACCATAAAATTATGTTCACTGTGCAGCTGATACTGATAGCGAAGTTAACATAGCAATGTCCCTGCCACACCACCACCTCTCATTTTCATATCCTGTGCTAGGGCTTGTATGTATGTATGTGTGATTGTATACGTATGTAAGATTGTATATGTATATGTGTGAATGTATGCATATTTATGTGTATGTGAGCGTATATGTATGTATAAATGTATATATGTATGTGGTTAAGCCTAGTTTTCCATTAAAAATGGTATGACGTTTAGCAATTGAATATAGTGTATACAAAGACTTTCTGTTTCCAAGTGATACAAGCAAGGATTATGTATTATACTTCATCCGATATGTCTGTGATCCTTCATTATTTCACATGAAAACTTATGGTATTGAACCTACAAGTGTAACTATTATAAGGCTACTTTCCGAAGGAATCAAAGGCTTTCCTGCCTGTGTGTAGGTAGGTACGTCTGTGTATGTGTATCACGCATAGAGCGGATATACCCAAACTTAGTTTATATACAGTACATACTTAGTAAGGACACCTGACTTTTATAGTTTTCGACAACGCCAAAAACTTCCTTTCAAAATTGTAGCCATTTTATTATTCAGGGTAGTATGTCATATCTTGGGAATCATTCGATCGATTTAAACCAAAGTTTGTATGCTCGCAGAACATCATGTAAGTATTACATTTTGAAGTTGATGTTAGACCGCAATTTTGAAAGATATCATAAAATGAAAAAATAAAGATTTTACGTAACATATCCAAGATTATGACAGCAATTCTCTCACAATTTGACGAGTAAGTCATACTATGACAGAAAAAGTAAATGCACATAACTGAACTTGCTTAGATACTTATTTTAAAATGGTGGTCATACAAATATTTTAGGTTTATTTGGTACTAGCAGCTCGCCATCGCTTCGCTCAGGTTTTATGGAGTCATTGAAATACATACCTATATATGCGACTACCCGTAAATACCTGCGACAACCCATGACTACCTAAACCTACCCATGACTACATGCGAAAACTTGCTACAATCTGTGACTACGCGTGACTACCTGCGACTACCCGTGACTATCTGTGACTACCCGTGACTATCTTCGACTTCCCATGACTACCCGCGAGTACCCGCGACTACTTGCGACTGCCTGTGATTACCCGCGACTACCTGTGACTACCCGCGACTACCTGTGACTACCCGTGACTACCTCCGACTACCCGTGACTACCTCCGACTACCCGTGACTACTTGCGACTACCTGCGACTACCCATGACTACCCATAACTACCTGCGATTACCTGTGACTACCCGTGACTACTTGCGACTACCCATGACTACCTACGACTACCCATAACTACCTACGACTACCCATAACTACCTGCGACTACCTGTGACTACCTGCGACTACCAGCGACTACCCGTAACTGCCTGCGCCTACCCGTGACTGCCTGTGACTACCTGTTGTGCCATAATGTGGCATTCTCTTTCTTAATTTTCTTTACTTGCTTTTCTAGCAATTATTTTTTTTTGCCAAGCCCCTTTCTAACATCTTTCCTTGTTTCTTTTCGGAATATAATTTTGTTTCTGTCTGTAAACAAAAGTTGTTCTAATGTGAAATCCATATTGAATATCCTGATGAAAAAATTGCGTATTTCATGGTTTTTTTATGTCTTTTTAATGCTGCAAATGACGGTGAAGTTGTTATGTATTCTATGTATTTGTATCGATCTCTAAGGTACCTGGTTGGTATAGATAATTTTCGTAAATATAGAGGGCAGCACTTAAATAAAGGTCTGACTTTCGTTTGAATTTTTTCAAACCTGTTTAACTGTGTTTAAAGAAAGGTATGTTAAATTAACCCAGGCACCAATTTGTTTACCAATATTAACTTTTAAAGAAACATTATTATTTTTTGGTGTCTTAACATGTACTTTAATATTCCCGCATGGTCGTTCGATATGTATCGATGCATCATGTCGTGACTGTTGGAACTCTTCCAGGAAGGTTAGTTTGTGTTCGTGTCCCCCGATAAGTGTTAGTGCCTATGGCCAGGTTGTTTATGTGATGTTTTTCGTGTTTTGAATCTTAAGTGCGGTCGTTGGCGTGGGCAAACATTTTCTGCGCCATGATTTCTCCTTGAAGGCTGTAGCTGCCTTTCCCATGACTCCGTTGGGTTGGGAGCCGAGTTGTGACCGTGCGCGGTGTGTTGGAGTTTCTGGACCGCCGTTTGCAGCATTCGGTCAGAACCTTTGGTATTTTTTTTTTGCATGCAGCCCCGCAAATTTCAACATGTAGTGGAACCCGATGTTTTTCGTGGTTTCTTTCGGAACTGTTCCAACGTAATAACTACTACTGGGACTGGGAACACAAAATTTCACCATGGAACTTAACATATTGCTAAAAGCTGTTGTGTACCTTAGTAAAACAAAAGGAACTTAACCACTTTCTAAAAGCTGTTTGTGTGCCTAAGTAAATCGTGGGTGCACCCCATAACATTATATTTGAAATGTAACTGAACAAAATAAGAAAATTGTATATTAATTTAACTGCTGAAACGCATAATACTCATTGTTATGAATTGCGTATTTTATATATGTGGTTGCCTACGGGCTTTGCACTTGTGTTTGCATGCAAAAATATTATTTTTTTTTGGTTTGTGGGTAATTAACCTATAAACTAAAGTCATGATTTTACTTTTACTAACCAACCTAGGAGACAGACAATATCACCCCTTTTATGCAATCAAGTTTCTTGAGTTCAAATTAACCTCTT
Source organism: Dryococelus australis (assembly GCA_029891345.1). NCBI lineage: Eukaryota > Metazoa > Arthropoda > Insecta > Phasmatodea > Phasmatidae > Dryococelus > Dryococelus australis. Next base: position 113,915,963 of record CM056998.1, on the reverse strand, counting down.
TTAGCCTTATTTATAATTGACTATTTTTTGTGTGTCAAAAGAAAAGTAAATTCAATTTGATTCAGCAGTTATTTTGGGGGGCTCTGATCTCAGGCGCAAGGAAGTTGGCTCACCGTGACTATCTGTGACTACCGGCGAATACTTGCGACTACCTGCAACTACTTGCGACTACCTGCGACAACTTGCGACTACCCGTGACTATTCGTGACTACCTGCGACTACCTGTGACCATCTGTGACTACCTACGACTACCTGCTACTACCTGCCATAACCTGCGATAACTTGCGACCACCTCCGAAAACTTGCGAAAACCTGCTATTATCTGCGACTAACCGCGACTAACCGCGACTACCCGCGAATACTTACGACAACCTGAGACTACCCATGAATACATATGACTACCTGTGACTACCTGCGACTACGTGCAACAACTTGCGACAACCTGCGGCTACCCTTGACTACTTGCGACTACCTACAACTACCTGCGACTACTTGCGACTACATTTGACCACTTGCGAGAACTTACGACTACTTGCAACTACTTGCAACTACTTACGACTACCTGAGACTACCCATGGCTACATACGACTACCTGAGACTACCCATGGCTACATACGACTACCTGAGACAACCTGCGACAACCTCTACCCGCGACTACCTGTGACTACTTGCGACAACCTGCGACTACCTGTGACGACTTGCGACAACCTGCGACTACCTGTGACTACTTGCGACTACCTACGACTAACTGCGACTAATTGCGACTACATGTAACCACTTGCGACAACTTGCGACTACATGTAACCACTTGCGACTACTTGCGACTACTTGCGACAGTTTACATTTTCTTGTAACATTTTTTCAATTTATCTTTAATGGTTTTGGTAGAGCATGGTTAGAAAACAGCCAAGTAGCTCATTTTTCTCCGACTTGATTTACAAATTTTGAAATTTCTCAAGGAACTTTTTTAAATTAAACATAGCCTACGTCCATCTGGAAGAATGCAGCTTTCTAACAGTGAAAGAATTATAAGAATCGGCCCTGTAGTTTTGGTAAAGCATGCTTAGAAAGCAGTCAAGTAGCTCATTTTTCTCCAACTTGTCTTACAATTTTGAAATTTCGCAGGGATTTTTTTTTTGGAACTAAACATAGCCTATGCCCAGCTGGAAGAATATATCTTTTTAACAGTGAAAGAATTGTAAGAGTCGACCCTGTAGTTTCCGAGATCAGCCGTTACTTATAAACAAACAAACTCACTTTACCTCTTTAAAATATTATATATATATATAACACAGATATATATATATATATATCAACTATATAATTCAACCAATTTCGACCAAATTTTGTATACTGAAAGTGTCTACTACAAGCATCAATGTGCCAACACACAGCCATTTATGTTGCAAAACAAGTAGTACTGGTTCATATTATGTGCAATTATATGTTACAGGTTCCTCAGATGCTTATTTTCTATATGGTGGTAATATAGTTAGCTAGGCTTAGAATGTTATATCGTCGAAATTATGTAATCGATTCCAAATTATTTGTATACAGGCAGTAGATATTACAACTATCAACTGTGTCTACACGGAGCATATTTTGTCCGTCATTTTGTAAGATAGCGCCACATTAATAAATTATTTTTTAATGTAATGTCTCAGGAAACAATTGATCTATTCCAACCAAATTGGTCAAACAGTTTGCACTGCAGCAGGTGGTGTACAGTGCTATGTTATAAGTATGTCAGGCACCTATTTCAAAATGGTGGCTCTATAAATATTTCAGCTTAGTATCTTTCATAAACGAACCAATTTACAACCTAACTTTGTATACTGGCAGTACCAGCTACAACCATCAAATTTGTTTCTACAGAGCGTCATTTCTCTGCCATTTTGTAAGTTAGCCCTACAATACAAATTAATTTTTGGCATATCCCGGGAAACAATCAACCCATTAGTACCAAAACTTGGCAAAAAACTGGTATTGTGGTAGGACATATAACTATAAGAATTTTTTCAGTGTGACAGGCATGTTCAAAATGGTGGCTATAAATTAATTTTAGGTTAGTGTGCTATATCTACGAATTTATGCAATCAATTTTAGCATTACTTCGTATACTGGTGGTAAACAACCATCGAATTTGCCACTACATAAGATTTTTGTCCTCCATTTGTGAAGATCGTCACATGAAAAACATGGCGGTTTTATGTCATAACTCAGGGACTAATAAACCGACATTTACCAAATTCTGCACACGAGTAGTGCAATGGTAGTCCATGTAAACTCAAGTGTTTTAAATGGTTCAGTAGCATGTTTTCAAAATGATGCCCTGTAAATATTTTATGCTATTAAACTCTGCCGTTCGAAACATTAGACTGATTAAATTCGAAGTTGATGCTTGAATCTACCTTCGTGATGCAGTTTGATAGCACACTAAATTATAGTACGGGGTTTTCTGGGTTCGAGTCCCGGGTAAGGCACGTATGTATTTGTGATTGTCTCACTGCTGTCGCATATGTTTCTGGTTTCACCTCTAATTATATTGCTTTCAACGAGGCGACAAGTCGTACATACCATCAAGATTTTAAGAAATTATAAAAAAATTAATTGCTCCCATGTTCAGGAAAGTATGCTCATGATTTATATCAGAAACTTATTATTTGTGTTGACTATGAATCCACCAATAATTTACATGCACTTCTTAAACTAAAACAAAGTAATATAATGAGTGTCGCAAAGTGATATCGCAACTTGAGATGTCTTGTTCGAATACGGCATCTATATTTACTTTGAACATTAATATACTTAACGATTACTTGTTTATGTCAAGAGTTTGTAAAAAAATATCTTGCCTACAAATATACAGTATGTCAAACAATATAGAAACGTTCTGAAGACGCGAATCTTTTTTAAGATGTCTTACAAATGCTTTCAATGTCTAACGAGTAGGGTCACCTGATTTTTGTGAAAAGAATTCCGTGCCACTTACAGTTCAATATTGTATGTGAGCAACTTTAGAGTTCCTTTGTTTATTAGACATTTGTCTTGACTAGAAAGCATTTGTAAGTTGACCAAGCCAACCACATTCAGGTTACTCTAGAAGTAAACATGTACAATTCCCTGGCAGACGCTTAAAACCAACACTAGTTAAAATCATCCAGTTATAAAAGAGAATCTTATATTAAGTATTTTGGAAATACAGCAAATCACGATTTTTTTTTTTTTTGCGAAACGCTGGCATCTCCGCTAATTAGTGGATACAGACATTGGGCTAATTAAAATATTTCTGAAGCAATATACAATACATACATACGATGAAATATTTTCCTTTCACACTTTGTTACAGTTAAGTGACTGAAAATATTTAATTTATTATATTTCACCACATTACATTAATAATATAACCATCCAAAGAGTTATGTGCAAATCTGAGTATCAACAATATGGTATGAATCTAGATATAGGTCCCGATAAAAACTCACATAAGTGATTTAAAATCCACCTTGATATTATTTCATGATTTTAAAGTAGTCTTGAAAATACTAATGTGTACTAGAATTATAATATTCCTAAAATACATTTAGAAATTCATTCTGTGTGAAGGCAGTCTCGAGTATTGATTCAGTGGTGTAGCCACAAATTTCTCAAGAGTGGGTTTACACTGAATGAAGGAAGGGAGAGAGGTTATACTGGCATTAGTGGTGCTAACGTATGTGTTAGTACCAGGGTGTCCACTGAAATTATGTTTTGGAATTCCCTAATTTTCCCTGTTTTCCAGACAGAATCTTACCAGTATCCCTCACCTGTTTTCAGAACCGAAACCTTCAAATACCATATTTTTCTAACACTGACAGAGAAAAAAAATTATATAAGTGAAGTTGAATTAAATTATACTGCAACACGCCAACCCAGCAGTGCCAATATTTTACTCAGCTCATCAAGATTTCTCGCGATATACGCTATTGACTTCACTGGAGTACCCATTACAAACACTCAAATACTTTATTTTGTACGCATAGGCCCTGTGACACTTGGCAAAGTTGTATTATTGCTAATTCACCAACTTAAAATTGGAAATTTTAAAATTCATATGTTCATAATTACATAAACTGTATTCACACTACTAACAAATTTTGCAGAGTAGAAATTATTTACATTTTCCCTGGCCTAGGGGAAATTCCCTGACAGTTCCCTGACGTTTCCCTGTCATATGAAATTCCCTGACTTTTCCCTGAATTATTAGAACAAAATTTACTTAGCCTTACAACCTACATCATAGTTTACAGCATTTATGATTTTATCGAAATGAAAGGCTTATTAATAATTTTAATTCTAATAGTTGATATTTGTATGAAAAAAAAAAAAGGGAGGGGTGAGGTTACTACACCAATAGCCCCCGCCCCCTTTTTTTTCCTCTCTGGCTACGCCGCTGGTATTGGTGTATACAGTGCATGCAGTGTCAAATAGGCCTATATGATAGTATATTTTCGGTTTGTCATAATTTGAAAGCAATTCTGATTTGCAGGATTTGTGGTTTATCGTTCAAATACCGAATTTAATTAGATACAAAATATAAAAGGGAAGCATTCTGTATGCAAACTCTGCCAGAACATTGTCACTTCAAATCAACTTTAGAAAAGCCGATTTACTGTTTCAAAGGAGTGGTAATATCGCTTCGCAATACACCACCATAGGGTTTATGAAATCATGGCATTAGTTTATTTAAATAACGGAGAATTTTAATACTAGGTAATAAAGATAAATAATATTAAGTAACAAATAAAAAGTATTTGCTCTACGTATCAGAGCTTCTGCTGTACGTTCTGCCATTACCTAGTCATTTTCTTTCGTAAACAAGTCACAGAAACCACATATAGTGATCTGAAAGCAATATTAGCTTACAGTTTTTCAATCAAGTTTGTTTTGAGCTGTGCTTTGTTTAGAGACCGAGTGCTGCTCTTTTTTTTTCCTAGCCACATGTGAATACGTAAATTACGTTAGGTGAGTCGACTGAGATGCATATTGTAAATTAAAATTAAATATTTCGCCTGTCAGAATACATCAACATAACTGGCCGAGTACAGAAAAGACATGTATCATATTGAAAGATAATTTTAATATATCTGATAATGCTAGAAACCTTTTACCCGTGACCAGGGGCTAGTATTAGTACTTTATTTTCTCTATGGCCCGAGGCCCGTGGAAGTGGACACTCGAAAGCGAGCTGGCAACCAGAGCTGGCAACGCTGTTCGAAGATATCACGAGCACAGTCCTTGTAGTTCCGTGCAGCAGTAAACAGAGCTATCTTTATGGCAAACGATATGAAAGCCACGACTATATCGTTGAGGGCGTAGTGTTTAATTTCACAGCTTAATGTTCGTTAACGGCCACACAAATAAATAATTTGTAAGCTGTTATGTTTTCTAGAAACATCGAAGACTGCCACAATTTATTTCTTGATATATTTTCATAAAGTTTACAAATATATTATCATTTTATAAGTCGTACTAGAAAACACATGGCCGCTATATATTTGAGTTTTACTCGCAACATTAATAAGTTCATTAATCGTGTCTACAAAACTAGACATGTTTATGTACGAGATATTGTAAATGGTTTTATTAGGATTATCAAGCAAATGTTTACGATTCATTGCAGTATCTGCTTTTAATTGCAGTTTCTTTACACACCACGTCACTAAGGTCTCTATTCCTCGCTGATTTTACCCCGTATTTTGTAAAGTTAGAAATAAGAATTTCTAACTTTACAAAAAATAACATACGAAAAAACTCACTTGAATAATGTAGTCTTTGGCAGATTGAAAGCTGCCACATACAGTGACTATTAAAATTATTTAAGTGATTGTTACAACTTCCTACAAGATGTCTTGGCAGAGTTTATATCTCGTATGAAACTATTACATTTTTGTCGTTAAAGAATAAGCAGCAGTGTTGTTTATATAGCTTTTTATAAAGTAACTATAACACATAAAATTTTCTTCAATATTAAAAAATTTTATTGTTTATAATTTTTTAAAATATTTTTGCAAGAAATACTTTGACCTTACCTGTATTATTATAAATATAAATTTACATAACTAGACATTGGCACAAATCTAACACTCCCCCTTAAGTAGACCTGTAGCATGAAATAATGAAATCATGTTGTCAGAAGACATCTACCAGGCGGTATCCAACATTGAAAACCTTGATTTGCACAAGAACGCTAAATTACATCTATTTTTTTCTCGCCAGTTTATTTTTTTGTTAGAAACCAGGATTAAATAAGATGTTCAGGCCAGCATGGAGGTTATACCAGTGGAACCTTTCCATTGTTGTTCCTATCCCATTACGGCGAAGTATAAGCAAAAGGCAGAATTACGTTTGAAACTAATGTTAGAGTGGGAAGTTATCATACACTCATCCAGTCCGTATGCGAATCCTATGGTAGTCGTACGAAAAAAGGATGATTCAGTGTGCTTAAGTTTAGATGCCAGGTACATAAATGCAATGACAGTGAAGTCTAAGGAAAACCCTAGATCAACTGAATAACTGTTGAGGTTCTACGAGGGTATGTCGTATATGAGTATTTTCGATCTTACTCATTGATCCCCCTAAAGGAGAGTTCGATGTTGTACACAGGTTTTCTATTTAGAAATCAGCAATATACTTTCCAAGTTCTACCTTTTGGTTTGTGTAATACAGTATCGCAGATAACAAAGTATGAATTTGACATTGGGGCAAGAATGTGCCGAGTTCGCGCATTATTATGTGGATGGTATACTCATAGTGTCATCTACATTCGAAGAGTATCTACAGCATGTAAATATCATTCTACACAAAGTAGCCAGTGCAAGAATGACTGTAAAAGTACGCAAATCCTTGTTCTATTGAGAAGAAGTTTCATTATTAGGACATATTATTGCACTTATGGCATAAAAATGGCACCTGACAAGTTCATTGTGATTACTTATTTTCCTGTACCACGTAGTGTAAAACAGTTAGGAGTTTTTCTGGGAGTACTTGGTTTTTACCGTAATTATTAAAACAGAGTAGCCAACACTCCACTACCACTATTTGAGCGACTTCGCAAATATGTGGAATGGGACTGTACTCCAGCCAGGCAGGAAGCTTTTGAATGAGTAAAAGAGCTATTTTTAGAAGAACAAGTGATTTATCATCCTAGGCAAGGAGTAGAATACCACCTTTATACCGATGCTTCTGCCTATGCTATAGGACTTAGATTAGCACAGGCAGACGAAAATTAAATAGAAAATACTTTAGCAATGGCAAGCCGAACTTTAAGTAGAGCGGAGAAGAACTATACAGTCACAGAAAAGGAGATGTTAGGCATAGTATGGAGTCTACAAAAGTACCGGGACCTTCTGCTGGGAGAAAAGGTGATACGCCACACAGACCACCCGGCGTTATAAAGTCTAAAAATAGGCAAGGCAAGATATTCAGTAGCCGTCTGACGAGATGGCCGTTATTAATATGAGTTTGACATCGAGTATCGACACATAAGAGAGATTAATAATGTAATGGCCGACATACTAAGCCGCATTTCCGATGAAGAGCCCGTCCAATTTAAGAAAAAGCCTAACAAATACATGGTTGTACAGATAAAGATGTCACTTACAGAAATTGTACCATGAGAGAATAATTTCAAGAACCTACCACAAGAACAGCAAGCAGATGTATTTTGTAACACTGTGTTGAGTAAATTGTTACACCTGCCAGAAGATCATAAATTGCACACGGTTTACTGCATAACAGAGGCTGAAGTACTTTTTTTTATAGTTGCAGGAATCGAAAATATTTAGATTCAGAATGGAAGCCCATCATTCTAAAGAAATTACAAGATAAGTACTTGATACCCATGAAATGTTGGGACACGTGGGAATTTGTAAAACCTATAAAGCACTCCGATGCCGATTTTATTTGAGATGAATACAACAGCTAGTAGCAAATACAGTGAGAGCTTGTGGCCTATGCCAATGCTGTAAACACAAATAGGAGAATCTGATAGGCGAAATATAGTCAATTATTCCAGAAATACCCTTGAATTTACTATCAGTAGATATATTTGGACCTCTTCCACAGTAAAGAGCAAAAGTAGCTTATGTATTTTAAATCATGGATATATTTTCTAAATATACAAAGTTGTATGCCAGTGTATAAGCCAACGCATGGACCGTATTAAATAAGTTGAAATCTTTTACCAAAGAAATGAGTCAACCAAAAGGTGTACTATCAGACAAAGTCGCCCAGTTTACTGATAAAGTATGGCAGGAAGACACTAGCAGGCTAAATGTTTTGCCCACCACTACATCAGTAAGATATCCACAGTGAGATCGCATTGAACGAAGGATGAAGACATTAGGAAATATGTTAAAAGCCGTCTGCCACGATGCACTCCAGAACTGGCGAGATAAATTGCCACTGATAGAATATGTTATTTATAACAACCTGCATGAATCTTTCTATTTTACCCCTCTGCAAGTACTCACAGGTCAAAGATCAAACATTTACTACCCTAGTAAGTTACCCATGCCATCCAAAAAGTCTAAAGGATTTAACCTAACTGACGAGGACATTTTGAACATCACGAAAAAGAAATTAAATCTGGCAGTCGAACATCGCCGCAGATACACCAAAAAAAGTCTAGAAAAGATCAGCTGGAAATAGGACAGCTGGTCCTTGTTTGCGCGCATTTTATAAGTAAATCGTGGGATTGCATAGAAAAGAAGCTAACGCCACTTTGTGTGTGTTCTTTTAAAATATCTCGAATATGTCATAGCAATTGCTATGAACTCTCCTGCCCAGAGACAGGCAAAATAGTGGGTAGATATAATCTTTGTGCCCTCAAGGAATATCTCACCATCTACACAATTTGGAATTTAAAGGTTGGGTAGTTAGTCTGAAACAAACGCATTGAGAATAATGGAATTTTATGAATATTAAACACAGAAGTCGTGAAGAATTGGCTTTGCCGCAGCTAGGTTTAATTATAAAATTTTGTGGTGAAAAATGTTATTTATGACGTGGAATATTTTGATGAATAGGCAAAGCTGAAAGCCGCCAGAAAATAACGACTTTTTGTATGTTCTTTTGTCGTTTCTTTGTTTTGCCCTATGAGCGCGGATGTGAGAGTTCTTCACGTCGCAGCAAGTTGAAACATTATCTAATATAACTTAGCATGTTTGTAAAGATTGCTTCTGATCTAACGGTTTGAGATGTGAGTCGTAAAATTGATTTACTTCTTTACCAAGACATATGAAAGATTATACAATCTTGTGGAAATAATGTAGCTATCTACGATGCATACGAATGGTACATAGCTGTTTTTTTTCGAGCTTATTAACATACACACATTTCGAGAGAAGAGCAGCTTTTTGCTAAACGGTAACACATGTAAAAAGATTCAATATTACATAGAAAGCCAAGACCAGGATAAACTAATAATCAATTATGTCTTTGAAAACAAAAACAAAGGCAATGACCTTCTAACAAAGCATCGCCAATCACCAGATGACAGAATTACAAGTAAACACAGTACAATAGAATAAGCACGAACAGTAATTAATATTGATAATCTATTTTGATAGAATCTTCTCTATATTATCTTGGTTAGTCATTGTTGGTTATTTTCTTCTTGATGATCCTTTTTAGAGATCTTAGTGACATGTAGTTTTATTTTTTTGTCTTTCTGTGAATGTATTATTATGTTTCTGCTTGGTATATGTCAGAAATATTGCAAAGTGTTGTATGAGTATTGCATGCAATTTTTACACTGATATTGGTCATGCAAAAGGTTTTACTATTGTTTCATGAGAATAGGCAAGAAAAACTGTCTCACTATTAGATAAAATATGAAAAAAACGACAATAGTAATGTTAGACAGAATAGGCCAGTGCCATGTTTGAAAATTATGCTATAATTAATGAGTGAAATTAATTTTATAAATGTACTGTGATTACAGACTTTCAGTTAAGTTTTATGGGAATTCACACTAACCAAAACTTTGAGTAGGTAACTAAGAAGGACACTGTCAAACAGGACACTCGCCATCACACACACTACACTCAATGCACTGTAAAAGGAAGTATTCTAATTTCAGTGTTGGGGATAAGAGAACATTTTTTAATTTCTGTATAAAGTTAAGATAAAAAGACGTTTTTCAAGTATGGGAATAAATGAACATCTATTAAGTGTTTTAAACTGTGAGATTGTAGAGCAGAGACTCACCCAGAAGGAAGAATTTCCAGACACCAAGTACACACACGATGCGGATCCAACTCCAGAGAAGTCGACAGCTAAACTGGAGTATTCGGTGTTCGAGGATCGCCTCCAACAGATGAACATCTGAGCACTGCTACTGGTGATATCGAGCATTGCAGGAACGAAATGACTGATCGTCGATCAGAGTGACACTAATCAGTGCTTATTTTTGTTATATTTATATTTTAATTTCAGACATATAACTAATAGCATTTTAGTTTAATAACACAGATTTATTAATATATCCAGAAACTTAAAATATTTTTATAGAGTGTATAAAAGATAAACATTTGAGTTGAAGAAACATATATTGTAATATATATTCTTATTTGAGTTTCCACCTGTTTATTATCTGCGAAAATATGTTCCTCATTAGCATGTTTGCTGACACATTTGCCACATCAATTTTTTCGGCAAAGTGTGTGTGTCTATGTATATGGGGACTCGGGGCGAAACGGGCAATGCTTAAAAACGAATTATACATAATCAATCATAATTATACATGTGTGAAGACGTATTCTTGGTATCAATGAAAAGTTTATTATGTATAGAACATGTAATACAGAAATTAAAAAATTTATCACTAATGTTTTTTTTTTTTGAATGATTCAAATTTATATGCCTATATAATTTGTCACATTTTGCTCCATGTAAGTGGCAGAATAGGAAAAATTAATTTAAACGAAAAAATTTATACAGAATATAGCAACATGATATTTTAAAAACTAGATACTATTTGAATCACACTGAGGTGAAAGGGAATAAGTCAAAAAATGTATATTTATTCATTTTTAGAAACTATGTCCCTACCACATTTGCTGCTGTGAAAGGAACTAAGTCCGATGTATGTAAGTATAGGAACATATGTTTAGATATTTCCTCAATGAAGAGAAAGAAAGTAAGTCAGTAACTTACTTCCTTGCTCTCCAGTTATAATTTTGATCAACCGGATGGCATCACCACATGAAACCGGTAGACTGCTTATGTGTCTTCTGCGAATGTACCCAACACTAACTCACAAATCGCCATTGGAATTGTCACCTATATGCATACATTATTAAACGTCTGATAAAAGGGTGTTTGAAAATTTGTAAGTCATAATGCTAAACATCGAATGAAGTTATACCATTTAATGTTAACAGTTGCAATGGCAAACAAGCCTTTCCATTGTGGACCTGTTATTTGGCTTTTGTGCATCTTGTTTGCAGCGTCTACCCCATTTTTACTCTATGGATACAGACAGCTGATGTCAACTGCATAGTAAGAAGCTGTTTGTATAGTGTTTTAGGGATTAGTTTGTTCAGTGGAAGTTGTATTTATGTGAAACATGAGTGTACATTTCTGCAATGGGAAACATTAAGAAACGAGGTGATCAAAAAAATTGCCAAGTGGAAGACCGCTAATGAAGCAATTCTGAAAGTCAGGCAAACGTGCGTGATTATACAGGCAAAGAAGTGAAAGAAAAACAAACTAGTGCTGACTGCAGCTGTCGTGCGAAGTGTTTTTTTGGAATAAATGAAGATTCTCGAAATAGGATTTTTTCAGACATTCTGAACATTCAAACCAAGAATGCTTAAGAACTTCATTTACAAAGACTCGTTGATATTATGGAGGTTAAGCAGAGACGTCGACGAGAAGGAAACGAAATAAAGAAAAGAAGTTCGTTTTTTTTTTTAAAAGTATTTTGTGTTGAATGGAAGCAACTGTAAACTAATATGTCAAAAGGCGTTCATCAGTATGCACACTCTTAGTAAAAAGAGAGTTTTCGCACTTAACCAACTTCTCTTGGCTGGGCATAACTCCTGGAGATAAAAGAGGTAAAAATCCATCAACCAAGAAACTACCCGAGCACATTTTACATTTGGTTGATAAACATATTAAAAGTTCCATAGTACAGACATCCAACTATGCTGGAAATGATGTGAATACCTTGATGCATGTTTAAGAATAACAAAGATGCATAACATATTTATGGACAAAGATCTAGGCCTAAATGTGAAATATGATTTCTACTGAAAGTATTTCGCTGAGAACTTCCACTTAAGGTTTGGGAGACTACAGGTGGCCATTTCCTCGAAATATGAAGAGCTCTCAGCAAAAATGAAGAGTTAATTTCTTGGTGAGAGTGCAAGAAAAGCAGCTGAAGCAGAACTTAGAAGAGCACGGATGTTTTACAATGAGATGAAAAATGCGATATGACAACGCAGTTACTGTTCTCTGCATGGATTACATGCAAAATTTTACAGTGTCATCCACCCCAGCACAGGATATTTTTTATATGTGGGCAGTTTACATTTTGCATTCACAACATAAAACAGACAAATGTGTCAGGTATCGTTACCATGGAGGTGAAGCGAAGAAGGGCACAAATAAAGTAGCGCCGTTGATATATGTCTATTTACAAGATTTTTTTCCTAAAGGCTGTTCACGATATAATGATCACTTTTGAAATCAACCTTAGAAAAAAGTCACCGCTCCTACCTGCACATATTTTATCGGGCGCACTGAGTGACATGCACCCAGTAAAGTTGGTAACGATGAAGCAAAAGTTGTTCCATATCATAATGTCGAATAAAAAGTGTTAGGTAACCATTTGTGTTAACTTAAATTATTTCCTTCGCTTTCTGTTTTTTCTCATGCATGGAAGAGTAAAAAATTAGCAGATTTGTAAAATATTTACTTTTCTAATAATCACGCTGTTTTAATAGACCAACGCATGAATAAAGTGGTGAAGCCCATTACAATTTTAATTTTATATAAGGAGGAGGAATAAACAACGTGCATACAAGTATATCTTAAGCAGGGCTTTCGAAAGTGCTCATTTTACCGTGGACAGCTTAGTATAGTGTTACTAACCTTAATTTATTTGCACATTCATGCTCTGGTCAAAATAGAAACCACTAATTATTAGTCTGTGTTCGGGTCTCATTATATGTGTTGAGACAAGTATGTACTTCAAATACACCTAGAAAAATGAAGCAACATTTTCTACCTACTCAGTTCAAAGAATTCAAATTCAGTAGTGACAGCATATGAACTATTGTGGCCCTTCCTTTCATCAATAGTCTAGTTACTCATACATTCAGGATGGGTAAGTCTACTCTTTCCAGCTTCTCAATGTCTGAAGATCAGGTATATCTGGATAACAGTGTGCCCATAAACTAGAAGAAGTTACAGGATGTCAGAAAGTTGCAAGTATATCTACATACAACACAACGAGGAGGCAGTGAACTAATTTTCAAGAACATGTCACTGGAAATCCACGAACTTGGCAACTGAAGGTGAACATTAGCAATGAATGCTCAACTCTATTATTTTTTCAATGTTACTTCTGATTTAGGCCTTGTTAGATTGCTGTGAAAATTACATTACAGTTCGTAAATCTATAAATAAATCATGAAATTGACAGAACTGATCCTTGGATATGTGACATGTCAGAGTAATTAGGTGAAAGGAAGTAAGTCAAGGATGTTACAGTACTTTCAAAGTACTGTGTTTTGCCCATGTTTAGTGATGTAGTGTCTTCAGCATAACCAAATTATATCTGGTTATACATAGCTAAGTCACTCCATATATTATTTGGATTTGTCATGTGTGTTTGTGAGAGATTTAATGATGTTCTTTGTCTCTCCTGAAAAGTTGTAAATTTTGACTTATTCCGCCTCGCCTCCGTGTGATTCATTTACAATGTTAACATACAAATACAGCTTTGTCATCTACACTGTCAATATCACTACAACAGTTATGGGTCCATTTCAGACAACTTTGGTACGACACCCAGCCTTCATCTAAAGCAAAATAAAAATTTCCACAGTAAAAATATTCAGCATCTTCTTCAATTTCATCAGTATCAGTGTCTTCGGTAATTTTATTTTTCCTTTTTACATTTTTGTTCAAAGCTTTCTTGATATATTTTTTTTCGTACCTTCATCTATAGATTTGGTGTAAACTGATTTTTCTTATTATTTGTTTTCTGAAATTGTTATTAACTTTTATATCCTTTCTCAATTCTTCTTTGTATTTTTTAATCTCATATTTCTTTCGAAGGCCGATTTATAGTACATTACTGTAGGGAGAGTCGGTCAAAACAGCAGTTTCCGTCCTCTTTTCCGTTTAGTCCTCTACACATTTTATTTAATCAGTGTAATTGGTATTGCAATATTAAGTGATGCATTTTGAAACGCTGAGGGATTAGGCTCATGAGACGGTCTATTGACACCCAGCGGGAGCACCCGGGTTGGGATTCATTACTCAAATCTTCATTTGTCTTGGTTTTCTTGGCACGGTATTTGGTCACAGTTGTCGGGTATTCAGGAGGGGCAGATATACTGTTTGTTGTAAGATATTCACTGACAACCAACTGAATGTCAAATAGAGCTGAAGGCAGGAAGTCTGCTTCCGAAAACATATTTGGATCAGGAAACCTACTTCCTGTTTTCTTAAAACCTTCGATTGCATGTTTCATTGTAGCAGCGAGTACATGTGCTGCCCCAAAGATCAAAGATACCTGGAAATAGGTAACAACCTTTGCTGGATTGCACTTGAGCCACATTCTAATATCATCACCACAGAAAATGCTTTAAGTTTTTAAACTAATGTTATGTTCAGGGGCTGAAGTCTACTGCAGGTGTGTGTGAGTGGGTTTGGGGGGGGGGGGGGGGGAGAGAGCAAAACCACTCCATTTTCACTGGTCATGTCTATCAATTGGATATTTTTGTGTTGGTCGAATGACCGTCTAGAATGAGGAAAACAGGAGTTTCTTCATTTACTTTAAATAAATCTGTAAATTTTACAAACCGCCCAATAAACCACTCTGTGAACATCCAGCCTGATAAGTGAGTCACAGATCAACCTCCTGGAGGTAGACGAAACTCAAATTCTTATTTTTCTCCTTCTTCCTCAGGGGGCATACATGACTCTGCCACAGACATACACACAGTTGCAGTGATCGACATACCCCGTTCTGTAGAAGTATATGTCCCTACCTGTCGCTCTCCTTTAAGAGCTATGATTTTGAACTGCCTTTAGGATTAACTGAGATACCACTTTCGTCGCATTTAAATATCCTTAAGCCTGTAAGTTTGTGCTTTCAAATATTTCAGCAAACAGAATAAAAGTTGCGAAATGGCGACTAATGATATCCCATAACTCTTACACCAAATGTATTTTTGGGGTACGAATGCTCAATAAAGAATGCCTTGTAAATCCCAATCCTGACCTGCCATATGGATTTTGTTGTTAAATCTGTGGCTTAAGCCATTGCACTTGGCTTAGTGGTAGGGTAATTATCTTGAATCTTTCATCGTAATGACAACAATTCTAAAGTAAACTACCAATTCATCTTCTTGTTCTGGAGTAATATCGATGCAACTAAATAGAATAGAAGTGTACATCTGTGATTTTCGAATTTTCTACTTTTAATTATTTTTCCATATAGTATAATTGATTACTAAGCTATATCTAGTGTTAGTTTTTTAATTTTTTTTTGTCTGTCTGTCTGTCTGTCCGTCCGACCGGATTTAACTCAAAAACCAGTGAACGTATTGACATCAAATTTACACTGTGTGTGTGTGTGTATATATATATACACACAAACACACTGTATATATATCATATATCATATATATTATATTATATATATGATAACCCCAGGATCAACTTAGTCTTTGTTTCATCGAGATATCTCAAACGGTTCCGAAAATATATTGATCAAGGAATTTATGTACATAGGTACTGGATTAAGTTTTTCTTAGGATTACTGCATAAAAAAATGCATTGTTAAAAAAAAGTTCCGTCATTTCTCCTTTCTTTTTTGTCTATGGGCGGTCCTGCTTTCCTTCCCAAGAGCACAGGAAAGCTAGTTATTAATAAATCTTCCTTTTCGCTTATCAAGTCTGTAATCAGCATTCTTATTTGTTTTTTTTTTTTACGTGTCTTAGCACTGAAGATTTTAGTGCGTTTAACAGCTAAGATTTCTTATATAATTGAACGTGAAAAACAGCCTGCTGTATTGCCAATTCCATTGCATCTACATTCCATTGTTACCTATCAGTTTTTATTACGTAATTACTCACCATCTGAAATTGAATATGTATACGTGTGTGTGTGCCACCTCAGTGAAAAAAGGGTCGCCGTACATCGTTACGTAAATTATGATCACGACATATGAATTACCATTGCATGACTTGAAAACAAGTTCTCTTGATAAGTAAACCTCCGACTAATGGTTTGCGAGGAAACAGACCTCCAATATATTAAATACCACGTAATGCTTATGAGGCATTTAATATCTTGGAGGTCTGTTTTCTCGCAAACCATTTGTCGGAGGTTTTCTTACCAAGAGGACATTTATTTACGTCTTGCAACGATAATTCATAGGCCATGATCATAATTTACGTAACGATGTATGAAGACCCTTTTTTTTCACTATTTGAAGGGGTGGATACCCCCATTTTACTATGTAAGGTATGCAGTAGGTCAACTTGGGTACTTACATGTTACAGTGACTGAATTGTTTGGCATGCCTACATAAATTCATCCCAAAATATCACATGTTTTCAGTGTAATTAAATAAAGTTCATATTTGCAAACCCATCTTCACAATGGCTTCCTGCCCTTAGGAGTGGTTTCCTGGCGTTCGTTGTCAGACATTTTCTAACTGAAATTTTGCAAGGAACGTTCTCTCGCCGTTTGTTGCAGAGCTGATGATTCAGCCAGTATATACATACATACATATACATATATATGTGTATATGAGTATATATTATATATGGAGGTTATAAACCTATCGTAACTAAAAAATGCCGCTCCAGGGTCACGTATTAAATTAGCAAATTTTACCGAATTCAAAACAAGATCAGTTTAGTCAAACAACTGTATCACATTATACCTAATTACATGTGCTTTAAGACTGCATAACATTCAATATATTATACGTAACGGTAATTGGCTTACCTTCAGTGGAAATTCATCAAAAGATACAAAAACACTAACAAATACAGCGACAAAACTCTTTCAGTCTGGAAACACCTCCCAAACTGAATCGCAATGGCTGCATCAGCTTCCTCCTGACTTGTTCTATTAGTTATACTTCTCTCCGCTAGGTTTCATGCAGCTCCATCCAGTACATAGAATACTGCTATCTCGTTCCGCCCGGATTCCCATACTACATGCATATGTACTCACACATACTCGTACACTCCGTAAGAGCTCACATTTATCCAAACCATATGCTTATATTACAGCTATTTTCACGGAGAACTAAGTTCTTCTCGTCTGATTTCTGAACAGTCGTTTGTAAGTTATATTTAAAATTTGGGGCATTTCATCTTTTATTTCTTGATTTCACCTTATACTAAACGCATTTTTTTTAAAGGTATCATTGGTGTGTGACATCGTGCACCTCAAATTTTCAAGAACTTATCAAAATAATAGCTTTGCAAAATTTCAAGCTTTAAAGGGTTGAACGATTTCCCATGGAGAGCCAGGCGTACGTGCAGACGAAACTCTAATCAGTGCCTCGTCCGTATTCCAACATGAGATTGCTCGTAATTTCTGAAAGAGGAGGAGTAAAAATGGCAGCAGCGTGAGAGAGACAAGGGCCACCCAGCGACACGGGCGCCATCTTGGCGGGGGTGAGCAAAGCAGGAAGCGCTCTCGAGGACAGCGACGCATGATCGCGCGGGGAAGTATCGCTGCTCTCGAGTTTCTCACGAGCAGTTAGGTGAGTATCTCCGGGGGGAGGGGGTCCGTAGATCACCATCTGCGAGGCGAACCGGGCATTAGGAATGATTAATCGGAGAATTGTCGTGACGCCGCCTGAGGGAGAGAGGGAGAGAGAGAGAGAGAGAGAGAGAGAGAGAGAGAGAGAGAGAGAGAGAGAGAGAGAGAGAGAGAGATATATGTTCGCGGCTGTGGGGTAATTACCTCGGGCTCATTGCAGGTGGTCAGGGCACGTGAATCGCGCAATGACAACAGCCCTTGCTCGCTCGGCGCTCACGACTCTCCCCGGGTCACGAACACGCTAGTCCCGCACGTGAAAACTACCCTCCCTTCCACCTCCCCCTCCACAACACCTCCCGCCCACACGGCTTTATTTATTTATTCCCGCCTCATTATACGGCGTCCTATTGGCCTCATGGGATAGGCACGTTGATTGCGCGCGACGCCAGATCCACTCCGAATAGTAAGACCGCCGCGCTCACCAGACGCTAACTAGCACAGAATCCTGGTTCCATTAACGCGGTCGACTATAGGCTGTTCACGGTAAAATGAGCACTTTCGGAAGCCCTGCTTAAGTATTACTTGTATTAACACTGTGCATTCATCCGCCTTATGTAAAATTAACATTGTCATGGGCCTCACCACTTTATTCATGCATCGGTCTATTGAAACAATGAAATTTTTAGAAAAAGTAAATATTTTACAAATCTTCCAATTTTTACTATTCGTTGCATGAAAAAAAAAAACAGAAAGCGAAGGAAATAATTTAAGTTATCACAAATGGTTACATAACACTTTATATTCGACACTATGGTAAGGAACTACTTTCACTCCATTGTTTGCCAACTTTACAGGGCGCATGTCAGTCAGTGCGCCCGATGAAATATATGCAGGTAGAAGCGGTGACTTTTTCTAAGGTTGATTTCAAAATGCTCTATTTATCGTGAACAGACTTTAGTCCATTTTCACCCGGGCCACATTGCCACTTTTTTTTATTACTCTGAAAATTGCCGGTAGATACATTAAAAAGTATGAACTTGACAAAAACTAAAAAACACAAATTCTTAATAGTTTACTTCTACTTCCTCTCTAGTAGCATGGTTATTCTCTTCAAAGGGCACATAGTGTTTTTTATTTGAAAGTGATGTAAAATGTGGCCGCGAGAAGCCTAAAATAATTTAAATTGTTAACTCACATTCTTGCAATCCAGCAGTTGCCACACAGCAATCAGAATCAGGTCCTACTTCTCTGTGGACCTTGGATACAGGAAGCAGTAATAATTTGTTTCGCATTTCCCCTAAAACTCACCTAAGCGAACCGGGATCTATTCCCGGCGGAGTCACCGCTGGATTTTCGTTGTGGAAATCGCGACGGACGACGGCGCTGTTCGATGGGTTTTCTCGGGGATCTCCCTATTCCCCCGCCCTTACATTCCAGTGCTGATCCATACCCACCTCGCTTCATCCTCATCGCCTCTCAACACTTCGATGTTAAGGGCCGCCCAAATATCTCCACTCCACTCCCCTATAAACTTTAGCAGACAGAACCGTTGTCACATTTCTGAGACCTATCTTCATTTCTCAGTTTATTTTTGTTTAATATTGTAATTTGAAAGGCCAGATGTATACAAACATCACGGAAATAACTCGTGTTTAACGGGAGTTGCCTGAGATACAGACACAGATGAGTACACTGAAACGAAAATGGGTGGATGTTCGTTAGATGTGAGTGTAGCCGATCTATGTGTATATTTACTTGCGTACGATAATTACGGTACATCCAAACCCATATTTTATGGTATACACGGATCTTAAGCCTGGGGCACAAAAACCCTTCCCCCCTTCCCCGCGCTGGAAGAGAGGTGGGTCGGCAAACATACCTCGACCCCTTCACCATGGGGCACTACCAATCCCCCCTAGACCCGTCCCCCCCCCCCCCTTCACCACTTTGGCGTAAAGTGTTAGACACGGCAAACTTTCGTCCTTGATTAATAGTATGAGATTCTGTGACAGGACAAAGGTTTCAAGTGCTGCATTCATACTCTTCATGTACCAAGAGCATCTCATTGCCATAAACTCAGTATTTCATTCCGAACCAAGCGAACATGCTGGTTCCCTTGCCGCAACACTGGCATTGCTCGTAAAAGGGAGTAAAGAGGGAGTGGAGAGATTTAGGCGGCTTTTGACATCGAGGTATTGTAAATCGAACTCGGTTCACCTTGATGGAAGGCGAGTAGCTTAACCACCTCACAACCACGGCCCTCGCCAAAGGGTCGCATATAATGTTTCGTAATGACCCGCTTGGTGTAAGCGTCGAGATAAGACTTGCTTGACTTCTCGCAGAATAACAGTGGGGAAATATGTTAAGGTATATTTACTCACACATGCACTGTAAAAATATTTCTGGTAAACTTCCTAAACAATGATGGGAATTTTTGAATTAGAGATAGTATGGGAATAGTAGTAGGTAAAGCCGACTCTGGTGCAAGAGCGTGGGGCATAGGATCACATGAGTTGGCCATCGCCATGTTATGTCACCCATCCGCCATTTTGGATATCATTTTCATTGACCATGACCTTTGTCCCGTGATCTTGACCCTGACCCCAGTGACCTCTAACCCCAAAACCAAAAAAAAATATCCAAAAAATATAGAAAATACACTACAAAATTTTTACTAAAAAATTGTTTAAAAAATTAATAATCGTTAGAAAACAGGTATGAAAATTTTATAGTTCAACATTTTTTACTATAAAATGGTTTTAAAAATTTTTTAAATCATTTTAAAAATTTTGTATTACAAAAGTTTATTTAAAAATTGTTTTTATCAACATTTTTCCCCCGGCAGCCATTTTTCCTTAACAATTTCCCTTTTTTCCCTCAAAATTTAACTTTTTCCTTAAAAAATTCCCTTAAAAATGTATTTAAAGATGGTTTAAAAATTATTTTTAAAACTTATATACGTTCGGTTGTTTCCATCTTTGTCGGTGGCGATTTTCCCTGACAATTTCCTTTTCTTTTCCTTGAAATTTCTCTTATACATTAAAATATATATGTTACTGGAGGCGGCTATATTTGTTTTTTTTTTCGTACATCATTTGTTCATATATGTTAATGGAGGCTGCCATGTTGGGAGGCAGATATCTTGCTAGGTGCAATCCTCTATGATATTTATTTTCACTTGTTTTATAGTTTGTGTCTCACCTTCGTGCGCCAATCAAATTATATTTCAAATGTTTACATCACCTATGTACCACCAGGTGACAGCCATATTTGTTTATGCATTTAAAGTGTAGGTTGCACTGACAGCACACTCCATGTTAGATTACATTTTCCAACACAGATATGTAGTATCGATTATGCCACCTGATATAGACCTGTACCGAATGGTGACATTGATAATTTCTGCAAAGTACTTAAGTTGGCATATATATTTTTTATTGTTATGTATAAAGCAGGGAGGAATTTTTTTTTAAATAAAACAGAGCATGTCTTTTTTACATAAAATTTACTGTACACATATTAAATATACAGGTTTATTAATCTTCTTCGACAATCACCACTCGATGTCTGCCTCGACGACCCAGGGATAGAAACAGGCAGGAAAACACCACCACTTGGAGCTGGCGATGCTCGAAGATGACTAAACAGTTACAGTATGCAAACAGTCAGTTGCGCTCATGGCAGTATTTTTATGGTCTTTTCTCGGCAATTGTAAGATACAAGTTGGTCATGAAGTATCAGGCAGAATGCGTACTTGTTAGCAGGAATATTTCCATGTGTAGTGAATTCGATCCTGCAGTCGATCACGTTGGAGGTAATACACTCACCCTGTTTACTCACATCGAATATCATGAGCGGGGTCAAACTCTTGAATGTATAATGGCTCAATACTGTGGATTGGGTGCACCCATAATATGCAGTTTGGAATTGAGCATACATCTGATATGTCAGCAGGTACTGTCCATTTATAAAGTTCGTGTTCATGTCAAAGTAAGAGTAGCTTTTGCTATTCAAAAATATTTTGACATTTTCTATTCGGCATGTGTCGAACTGCAAATGGTTTTCTCTTACATTCTGCTTTCTTCCAGTCTGTAGCTCAACAATGATGTAACTCGGTTTCGCAGAAGCAAAGCTGGATTTCCCCATCCAGTTGATGTGCTGGATTGTTGGCAATCAAGGGTGTCTTCAGACTCCACGACCTAAAAGCCACATCGATGTTTTTACCATCTTCCACATTCTGCAACAATATGTAGAGATTCTGCAGTGCTTAACTGCACATGAGACAGCATCCATTCGATAGACTGTAGGCTCATGTCCACTGACTACAGGTTTTCTCCTACTCCCTACACAGCATCCATAATGTGTATTGGCGAGCATTAACACTAGCTCCTGCTTCGAATTGAAGATAATTCATTTGTAGCCCTCGGAAAATCCCAATAGCATGTAGAACAGAACACATACTTCGAACCTACCATCGGCATAAATGGAAACAATGTAGCCATCTTCGATTTCCCAGCCTGCCATCTTGGCTGCAGCCAGCTCATTTGGTGTGAGCGAAAGATAATTTTTGACTGTTGAGGTTATGCCTGCATCTCGCAATTGGTCCACCTCGGTACCATTAAAAAAGTAGGCGATGCGATCGATCAGGTGATGAATTCCATTGCTCGTTATTTTTGTCGATGCATGATTTGACCCAACTTATTTCATCGGAGTCTCCCTGATTCACAGAAAAAACTGGCAAGGAAGAGTGCAGATATATTGGTGTTAAACCGCTATCTGAATCTCCGATGGTAACGTGTAAGGCCCGATCAGAAACGGCTGGTATGCATGAAGTTCCACCTTCATTATGCTGTCTTCGAAAATGATTGGGTCTTTGTAGTTTAGGAAATCTTACATGGCGATCGACCTCGTAGCCGAGACTGCAGAGTATAATCTCGCTAGCCCGTGTTAACTGATTAGAGATCCGTGATGTACTGATTGTAGGTTTTGCACAACACGTTCTTCTATAGCTTCTGGTCGGAGTAAATCTTATACCCATCTTCTCAAATGCATGTGTAAGGTGATTTCTTTGTTTCGAAAGTTCACCAACTCTCCGCGCTGGTCTATGACTGTCATGGCCACCTCGCGTGCTCTCTTCGCGACGACCAGAACATAACTGATGCTTTGCAGTGCCATGACCAGTTTATAACCTGGAGGGACCATAGGCGAAAATATATGCAGTGTATTGCTCGGCCTTGCATTCAGGTGTGTGTTGCTCGCCTAATTGCAGGTTTATGTATATCACATTGACTCACTATACCTACTATACAAGCAACTGAAGGTTATATCCTAAACACGTCAACCTTTGGTAACACTAGTTGGTTGGTGCTACAAGCGATACTCTTTAAGTCCATAACCTTGAAACCTGACAATGCAATAGTGTCCAAACAAATGAATCTAATTCGGTCAAAGAAAGTGTTATGTAATCAGAATCACTCCAGCAGCACAATAATGACAAACATATACAAATTTGCAACAACAGAAGTTATGTCACCATACCTGGTCGTAATAACAAAGTACAGTTTAGAGAATCCTGTATATTGGATCTGAAATCAAATCTGAAAGTACAACCACAATACAACACAAAGGTGTATTCCTTAATACTGAGTTCCCTTCAAGAACTTCTATGTCACCATCAACTGTCTATCATGTATGTGTGTATCATTCTTTATGTATCATTTGCTGCAAGGTAATTGGCAGGTGGCTCTGTATTGGCAGGTATGTCTGTAATGGCAGGTTTCTGTATAAAGCATGTATATGTGTTAAAACATATACGACCTGTAGCGCATAATTAAAAATGAATACACAAATGCCTAAAAATTACCCTTTATTAGTAGCCATAGCATAATAAATAATGCAATAAAAACGACAATAACAAAACATACACTGATTATTACAGCAAAGGAGATTTATTATGGATTAAAATACAGTTCCGCATGACCAAGAATATGCATATCACTAGTAGTACCAACCAACTTCCGATACAACCAAATCTGATCACAGAGTTCCAACTTCATCTTCTTATGAGAGAACATGGATGCATTACCAAATACACTAATAACAGCAGAATTATCTGCCTTCCCTTCATGAAAAGGATAAGTCCTCCAACATATTATGTCACGAGTATCAATATCACTAATTTCCTTAGGCACAGATTCCTTTTGTGTATGAAACTTCCTGAAGAAACACAATTCCAACAACCCACTACCTGCCTTAGTAGTTATTCCTTGAAGACCAAAATGGTACAAAATGACAACAGAATATAACTCTCTTCTCTATCAACAACCTTAAGGGTCCAGGATCTATCGTCCTTATTAACATCCTTACTGAAAGACAAAATGTTGCAGTATACATAGTTATGGACTTAGAGTATCGCTTGTAGCATCAACCAACTAGTGTTACCGAAGGTTGACACATTTAGAATTTAACCTTTAGTTGCTTGTATAGTAAGTATTTAGAGATAACGTTATCAAACTGGGTACAGAGTCCAGTGGACATGATTAGGTATCGTGCTGTGCTGTTATCTTCGTGCTACGCTTTTTGTCTTTTTAATTGTTATCTATGGTTACTGTGTTATCAGTTCTGCATGTATATAAAGGTTGTAACCTGTTCGTGTAGTTCATTTCACTCTGTGTCATTAGAGAAGACACATTGTTATGATGCCACGCCAGACTCATGTGTCTAGGTATTATCCTATGAAGGTATACCGTAGTATTTTGTCTTTCAGTAAGGTAAGTTACAAGCGATATACAGGATGTTATAAACTGTATTTGGTTATTATTACCAGGTACTGTGACATAATTTCTGTTGTTGGAAATTGCATATGTTTGTCATTATTGTGCTGCTGGAGTGATTCTTATTACATAACAGTTTGTTTGACCGAATTCGGCTAATTTGTTTGGGTGCTATTGTGTTTTCAGGTTTCAAGATTATGGACTTAGAGTATCACTTGTAGCTTCATAGATGCGTGGCTCGAACCCCAGCATCGGTCCCATAGTATCTGGTTTTGTAAAGTCTGTATATTCATTGCAATTGATAACACTCTTCAGAATATTGGGATTCCCATATAGTTCTAATTCAGTGTCGGGGGGCAGCGAATCTTCAATGTACCTTGCAATAACGTCTATTTTATAAGAGCCTATAGGCCACGAAACTTCATGGGAAACATTACCACTTTTTACAAGGTACAGCTTGCAGCTTTTTAAATCAATATTCGGTATCGCATTGTAAGTTTAAAATCGACAAGCCCCATACTCCATTCCCCCTACAGGCCGAGTGGCGGAAAATCTACCGCATGCAGCTCGGAGCTACGACCCATCAAGGTAAGCTTTATCGACATGACTGATGGTTTACATGTGGTGTATAACCTTTGTATGCAATTACTTGTACGAGCGAAACAGAAAGCGAAGGCACAAGTGTCCGCAGTTCCACATGTTAGGCAGCTGTTCCGTTTCGTAATTCAAAGTCAGTTTACAATTCTTCAGGTACTTGCGCAATTGGGATGGAGGATGAAACTTCCCAAAATGATCATAATAGTCTGCGTATTTACCCTTTTTTCATAGGCTACCCAGTGCATGCCAGGCCCTTGCTGTCATATCCAGATTAATTACGGTGCACTCTTTTCTCTTGCATTTAGCAGGCAAATCATCTTTTATGAACACTCCACGGAAATAAGGTATTTTTAATTTGCGGGTAAACAGTTCCAAATCCACATTAGTGAGAGTTCGTTTCGGTAGAGATTTCATTATGGTTTCTTCTTGCTGCATTGCTTTTGCACACTTCCGCCTCCTACAGGCCTTAGGTAGAGGCCTTGCCAGTTTTTTTACCCGAGACAATAGCTTCCATATTTGCATTGGGTCTTTGTGCCTCGGTCAACTGCTTCTGTTCGTTCGATGCTGTACTGACGGCTTGGACGATACCACTAGTGGCTCCAATTAAGCCTCCGAGGACCCCAAGTGTAGGCAAAAGCAATGGAAAAAATCTGCCGGTAGATATTTTCTTAGCCTTGCAGGCTTTTCTTCTTTTCGTAAATGTTTTATTTACACTTGTGGCTTTTTTTTTCTCTTAGCACCCTTACCCATCTTCACCTTGCCGTTTATCAAGTTAGAAACACCCCATGCTGATATTTTTTCTCCGGGCCTGGCAACTGATGATTTTCTTATTTCGTCTGCCTTATATGTGAGTATCTTGTCTGCTCAGTGTCTGGATTGCAGATCCTTGTTCTGGGAATGAGCGATGTCGTGCTGCTTGCACGTCTCGTTCAGGGCATTTATGCCTGTCTCATTGCGTGACAGCCTGTGCTAAACTGAGCGAACGAAGTATAAATATGACCCTTTCATACATTTTCGTTTCAGTATAATTATAGACATGGAACAGTACGGACGTATCGCATATTCCAATATGACATTTCAGTGTGAATTCTGCCAGACACAAGCATGGGAGCCTATTTCCGAATACAGCAAAGTGCATCATCGCAGGACCATCCAATTGCGGCAAGACATGCGTCCTACTGAGCCTGCTGGCAGAAGTGAACAGTCTCTGGTTCGAGAACATGTACCTGTACTCAAAATCGCTCCAACAACCGAAATACCCGCGATTGGTACGAGTACTGCAGGCCATGGAAGGCATGGGTTGTTTCTCATGAAGTGATAACAAAGCCGCCGTACCTACGAACATAGCACTGCGAAACTTGATATTTGTCTTTGATGACATTGCCTGCGAGAAACAAACTTGTATTCAAGAAAATTTTAGCATGTGACGACATGCATACATAGCTGTATGTACCCAAACATATACTTCGCGATAATGCTAATGTATTAGTCCTGTTTCGCATGGACAACACTAATTTACGCCATGTTTACGACTATCACATTACCACGGACATAACGCTATCAGATTTCAAACATATGCGTGCCTTGTGCTGGTAAAAGAAATACGGATTTTGACGATTATAAAGGACTAGCCCCTATATAAAGGGAGCTACAGGTGTGGGTTCGATCAGTTCATCGCCGGCCATCGAGAATGAGTTACAACATATCGAAATTCGTTTAGAGTAGCCTCAAGATACGCCATCATAAAGACAACGATGGTGGTTGTCTCGTACCAGGAGATTATGGAACTTGTGATGCTGGTAGAAGAATAATTATAAACGTTGGTGAACCCGAACGATCTGGGTAAGCTGCTACTAAACATTTCGTCCTCGAAATTGGTAATGACATTATTTCGGAATTGCGCAGTATGTTGACTGATCAAAACACATTCTTTCGAAACTTCCTGTCCGAGCTCGGAGCGAAAATGGAGCATGCGAAGATGGAGATCGTCTGCGATATGGTGGCCATGGACAAGCACATGACGAGTGTTCAAATGTAAATTATCGACCGGATGAATGTAGTATCTGCACAAAATTAAGATAATTGGAAAAAACTGGAAGGATATGTAACGTGCATTGGATACCTCGATTTCCTGCCTCGCCACGAAAACAGATAATCAAAATTACAGCGAATGTCTGAGCAGGTTCGAAATTATTTTTGCAGAGACTCACGACTAAACCTATAAAATAGAGCGACAGAGAGAACTTTTATTCATTATGATGGCCGACATTGCCAGCTAATTACATCGGGCGATTCAGTCTGTCCCCTCAAAATATTTACTCGCCAAGAGAGCCAAAATTTCATGTCATTATATAAATGAAGAAATTTTTGAGCCCATTGCTCCACTCGATCTACTCAGGGAGATTTATGGAGCACCAATAGCTGAATTGTCCGAAATCGACAATACCACTAAGCCTGTGAAGAATCGAAGGCATGATGAAATACAGTCAGATCAGGATGATGGATCGGACGCGGATTTGCCACACAAAAGCCCTGAAATCTAATGCTTTGGCTCGACATTACCTACAGTCGTACATATCTCGTAATAATGATATGATGCATGGTGTACACAGGCACGATGATAAATGGTTCCTCGGTGCTGATGAAATAGAGTTTCTATCAGGTAGGAGCATTCGAGTTGGCAATTACACGGTATGTGGAACCCTTGGACTATACGAACTTGTATTTCGCAAGAAGCCCAGGGACTTTACAGAATCGGAAAAAATCGACATTCTTGTAGACCTCTTCAGCGGTCTAGCACTGAAAAGCGTCAAAGGCCCGAAGAAGATACACGATGGCAAGAACATTGACTATGTATTCTGGGACGATCTGAACAAGCTGGTGGATAGGCTGCAGCTACTGCTTGCTTCGCAAAGTGTTGTAAATTACTCCCACACCAACGAGATAGTTCCAATCATCGAAGACCTTAAAGAGGCAGCTACATATGATGAGTCGATTGGTCATCACCAGCTTCAAGTGGTGGTGTTTCCCTTCCCGCATCATTCCTGGGTCGAGGCGGACATCGAGTGGTGAACATCGAAGAAGTTTAAGAAACATGTATAATTTATTATGTGTACAATAAATTTTATATAAAAAGATATGCTGTGTTTTATTTTTAAAAAAGCCTGCCCGCTTTATATATAAGAATAAAAAAATATATATGACAATTTAAGTACTTTGCAGGTGGCATAATCGATACTAAATGTGTGTTGAAGAATATAATCTATCATGATGGTGTGGTCAGTCCAAACGTATACTTTAAACACACAAAAAATATGGTTGTTACCTGGTGGTACATAGGTGATATAAATGTATTAAATATAATATGGTTGTCGCACGGAGGTGAGACACAAACTATAAAACAAATGACAATAGAAAAACATAGAGGACTGCACCTAGCAAGATGGCTGTCTTCCAACATGGCAGCCTCCAAGAAACATATAAACAAATGATGTGCGAAAAAAAAAACAAATATGGCTGCCACCAGTAATATGTACACAAAGATGGTGGCCTCCAGTAATGTATAAACATTCGACTAACGAAAAAACAAATATGGCGTCCTCCATCAACATATAAACAAAGATGACTGCCTCCAGTAGCTTGTAAACAAATGACAAACGAAAAAATCAAGATGGTGTAATGAGTATAGGTGAGGGGAGTGGAGGCGAGGGAGTCAGTTA
The DNA here is from genome assembly GCA_029891345.1 of Dryococelus australis. Taxonomy (NCBI): domain Eukaryota; kingdom Metazoa; phylum Arthropoda; class Insecta; order Phasmatodea; family Phasmatidae; genus Dryococelus; species Dryococelus australis. The sequence goes on along the minus strand of CM056998.1, from coordinate 113,886,868 downwards.
TCTGCTGGACTCGAACAGAGGTGAGTAATTGAAGGTATGGGGGAGACCTCCAGAAATGTAAGTTTTTAAATAAATTTTTTAGAAATATTTTAATGGAAAAAGAGATATTTCTAGGGAAAATGGCCATAGACAAAGATTGCAGCTACCAGTAATGCAAATAACTTTTAAAAAATAATTTTTTAAAAAATTCTTAATAAAATTTTTTAACAGAAATTTTTTTAGGAAAAAAGGGCACATGTTAAGGGGCGAAAAGGGAAATGTTTAAGGTAAAATAATTGCAGGGGAAATGACTATTTAATAAAATTGTGTAAAAGTAAATTTTAAAACAATTTTTTTTTATTTTAATATGGTATTATATTGAACGATTTTTAAATTTTTAAAATAATTTTTTTTATAAAAAATCGTTTAATACATTTTTAAATAATTTCTTCGCGATTTATTTTTGTTTTTGGGGTTAGAGGTCACCGAGGTCAACGTCAAGGTGGCGGGTCAAAGGTCGTGGTCAAAGACAATGACATCCAAGATGGCGGATGGGTGTCGTAACAACATGGAAGTAGCCGAATCCTGCGATCCTGCACCCACGCCCTTGCACAAGAGTCGGCTATACCCTACTACTGGGAATAATATGACTAACCAGGCTGCAAATATCTAGTAATTTGAGCTTAGCTACGATAATACGTTGAGAATTCCCCTAGGTAATTGACACACGAGAATTCTCACTATTACGTTACACTGCTGTGGTCAATTTACGAGTAATTTCTTAGAGAGTGTATGAGATATACAGGTTGAGTATAAATAATATCCCAACTTTGAAACCAAACAACCTGCAACCTTGGTTGACCAATCAATTGAACCGCGGAACCGTGAAGTGTAGCTATTTACCATATCATCATAAACGTTCGATGTGACCACAACGACAGACCCGAACGACATTTACGCGATACTCAAACTCGTTCCATACTCTCGTCAGCAAGTCCGGTGTTACGGTTTGGATGGCGTCCGTAATTCTTGTTTCGAGGTCGTCAATGCTAGCCGGCAATTGTGAACGAAACACTTGATCCTTTATGTACCCCCGTAGAAACAAATCGGACGGGGTAAGATCCGGACGTCTTGTGACCCAGTGATGAACAGCCTGGTCATCAGCTGCTCCGCGACCAATCCAGCGTTGCGGCAACGGCTCGTTCAGGTATCCGTTAACACAGCTAGGTGCCAGTGGCGAGGCGTGAGATTTGAAGAAGGGGAAGCAATTTGTGCAAAACAGAAAAGGTACATTTTGTGAAAATTCTGAAAGTAACAACCATTAGTTAAATATCGACAAATTTAACTTGTTGGTTTAATGATTGTCTCCTTAAGTCAGTAAACTATAGGCTGTTCACAGTTAGATGAGCACTTTTGAAAGCCCTGCTTGAAATCTACTTGTATAAACTTAATGTATGTTTCCATCCTATGTAAAATTAACGTTGTAAAGGGCCTCATCACCTTATTCATTCGTCGGTCAGGTGAAACTGTGGAATTATCGGAAAAGTAATTATGTTACAAATCTGGTCAATTTTACACTCCGATTCATTAAAAATAATATTAAAAAAACAGGAAGCAAAATAAATAATTTAAGTTATCACAAACGGTTACCTGACACTTTTTTTTCGACGTTATGATATGGAATTACTTTCCATCCATCATTACCAACTTTACTCGGCGCATGTTAGTCAGTGCGCACGTTAAAATACATGGAGGTAGGGACAGTGACTTTTTTCTAAGGTTGATTTCAAGAGGGCTCGCTTTATCGTCAACAGTCTTCACTTGCGAACATTATATGCGGCTGATATTCAACACCAAGTAAGTTGGTGTATTGTCATTTAAATTAATAATAAAACAACACTTAATAAAGTCCCGATAAAATTTTAAAACCTAAATTAATATAGAGTTAAACCCTTTTGTCTCGGAAAAGCTAGCGAACAGCACGAAACCAAATAACAGGCTAACATTAAAAAACATTCACACCTTATCTGCAACAATGACTAACCCATGTAAGGCACCCATGCTGACGAGGTCATAGATTTACAAATGTGCGCTGATTTAAAACTAAAACCACATAGGCCTTTATAACACATGTTTTCGGACATCCTGTTTTCCAGTCAACTAGATACACTTAGGCCTATATCAAAACAAACTAATTAACACAAAAAAATATAATATAAGATTACTTAATGAACGAGTCCGTTGATGAACATGTTCTTTGCAGATTACTTATTTATTTAGACTTCAGATCTATTCGTCTGTTTTTTGAGCAAATACTTCAATTACGTCATCATGAAATCTATCCTGTGCTCGCAGCTTATTAGGAAGTTGTTTTTCGACACTGGTAGTATGGACAGAGAAGACAATCGTCCTTCGTCTTGTGAGTTTCGCAAATATGTTTTAATGCGTTTCAAGGTGGAGAAGGATCGTTCTTCTGATGCACTCGTAACTGGAATGGTGAAAATAAGACTAGATAGTGTATAGACTTGGGGAAAAACCTCGTCGAGGTCAGTTGACTTCAGAAAATGATGGAGTTCTGCAAAGCTTTTAACAGCAAACTGATTATTTTCGTAAACAACTGCTAATTCACTTCGCAACCTGGAAAAATCGAAATGGTGGCCATGAATTTCTTTCAGACAACTAAGGCGTTCTTCAGGAAAAACATTCCTAAATGTTTCGATTCTTGTATTGTCCAACAGTTCTAAAAATCTGAGTTTTTCGATTGCACAAAATCTGGACGTAAAATTTGATATTATTACGTAAATAATTTCAAAGTACAGCCTTCTGTACGATGCATTTCTATCTTCCCCATCAATATGACTGATTCGCAATCTTTTGTTTTGGTGCGCCTCTGCTACGCTTTTATGCTCATTAACTTTTTGCCAAATTGAATCAAAATTATCTCTTTGTTTTTGCAGATAGTCCTTGAACTCATTTATTTTCAAGAAGCAAAAATTAATGTCAAACGTTTTCTTTTGCAAAACTCGAAAAAGTGCATTTTCATCGGGAAAATAGTGGAAAAAACATTTAATAGGAAAATTAAATCAAAATCTCGTAAGCTAAATAATATCCCGCGGGCACTTAGCAAAGTTCCACTATCCCATTTGTCAGCATTTTCAATCATTAGTTCCAACATGTTTTCTATTTCAGCTTTCTATTCACTGACCGTTTCAACAAGCCTACTGTTGAAATTCCAACGAGTGGGAGAAGCACTAGCTTATCGCTTCTTAACTTCTTGATCTGAAGCATATGTTCTCTTTTTTGACTTAGAGAAGAAAGTTCCAAATCCTGCAAGTGTCATTAAAAAACCTTCGGCACTGGTTGATGTGGCTAACTGAATCTGATAAAACCAAATTTAGTCTATGCGCAAAACAATGTACAAAAATGGCCTCACTGCATTTCTCTCTTACAAGTTACTGAAGTCCATTTACTTCACCTGCCATCATTGCAGCACCATCATATGTCTGTGCTACTAATTTGTCAAAACATTTGAAATCACTTAAAACACGAAACACGTGCTCTGATAAGGCCCTAGCAGACCGATCACAACTAACATCACTAAAGCCAAGAAAATGTTCTTCAACTGCCCCTTCTGAGATAACGTATCGCAAAAGAGTGGTTAACTGAAATTTTTTACTCACGTCTGTTGTTTCATCCAATATTATTCCTACAAACAAGGTTTTCTCGATTTGCATCTTGATACTGTGTAACACTACATCGCAAACAGACTGAATCAAATCATTTTGTATGTCACTTGACAGACCAGAAAAAACTGTGGAGTTTCTCATGGTTTTCAAATTACTGTCCATTTCTTCAAAATCATAAACAAGTTCAACAAAATTTCCTTTATTTAAAAAATTTGAAGACTCGTCATGTCCCCTGAAAGCTAATTCCTGCTTGGCTAAGAAACAGGTAATATAAATTAAAGGACCCAAAATATGTATATTATTTTTGACATTTTCGTTGTGTTTCTGGGTATTTAACCTGAACTGGTCACTTAAACAGAACTCAATTCTAGTTTTACCAAACTGTTTCAGTGACATGCAAGACACTAAATGTGATTAACTGAGTTCGTGTAACCGATTTATGAAAGTTGTTCAAATCATTTAACCCGGATTGCGTTCAAACACTTTTTTCAGAGGAAAATAATAAACATGGCCAACAGTATAACTTCTGAAATTTCTTGCACCCAGTAAGCCAAGCTGTCTCGTAAAAACTAGCATTAAAATGTCGCGCACACTATTTTGTTTTTGTATGTGTGTTGGGATCAGGAGTTGGTTTCTCACTGCTAATTATATATATATATATACTTTTTTTAAATTTCGTATGGTAAAGAGATAAATGAGTGCTGTGAAATTTTTTCTGCAGCGCACTTACAATCAGTCACTTCTGCAGAACTTGACGGAACATCGTCTGAACGGTTCATTTTGTTGAGTAAACTATAAACTAAATAGAAAGAAAAAAATAACTTCACGTATCACGCACTTATGTTGGTCAATTTTTCATAGCCACGCCAATTTAACTCCATGACTTGCCGGTAGAGGTGGACATGCAAACGAACCGCTCCTGTCATTGGCCACAGAAGAAGGCCATTGGCACTATAGGTTTAGGAAATCATTCATTGCTAAAAATAAGTCAAAAGTATTAGACTATTAGTATAGTTCTCAATTTAAAAAAAAAAATCAGCTCATAGATGTGGATACTTTATATCTTACGTAATATTATAATTAGAGTTAAATTAATTTAATGATCCATCAATTAAAAACACCCCGCCTCGTCCTGGCTATACATTTTTTTTTTTGTGTTTTGACATCATGGATGACGTAATTACCAAAAACGAACTGTTTCGAGGAGTATTTTAGAATACAAACAATAAGAAAGGTACATGCCCCAACAAAATTCAAAACAATCGATTTTTATTATGTCATGGGTTTGAGAATTCAAATTTTGTTTTTATGTTTTATCCCGAGAATCTAACGTAATTTTGGTGTAGTGATTGTTTGAGACACTTTATACGCAGCCAAGAGAGTGGTAAGGTAGCGAACTGAAATTTAACTAACGTACAAGCACATTCTGCACTTACCTTAAATATGTTCCAATTAAAACAAACCAGGCAGTTTTCTTAGCTTCTTGACGAATAACAGCTGGTAGTTGAATGTTGCAGTCACCCACATTCCCGCCACTCACACATTCAGTTGTATCACAGGTATTTTCAGTAAAAGAAAAGCTGAAAAGCTACGTTTCAGATTAAGAAGGAACAAAATCAAATATTTTGACTGTCCGTAGAAGTTCGGTCGCCACTCGCCTAACATCGTGCCGTACGCAGGTCGCCTCGTTGCTTCCCCGGCTCCCTAACTCCCCTGCCCCGCGATAGCTGGCACCATTGGTTCTATCGCCGCACTGGCCGTCGTAGGCTCGTAGCACTTTAGAAGTAACTGAGAGGATTGCTTCCACAACACACAGAGAACGTCGGGAGACACGAACCGCCATGTACCGCACAATTAGAAAATATTTTATGTTCTATGGTGAACCAGCCCAGTTCTGCAAAAAAAAAAAAAAAAAAAAAAAAAAAAGAACTAAAGATATTCGGCTGCAAATTTTCAGAGTAATTATTATTTGACAGACTGAAATTAAAGTTGCTTCCATTGCTTCCATGGACACTTTGCCCCTGCTAGGTGCCAATGGGGTGGCGCACCATGCTGCTGGAAAATGAAATCCCCCACCGCCTCTTCTAACTGAGGAAACAACCACTCTGCAAGCATGCCCAAGTAAGGAATTCCAATAACAATGGGCTCGTGGTAAAAGAAAGGGCCAAAAGCCATGTCTATTGATACAGCGCAAAACACGTTCACTTTGGGTAAATCGACGTTCCGTACAAATGGTAAGGTGAACCGTCACAACGTGCGGCTATGGGAGTCAGGAGCATCCACATGAAACAACCGAACACGACCTCAAATCGAGACTTACGGCCGCCATCCAAACTGTAACACAGAACATGCCGACAGGAGTGTAGAACGAGTTTGAGTATCGCGTAGATGTCATGCTGGTCGCTCATGATGGTCACATTGAACATTTATGAAGATATGGTAAACAAACTTCATGGTTCCACGGTTCATTTGATTGGTCAATCAAGGTTGTAGGTAATTTGGTTTCGATATTATAAAACTTCAAATTTGGGGTATTATTATATACTCGCCCTGTATTTAGTTACGTGGCTGCTACTAGATGTCACTGATGGCTACGTTGTCAGCGAATGAGCACATACAAAATCATTTTCGTACAAACGAATTTAAATAAAACAGCAGTGGCTTTAAGAGTTAGTTTCCTCTCTGATCCGGCACGTAGAAGAAATCATTGAAAGTGTTGACTAATAAATACATCCAACATTGCTAACTGCAAAATCTTATATATTGCATTATTTTTAATGTTTATTTTACATGGTAAATGTTCAGGTTCTCAGTGCAAACCCAGACGTTTCGCAAAATTTCGTTCATTGTCTATATTAAAAGAACGGGAAATTTCACGAGTTTATTGAACTCATTGGCTGTTGCGTTTGTGAACTATAGGTCGTATTTGACACGCGTGTTCTATTGATAGGGGAGTATTTCAAGCCCGAGTTCGTCAGGGTGAAACAGAAACGAGCGGTCTAATTACAGTAGTAACAAATAAACACAAAAACACTCTCCTGCCCACTCAGCCTCTCACAGGAAGTACGAAAGTAAGCAATCGCGGCACGATAAATCGAGACTGTGAATTTTCTACACTCTTTGATAGCCGCCATGTTTATTCACTACTGCGAGTTGAGATCGGCACATGCAGCGGTACGCGAACTATTGCAGAATCCATATTTCTACAATTGCATGATTTAAATGCAGTATTGAAATTATTTATTATCTGTAATGTTATAATCACGAGTGTTCATTATACGTATATGATGAGTTTTTATCCATAATTTCTCACGTAACAAACACTTAATGTTTGAAGCTAGACACAGGAACGTTAATAATTTTGGTAGAAATTATAACCGTCGTTAAAAACTTTAACGTCTGGTTTATGATTTGTTCGTTTAAGAGCACATCTCCCTCAAAACATAGAGAACAAGAGCTCCGGAGAGTACCCAAAGAGTTCTCTCGCTTAACGGGAAATCCCGCTTTCTGAAGAGAGAATTTATTATAACAAGGCTCAACCCAAGATGCACACATCAACCACGGTTAACAGAAGCACAGATTCCTTCAAGGCCGTCGAGAACAGGTACCGTCCGAGCACTGAAGTTTCGTACTCACTACAAAATTTTTGTCTAACAGAATATTTACTGCCAATCATTATATTGTGGTCACTACAGAACTTATATATCTAGGTATAAAAATATCCTCATTAATAATTAACAAAAGCAATTCTGTAACAAGCAAGAACAATTATTATTTCCACTAGAAAATATTTTGTGAATAATACATTCGTGAAATAATTAGACTAGTAGCACCTACAAAACAAGATTTTTTTTTTAAATTGTGAACCATACTAGAAAGTTAACGAGTTAATGCAGTAGGCCGGCAAATCAGTTCTTTAGTATTCACTGTACAATAAATGTAAATTTACACGTACCAAGTTTTTATAATTTTAGGCTTTGACTTCTAATTTGCAAACAATATTTCAGTATATGTAATATTAGATTATTTTTCTTAAGAATACAGAGAGTAGTATTAGTAATTGGTGAAATTACATGGCTTAGAAGATATAATGTTGGTGATAATTTACACATTTTGAAGTAGGGTATGTGTAAAAACACACCCACTGACTGTACTAAAATATTAATGGTGTATTTTAACTGCTACATGGTCGTTGTATAAACACTCAATGTACATCTTCCACTGTGGAATTTATTATATTCTGAAGTACCTACACGAGTATAGTTTATAAACAAACATTTTCGGCAAGTTTTCACTTTAATTGCAATTTGCTAATATCAGTATATTATTTGCAATGCGATCTAGCGGTAGGGATCAGAACTACTTTGAAATTTATTTGTGTGTTCCAAACGGAAACTTTTCCGCTGTTGGACGTGCATATAAATACATATTATATTTCTGAAGTCAATTTTGCTATCCAAAATTTGGAGATACTTTTTTATAGTTCTGTTTAACTACCAAGTTACTGAACGATGTTCAATAACGTTAAAATTGTAAAACTACACATACATAGCATAATAATTAGTATGACGCAGTTTTAAAAGAGCCGATACCGACGGTAAAATTACTTAATAAAACAGTGAAAAATGTACAGGCATTGTGTACTTACAATCATACTGAAACTGTAATTTTACTCTTGAATAAGTGCAAAAATACACCTACACTGTGATAAAATTACACTTGCGATATCTGTGTATATTTACTTGCCGTGGAGAGTAAATACGCCAATGTTACTGTTCATTGTCTGCTACATATTCCTTTTAAGGTAATTTATTATATGTAAAATTACTAGTACAGTATACGTGTTATTTTACTAATATCTAAGTTAAATTTACTTGGATGCAGAGTTGGCTCACGAAATGAACTAACCTAATCTTAAAATAACAAGACTTTAGCGTCATAAATAATTAGCTTTTTTCCATTAAACATGGATGCCCTACTTTTTCCGAGGCGCTTAAAGGCTTAAACACCCAGATTTGACGTTAATTGGTAGAATTGTTATTGTGATATTATTTAAGACAGTAGTAAAGTTTTTGGTGGCAATATCGTTAAAAATGGGTGACAATTGAAGCTATTACTTGCTGGATTTAGAGACCGTAGTTAGAACTTGGTCACACCAAGTTTGATTTAAATCGTTTTAACAACACTGAAGATTGCAATAGAATTATATTTTGACCATGAATGCAGTTGAATAAAGACATATTTCTTCAAAATGTTTATTTCTTTCGCTAAAATCCACAACGAAATTATCTCCTTCCACTACATGAAGTGACTTGTAAAAACGACTATATACTAAACAAAGTTCGAACATAACAAAACCAAAGATTAGTATTTCACAGACATTTGTCAAGTTGTTCATGAGTCGTGTGTTTTGCACTGTCATAAAAATAATGTAAAAGTAATAGGAAAAATGTTACAAAACACTATTCTCGTGCAAAAGCGATGTGCCAATATCACTAAAATTATAGCATCGCAGCTTTGAAAATAAAACTATTTAATGAAAATTAGAGACACTTGAAAAGTTTTTGAGGTATGGAATTTAAATTTCAGGGGTTATTTTTCAACGTGAGACTCCAATGAGTTTATTTAGTGCACACAGGAAGAACTACCAGCATACCATTTTGAAAATAGGTTATAAATCGGGTATTGTATTCCTGAAAAAAAGTGCACGATATTGAAACAAAACAGCTATTTAAAAATAATTACTTATTTATTTAACATTAATTTATACCGTCTGTGATAGACATATATTGAAATTTTAATTTGTGGGGAATAATTTCGGCAGTTCTTTAAATATGACATCTATTAGCTTTCTACGCCAAGTGGCGCTGGCAAACAAATTTTCAGGCAAAACAAGCTTTGTATCAATGCATTGAATTCTCGCTATATATATATATATAGTTCGCATAAAGAATTTTATTGAAATTGGTCAAAAGGTTCAGGACTATTTATATTGTCACTATTATGAAAATAAAGTATCTATGCAAATAATATAGATTAATTGGCCTACCAAAGCAGTAGGCGTAAGTCAAATTTGTCGGTAATCGGTTTAGTAGTTCCCAAGACATCATGTAAGAGCTTTATTTGAAACTCACTGTTTATACAGCGCCTTTAGTTTCCTATTACATAAACAATGTAAAATTCTATAACAACTGATGATGCCCAGACCCGTTGAAATTTCGCTATTAAACATTGTAACAGGTTAGGTTTTTTAAAATTATTTTCTGATTTTGAGTGTCTTTTGACCTCTACTCACCCGACACGCTTTGACGGACACCGAACCAACAGTAAGCATTTAGCAATTTGGAGAGCTAATCCCACGTGGACGAGTTATGTGGCAACATAGAATAATCAAATTGCATCTGTACCTAGATCCCGGAATTTAACAAGTACTAGTGATGGCAGGAAACATTTAAACTCTTGTTCATTATTGCAGCTTTTACGATTAGGCCATTGATTTTTGACAAACACTAAGCCAGTAGTAATCGCGCATCAGGAGAGTGAGTGAATAACGTATTATCTAATTCTCAGGTGAACGCTGACCAGAATGGCAGCAACCAATCGACTAACTAAAGACGGTGGCAACAGTATACAAAGAACTGTCTAGCATTGGCAGTGAAAGGCACTTACAAAATTTCTGTGTCTATAGTTATAACGTGAAACGTTAGTGTCTCTAGTGATACCGAGTACATTTTACGACACACTTATTGGAGCACAGCAAATACATCTTACCATTTGTAACGACGGACTTAGACCGGATTTACAATAGCCTGTAACGTCCATCCATCATCCGCCCGTCCGTCATAAGTTCGTCCGTCTCCCAGCCGGATTTACAACCAAACTTCTTACGTCTGTCGTAATATCATTGCTGCAAACTGAAAAATAAATAAAACTGTTTACAAATAGGAAAAAATTCTCCAAAAAAAGTGAAACATTTTTGCGGTATCGTGTTTCTAAGTACCGAAAACAACCATACACATACGTAGCGAAAATTAATCGATGTAAAAAATTTAAATAGCATGTAAAGCATGATTTTATTCATTTTACTATAGCACAAAATGAGCTCGTGTTTCCAAACGTAATTATCAATTAATCTTAAGGAAATTTTCTAACATAACTAAATTTTACAGTTACATAAACAAACATATGAAAACAAAAGATAGTCAAAACCTGCATACACTACACAGCCTTGTAAAGAACTCGCGATGAACGAGTAACGAAACGTGCATGTTTAGAAGGCTGTGATTTCATCCGTTCGTCCGTCAAAAGTTAAAGCTTGCGAAGGTTTTAACGGACGGACGGATAGAATTAATGGCAACTTCTGATAGGCTGATGGTCACGAAATTTACGGACGGATGATGGACGGACGGACGCGACAGGTAGTTGTAAATCCTGCCTTAGTGCTCCGTGCCGATGCCACAGTCGTAGTCTGGGCAAGTTCCACTAGATGTTTGCAGACAGGTTCCAAGTACAGGTGGAAACAATCTCGCACACCTCGACTTAGTGAAGTATAACATGAAAAAGCAGAGCGCCAGGACACAGAAACAAGTAAACATGTTGTTCTGGTCCCTCAACCAGACTCTAAACCACTATCAGTTGACTATGCAAATAACTGGGGTGCGAACTGGTAGATTTACAAATGATAATCTGTTAATATTAAACTACACGTTTATTCTCAACTTGTTTACAGTTATATATAGAATACAATACTGTCAAAATAACATGTATGACTTGTAACAAAGTGTTTGATTGAAGCGTCAGAACAGATTGTGCAAGAAAAAGGAGAAATATTATAGCCGAAATATTAAATTACTTTCATACATAAATGCTCGTAATTCGTTGCGAGTAGCTTTCCCTAATTGACGACCTGCACTGGGAACGGGATTCACCTACCACTGAATGATACGTCGACCACGCAAGAAGCTCCTCCGTCGTGGGATGATCCAAGTGCACTCGCAGCTGACTGGCTGACGTCCTCCGTCACATGGTGTCTCCTGCTCACCGACTTGCAGACGCCCTGCCCTGGAGTCCGTCCCGCCTGAGTATCGTACAGAGTCGGGGCTGACCCGGAACTGTACGTCCCTTTATAGGAGCCCATATGACGTCGTTGCCACTTTGCAAAACGCCCTGTCTTCCGCCTTCGGAGCCGGAGCCACGACCTCAACATCATGGCCGACGTAAAGCACACCTACCGGGGTGCCGCGGGTTCGAGACCCGGGGGTCTCGAACCCGCGGTTCATGCTGGTACCATACCGCGTCAAGCGACGCGGTATGGTACCAGCATGTAGCCCCGCCGCAAGCATGCTAATGCCTGGAGACAGGATATAGTAAACAACCCCCACATTCAGGGACGGGGGTGTTTTACCTGTGGCCGAGGACACAGCAAAGAGTGAGTGAGTCGAGAGACTCGCGTGGCTCTTAACTGCGAGGTGTTGAGAGCCGATGAGGATGATTGAGGTGAGTATGGAGCAGCGCCGGAATGAAGGGGTGGGAGAAACGGGAGATCCCCGAGAAAACCCGCCGACCAACGGCATCGTCCGGCACGATTCCCGTATGCGTAAAAATCCGGTGATCCGGCCGGGGGGGTTGAACCTGGTTCTCCTAGGTGGGAGGCTAGCAGGCTATCCGCTCGGCCAGCGCGTCACCCCACAGCGAAGAGACAGGTCCCTGGTGTGGAGCACCGTTATGCCGAACACATGACGTCTGACCGTGTGCAGACTGCTTGCGAGACAATGTGAGTGAAACAGAGTAGTCAGCGGGCTCCACTTAGGGCTGGTTGCACCAACATCGCCCCCTATCTGAGATCGAATGATCCTAGTTCCGAACCAGAATCCAGTTTGATCTTTGTTCCAATGTAAAAGTGTTGTGCCAACGAAATTTCATGGTTCTGGATCGCCGATTCGTCGATCTTGGAGTGGTCGATATTAAGTATCAGACAAATTTTCCTATTGGTTCGTAATATATGACGTCATGGAAGTAGGCATAGTTTTCATAATAGATAGAACTAGATGTGCGATGTTTTATTTGTTCTAAGTTAATTATTGTTGTACGAATATTACTGAATAATATTCAAGTATATAAAATGTTGTTTTAATTTCCCAAGAAAACAGTTGAACGTAGTTATATCTGTTGGCATATTTTCCAACTACATTTGCCGACTATGGCTGCTGATCTCGGATCGAGATTTCGAACCGCCAATTTCAGCGGTTCGAAATGAACTTAATCTCGATCTCCAGTCCAGTTCTGAACTCGAATGGCGCAACAGTTTTCAGTGTAGAACTTAGATACGATCTCAGATCGAGTTTCGAACCACGATGGTGCAACCGGCCCTTAGAAGTGTGTGATCGGACGTTCAAAGGAGTAACAATCCCTCGCGTTATCAAAGGCTCGCCTCGAGAGACTTTGTCTATTAACGTTAGTTTGTTGTTTCTTTTCAACTTGAGTAATAAGAACAGGTTAATTCTTGAGTAACTTGTGTACAGTTATAGCAGCCTCTTACCTTTCTATAATTTTATAATAAAATTTTCGAAATCCAGTTGTATAGACTGTTAACGGTAAAAAGAGCACTTTTGAAAGCCCTGCTGAAGATCTACTTGTTTTCAAGTTGTATATTCTTTCGCCTTATGCAAATTTAACATTGCCATGGACCACATCACTTTATTCATGCGTCGGTCAGGTGGAACTGTTAAATTATTAGAAAAGTTAATATTCTACGAATATGGCAATTTTTACACTTCGTTGCATTAAAAAAAAACAGAAAGCGAAAGAAATAATTTAAGTTATCACAAATGGTTACCTAACACTTTATATTCGACGTTAAGGTATGAAAGTACTTTCCATCCATCGTAACCAACTTTTCTGGGCGCATATCACTCAGTGCGCCCGTTAAAATATATGCAGGCAGGGGTAGTGACTTTTTTTCTGAAGTTTATTTCAAAAGTGCTCACTTTATTGTGAATCTCTTTGAACGAAATAATTTACGCGTGTAATAAATAGTAGTTGTGTTACGAGAATCCCAACAACTGGATGACAGCCAGCAAATAGTAAAAAGTTGCACATCACAAATGTCGGGTATACTGTTTGCCAAGAAGACGACATTAAATTTAATTGCAAATAACAAAAAAAAATAAAACTCTGGGGTTCCTTTTTAGATACATGTACATGTCTCACTTCCAGTGCAACTTGAATGTAAGTTAACGAGTACTAACGTCAAAACGTTAACAACGTTCTAACGTTTTAGATCCTTAACAAACATCTCGCGTAAAACTTGGTTCATAAGTGAAACATTAAGCGTCTACCGAAGAGTTGTGACAAATAAAGTTGAATTTGGTGTGTCTTGTTTAACCTGTTGGTTCACTATATATATATATATATATATATATATATATATATATATATATATATATATATATATATAAGAAGGCTGTGCGCATAGTTGGGTTTTAGTCAAGCGTTAAAAGAAATCATTATATTTGATATATTAAGTAAAAGTTGTACGACGGTGACCAATCAGAACAGAGATGTAGGTTTTTGTCGGCGAGTAACAGTTATTTATAGCAATGTATGCATCAATATATTAAAAAGGGAAGTGTAAGTTTATTATTATATTTATAAAATAAGTTCATAATAATAAGCTTCTCTGTCAAAAAACGTATGCTATGGTGAAATATGTGCTTTGTTAAGTTTTCTGAAGTTGGGTTTGGAAAAGTTATCGACTAAAAGTTAACTTAAATATTATCAAAAGACGTAGTTCCGTGTGCGAGAACTGCGGTTATAGCACAATTCTTAATTGATAATTTTTTAAAATTATAAACCCGGCTCGATGACGGTCCAGCTGCTGATGACGGTTTGAACGCCATATGTCGCGATTTGCGGCAAGTGTGTACGAGGTGCGCACGTATCGATTCCTCGCGCGCGCAAACTCGAGTGCGTGACATCGCGAACGATGTTTCTCTTCTGCTCGCTGCTTGGTTGGTGTAATACGTCGAGCAGACGCATGCGCAGTGTTACTCTGTGTGTCCCGTTATTTCTGGCTTCAGGTTGCGTGAGACGTAACAATTCTTTCTGGCCGCCCCGACACGTAGCTATTGCGAGTATTACCACCTAAAGGCTGTTCGCGATAAAATGAGCACTTTTGAAATCAACCTTATGAAAAGTCACTGCCTCTTCCTGCGTATATTTTAACGGGCACAATGAGTGACATGTGCCCAGTAAAGTTGGTAACGATGGAGGGGAAGGTAGTTTCATATTAACGTCGAATAAAAAGTGTTAGGTAACCATTTGTGATAAAATTATTTCTCTCGCTTTCTGGTTTTTTCTTTTCTCTTTTTTTATGCACCGAAGTGTAATAATGAGCTGTGTTGTACAATATTTACTTTTGTAATAATTTCACAGTTTCACTTGACCGACGCTTGAATAAAGTGATGAGGCTCATGGCAATGTTAATTTTATATAAGGCGGCAGAACACATAACTTGTATGCAAGTAGATCTTAAGCAAGGCTTTCAAAAGTACTCATTTTACCATGAACAGTCAATAGTTAAAGTGACTCTCTCTGCTACTGTACTCTCTCAAAACTTTCATTTATCGAATTTTTTTAGTCTAATTCTCGAATGAAAGATAGGCTTAAGCGATCACCCGATTGTCTGTCTAGAATGTATGCCCCCCGTCCCCATAATTTTTAAACCAGACAACCGAATTTAACCAGACTATGTCCACGTATAGCATTTAGTAATGACATCGGACTTTTATTGTTTTCTAGTACTTATTTTCAAAATTACAATTTTAAAATTTAGATCACTGTGTTATACATTGAGAACTATTTAGCAAATTTCAACCAAATCTGGTACGTTGATAGTGCGTGATATAAGCATTGAAATTAGAGAGCGATAAAATTATTAGCCCTCAATTTTGGAAGAAAGCGTACATTTTAAAAAATAAAGTTTTTACATTGTATCTCAGAAACCGTATAACCACTTTAAACCAAATTAGGTACGTTGCTAGTGCATTATATTTAAAAACCGGCAATTTTATTGGTGCAAACGTTATGGAACATAGCGCAAATTGAAAAAAAATTAAGCTTTTACATTTTATCTCGGTAACCTCTCGACCGATTCCTGCCATATTTGGTATATAAAAAATAATACTATTGTGAACCATGTTTATATACTCAATTTAAATTCATAAGACAGTTGTTTAAAAAAATGGCTGCAATTTAGATATTTTAGGTTCAATTGCAATATTTACAATACCGTTTGACCAGTTTCGACCTAAATTATTAAGCCGAAAGTATATTTTACATGCATCACATGTGTCAATACATTGTTTCTTTTGTACACCAGTTTGTAAGATAGCGTCACATGAAAATAAAATTTTGATGCTCTATCTTGGGAAATATTTAACCGATTCCTACTAAATATGGAACTCAAGCAATACTACGGTAAGTCATGTAAACTAACATGTTGTAATGGCCCAGACTATTGTTTTCAAAATGACGGCTACATAAACTAATAATATGCTATACCTATGAAACCATGTAGGGGCTAATCAATTTCAACTTAACTTTGTATGCTGGCAGTATCTATGCAAGAATCAAATAGGATAATATATAACCTCATTTGATACTTGGTTTTGAAGATAGCAGTACATGGAAAACTAAGCTTTTGTGTCCTATCTAAGGGGAAAAACATAACTGATGTCCAACAAAATCAGGCTACAAGTTATACATTTGTAGTCCATCTAAATTTATATGACTTAAGGAGGTTGTCACATATTTTCAAAATAACAGCCATGTGATATTTTAGGTTGGTAAACCATATTTCCTAAATAATGTCAGTCGACTTTAATACGTATCAGTGTCTATAATAAACATAGAATGTGCCAATGCATTTATGAAAATAACAATCCATGAGAAACTGAGGCTTTTATGTCATTTTTCCGGGACAGACCAACCGATTCCCACCGAACTTTGCACATAAGTAGTGCTAGAGTAGGCCATGCTTTAAGTGTGTCGGGATTTATTTGCAGGGTAGCATTCACTTAAGTAATGTAGATAAGTTTGTCATGTCTATTAAACAATTAGCTGTTCACAATTAAACTTAGCATGTTAAGAGTAGTCATTAAAAGCATCTTTCGTAGAGTTTTTGTAAGATAGTGCCAGGTGATAAATCGAAACATGTATGCCTTATTTTGGAACCAATCATCTAATTAGTACTAAATTTTGCACTCGAGTAGTGATAGAGTGGACCATGTAAACATGCATATTTTAAGCGGGTCAGATGTTATTTATCAAAAGGGTGCAGTATCATTATTTGGATAACTTAATCATATTTTTTAGGTAATTTGAGAAATATCAACCGAACTTTTTATATCGCCATTATCTATTAGACGTATCAGATATGTCTTATACAGTGCCAGTTTTTGGTCATTTTAGTGTGATAGCACCAAATGAGAAACAGAAACCTTTATGCCATATCTCAACCAGTCAACCTATCCCCAATCCAATTCTGCACACATGTAGTGCTACTGTGCCATGTAAACCTACAGGGTTTAAGTGATTCACACACTTTTTTAAAATGATGCTCCTGTATATATTTGAAGTTGCTAAGCCCAGTCTACCAAAACTGAAGGCTAACTACTACCTAAGTTGATTCTCCGAATCCTCCCTCTGTAATGTAATTGGCTGCATGCTAGAATACGGTACTGAGAATTATGTGTTTGAATCCCAGGTAAGACATGTGAGTATAGGTTGTTCACGGTAAAATGAGCACTTTTGAAAGCCCTGCTTGAGATCTTCTTGTAGACACGTTGTGTATTTTTCCACCTTATATAAATTTAACATTGCAATGGGCCTCATCTCTTTATTCATGCGTCGGTCAGGTGAAACTGTTAAATTATTAGAAAAGTAAATATGTTACAAATCTGGTACATTTTACACTTCGATGTATTAAAAAGAACAGACATAGAGAGAAATAATTTAAGTTATCCCAAATGGTCCCCTAACACATTTAATTCGACGTTAAGATACGGAATTACTTTCCATCCATCATTACCAACTTTACTGGACGCATGTCACTCACTGGAGTCGTTAAAACATATGTTACAGTCTCATATTTGATTTCCAACAATTTGCAAAAAAATAACTTTATTAATAATAAAAACCGTTCTCAGTTGCAGCATGATTATAAAATTTTTGTGAAAAGTAAATTGCAGAAGATTCATTTGCGAACACCTGGCTATGAGCTGAAACACACCATGGATCAGTGGACCACAGTTTAACAATGACTGCTCTAGTGCGTGAGTGAATAAATTGACATATTATGGGCGGCTCTTAACAGCGACTTCTTGCGAGCTGATGAGGGTGAAGTGAGTATGGAGCAGCGCCGGAATAAATTGGCTTAGGGAATGGGAGATCCCCGAGAAAACCCGCCAACCAGCGGCATCGTCTGGCAAGATTCCCACTTGCAAAAATGTGAAGTGAACCAGCCGGGGGTTGAATCCGGTTCGTTTTGGTTGGAGGCGAGCAGTCTAACATTTGACAGCATCGACGGACAAGAGAATATTGATTTAACTATAGCTACAAAAGATATGGAAGGAAAAATTATAAATTGGATAGTAAACCACAGTATAAGCGATTACAACAAAATAAATTTTGAGATAGAAATTGGAACTCAACAGGAAATACAGATAGAGAAAAGATTACATTTAAAAGTTACTAACTGGGAAAAAGGTTAATGAAGAATTTAAAAACGTTGTTAAGATGATAGATGACAGAATGGAAGATGATACAATTGAAGAAACAATAGATAAATTCCAGGAAACTCAAGAAACAACAAATAAAACTATAAATGAAAACATAAATTGGTGGTGTAATAACAAATTAAAAATAATGAGAAATGAAGTAGCAAATAAACACAGGAAATATAGGGGCTGTTGTGAATGTAATGCGAAATTGATTTGTAAGGAAGACTACAAGACAATTAGACGGGAATGTAAAACGTTAATCAGGATAAACATGAATAATAAATGGATCGAATTTGTTAAAGAAGTGGCAAGAAAGGGACCATCGAATTTAGTAGATAAACTGGCAAGGAAGAAGTTGAGGGGAAAAAAAACACCAGTTGCATAAAAATTGGGGGGAAATGCACAACAATTAAGGAAACATAAAAAGTTATGCTGGACAAACTACTACCTAATCTTGAAGGAACAGAAGAAAAATAAATACATACTTTGGAAGAAGAAGAGAGAAAATAACCTAAATAAATTAATGAAGGAGATATTGAAAATGCAATATAAAGATTCAGCGTTAAAAAAGCACCGGGAATCGATCGGAAAACAATCTAAGTAATAAATAAAAGCTGGAAAACAATTAAATCAATACTAACAAGAATTATAAATAAATGCTATACATTAAGCAGATATCCGGAAATATTGAAAACATGAAATATAGTATTTTATACAAAAGTAAGAATAAATTAAAAACAGAGGTTTCATCCTACAGACCAATATGTCTCTTATCAACATTGGGCGAAATATACGAAAGGATAATATAGTAAAATTAAATAAGAAAAAAAAATGCTTCGCGATAACCAATTTGGACTTAGAGGGAAAAAAACCAACAGAACATACAATAAATATGGTATTAAATTTAATAAAAATAAGTACAAAAATATTTGATTGGGATTTCAATAGACATAAGCAACGCATTTTCAACAGTGACATGGAAAGACATTAAAGTACAGATTAGTAAAATACCAATAGCGAAAAAATGTAAAGGAATTTGATGCGACTATTTGAATAATCGGAACATAATCGTACAAGATAATCATATAACATTAATAAGGGAAATAAATCGCGGCTGTCCACAAGGATCAGTAATAGGGCCAAGTCTATGGAATTTAGTAATAAATGATTACGTAGTACAAAACAATAATGAGGATTCAAAAGTTGTGGCATTCGTGGACGATTGTATAATTTTGATAGAAGTTAATATAAGAAAGGAAATAGAAGAACGGACACAAAAAATAGAAAAAACTTTAATATGTTTGAAAGAGAGAATTACTTAAATTATCAGTAGAGAAAACACTTGCCACAATTCTATAAGGAAAATTAGATAAAAGACCACCAATGATAAAGTACGACAAACAAACAATAAAAGTTAAAAAGGAAATAGTATACTTGGGCATTATTTTAGATGATAGATTAAATTTTGTTCCACCTGTTAAATATGTAACCGAAAAAGTTAAGAATATATTTTTAAAATTAAAACAAACGGTATGGAATATCAAAAATTATAAAAATAAGAAAATAATATTTCAGGAATTATACCGTAATATTATACAATATGCTAGCACTTGTTACAAAAATAAAATTTAAAATACACACATTAAAAGAATATTAAGAAATTCACAAAGATATGTATTGATAAAAATTATGAATAAAACACCAAAAATATCATATGTATCAGCGACAACTGTTAGTAAATATATCAAAATATACTATAGTATTAAAGATAGAAATATTATATATCAAATCAAAAATAAAATAGATGAAATAGAATACAACGGAAATACGTACAGTAAGATAGTAGAGCACAATAATATTTGGATTGAAAAAAATAGAAATAATCAATCTATTAGTTTAAAAGAATTGTTAAAAATAGATCTATTAACTAAGTGTTACAAATTGGCAAACAGAGTACGATGCAACAGAAATCGGCCTAAAAATTATATAAAAAATATACAACAATGGTACGAAAGTAAATGCAATATAAATAATAGTGAGTTGAAAGTAATAACGGGGCACTGTCAAATTAAAGAATATTTAGCTAAAATAAATAAAATAGAAGACGACTGTTATCAATGTGAGAAGGGAGCTCAGGCGGTACACCCTATTCTGTACTTGCGTGACATATTTAAAGAAGAAAGGAAAGAGTTAGAACAGAAATTAAAATTTTTAATGACTAATGGCTGTTGCAAAAACATCATATATATGACAAGGAAATTGTATAAATAAGAAATGAAAGTATTAGTAAAATATATGATATGGTAAAAACTATGAATTATGATTTAAATGAGTAGTCTAGGGAGCGGATGAGAGTTTGCTAGAACTAAGGGAATTGTTGAGTGAGTGTTTGTGTTTGTCTAGTGTTTTATCGTTTAAATTAAATAAAAATTATAAATAACTCTCTCTTTTAGATAAGAAACAGAATTTTCAGCAAATACTGAAGTTTTGCAGAATATCACTGGGGAGGAACAGATTGAAAAGCTTCAAACACGAAAAAGTTGTAAAGAAGAACACCAGATCTGAAATTAATGCAAGAAGAATTGAAGGAAATATGGAGAAAAATTGAAGAACAAGAAGGAGGAAGAGAATAAAAAGAAGATAAATAAGAAGAGGAAAGAAAATGGGGAGGATAACAGAGACGGAAAGTAGAAGAACAACATAAGAGAGAAAAAGAGGAGGAGAAACGGCAAGAAAGAGAAGAAGAAAGACAAGATCTGAAACGGATGAACGGAAGGGACTGCGGAGAAGGAAATCTAAATGAGGACAAGATGTGATTTGTGATCATATGTTTGTTAATGTCTGTGTATGTGTATGTGTCTGTGTAAAAAAAAGGGGGGGGGGCGGCGAAGCGCCCTTAGGAGCTCAGCTCCATTCCCTCGTCCGCCGGGAAACGAAGGCTTGAGTGACCAAAAGGAGTACTTCGATGTCCTGGACGATGCTTAGGTTGGAGCAGAACGGTGGGCGAGGGAAAAAAATAAAAAAAACAAACTAGAATAGTAATGATAAGGGGGGGGGGGTATGGAGGCCTTCGGGTTCGTGGGCGGGGTCATTCGACAATTGGGTGACATGGCGGACCGGCCGAAAAGCTAGATAGCTGTGTGCGGGCCCGACGGCGTCTGGTCGCGCGGGCGGATTCGTGGAAATCCCGGTCCCTGGTCTGTTCCGATGGGGGCGGCGAAACGGGAGGGGGGGGGGGGGGCTACTGACAGGATACCCGTCGGGGAACTGTCTCGGTCAGGGCAGAATAGCTCACCACCTTCCTAGGAAGTGTGAATGATGCTTTTGAACGGAAATAGAATTTGTAGCTTAAATTATGGGCGCCCAGACAAACAGCCGCCCTCCCAAAAAAAAAAAGGGAATCTATATAACTAAAATACTGTTTGTTAAATTGTAGAAGTCATGATAGAATTGAACACCGTGGATGGATCTACTGCTAAGTAGGGTTTAAAAAAAAAGTCTAATCGCTCAGCCACCGTGGCCCCCTGCTATAGAGTGTATAAAACTAAATGTACCTACTAACTTCAGTGGCCATTTATTTAGGCATTACTCGATAAAGATAATGTCAAGTCTTAAGGAACTCTTTTTATTAATTAGCTGTCAACTTCATTAGAAGCTTACGTGACAACAGTGTGATATGACACATATGCGGTTATGTTAATTAGTTTTTTAAAAGTTTGTTTCAAAATTACTTACTTTACCGTAATATGCCTATACCTTTATTTTCATTAGCAGAATCTTTCTTTTCCACCATTTTCTCGACATTAATCTTTGCAGCAAAATGGGAGCAATATAACAAAACTGTGGTCAATTTCCTGCATGGCTACTTTTCATAAAAACGACTTTAGGTGCAAGTAGTGCAGTACCAGTCAAAAGTTTAAGACTACAGTGAAAAATCATGGAATTCCATGTAGAACCTAAACTTTTACCGCAACGGTCGTTTCAATTTTTTTCTACTTCTTGGGTATTTATGGACATATTTCCTCAAATTGCATTGTGTTAAGGTATGCAGTTTAGATCTTATGAATTTTGAAATATTGTAATGTAACACCAGAATACCTACACTTTCCTACAATAAAAAAATTGTGTGTTACAAGTTGCAGATATTATCACAAATATTTTTTGGTGAATATAGTAATGTATATGTGTCGTTTTGGAACTATAATGACGATTCCTCAAAAATGCTGTGATGTTTTGTTGCACTATTTTACCTGTTCATAAAATCCGTGAAGAAAGACTAATGTGACAAGGCCAGCTCCGAAAGCTCATATGATTGTCCAGTAAAATATTTTCGAATAACAGTGAAAAATATCTTCTTTTTTTTTTTTTTTTTTTCAGGGATTTTATGAATAGGTAAAACGTGTAACAAAACATTACAACATTTTTGATGTATTTTCATTATAGTTCCAAAATGACAAATATATATTACTACATTCACCAAAAAATATCTGTGATAACATCTGCAACAACTTGTAACACACGAATTATTTATGTAGGACAGTGTAGGTATTTTGTTGTTACTTTACAATATTGAAAAATTTAATCTTCTAAACTGCATTGCTTAAAAAATTAAATTTGAGGAAATATGTTTTTATATACCTAAAAGATAGAAAAAAATTGAAATGACTGTTGCAGCAAAAGTTTAGGTTCTACATGCAATTCCATGATTTTTCACTGTGGTCTTAAAATTTTGACCGTACTGTATATAAAAGGGAAGTCTGGGACAATGTATTTTAAATAGCAGCCGCAGCGGCTTGTGCGGCTGAGCGGCTGGCGGTCTTAGGTTCGACTCGGACGAGCTCTGCAATCTTCGGCTCGTCTGAGGAGGTGCTCGGTAGTCTTCGGTTCGTGTTTGTCCAACTTATCCGAAGGTGCTCGGCAGTCACGCTCTTTAATTTTCTTCAAGGGTATTTTTGTTTCTGTTAGCCATATTTATTTATAGGCAAAACGTACATCTGTATACAAAATCTGACTTTAAAATTTATTTTTTAATAAAAAAATAATAAATTTTTTTGTCGAAATTGTACATAATGTATGCGGGAACATGCAAAATTCTTTCAACTACATTTATAGTCCCTCTCTTGAAGTCTCGTTATTCTCTGTCTCGTTTTTTTTTTCGATTACGTATGCTACTCGGCACTTTTTCAATGTTTGTATACATGACTAAACCAAGTCCATCATACTGATACAGTCAACATGCACGAGTATGATAAAATCATAGTAAGGGTCAGCATCTACCATCACTTTTATAGGCTTAATAAGCATTTATTTAAATGTCAATACTGTCAGGTCCTTGGATATTGGAATGTACGAGGGTAGCTAGGGCGATAATCATTCTTGGTCTTCTCAGACACCAATATTTCCCTCAGTTCTCCTCACCAATCCTCCTCATCAATCCTTGTCACCAATCCACACCAATCGTCCTCACCAATCCTCACCAATCCTACTCATCAATCCTCCTCAGTGCTCCTCAATCCTCATCAATCCTTCTCAATTCTCCTTACCAATCCTTTTCAATCCTCACCTATCCTCATCAATCCTCACAATACCTCCTCAATCCTCACCAATCCTCCTCGATTCTCACCAATCCTCCACAGTATCTATAAATCCATGGGTTTGCCGTCTACCTCTATCCATACATATAAGAAAAACGATTCACCTATTGTCTCCAAAATTTATACAAATCGACAGAATTAATGTGTGTGTTTGCAATCAAATATCTGTGCATTTTAATAATTAAGTCTTTATTAATATTCTTTACGCAGATCTTTACGTTAAACACCAGTACTCAACTATCCATGCGTTTTTTTAATAAAGTCTTTATAAACCTTCTATAATTAGTTATTCACTTTAATTGTCGAGTGCTCAGAGCAACACTTTAAAGTCGTGAGGGATAAAATGACATGACACACAAAAAATAATACGAAGGCCTGCCTGTGACCTCAACTAACATGGAGCTGCAACCTGCATCATCGCTAAGTGTTTGTCGCTAGTGTCAATTCTACGATCGAGTTTTCACATATTATCAAAATGCTCGTCGGCAAGAGAGAACGGACTGTACGAAGAGACGTTTTTCGCGCGATAAAGCATTACGACAATGACCACATGCAGTTTATGCAAGATGATGCAATGAAGGAACAAACTGAGATCTACAAGGGTTCGTCTACTGGGAGTCAGCAAGTGTTGCCTGCAATACCTCCTACTTCATCGATGGGTACTGTAGGTACTGTTTCCGCATACGATTATGACGATACAGTTAATGCTAAATGCGGAATGATTGAGTCGGTTTGTGCGGAATGTACACTTGCAAAACGTTCGCGTGACGTTGGCGAAATTCAAAATAAACTATCATCAGCTCTAACTACTGATAAACCTACGATTCCCGCCACAAATGAAAGAAAACTTGATATTGAGTATGAAGCAGGATGTGAAGACGATCATGAAGACAGCATTGACGCTGACTATGATGACAGTGATGGTGTTGAAGACAATGATGATTCCCTCAACGGCCCCACACATTTTCCCAACGAGTTTCCTTCGACAAGTTTTGTGAAGAAGTCAGAAAATGCCGAGTATACTGACTATATGTATACCGAAGATTCCAACAAACTTGTAGACAGACTTAGATATTTTATTGAGCTGAAAAGAGGTGGGAATTACCCACTCGAACATGAAAGAGGTAGTTGATATAATTAGAGAACTTAAGGATTGGGGTTATATCATATGATGTGAAATGGAATGCTTTCTTCTGAAGTTGTAATTACAATATAGTAATAAATAATTATTATAAAGTAATTGTATTTGCTTCATTTTTTGTGTGTCGTATCCTTTTAGCCCTCACGACTTTAAAGTTGTACTATGAGCACTCGACAATTAACGTAAATAACTAATTATAGAATGATAATAAAGACTTTATTATAAAAACGCATGGATAGTTGAGACACCTTAGAAACACGTAGATGTTTCTACTACCTAGGTGACTTTATAGCGCCGACGGAGGCTCGGAGCGAGGTCTGACTGCAGCCGGACGAAGAGGACGCAAGATGGAGAGGCGAAGGGTGTGCCGAGATCCGTCGTAGCGAGACTACACGATAAGCAGCCTTCGGCAACAGCATTAAGGTGATAACGACCTGGTGACTTAAGTAAAGACTGTAGCTAACTTTGTAATGGCGTGGTGTAACGTAGAGTCAGTGACTTAATAGTTTCAATGTATTTAACTTCCCCACTCCCTCGAGTAACATAACTCATTGTTCAGCATTGTATGTGAATTGATGTAAAACGTTGTACGTTTTGAAGCTTGACAAAATATATTAAAGTAGTGGTAAAATGAGTGTACCGTTTGTATACGTTCCCACAAATATAATCTGTACGGTAAACCCATAAGGCGAAATCGCAACGTTGGTGGAGGCTAGGGCCTTCCCCACCTCTTCTTCGCATTCAAAGCTCCGCCAATCCCCTTTAAATAGCTTTTGCATAAGCTAATGGGTTATAAATTTTATAATTGTTTAAGTTTGAAAATATTATTGTAAGTAATTATAAAAATTTGTTGCGAGGGATGAATTCTATACCACCTCCCCCCCCCCAACTAAATTTGCGAACCCCTCCCACCCACGCTACATATAATAATGCGTGATAAATAAATTTTAATTATATTGCTTTACATTACGCCAAACATTTGATAACATAACGGAACATTTAAATATCTCTGTGTGCGACGGAAGTATTAGGGTATATAGTTGTTTACGCAAATATCTAATTATTTTGCTAATTTAATAAGGTTATCGTCATGTTAATACAGTAAAATATGGTAGGAAATTTTATAAGGTCATAATAAATAAAATGTAATAGCGAGATAGTTAAAAGTCTGCGTAAAATTACGAGTGTAATATTAAAAGGTAAGCAGCCATATGGTAGGTTTAATAGCTGCCAAAGGCACGCCAACAAATGTTACTACGTAGTATTCTGTAGGTCAGCAGGACCTTGCCCAGCAAGCATTTCCGAGTGCGACGACTAGCGCACCGACCATCGCCATATGGCAAGGCACTTCATCTCGTTTATTTTTATTATATGCACATCGGGCGCATGTAGAAAGAAGTCTCTTACCCGGAAGGCCGCACAATATGTGTTGTTTCGCGCACGAGCGGGAAAATTTTAAGGCTAGTTTAGGGAAGTTGACCAGAAGAAAATATACCTTATAGACGCGCTGCTGTCCTGTGAGGTGCATAAGGGCAGTAAAAGCGCTTTTGGAATGTGTCGGATTTTAACTATGGGTCCAGCATACACAATACACAGTTTTGGACAGTATACCACGAGGTTACTGCAATAAGCCTTCTTGGAGTAAGTATGAGAAAGCAGAGAAATTGTTGTGTGTCCCGACAATGTGTGATATAATTGGAAAATGTTTGCTTGACAAGTGCATTAACATTAGAATATTAGAATAACCTAGTTATATGTGTGTTATGGGAAAATTAGAATTATTAGTCCTAGTGGAATACGAGCTCAATAGAGACAAGTATTAGGCGGTTATTGAGTAATTTATTAAATATAAATGCATACTATAAGAATAATGTACAGTAGTCCACCGCCGCGCACACAGAGGGCTTAAGTAAGTAAATCGCCCCGTCCAGTATTTAATTAATCAATTAAAGATAGAAATTAGATATAAGTTAATGTATAAAAAATACATGTGTCCATAGCTATACGGAGAGAGTTAAGTTAAGCAGACTCTAATATGATAATATTGAAGTATGAAGCATAGAAAATTACGTTATATAAGTCTTATCGAGACAGAATTAGGCAGTTCCTCATGAACTTAAAAAAAAGTTGCATAATTTGATGTATCGTTGAACAGAGAATTAAACATAGAAATTTTGAATAAATAAAGCTGTCTGTGCGCTTTAAATTAGAGTCAAGTAAAGCAAGATAAGTAATTTTGCTACACGCACACATATCAGTTAGTGGCATGCGAGACTAGATTTCATGTTATTATTGAATAAAATAAATCCCATAATAAAGAGTATTATGTTCACATTTTAATTATTTAGGAATAAAGATATAGCTGCGTTATGAATAATATAATTTGTTATCAAAGTTAAATATGTTATACAGTCATTGTGATATACAGTGTACGAAACATTGTAGTTAAGAAATGCTTTTTGCAAGCCAGAACTTGAGCCTGAAAACGAGCGAGAACCGCAACGCGATGCGACCTCATTAAATGTTATGAGTTGACATTCCGCACACCTCAGCCCCTCCCCCCCCCCTCCCCCATCACTGTGTCAGCACCTTCCAGCGAGTGGTGCAGCGCGCCTCAAACTCCAAAACACTCCCTTGCTTTTCCCCACGAGTAATAACACTGTAATGCAGTAACACTGTAATGCAATTTGGAATACAGATCACGCCTGGCGCTGATATAAGTATTATATGGATCGGGATGAGACGGACAAAATAATTAAATATCAAGGGTGATTACTGAAACGGGTACAGTGCACTGACCACACCCTCCCGCCATGTAGAGAGAGTCCATGGTTACCCACTTGAGTTAAGTCGCTCCAAAGTTTAGCCAGGAGGTCACGATTCTCGCGAGAGGTTGCGAGAAATGGGGATGTCTGACGGCGTAGCCACCCGATCAGCATCACCCATCCTGTTTTACACACGAGTGCAGGACGCCAAGGCTTCGTCGGGAATCGAACCTGCACGATATAGAGAGCCAAACAATTCCCCGTGTGGTACAGGTGCCATCGACCGGAAGGAATTATGGTGAATGAGAGCGTTTGAGAGGGCGTAAGACTGTACTATGGGTCTAGAGAGCTACACAGTACAACATACTAACGAATTTTTGTTGTGGGTACAATTTTATGCTACACAACGGTGCATAACTAAAGACTTTCTACCATGTATCGATGATATTACACGGTAGACCACAAGTGTCCCTGAGGTCACTTAGCAGATCCTGACCTCCTGCTGCTAAAACATTAATAATTCCCCGAATCCACTATTATCACGTATAACAGAGACTAATGAGATAAGTTGAGACAATATTTAAGAACAAGTAATGTTTTGTTATACGTATAATTATAACAATGGGAGAATCTAAGATACATACAAGGCAGCAGAGTTTTAATTGTGCATTGACAACAATAATTTAATTGTGAGGTGATAATAATATAATTGTGAAGAAACGGAGTTTCAATTTGTAAAAAGAAAGTAGTATTTGAATTTTCATAAAGCAGAACTATTATAATGGTGACATTAACAAGGATTCACTATACTGTGCATAAAGGTAAATTAAATTTTGTTTCTTGGTATTAGGCATATTTTGTCTACATAGTAATTAGGCTAAAAGTTAATTATCATTACTTACAATAAAGATAAGAGGAGTTAAGAACTAAATGAAATAAAAATCAATAAATAAACACAAACCTATTTCAAACAGCGCACAGACAGTAAAGAATATTGATAACAAACTATGAAAATAATTGCTAATTTTGAAATGTCAAGAGGTAATTAAAAGTAATAATTTTAACTTGCAACGGATACTTGTATTAAATTTAATAAACCATCTAAACTAAGTCACCACGCCATCACCTTACACGTAGAAAAAATTTATATAATGGGAATTGTAGAGATAATAAGTGAATTCATTTAGAATCGAAAAGAAGTCCATACATTGTAGAAAACATTTTTATGTCTGAGTACTAAAAAATTATTTTGGAGCTGTTTTAGAACGACACACATCTGTAAGACAAAAGTCCGCCAACGTGTTTTCCGACGCCCCGTGCACGGTTACCAACAGGAACCACAGACAGCTGACCCACATGAATGGCGCGACGCACCACAGCAGCACGGAGCAGAACGAAATGCAAAGCAGCGGCGCTATGAGGGCAGTGCGGCGTGGTTTGCGCATTAGCTTTTACATAAGGTAATGTGACGCATGCATTATACTTCACTAAAATATTTTCCACGACACCTCAGCTGAGACACAAACACATACACCAACATTGAACGCACACCTACACACAGAAAATAAAGGCAGATAGCTCATTGCTGCATATTTTGAACAAAGTCAATGAAAGTATAATTTATGAAAAATACAAATTTTAATATTCCGACAATCGACCAATGACATATATTGAAGTAAAAGTACATTCTTTCACAACAAAAGGCCTTCCAATGTAAAGTCTAGTAGGAATGTATGCACAATGCTAGTAAACACTATATTGTACTATGAGTCAGAGAAAATTCATAATTATAGCTATGCCAATGAATATATATGAAAGTGTAGAACAAGAGAATAAATTTTTCACATTAATTAAATATTGGGTAAACTTTTAATTTCAATGTATAGTAGTTATATACAATATGGGTTAATATTTATGAATTTCGAAATGCTACTATTATTATACTAGAAGTGGTATGTTAGACATAAGGTAGACTAAGCATTCAATTCTCAACCTATCCTCAGTACCGCAACGTAGCGGGGTCAATTAGAAAGTTTGAAATTTTGAAAAATTACATGAATAGTATTTTAATAGATACTATGTTTCGGTACGCACATCCCGCCACTATATTCAGGTGTGAAGTTACCTATAGTAATAGTGATTAGCATAAGTTACACGATTAAATTAGAATTGTTTATTGTAAAAAGTATATAACATAAACTTTCCTTTACAGCCAAAAATGTAAATGTGTAAAAGTATTTGCACTCTTATGTAATTAATAATTTGCAATATGACCTAAATCAATAACTAAAATGGGAGATTTTATTACATAATTTTTAAAAGTAAAACATAAAATTTTAATTTTATTGTTTTATAAGAAGTTATTAAATTTCATTATGTTTAATAGTTTAAAAGTAGTGCATACGACATCAAACAGGCTGCCGGGTTCCACATCAGCAATTCGTTGCACAGCCACGGCTACCGCGATCCAGACAATGCACACTCATGAAACTAAGCCAAGTTCACGGACAGGGAAGCTGCCGTTCATTCAGTACAAGAGCAGGGCGCTAGTAGTAAACAAAACCAGTAGTCTGCCCATACTATTACAAACGCCATTCATGTCAAGAAAGAAGGCGAAACAGTCCCTTATCTAATTTTTCCTTGCTTCTATTTATTTTCCTACACTAATGTCCTGCCGTATCGAAGACGTTCTTCAACCGTCCATATTCCCACTGTCGAGAAGCAGGCAAACTGCCCTCAGGTCAAGATGTTCCCGAACTGTTCCTCATCGCCTATCTTCGCTCCCAGAACTGAGTGACCAGCTCTTATTTGAAGCAGGAGGGTGATGCTGCGGACGCGGGTAAGCGTATCTTAGAGCTTACCAAGACGCTCCAGTGGCAGAGAAGCGACATGTATCCAGGGTGAGGCCAGGGCAAGGACACAGGCAAGGAGACACCTTAGAAACACGGAGATGTTTGGACTTCCTAGGTGACTATATAGCGCCGGCGGAGGCTGGAAGCGAGGTCTGACTGCAGTCCAATGACGAGGACGCAAAATGGAGAGGTGAAGGACATGCCGAGATCCGCCGTAGCGAGACTACATGATGAGCAGCCTTTGGAAACAGCATTACGGTGATGACAAGCTGGTAACTTAAGTAAAGACTGTAGTTAACTTTGTAATGGTGTGGCATAACATAGAGTCAGTGACTTAATAGTTTCAATGTTTTAAACTCCCTCGCTAAAGTAAGATAACAGATTGTTCAGTATTGTATGCGAAATGATGTAAAACGTTGTACGTTTTGAAGCTTGACAAAATATATTTAAAAAGTAGTAAAATGAGTGTACCCGTTTGTCTACGTCCCCCCAAATATAATCTGTTCGGTAAGCCAATAAGGCGAAATCACAACAAGGTGGAGTGTATTAGTATGATGGATTTGGTTTAGTTATGTATACAAACATTGCAAAAATGCCGAGTAGCAAACTTATATCTAAAAAAAAACAAACGAGGCAGAGAATAACGAGACTTATAGAGAAGGGCTGGAAATGTAATTGAGAGACTTTTGCATGAGTCCACAATACCTTACATACTATTTCGACACAATATAAAAAATTAATTACATAAATAATTTTTTAATTGAAGAATTAATTTTACAACCTGATTTTTTATACAGATTTACAATTTGGCGTACCTTATGCTTATAAATTAAGATGGCTACCATAAATAACCATATTCTTGAAGAAAATTAGAGAGGCCTAACTGCCAAGCACATTCGGATACGTTCGACAAACCCGATCCGAAGACTACCGAGCACCCCTTGAGACGAACCGAAGATTGCCAAGCTCGTCAGAGTCGAACCTAAAACTGCCAGCCGCCCAGCCATACAAGCCGCTGCGGCAGCCATTTAAATTATATTGTCCCAGACTTACTTTTTATATACTACTATTGAATATATTTGTAGGTAATGTGTGTAATTAGTAAAGACGTGAAAAATATGCGTGTGTGATTTGGGAATGATCTAGAATTGAAATTTTTTACGTTTATGCCAAATTTGCTACTGATCTGCTCATAATTTGACACTCACAGGTTAACGGTGAGCCAATAATTAACGTGCATTAAAATGCAGTCCAAATCGTTGCCTTCCTTTGTGTCAGCATGCAACCAATGATCATTTTGGCATTCTGGATGATCGTTAAAAAAACTGTGAATTCTAGCCTACAGGTTATTGAACTTGGTAATTTTCAGGCCTCCAGGGATTAGTATTACTTAATACAGATTTTAAAGATACCTTTAGGTCTGCAACAGCGGTTGTGATAAGAATGGACGCAAAGTATTTAAAACCTAAAGCCAAGAGCTTCACCCACAGAGCGAAACTCACAATGCTCTCTTTGTTCTGTACTTTCCTCCGGTCGCCAGGCCGTAGTCAGAGCGTACGCATACACAAATACAGTCAGCCGTCGCTAGACATCAGCGATACAGTAAAATCGGCGACTAAGATCTGCCGTCTTTTCGCGATGCCTGGGGCATATAACGCAACTACTGGAAATCCTACGAGTTGTAAGAACAGTTGTACACTTGTATATTTTCTGTAACACGAGCATACTTGTAGCTACCAGCGTAAGATTTGTAACTACAGCCTGTCACCCCAAATATGAAGTGTTTTGTTGTTTTTTAAATATGTCACATATCACGAACATCATACACTTCTGTTTACGTAAAAGTGTCTTCTTTTTGGTAAAGTAATAGTTATATTTATTTTTTATTCAAGCAATTATAACATTTCATTTATGATTGGTATTAATAAAAGCAGAGATAAATTGGGTGTTTTGTTAGTGCCTAGTAAGAAATAGTTCTTATGCAAAATGTAATTAAAGTGATTGCTCACAATTCCGGTGCATTGTCCCTTTGGTGTAATTTTCTCTAGTCCGTTAAGCTTTATTTGCACGAGGCGGAGGAATATCCTGGAAGTACAACTTTAGCAGGTCTTCACAAAAGTTTGAAATAACCGTGAATTGTCTGTACAAGCGAAATTCCATTCTTGTAAACAAGTTCTCTAACACAAACTTCTAAGTATAAATACAAGATGTTTGTAAACTACCTGTCAAAATCAAACCACATCATCTGTGGGCGAACAGAAACAAGAAACTCTAGTCACAAAATGTTCGGAAAGGCCATTTAGTATGTTTAAGTTGTATTTGGATTTCGACATAACGACGCCGGGTGTTCGCAGTCGTATGTATCTGCGTGCACAACGAGTTGCATGATACGAAGGCCGAACTAATCCACAGCAGTGCTGCACGCGTCACTCGGCGCTGTTTGTTGGTCGAATGGGTTGCCGCTGTCCGACACACAGGCGTCACCGCAGTGGCATGTAAGCTTGCGCTACATGGTTGCCTACGTACAGGCGCTAGTCGCATGTCGCACCACCGCCGTGGATCAGTTCGCCTTCGTGTCGCGCAACTTGTTGAGCACACAGGTACACACGGGTGCGGACACCCGGCGCCATTTGCCAAAATAAAACTTCAATTTAAACATACTAAATGGCCTTTCTGAACATTTTGTGTCAAGCGTTTCTTATTTATGTTCACCCACAGGTAGTTTTCGAACATCTTGTAAACAATTGTTGTGTATTTTCTCCATGTCTAAAAATATCCTAGGTATACATCTGCAGTGAAAATTCTATATATTTTCGAGCTTTAATTCGCGTTTACATATTTTTGTGGTTGTGGTAGGTCAATATAATATGGAAATATGCAGATATTTGTGAATAATGAAGACAAGCAGGTATAAGACAACTGCACAGGTACTTGCCAAGAAACAAGTTTGTAGCTGTCAGCAACTTCGAATTTAAAAATAAATTCAGTTTAAGTACTACACAATTCAAAAATGTTTTGGGTGAAATAGCAGGATTCCTTGAAAAAGGACGTAAAATAGATTTTGCAGTTTGTGAGCAGAACAAACGCTCCAAATTGTATTACATTACACTGAGCAAAATGTTTTGTTGAATCAAAAAAAGTTTGTTTGACGCAAATAAATAATTTTTTTGTATAGGGCAGTGAAATATTTAGTTTTTGGAACCAAATTACTGTGTTGTTCTTATTTGGTTCCCCTAAACAAACATCTGGTTGATGAAAATTTAGACGTGTTTGGCTCTCTATAAATTAAACCGTTTTGGATAATATAAAAGAAAGTCGGAAGTCCTACCGCGAATAGAATCTAGATCATCTGAGCGTGGGCGCTACTCGTTCAGGACCTGAGCTAAAATGATTACTAACAAAATCGGAATGTTTTTAAAGAAATACATTTCAATTACTGGACGACAAGTGCAAATAAATGCAGGAGTCTGGAAAGTCTTTCCTTGATTACAAACTATTTATTACCACCATGTGCAAGATAAAGATGTGAAACTGGTTAGAAAATGCTGGAAAACTAACGAAGTTATTTTGTTTCAGGTTTCAGTAACGTTGCTGTAGTGTAGTAGCTGCAGCGTGCAGGAAACCGAACATGTTCACAAATCAGGAAAAAAACTCAGTGTGTCCTCTGTTATCACGAGGATGGGTCACCAATAACAGTGCAGATGAACTTTCAGAAAACGAATGGGAAGATGTCGCCCGATGTCAAAAGCATTAATTCGTGTCATGGAAAGTTCAAGAAAACAGGATATGTTGCTGACTTGCCGAGAACTGGCCGGCCATCAACCTCAGCTGAAAGGGCACGAGCAGCGAGTCAGTCTTTCGCGCGAAGTCACAAGAAATCAGTGCGTAGGGCCTCACATGAAATAACAGATGGCAATAAGTTATCTTCATTAGGCCTATATCTTATGCAAAAGTTTATTATTTCGTGAATACTAAGTGCAAATTGTTCAGGCTTTGTTGTACAATGACGTCACGTGCGGTATGACTTGGCAGTCGAAATATGATCGCTTATTGATGGTGATGATGACTGTCAAACGTGTTGCTTTTTCTGACGGGGCGACCGTTTTTAAGCCTAATTTCCGAATGAAAGAGGCTTATGCAATCACTCGAATATCTGGGTCTAGAATGTACATCCCGCCTACTAACTTTTAAATCCTATAAAGAATTTCACTAAACTACGTCCATATACAGTATTTGGTAATAGCTTTGGACTTCTATATTTGTTTATCACGCAAGATATTTATTTACAAAATGGCGGCAATTATAATATTTAGGACAATATATTACATCTCAGTAACTATTTAACATATTTTAACCAAACTTGGTACATTGGTAGTGCATTCTATAAACTTAGACTAGAAAGCGATAATCTTATTGGTCAGCCATTATACAAGATAGTGCAAATTGAAAATTAATGTTTTCCCATTATATTTCGGGAACTATTTTACCAATTTAAACAAATTATTTATTATCTCAGTGCATGATGGAATCATTTAATTTTGAAACCTGTAATGTTATTATTGCACCATTTTGGAAAATAGTGCAAATTGAAAAATAAAGATTTTACATTAGCCTATAACTCGGGAATTATTTATTGAATGTATACTTTTTTTTTTTTTTTTGTAATTTGGCAGTTATGTTGCAAGCATTGACTTTAGAAAGTAATAATGTTATTCATCCGCCATTTTGGAAAATAGTGCAAACATGAAAAATTATGTTATTATGTTCTATCTCGGTACTTACAGAATAAATTCCTGCATGTAAGCAATACTACCGTAGGCCATGTTCATATACGCAGTTAAAATGGATACAGCACTTATTTAAAAATGGCGACAATATAGATATTTTAGCTGCATTTGCAATATCTACAGTACAGTTTGGCCAATTTCGACCAAAATTATAATGCTAAAATCTTTTTTTTTACCAGAATTAAAGGTGTCAAAACAGAGCATCTTTCGCCCGGCATTTTGTAAGATAGCGCCACATAAGAAATAGACATTTAATGTCATATCTCAGGAAACAATCAACCTATTCTTACTAAATTTGACACTCGAATAATACTACGGTATGGTCAGACTATTATTTCCAAAATGACGGCCACATTAACATTATAGACTACTGTGCCATTTCTACAAAACCATGTAACCAATTCCAACTTAACTTTGTATACTCGCAGCACCTGTGCAAGTAACAAATAAGCCAATATATAAACTAATTTGTCAGCCATTTCGGAAGACAGTACTACATAAAATATTTCGCTTTTGTGTCCTATCTTACACACCAAAGTCACGCTAAATGTTATACTTTTGTAGTCCGTCAAAATTTACATTACTTAAAGATGTAGTCACATATTTTTTAAATGACGGTCATGTAAATATTTAAGGTAATAACTTATAGTCTCGAATAATTTCAACTGAGTTTATTATGTAGCACTCTCTATGACAAACTTAAAATGTGAAAATGTAGTAATGAAAATACACTGCATGATAAAAAGAGCGTATGTCCTGTACCAACCAACAGATTCCCACCGACCATTGCACATTAGTAGTGCTACAGTGACATGTGTTAAGTGTGTCTGGCTTTATTTACAGTAAGGCAGCCATATAGATAATTTTGATAAGTTTTTTTTTACGAAATGTTCGGAAACTACCTGTCGAAATTCAAACCACAGCATCTATGGACGACCAGAAACAAGAAACTCTAGTCACAAAATGTTCGGAAAGGCTATTTAGTATGTTTAAATTGAAATTGAATTTCAGCAAACGACGTCGGGTGTCGGCAGCCGTATGTACCTGCGTGCTTAACAAGTAGCATGACCCGAAGGCGAACTGATCCACGGGCAGTGCTGCACGCGACGCTCGGCGCCGCTTATCTGTTGAATGGGTTGCCACTGTCCTACACACACAGGCGTGACCGTAGTGGCAGGTGAGTGTGCGATGCATGGTTGCCTTGTACAAGTGCTGACCGCATGTCGCGCCATCGCTGTTCGCCTTTGTGCCATGCAACTTGTCGTGCACGCAAGTACATACGGCTGCGGACACCCTGCATTATTTGCCGAAATTTAACTTCAATTTAAACGTACTAAATGGCCTTTCCGAACATTTTGTGTCTGGAGTTTCTGGTTTATGTTCGCCCACAGATGCTGTGGTTTGAATTTCGACAGGTAGTTTACAAACATATAGTATTTATTAAACAACTTAACTGCCTTTAGTTATAGCTAGTATGCTGAGAGTAGCCATTAGAAGTATCAAATATGCTTACAGATATCATATTTTGCCAATTTCTGTAAGATAGTGCCAGGTAATAAGATGTAATATGTTAAATATCAGAACCAATCATCGAATTCTCACCGAATTGTGCACACAAGTTGTACCACACAAGATGTGCAATATTGAAATGCCGGTGGCGTGTGGCCGAGAAACCTCCCCCCTCTGATGTACAATTTCATCACTCCGCACTCAGCACATCTTCGTAGTAAGATTGCAGCCATATTGCAACACAGCAGCCAGTGTGTGCTTTGCCCTAATATCTCCTCCACACATGCTCTACAATCATTTCACAGTCCTGGATTTAAGTTAAAAATAGTTTGAATATGTCCATTCACTTCCTACACTTTATTGACACGTGGACACGGGGTAGAACGAAGTTCATTAGGTCCATGTATAAAGCTTAATTGTGTGCGATGTCAAAGGTATTTTACAATATGGGAGCTATGCTCGAGGAAAAACAATTTCGACTGCATTTGTGAGGGTGCAGGTTACATTTCATGAAGTTGATATGAGTACTTACAGCCAGGAGGCTTCCAACCCCCCCCCCCCCTCCCCGCCAATTTCATTTCACGTGAGATGCGGAATTACCCTTGCCTCTGGGCCGGAGTGGTGACCCGATCCCAGTAAGGATTTTTCCCCTTTGCTCTACTGGTCATGAAGGAGCTTCAGGCAGTAGAGGACTGGACTCTTTGCTATGGGTCCCCCCATGAGAGACAGTAAAACGGTGTAAGGCATGTGTGCCGATTTTCCCCCAACTCTTGTATGCCAATTTTTGTGTGGAAGTGCTTTTTTAATAAAAACTTAAATATAATTTCCCCCCTCTGTTATGTTTCTTGTACTGCTTTATATCTATTACTGTGTGTATTAATATGTGCTCTGAAGTATTATCAATATATGTTGTCGTTCATAACTATGTTATTAATTAAAAGTTCAGCAGTGCGCATACGGGATACTACTACTAATTATTTTTCAGAGAAGAACTTTGTATATCAATACTTAACTGTGTAACAGTTTTCATTTATAGATATTCCTTAAGAAATTAATTTTATTCAGTATCATCAGTAACACACGTTAGCAGTCAGTTATTGCCTCAGAAAAATCACAAAAATGTTTCAAGGATAAATTAAACGCAAGCCTCAGTATAGAAAACCCCAGGTTGGACACACCCACATGGATTTAATACACCCATTGTTATAATTAATCGATTAATATAAATGAAATTCTAAAGTTAAATGAAATAGCCATGCCTCAAATGAGTTATTATGGCCTATTTATTTATTTAAATTAAGATTCAAGCAAAGTGTGTAAACAAAAATATGAATGCATTTGTGTTAATAAACATCATTATAAGTTCCAGAAAAGTAGCAACAACCGTGACGTCACGTCCAATTTTAAAATTAACATTTGCCGATTACATCACTGTCTGTACGTTGTTTTCAATGTACCTCGTAAGTACTAACTGCAGTAAGAGTGTAATAATATTCAACGTGTTGTATGTACTTTCTCTTACAGGTTTTCATAATATTTTTGTAAACACAATAACAATTGTAACAGGGAGAGCAGCTAATTTTAAATATTCCAATTATTTAATGTTTAAAATTATTTTTTCACTTAATTAAATATGTTTTCAATAGTATTTAAAAATTAAAGAATAAATATAATAATCAGATCCACGCCCCATAGTGTTAGTGGCACCACTAGAGCAAGACAGGCTGTCGCGTCGCGTGCCACCATCGAGGCGCCTGCCGCGATCGCGTGGAAGACAGTTTGCACACCCCAGAAAAGTTCAAGTTCAAGGCCGCCCGGCTACAGTGAAAACAAACCATAGCATTTCTCTGGAACCACAGCAAACCTTGCTCGAGGACTGCACAGCACTTCCTTATACCTCAATTATTCGTCTGTCAGTGTTATATCCTGTCAAAAGATCCCTACCGTAGCGATGCGGTCGTCAACCTAATCCTTCTTCATACTGACAAAACAAGAGCACCACAACTACTAGTCCACTACAAAGTTCACCCAGCCTCCAGGGCGAGATGGGGGCATCTCGCTGGTGAATGTTGGAGGAACTGTTACGTTGCGATCAGGCCTTAAGTAGACATCCCTGCCTGATTACACTTATAGGCATTAAACCAGGACGCCATTAAATGCAACAACTTATTGAGAAAAAGCCAGCAGCAGAAATCCCCTCTACCGGCCAGCTGACAACTTAACAAACAACGTGCTACTATAGGCCAACACACGGTGAGGCGCAGCATCTTTCCTCATCCGGCCATCATCAAGGGAAGATTGCAGAATGTTTTCGTCCGATCGCCGATAGCCACTTATCACAACAGCCTCCGGGAATCATGATTAAGATGGGAACCTTCCAGTAAGTCTATCATAGTGGTGGCATGAGTAATCAATAACAACAATGTAAATTAAGTTAATATTATTTCACATAAGCTCGCCCGAGTGATTAATATTACCTTTCTATGTTATTGTATATTCCTCATGTCTAAATAAACCCCATAACATAGAGTAGTGCTCTACCATATCATCTCTTGTCATTCAGCTACATCCGTACCCCTTTCTTGTACGGAGTGACAGAAATGTTACATCGTCACACCATATAAACTTACATAATTTAAGTGGTTCAGATTTTTTTTCAAAATGGTGCAATATAAATTATTATGATAATTTAGTCATATTTATTAAATAATTTGACAAATTACAACCAAATATTTATAGTTATATTATATATTAGGCACATCAGATATGCCTATACAGTACCCGTTTTTAGGCCAGTTTCCTGATTGCAGATAGCGCCAAATGAGAAACTAAGCTTTCGTACGTTATCTCAACCAAACTATTTCATCTAAATCTACCCACATGTAGTGCTATTGTAGGCCATGTAAACTTACATAATAAGTAATTCACACGCTTGTTTTCAAAATTATGCCCCCGTAGATATTTGAAGTTGTTAAACCCAGGCTACCAAAACTTTAAAGTGATTACTACCGAAGTTTATGCTTCGAATCCTATGTCTGTAATGTAGATGGCTGCACGTCATAATAGAGTACGAGGCGTTCTGTGTTCGAGTGCCAGGTAAGGCACGTGTGTATTTATAATTATCTTAACAGTATTGTTATTGATTCTGTTTGCATCTCTAATGATATCACTACCAACAAGATGTCAAGACCCACGTGCCATCTAACGATTTGAAAACTTCATCAAATTATTTGCATCCATGTAAAGGAAAGTAGGCGCATTAGTTATATCGATAACTTATTGTTGTTAGGCGTGTAATGAACCGGCAAAGAATGCATATTATACTGACTAGCTATTCCCCTAAGACCTGAATAAACTAGTTGAAAGACTCATACAGTTGATTAACCTGCAAAAACACAGGGATCTCTCACACATTGATGAGATCTTCAATCATTAGTGCACTGAAGGTTAGGAGTTATATTGCATGATTTGATGAATTGATTTCTTTTAAAATTGTAACTGCCTAATAATAACAATTTTACTTTTGATAAAATAATTGATTTTTCTGTATTTTATTGTCGTATCCTTTTCCCCTCACAATTTTAAAGTGGTTATTTGAGCACACGTTTACCAAAGTAATGGTTTACATACAGCATATTAATGAAGTCTTTAAGTATAAAAATGCATACATATTAAACTGCATACAAAACATTGATGCATTCGTCAAGTACAAATGTGTGTAGAAAGTCGGTGAATAAATGTTTTTATATGTATGGAAGAGGGGCAGACGACAAACCCATGGCTTCATTATGGATTGATGATTGATCGAAAGATTTACAAAGATTGAAAGATGGGTTGGAAGATTGGAAAATTAATGGAAAGTTTGGGAGAGTGATAGGAAGATTGTGAGATTGATGGAAATACAACACAAGATTGATGGAAAGGTTGAAATAATGGACGAAATATTGTAGGATTGATGGGAAGATTGCGAACGATTGATAGAAAGATTCCTGAGGATTGATGAAAAGATTGGGAAACATTGACGGAAAGATTGAGAAAGATTGGAAGATTCATGGGAAGATTTCTGAGGATTGGGGAGGATTGTTGGAGAGATTGCAAGATGGACCGAAAGATTGTAAAATTGATGTGAAGATTTCGGAAGAGTGATTGGAAAATTGCGGATAATTGATTGAAAGATTGATGGAAAGATTGCTGAGGATTGGCGGAAAGATCACTGATGATTGGTGAGGATTGATGGAAAGATTGGAATGATGGAAAAATTGGAAAATTTATGGAAATATTAGAATATTGATGGAAAGATTGCGAAGGATTGAGGTTTGAGAAGAGCACGAAAAATAAGATTGTTTATTACCCGAGCTGCTCTCATACATTCCAAATCCACTGTTGGTATTTACACTAACGTCAAGTAAGCCTATAAAATTATTGGTAGCTGCTGATCCATACCATAATTATAACATGACTTGTGCAGGTGGTTGTTACTCGTATTATGGACTTGGTTTGGTCATATATACATATATTTAAAAATCTGAGTAGCATACTTAACCTACATAACAGTCGAGATAATGAATAATTTACATATATATTCTGACATCGTGTAGTAAGTAGGCTTCGAGAGAGGAGACTGGAAATGTAGTAACTGAATGAGAGAATTAGCATGTTTCCACAATACCCTATGTACGTTTCGGTATAAATTAAGAAATAAATAAATATGTTTTTAATTTGAAAAAGAATAATTAAAATCGGATAATAAATAGATATTTTCGATTTGACATACCTATGCCTATAAAACCAGTATGGCCGCCACTGTTTTGCTCTCGAAAAGCGAGCCTCCCAAATCCTCCCAATGGCTCGATAAGTTCTTTTGGAGGCTGATTCTTTGTAAATCCGAGGTTCGGTGCTTTTGAGAGAAAAAGGGTAAATTTTGAGGGGAAAAAAGGAAATTTTGAGAGACGAAGGGAACCTTTTAAGGAAAAAGGGGAAAAAGGAAATTCCAAGTTGGCGGCGGTCAGCGCCTGGCGCTTGTGCCCCGTGACCTTGGCCCCGAACGAAGCTAAATATTCTACTCATGTTCAGTTATGTTCACTAAACGAGACATTTACGAGCTGCCTGCGATTCATCCTTGTACACAATCGTTTAAAATTAATTTCTGAGGATTAAAAAATATAACTATCGTTGTTATGATATGATGCAATGATTCATCAAGGTAGTTTCCTCGACACTCTATAGATACAAAAGTCATATTTATTATTTAAGACCTTTTGCATCCCATAAATTGCTTGAACTTGAAAGTGACCCCCGCCCTGTTTCATCATTCATAACATTTTTGGTTAATATGCAATTTTTGCTGAGTTTCTAACTGAAAAAAAAATAAGGAGCCATTAATGAGTATCCTCTGCTACAATAATTCACTATTTTAGTGTTATATACAGGTTTTGGCCAGATACAAAACTTTTCGTTGTCATTTTAAGCAACTGTTTACCAGTCAACTATACGGACATAAGGACACAGTCTAATACGGGGCAGACAAGTGGAAAAAAAAATGGGATTTTACATGTTAAATTATTTTAGTTGAGTCTGGCCTACCTTTTACAATTTTGCTTTTAAACAAAAAACTGTTTGCTCCCTCTGAAGAGACAAACCATGCTGCAAAAGAACAACCAGGGGTAAATTAATAGAACTTTATGGTTTTGTGGTTTTGTTGAGTGAAGAGATTTGGGTGGCTCTTAACACGGAGGTCTTGAAATCCGATGCGGGTTAAACGAGTTGAGTACGGAGCAGCGCCGGAATGCAAGGGTGGTGGAAACGAGAGATCCCTGAGAAGATCCGCCGGGCTGGTGCATCGTCCGGCGCGATTCCCACATACGAAAAACAGGGAGCGACCCTGCCGGGAATCGAACTAAGTTCGCCTAGATGGGGGGCGAGTAGTCTAACCTCCACATTACCGCCACCCACGTTTTGCAGAGTCTATAAATATTAATTTACTCACAAATTTATGATATTAAAAAAAATGTCCAAATTATTTTCTTGGAAACGCGCCCCGGGCAATGGACAAAGCATTTCTTTTGCTTGAAATAGATGCCGTAAAAGGTGATCGTGTGACGCCTAGTGTGTAAAACCTTATCCTTATTTCACTCGGCCGGACCCACACCAGGAAGCTGCGTTAGGTTGCCATATTCATTATAAATGTAGCACTTCAGTGAGAAGTAAAGCGATGATTTTTTAAAGCCGTTCACCAAAGGGACGTGACAATATTTTTAAATTTATCGGAATGTTCCGGTTCCTTAATCAGAATTGGGAAAAATAGTGTGTTCTTAACATCGATGGTTACACACTGGGAATATGCTTGGTGTTAACTCTAGCGTATATGACCGTACTGGTGGAGCAAAAAAACTTAAGTTGCTTATATTAAGTCTTAAGGATACCTATATATTTCCTTTACGGAATATTCAAATGGGAAAATCTGAAGTTATGACAGATGTCCAGAGTTACGTTTAAATTACTTTTACTTAAGAGCTATACCGAAGGGTGGGTTTACGATTAAATACTGAAGAATTAATAATTGTTATGACTCG
Organism: Dryococelus australis; assembly: GCA_029891345.1. Taxonomy (NCBI): domain Eukaryota; kingdom Metazoa; phylum Arthropoda; class Insecta; order Phasmatodea; family Phasmatidae; genus Dryococelus; species Dryococelus australis. Next base: position 113,843,203 of record CM056998.1, on the reverse strand, counting down.
TCAAGTACGCGGAAAATAAGTTTTACAGTTTATGATTGATCTAGCAACTGTTAAGTCCAGCCAATCAGAATTGCCGGATACCAAAGCAGTCAACGTAACCTGAAAAAATGGGCAAGAGGGAAGAATATTTACATAAATTTTATTATTTGTGGTTACTGCGTGTTTAATCATTTTTAAAAACTTTTGGTATCTTACAGAAGGTAATGCCGATTCCAAGATTGGGCGTTTGCGTCAATAAATAAGCAGAAGGTTAAGTAAAGTGAATTCAATAACCTCTTCCAAGAAATAAAACATGAGCTCGAAAGCTTATTTAAATAAAGAGGTATATAATTCATTGCATACGATTTCACGATACGACATAACCTAAATCCAAGATGTAAATACAGTTTCCACCAACAACAAATGTCCCTGGGCTCTGATTGACTATTTCGTTATGTCTTGTACAAAATACAAAGATATCTTAAGTCAGGCCAAAAACTTACACAACCCGTCACGACCCACACACGACAGTCATAAACCAAAACCTTTGAACACATTGTTTCATATTCTTGGCATACGGCACACTGAGTCTGTTAAGTCAATCGTAAACCCACCCTACAAGCCTGTAGACACGGAGTTAAAATCAAATAATTGTGCTAAATAAATTCATTCTTAATGCTCCAATTTTAAAGATATAGTCCATTCACTGCCACTTCCGAATTTTGTGAGGCCCGTTGAATATCAACTTCCAGGATATTCCTCCACCGCCTCATAAAAACAAAGCTTAACCGAGTCTAGAAAATTACATCGAAGAGACAACGTACCGCATTCGTACGCGGTCTGTTTAATAATATGTTGTGAAAGAACTATTTCTTACTAGGCATTACCAACACACCTATTTTCTTTATGTCTTTATTCCATTTTATTGAATATAAAATATTATATTTTATAGAAAAAATGTACGTTCAAGTTCAATTTAATCAAAAACAAGATACTTTTATGCTAACACAAGTAAAAAATACTTGTGCTATATAGCATATTTAGTAAAACTAAACACGTTATACATGGGCTGATTTTTCAAAGGTTCGATTTAAAAAGTGTAAAAAAAACACGAATATACTATAACTGTTTCAAAACCAAAATGTATTCAAGGCAACTTTCTCAGTGTGTGTGTGTGTGTGTGTGTGTATGTATATATATATATATATATATAATTTATTACGTACACTTTTAGAAAAAAAAATTAAACATGAAAAGTGGCAAGATTTATTAACGTGCCATTATTCCGTAAGAAATGTCACGTAGAACACATTTTGTTTGAAACAGTTATTTTTAATATTAATGTAGTGAATACGAAACCTTAATGAATTTTAGCGAGTTGATTACAATGTAACATAGTTTGAACACTGGCGAATAAGAAGTACGCAAGAAGACGCATTTTTTCAAAAAATATTAATACCGTTAGGTAGAATTACTACGTGCATTTTGTTTAACGTTGGTAGATATTTAGACACACACACATACACTCATACATACGTACCTCGATATTCTTGAACGCACCTTTCTTCATACAGTTCTGTGTTTATTCACTGAATCAATAATTTGTTCTTGAAGCGTGTGTGGCGATATTCAGTCGAAAGAAAATGTTTTCGTGTTGGGTAGTAGCTCTTCTTTCTCAGCGTCTTCGAAACATGTCTGTTAACATGAAAACTACCAATTTGAAGCAAAGCAGCAGGGGAAAGAAAAGGGGGAATTGGGCGAGACAGTTAACAGAGAAAGATTTTATGAAAAGTTGCCACATCAAGTTGAGCTGTAGGGTAATGGGGAAGGGTTAAATAAACTAACTTCTAACTACCCCCACTCGAGTACGAGCCTGCTCTCTTCACCCCCTCTGTCGGCACTCCGTGCAAACAAGTCTTTCCCTCGCACTTCTCCACGTTTCCCATTCACCGTTCTCCCCCGCTCGTTTTCTCCAGGCGTTTTAGATGCACCGCGCGTGACAAAAAAAAAGAGAAGGCAAGGAAAAAAAAGTGGAATCGAGAGCGGCCAAGAGGAGGAAATACAAAGCTGGTGATGGGTAGGGGGCAGATGGTTTGGGCAGGGAGGTGGAAAGAAAGGTGAGATCCAGTAAGAACAAAACAAGAATGACCCCGCAGTTAAGTGATATACTCGCCGCCTGAAAACATTCGTCTCCCAGAAAAATTAAAGAGAGACCAACGAAAACAAAACACCGATAAGCGTAGAAACAATAGTCGTGGAATGTTTCTATTTTGCGTTCACATGGTTTCATTGTTCTGAGATATGCGCATTTGTTTACTGTCCTGGGGTGATCAGGTTATGTAATCATATCAGCAAACGGCAGTTATACGTTGGCATTTTTACGTTCTGTTTTAAAATACTAAAGGTTGACGTTCGTGTTATTTACTAATTAAAGCACACGCTATTTTCTGACAGAAATTCAGTCTTGATCAATTCTTCCGCCTGAAAAACAAATTTTCATAAAAAATTCTCTAAGAAAAACGTGATGTTGCTTTTCCTCCATCGAAGAATTGTAGGCTTGCCAATTAGCATGTTTTCACCAAACTCTTATTCGAAATTTTAAATTGAAAGTAAGTTTAGTCTTTGAAATGTTAATCAAATGTGAAGAGATTTTGTTACCTCCATATTTATTCTGGAGATTTTAAGTTTCTCTGAACTATGATAAAAATGGATCATGAATTGCTAGAAATGTTTGTGAAACCTCTTAAAATATTTCTTTACCTTAACCATACAAAAAAAGCATTAATCATCATTACTTATTTTCATTTCGTAAATACATGATATTTCTTTAAAAAATTACACCGATATATTTGTGGCAAAAGACATCAGAAGGAAAACACGTATGTTGTCAAAATTCTCAATTATTGTTTCCGCGAAAAGATTTGTAATTACATGCCCACAATAAATAACACGTGGTTTCATTCTATTCCTGTGACACACTTCGACCCTCCCCTCTCTCGAAACGACGCGCTCGCTGCCTCGCCCTCCCTTTCTGCGAAGCCCGTGAATGCTGGACAGCGGCGAGACTAGCTTACGTCCCAGCCCCTCCTCGCCCCTGCTGGAGATGCCGACGAATGTAGCGACGACGCAAGAATATTCTGGTGAGACTGGCTGGCGTCACAGGCCGCCTCACCCCGCTGAAGAAGCTGGCACCTGTAGGAAGTGTACGAATATTCTAGGGATTAGGACTCTCGGCGTAGCGCGCGAGTTAGAGAAAATCCTGGGTGACGGCTTACGACACTATGTATATTGCCGCGGCCCAGTGGCCAGGAGTATTTGGCGGAGGCCATCTGATCAGTGCGCGAGCGAAGTTAGGTGCGGGAAGACGTTCGCGGACGAGTGTTCTTGGTATGAATGGACGAGAGGGCGTGAAACCCGGCGAGTGAAGCCTACTGTGCGTGAGGACACTCGGATAAGTTTAGAACATTGTGGATTGGTGGAACATGGACTGAATTGAGGTGGGACGGAATTGACATGTAATACGGATTTTATTGTAAATATTGGAACTTTCAAATATGGAAGCATAATTTATAAACATAATTAAATCGGTTGATACGCTGTCTATTTGGTCTGATTTCTTATTATTTGATTTCATTGATTTCTTTGTGGTGGTTACAAACTGTATAATTTGAGTCAATAATTGTAAAGAGTAAGAGATATAAATTTATTGTGATATGTTGAGTTCAGAGAATTTTGTTTTTAGTTATTGTAAATATAATTAGGAAATTATAATTAATATTTTTATTTAATTAAGGCCTCCATCACTTAACGAATTTGGTTTAGCCCACTGAATTTAGAGAGTTAAAATGAAACATTATATTTAAAGGAACATGTTCAGACGCCTGACGCAAGCAAACATGCAGTATGAAAGACACGTGCGTGTTCTGTTACTACATCTGAAGTCACCTTCGCATGCGGAGAGCAACGGGGAATGCTACGTACGGATGATGTATTATCTTCACCGGCCCATGTGTTTTCTTAGGAACTGGTTGACCATTGTGACAATTTGGAGGACCGCGAGTGTGAGCACTACAGTTCTTGCTTCACATTGAAGCGGCACCTTTCTCCTACTACTAGCACGGTGATATGAGAAACCATCGCCCAAGATCGTCATTCGCCATGCACTGGTGGGAATGATTGTTATTTTTGGCTGTTACTATTGCAGAAAATGAGGACAAGCATATTATTCCAAATTTAAGGCGAGAGCAATACACACTTATAATATTTCAATTACTATCCACTTAAAAAATATTAATATCAACTTTTTTTGTACATTTTTGGAATTTTATATTAAAGGTCTCCAGAGTCAATGTCAAAGTTACCCAAGTCAAAGCGAAGATCATGCACGATGAAAATGGCCAGTGCATAACTGGAATGAAAGGCTATGAAAAACTGACTAACACTTATTCCATTCTCCACATTTCGCCCTCGATTCTCCCGATCCTCCACGCAAAAAAAAATAAAACAAAGAAAAATTCTTAGAGAAAATTTCAGTAATTAATTTCGTAAAAATCGAATGATATTGAAGCTCAGAACGAAACAAATTGTAGACGACGAATATAACGGTAAAACAATCTTATTTATTTTCGGGACATTTTCCGTAGTAATCGCAATATAATTTTCTCATCACTTATCTGAGAGCCCCGAAAACATACGAAATATCATTTTGTTAAGACAAAAATTGAGTGCTTAAACTAAGTGATGGGACTTATATATATATATACACATAGAATTAAGTGTTGATAAATACTAAGAAAAACACATGGAAATAAAAAAACATTGATAGTTTTGTACAATAATCGGAAATCATGCAGGTGCAAGATGAAGAAATCCGATAATTAACATTGGAAATGTGCTTTATCATGGAAGTTAATTAATCTGGAAAACGAAATTTCTCCTTGCAGAAAGCGAAGGATAGTTAGATCTCAACTAACCGATAGCTCCTCCTGGTCGATAGTGGACTCGACCCTACTTAAAGTTACGCCACTGGTAAGGAAGAAACCTAAAAACTTTTCCCGAAGACTTACGTCTAGTTATCTACCAAAACACACGATCTCTCCCTAGAAATGCCGAGTGGACCCGGAGGAAACCATCCATAAACCATATATTAGTACATCCTCCCGAGAGCCCTATTTGTTCACCGCACGTATGCTTGTTTCTAATTCAAATATAAGAATGTTTTATTTACATGATTTTTCGACTGTGGCAGTCAGTGTCTGTTGATTTATAGGGACCATGCTGACTCAATTGGCAAGTAGATAAATATTCCGATTTATTAGCCCCAAGCAAGTTATTCAGATATATTTATTATATATTGACAAGAGTTAGGTACTAACATAGCGGCTATAGCGTAATTTTTAAAGAGAAGATAATTTCGGATGGTTTAAGGTAATACCCCATTTATAGAAACATGGAAAATTCACGAGCTCGTTTAGCTGCAGGCTAGAATCCAGAATCTTATACACGCTTGTTCCGATGTACAACCGATTCATTTTTTGATGTTGTGAGGGGGCCTGTCTATATTATACATGCTGTCATTTGGTTTTAAGCTGTTAGTTTCATGAGAATGTCTCTTTTTTATGATTTAAAAACTATTCGGTAACGCTGCTGCTAAAGCTGGTGTTGCGGTAATAGGGTACCAATATTAAAATCGTGTGTCTCCAGCGACGTATATATTGCATATGCGCAGAACGCAAAACGTAATGCGTTATACGCTGAATCTGATGTATTCCTATAAATTACGTCGCTTACGCTACAGTTGGCCATTCGTGGCAGTTGCGAACAGAATGTTTTCAAATGAATTTTTCGAATTGTTACGATAGTCTATTCACGGCTACTTCCAACTTTCCTGAAGCCCTGCTTAAGTTCTATTTTTGTAATATTCCTCCGCCTCGTGCAAATAAAACTTAACTTGAGTCTAGAAAATTACACCGAAGAACCAATGCACCGCATTCATGCACATTCAGTGTGATAATATTTTGCATAAGAACTATTTTTATTAGGCACTACCAAAACAGCTATTTTCTCTATTGTTATTTATTTTAATTATAAATTAAATATTATAATTAATAGAAAAAATTAAAGGCAAAGTTGACTTTAACAAAAAAACCGGTACTTTTATGTTAACACGTGGATAAAACGATTGAGATAAATGACATATTTAGGAAACAAGCAAACACTTCATACATAGGGTTAGTTATCAAAGGTTTGATTCAAAAAGTGTAAAAGAAATACGAATATACTATACTGTACCTTCCCCATGGTACCTACTTCAAATACAGTTAGATTCACTGCTGCATAGGACGAACATTTGAGTCAGTTGGCCGCTGGGCACCCATTGTTGTGCAATATGGCGGATACCTACTTTAAGAAGACTTTGAAGAAAGAAATAACATGAAATGAAGTAGGAGTAGGTTTGGATAAAAGCTGCATGTATAATATAGACAATAATTATGTAACTGGCTGTAAGCTCAAGGAAGGCATATTCGAAAGAAGACAATTCTGACTTTTAATGTAAGTAGTACTCACCAGATACAGACAGGCATACCAACCTCATCGTTAAAATTATCTGTAGGGAGATGTTAAGAAAGGCAGTTGGCGTGTTTTCATAGCGGAAAACACGGTATCGCGCACACACAACCCCACTATAGCGTACCAGACGATGCACAGCCTGTTGCACCATGTGCATTATGCCGGCGTAGCCAGTATTGCGTCGATGTTGTGCGCCTAGCGTTTTGCTTTCTACGCTGCGTAAAATATGCGTCGCTAGGAAAGCGCGACATAGAATAAAAATGTCTCTCAGAAGTATGTACAATCGTGTAAGCTTTTACATCTACTGTAATGTCGGAAGCCAATTATGAACAGTAATTCCAAGCTTTTATACATTATTAACCGCGAGAAGTTAAAAAAATCAGCGGCATAATGAAATAAGTTCCTTTACTTTATGAACAGTAAAGTAAAAACTTGCTTAGTAGAAACATTCCTTATTAGAGGCTGTTCACGATAAAGTGAGCACTTTCGAAATGAACCTTATACAAAAGTCACTGTCCATGAACGCATACATTTTAATGGGCGCACTGAGTGACATTTGCCCAGTTAAGTTTGTAACAATGGATGGGAAATAGTTCCATACATTAACGTCGAATAAAAAGTGTTAAAATGATAAATTGAATTATTTAATTCGCTTTCCGTTTTTTTTAATGCATCGAAGTCTGAAAATGAGCATATTTGTACATAAGGCCGAAGAATACATAACGTGTATCCAAGTAGACATTAAGCAGGGCTTTCAAAAGTGCTCAACATAAACAGCCTACAGCAAGAATTTCAGCGTCACACTACAGCCGCGCGTGAATACCAGTCAATGGGACCATGATAACGTAAGATCGTATGTGCGGCGGAAGGGTACACAGTCTATAGACAGGATAAACTAAGCAAAGCTCTCGGAGCTCGATTAAATGCAGACAAGAAAAGGTACTCACTCAGAGCTCCCATGCCTCAGACTATGTATGGTCTAACAAGCAGAATACCACAAAACTTCTCCGAATAGTAGTCTTTCCCAAAATTGCCATTACTTGACTCATTGAGCTCTTTTCAAATCAAGACTTGAAAAATGCCCATGCCCTTTTTTGCGTACAACCCGAATACTTCGAGTAAGGTTGGAAGAAAATAGCGTTTAGTAGACTTTAGTTATCACTGAAAGTATACGAGTCAATTAGTGGCAACTAAAAGACATCTGTTTTTGTTTTATACACAACATACTGGTGTGGTTGAAAAAATATTTCGATTTTAACAAATCACGGCGTTACTTGAACGAAGCTTCCACACTACTCATGCAGAGAACGGAAAATGTTGTTCTCCGCACGTTTATATCGAATCCCACGTGATGGACTGTAAGTAGATGATAATTGACAAAGCGAGACCACAGACCCCAAATTTTCAAACCTCACTTTCTGCGTACATTTGCAGTGTATTAACAGGACTAAAACCCCAGTTTTTTTAAGGCCAAATCTAAAAAAAAAATGTAAACCAAAAACCAAATCTTATCAGTCGACTGAACTAAATCATGGGAAAAAACGACAGCACTTTAACAGAACAAATAATTACAAATCAGCTGAATGGAAATTATAAAAATATATTTTTTTCTAAATGAATAGTATCTAATATAAAATGGAGAATGACAAAACAAAAATGTTCAAAAAACGAGGAAGAAAAATGTAGGTGAGTGTTACTTTAAGGGAAAAAAATGAAAATATAATTATGACAATAAATGCAAAAAAAAATGTTCAAATGAAAAACATAAAGAATATGTTGAAAAAATAAAAATCACGTTCGGGAACATCAAAGACTGTCATGAAAAGTATTATAAAAGATATAATAAAGACAGTGTATTCAAAAAGTACTGCAAAAAGGGAAGATGCAAATGTTGTAAATTATTTTATGACTGGAAAATATGTGTCTAAAACCTATATTGCAAAACACAAGAAAGTAAATTACATAATAATATTCCAAATCAATGCATACTCATATCAGATAATCGGCGTGAAGGAAGTAAATCATTAGTTCCAAAATATTGCTTTACAGAGGTAAACATATGAATGCATGTACTGTCTGTTTAAATTGATATATAAAAATTACATAATAAAAATAAGCAGAACGAATAGAATAATTTCATATCAGCATGAAAAAAGCATATGCAAAAATGCAATTTTCTAAAGTTTGGTTTATTTTTTATTCTAGCGAATAATTTTTAGAAACTTTCAATACATTATTAATTCATAAATTCGATTACATCTTCAATTTAATATTATAGCGTAATGTATCTTTCATGATTCTCTTTTTCAAATAATAATAATTAAAGTTTCTTTCACTAATCAATACCACATTAAACAATACAATGCTCGGGAGGATTTGTTAAAACCAACATGAATTTTCATACTTGTCTTATATTTAAAAATCATAGTTTTTTTATATTAGCAGTCAATAATGTAAAGCACTCTCATGAAAAACAAAGAAAAATATTCTTTAGAGCTCAGTACAGGGTTATACTAAGGTTCATTATTTCGATGAACTGTGTCACTTTTTAGTTTTGAATTTCTAAAATCATTAAAGGCCAGACAAAATTTATTACAAATAAAAAAAAAGATACAGCATGATATTGCTTATCGTGATTACGAAAATTTAGAAACTCCACAGTAACCTGATAAAACTTAACAAAAGAAGCTAAAGTAACAAAATCGACAAAAAGTGACAAAATTGACAAAAAGTGACACAATTGCTTCGGCAACTGTTCATAAACAAGTTTCAAAAAATGAAAATTGGGTTCGGATAATAAAATGGATTAAATGGTTTATCTGAACCCAATTTTCATTTTGCGAAACTTGTTTATCAACAGTTGCCGAAGCAAGCAATTTTGTCACTTTTTTTGTCAATTTTGTCACGTTTGTGTCAATTTTGTTACTTCAGATTTTTTTAATTCGTTTATCGCCCTTTTCCAAACGTTTATTTAAATTTGTAAAAGGGACATAATAATATAACTCGATTGATGTATTTCAGAGAGATTTAAATTATTTTTTGTACAATTGATTAATTCTTTTCCATCATGTTCAGAACCCCAAAAATAATTAGGAACTACATTTGAAACTCTTGTTAGATATGGTACCCCTTAAAAATTATTGACCACGAAATCATCAAATTCATTTATTATTCACCATATTCATAATGCTTATTTTTTCATTGTAATAACTCTTATTTTCAACACTTTCTTCACTGTGGATAGATAATAATCAATAAATTAAATGTCTCAAATCATCCGTCCATGCATATTCCTTAGGTAAAGTGGCCGCAGTGGTGTAGTGGCTACACACTCGCCTCCCACATTGGCGTACAAGACTCGAGTCCTGGCAGGGTCGCTCCTGTACTTCGCATGTGGGAATCGTACCTGACGATGCCGCTGCTCGGCGGGTTTTTCTCGTGGATCACACGTTTCCTTAGCCCTTTCATTCCAGCGCTGCTCCATACTCACCTGGCTTCACCCTCATTGGCTCTTAACACCTCGTTATTTAAGACCCGCCAAATCTCTCCACTTCACTTTAGGTAAGTTACTATATATATACATTCCTTCGACTGCTTTTGGTGTTCCTGGTGAATTGGATCTTTCAGGTATGTTTGGTACAGATCTTGAATGTAGTCTTTTAAAATATTTTTCATAAATTACTTTAATAATATTATAATATTTCCAACTTGCATTTCAAATAACTTGTTTATCATGATCACATTCTTGAAAAACAGCATTTGTCGACATAACTATTTCAATGTAATTATCATAATTATGTTCATGTTCATTTTCGTATTCATAATTATGATATATAGTTTTATTTATTTTCAATTAGGAAAATATAAGATAATTTTATTTATTCATAGGTATTATTTATTTCCCACGAATAGTTTACTTTCGGTATTCACCTCAGTGTCACCAATTTTAAAATTTCTGACCATTACCTCTTTACTTAATTGATATTTTTCATTAATAATGTTAATATTTTCAGAAATTTCTTTATCAAGGATAATGGCAGCATCTTCATTTAATGGCTTGATTCTCCATTGTTCTTCAAACTACTCCATTTTATTTAAATATACTCTTCTTTCTGAATCTGGGAAAAATTCAATTTCAAATGAAGTTTTATTTTGTGTTTGTGCATAATCTAATTGCCTTTGCTGCAAATGGTACAAATGTTGTCATTAAACTCTTATTTTCTTCAGCTACTTTCTCTACCTTTCTACCAATATTTTGTAATTCGTGGATTAAACGAATTTACATTTTATTTCTTTCATAATCAGTTTCATGGCTTTTATTTTATAATTATGGTACTTTATTTGCTGATGACATAGCGATACTCAACAACAACAGACAAGTAGTACAAGAAGCACTGGAACAATTACGTCAAATCGCCGCCAAAACAGGCCCTCAAATTTGGTATGGAAAAACGCAGTACATGGAAAAAAAGAAACAACATACAAACAATACACACAAAATACGGAAACATTAAAAAAGTTGATAAATTCAAATATCAAGGAGAATACATACAAATAGACGGATCGGACAAGGCATCAAATGTGGAAAGCTCAGAAAACTTCAAAGGGCATACAGACTCACATGGGCGCATTATAAAAAAAGAAATATATCAAGAAAGGCCAAACTTAGACATTACAACACAGTTGTACTTGCAGAAGCACTGTATGCATCAGAAACGACCACGATTGGGGCTTCAAGCATAACAGAAGTTGAAAAAGTTGAACGGAAAATCCTTAAAAAAATCTTAAGGAGCAATACATAAAGAAGGGTTATGGTTGAAAAGACCAACCAAAGAACTATATGAACATACAGATAGACTCACAGACATGATCAGAAGACGTATAATACCATTCTACGAACATATACCGAGAATGAACAACACTGGACTCACAAAGAGGATCTTTGATGTGGTGAATGGCTCAATAAGGAAAACCAATTGGTTCCATGAAATAGAAGAGGGCCTAAATATTGCAGGGATCAGTAACGAAATGACAAGAAAAAGGGAACAATTCTGGAACAAAATTATGAACACAAAATTCAAAATACAGAAGAAAACTGGAACAAAATGGACAGAACAAAGGAAACAGGAAAACAGTGAACGAATTAAGAGGTTTCGGGAAGAGAAAAGGAAGAGGACGAGTAAAAACTGAATAATCATTAATCATTTGAGTTGAAACACTATCCTCGAAGCAATAATGACAAATAATAAATATAATATATGCATATATGTATACATACACATATACATTTCTATATTTGAAACTGATAAATATTTAAGAAAATATCAGGATGAGAAAAAATTATTACCTAAACTCAAAAAGTTAAACACTGAAAAGAGAGAAAGTGGATTACAGCATGGTGGATTTTAACCATTTTCGATTCCAATATTAGGTGCAGGTAGTTTTAGCTGTTGGGGCAAGTTCTATGTACAACATTAATGCAACTAACTAATAATAATTGTCATGTAATCTATTACATGTACTTTAATTAATAATGTTTATTTTAAGTGATAGTTGTTTTTTTTATCATTTTATAATTATCTCGTCATTTATCTGATTACAGAATTAGTTTTCATATTATGTTAAGTGTATGCATTATAAAAGTCTTTCGCGTGTTGAACAATTTGTATAAATGAGGGAACGGCCTGCCATTTCCGGCGCACGTTTGGTCCAGACAGCGAAGGAGACTCTCACCCCTCCAACCCTTCAGCGGCTGTCAAGACCTCGTTGTTAAGAGACACTCAAATCTCTCAACTTAACTCCTCCCCTCTTGTTTCTAACCCCCGCTTGCCATGGAGGGAGAATTTTTGTTTTACAAATTATTAATAGGGAAATGTAACTGGAGTACCTAATTCATTATATAAGTGTAATTAATATTTTAATGAAATCTGGAACATGCTTACTGTAAATGCAATTGAACAACAAATGTCTATAGAATATTGGCAGGTACATGTGGCATTCCCGAAGCACTGAAGAACTATGTAAGGTATGGAGGGGAGGACCGCCCTGCCCTGGTAGGGGTGAGGCGATACTCGTGCGCCAAAGTGGGGCTCAGAGATTTTTCGTCGGCGCCATAGAGGTGACTTACCTAAAATATACACGGCGAACTGAGGTCCAGGCTTCTCTGAGAAGAAGTGCTGTGATTATGGCCGGTGTTAGGTTAAAACATTCATCGCTATGATACGGTGTACAGAGGCATGGCACATGACCGAGAAGCGAATGTTGAACGTGGACTGCGACCATAGCAATTTAGCAATTCCTTAGTTAAGAGTATGAAATCAAACATACCCAGTCGTGTTGCTTGGGATTGCTAGTACTGTTATATATTTTGTAAATATTGAGTGTTCGAGCTAGCAAAGGCATAACCCATTTAGACAATAGACATTAGAGCAATTAATAGGCAATATCACTGATATCTTGCTGTAAGCTGAGTGCCACTGCCAGAAGTGACATCGCAGAATATAAAATAATTGGAAGAACAACAAAGATATAACTTAGCTATGGAAACCAATTCCGTTGGCGAAGGAGTTACAGAAAAAAAAAATAAAAATAAAGAGGAAGACCTACAAAACTGCAACAGCCTTATCTAACATTAATATAAAAATTTTGTAAAAAAATTACATTTAACATTTTAGAGGAGTTTATGTGATAGACAAATAGCGAAGTAAATTAACAAAAATTAATGAGCTATCATTAACTTAGACAGTTCATTAAATCCTGGCACCCACTGGGCTTGTAATTATAAAGACGATAATGATGTTAAATACTTCAATTTATTTGGAGGTAACACACCAACATAACTAATCAATTTCTTCAAAAATAACTAAAATTATTTTATTGATTATAGAATACAGACCTTTGATCCAGTTATACATTGACATTTATGTTTAATTGTGTTAGGGTTGTTTTACAAAAGATGCACATTTTCTAGTATAATTTCTTTACTACTAAATGGCAGATTTATTTGGGAAACCATTTTTAGAATCTTTAGGTAAATATTTTATGTATAGTAAAAATGTCGATCCCGACTCCATTCTGAATACTTATGCTTTAAAAAGAGACTACGTAGATTTAAGAAACAACACTACAGTGTCTGCTTTACGGGATAAACTTAGAAAGGGTTTTTTTATCCTACATACGATTATACACCTGTACTAAATAAAAAAAAAAAAAAAAACAAATATTGCTAATCACACTGCTCCAAAACTATGTGGTTATTATGAATTAATTTCGATCAAACAGAACTAAAATCATAAACCTAACAGGAAAACTAACGCAAGGAGAAACAGGTCAAGTATTTAAGTTACAAACTGCATTAAATTATTTTTTTCTTGTTTTTGTTTGATTGCACAGTTTACAGAATTCTTACAAATATTCATGATTTGTCAATCCTAAGAATTATAAGAACAAATCACAATACAGATTTTATGAAACCATTTCCGTAGAAAATGGTGACAAATTACTTTTAAATACGAACATTAAAAATTGTAAAGTGTGTAAGGAGTTCCCTTACAGTTGGTTCTCACTTATCATTTCGCTCAATATTCATTTTTTTCCATAAAATAGTTCACATTTTCATCGTATTTTGATCCCCTGCTTAAATATATATTTTTAATGTCTTCTAATTTTGTTAAATAATTGTGATAAAGTTACAGTATGAACACTTGAAAACTATTTATAAATTTTACAGTTAATCTGTGCCATTTATGCTACATGGAGAAGTGCAGATACCGTGGAGGTAACCAGACAGAGAATTTTGTTTTTGCTTGAAATGTTTTGTTTGAACATTAATTGAGAGGGCACTAAATGGAGACTGCTGTAAAAATGTTTGTTGGAATAAGTATGTATTTGCTACTAGTGTCTTGCCGAGGAAAAGTATTTGTGGATGAAGAGGATGTCCTGCAATCCTGGAGGGTATTGTCCACCCCTGATGACGACAACATCTACGTGTTGGACCGATGTTGCTGTCGAAGTTTCATAAATTTTGGTTTGGTGGACCTTTGACTTTGATGGCAACCAGATCTGCATGACTTCGTGACTACATTACGTCAAGTAAGGCGTATATTACCTTTAAAGTTAAACATGGACCAAATATTCAAAATGAACTTTTGTTTCAAACTTCTCCAGCCAGTGATTCTTCAGAGTGGCTTAGTCTCATAAGTCCTGATCATTATTTGATGTGAGGCTTAAGGTCACACAATCGAGAGTTTTCGTTGTTTTGTAAGACCATGCAGTTTCATGGACCATTTGATCGAGCTCAATATTCATTTGCATTTGTTCGTCATCGAGTTATCATGGAATATTCAGGGAACATCCTAAATTCTATTTCTAAAAGTAATCATATTCTTATTATCATCTTATTCATTTTCTGACAACAGGTAATAGTTCTTTCTTCTTTGTTTTTTTTTTAGTTGTAGGATTGAAGAGTAGTTGTGACATGTTGTCCTGTGTAGTGTTAGAATTGTATAATCATTAAAGCTATAAACTTGATTTTTACATGTGCTTTCTGTAGGTAGAGCATATCTTAAGATTGAACTATTAAATAATTACTTGTACAAATTTCTGTCATTATGACCCTAGAAAGCATTATGATTTAAGGTGATAATTCTGAAGATAAAATTAGTTTCTTCATACTTTTTCTTCAATAGAACTACCAAGTAGATGTTCTCAAATATACATGTGAAAAGGCGCCCATATCTCTACATCCATGAACTACACTCTTATATATAATTCTGTATGAAACTCTACAAGGGATTCGAAATAAATGTAAGAACATTTGCTGTATTCAAGGAAATATAATAATTTTATCTTATTAAATGGAGAATACTTGGTGTTTGAAACAAGAAAAATACTGAAAATAGTACAATAGTATTAGGAATTACGAAAAATGGTGTAGTTGATCAGAAATGTAATTCTACAATATGTAAGACTAAAAAAAAAAATCAATGTTCATCATAAATAATCTCATTTGTGAGGGCATTATAAATTAATTATATAAACCTGTTTGAAATAATTTTCCTCGAGGAAAAGTGATTTCATTTGGTATCGATGATTTATGACAAATTAACCTTGTTTAAATGGATAGTGAAAGTTTAAAAGGAATATCATCTACAAGTAAAAAGGTTTAAGTATATATTAACAATCATTGATGTTTTCCTCTAAGTAAACATTCGCTAAACACATTAAAGATAAAACAGAGGAAAATATAGAAAATGTATTAGAAAAAAGGTATTAAAAATAGAAAACCTTACAATTTACAAAGTGATAGTGCTAAAGTCTTTTACGATAAACTGTTTAAAGATGTGATGAAATAAAGAAAAGTTAAACATTAGTCGACATATTCAGAACTAAACGCCAGTGTACCTGAAAGGTTTGACAGTTCATTACAAATTAAAATGTGGAAACATTTTATTTTAATGGAAATTATAAATAGTAGCAATTTTACAAGATTTGGTAAAAGAATACAACATAAAACAGATAGCTATTGGAATGAAACCTAAAGAAATAAAAATAATGAACAATCATTAAAAGTTCCAGGGTTCACAAACATATATAACCGGAACTCAAATACAAAGTGTTTGTTCTATCAGTAAATTGAAAAGAATTTTTGAAAAGTGATACACTGATAATTGGTCAACGGAGTCGTTTACTATTTATGAAGTTTTGAGGCATGATGTACCAACATATTTTTTAAATGATTCAAATGGTGAAGAAATAAAAGGTTATTTTTTATGAATAAGAACTTATGAAGACTGAGTATCCAAATGTATACTTCGTTGAAAAAGTAGTAAGGAAGGAAGCACATAAAGAGTATATAAAATTGTTAAGATTTCATGGTACATACAATAGATGGGTGAGTAAAAATTATTTTGTTTTGTAGAAATTAAACCAGTTATAATTTTGTGAAGTTCATTAATCACTCCTAACGATTCAATTTCTGTAGAACTTCCAACTTTGATATGAAAGTAGTTTCCACAAAATGTTATGTTCTCTTTGAAAGTTTCTTTCATTCTTTGGTACAAATTAACAGAATTTGGATCATCTTCAAAGTATAGAATTTATTCACAGCTTAGATGAAGATCTTGGATAGTAAACCAATGCATTTAAGATTTTTCTTTGGGTCCTAATTACGTAACAGTATACGTAATTATCACCATCAAACAACCTCAAAATCATGAAGTTAGATCTTGAGTTTGAGATTTTTGTTCGAAGAACTTCGTTTGATTAAATTTACCACCTTTCTCGTGAATAATTCTTTCAGTAACATTAAATGTGAATGTGATACCCCCGAGACTTGAGAGGAATGACTTTATCAGTAAATGGTTTTTGTAAATTTTCGATGTGATTTTTGAGTTTATATCCAATACTTTTTCTTACTGATTGAAGAATTTATGATTTAGAATGATGAAGATTTATGAGTAATCCATTTTAAATACCTTCGCAGCTGGAAATTTTGAATTTGCTATTCGGTCATAAAAAATCATATTCGGTGATGAAAATTACGTTATTTTAATTAATTCTTATTCCTGTGAGGTAGGGTTTTATCTCTAGAAACAAACACCATCCAAAAGCAAATTTATTATACTCAAAATATAAGTAAATTCTATAGTTCCCTATTTTGTGTTGAGTTTACGTTTCAAATGTTCATTAACATTTGTTATTGAACCTATTGTATCTTGCGTATTATAATTTTTACTATATTGAAATTTAAGTTAATTTTTTCTACAATATTATTAATTATTTCGTAATTATGAACAGTTTTAGATTTACCCAACTCAATTTCAAGACATCTTTTGTTTATGAAAACGGTATATTATTGTACTTTTTTTTTGTTAAGAGATTAGTGTAAAATCCTGGTGGTAGATTGAGGGCGGTGGGGTGAGTGTGAGGTTATCTTTGTATGTTACTCGATTTTGTAAAATATTTTTAGAATATTTTAGAATGTTTGCGATTGTTCTCGATTTTATGATTGAAAAAAAGGGGGTGAGGTTGTGTGGTGAGGTTTTGGTGGAGTGAGGGTAACGTTAATGTTGTATGTTGCTCGATTTTTAGAATTTTTAAAAATTATTTTAAAATTGTTGTAATTATTTTAAGAATTTTTATAATTAGGTTTTTAAGGGTAAGGAGGAGAGGGAAGGGAGTGAGATGAGGATTGGTGGGGTGAGCGTTAGGGTAACTACGTTCCTCGATTTTTATCATTTGTTTATATTTCTGGCAATTTTTTTGGGTTCAAGGTGAAGGTCAAAGTCAAGGTCAAGGTCACCGAGATACAATATGGTGGTCGGTTTCCATCACAACATGGTCGTCCCAGGCCGCCTCGACAACCGATGCATGATACCTGCGCCAGAAGGGACTTTATGCTACCAGTAAAGTTTATATTTATCAGAGAAGCATGTTTAACTAACTCGTAGAAGAAAGCAAATAATATAATACTAGAACATACTCAGAAACTGAAATTTCACCAATGTAACTGAATATATAATACTTACAGAAACTCTACAGAAGCGTAGATGCTAAACTGCTACGTACAAGAGTAATAATTTTGGGTAAGAATACACATTTGGTTCGGGTGTACAGTTCTCGATTGGAAAGTAAAATATTTTATACATTAATTTCTATTCATGACTCACAGGACTTTACACTCGGAGAAAGATGGTTCCTGGTAAATTATAAGCAATTCAATGTACAAATATATATTAGCTATATTTTATATTGCAGCAATTTCACTTACCCTGAAGGGATTATTTCGTTACGTGCAGTGGAACTTTTTTTTTATAATTTGGTGCGATTGTTTCTATTAACATAAAAGAGGAATTTTCGTCTTTTTGGGCAGAAAATGTTTCATTTTCGCTCTTTTTTTAGTGGTGTTATATGTTTAAAACTTTCTCCAAACCTACACAGTAAATTTTTTATACGTTTTACAAATTATTCTTTGCAAAGTTGTTGCAAAAATATTTCTTGTAGTAGTACGAGCACGATATTGTCTCTTTTCAATACGTTGTTTTAGGAAACGCACAAAACTGTTTATGTATGTCCAAGTTTGCAATAAACGTAAATTCTACGTACAGTAGGTCCTACTTGTTTGTTAAAACTCAAAATGATTTTTACACAGTTTACAGTACCGTGTCGTTAAATTCGTCTCATTCATTTTCAGTAGTATAGCAGTAACTATTGCAGCTAGTTTCCAAAGAATTGGAAGCGAGGAAAAATTATAATTTTTTTTCTCGTGATTCAGTTTATCTGCAAAAAAATTAGCGCAAAGTTTAGGCGAAGGTTGGAAGGTAATTTGCGAGTTCGTGGCCATGGTCGTGCGAGAGTTAATAGTGCGTGGAACTATGTTTAACTTTAAATAGGTTAATCATATTTTTAAATGTTATGGAAGCCAATAAAGAAAAACCAAGAAAGAGCTGTTCTATGTAATTTTTTTTGAATAACTTTGTAAACAAGTATTTTACCAGCGTGAGAAGTTTCTGCTGAGCTGTTTCTCATGCTATGATAATGTAAAAAATTTAAGTACTCAATTGGGCAACGTTGTTACTAGTAAAGTTGACAAAAATTATTATTTATAGTATTGCTCCTTTTCGGTTTTTTTATTCATTTTTGCTTCCAGAAATTTGTGGACTAATGTATTTTGAGTTAATTTATGTCCCAAAGGGTAATCTAAGCTCATGCATCTACGCGTAAGACACTAACTGTTGTACAATATTCCAGTCATAAACTCGACTTAACGAGACTTCCAGTGGCGAACGTACCATTTTATGAAGTAGTAATAAATCTAACGATGTGCTGCGTGTATCTGCACAGCTTCTATTCTGACCCAGAATGCTTGTACATATAACTGATAGCGGACATATCCTCAGTAGTAAGGTATAGAGAAGTCTGGTGGAATGTATTTTAAACGGCAGCTGCTTCAGTTGGGCAGCTAAGAAGGACTTACTACTGAGGACCGCTTCTTCAACGGACTTACGACTCTGGATCGTCTCGAAAGACCTCGGCTCGACTCAGGGGGGGAGAGGGGGGTGCTCGGAAGCCATTGAATCGGGTTTGCTGAATGTACTCGAAGGTGCGCGGCAGTTACTATCAATAGTTTCTTTCAAGCATATACGTTTGTTTCTGGTAGCTCCCTAAGTAGAGCCGAAGATAGCCGAGGTCATCCGAGACGAGCCGAAGCCTTAAATCTGCAGAAGAAGTGGTCCATAATAGTCGACCCTCTTTAGCCGCCCAGCTGAAGCGGGTGCTATTTAAAATACATTGCACCAGACTTTCATATTCCCTTCTACTGCCATTTTTCGCCTTTGTCACTTTTGTTTCATCATCCTGCTTGGATCTGCACGACTATATTTTTCATCCCCTAAATCTACGATACTGAATAGACTATTTTAATTTCGGAAAGACAATAATAAGTATAATGATGGTGTTTATTGTGGAAGCAAGAAGTCGACACCAGTAAAGTCATTCGACTTTGTTCTTGTGCTACTCTATCTTGCTGGCACACCGTAGTTTTCAGCTGAAATGTCTGTACGCCTTTTAGCGACCTTAGCAGGTGGCCCCTTCAACATTGTATTGCATCGTTTACAGTCCAACATCAGAAATTATTCCCATTAGTCTCATTGGATAATTTAGGTAGGTTATGTATAAGTATCTGGCAAACAAAAAGATCATGAAGGGATAGTGCAAGGATACTCCCCAAAGAGTATGACACAAGGAAGCAGCCTCTTCACCTTCCCAGTCACACATATGGTCAACACTCGACCTTACCTCTTCTTCTAGGAGCGCGCGCACCGCACGCACCACAAATCAATGAAATAATATAAATAATAAGAAACTCGAATTAAAATGCACAAAACTAATATACAATTTAATAGTCCTAATATTTACGTAATACATGAAACAACATCTATGTATTTAAGAAAAATTCTTGTTTTCAATATATTGGGATGGGATATATTTTATTTTCAGGGCAAGAACTGATAAAAAAAAATATAATTTCTTTAAAGTATCTCAAAATATATACAGTGTTAGACAATAACTGAAAACCACATAATTAATAAAAGGAATAACTTTTTAACTAAACGAGGTCAGTTAAAATAATAGGGTAATCGCTTTTCACCTGAATTCTGTTATTTATACACAAACCTCCACGAATATATTCAACAATATGATTTTACAAAATGTTCACTAATGTTCCAATTGTCATCATTAATGTACATAATTGTACATTTCACTGTAATTTTGCAAAAAAAAAAAAGTAACCCTAACCCTGAAGGAAAATAATCCACTCTGCCATTGTAGGGTTGAATTACAAAATTTCCCCCACCCTCTCAGGTCCATCAAAAGCAGCATCTTCTAAAACAAAGCGGTATCTAGTGAAACTCATGACTCAGGAAGAAAGTGTGTACTTAAACTTTATAGTGGTTGTGAAAATAAATTTCTTCAAGATTTGAGGAATCACATTTCTGTAAAATCACTTACCATAATTAATGTTTAGTTTCGATCTTTTTCCTCGAACCTGAGCTGCTATACAATACATATAACTGTTTCCAAACATATCACCAATTTCAGAAATGGATAGGAAACTAATTCTCGACCACAGACGAGCTGGAAGTCATTTCGAACGGACCAGCTCCTAATTCACTTCGATAAAAGACTTGCGCCTTCAGTATTTCATGTAATTATATTAAAAGTGACTTGACAAGAAGATTTAACAGTGGGGCATCTGTGCTAAAGTGTTCAGTGACTTGCAAACGTTGTAGCGTATTGTTTTGCTTTGATTATGGCGCTGATCTTATGATGATCATGCCGATATGTAGTTACAAGTATTTTGTTTTTAACTTACATGATATCAAACACCCTCCGCCAACCTCCCACCTCCCCTAAAAAAAGTTTATTAAAAGCTTGTTTCACACAACTTATTCACTGGTCTCTACGTACCCAATACAAAACAAACGTTTTAAAACGACCATTCTCTAGCCTCCCATTTAAAATTTATACAACGTAGTTTGCGTCATCCCCCACCCCCTCTTTTCACCCATAGGCATCGTTGGACAGTGAATGAAGGGGAATACTGGTACAAGTAACTTATCTGTGTCCTTTACATTTTTATGATGGGTCATTCCTGCTCATCTTTTATTCTTGACTCCTTATACACGTACAAATCAGCATTATGCACTCGTTCAGTCTCCCCATTCCTGGCATGGCGAACCGACTCACCATCTCTATCGTCACGAGTTTCCTCCTGCCGCATCATTGTTTCGTCATACTTCTTCGAGTTTAGCCCTGGTTGAACCACAAGGAAAGAAAAGCCAGGCTTTAAATGATGGCTCGGTGCATACTCCTAGTTACAATTTTGTTTGTAGTGCGTATAGACACAGTGAATGGCACGCACCTAGGACATGTTCCTTTTCCTGTAACCACAAGTACGCCTGCCTGCGGGTTCTTCTTTAATGCCGGCAAGAAAACAAACAATATTGTATTGCAACTCCTCAAACTAAAGAAATTGTGTTAATTTGAATGTAGTTATTTAATTGTGTCCCCTTAAGTCGTAGAGGCTGTACCGTCTACCTTCTAACGTTTGTAGTTCAGCACACAGGGGCTGCTTGACTTTTCATCTGAGAGAGTGCGTGAAAAACCAGATAATAAATACTGCACGTGATATTTCGGACCACTGCCGAGATATGTGGTAAAGACATGGCGTGCGCACGTGTGTGTTATATATGTATGTTAAGTTGTAGGTCGCGGGCAGCACTGTGCTAAATACAGAAAAAAACAAACGAAGTTCCTGATATAACTACTGAGCCTACTTTCCTCAACATGGGTGCAGTTAATTTTAAAATAAGTTATTGAAAGCTGAGTTTCAGGTAAGACTTGATTTTTTTAAAGTAATAATATTACAAATGAAACCAGAAACTTACGCAACAGTAGTAAGACAATTACAAATACACAAGTGCCTTACCCGGGACTTCAACCCAGAAAATCTCGTACAATAAGCTACGGAGGTCGGATTAGGAATATCAACTTCGGATTTAATCAGTCCGCTGTTTATAATATGTTTTACTAACCTAAAATATTTACAGGGCCGTCATTTTGAAAACAAGCCACTGAGCCACTTAAAACATGAAAGTTTCCATGGCCTACCATAGCGCTACTTGTGAGAAGAATTTGGTGGAAATCGATTGTTTGGTCCTTCAGTTATGGCATAAAAAGTATTTTTTTCCTTATTTGTTGCTATCATGCAAAAATTTCCAAAGAAGAGGCAATATACTATGCTTCTAATATATAATGTGTACATACAAATTTTTGTTGAATTCGGTTAGATTGTTTAATATATGTGGCAAACTTACCTAAATTATTTATGAAGCCACCATTTTGAACATCTTTGTCTGACCCATTTAAATTACGAAAGTTTACATGGCCTTCTGTAGCATTTATGATGTTCACAAGTTGATGCAAAATTAGTTAAAATGTTCCAGTGTAATATTTTTGCGCAAATCGGTTGATTGGCATATGGCATAAAACCTTACTATTTTAATGTAGCGCACTTCATAAACGAAGGACAATAAAAAAAGTAATTGAGAAGCACACACTATTATTGTATACTGTCATTTACAAAGTTAAGTTAAATTAGATTACATAGTTTCGTGTATATAGCACACAAAACTAATATAATTTTATAGCCAATATTTTAAAAATAATAGTGTCATATTTAATATATATATATATATATATATATATATATATATATATATATATATATATATATGGCCTACCACAGTATCACATCTTCGTCAAATTTTGTAAGAATTCTTTTATTGTTTCCCGTGATATCAGATAACTTTATTTTTTATTGTAGAGGCTATCTTACAAAATTGCAGAGAAATGACGGACTGCATAGACAAATTTGATTGTTGTAATATGTACTGCTAGCATAAAAAGTTATTTTGGAATTTGTTTCGTTAATAAAATATACTGAGCTGAAATATTTATACAGGTACCGTTTTGAAATTATGTTCCTGATCTAATTAAAAACTACCAGTTTACACCCCCTGCTGCATTTCTATTTGTTTGCTCGATTTGGTGGAAATTTTTCAACTGTTTTCCGAGGTATAACATAAAAACTTTATTTATTGTGGGGTGCTATTTTACAAAATTGAGGACAAAATATGCTCCGTGTAGATGCAGTTGATAGTTGTAATACTACTGCCATCATATAAGGTTAACTTGGAACTGATTAGCCTACATGGTTTCGAAGATATAGCATTTTAGGATAAAATTAGCTATATAGCCGCCATTTTGAAAATAAGTGTCTGACATTTTTAAATCGTACCACTTACATAATTTACTTGAGAACTACTTGTTTGCCAAATTTGATAGTAATAGGTTAATTGTTTCCTGACATATGATAAAAATACTTTATTTATTCGCACAGAGCTATCTTAAAAAATGGCGGACAAAAGATGCTCCATGTCGACACAGTTAATAGTTGTCATATATATCTGCCAGCATATAAAGACAATTTGGAAATGATTACATTGTTTAGACGATACAGCGTTTAAAGTTAAAATAGCTAAATATTTGCCATTTTGGAAATAAGTGTCTGATGTACTTAAAACATGCAATTTTACGTCATCTGTATCGGTATTATTTGTTTACTAAATTAGATAGGAATTGGTAAATTATTTCCTAAGATATTACATACGAAATTTATTAATTCGCATTGCGCTATCTTACAATATGGTGTTAAAAAAACGACTGTGCAGATAGTGTTGATAGTTGTAATATATACTGCCAGCATACGAAGTTATGTTGGAATTAATTACTTGGTTTAGACGATACAGCATTCTAAGCTAAAATAGCTATATGGGTGCAATTTTGAAAATAAGTTTTCGACATGTTTAACGCACACCAATTAACGTCATCGGCATCAGTACTATTTGATTGCCAAATTTTGGCAGGAATCTGTTATTTTTTACCCCAGAATATTTGTTTGCCCGCCATTTTGGTAAGTAGTACCTAAAAAAAGTCCAATCGCTTACGTTTACTTGGCCTATCATTGTATTAATTACCTGTCGAATTGTGTGAGAATTGGTTTAATAGCTTTCGTGACATATTTTAAAATTTCAATTTTTTCATTTGGTGCTATTTATCGAAATGGGGGACCAAAAACAATTCCCATCTCAAAATTTAATGCTTATACGACGCTCTGTCAGCGTACAAAATTCGGTGTAAATCGGTTGAATGTTTCCCGAGATATGACATATCACCTCAAATTTGTTAATGGTCGCCATTTTGAAAGTAAGAGAACGGATGGTTGAAAACGATAAAAGTTAGGTGTCCTTACTAAGCATTATATATGTACCAAGTTTTGTGAAATTTGGTTAACCCAATCGATAATGGAAATGGGGCAGACACACGCCGCACGGACACACGCGCAGACACCTACATACACACCACACATATACACACCTTGAACACACAGGCAGAGGAAAGGATTGCAATAAGCCTTTCTTTCCTTCGGAAGGTAGGCTAGAAATAAAATAGACCGATTTTAGTCATCTGCGTGTGATTCAAAAATTGGCTCAACTCAATAATTGTCATAACAACTATAGCAAAATCACATGTTCAAACAATTATGTTCCATTTGTTTATTTTTTTGTTTTGATAAAATTTGTACTTTTACCAAGAAAAATAATTACACTTTACGTAAATTGATTACGTCATGTTTGCTTTCAACCTTTGTCAAAATTAGCGTACCAATACATCTAAGTATTTATTTATGTAGAGGCTGTGGTAGAGTAGTGCTCAGACTACTCGCCTACGTCGGTCCTGGATGTGGGAATCGTGCCAGACGATGCCCCTGGTCGGCGGGTCTTCTCGCTTCTTTTCCCCTTCCCTCGCCTTTGCATTCCGGCGCTGCTTCATACTTACCTCGCTTCATCCTCATCGGCTATCAAGACCTCGATGTTAATAGCCGCCAAAATCTCTTCATTCCACTCAACATTTATTTATGTAAACACCGTGCTGGGTAAATGTCGTGTGGTTTTGACAGTTCTGTAGCCAAGAAAGCAGTCAAAATTAAAAACAGAGATTGGTTACTGCTCAACTGCCATGCTCGCCCTACCTCAAATACCAACTTCAGCTGTCGATTATGTACTGCATGCTCTCCGCCCGCGACCATTCTCGATACATCGCTCGTGTAGAATCGAGCGGAAGCGACGGACCTTGAGGACAGAATACAGGTGTATTCTAAGGGTGTCTATAAACGAAGCGAAATATTTTTGTGAAAATATACATATTGGCTAATGCTGAAAATAATTTTAGCAGACCTTTTAAATATGTACTTCAACAGGAATAGCAATTTTATAGCCACAAAAATTATACTATCATTAAAAAGGATAAAATGATTAAACTGCCGACAGCATTTTAGAAGTTCAGGCAGAAGAATTTCACTTTTGACGTTTCAATTTATTTGGAAGGTCCCGTTAGAATGGATTATGTTACATGAGCTTCAACTTTCTAATGATACCTTCATAACTGCGAAGGCTTAGGTAAACAATTGTTTTTATTAGCACTGCACAATAGGCAATAATCAAGTATTTAGGCAGCATACGCAGCTGTCACTCAGGAATCTAAAAATTGTTATTTTACTTGTCTTCACATCAAAATCGTTGTTAGAATCTTTTATTGGTCTTCTCTTTGTGCTTCGTTTAACAGAAAATAGAATGCGTTGTCTCAAATCTAAGGGAAAAGTAGTACGAAATTGTACGAAAAAAAAAAAAAAAAAAAAAAAATTATTCCAACTAAGATATTTCACTTATTATAGGTGAGACTGATCGAATAAAAGGCGGGAGAAGGAGAATGTTCAGACATATGACAGAACATTCTCCTTCTCCTGCCTTTTATTCGATTAGTCTTACCGGTAATAAGTGAAGTAGTATCTTAGTTGGAATAATTTAGTTTATTTTTTTTTCGTACTACTTTTCCCTTAGATTTGAGACAACGCATGACAGAACTGAGGAACAGAAGATACAAGCTAACTCGTATCAGAAAATTTCGCACGCTTAAATTCTTACCGCCGTGCAGAGAAAAACACATCTTTGAGGTGTTTCAGCTTGTGAACTAGACACTGGCCCCTGCAACGATACATCGGTACATATCGTGCTGGTCTCGAATACTGTCCCCTCTTCTCCGTATCGACCCGGGCAGCTTCTGAGCGTACTTACATTATGCACGCGCGCATTGAGTCATCAGCCGAATGTTTCCACGGCCTGTTTTATGTTCGGCTTTCTGTCCTGTCCCACTTCCACCCCCTCGAGCACCATCTCCCTCCCTCCCTTTCTCGACCATTTGCTTGCAACACCCTCCCTACATCCCTTTCTCTCTCTTCTACACCCCACCGTCCTCACGCTCCCTCCTAAAAACCATCACGGACCAAATTACAGGCAAGCTTCAATCAGCCTTCCCTTGCCTACATGTTGCTATGGGAACCACACATAATGATCTTCGACCAGCTCTCGCCCACCTACCCCTACTCCAGGCCTCCGCCACCCCTGCCGGCGTCCACGCCACTTCTCAGTCGCGCAGGGGGGTGAGGCTGTTTCCTCCCCTCGAGTGGTCAAACTGCCGGCCGAGTGTTCGCTGAACCTCCCTCCGCGAGCAGAACAAAGGAAGCCGCGTTGCTCCTGAGCATCGTTCCGCCACATCGACAAGCTGAAATCGGCGCCTGGCCACCCCGTACTGGCTCGAACACACGTTTCTAACACACTGAGAAACAATTCTTAAGTGGTTCATTCTCGGTTAATTCATACTTTTTGAATTAAAACCTTTGAAAAACCAGCCCATGCTTGACGTGTTCGCTGGTTTTCTAAATGTCTTATGTGCCACAATGCTACAACCTTTCCATAATAAAATGAGCACTTTTGAAATCAACCTTAGAAAAAAGTCACTGCTCCCATCTGCTTATATTTTAACGGGCACACTGCGTGACATGCGCCCAGTAAAGTTGGTAACGGTGGAGGGAAAGTAGTTCCATATCTTAACGTCGAATAAAAAGTGTTATGCAACCATTTGTAATAATTTAAACTATTTATTTCGCTTTCTGTTTTTCTATGCAGTGAAGCGTGAAAATTAGCAGATTTTTTTTTATATTTACTTTTCTAATAGTTTAACAGTTTCACTCGGCCGACGCATGAATAAAGTGATAAGGCCCATGACACTGTTAATTTTACATAACACGGAATAATACACAATAGCCATACAAGTAGATCTTAAGCAGGGCTATCAGAAGTGCTCATTTTACCGTGAACAGCTTATAAGATAAAATTTCTTTGTTTTTGGTTGAATTAAACTTTTACTTAGAGTATATTCTATTTGCAAATTATTACATTTCATTTATAATCAGTACGAACAAAAACAGTGAGAAAATTCTTGTTGTTGGTAATGCCTTGAAATAAATGGTTTTTATGCGAAGATTTCATTACACTGAGAGCGCACAAATGGGGTGCGTTGTCACTTTGGTGGTTTTCTAGTGAGGCGGAGGAATATCCTGGAAGTAGAACTTTAGCAGAACTTCAGAAAATTTATAAGTAACCGTGAATACACTCCCATATATGGAGGGTGTACTTCTGTACGTGGAAGGGATTTTCAGTGTTTCTTAAGGCGACCAACTGTAACATTTACACGTTAAATGCAAACTGTTCAACATTTAGATATTATAAGTAACTACTCCATCCACATAAATACATGTCAGAATCATAATTTTGGCATTTTAGAAACGTACAAAAAATGCAAACTTAGTTATGTGTAGTAATGGAAGATAATTTTACTCTGAAAGATGACGCCAAAAAGGTACTTCAAGACGTATGTAAACTTGTAGAATGAAATGTTTCTGCAATTTCAAAAAATTGCTGAAAATAATAATTATACATATATTTTAATTATGGCTACCCTTGAATGTTTGTAAAATAACTTTTACCAAGCATACCTCAAAATATATTAAAGACGATACTTTTTAGTTGCCCTTGTTAAATTTTTTGCAAATATTTTGGATCATTTTATTTCTCCATTATAAAACCATTAGAATTTCGACTTTGACACGTAATTTTTTGTACTTCATGCAAAATAAAAAATATAATTTGAGGTAAAAGTATTTACAGGTAATGTCTACAAAGTGAAGAGCATGTGGTACGAATATCAAATAAATATATTCGTGACCAAATCCCTCAGACGTTGGAGTTGGTTGTGGATGGTAGACAATGTCTAAGGGAAGAACGTAAAGAAGGTGTTTACCGGGGTCGCTCTCTCACCCTAGCGTGAAGACACTTGCCCCTCGAATTACCGATCTCTGACCGCGTGCCGCCCTGGGGAGACAGTCGCCGACTGACCACTGCCTCTCCTCTCACTGTCCACATCACTATGCGTTTACGTATTGCATTCTCCTATGTGCCCGGTTCCTATTGGCTCTCCCTTGTTGCCTGGATGGTGTTAACTGACGTCAGTTCATGATGTACTGCCGCATTGTACAGGAAAATTACAGTTTGACACAGACATTGGAAAGAAAAAATAAGCTGAAAACTTGAGGATGTATTCTTGACACCCTCATGAGGAACACGAAAAAAGTCCTGAGAAATCCATAGCCAGGGTTTTCCGCCATTTTTAAAAATAAACCTGCCATTTTGAGTTTTTGCTGAGTTCCGTAAAAAAATCGCAACACCTAAACTAAAAAATTTAAAGAACAAAGTTTTAAAATGAAGGATGGTGACAAAATTCTTTTCCACTCTGTATCAAAGTTGCCCATTAATACTTTTTATAATGTTTATGAGCCGTGAAAATGAACTTTTTAATTCTGGAGGGATAAAGTTAACATTAATTCGTTTGTTTGCATGGGAATAGTTATTCATATCAAAAAATATCTCAGACAAAAGTTGCAGAACATTAAAATCCCTATCGGATACATGTATGAGACAAGCAGTATACGAAAAATTGCCCCACGATGTAAGGCGTTATCATGTACGGCGCATAATTTGGTGGGGCAAGGACTTACCACATAGCTAGGGCTACCTCTTTTTCGCGAAAAGATTCCAGGAATACATAACTCCAAAACACTATATCATAGATCTGCTTTCGTGATTGAATGATTTTGACTGTCACATTGCACATTGCAGATATCTGTCCACGAATCACGAACACTCAGTGTCGGAGTAACCTAACTATGATTGGCCCAGTGAGGCAAGGCACTATGTCCCGACCAAGACACGTGGCCAATAGCTAAAGGAAAACTGCACATATATCATAGGACATTGGAGTCTAGCTTTCGCGTAAATCTCTTCGCGAAAAACAGGTTGCCTTACACATAGCACACTATATTGTGATCCAAATATTTAGAAAAACAGACGAAGCCTCCGTTGGCAGAATTACCGTATACATTCTATCAAGTTAAAGAAATCGAAAAATATATATTGAAAGTTGTATTTTAAGCCATTTTGATTATTACGAAACATTTTCACAGCACTCAAATTAGTAGACTTGGCTGTTATTTCATTCGCAACACATTATTGGATAATTTATTTTGTTTGGCCAAGTTATAAAGATAAATTTAAAAACCGAATTACTTTAGGCTACGCCCCTAATTACGTATTGATAGTCTGTGTCAAGTAATACCTATTATTAATAGCAATGCAGCAACGTTAGGCAATCTTATTAGATGATTATCGAATGATACACTCATTTCGAATATCCCTGCAGATTTGTGTTGGCCGAATAAATAAAGTTGTCTTAATTTCGCCTCGCTCTTTGCGCTGGGCTTGGACCATTATAACAGCCATCATAAGAATCTGCTGTACTGGTGTGTCTTAATGGACCTTAGTCATATCTTCATCCTCGCCATCGATTATGCCAAGACGCTCCATATATATACAGCATGAGTTCTTTAAAAGCGGCCCCATCTTCTTCTATGAGACTGTGAACTAGGCTCGTTACATCGCACACATTTTCAATGATGAGCGCAACAATGGTTACTTTCAGCAGGATGGAGCCACGGCGCATACTGCACGTACAACGATCGCGCGCATTGAGTCGGTGTTCCAGCCTGATCGTGTCATCAGCCGCGGAACAAACCAACCTACACCACCCCGTTCTCCAGATTTATCCGTCTGTGATTCCTTCATGTGAGACGCTCTAAAGGGGCAGGTCCACAAGAACCACCTACACACACTCGAAGAACTCCAGGCCAACATTATCACAGCTATTGAGGACATCCCACAGCATGTCCTCGCCCGTGCCTTTCACAACTTTTGGTTTTGTCTGCACACCTGCCTCGAAGTCAATGGCGGCCACTTCCAGCACCTACTATAGGCATTTTGTTGTCACACTGGATTGTATTTCCTCATTCCCTCGCTCCGTTACAGACATGTCCCACTAGGCCTCTTTTAAAGGACTCACCCTGTAAAATCCCCCCCAAACGCACACATCATTGAGCCATTTAGACATATTCTGTGGTATTAATAGTTCCGTTCACAGCATGTCTTACAACTGTTTGAGAGTAAACGCACGAGATCTAGAGATGCCGGTTCATGTACTATCATAACTGGACGAAGAGATCCCTGATGAAACTTCGATCCCCAGTCAGTTGGTCTCCGATTGACACCCTACTACTGCTGAACACTCGCAGGCGGTGTTATCGAGCTGCAGAAGAAGTAGCTTGCAGAGACCGGCTTGCTGCAGGTGTTATGTACAGACGGTGGCATAGAGCGTCTATTGAATCATCGGGCTTACTTCCATGCATGACGGCAATGGAAACTGTGCCAACTTCAAACATTTCCTGTGCCGACGAAGTAGGGTCATTAAATACTGTAACCCTCTTTCGCAGATATCTAATTTGTTGGAATTTCTGAGAATGTAGTTTTTTCCCTTTGCGATGGCAAAAGATGTATCGCAGCCAGTGACTGTATGCAGGAACATCACACTGTTCATCTCTCTTAAAATATTCTGTAAAGCTTTACTCCTGTATATTTTCGCATAATGTTATTTTATGCCTGTCACAAGCAATTTAATGTCACAACAGTCGGGCTCAAGGACAGCCAACATAACAAGCAGATAAGTATCTCCTCCGCGAGAAACGATGGCCCCTCCTGGCCTTGAAATATTCAGTACAGTTGATACTATAAATCTGTCAGCATCTGCATCAGCTTGCAACACTTGAGAGCCTGAAAATTTTAGTTTGGCTTGTGAGAAAGTTGATTAACCTGGTTTTATTCAATGGAATTATAAGGAATTCATTTTGGGAAGAACACGCCTGAATTTGTTTTTGCCTCTTCAAATTCATTCGATATTGATTTACCATACCGTTTCATCTGCTCTTCATCTTTTGAGGTGGCGCACTGCTATATCCATCTTATACAACACAAGCTGATGGGTACAGGCTGTTCACGGTAAAATGGGCACTTTGAACGCCCTGCTTAAATTCTACTTGTTTGAACGTAGTGTATTCCTCCGCCTTATGTAAGATTAACATTGTCATTGGCCTCATCACTTTATTCATGCGCCCGTCAAGTAAAACTGTGAAGTTATTAGAAAAGTAAGTGTTAAACAAATCGGCTTATTTTTACATTTCGCTGCATTAAAAAAAAAACAGAAAGCGAAAGAAATGATTTAAATTATTATAAATGGTTACCTAACACTTTTTATTCGACGTTAAGATACGGAATTACTTCCCATTCATCGTTACCAACTCTACTGGACGCATGTCACTCAGGGCGCCCGTTAAGACAGGGGCAGCTACTTTTATCTAAGATTGATTTCTAAAGTGCTCACTTTATCATGAACAGCCTTTAGTAGCTGTTCATATATGCCATATTCTGGTCACATACTTCACGATATGTTTTTGGTCGTCTCCAAACAGCTCTGTGAAGTAGGCCTATATGTCCCATAGTGATAACAAAAGTCGATGTTACTGAAAGGTACAAGTTTTTCTAAACAGAATTGTAAAGAAAACGCTGAGTTCACTAGCTTGAGTGCTGCGAAAATTTCTGTGAAGTCCTGCAATAACCGAAACGGCAAAATATCCGCCACAAGATTTCTATTTATCCATTTCTTTAATTTGGTAGAAAATATGCAGTAAATTGCTATAGGCTGTTCACTGTAAAGTGAGTACTTATGACTTATGAGGCCCTTGTTACTTTTACCGTTCACCCTATTTTTATTATTTAACCATCTTTTTAAAATATATATTGCTGTGTAAGTGTTAAACACAGTGTGCATGTTCCATCGCACTCGGAAGTTAACGTCTAAGGCTAAATTACAGTAAATGTTTTTACTTATTCAAATTAGAGGGCTTTCAAAAGTGCTCACATTACCGTGAATAGCCTATAACAAAGGCTGTGTCTGTTTTTCTAAACGTCCGGGTCACAATTCAGTCATATTGTTCCACGTGTTAAGTCATTCGTTTCCCAAATAATTGCAATGTGGTGCCAATTTTTGGTACATAACTTGTTTTATACGTGACCCTGGTATGATTTTAAACGTTGTACAACTTTAACCTGAAACATTGTTTGTGATAAAACACCATTTTAATGCATACCAACGAATTAATGTTAAATGCATCCCTCCAAAATGTAGTAGTTGATTTTTAAAGCACATAATCACCATCTGAATTATAAATGTATAATGCATTTTGTACAGGGTAAAAATTAATTTTATAGCAAATATTTGTTTTAAAAAATCAGTGATTAATGACTCGTAAATCATTTCAGATTAATAGCCTATGTCTCATATTACTTTAGCCTCAATGACCAATGATCTTCTCTATGATTAGTGACTTTTAAATCGTTTTAGATAAAAAAAATTGTTCATGTTATTACAGCCGAACACAAAGACTACTGCTCATTGGCTGTGATAACGAAACAAGAGCTATGTCAGATTACGTACACGACGAATTAAACACTCTCTTACTTGCGACATCTCAAAGTGTAAATTAAGTGGTGCCTGGAAGGGTTGAAAAAAACAACCGAGCGTTACGTCAGACTTCTCTGGGATACTACCTCAAACACGCATCGAATTGGGAACATTATTTCCAAGTCCTTCAACATGGCCATGAATGACACTTTATTCTTCCTTTCCCAGCACGTACAATTACTGCGCAATATGTAGATCCCCTAAGAAAAATAAAAAACTATGGCTATAGTTAATTTGCACTGTATACTTTAATTAAGGTAAAGTTCTACGCTAACTAAACAAAGCCTACATTACCTAATAATGTTAGTTTACATACCCTACTGTAGCACAACTTGCGTGAAGAATTTTGGGGGAATCGATTGATTGGTTTTCGCGATATGGCATGAAATTTCAATTTTTTTATGTAACGTCTTCATATAACCGGGGGGGGGGGGAGAATTGTTATATATTAGCACATTCGACGATGTCATAAGAACAGTGTACAAAATTAAGTTAAAATCAATAGTTTCGTAGCTATAGCACACTAAGTGAAAGTGTTTTTGTAGCTACAATCCTGAGAATAAGTGCCTGGCACACTTAAAACACAGAAATTAAAATGACCTACCACGGTGCAACTTTTTCGTCAAATTTACCGGGAATAGGTTGTTTGTTTCCTGATATATGACAAAAGAAGTATTAATTTTTTCATGAGGGCTGTCTTTCAAAATAGCGGAAGAATAAGGCTTTAGGTAGAAAAATTTGATGGTTATAATATATACTGCCAGCATACAAAGTTAGTTGCAATTTGTTTCGTAATAAAAATAGACTGAGCTAGTATATTTATAGGCCCGCTATTTTGAAAATAAGTGCCTGATTCATTCAAAACATAAAAATTTACATGATATGCCATAATACTACTTGTTTGCCAAATTTGGTTTAATGTGTTGGTTTTCTCCAGAAATATGACAGTAAAAAAATTGATTTGTAATGTGATACTACCTTACAAATTGACGAACAAAACGATACTTCGTACGAGCACATTTTATGGTTGTATTATATAGTGCCAGCATACAAAGTTAAGTTGAAATTAATAATATGATTTTGAAGAGCTGGCATATAAACTAAAGCAACTATATGTCCACCATTTTGAAAACATTTGTCTGGCCTACTTAAACCATGCCAGTTTGCATCACCTGCCGCAGTTCTACTCGTTTGCCAAATTTGGTAGAAATCGGTCAAATGGTTACCGAGATATCACATAACAATTACAATTTTTTTCATTGTAACCGTTTTGAAGTAAGCATCCGGTGTTATCGAAAACTATAAAATTCAAATATCATTACTAAGTACTATAGCTATGTGTACCAAATTTGGTGAAATTCTGTTCATGTGTTCAAAAGTAGAGAAAAAAAAAAGGGGGGGTGGCACACATAAATACACAGAAAAACAAATTCACAAGCAGACAGGAAAGTGATCTCATAAGTGTTTCTTTCCTTCAAAAAGTATACCACTAATACTGTTTCTTGTGGATCGCGCATCACTTACGAGCGATAACCTCTAACGACACTGGTAGCCTAACATAGAAGAAGGCTCTAACGAGGACTTTCTTACTTCTCTGTCCTTAATCACCAAACATTCATATCATAGCAGAGATGCGGTTCTAGAGAAGTGTTATATGTCACTGGATGGCAGACGAGGAAGCCGCTTTGACTAACGTGCCGTACCAGTAGACCTACCGACTTACAGAGTTCCGTTTGCTCATGCTTACGGTAAAATTAGCACTTTTGAAAGCCCTTTTTAAAATCTACTTGTATGCACGTTGTGTGTTCTTCCGCCATATATAAGAGTACCATTGCCACGGGCCTCATCACTTTATTCATGCGTCGGTCAAGTGAAACTGTGACATTATTAGAAAAGTAAATATTTTACTATGCTAATTATTACACTTCGATATACGGGCTTTGATTTTTTGGAAGGTTGGTTTCGAAAGTGATCACTTTATTGTAAACAGCGTTTACCTGAAATGTGCACCATAGCATAGCTCTTTCAAGAGTGTTTCGTAGCGAAAATATAAATACTTTTTCAGAAATATACAATAGTATTCAATTTGCCGACGTCGCATATTCAGTCTTGCCCCCCTGCCCTTCACAGAAAAAAAAAAGTTCACATACTTAAATTTGTTGTTTTGCGCCACATAAATAAAATATACCACGCTTTTTTATAAAAACTATTGAAACATAAATTGAGATGATGTGTTTAAAATTATTTGAAGGCCTTTTTGATGAAAGTCACTGTACGAAAACCTTAAAAACCACTTCAAATTAATTAATTTTTCTGAATTTAACAATTGAAGAACGTAATTATATTTTCATTGTGATCTCGTAGATGTCTTGAAGTGGCCTATTGCATTATTTTGTAATAAAATCTATGTCATTTCTGATAAGGAATTTCTAACTCTTAATTGCGCGAGTGTTCCAAAAACTAAAGTTAAATATTGTTTTGAACTGTAATTAAGAATAAACTGTGAAATCTAAATGCCTTATCTGAACGAAGCGTTTATCGTTTTTTCACTGTAATTTTGAAAGGTGTATTTAAAATTTTGTTACAACGGACGTAAATGGTAGCTTTACAAGCTTCCTTAAATCGTTACAGTATGAGAGATATTAATAGTTTCTGAAATATAACGGACGGAGAAAATAATTCTATATCTTGTGCAGGCAACTAAGAAAATAATAACCCTTAATTAGAAGCAACGTCCTATAGAAAACTGAGTAATAAAATGTAACGTAACATATCTATTGCAAGCTGTGGCTACGCATTCAAAAATCTGATATTGACGAGGATCAATTCGGCTCAGCGGAACGCGATTCCATGATATTATCCGTCGGGGAAAGCGATATCTGAGGCACCAAGAAACACAGCTTGGTCGGCAGGATATTTTTAATTTGTGGGAGTTTTGTATTAGCTTTTGTTGAAATTATACCCCCCATATAATATGCACAATTTACCTTACGCCATAAAATGAAGCCAACGTTGCCAACACAAATTTTGCAGCATTAGGTGTAAAAGATTATAAAAATAGAGTATTAATAACTAATTAGCCTACTCCTCACTTTGAAAATATAAACACCTGTGCTGATAATTTTTATGGGTTTCTCAAGTACATCTGTATAATGTATTTAAAAACGTCGATTAAACGTAAGGTATTTTCTACCAGAGTTAACGTTAATCAGTGTGGTAGTTATTGATATATGATGCATATAAATAGTTTTCCTTATGGCGCTACTTTAAAAAATAGGGAACTATTGAATATTTTACTCAGTGAATTTTGCGAGTACAGTAGTTACTACAGTACATAAAATCCCGTTCAAATAGTTTTATTGATGTCAGATATATTACGCGTAACTTAAAAAAATAATAACGGTATTATGAAAAAAAAACTCTTAAATTGTGGGTGGTCCCTATTATACTGCTTGCATGTCAAATGCTGTATGTGATTCGGTTGTAAAGTCACTGAGATATGACATTTAACAATTATTATTTTACATGATTTAAACTTCCAGTTTATCAGGTTAACACAGTTAGTGTATTTCGTTGACAAACTAAGTGCTGCCAGCGTATCAATTAGAATAGGTAGACCTACTGCCAACACAATAATGTTTTTAATAGGTGCAATGCTTATGTAAATAAGGCATGCCAACCTAAAATAAGGAAGACAATCTGTAAATGAGTGTCCGATATATTGTAATCATATCAGTTTAGTTGACAATACCATAACACTGCTTGCGTTGAGCCGGATGAATAATTCCCGAGATGAAGTATAAAACCGTAATCACTTAATTAGTGGCATGTTCCAAAATTGCTCATAAATAAGAGTATCAGTTTCTGCATTCAGTACTGATGTTATGAACAATAAATATTAACAGATCTGGTTCAAATCTGTTCAGATGGTTACTGACATATGACAACATATCAAACATTTTTCACTGCAGTCAGTGTGAAAATAAAAACCCGATATGGTCGAAAACTATAACAGTCGGGAGGTCGTACTATGTTATGTACTGTACTATGAATGTATCAGATCAACTTGTCAACTGTTGATGGACACTTTCAACCATCCCAACTCACCCCCCCCCCCCCCCGTTACGCACATTTACTTTGGAATTTGGTAAAACAAAACAATGTTTCTGTACTAATTTCCATGCTACAATTTTTGTGAGCTAGCAAGATTTTGTAACTATTTCAAAAAATAGTAAAACATGAGAATCAAACTTCAATTACTGCCTCACTCACTAAATCTACTTCGTGGCAACATTGACGAAATATGAAAGCTTAACTGGGGGGGGGGGGGGGCTGAGAGTTGAGACAGTTTAAATTGAAGAAAAAAAAATGCACTACAATTATTTAGAGTGGGCACCGGTTACCTCCTGGTGAAAACAAGCCCAACTGTTTTAGATATTTTCTTTCTCTCAGAAAACAAAATAAAAACTGACATTGGAACACAAATGCGTGTGGTGTTTCTTAAAAGATGTTCTTGCCCTAGTGGCACAGGCAGGCGGGCCGGGCCGCACGGTTCCCACTACCGCGGATGTAACAGGGCGCATAGCAGATTTTGCGTAGAGTCCATTCACGGTGACGTCCAACCTTTCTGAAGCTCTACGCTCAAGTTCTACTTTCAGGCTATTCTTCCGCCTTGTGCAAACAAAGCTTAACCGAGTCTAGAATTTGACAGACATCGCATTCGTGCGCACTCAATGTGATAATATTTTGAGTGAGAATTATTTCTTACTTGGCATTACCAACACAACTGTTCTCTCCCTTTTTATTCGCATTATTACAATTTTCTTTCAAAGCCAGTGGGCTAAACCAGGTTCGTTAAGAGATGGAGGTCTTAATTAAATAAAAGAGTTAATCATAGTTACATAATGTTATTTACAATAATTTTAAAAAAAATTCTCTTGACCCTAATTCTCACAATAAATTCTCACTTGCTGTTTACAATTAATGAATTATATCAATAAAATTTAAAATTATCTTTAAAATGTAATTTATTGATTAAAAAGCAATCATAATAGATAGTGTATCAAAATATATTCAATTGTTTTATAAATTGTATGTCCATATTTGACAGTTCCAATATTTACGAATAATTCCGCATCACATGTTAATTCAGTCCCACCTCTGTTCAGTTGAGATTTCACCAGTCCGCAATGTTCTAGATTTATCTGAACGCTTTCATACACAGTACCCATCATTCGTCAGATTTCACTCCCTCTCGTCCCTTTACCCCACGAACACCTCGTTCGCCCTCGTCTGACAATCTCCCGTCGTCATCCATCCCTCACCGTACTTGACTTCGCCCACCGCACTCAGCTAGTTAGCCTCCGCAAAAGACTCCCGACCCTTAGACGGCTGCAATATGTTTATGGTCGTAGGCTATCTTCCTCAAAGTTCTGTAATGTCGTGCTGCACCGAGGGTCCTAATTGCCAGAATATTATTGCGCATCCTCTACACTTGTCGGCTTCTCCAGCAGGAGGGAGGAGGGGCTGTGACGCCAGGTCTCCACTGTCAATCATTCCTGGCTGTCCCGGGGAATAGGGGGAGGCGATGAGTCAGTGAGTGGGTCAGCATGAGGGGAGGGGAGGTCGAGATTGGTAACACCCCCCCCCCCCTTTACGCAAGTGCCGGACCACGCATAACTGGAGCTAGCGGCCGGTGGGAGTTACAGCGCTAAACAGTAATAATTATGAATGAACTATTAAAATTTACAAACAGATTTTAGTAAAAATAGAATTTAACAAAAAATAATATATCGTATTTTTATAATATCAGACGTATAAATCGCTTTGGTACACGGAGTTTTTTGGAAACAACCAAGCACGTCATATATGGAATGATTTTTCCAAGGTTTGATTCAAAATGTGTGAAGAAACCGCGAATAGATTACCCAACAGATGATGATAAATTGGCAACCCACCAGCTAGTACGAGCCCCATTCTTCGGTGCGTTGTTTCAATGTCGTGCCCACGAAGACGATAGGTTGTTCACAATAAAGTGAGGACTTTTGAAATGAACCTTAGAAAAAATCCACTACCCCTGAACGAATATATTTTAATGGGGGCACTGAGTGACATTTGCCCAGTAAAATTGGTTACGGTGGATAGAAAATAGTTCCATATATTAATGTCGAATAAAATATGTTAGTTAACCATTTGTGATAACTTAAATTATTTATTTAGCTCTCTGTTTTTTTTTAAATTAATCTAAGTGTGAAAATGAGCCGATTTGTATAATATTTACTTTCCAAAAAATTTCAGTTTTACTTGACTGACGCATGAATAAAGTGATGAGGCCAACGGCAATGTTAATTTTGCATAAGGCGGAAAAGTACATAACGTGCATACAAGTAGATCTTAAGCACGGCTTGCAAAAATGCTCATTTTAGCGTGAACAGCCTATAGGTAGAATTATTATCAGGTGGTTCGCCATTGGCTGTTGCCTTCCACAGAACGGATGTGGGCAAGACCATGGACACTGAATATGAGGTTAACATATTTTCGTCTTCTGCCCACGTTCCCAACATTAACTCGAGAACTGCCAGAACAACTGTCGGATTCACGTGTTTCAACAGTAACTCGATCTGTTTACATTTCGTTTTACAACAAACTCGAGCTTTTAGGTGAAGAAAGAACAGTATTTCGTTTAATTTTATCTTACACCGTATTTGCGTTTCAGCTAAGTCAAAAGTAGTTTACTGACATATTTGAGGAGACATTATTATAACTCTGGGGGCCGTGGTGGTGTAGTAGTTAGATAACTCGCCTCCCACCTAGGCGAACCGGACTCGAATCCCGGCAGGGTCGCTCCCAGATTTTCGCGTGCGGGAATCGTTCCAGACGATGCCGCCGGTCGGCGAATTTTCTACGTGATATCCCGTTTTCCCTGCACCTGCATTCCGGCGCTGCTCCACACTCACCTCGCATCACCCCCATTGGCTCTCAATATTAACAGACGCCCACATCTCTCCAATCTCCATCATCATAACCTTAGTGGTAATCATGGGATTTTGACGCTTTATTTAGGAAGAAAAGCAGTTGAGTGCTGGGACACGGAAACTATTAGTGCGCAGGTGGTATGCGCATTCTACCCTATGTTCCCTTTACCGGCCAGCCCCATCAACTGCTTGGAAGTGTTGCCACCAGGAATCAAGCCCAGATCCTGCGGGCTAAGAGTGAGTGAAGAGATATGGACGGCTCTCAACATCGAGGTCTTGAGAGCCGATAAGGGCGATTGATATGAGTATGTAGCAGTGCCGGAATTAAGGGGCGGGGGAAAACGGGAGATCCCCGAGAAAACACACCGACCATCGGTATCGTCCGGCAGGATTCCCATATACGAAGATCCGGAGTGATCCGGCCGGGTATTGAACCCGGATCGCCTTGGTGGGAGGCGAGCAGGCGAACCGCTGGTACACCACGGGCTAAGAGGCAGCGACAGTGTCCACTACATCACGGAGGCAGACTGTTAGGGACATATGCTCAGACTCGCCTAGAAATGAAGCACCACTACCACTTCGTGTAGTGGAGATTCCAAGCGTCACTAGATTTCGTATGCTCAGACATTTCTAGTTCTAGTACTAGTGAGGATTCATGAAGTTTAGTATGGATGGTCACTAAATACGAGGATACACGATGTTTCCCGAAATTAATGACGTCAGTAGATCTCAGCCAATAGGAAGTCGCAGAAACTATGACGTCTGCTTCTTCTCGTAAGAAATAAAATGGAGAGGTTTGCTCCTTGAAATACGCATAGTATTCTTATACTGTTAAAAAAAATGTAATTTGTATGCTGGGATCAACAGAAAACGCATGTAGAATTATAAATACTGCCAGTCAACTGATAAATATAAACAGATTTTATATTTCTAAGATATTGTTAAAGAAAGTTTATGAAATAATGTTATTACGGGATTTTTGAAGGGATATATTATGTAAGGCATTAATTAATTTTTTAGCAATAACACACGGGCGTCAGCGCCAAACAGAAGTAATTTTATTGCTATTTTAACTAATTGACAAAGTTTAAAATCATATACAAGTACTATTTTCTAAATATACTTTATATAATCGTTATTATATTGGCGTAATGTAATTTATGTTATAGAAACGTGGTATATTTCGTAAACGTAAACAACCTGTAAACTTTCCTATTTTTTTTATAATTAAAGTGTATATATTTTAATAATTCACACTTACATACAAGAACAACTAAAAACTTTTTGTAATATATAAAATGTATTATATTTGGCGCTATCTAGGGACAGTAAAGCGTTTCTTACTATTGCATAAAAATTAACGTTATTTTTACGAAACGTTATTGGATGAAAAATTACAAAATAATCGTATGTGTAGTGTTCCAGTTCAATAAATACATTTTCTTGACCAGGATGTGTGAATATACAGCCCCTTACACGTTAAAAACTTTAAATCTTAGTCAAATACGGGTTTAGTTACCACCATTTTGCAGAAAATCTCCACTAGATGGTAATTTAGGGAGGTCATTCGGTGACTAGATTCCTCCACTTAAAAAGGGCCACTAGAACTTAAAGTAACTGAACATACACACAACGAATAATCTAGTGCCTATTTCGCTTCGGCTCTAGTACTAGTGGCGACTAGATAGTTCTCTGCATACAGCCCTTTTCGACACTTTACAAACAAGGATGACTTATACTAAATTTGACTGATCATACGAAACGAGCCATCTAGTGACGATTTCCCCGTGTTTCTAGTGTTAGTGGCGACTAGACTATTCTTTGCATATGGCCCTTTGGCCGAAAGAGAAGAATACATTAAATCTTTCCTACACGGTAACTAAAGTGCTAGCAGAAAGACTACCACTGAACTGGTGTTTAAATGGGTCGTGAATACATGTTGAGCAATGGTTCTGCCTAAATCAACTTTTGGAGAAGTAGGTCTTGTTTGTAGGCCATCGAGACGTTTATTTACTGCTAAGTCAGCATCGACACGATGAAAACGTACATGTGTGATCTCCAAAAAACTTCTATTTGTGAATTGAATTTCCGATCACAAGATTCTCCGCAATTATGAGTCTTTACTAAAGAAAGGTGATGAAATGAGGGTTGAAGAAAAACTCTTGGAGGAATGCCTGGGATGAATAACAACGTGAAAGGCACGTGAACCTAATATCTAAATATCGAAATAAGGGCATAAATTACTAAGCTGAATAATAAATGTTCATATAATAACAACTTGATATTAAAAGCATGTTTGTCGTCGTTTCTCGTATGTTCGAACTGAAATAATCACTCGAGCTGTAAATTTTAAAATACGGAATGCTTGATTCCGGATGCGCGAAACGGCGCTTACAGCACAAGTCATTACGCATAGTGTTACAGTGGTAAACCCAGCTTTAAGCTACCCACGAAATTAAACGTAGTTTCTTTATGTATTCTATCCGGGCGTATAGAGATAAGCAGCTAACACGGCGTTACAACAGTGGTAGCTCGTCAAGATACTCTGACTGGCTGAAACAGAAAATTATATTTCAGTTACAATTTGCAGAAATACCAATTCTGAGAGAACAAATGAGCATCGATAACTTGCTGGTACGAGAGCGTTAAGTCCAAGCACTTGATGCTTCCCAGCGACAACTTTATTGACTTCTCGACATACTCCGCAGAGAATGCTTTTTTAATATAGGCTACGCTGGTGTCCCGAGTGGATTTATGACAGAGGGGAGTATATATGCCGTCTGTTAATACCGCTCGCAGATGTCGCCACACTTCACACGGCGTGATTGACTGCTGTCAATACCGCTGACGGACTAGAGCGATGCTCGTCGAGCCCGTGGAGCGAGCGAGTATTGTGACGTCACGCGCACAGTGTCGGGGTGGAACAACATACATGTACGTCATGGCAACGTATGCGATGAGAACACTTGACGTAATCAGCAAGTTGCCGCTGATTTCTGTAGGAGCTCTTTTCCTCGGTTCCACCAATCTGAAGCCATTAACAGTATTTCGAAATTACATTTACCTTCAGCCTGAAATTAAACTTCCGAAACTTAAAACATGTACGTATTAAAAGATTTTATCCACAAAATGGTTACGTATAAATATTTTGGGTACAAATTAGACGTTCTTTTTAAAAATTTGGTATGTGTTGTTAAACTAAACATAAATTTAGGAGTTTACTACATTAAAAATCACTGCCTTTTTATTTTAGCACTTTCAGATTACGCGTGAGTTTTCAGTCTAGCTATTTCGATTCGCTATAAGTATTTTTCTGAAAAATAATTTTCTTTCGCATTTATGATGTACTAATTATTTCCATATTCGGGAGTTTTCGAGAAAGATTTTGTAGAACTTTAGGTTTGTTTTAATCAGTTGATATATTTACTTGAATACATTATTCTACATTTTGGAAATAACAGCGTCACTGCGCTCTTGATAACGAAGAAAAAAAACTGTGCCGAC
Source organism: Dryococelus australis (assembly GCA_029891345.1). Classification (NCBI taxonomy): domain Eukaryota; kingdom Metazoa; phylum Arthropoda; class Insecta; order Phasmatodea; family Phasmatidae; genus Dryococelus; species Dryococelus australis. Next base: position 113,799,191 of record CM056998.1, on the reverse strand, counting down.
TATATCTAAATTGGTACTTACAAAACAAATCCCAGAATTATAAATTCACTAGTTCCAACACGGTCTCAAATTCTTGTAGATACAGAAGTGCAAATGATTCAGATTTTTGTTCAATATCGGCAAAATTCTGTCTTTCACATATTAGGAGCTGGAAGGAAGCAATTCGGTTTTCAGCACACAGGTGTATTTTAGAGAACGATGGGCCGTTAGACCTTAATCGATCATTTATCGTGATTTTGAAATTACTTTCATAATATTTGTAAAATGAAAAATTAACACGGCTTGAAGAACATAACACTGGTTTTGACAATTCTTGGCGTAAAGCATAAACTTAAAATCGTCAGTATATAGACGTAACAATCTCTTTTGGTCTATCCACATAGACCAAAAGAGATTATTCCGTTTGTATTAGCAATTTACATATTTTATACGTATATCGAGGACACCAACAATTAATGATTTTAAAATTAATTTTGTAATACTTCGTAACTCTTAATGTAACATGGTGAATTACTTATATTAACAGAACAGCCGGAAAACACAAGGCATACGAAGAAAATTATTGTATTAGAATGTAATGATTAGTTATGAATACATGCTATTTAATAGCAACGCATTAATTTTGCCAGTTATGCAAATCATTGATACCATGATTACCAATTCCTTTCATAAAAACTTGCAGTCAAACACTTTTAAAAATAATAAAGCAGTGGTAATTAATACAAGAAAATCGTTGAAAATTGATTTCACTTTTAATTACTGAGTATACGCTTAAGGGAACAAAATAGCCTACGCTGACCTCTGAAAAATGATGTCTACTGTTTGTTTTACCAGAAAATAGTACAGGTATTAAATTAAATTCAAATCTAGATTACGAGAAAAAACATTTAGAACTGCTAATGTGTTATCGTCACTCTTTGCAGTACTCTGCAGAAATGAACCTGCTGACGACGTATTAAGAAATGTATTTCCATGTCTTCTAAATACTTTTTTAATTTTTGGCCACTGGAATTGCCATAATTTTGTCTTACACATATATGACGTTCGTAAAAAGAATTTACGTAGTAATCTATTTCGGGTATCTTTACAATTTTTGTATCAAAACTTTGAAAAATCATCCCCCCTTATGACGTGTTTAGCTATTCCTAAATATGGCGGCGTGTATCACAAGTGTTTTGTACTTATATTAAAGTAAAATTATCTTATTTTTAGTTAAATATAGATTTACTTGTTTTTTTATCTATAAATTATAATAATTTATCAATAATTATAATGAACACACCAGAGATAAAATAAGGTGTGGTAATGCCTAGTAATAAATAGTTCTTATGTAAAATATTATCAAAATTACTGCGTACGAATGCGGTGAGTTGTCCTTTCGATGTAATTTTCTAGACTCGGTTAAGCTTTGTTTTCATGAGGCGGCGGAGGAATATTATGGAAATAAAACTTTAGCAGGGCTTCAGAAAATCTGGAATTAACCACCATCAATGGACTATATAGATGCACTGGTGGTTTATATTTTCAGATTTCTTCAAGGTCTTGTATTTTATTACTCGTGCTATCCCTAATTGTCTTGTAAACATGTGTGGCTGTTAGGAAAGTTAACGGACTTAGGTTGGTAACCGCTGTTGTTTGTTGAACCCTCTGTCGCGTGTTTGGAGAAGCATGTTGTCTTAGGCCAGGGGAAGCGAGTGTGTGGAAGTGCAGTAACTGTGGGCGAAGGAGTACACAGTATTATATCGGCTTGACTTTGTCTCTGGGTACTATATAAATTGAATATTAGTTTCCACCACTTATTGCACTTTGAATGTGCGTCGTTGCAAAAGGTTGGAACGTGGTACGTATACAAAAAAGCTTTGATTTTACTTTACCCTTACGTGAATCATCCACTAGAGATAAAAGAAATAATTGATAATGGTGGAAAAAAATCACCTCTACAGCTAAAAATCTGTGCATGTTCTAAGGCAGTAGTCCATTCCAAGCAGTTGTGTACAAAAAACAATTCAATGCATTTTATTATTAAGATCCCATCAGTAAGTAAGATAATCTCCTTTATCACTATTTTACCGTCACGTTTCTATTTCCAAAATGTATTACCTGTTTTGTGTTATACGTTATGGTTGAAGTGAAACAACTACCTATGGATCAATGCAGTTCTCCAAAGACAGTTGCTGTACTTCCTTAAGGATTTATTACTGGCAGTCCAGACAGAAAGTATTCGGTTGATCTTAATATTAACCTTATTAATCTTAACATTCACTTATTCATAACGTAAGAATTGCATTACTCAGGTATGAATTTTCGATGTTCACCTAGATAATTGTGGAATGAATGTTTTGTTAGATAAGCCTTATTCTGTTGACATTTGTTTAACATCTGTTGTGAATTGAAACACCTATTTTAACCACAAAACTATATCTGTTTATTTATCTTTACCAATGTCTATATTGAAGTAACTTTCCTTTGTCACTCTAACTCTCCCATTTTGGCAATGCCTTTATTACCAATGCATCACATTATAATATTTTAAGCCCGTATTTCAAGACACCTAAAGCTGTAAGTGCTGTTGCTCACTACCAACAGTAATTTACCGTCCTAAATATCCTAAAATTTGTGCAACATTTTCGTTACCTCCACTTTTATAACATTCTCGCCCTTAACTAGAACGATTAATTTTCCAAAATGCTTTAATCATATTTAGCATCACAACCTAATGATGCAGATTTACATAAAAACCCTACAATTTCTCTGTCTACCAACTTTGAGTTCTCATTATCAGTTCCGATCCTGTAATATTCGTTCCATTACTTAACATATATACCTATTTGCATCTGTGTTTGTATTTTATTTTAGTTTTAGCCACTCACTTTTCCCGACCGTTCCACTGTTCCGCCATTTTTCAAGTAACAGTGTTAATATTGCTGCCCTCCTCCATGGAGTCATGACGTGGAAAATATTTTTGTGTTTTTTAGTAGTGTGAATTTTCTTTTATATTTTGGGCGTCGAAGATAGTATTTGTTGTATGGGCAGAAGTGGTCTGCTTTGAAGGTAGAAGCTGGTGCCACTTCTTTTTTCTTGTACTAGTGATGTTTATTCTCGTTTGAGTAACATATTTTTGGGCAAATATGTTCTTTATTTAATTTATGTTAGAGCCATGCCTTTATTTCCGTACTTATAGATAGCTTCAGTATTTTCAATGTAAGTTTTAGTTTGTAAAATTTGTTAACAAAGTTGCAAAGAAATAACTACAGAGACATTTTTAACAGCCAAATTCTAAAACTCTACCTCACACTTCAGGAAATGTTCGTTAAACACAAAATGCTGATGTCTGTTAAATTTTTAACAAACTTTTCGTAATTTCTACTGTGTAATTTGATATGTTTTGTAATATTGTGTTGTGTTGTGAATAAAGTATCAGAACTATTGTTAGGTTTATTTGTAAGGCTGATTCTACACTAGCGCTAGAAATGCCGCGTGTTAAAACGAGGGCGTTTTTGGGCTTGTCTACACGACAGCTTGTCTACACCGAAACCCTTTCAGACCGTTTATCGTTAGGTAATTTCTACACGTCCTTCAATAATCACAGAAAGCATCTCGAGAATTTATTTCAATACTACAGATTTTAAGTCACGTCTTTCGACGAATTACATGGTTTAGTTAGCGAATGTATAGTGAAAAAGGATACAGTCATGAGAAAGAGCATATATATTGCTGAGAGACTTGTATATCTATGAGTGTAATATGTATGCAAACAGTAAAGCGAAATGATTTATGATAAGGTGAGACGCCTTCCACGCCCGGAGGGGGGTGGGGGGAGGGGACGGTGTAACAAAATGTGCCTCACTCCGTCACCCAGACAACAACAATCCCCAACCCCGCTCTTGAATGAAGTTAGACGTGCTCAACATTAAACGCCCATCTGAGACATGCCGCGTCCACGATATTGTATGAGTTTTTAAAATAAATTACTGGTAAAATTCATCAAACAGCAATAGAGGTCCATCTCAATGACGCACGAAAGAATGTTTTCCAAGTTCAGACTTTTGGTGGCAACAAATGTATTTTTAAATTACAATCCATTAATTCACGTGGCATTGCAAAAATCTCTGGCCAACACATTTAAAATACTGCCTACAATAATACTCTACGTAATATTATAAATTAATATACTTTAACACAAGTTCCAAAAAATTTATAACTGCAAACCACTGCAGAGAAGCCACTGGGTTCACCCTCTGGCGAGTCTTAACCCTGGAGTTGCGTGTCGCACTCCAGTACGAAAAACTAGTAATGTTATAATCACAGTACCTTGGCAGCAGCCCTACCATGGGTCTGAAGATGTGAAGGAAACAGCCCGACCATTCGAGCCACGACGCAATGTATGTGTCAGCCCGTCTCTGCCCGCGACGCCGTAGTGTCGTACTTCTCAGGTCTCGGAAATCTGCTCAGCTATTTTCGCCCCATAGGCGCGGTCTTCATTTCCATTCAGCACTACACTTAAATTACGCCGCTCTGTCGTGACACACTCGCTCTCATATTTAATTTACCGCGGCAACCATGACGGGAACGTACATACCTAACGGAGTTTTTGGCTAGCGAAACAGTCAAGGTGTTATCGCCAGCCAAAATGACTTCCATCATTCAGCTCGACAATTTTACCAGGTCGACCTTCCAGTCGCACAGGGCGCAACTTCTAGCACGTCCGCCGTTACCACAAAGTCAGGGTTCGCCTCGACACGTTTTCCACACCAAAGTCCAATGGCTGTTTCAGTGACTTTCACAGCTAAAAGATATTTGGCAATCAACAACCGTCTCTGAATAGTGTTCAAAACCTCGGCACAAACTTTCGTTAGCAGCAAATAATTCATGCCTCCCCAACTCCATGCCCTCGATTACATAATACAACTTGTTTATATTTCTAGTTAGTTTTGCACACGTTTTCCGGCGAGGAGTGCGTCTCACGCAATATTAAACGCCAACTTGTGTCTAGTTCAGCGGAGCCCCATTTCACAAAGTAAATTTTCGTGCCACGCCTCTCTCGCTCACGGGAATGTTTCGTCGCAACCCGAGGCAAGACACTGTCGGCTCACTATTGTATAGTACGGGCACAATCCAAATTTAAGTGAGACGACCGCGGTGGAAATCTTGTCGCAGTCCGGCGTTATGTACACACCATCTCTCTACACCGACGCTGGCTGGTAACGCAGATACTCGGGCCTCCGTAGTGTTAGCACCCGCGATGACCAACAAACACTTTCTGGCCGCGCGATCATAATAAGTCCCGCAACATTTCACTGCCATCGCACACATCTGACTCTCAAATCCGACCGCCGAAGTCAGATTCTACCAGCATACCGCCTACAACTGCAGCCCGCCGAAGTCACATACTTCCTTCTACTGCCTGCCCGCCTCACGAGAGCGCCACCGACGTCACGCGGAACACGCCAGCTGGCGACACCCGGCGGCTGCTCTTTACATTAAAGCGGTGTGGTAAGTAACTACAACTTGCAATAATCGACTAACAGCCTGTATCAGAAACGTTATCCAGCAATAACACTCAATGATGATTATCACGCAGATAATAATTGTGTTTACGATTTAATGTTAGATAAAATGATTACAATGTAAATATAAGCAAATGATTATATGATAAGAATAAATGTATGACCGATCATAATACAATTATTAACATACATACTAAAAGTTACCAGCGCGATGATACCAACCGCTATAAAAATACACTAAAAATATATATTAAAAATCTACAAAAAAATGCGGCGATTCCCAAATCGTCACAAAGGCAATGCACATTGTTATTATTACCTACAATAATATGTTACAGAACATGTTTGTAGAACTACGACATTATACGTTTGTATTGTTGCGTTGCATTCGACAAAGTAAAGTAGTCCGAAATGTCAAAATCATCAAAATTGGATTCCGTGCTCGTTGCTGATGACGGGGAAGGTGATGATATCCCGGGAGGAGGTGAACAATACGCAGTCTAGCTGCAGGTAAAGAGCTGATATTCGTAGTAGTCGTGACGAGTACCGCAGTGTTCACCTCAGTAATTTTCAGTCTAACTTGCATTGCCTATTGAAGAGGCATAATGTTTAACACTGGCACAAATTACATCAAGAACGCCTGATGACCATATAGATCAGTTTGCCGTTCTTTGTAGAGTTGCAACTGTTATCTCTGAATAGATACGCTTTTGACAAAATGTATGTCAACAACTTAGCTGATGAAACGGAGGAGTTCTTGCTCGCGGCTCCCTTTGGCAGTTGTCTGCGGAGGTCGCGGTATTGCCTCTTGGGAGGTGACACACCCATTCCTGTCAATGACGTAGGTGAAGTACCACTTTGGCATTCTTTGGCGTGACTATCATCAGGTCGGTCCTGGGTTTCACGCGAGTCCTCTCCGCGGTCCAAACCTTCTTCCATTGCAGGATGAATATTTTATGATGCCTGTGTACCTATTCTGTATTGTTACATAGTGTGTAAATTGCACGGTGTGCATCATTGGTTAAAAATAGAACATACACAATACACTTTATTAATCTGACATATGTACTATAACTGAGTTTTTTTCAGGTGTTAGGCATTAGGAGGAACCTTCGGAGATAGGAGGAACCTTCGGAGACATGTAATTTGGTTTTAAATTCTCAAGGGAAACTGTTTCACTGATACAGTGAAGGAAACATCTGAAGCGATTTGGAATGCTTTGCTGCCTCTATAAATAACAGAACCTACCAAGGAATTGTGGTTAAAAAAAAGCTGTGGCATTTGAAGAATTGACCAATTTCTGTAATTGTATAGGTTGTGTAGATGGGAAGCACATCAGAATACAGTGCCCACCCTGTACTGAATCGGACTATTTTCACTTCAAGAAGTTTTTCTCAATTCTACTCATTGTTGTAGCTGATGCCAACTACTGTTTCACAGTTATAGACGTCGGTTCATATGGACCAGAGGGAGACTCCAACATTTTCAAACGCTCAAATATCTGGAAACGGTTAACCGCTGGTAAAATTGATTTGGCTTGTGATAAACCCCTACCCATACACGATGTAGTGGAAGGTGCACAAGTTTCTCATATTCTACTAGGAGACGAGGCGTTTGGCTTACTCAGTAACAAATGACGCATTTTGAATTCAGAGATTTTTGTTCATCCAGACTTCGCATCCACCATCGTTAAGTGTTTCTGCGTTTGGCATAACATTTTTAGGAAGAGGGACGGGTTTTGTTTTCAAGATAAATTATAGAGTGTCATGAAATATGTATTAGAAATGCCCAGTGTAGTGGGACGTTCGCATGGCTTACAAGTGAGAGAACAGTTTCGGGATTATTTTAATGGATCTGATGCGCTCCCGTGGTAAATGACCGAATCCGTACCTGTGGTACCTTCGAATAAACATGTTACACTATCTCACTCGTAATAAATTATCAACGTAACGTTTATTTTCCTATGCTCGCTCTACCTTTATTGCATACCCAGCTGAAGGTTCATTATTTGACTGAAAACATCAAAAGGACGCGAAACAATAAGCATAACTTCCGTTTAAAACCTATAGGATTTACACATAATTCATCATTAGGCATAATTATTGTCAAATAGTTAACATCATACACTGTAAAGATTCTCTGCAAATTTATACATACAAATATTTGGTAATTTTACATTTTGTATGTGTAATTTGTAAAAACAACTACAGTACATGTAATTTTACACAAATGTTCTTAATAATATAGAGTACTACATGTCTTTGGTGAAAATACATGAATGTATGGCTTAATAAACACTATGTTGGTGTTAATTTACACATTTTGAAGTATGTGTAAAACTACACCTACTCACTGTATTAACCTTGCGTTATGTATTTTTACTGCTACATATTCGTTGTATAAATACCCAATATCAGTATAGTTGTATATCATCAATTGTACAATTTTACAATGACCGCGTGTGTGTAAACTTTCATTACATTCTGGAGTATCTGTAAGCATATATTTACACATACAAATTTACGACAGTTTTACATTGTATGTGTAATTTTTAAAACGAGTACAGTATTTGTAATTTTATACCAATGTTCCTATGAATTCAAATATAACAACAAGTGTTTGTTTAAAACATGTGATCTAGCGGTAAGGAATAGAACTTATTCGAACTCCTTTTGTGTGTTCAAAAGGAAATCTTAACTCCGCTGATGGAATATGCTGACTTTTGTATATAGCTACGTATTCTATATTTGAATTCAATTGTTACCCACATTTTGGAAATAAGCTTTTATAACTCCATTTAACTATCAAAGCACAAAACAGTGTAAATTAACATGAATATTATAAAAATACACTTACACAGTATGTGAATTAACATGGCGCAGTTTTAAAATAACATATGCAGAGGGCAAAATTGTTTAGTAAAACAGTGAAAAATGTACAGAAATCGTGTAGTTTCAATAACAAAGAATCTGCGATTTTACTATCTTGTAAGTGAACAAATACACATACACATTGGTGAAATTACAATTGCGATGTCCGTGTAAATTTACTTGCCGTGGAGAGAAAATACACTAATGTTGCAGTATATTTTCTGCTACACAGTAATAGCAATTTCGCACCCGTTTGCTCCTCCCTTTCATTCCAGTGCAGCTCCATACTCACTTCAAACACCCTCATCGGCTCTCAAGACCTGACTGTTACGTGCCACCGTACTCTCTTCACGCATTAGGAGGGGACAACCCGCTGAATTCCTCCGGATGCATTAAGGGTTGCCTACTCACTAGGCCATGCTATTGCTACCACTGTATCCTCCGTTTGAGATTTAACAGGAAACGATGGGTGCTAGAGATTTTCAACAAGGGGGGAGGCTTATTTGCTACTTATGTCGTCCTGCTCCATCCCATGGTATCCATAATCAATTTAACCTCACGGTGTACGTGTTGCATGCAATCAAAGGGTGCCAGCCCCTATTAGTTACATGATGGGGATGTGTACGACGGACAATACTTGCAGTGTAGGTGTATCCAAGATCTTCGTTTATTTGCTCCGTATATCAATTTCTGTTCTTCTAATGCAAGTACTTTCTTTGCCTAATTTTCCACGCAATGTCCTTGTCACCCAACGCATATAGGGGCTGATACAGCCCTTATTATTTGAGATGGACCATGGGTGTCCTATATGAATCTTCCTCTTTTCCGGTCACAAATTGCGTGCCCGAGTCTGTACATATGTTTCCTATACACGCTATATACTTGAGAAAACTACTTTATAAAAGTCGAAAAGGACACCCCTATTCTACGAAAGTTTCGGTATAAGTTCAAAAAAGTGTACACTTTTGAACATAGGCGCTTTTAGTTTAGTTTTAAATACATTTTTAAAGACGTAGTAATAATCACAGAATATGGTACATGATTTTTCCATATTGTATATATGATTCTACCATTAGTTGAGAAAAAAGTTAAAAGATTGACACTGCCTTTTTAAAATAAGTTTTATATTAATTTAATAAACATAGTTAGCAAAATATTTACATCTCATATATTTCACCAACAGGTAAAGTACTGAATGAAAACATTGGTTTTTAATCGAACAGAAATATTACAGATTTTGGATTTCACTATAAAACAAATATGGCAGCCGGTTTACGGAAACTATCTGTCCGGAACAAACACGGCCAAGGGCATACAATATGTTTGGCGTCATACTAAACATGGTTATCGTCCAACCAGAAGGTGAGAGCACACACAACTAGATGACTTGTTCCATAGCTCCACATTCCTGTACCCTTGCTCCCGAACATATATTTTCATACTACTACGAAACGTTGGGTTTGAACCGTCGCTGATCCGGCCCCTTCGTTGTCGATGATGGGCACCGAGAACTCTCGAAACCGACACAAAGGTAACCCCAGCGGCCCGTTAAAGTAAATTAGAAATGGTCACATATTTATCATATAGTAATTTCCTTACATTATAGTCTGTAGCAAAAGCAATTTAAGCCGCGCCTGCTTTCGCCCATCGTGTGTGACCGGTCGCTGTTCCTTCAGTTAATTTCCCGTGTGGAACTTATGTCGATCGTCTATTCCGCCGCCAGGGAAAGTTGAATATTTCTCAATTATCTTGTTCAACGAACATCGTGTGGGAACAAAGCCGATTGACTACGCGTTATATATTAACGGCTCGCTGAATGCTTCCAATCATCTTCTATCTCATCCTACTTTGCCCCTGGCGAAACACGTGTCAATTTGCTGAAGTCACTGCTTTATTTTAATTTATCAGTTGCCTGAAAACATTGTTAAGTTGATCACCGCCAGTTCCATTTTAGTAGTATAAAATTGCCGATTCGAGCGCAGCCCCCAGTTATCAGAAAAACAACGGTAAATTAAATGCTCGAGGCATCAGAAAACCATCAGAAAAAATTCCTCTTAATTTTCTGATCCAAAACATAAAATGCCGATTCGAGCGCAAACGCAAAAAAAAGTGACTCAAAAAGTTGCATTTGGGAGCAAAAGCAAAAAAGTGGCTCAAAAAGTTGCATTTGGTTATATAGTAGTCTTTAGAAAAAAAGATGTGTTAAACTTTGCATTGAGTGGATCTGCAAAAATATGCATAAAAAATGTTTGGGCACAGTCGCAAAAAAGAGTGGCTCAAAGAATTTGAATACGAAAAAATAAAATGTTGTATATAATAAAGATGGATCAGTTGCTAAATGTAATAAGCGGAACCAAACTATTTAAGAAACTTTCCGAACTTACAATTGGACAGTCCTATCCCATAGACGATGCTGAAATAAATTGTACTTGGTATGGATACAAAGTGGTAATTACTTCAAGGAAATTTTAAAGTAACCTTACCAGATAAGTATGTTCAGATTTTCAGTGAAAAAGTTTAAAATGATGTTAATCGTGGAGGTATAAGTTTTGCATATGATGGGATGGTGGATCGTGGTGCTAAACAAATGCCATCTATTCGGTTTTTTAAAGAGTAAATGATCGTCGTTGTATAATTAGACATCAGGGGAATTTTTATTTGTGCTCATATCTCTATAAAGTTTTAGTGGTTATCGATCATTAAAACACAATTATCGCTCTGACTTCGGCAATGTGCTACAACATAGTCTAATAAAAAAGTTTATATACACATCTCCAAATTCTACTTATTAAAGTAGCCGAAACATTGAAGTCTTTTTCTAAATCATTCATTACACTTTCTATAGAAAAATTATTCATCATTATTACATGAAACTTTAATAGTTTAAAAACTATTAACGTTATTATAAAAAGAATATGACTACTTGCAACACAAAAAATATCTACTGTCTCATCTCTAATACCACTGTTCTTTCGGACAAATCAAAGTTAATTAACTTACCTTTTTCATCCTTAATTTCAAATAATTTTCATTAACTTGATTTGTTTGCACTGGAAAAAATAATGGATAAGCTGGTTCCTAATAGATCGTGTCGCCAAATCTAAATGTTGTTCTTGGTTGAAAAGTGGTAATTATATTAGTTTCTCTATGATTATATTCATCATGATTTAATATCATACCATTTACTATATTACAGTGTATATTTATTGTGTCAAATGGAGCAAATTTTTGAATTGTATCGCCATAATGATCCACATTTTCTTTCGGAGTTTTATTTTCTACGAAACCCAAAAGTCTTCCTATTGAACCCCATTTACCAAACTGTAATTTAAGCATACATTTTACTTTCACTCTGTTATTTTATCAAGCTCGAAAGATATTTTCTTTCCCATCTATTGAATCTACACTAAATAAAAAATTTCCTTTATTGTTTTTTCAAGATCTTTTAAGCTTAATTGGCCAATTGGAATATCAACCTGAACCACAAAATATAGCTTATTTTTTCCAGAGATAATGTTATGCGTTAAATAAGTAGTATAGAACTGAACTAAAGCCAATGAGTTCCCCTCTATATCTAAAGGGTAATGTAGTCTTTCTTCTACACTGATTTGTTATCTGTTAGTTTGAATACTTTACTCATTTATTATATTATAAAAAAAATTTGTTAATAAATGACCAAGAAAAACATGAAATATGTAGACTGGGATATTAAAATAAGAATACCAGACAAGAGTGTATCGACAAAATGTCATGGAGAATTATTACCTAATAATATTAGATGTTTGATTGTGGGTCCTAGTAACTGTGAAAAAACTACACTTATGATAGATCATTTTATATGTGCTCAGGGATGTTTGGACTTTGGTACTCTCTATATGTGTTCAAAAAGTCTGGACCAACCAAAATATATCAATTTAAAGAAAGATATAGATGTAGCATCAAAATTATTTAATGAGCCAATAGCATACTTCTTTCCATCAAATGAAGAAATGGTTGACATAAATGAATGTCATAAAGAGACTGTAGTTGTTTTCGATGATAACATACTTAAAACCAAAATATGGTAAGGGATTACTTTACTTGTGGTAGACACAAAGATATTGATTGTTTCCATTTAGGACAGACATACTCAAAAGTACCTAAGCAGCTTATAAGAGACAATGCCAATTTTCTTTGCATATTCAGACAAGACAAAATTTTTTTAAACATATTAATAGTGATTTTATCGGTGGTGATATGTCGTTTGAGAAATTTAGGGAGACTTGTTCAAAATGTTGGAATAATGAATATGGTTTTATTACAATAGATATGACTCATAAGTAAAATAATGGTAAGTACAATAATCAAATAAAAGACTTTTCAAATTCTTAGCTTATAAGTTTTGTGTTTAATGGAAGTGTTTCCATTAAAAACTAACATAATCTGATCTTTTAAAATGTATTCATATAGCATAGATATTTCAATAAACACAATTGTACCTTCAGGTACATTGTGGCCTTTCTGTATTTTAAAATATATCATATCATCAGGGTATACATAAAAAGTTTTATACATGTCAATTTTTTTCCGTTCATGATATAAGTTGATAACAATTTTATTTTTTTCTGGTTTTATTATTATTTCAACTATAGTTCCATCTCTCATAAAAAATTCTATTCGATTATCAAAGTAAAATACTTTTTCTTTTGAACTGTATTTCCCAACTAAACGTTTAATGTTAATTCTGTTTTTTCTGATAGTACTCTAAATTGATTGCATCCATCGATGCAATGCGATCTCCCACGTCTTAGTCTTTTTTTTTTTTTTTCAAAATCTATATAATTATCTACTTCCAAGTAAGTAAGATAGGCTTTATCCAATGATCATTTATTTCTTGTCAGTGTGACTATAAAGTCATTGAACTGTGTTTGGAAACAAAATCATTAGGATTGATCTCAGTAGTTGCATCATTGTCCATGTGTTCTTTAATTTGATCTTCAATCCAAGAGCTCATTAATGCATTTCTACATATATCAATTAATAGTGAAATAATGTTTGGAAATGTAAAATTATGTGAAAGTGATTTAGCACAATTACACACAAATGGCCACAAGATACTTGATTGAAATTTTGAATTCTATAATCTTTATAAAAATATTACTTTCAAGATATGATATCAATTGTTGGGGTGGATTTCCATCAAATGAATCAAAATAATATTTGTTGTTTTCTTTTTTTCTCTAGCATACCCAGTTTGTACCAGAGTTTGTCGAAACATCTAGATTAACAATCCTACATTAATTATCGAGTGCCATGTTAAGTAGCTCATCGATCATAAATACACCCTGAAAATTTTTAATGTTTAATTTTATAACCATCTGATCAATATCAAAGTTACTGAGTGGATTTACATTTTTTAACATTCTTACCCCATTTAACTTACTTCAATCCCTTGCCGTATTCCTCCATAGCTAAATTATGTCAGCGTTGTTCTTCAATTACTTGGTTTTTCTTCTTAGCATTAATTACTGATGTTGCGATAGATGATGCACCACCAGCTACCGCTCCTAGAGCTCCCAATCTGCTAAAATTAAGGGTAAAAATCCATTCTTGTGAACTGTAAAACCATTTCCAGTTTTCATTTCTTTTGACATTTTCTTAAGCTGTGGAACTGAAATTGTGATAGTCATCCCTTTGTCCTCATTTAATTTCTTGTTTTTACAATCCAGTTGGACTTTTGTTAGGAAAGGATCAATATTCAAACCCTTCAACTCATCGTTATGAACTTGAAATACAATGTTTTTTACTTTCATTTATTATAACAAATACTTTATCATTTCATTTTAATTCCCCAGCCAAGCTTATGTTTAATATGCATCGCAGATCCAGTAACACCATTCCACAATCTCTCATTGAGATCAGCATCTGAACTGAACAATCTTTTGAATGCTTTCTTTTCTAGTTCTTTGTCAGCGACATGTATTTCAGCTAGATCTTTATGGTGATAAGCTATGTCATGTTCCATTGCAGCCGCATTTGTGGATTCAAGGGTTTATCACCATGCTCAATTCTCTCTTTTAGTCTGATACCCAGACATAAGTACTGATAACCGGATGCATGCAACTCAAAAGATAGTGAATTTATTATGTCATTGTGTAACCTTTTCCATGATGGTCCGACTCCCATAAAGTATGTGGTATTGTGTTTAACATTCATATCAGATATGGTATACCTTTTAGGTTATTCAGAACAAAGTTACTAAACATGTTGTTGAGTATATTCATTATTCCAACTTTTTCATTGTAATAGTTTTCAATTCCAGCATTCTCTTCGCCATAAATAACGAGAATTGATCAATAAGCATTCTAACATCATCCATCCATATGTATTATTTGGGATAGTCTGTATACTTCTTTATGCCTTTCCCTTTTTTACGTGAGGGATGTTTCTTTTTAATCGAATCATAAATAGGTTTAACAATAATTTTCCATTTATTCCCTTTACGCGATTTTGGCATTACCAAGTTTGGATCATTGCTCTAAAAAACAGTGTTTGTATCAGCTAGGATACGACTATAGTGTTCATAGTCGGTTGCAGTATACTCGCTTTCTGTTACTTTCTTACTAGTTAGCAATTTTACAAAGCCATCAGTTTCGGTGTATGTCCGACCTTTTACAGTAAATTTGTCATTGATGTATGTTACTTTGTAATCACCACTCTACCTGAATCAACCTTTCGTACAGAAACATCTTCTTCACAGTCAATTAAGAAATCTACCACTTTCTTATCAATAAATGTTGTTTTGTAGTTAGTTAACTGTGAGATATCAGATTTCAAATGCCCCATAGCTTCGTCATAGCTTTCGCCATCATAGTGTTCATCGTCATTGTCAATGCATTTAATGCTATAGTCATAGTGTTCATCACCATAGCATTTATCATTATAGTGTTCATCATCATCAATGCATTTAATGCCATCATCATAGTGTTCATCGTCATCGCCAATTCGTTTAATACCATCATAATAGCATTCATCAGTGCCTGTTTTACCAAACAGTTTTCTTTCAAAAGATGTTTCTGTTGGTGTCTGTGGGTAGTCTAAATTCTTAACAGCAAATGGAACAAGTTCTTTTATTAAGTTCTTTATCTTATTTGTTACATGTCCAATTTTTTCCCAAATCTTCTATCCCATCTATCAATGGTTGATCATTTTTATTTTATTTTTATCATATTCATCTTGGCGAATTTTTCTAAAAGTTTTAAACTTTTCAATTAGCTGTCTTATTCTCTCTATATTCTTCTCTATATTGTTAACAATTTTTTGTTGTCTCATTTATTATATAAATAATTAAGATAATCAATGATAACTTAAATGTATACTGTTTCAAATGTATGAAAAATACAGTAAGTTCATATAAACGAACAAATAAAAACAAAGTAAGAATTAAATGTGTTTGTAGATGTCGTGTTACCAATAACTCGATATTCACTGGTGGGAGTATAAAAAAAGATATTTAAAATTAAATTCATAAACCAATATGAAAAAACTTCCCCAGAAGAACTGTTCTATCTTTTGGTATCGATGATATTTGGCAAGCTGATTTAGTTGAGCTGAATTCTGGATCTTTAAAAGGTATACATAGAATTAACAAAGGGTTTTAATATATGTTAATCATGATAGATGTTTTTTCCAAATATGCAAGGGCAATACCAATCAAAGAAAAAACTTGTGATAATGTTACATTAGTATTTAAAACTATTTTGAATATTGCAAACCCATGCATTAAGAAACAGATTAAGGGAAATAATTTTACAATAAATAATTTAAGACATTAATGGCCAATAACAACATAACACACTATTCAACATACAGTGAAAATAAAGCTAGTGTTGTAGAAAGATTAAAAAGAACATTGAAGGAGAAAAATGTGGAATATATTTACTATGCAGGGAAATTATAAATGGGTTGCTATATTACCTAAATTAATAAGTGAATACAATAACACTGTTCACAGTACAATCGAAATGAAACCCACCAATTTAAAAGCAAAGAATTAAAGTTGTATTCTAATCAACATGTATGGACGAGAAAGAAAAATGGTTAAACAAAAGTTTACAATAGGAGATAAAGTTCGTATAAGTAAAAGTAAAAATTTGTTTGAAAAAGGATATACACCAAATTGGTCCACTGAAGTATTTGAGGTGTGTGAAGTATTGCACACAAACCCTACGACATACAGAATAAAAGATTTTAAAATGAACTAATTAAAGGTATTTTTTATGAGCCAGAGCTGCTTAAGACCAAATATGGTAGTCTACTTAGTGGAAAAAGTTTTGCGAATAAAAGGAAATAAGCTGCTAATTAAATGGTTAAGTTTTAATATTAGTCATAATTCTAGGGTTGATAAGAAAAGTGTAGTTGTTTAAGAATTTTTTTTCTATATAATAAATGGATCAACAAAAAATTGAAAGTTATGAGCATCAGTCGTTTCCACTAAACGACCAAACAAAAAATAATTTGAATGAATACAACAAGCACATTGAGTTTGAGAATCATATTGGCGATGCATTTACACATCCGAATGAAGCTTATGTATACCAACAGAATAAGCTAACTAAAAGAGATACAAATACAGATTATGAAAAAATTCAACCATTGTTCTTTGTGAGAATTTCTCCTCATTCCAGTTTTCAAGAATAGAGATCTCTAAACATGGTTGTATAATCGAAAGTATTGACAACCCTGGCATCACTTCGACAATGATGCATACATTGCTAGGTTCGGAATCAGAATCAGCATACTTCCAAATATCGGGGATAGAACTAGGTAAATATGTTAGGAAATATAAGTGTAACGAAATTGCCTATCCATTAAGATATTTGTTTGGGTTTATGAGAGATTGTAATGAAATATTCTGGAAAGGTGGGTACAAGATCACTTTCATTCGAGATTCTAATGATGGTGTTTATTTTTACAGAAGACCTCCGAAGAAAACAAATGGATTTGATGATGCAGATAATATACCAGATGCTGGTAAAATTGTTATTGAGAAATTGGAAATTCTGTGGCCAATTGTTGTATTCGATCCAATTTATGGAGACGAAATTTAAGCAAAATTATACAAACACCCCAAAATTCCAATTAGTTTTAATTATTGGAAATGTCTTGAAATACTAGTACCTACTAATGCAAACTCATTTCAGTTTGATATATAAGAACAGTTCAATTTAATCCAATTTGATATGCCAGACTTTGTCATTGTTGGTTTTCAGCACAGCAGAAAAGAAGATCCTGGGCAATAACTCTACATGGTTCAATGTTTGACTCTTGTTTTGTCAAAAAAATTATATTAAGAATGGGTAGAATGAAGTGTTTCCCAAAGAGCATTGTATTTATTAACATTGATGATAAAATTTTCCATAAGATATATATTGCTTACAATGATTTTAGAAATTCAAAGACTAACCTAGATACCCATTATCATAATAATGAACTGTGCTTCAACTCTGGGTCATTTATTGGAAGAGGACCATTTTATGTTATTGATTGTTCTTACAGAAAAACTGTTATTGTAAAAGATCGAACTAATCTGAAAATTACAGTTGATTTTAATAAACCAATATCGGCTTCAACTATTTGTAATGTGTTACTAGTAAGCCAAAGAAACCTAATTTATGATGTTAAAAGTGATAGAATCACCGAAGTCCAATAGTGCGCAAACATCTATGGTTATTAGTTTTTAATGGATGGTTAGCCATTAAAAACTTATACTGTTATATAATTTTTCTTTAATAGCGCTGTAAGAGTATTTTAATGGTATCTGAAAAAACCGTGAGAGGTTGTGCATTCATAAAACGGCATACCATATGGATGATCTATTTTATAGTCAGAAGTATCAAAATGATAGACCATTTCTTTCATGTCACTGTAGTAGTATGGTGTTTTTATATAATAGATGTATGAATCAGTATCTTGGTAGCACAGTTCAATATATTTCCCATACTTTGATATCATTATATTATAGTGAAAATCGTACATTAAGATTTGCGATATATCAAGTATGCTCATCCCAACATAAATGGGTATGTTAAAGCACAGTTTGGTTTTAATCATATGAACAGCAACCAAAGAGTTAGTATATATAGTCCTATCTTTAAAATTTGGTTTAGCCACTAGTTTATCCATTTGCTTAGAACTTTTGCACAACCGTATATATACACTCTGTTTCAAATATTTTCCATTGTTTTTCCAAAAATGGAATGGTTCATTAATTTGTAGAAATCTTTTTTAAAGTCATTTGTGGAATTTGTTCGCATATTTGTGTTTAGATCACTATAGGACTTGAGCCAATCTGATTGATCAAACTCCAGAACTCTATGGATCTTTTTCAACTTAATTCTGAGAGATAGATATTGCTTAAGATTTACATAGTGTAATACATGTCATATCATACAGAGTAGTCAAGAGTTTTGATTTTTTGAATCTTCTGGTATTTTATTTTCTGGTGCCAATGGCAGATCTTTGTGGAGATCGTGTAGTTCATGTGAGTATTCCGAATCAACTTCCAATATATAACCTTTGCTAGAATTATCTTCTATTTTGGTTACCTCTACAATTGTATTTCCCCACTTAAACCCACCATAGGGCAAATACTAGCTCATAGCCCATCCATATAAGTTATTGGCATCCGGATATGTAAGATAATAAGATTTCCTTTCCGCTATCATAAGCATTCATATATTTAATATTTGCTTTAGCATTTCACTTACAACATTGTGAAATTCCACCACGAACACCTTTTTCTATCATCAAAATCATGTCGTAATCTGTTAATAATTCTAGTTCTATTTTAGTATGTTTGAGATAGTATCCCATGCTAACCCTGGGACTGTGAAATACCATGCTAGGTCTAGCTTATATGTTTTGAGTCATACATCTCTAAAATTTCCCATTATATTAGATAATATCAATACGTCAGATTTGTTATAGAGTTCTTTGTACTCTCTCAGAGATTTTATGTTGAATTTTTCCCACACCTTTCTCGCAAATTCGTAATCTTCGTCTGTAATGTCACATTTATTGAGTTTGTTATAAAATGCATCTTTGGATGGAAATGATGTCTCACAATATTTTTCAGCACTATCCATGCAGTCATATGGATAAACACCTTTTCTTATAACAAATTCAAGAAGTTCATTACAAAAAATGCTTACATGTTTCTCGGAATTGGCTTCTGGAAAGGTTGTAGAGAGTTTATCAATACCACTAGCCATAAATTTAAATGAGTCTAAGTCTAAGTTTAAATGAGTCTAAGTTTTACACTTTCACATACATATTTCGTAAAAGAAATATATTTATCCTCATTGTTGGGAATTAGATCAATTTTATTTTCGTCGATGCCAAGATCTCTTATGAATAAATGTTTGTCATAACCAGATAGAGTGTGTATAAACACTGGAACAAAACATGGATTTCTATACAATAAGTTACAATTTCTATGTGCAGCTCCCCTAAATTTCCCCGTAAGATGATCATGATCTCTCACAGAATCACCATTCAAAGACTTTTCACATATATGACAATGGGTAGCTGTTCATAAACAAATTGTTCTTTCTGGGTTAGTGGATGTATTGGTTTTTAATTTGTGTGTATATCACCAACAGACCTTGCTTCTTCCATTAGCATTTTAACTAATACTGTATGTGCATTAGATCCTTCATAAGTTACTGGTGGTTTATAGTGTCCATGTTCGTATTTTACATAGTAACAGAAGCTAAAAACATCATGTTTTTGGTATGGTTTCGTGCAACATTCGTCGCGGTTTGGTTGGAAGTTTCAATATTAGTCAACAAACATTCAAAATCAGCATATATCACAAACGGAACTCTCAAAGAATGATTTTGGTTTTTAAATCTTAATGTCATTTTTTTTCCTTTAGATGGTAGTTCAACTCTAACACCATCGTGATCTTGACAGTCTTGTTGGTGATCTTTTAGCTTATTTACAGAGTAGAAATGTTGCAAACATATATCGCATATTAATATTTTGTGACCATTATTTGTTACTTGTGATGTGATAAGTCTCGAAAGACTTTTTATCCAGCAGCAGTGGTCGTTCTTTTCGTCTTTGATAAAGAGTAGGTTTATGATCTTATCCGTCTTATTTTTTGTTGTTTTTAAAGGCCAGATTATATATTTCTTACCCTCATCTTCTTCGTATACGTATACATTAATAGAAATTCCACTTCTTTTCTCAAAGGTTTTTATGCTATCCAATTTCATTGGAAAATCCAAACACTTAAGTGCATCATCAAACTAATGTTCTTAAGCTTCATATTTATTCACTCTTTGAGGGTTTCTTTGTACTTGATGCAATGTAGATAGAACTGACAACAAAAAACCTTTTTGATCATTGTTCTTAACATTAATTACTGCCTGCTTAGTTTTGTTTTTTTCTGGGAGATCGACGTAAGAACTGCCCTTGAATGGTACATATTTATTTATTCGCATTTCTAGTTTAAATATTCTGTTGAGTACCCACTGAGATCCCTTTGCTTCGAAAGCCCCCATCTCAGCTGTGATTTTCGATATGCTGTTGGTATAATATTCTTCCAGATTAGTCGATTTCAGTATAATTTCTTTCTTTGTTTTCAAGGATCTTTCTACATATTCAATATTCTCACCAATTTCCCTTTTGTACTCAGTGAAGAATTTCATGTTCATTTTGGGTGATTGTAAATGTTTACTAATTAGTCCCCTGACAATTTCTTTTACATTGTTTAGGAAATTATTTGGGTCTCTGTATGCTTTCTCATTCTTTACAGCATAAGTCTTGATCCTACTTCGAAATGCTGTTTCGATTTCTTCTACACTGAATCTGGGCGTGTACTTATGAATGTTACTTCTCAAGTGACTTCCTATGAGAGATGGTTTGTAATAGTGACTACACGTTTCACATTTCACTTGTTTCTCTCATAGGAACTTCTGTTTTGATATTAAATGTTGTGATATTTTAAAAATTTCCATGCAATTTTTGGTTCATGTGTTTTATTATATATTGGTGTAAGACCTTTGTGCAATCTACTTTTATGATGACTTCTTATGAGAGCTGGTTTATAAAAGTGATTACAAGTTTTACATTTGACATACTTCTCTTGAGATTTCTTTTTCTTTCTTTCTGCAAAAATGTCTTTCTTAAATTTATATTCTTTCCAAAAATTGCAAGTTGTGTTAGCCTTTTTCATTGCCATGGTCGTTATCATATCAGACATCAGTTGATTTTTATTTTTATGCTACTCATTTGAAAAATTAACTATCTCGTTTCTTATTAAAATTAACTACAGTACATTAAAAAAAAGAGGGATGGGGTTTCCATGGATTTATTTCTCGCTGCAAGCAGTTCTTGCCTGCTTCCCTTTCTATTTTATCTTCGTGCCTCTGCCACAGATGGGGAGGGAAAGGTCTGCGTCCAGGACAAAAAGAGGTTTCAGGTCGGCGCTTAAAGGGCCTCCTTAGTCGATTGCACTGTGATGTTACTTACGTATTATTGCTTTTAGACTGAGGGGTTATGAAAATAAGCGATTTCCGACAACATAAGTTACAAACAGTAATAATGTATCACTTACAAAATTTCACTACACGACAGAGATTTGAACTCTAAAGCCTAAAAATTATATGGCATGAACTCGCGCACCAAAACATTCCTCCCTCCCCCATCAATCCATTTGACGTTGTTGTGACATTTCGACTTTAACGAAGCGCTAGTGAGACCGACTTGCTGACAAATTTCCAGTACGACAAACGGACTAAAAATCAGCCTTGGAGGATGTGGGGTGCGAGCCCGCGACCCCTCGACTACAAGTCGGCCACTCTGCCCCTGAGCTATGGGCATCCGCTGAGCTACACAAACAGCCGACAAAAAACCCTGTGATAATGTATTACATTACCCGAATCCATATTTTTCACATGTTTTACAGAGTTGTGTTTATTGTGTCGGCCACTCTGCCCCTGAGCTATGGGCATCCGCTGAGCTACGCAAACAGCCGACAAAAAACCCTGTGATAATGTATTACATTATCCGAATCCATATTTTTCACATGTTTTACAGAGTTGTGTTTATTGTTTTATAATGACCGGGTGAGCAATTTGCAACTTTCCCCATCATTTACTCATAAATTAAGTTTCATTTTGTACATATGTATGTTTTACAGAACCCGTAATATTTTCGTAAACGGACATATACGACTTGAGTTAGTTACTAGGGTGTCTGCCATCTTGTATGTCCCAGCTTCGTGAGTATAGCAGACATTTTGAACACGTTCTATTGTTGTGGAGTTTGATGTGAGAGCGACAGAGATGATTATTAAGAGAGATAGGGTAGATGTCACAGTGACAACGATACCGACTTCCCCATACAGCCTCCACGAAAATAGACTAGCGCTACGTGGTGTTCATACCACGAACTACAGATTCTTACCTGCTGGAGTGGTCAGAAATTTTGACCTAGTGAAGTTCTTTCTAGGTATATCTTTACTGAATGGTGGAACTGTTCACATTAATTTTTGGCTGGAGTAAATGGTGAACTATTTCAAAAATTTTGGAGCGATCACACAAGTTCACTCAACCACATGGAATCAGAACATATTAAAAATGCAAATAACTTTTTTTATGCGGGATAAGAACATAAAGAGATAGAAAGAGGGGGGAGAAAGAGATAGAGTCGTTGAAAAGAAGTCGCTATGTGCTACCGTGAAGTATGCGATCCGCTATTATCCTCTTAGAGAAGTAAATGCAGAGCATATAAAATTTGTTTCCATTCAAAATACTTGATTATTACGAATGGCTGAATATAAAAAAAAAAAATTGTCATAAGAGAATAATCGGGACAAACCGAGCCTGGGCTAAACCCATTCTTCCATTGGCTTGTGCCATATTTTTCGACAACGATGGGGTAACGACAAACCGCGCCGAGCGATGGCGCTTGACCCGCGAGTTTCGCTTATTTTCGCTCCAGGTTCGCCGAGTCACGAGCCGTGCGAAGGCACTTATAGGATTACGAGGTCACGAGCTCGAGTCCAGGTGTACCATGAATGTGAGTGTTTGTAAACTGCCTCTTGAATATCCTTCCGGAATAAAGGGGAGTGAGTGACCAAATAGCTTAATAAAATAAAACAAAAAATATCATGTCGTAATTTGCGATTTTGTATGTTTCATTTCTGGCGCGGTCTCGGTTATGTTTTACACTACTGAATATACGATGGTGCGGTAATAAATAAATACTGATATGTAAATTGAAACACCAGCAGTTAAAACTATGTAATAGTTGTGTGTGTTATCAACGAATAAATACCGTAGTACTGCAAAATTACAATTTCCCATGCCAACAATATAGCACTGACTGAAAACAACACAAGCAACATTCCATATGTACTTGCTACTTAAAACCTTTTTTGTGATTGCAGAATAATTTTCTTCAAATTAAATTTTTCTTATACGCTCATCGATTAAAACCATACGACAGTAATAAGGAAATTTGTATTTGGTGATTTATTAAGGGGCTCGTCTTCCTAGAGTTTTTTCTGCGTTTGAGGTCGAGAGACGCGGGATCTATAAGGGCAACACTGCCACCGGCATCTAGTGCACCATCGCTACTAAGTGGAGGACTTTGAACTTTGCCCTGTCCCAAAGCATAAATAGACTAATAATTACAAGTGAATTTACGTGTAAGTTCTGCTAATAAAAAATATGGTATTCCAAGAAATACTTGTAAACTTGTAATGATTACACCATACATTACTAGTTACAAGTCTATTCTGAAAAATTTCAAGAGGTTTTTTGGTTCTTTGAAGGAATCAGTGGTGTACTAGCAATAAGTAAAACATTTTCTACAGGAGATTGGATATTGGTACAAAGTATTATTTGTAGTATTTTTATTTCATAAGTATGGATTTGAAGGATAAAAATATGTGGTCTAGTGGAAGTAGTGATATTTCCATTATTTGAATCATTTGCGGTTGTAACCAAAATTCACAGGGAACACATTTAAGTGCTGCACAACTTTATATATTTTTTCACCAACAACAACATTATTTGATTCTAAAATAATAACACCCTTCCTGCATTTTTCTCAGTTCGGATAGTATTTTTATGCATTTTCATTCGATTACGCCAGTACTTAACTATTTAAGAGTTCCACTTCTCGTAATGTCATCACTAGTAAGATGGTTTAATTCAATTGTAAATTTTCAGTTGAAATCTACTTTGTAGAACTCTATATTATTATACCATGTTTATTTGTACTTAAGTTGTAACTTATTAGGCTTGTAGTTTTGTGGAATAGGGACGTGGAGTGCAATGTTCTCATGCTGTGCATGTAGACTTTAAGTTGTGACTCTATAATTTAATGAGGGGGAAGTCTGTAGGAAAGTTATAGGCTGATCACGGTAAAATTAGCACTTTCGAAAGCCCTGCCTAAGATCTACTTGTATGCACGTTGTATATTCTTCGGCTTTATGTAAAATTATCATTGTCAGGGGCCTCAACAATTTATGCATGCGTCGGTCTATTGAAACAGTGAAATTATTAGAAAAGTAAATATTTTACAAATCTGCTAATTTTTATTCTGCTTTTCACAAATAACAGAAAGTGAAGGAAATAATTTAAGTTATCGAAAATGCTTATCTAACACTTTTATTGGACGTTTGTTATGAAACTACTTTCACTCCATCATTACCAACTTTACTGGGCGCATGTCACTCAGTGCGCTCGATAAAATATATGCAGGTAGGAGTGGTGACTTTTTTCTAAGGTTAATTATAAAAGTGCTCATTTTATCGTGGACAGCCTTTGAATATTTTTGCATGTATCTGACGCGTACATTTTGAGATACAGCGCTTTGGGGTGGGTGGGGGGGGGGAAGTTTATAGCTATATTGGAGTGTTGCGAAATGGCGTTTCCAATGCGCGTGATGTCTTGATAGAAATTCAACAGGCCTCGTTCGAAGCGTGTGGGTTCTTCTCGTTTATCATCACATATGAGGCACGTTTAAATAAGTTGGTGGAAAAATGTGTATTTCAAACACTGGCACACGCAGTTCAAGCGCCGGCTAGACGAGCCCCCAGTAAGTATACTCCATTCACGGTACTTACAATTTTTCTGAAGCCCTGCTTAAGTTATGCTTGCAGGATATTCCTTCACCTCATAGTAACAAAGCTTAACCGAGTCTAAAGACTGTTCATGATAAAGTGAGCACTTTTGAAATCAACGTTAAAAAAAGTCACTGCCCCTACCTGGATATATTTTAACGGGTGCCCTGAGTGACAAGCGCCCAGTAAAGTTGATGAAGATGGATGGGAAAGTAGTTCCGTATCTTAACGTCGAATATAATGTGGTACGTACCCATTTCTGATAACTTCAATTATTTATTTCGCTTTTTGTTTTTCATTTTCAATACATTGAAGTGTACAAATGAGCAGATTTGTTAGATATTTACTTTTCAAATCATTTCAGAGTTTCGCTTCACCAACGCATAAAGAAGATGATGAGGCCCACGAAAATGTTAATCTTCCATAAGAAGAAAAATACACAACGTGTATACAAGCAGATTTGAATCAGGGCTTTCAAAAGTGATAATTTTACCGTAAATATCCTATAGAAAACTACACCAGAGGGACCACGCACCGCATTCGTGCGCACTCAGTGTTATTATATTTTTCATGAGAACTATTTATTACTAGGCATTACCAACACACCTATATTCTTGCTGTTTTAATTCATGTTAATAATAGAAGAAATATTATAATTTATAGACCAAATACAAGCAGGAGTTCAATTTAACCAAAAATGAAGTTACTTTTTTGTTAAACAAATATAAAATACTTGTGACACATTAAATACTTTTAGGAAACAGTCATGCATATACACAGAGTGATTTTTCAGAGGTTTGATTCAGAAAGATAGAAGAAACCGCTAACAGACTATAAATCAACACTCTGAATTCGAAAGGGTTAAAACTGTTTCAAATAAACGAATCTGGCTGCAGTTCTGTTGGAATTGCTCCACTTGGATCAGTATATTTCTACTAATCATTTCAGTCGTTGGAATTAACTGACTGAACAGTGATTTATACTGTTTTATATTCAATTGCACTTGCCTGATAGTAAAATCTCAGTGCATTTCCACTGATTCTCTAGTAAATACCAACTCATTTAACTGAAGAATAATTAAGATAATTCTACAGATTAAAATCACTAATTCAAATTCAGAGTGACCGTTTTTAATCGCGTATTCGTGATTTGAGACAACTCATATTAACATCTTTCTGTTTAGATCCAGCCTAGATTTCTACACTCGTTCTCAGAACTACGGAAATTGCAGCCTGGATATTTCGGAAATATTTATTTCGCTTTTCGGAACACCGGGAGAATACATGTATTAGCCTGCTAAACTGTTAGGCTGCAAAGTCATATTTGTAAGTGTAATCATTATAAGCTATTCACGGTAAAGTGAGCACTTTCTAAGGCCCTGCTAAATTTTTCCTTTCAATTACTTTCTACTTTTCCGCTACTTTTAAATGTGGACATTGCAATATGAGAAATAAACACGGTGTATACATTCTATCACTTTCAAATTTTAACGTCTGAGACTGCAATAAAATAAATTTATCAGGTGTTAACGCATTTTGGGAGGGCCTTAAAAAGTGCTCACTTTATTGTGAACAGCCTATACTTATATTTTCGTGTATGATTACTGGCGTGCGCAGCTTCTCCTGTACTGGTGCCGCCATCCACACTTCAAGTCGTCGAGTACAGAGCCCCAGATTTGTCACATTTGTTGTTACAGACATACAGCTCTTCGCAAGGGATTATCTGCGACTTCATCACGAAAGTGCTTGTGGTGTGACGAGCTTATTTGCACGTATATAGTTCCGTTTATAGGAATGATAACTTCTCAGTAACACAATGAAAACTTAGTTGTGTCTCGTACAGGAGCCCATAGATTATTTAGAATAACATTATACATGTTTAATTTATAGGTACGAAATAAATATAAATACAATTCACAGAATAAAATAAAAAAAGAATATTTTGGGTAAAATTCTGAAACTTTCTTGGGGTCATGTTATGAAAATAATTACTAGTACTTAATATTAAAGAAATATGAATGGACAGGCTAAAATATGTCGAACAATTTAAAGCATTTGCATGTTCGTGTGAGCACATGTAATAATTGCGCTAACAAATAAAGTATTACTAGCTGGGAATTATGGGATGTACGCTGGTGACAAAAATATGAAAAAACTTTGTCAAGCGAATTAATTTTACAGACTACGTGAGGCGTCACAATCAGAAGCTTGTACCGTTTAGCAGAAAAGCCAATAAACTAATAACTGATTGCAATCAGTAAACAAGATGATATTTTTTGTTTGCTGTTTCTAACTCTTAGGGCACATGAACTTAAAAACTACTGTGGTCGAAACGAAAGCAGCTGTTGTTATATTTAATTCTCAAACCGTCATTTTCCGTGGTTAAGATTGACGAAGTGTCGGAAATTTCTTTCTTGCACGATTTTTTGGTCGTGCACGTAGGAGCTGAGGTTTAACATATTTTTTTTATCCAGATTATTTTTTTTTGTAACCCGTTCACCTACTACGCATCGCATTGGCAATTTTAATAAGCCACAATAAATAAGACCAACGTGTCCCATTCAAAGTGGCTGCATTCCAAATCTCTTATAAGAATTTCCTCGTTCAGATTTATTATTGAAATTATGAAAATTCGGCTCATCAGAGAGGCGGTTGTTGCGAGTTCAATTACTTCTCACCACACACCGCTGGTATAATTAACGGAACGAATATTATGTTAAACAGGTGACTAGCACATGCAAATTGTCTATGTTAATTAGGCACCGGACGCAAGTAATTTTGTCTGGCAGTATTAATTTCCATAATAGTATTTCGTTTCATATAAGTTATTTACTTTTCCGAGGAATTTTCCAAGTTTAACATTAATAACACTTTTGTTCATCAGGCTTTAACGTTGTGAATGCTGTTGTATCTGATTACTTTCTTGGCAAGCAACGTTATTTACATTACATCGTTCGAAAGAGAGAATTAATAGTTAAAGATATCGGAGTTAAAGGAAAGTGAAGAGATTTGGCCGGCTCTTGAGAGCCGACGAGGGTGATTGAAGTGAATATGGAGCGGCACCGGAATGAAGAGGTGGGGGAAACGGGAGCTTCCCGAGAAAACCCGCCAACCAACGACATCGTCCGGTACGATTCCCACTTGCGAGAATCCGGTGACCCGGCCAGGGATTTAACCCTGTTCGTCTTGGTGGGAGGCAAGCGTGCTAATGGTTCAGCCACCACGGTCCCTCGGAGTTAAAGAAAATGAATAAAAACAATTAATTAATCCCAGCATACCTGGTACCATGACTTGTAAACTTCACAAAGTTTATTGTCATGAAGTCACACTAATTGTTCTTACTTGAATGTATCCCCGCAAATTTTGGGCGATGTCGAGCGTTCCTCTAGACGCCAGCTGAAACTTTAGTATGTTTGTCGTCTGATCCTTTCTGACTGGCTTCCTTCACCTGCAGACGCGTGAGTGCAGCTACATTCCTTAGTTGGAGTTCTCTAGTTTTGTCCACATTATCCGTGAACAGTCTTCTCAGGCAGTCCGGCTCCTGTATTCTTACTCTTCTTACTGCTACGTAGCGATCTTTCT
This sequence comes from Dryococelus australis, assembly GCA_029891345.1. Taxonomy (NCBI): domain Eukaryota; kingdom Metazoa; phylum Arthropoda; class Insecta; order Phasmatodea; family Phasmatidae; genus Dryococelus; species Dryococelus australis. The sequence continues at coordinate 113,770,111 of CM056998.1, read as the reverse complement.
TGCCAGCCATTTTGGCTGGGCTGCGCATCAGATTATCATTACTGTTGCTGAAAAATGTATATTTTGGTGAAGCTATCAGATAACCCGTTTTCGATTATTGGTATCGTAGGGCATTAACTAGACACCAAGATAGTGATTATCCTTTCTCTACACAGCTCCAGCATTCTCGGCGACTACATTGACGAGGGACAGGTGCCGCTGCATCTTCTCTGTTCAGAAGTTTCCCCCACCGCCAACTCCAGCATTCTCAAAATTCTCTCGGTCGTATTCACTTCTGACTTTCGGGCCCTGTAGTTCTCTCAAGGACACCGGTCTCTCAAATGTCCTGTTCATCCACGCTCCCAACGATCCCGTCACTTCGATGGACCAGAGCCGAAGCGGAATTCCCCAGCACACATTCTGGCAGCAATTTCTGTCTTGGTGGCCTCCAGCTTTTTCAGAACGTTCAAGATGCGATCTTCAAAGTCATTATGACACAGTGTAGCTGTCTGCACTGCATGATAATGCGTCGGCTCCTGCTTCGCCGTTTGCACCTCCACTGCTCGGGCCAAAGGCTTCCTGAATGTTGTACGTGGTGCTATTAGGCATACAGCTCGCGAACATCCACATCGGTAGTAGCATCCACGAAGAAATCTACCTCGATGACGCCACATGGCTCCTCGGGGCACCCCTCCAGAGACAAGAGGGACAGCCTCATGTTGTCCTGCCATAGCTCCTGCAGTGGCTCTCTTGGTCGTTGGTTGTAGCATCACAGTTCGGTATGGTGATCGTGTCGCGTGTATCGGTTACGGAAACGTACCTCCGAGGCCTACGTTAGTGTGATGTACTCCAGTCGATGTCGCTTTGGCAGAGGCTGTAATATGCTCAGTGCGGGACCTCTCTTCTCCTAGGATAAAATTATCTTATTTGGTTGATTTTAACTTTTACTTATAATGTGATAATATAATTTGTAAATAAAATATAATTAGTATGAATAAAAAACTCTTAAGAAAATATGTGTGTTAATAACGCTCAATTATAAATAGTTATTGTACAACATATTATTTCACTGAGCGTCCACGAATTCGGTGCATTGTCAGTTTGGTGAAATTTTCTAGACTTGGTTAATAGGCTTTGTTTGCATGAGTCGGAGTAATATCATGGAAGTAGAACTTTAGCAGTGCTTCAGAAAAGTTGGTAGTAAGCGTAAAATGTTTCAGTTTTGTTCAAGATATGTTATAATGTCTCATTTAGATAGTAAAATTCAATATTAATATCTCAGTGATGTTTAAGAAATGTTTCGTTCTGCAATAAAAATTTTCGGCATGTTTCTGATTGCTTTTTATATGTTTTTAAAATACGCCCATAGTAGTATAACTTCGTGAAGTCTGACACAAGGCGATAGGGAATAGAAGCTCGGAGCTGTTCATGCTCTGCCATTCTGGTTGGCCAGCGACCATCTTGTATCCATGTGACTTTTACCTTGACCCTTGACGTTTTACCTTTGATCTTCAAATCCAAAAAAAAAATTTAAACAATACAAACAAATATAAAAAAACTATTTAAAAACTATTAAAAATTATTAAAAATTATAAAATATTTGTTAAAAATTAAAAAAAAAACTAATACTAAAAAATAAAAAATAAATAAACCACTTGTATTTCTGGAGTTTGCCCCCACCCATACACCTATACTCATTCCGCCATCTTGTTTTTTCGGTTGTGATTTGATTATACATTGCTGCAGGATGTTATCTTATGTTACTTTATACAATACTTTATAATTTAATTAATTTATGCATCTTTTAAAAAAAATGTAAACATGAAATAAACCACAGTTTTATTCAGAGGGTTTTTTTATTGGATAAAATTTTTAAGTCGCTCATGCCTTCAAAAAATATATAATATTCTTCGATATAGATCAACTCAATATAAGTAACTTTTTGTAGGTTACAGTGTTTTATGCATCTCGCTATTTATATTCGTGTTGTCCTTGTGCAAAAATATCGTGACATTTATTACACCGACACACTCGACACACTATGCAGGGTGGGTTATGTAGGTAACTACACTTTCGAGGACATGTACCGAAGTCACAAGAGACATGCTTGCAGTTAAACTGGCACAGAGTTACCGATGAGAAACTCACTTCACATTTACAGGTCTTTGCACGTCTAAGTGAATGGTCGCTATGGCTGATCTGCTTACCGCACCTGTCACACAAATACGACATGCAACAGGGATTTTCGGCACAATTAAAGCGCTCATGTCGCCTTACATTATGGCCGAAAGTCACAGAAGTGACAACGATAACGAGGTAGTGGTTCAGGCAAAGACTTAGACGTACCTATGGAGATACAAGTGCTGGAGATAAAGAAGCAGCTGACGCCGGCAGTGGTGTTGTAGGTACCTCAACCGATGGTTCGATGGCTCCGTTGAAGATTTCGTAGGTGCAACAACTGGAAAAGTAGATGGTACTGTAGCATATGTAGATGATCGTGCTGCACTGGTTGCAGTAGTTGCTGTAGTGATTCAGGGGTCACAGCTGAGGAAGTCGATGGCACCATGCCAATCTTAAACGATGAAGCTGCACTGGTGGAAGAAGGAGCTGCTAGTGATGTAGCCATCACCACTGAAGAAGTCGATGGCGTTGGTAAAACAGGAGTCATCTCACTCGAAGAAGAAATTGATGGCGAGAAATCATTTGTGGACAACATCCATTCCACTTTAACGTAACTAGCCATGGATTACCTGGCGTAGAAGCTAGGCGAGACGATGCGTCTTTCACGGCAACCGTTGTGATACTAAGCCTCTCAGCTATCCTCCCTATTGCTTCTCTAAATATACGAGTATGCAAGCCCTATGGCATCATATTGATTTTGAACTAATCGTATTACACCATTAATACATTGTGCATTAAAAAACTATTAAGACAAAATCATACTATAAGAAGTTTTTGCGAGTCCTATTTCAGAAGTAAACGTGAGGCACGCGCAGTCGTAATTTGAGCTGCACCATGGTTTGAATTGGATTTTCCCCAGCGCACTTATGGTTTTGATGATGACTCAGGAGGGGGAAGGGAGGGGGATTCTCACTCCAGCTTCTTTTATTTATCACACACGCCAACTTTAATTTATAGGATAACAAACACAGATGATATCTGCACGCACAAGTCAACACAACGTAAGACCCATATTCAGGAGGACCCGAGTTCGATACTCGACTCGTTCGGTCGAATTTCTTTTTTAAAAATCACTCTAAGTGAATGACGGGATGGTTTCTTGGCCGAGTCCTTACTTGTTCACGTCTGCCCTAAAAACTCGCTCAAAAGAATGTAAACATTACTTTTATATTATAATTTTAGCTTGCACGCCATCTAAAAAAATGTCAGCTCACGCTACTATTGTACGAGAATGGAGTAGGTGAACACGAACGAGGAAGTTATATATCCAAGTCTAGAATGGCAGAACGGACAGATCACCAATCTATAAAAGATTATAGGATAACTTTTTAACGTAGCAAAACCGAGAAAAAAGTTTAAAACAAAATTGCACTGAAAAAATATCGAATGGGCTGTGTGAAAAAACCTAACTGTTAAAACCCTCTTGTGTTTTTTCCCCAGATAAGAAGAAAATTTGCATTTTTGCAGTACACCACTGAACGAAGAATTAATCTTCTCAGGACCTCGAACGTAAGCGAGACTCAATTATACAAAACATATGAGAAAATATATAATGCTAATTTTAAAAATCGAGCACCAGAAACTGCGAGATAGTAGAAAATTCCTTTTCACAAGTGGCGGAAAAACACCTGTAAAATTTTATCAACCAATATATTTAACATACATTTCCCACGAAAAATGACTTTAAAATCTTGCCCGCCACACGACCTAAGAAAACACTTCCAGTCAGAATGAGGGATGTAATTTCATTACTTTAACAATTATAAAAAATTCCTCAAATCTGCACATCTCCTGCTGTTATTAATCGGCGCCTTCTTTATAACATTACTAGTAGCCCGCCATCGTTTTGCTCGGGTTTTATGGAGTTATTAAAACACATACCTAGGTATACATGGTGTGTAAGATTTTTATTTTATTATTGGAAATAGTTTTATCGTCGTGTTAATGGTGTTTTTTTTTTTTGCTAAGAAGTAATTTTACTATGATTTCCAAAAACTAATGTAACTTTTTCTATGGCGTATAAAAAATCAATGATTATCTCAAAAAGTATTGTCGTTTCGACAGTTTCTGACTTCCTGCGACAACATGCGACTACCCGAGACTACTTGCGATTACTGCATAAACTTACGACAACTTGCGACTACCCGTGACTATATGCAACTATTTGAGACTACTTGCGAATACTTACGATTTTTTGTTTTAAGGTATACAATTTCTTCTAACATTGTTTCAATTTATTTTAATAATGGTTTTATTAGCGCATGCTTAGAAAGCAGCCAAGTAGCTCATTTTTCTCCGACTTGGTTTAAACATTTTGAAATTTCACAAGGATTTTTTTTTTCATTAAACACAGCCTATGTCCATCTGGAAGAATGTAGCTTCCTAACAGTGAAAGGGTTATAAGAATTGGCACTGCAGTTTCCGAGATTAGCCGTTACATATAAATAGATAAACAAAGTCGCATTACATCTTTATAATATTAGTATAAATATTTAATTGTCATAGAAGTCAGTCGGCAAGAGTCAGTCCGCAGTAGTAAGTCGGCAGGAGTCAGTCGGCAGGTGTGGTGCTGATTGTGGTGCATGTAGTGCTGCTGACTGTGGTGCAGGTGGTGCTGATTGTGGTGCGCATGACACTGATTGTGGTGCATATGGTGCTGATTGCGGTGCTCTCTGTGTGTAGGTGTGTGTGTGTGGCATATGAGCAAGTGAAGAATGCACCATTTTTCTCTTATTTTCTTAGTTTCACAGAATCACAAAGTATCTTTGGTTTCACCGGAATTAATAAAAAAAAAGGTCACATTTGATTTGTTTATACGAAAGAGGCGGACGATTGCTTGTAATGTCTCAATGCCTTCACGCATTTTGTCAGCTGCAATCACGTGGCAACTCGGTGATTGGATGGGTCAGTGCCCGAACAACGTATTAATGGTATAATACGATTGTTTCAAAGTCAATATAACGTCATAGGGCTTGCATACTCGTATATTATAAGTTGTAGGGAGGTTAGCTGAGAGACCTAGTTTCACAACGTTCGCCATGTAAGATACTTCGTCCCGGCTAGATTTCACACCAGGTAATTCATGACTAGTTACGTTAAAGTGGAGTGGATACAGCCCTCCAATGGTTTCTCGTCGTCGATTTCTTCTTCAAATGAAATTACTCCAGTTTTACCAGTGTCATCGACTTCTTCAGGTAAGATGGCTACATCACTAGCAGCATTTTTTTCCACCAGTGAACTACCATCGTTTAAGATTGGTATGGTGCCATCGACTTCTTCAGCTGTGACATCTACATCACTTCCAGCATCTACTGCCACCAGTGCAGCACGATCATCTACAAATGCAACAGTGCCAACGATTACTTCAACTGTTACGCCTACGAAATCTTCAATGGATCCATCGAACTTTCCTGTTGAAGTACCAAGAACACCATTAACGGCGTTACCAGTTTATTTATCTCCAGCACCTTCATCTCCAGCTGGTAGGTCCGAGTGTTTGCCTGAACCACTATGTCTCCATCAGTGTCACATTTGTGATAAGACACTTTCGGTCATAATGTACGGCGACATCAGAGCTTTAATCGTGCCAAAAATCCCTGTTGCATGTAATATTTGGGGGACAGATGCGGTAAACAGATCAGTCGTAGAGACCATTTAATTAGACATCCATAGAGCTGTAAAGGTTAAGTGCATTTCTCATCATTACCTCAGTACCAGTTTTACTGTAAGCATGTCTCTTGTTACTTCAGTACATGTCCTCGAAAGTGTGGTTACCTACATAACCCACCCTGCATAGTGTGCCGGTGTAATAAATGTCACGATATTTTCGCACAAGGACCACACAAGTGGGAATAGCGAAATGCATAAAATACTGTGACCTACATCCAGCATTTATTAAGATCCATATATATATATATATATATATATATATATATATATATATATATATATATATATATATATAGTCCATTCCCGATGGGGAGCGACTTATAAAAATCAACCTTTGAAAAAACACTCTAGGCATAACACGTCACCTGATTTTTCAATTACCTGTATTCCACCACAAATATATAACCCTTTGGTTGACTTTAGAGTACTGTATTATTGAATAAATGAACCTTTACCTTAATATCTTCTATAACTTATAGTATTTATTTCTTTTTTAAATATGAATTAACAACAGTGAATGCAGCAACGTGTTGGCTACGACCGGTAAGAAATAGTTCAGAGTTAAAATATTATTTTAACCTCGTTTTTTAGTATAATATTTGTAAGTTAAATGGTGCCTATCAAAATATTTAAATATTTAAGTAGCCCCGATGGCAACATATCAGATTTTTACAGTTTAAAATAACAGCGGAAAATATCGCGAGTAGGCCGTAATGGTACGGTATTGTTTTATCGAGCGAGAAAGCAATTTAAAAACTGTCTGCTGGCGAGGCTTGTCGCATTCTTTCTCTTTCTTCTTCTGTTTTACACTCGGGAAATTTCACTTCGCTAGTAAGTAAGAAAATTATACATGTTTTCAATTGTATGATATTTCATACTTATTTTAGCAAAATAATGATTTTTTAATTTGTAATTTAAACTAAAAAGAGATTTCAATGTTTGAATACGTTTTTTTTTTAAATATTTAAATATGATGGCGGGGCAGTTACCTAGTGAAGTTGGCAGACGTGGAGAGCCATGACATGACATGTTGCTTTTTGTCAAACGAAATGTAAATTATTCTTACTCCGAAAAATACTTCAAATTAATTCATCACGTTTGTAGACGTTGTGTTTTTTAAACCTACCTAGGCAAGTTACGATGTTGTGATATATCTGTGTTTCCACGGCAGTAATAAATATACTGTGACGTGTGTTTCGTTAATCATTGCGTCTGTGAAATGGCGTGCCTTTGTACATCGTGGTCGATACGCTGGCCCTGTGTGTGCGTGATTTCAAATATTTGATTAGCACTATTTATACGTTTTAAATGTAAACTGTTTTTATGGCGAAGTTATTTATTTGCATCCACGTCTGTTTATTCATCACAGCATTGTAACTTTGCCCTAAGGCGTTTCAAACACAGTCGTGTAAAGTAATTTGCCATAATTGCAGAAGAAAAATTCTAAGCCCAGCCCGATAAAATCCAATAAACCTAATAAGCAGTTAGTAGCAATACATATAAATATAAGCAGAATAAAAGTTATCGTAGGCTTATTTGTGTGCATGTTCTCCGCTATCTTTTAAAGTTTGTATGACAAAAATGAGCAACACGAGTTGCGTGCTTGAATCTAATGTGCTCTTTTTATTGGCTGTTCCTTCGTTTTAATATTTATTCCAACTTAGGCTGTCCTTTTAGAGAAATGACTCAATACGTATCAATAACAAAAGGATAATTACAATTACTACGGCCCTTTACCTCTCAGTTGTGACAGTGTTAAACACAGTCGCGGCAAAATACTAAGGTGCATTACATGTATTGAGCTACGTCGTGGAAAACAAATATGTTAATGTAAAATAACCGTAAGAACTGCCTTCAATTCAGGCATTTTTAAAAGTCATAAAGCTGACCTAAATAATTTCAGATGCCTAAACTGTGAATAGTCATATGGAATAGTTTTTGGAATATTACAGAATTCTTTGAAAAGCTGTAAACAATAAACAACACATTTGACAGGTATAAAAGTAGAAGTCACATTTCAATGTTTATTTTTAGGTGCAGCGAAAATAAAAGGACATATGTACACACACAATGGAATGTAAACGATTTTGACAGATGCTACATGGAAGTTACATCGCAATGTTTTGTTTACAATTGGCGGAAGGATACGAAATGGTCCACGCAAAACGAATATATATTGACGATAAATGTTAAAAATCGAAATGATTATATATATATATATATATATATATATATATATATATATATATAACAATATTCTTCGATATATATATATATATATATATATGTCGAGAATATTGTAATTTTTTGTGGGCATGAACGACTGTATTATAAACTGAATAAAAATGCTTTGAATAAAATCGTGTTTTATTTCATGTTTACCTAATTTGACAGACTAAAATTAAAATTTATAAAGGCATAAAAGTAAAATAAATTTAATTCAAAATTATTGTATAAAATACCATTGTACTATATGTACAATTATATAATTAAATAGAAGTATTTTTAAAATAGAGCAACTTAAAATTCTTAGTAAAAAATATACATTTAATAAATTATGCATGTAGTTAAAATCACGCCTCATGCATGTAGGTATACTGTTGTCTGTAAAAATTTATTTTCTAATAGGAATAAAAAATTACAGATTTGTCTGGTATCTTTAAAAATGAGTACCGGCAGCTCACCTGGTGGCTGAATCAAGAAATTAACGCCAGCTGTGTGATGAAAAAATATTCCTACATGGAGGGTGCGGACAGTGCAACCTATACTTTAAAAACCTAAACAAATATATGGCTGCCGCCTGGTGGTGACATCGATTCTTAATACACTGACCCCACCTAGGTTTTGCAAACCAAGATTGCGTCCTCCAGCAATGTATAAACAAATGACAAACGGAAAAACCAAGATGCGGATGAATATTGGTGAGCGGTGGTGATGTACCTTAGGAAATTTAAGTTTTCTAAATAATTTTTAGCAAAATTTCATTAATTTTTAATAATGGATTTTTTTTATAAATCGTTGGAATTTTTTGGATTTTTGTAATGTTTGGAATTGTTTTAATTGTGTTTATTTGTTTTTATTTTTAAATTTTTAAAAAATATTTTTGAATTTTTTTAATATCAGGGTAAAAATTCAAAGCTCAAATTCAAAGGTCACCGGGACCAAAGGTCTAGATCAAAGTCACATGAATACGTAATGGCCGCTGGGCGACAGTAATGACAAGAGCATGAACAACTCCGAGCTCCGATCCCATATCCCCTTGCACCAAACTTCCCCAAATTATACTACTACCCATAATACTTTGAACCAGGAGATTCTATCACGCGAATACGCAAGAAAATCTCCTTTTCAAAAGGCGTGTTATTGAAGTGCAAATTTTTTGTTAGTCTACAAAAGTAGAATTCTATAATGTTTAGGTAAGATAAGTTATATATTTTAATAGAGCCTAAGTAATGTTTTGGTAAATTGTTTACAATCAATTCATAACTTTTACCATGTGGTTTTGAAGTAGATATGTTAGATATGGTAAAATAATGACATTTCGAAAACGTACCAAAATATTTTGTAGCACAGTTTCATTTTCTTATTTGTTCATTAATGACAATCTTTTGGATCCTTTAAAAACTTTTTTAGCTGTCTATTATTTTTATTGCTATTAAAACTAAAGCATCATAGTGCATATGCCTCAATTATGGAGGTTAATTTATATTTCTTTTTTTTTTGGGCTCTGCTCAGGTTATGATTTCAATTGATTAAGTAGAAAGGTAACTGCATAATGTTTTCTTTTGCTGTTATTTTTTTGGAATTTAATGCTGGGATTGTTGAAAATTGCATGTGTTTTGTTGGAGTATTCGGTACCATTGTGTGAATTCGTGGCAAATCTTGGATGTCTCTAAACTGTAATACAAGTTAGAATTACTTGAGTTCAGTTCTCACGAAGAAAAATGTCAGCATCGGATTGTAGAAGTATACCTATTTCACACTCAGTTAAATCTTGTGCTGCAATCACTATAACCATAACAAATTATAAGGATAGCATTTCCGTTACACGACTGTCTACAAAACGGAGAAAATTTCTGCTTTACATTACCAATTACATATAAAGAACAGGATACAATTTTTGGAAGTTTATCAATATGCCCATAATATTTTACCTGCATTTGTTTAATAGAGTGATGTGTGTTAGAAACCATTTTGATTTTTTGCATTTACCGTTAATAGATCCAAATTTCATTTTTGGAATACAATTATTCCTAAGCACCAAAGTGCTGATATTAAACAATATATGGAAAATAATAAATTGTTTAACCAAAAAGTACCAATAGTATGTAGAATTCAATAGTATATACTAGATTTCAGTATTTTTCTAACCATTATATATATATATACATACATAATATGGGCCTATAAGCCTCCATGCTAATTAATTGGAGGGAAATATTTCAAGTAAATATAAAAGCAACCCGCCCTTCAGCAGTTCACACTATATTGGAAAAAAATTTATATTTTTATAACAAAGTTTTGTTTATACTGCTAACCCAGCATAAAGTTCCTCCAGACATAGGAAAAGGCAGAAAGCTAACTCTTCACTATCCATTAAGGAAATATATATAATAGAGAATTTTCTCTATCCGCAATGATCAGAGAATACAAACCTAAATTAAATATTTTTAATCTTATAGGCCACGAAAGTAACTAATGGCCAGAATTTATAAAAGTTAATATTTTTTTATTCTTTACTGATAACACGATTTCACTTTAGTTGCAATGTTTTCTTTAACATTAAATTTAGGTGGAAAAGTTTCTGTTTTTAATTATCTTTCCAAAATCTTTCAAGTAGTTAACTATGGCTTTATATGCTCTTTATGAAGCCAACAAGCACAATGCCTTTTAATTTATCCTTACCAACTCCAGCATAACACACCAGTTCCATTACAAATGTCAGCTCGATTAGAATTTAACCTGTCATGTAAAACTTATGGGAAAACATCAAGAGAATTCCCATCTTCAAACAGGGCAAATCTTGGTGCATGATTAGCAAACAACTAAATGATTGGTTTTAAAATTCCTGCCAAGTAAATACTGCATGGTGTTAACATTCTCAACTTCAGCAAGTGTTAAAATTGTCTTGCCAACATGGCGCCTGTCTCTTACTTAGGACACCAAGTGTGCCTGTTTCAGGTGCCATAAGGGCTATGCAGATAAATATATTTACTGAAGATTACTTAACTGGTAGCAAGGTGGCTCCTTCTGGGGTTGGCAGAATCCGACCCCAAGCCAGAGGTACACCAACTATTTGTACAATTCACAAAGTAATATATCCGAGAGGGGTATGCACATACCACAACCAATAGAAATACAGGTGTCCATTTAGGGAAAAGTTCGTTGAAAGTAGACATTACTCCTGATAGGGGTTGATTTGTTGCTGTCCAATCTGATCTCGTCGGACCGCAACATGTCCAAATATGGGTCACACACATGCTCACACATCACAAAACTCCCAATGTTCAAGCAGGCTGTAGGAAGTGATGTCACAAATGCGCGAAACCTCGCGTGCCTAGCCGATTGGCCAGCTGAACGTGACGACACCAGCATTAGTTCATAGGAGCGTTGCTAGTATGCGCGCATCAACGTCCAAGCTGCCGGGCGCCCGCCATACATGCTGACAAGGAGCTGGTGGAAAGTCGATACTCCGAACTGCTTCTAAAATCCACGCCGGTGACGACCCCGTCGAATGGTGCAGCCCACCCCGGGATGCGTCGTAACAAGGTACAAACAGCTGGTATGTGGAAAAAAACACATCTTCTTCACAAAAATCGGGCAGGTAGAAAAATTTGCAATTTTTCTGTGATAATAATTTTTTAAGTAAGCTCCGTGCTCAGAAAAACATCAATCTTTGGGTGGGGCATCACGCAACCACCCCCCCCCCCCCCCTAAAGAGAGGGTGGGGTGAAGATCCAGTCCAGAGCTCAATCGAGGGGGTCCTCCTCAATTCAGATCCAGGAACAGAAGAAAACTTCATTCACTTGTTATCCTGGTAAACTCCAGGATCAGGAACGTTCCAGAACAAAACAGAGAAAACTTGCGCAAGAATCAATCCAGGAAAAATACTCAAGATAAAGATCCAGCCACTTCCTCTATGAGGCACAAATGATTTGCTCACCACTGCACCAGTGTTTCCTATTCTCATAAGAAATGTTGAGAGTATTAACATGTGTAATTACATTTTAAATTTATTAATTAATGACAAAAACATATAATAGTGTCACAGATAACCACAAAATATCATCAATACACATCCCCACTATCAAATATGGTTCAATAACCTTAATCCAACTTAAATTCTAAATGGAGCTTGAAAAGCACTAAAATGACCGTATAGTAATTCCTAGTTAAAACTTTTTTAACTATATTAAATTTTTGTATTCAAAATTATTAGAGAATAATACTATATTATAAAAAAGATTGTGCTTTTATCAACATAAGATGATTCTGAACGAATGTTTTAAATATGTAATTAAAAGGTATAATTCACATGTGACTTTAGTCATGACCTGAAGGACACTTCAATGGTTAATGTTTCTGGGATATTAATCTAATTTTTCAGAGGTTTACAACATTTACAACAATTCAGAAACCTAACCTGGGGTTATAGTTGCAATGTTTCATTGAGTAGGTTTTGAAAACATTAGTGTAATGTATGATAATCTGGAATTTCTGCCTACTTATAATTTTTTTTACTTTATTTCCACTGCACATATATTGTTTATATTTATTATATGCATGACAGTTCTATTGACATAATTCTTCGTTATTTAGTTACTCTGTGTGCTTGTAATATTTTGCAAATGTTTGTTTATTATATTCTTCACATCTTTAATTGCAGTTTTATAGTTGAGTATGACAACAGATTCAAATATTTTCAGAATGGTTTAATTAATTTAATGTTTTAATGCAGCATTTTAAGACAGCAGTGTTAAACAAATTGCTAAAAGAAATCTATTTAAATGTAAACATTGATCGATAGTTAGCAGCATAGTACAATCTGTAATATTAAGCAAGGGAATTTTTGGAAGTACTTCGCCAATTGTGCTATGGCAAATTCAGATTGAACCATGTTGAATAATTATCTCTGTTCTTGGAATCTTTAAGTCGGCATATTGAACCCTGAAGCTCATCGGAAATATATCGAAAATTTGTTATTTAAATTGGATCCTATATTGAATATTCTTTCAGGACATTATTTTATGCCACCGGTGTGCGAGTGGCGTAAAATAAGAATGCCAGGAAATTTAATTTGCAGAAAAGGGTTCTCTGTGTTGATGAATTTCCTGCTTGGTAGCAATTAAATTGCTATCTTGAACTATGAGAAACTCTTGCTTCAAAATAACGACCGTTACAGATAAGTAAAGTCTAAAATAAGTTTCAGATGGCAGCAGCTCGATATAATATGATTTCTCCAATTTAGTCTTCAAGAATACAGCCTAACCCTTTCCATAAAGCCTTCCTTGTAAAATTTGCCTACACTTCCTTCAGAAGTAGAGATCTAATGCTTCTACCCAAATATTTTATAAATCTGTGCAACCGAGTGACACATTTTTGTTTATTGGACATTGAATAATATTCTCCCTAGTATGAAAAGACTAACTTATGCTGCCAAATGTCCAATGTAATTATAATTATATTCTGAGTTGAGCATTTCGAAATTAAGCTGCATGTATTCATACATATGAACATTCATTGCTTATGTTTCTTCAACAAATTTTTAAATGCAATAATTAAACGCTCCTCAGTAACTGAACTGCTTTATTGGTTGGTAGTTTGCTAAGTAGTGACATTTGTTTATTATAATTTATTATAGTGTTGATTATTACTGATATCGTGTTAATGTGGTCATTCTACTACAGTTTTACTATTACGTTCACTACAATATACAAGTTACCTGTATAACAACTTCGTTCGTCATCATCTACTGCCGAATAATCCTACATATCCCCTACATTATACACACAACAGTGGCAACCCACGTGGCGCATTAATACAATTCATTTAAGAAACGCTCCAATACGTGTGGCATTTGAACTATTACATTTACAACAATTTAGAAACATAACCTGTGATTATAGCTGGAATATTTCATTAAGTATGTATTGGAAATATTATATTGATTTTTTAGAAACATGGCCTTGGAGTATTTCTGGAATGTTTGATTGAGTATATCTCTAAAATATTACATCATATTTCATAAACATACCAGTGTAATATTTCTGTCAGTGGATATTTCTACATCTCTTTAACTTATCTAGGACTTTTACAGAAATATTACAATGTTCCAAGTGTAAAATTCCTGACATATAATTGAGTCGTGTTTGGCTATAAGGGAAGTTCACTTGTCGAAAAGTATGCTTTCAATTCCTAAAAGCATTAGCGAGAGATTTTCCTTTGAGATGGTTTGGTTTGAGAGTGAAGACTTAGCCCCAATTATTTTTCTGCGTATTTAGCTACAGATTGCCGCCATTTTTAATTTCCATTAATTTCCATTACTTTTACAAAATTAGAGTATTTTGTGATTTAAAAATTTATCGTCAAATAAATTTACACACAGGAATATTTATATAAAATTCCATGTCAGCATGGTAGTGTTTGCAAAGGGGAAACAGGCCATTCACTGTAAATTTTTGTTAAGGAGCTCAAAAAGAATACAAAATAGGGAGAAACAGAGATATAAAATTAGCCGAACACACCTGGACCAATAACTATATGATCCTGTAGCAAAAATATGTACCAATTATCCAAAGATCAGAATGCCATAAAAAAAATTAAAGAATTTGCCTTCAACTACCACAGCAAAAATGTCATTAGTCGACATAGCATAGAGCTAAATGGAATCTGGTTATCAATAATTAAAAATGAAGTACTGTTGTCCACAATAAATAATTCCACTTGATATTAGATATGTATTTCCAATTAACTGTTCCTAAATAACAATGACTGCCTCCTTAACCATTCAACATACACTCTTCCTAGCGCCTCCAATCAGAGGTCCCTGCCTTCCTATTGGGTGCACTTGAGACAGTATTACGTTCGTAAGCCCTCTGTTTTCCACCTTACCTTCAGTCTATTGCTCATTTTGATTGCATCCATTGTCTCAGCTGAGGAAGAGTACAAAATCCAGACCACGAAACATTGTGAAGTCTTGCATACATTATCTGTATACAGTTTTCATTTTTTATCATGTTGTGTCTTCTGGCGAAGACTTGTATCATTGTACTGTGTTATTTTTTTTTGTTTTATTCGTCTCACTGTTGCAGTTAGTTGTGTTTATAGTTGTTGTTGTTCACCAATTTTACTGTCATTTTGAGTTTGCCGTATGTCGCTCGTCGCTTCACATTCCTTTCACTATTAGACTCTTCTACATTTCCTAGTTATTAAATGTTCATTATAAGTGATTTGTAGGGTTTCCGATTTCTTTATTTTTGTTCGGCTTATTTTTGGCGATAGATGCAGTTCATTTAAATGTTCACATCAACATACTTTCACTTGTTCGATAGTGTTTATCTGGTACATATTAAACCCCATACAGCACTATACAATAAATTTAGCACTCAATAATATTATTGTGCAATACTCAAATGAGCATGGTGGACTGTATATTCAACGTTACACAAGAAAATAATACTATAATTGACACTCTCACTTCGCCGTTCCATTTGCTGACAGCCAGTCAGTTACGACGATTGTCCAGTACAGTAAGTGTCTTCTGTGAAATGTGGACCAATGAGACGATTGTGAGTGAATATATCAAGAATATTGCACAGATGGATATAGGCGAATTACTTACTCCTCATTTATCCAAAATACAAGTACATATGCAGTGACTGTATTCAAGTCCGACAGTTTACGCCACATGACTGCACTCAAGATTTCTCATAAAAGCAGGTATTCAGGACAACTGGAATTTAACGCATGCGTTCTCCGCTTTACCACTAGACGAATAGAGCTCTTCCCGAATCGTCCTATAACTGATCAGGCAGTTAAGCGCTCACTTAAAAGTGCACCGTGATGGAAGCCGCCGTGTTTGGTTATCATTCAAATTCAAGCAAGAATTGCCCGTGCACCCATCTGTACCTCCTGCCTATGGATAAAGCACTCACGTCCACTGACGAACTCATTTAGGCCTACCTTTCGCTCCGCAAAGAGAGCGTTATTTTAGCCTACTTCCCAAAGGAAAGAAAGACTTACGAGATCACTTTCCTGTTTGGATATGTGTGTGTAGGTGTGTGTGTCTAGGAGTGTCCCTCCCCCGCCCCCTCACTTTTCAATTTTTGAACATGTGAACTGAATTTCGCCAAACGATGTACACACATACTACTAAGTACGCCTGAATTTTATGATTTTTGATGACGTTGGGCACTCACTTTCAAAATGGCGGCATTTTAATATTTATATTGATATGCCATATACCTCGGAAACCATTAAAACGATATAAACCAAATATTGCATGCTGACAGCGCAAGTTGTAAGCATTCAATTAAGAAGTGAATATTGTTGCTGGTCCGTCATTTTGGAAGATAGTGCCACATGAAAAATAATGATTTTAAGTTATTTCTCGAAAACTACTCAACCAATTTTTGCCAAATTTAGCACGTATGTAATACTATGACAGGACAGATACAGGTAAGTAGGCCTACTTAAAATTTATTATGCACTTATTTTCAAAAGGGTGGCCATACAAATATTTTCTGTTTAGCTGGTATAACTACCATACAGTTTGACCAATTTCAACAAAATGTTCTACGCTGACATAAGCCGAAAACTACCAACTTTGACTTTCGTTTTGTACGATAGCACTAATAGAATTTATAAAGTTTTTGTGTAATATCTCGGGAAACAATTGACAGATTGCGACCAAATTTGGCAAACAAGTATAACTGCGGCAGTTTATATGTAAAAATAGATTTAAAGCATGCCAGATACTTATTTTAAAAATGGCGGCCATATAACTATTTTGGTTTTGTATATTATATTGTCGAAACCATGTAATTATTTCCAATGAAATTTTGTATTCTGGTTAAATGTGTGAACACAAATTCTCTTTTGTCCGCTATTTTGTAAAAGATGTATCGCATGGCAGATTAAAATTACGCTATATCTACGAAAAACAAACAATTTTTACCAAATTTAGCAAATAAGTAGCACTATGGCAGGCCATGAAAACTGATAAACTTTGAGAGGGCCAGACAAACACATTTGCAAAATGGCGGTTGTATAAAATTTTAGCACAGAATTTTTTATCTACGAAACTACAAAACAAGTTTCAACTTAGATTTGTATGCTGGCCGTACCAATTATACCCATAAAAATTTCATATGCTAATCCTCATTTCTCCGCCGGTTTTTAAGGCAGCCCCCCTGAAATAATACTATTTTTGTTGTACCTCAGGAAAAAATCAACCGATTTCTTTCAAATTTGGAGAAGAAGTGGTATTTTGTAGTCTCTATTAATTTATATTTTTTAAGCGTGTCTCTTATTTTTCGATTGGTGCTTATACAAACATCTTAGCTAAATGTAGTATATCTACGAAACTATGTAACTGATTCACATGCAACTTTGTATATTTTTTCTAATGGAAGTTTTATGCCACATATCGATGACCAATCAATGTTTCATACAAAAATTTCACGAAGTATTGTTACAGTAAGGTATGTAAGTTAACATCTGTTACGTGTAGCACGCATGTTTTGATGGGGTTTATATAAAGTAGTGTCAGGTGAGTAAATGGAACATTTTGCCATATTTTCGGGATAATACAACTAATTTCCACCAAATTTTGCACAACTACAGAAGGCCATGTGAAGTTAACATGAATTAAATATGGACATACATTGATTTTCGAAATGACGGCCATATAAATATTTAGATATATTCGGCATATCTATTTAAAAATTTAAACATATTAAATCGAAATTTATGCTAATAGTACTTATTTTAAACATCCTATACACAAACTTTTTTTAGGCAGTATTTATAAAATATTCCTGTTTTAAAAAAAAAATAATAGTTTTTATGCTGTATCTTGGAGACCAATCAACCAATTTCCACCAAATGTTTCACACAAGTGGCGTTACGGTAGACCATGTGGTTTTTGTGGCTCAGACACTTATTTTCAAAATAATGGCCGTGTAGATTTTTCAGGTTAGTAAACCATGTCATTAAAAACATTATACTGGTTACATCCGAAGTTGCTCCATCGAGTCCTACCTCTACGATGCAGTTGATTGCTTGCTAGCTTAATCTTACAGGTTTTACTGAATTCGAATACCAGGTAATTCATTCGTGTATTTTATATGGTCTTGTATTGTTTCACATGTTTCTGGTTTCATCTCTAATGATATTGCTGTCAATGAGACGTCAACGCCTACATACCATCTAAGCTTTTAAGAATTTCACTAAGAATTTTTGCACCTATATAGAGAAAAATAGACTCATTTGCTATCAGTAACTACTTTTTTTATGCATTCATTTTGCTTAATTCGAGAGCTCTTAATAATTTAACGGGTTGTCGATGGCAAAATTGGTTGATTAGTTTTCGAGAAATTAAGTAAAATCCTTATTTTTTCATGTGGCACTATCTTCCAAAATGGCGCACCAACAACAATATTCTCTTCCTAATTCAATGCTTACAACTTGCGCTGTGAGCATGCAATATTTGGTTTAAATAGGTCGAATGGTTTCCGAGATATGACGTTATGACCCTACATATTCAAAACCCGGTACACAGATAATACTAAGTAAGTACGCCTGATTTTTATGGTTTTTGACGACGCCGGGCACTTACTTTCAAAATGTTCTAGTAGCAAAAGAATTCGGTTGTAACCTCTCCATTTAACTCCCTCATTATTACGGCATGTTCCGTTACCCCTGCAATGCGCAAATTGCACCAGAAAAAAAGTTTTTCTATTAACTGTCTAGAAGTACATCTGTTTACTTATGCTTGGTTCACATGCACGCCGATCACGCAAAACAGACAGAGCGCAAAACTAGAACAGCCAATCAGAAGCCGCTATCAGTTTCTGCGCGAGGAGACAGAGGACGGCTTCTGACATGTGAACCAGGCCTTACACGTCATTTTACTTCTGGCCAATCCGACGTATCGATTGCACGCGTTCTGGGGCACAAATTTTTCGGGTGCTGAGGTGTATAGAAGATGAATGCCTGCGGTTTTCGGAATTTGCTAAGCTACGTTACATATAAAATGTGTATGAAAGATTTTAATACGCAAAGTAAGGTTAAGGGGTGCGAAGTTTGTTTAAAGTAGACTCACAACCATTCGTTGCATCCGTCAGTCGCCCGTCCGTACGGCGGTCAGGTGATCTTCTACCAATCACAGGGCAACTTTTATTTTTATCCACCAGTCCGTCAAATATTTCTTAAGACTTTCCACTGATGAACGTATGGGCCACCGCTTTCTGACGACATCCCGTAGACGCGAACACTCATTTTGAAATAAGATTCAAATCGGTGGTTATGTGTGTATTTATCTTTGGTGGTAAATGCAGGAATTTAAAATGTAAACAATAATTCAGTACAAATTCTTATGACATAAAAAAATTATTTCCCCAATTTTTTTTTTCTTTTTGAAATGTATTTACAACCAAAATATACTTCCAACTAATGAAATATCACGGTATTAAGTTGTCGCACTGTAATTTTTCCGTACATTAAGATTGACGGACAACGGATTATTGTGAGTCGCTTTCAACCGACGGACGAAAACTCTGTCTGATGACCAACTGACGGATTGGTAATCACGGGTGCGATGGATGGTTATGAGTCCAACTTTACATGCTCTGCAAATTTCTTCTTTATTTTCAATCAATGGCAAAAAAAAATGCGTGTGGTTGTTGTTCCATTTACTTGTGTAATCAAAGGTGTATTGAATAACGGAATAACGTTGCACGAATTTTCAAGCAGCTGCTGCAGTGCAGGCAAAGGAACGCGATCTCAATTTTGGGATTTATTTATAAGGGTGTGGAGAAGCGAGATAATGGACACAAGCCGAGAATTCGGAAAGGACGTAGCTCGTGCAGGTGTATCGTCAGCTGCATATCATGAATACTTTTGGCTGTTCACGGTTAATTGACAGTTTTGAAATAAATCTTTGGAAAAAAATTTCACTGCCCCTACCTGGATATATTTAAACGGTTCAATGACTGGGCTTTGCGTAGTAAGTTGGTAACGACGGGACGAAAGTGGTTCTGTGTCTTAACATCACATTAAGAGGAGGATGTACTGAAACATTTCCTGTGAAATAGTTGGTTGCGCGAATACGCGTATTTCGGTAAATAAATGTTCTGCAAATACAACTTTTTGTCAGAAAAAAAACCATTTCCTATGCTCCTATTGTAATAAATTTTGTCATATTAAGTGTATTCTTGTAGAAAAAAATTATTCAAATGGTAAAATAACACATTTTTAAAGCTTCCGTATGCAGTTTCCTTAAGCGGCAAGAGAAAAAAAAAGACACGGGCGTAGTTTAATCTGTGGTCTTTCATCGCGTGTAACAAAACCTCACTGTTACAGATCTTATGTACACAGTACCGCGTTACGACGGAAACACTACACGCCTTGCGCGTAGGAGCGAAGAGGCACTAGAAGTGCGTGTTAGTGTCGCCCGTATCGCTCCCTTGCTTCTTGACCTTGGCCCCGCAGCTACATACTCCTCTTAAAGTGTTAGATAAGAATTTGTGAAAACTTATCTTTTTTTTTTTTTTTTGCTTTCCGCTTTTTTTAATACATCTAGATGTAAGACTCGGCTATTTTGTAAAATATTTACTTTTCCGTTAATCCTCAGTTTCGCTTCACCGGCGCATAAATAAAGTGAACATGCCCACGACAGTGTTAGTTTGACATCATGGAAGAATAATACAGAATATGTGCACAACTATATCTTGAGTAGTGCTTCCAGAAGTGATGAGTGTACCGCGAACAGTGTGTGGTTCCTCCTCGGAAGGAGCAGTGCTCGTGCTCTGGCCGGTGGTATGGGACAGGACAGCAGCCCGGTGTCCTCGGAAGGACGTAGCGAGGCGCCGGGACGCATCCTGGCGGGCGCCGACAGCCGCAGGACCTGCTAGGCGTCGGTCACCTGCCGCGGCACCCGCTAAGAGAATAAAAAAATTCCCCAGGAGAACAAACCTATGGATATGGAAATTGTGTGTGCATATATGTGTATATATATATTGACCCGTAAAAAACCGCGCAAAAAAGTGTGAGTGGAAAAGGCGTTATATATATTTTTTTTTCCAAGGGGGGACCCTGGTCAATGATTGGTCCAGGGTATGTGACGTGGCGGGGAAGCGTCCTGGCAAGAGTGGAGGGGGGAGACGGGGAGGAAAGGATCAAAATAGAGGAATAAAAAAGAGAGAGTGGGAAAACATGGGAATATATTGAGGGGTGTAGGAAAAGAGATGGGGGAGGGGTAGGGCGCTTTCAGGGGTGGAGAATGGAATTGGATGGAAATGCCATTAGATTGGCAAAGCTTCCCTCAAGCCTAAAACTGACCGCTCGAGAGTGGCGGGAGGGGTAGAAAGGGGGTGGAGGAGGGATGAAAAATAAAGTGGGGGAGGATTTTTTTCTCCCTCGGTATTCCAGGGCGATATAAAAATTGAGATGGACTTTGAATTATGTAGTAGGAAAATTCTTGTTTCAGTATTTGTCTTTATCTGCATATATAAATATGTAAGGGGTGCAAATGTTCCGTATCTGTAGAAAGCGAAGCTCTAGGAAAGACGACAGAGTTCAAATACTGTGTCGTTTACTTTTTAGTAAGTTACAAAAATAGTTTCCTTCAAGATGTTACTTACGCATGGAGTCACAAATATTCCTCCTTTCCCCCTTTCATGGTTATACAATTGCTATTTATTTTACACCTCTTAGCTGCGGCTTGTTGTTTATCTCTCATGCGACAAAACTATTTGAATGTTTTACAATCTGCGCACGTTTGTATTAAAATGAACCTTCCGCTCTGAAGAAAAGAACACATTTCGAGCTGATTCATATTCCGAAAACAGCGTGTTTCCTTATTTAATAAAACTTTTTGCTCTACGTTTTCCTACTCCAGACATAACATGGTTGCTGGATAACACTGACAAAGCCTAAATCCAAACAAAAGAAAGGATTGAGACGGATACGGAGGTAAAAGAAGACCGTACACAGTTGAACAGTTTTAAATGGACAAATGTAAGAGACTAAGTACAGAGTATTAGATAAATAAGTAGCAAGCATATATAAAAAAAAAATCATAATACATCAAAAATACTATTTCAGCCTCATTAATACATCCGTATGTCAAATTCCGAAGACGGTGCTACATAAGTATTTACATAACTGCTGTCTCAAAATTTACGACGCTACGAACGAGACGAAAACTCATTTTTGTTGTCGTTTAGTCTTTATAAGCAGCGAATATAGCCGACGGCTGCAAGAACAAAATTCAGTAATTTGGAGGAACTTACCTCACTCCCTGGACACAGCTATTCCATTTTTGATTTTAAAGAGTTTCGGGCATTTTTACCAGAGAATTTTCTGCAATAAGATAATAATTGTTACAAATACCTTTATTTTTTGTTTAAGTGCCAAAACATGCAAGATCGTAAATATAGTCATACTGCTAATCTAAATTGTCTGTTTATTGTACTGAGAGCAAGAGAGAGAGAGAGAGAGAGAGAGAGAGAGAGAGAGAGAGGAGAGAGAGAGAGAGAGAGAGAGCTGAAATTAAAATTTCATCGTCGCATTCATGTAGGACTCCTAGGCAACTTTGTCCACTTATTCACTGAGACTCATAGATCTCTTTACTGCGGTTGAAACGTGGTAATTCCGCTTTTTGACAGAATAAAAGGAAAGTCAAATACACAGAAAAATTCTAAGTTTAATCTTGTTGAGAGAATTACCAAAACGATTACAACTCTAAAAATAGAAATTCCAATATTCATTAATGAAATGAAAGCAAATATAAAGAACGGATTTAAAAGTGATATTTCAACGTAATTTGGAAACGTTTTATTCACCATTTAATACACGAAGCGAAATTTTACTAGCGGACTAAAAGTATATATTATGTTCACAACTTGTGTAAAGGGCAGACAGAAATTCTTAGGGGGACTTGGTAAATATTTATGTGTGTAATCTAACTGAAAATTTACTGAGAAACCATAGTTATGTTGAGAAATCGTCATCAAAGATTTGTTTGTAAGTTACGCTGATTAACAAAGCGAGGAAAACTTAGTTATTTTGAACTTACAGTGATTCAGAGGGCGGTACTGTACTTAAGGCAAGTTGTATCTGGCCTAAGACAATAGGTTCTGCAAATGAAGTTTGCACTGAGTTTCTTGAGACGTATAGGTCTTTAGCGAACAGTGCCTGTTAAGTGAAGCTTAGGTGAAACTGATGTGACATGTCCGAGAGTGGTAATGTTAGTGAGGTCTAAAGCGAGATCTCAATGTGTCCACGTGCCTAGTGCGTAAGCATATTTATATTAATTTAGAATTATTTTCAAAATGAAACTAATGGGCGTTTTACAATATCTATTTCGCAGAGTGTTTCAAAACAGGCGGACAATTACAATACACTACCAGAAGGAACCCCGTGTGAAATACGTTGGGACCAGCAATATTCTCGAATTTATTTGGCGTAAGTCCGCCGTTTACTCTGAAAAACATCGCTTGCCGCGACTGCTACCAGGTGAAGAAGCTTCTTGTCACTTTTGGCTGGACCGTGCCTAATTCGGCCGCGCTATTGCCACATGTTTTTATCTGTTTCAGAGTTCTCTAAGGTGGTTTAAGGCTGTTCACAAGCAAAATTATTTTTTCTACATTTTGTGCTATAGGTTACATGAAAATCTGAACATTTTGATTCGTAGAAATTTCACTGCACACACGCGCGCACATACACACACACACACACATACACACACACACACATATATATATATATATATATATATATATATATATATATATATATATATATATATATATATATAAACACTTGATGTATATATACGGATGTAGTAGTTGAACAAATGACAATAAACACCAAAGTGGGTTAGATAAGTACGAATGGGGCATATTTCATCCTGGAGCAAATTATCTAACGTTAATAGTTAACCTGCTAATAGCAGTGGCAATATGCAGGGGCGGGTATGCAACTATGTGTACTTGGCGTTGTAACCAGCCTGTGCGCAGTTCTGCGCACCCGATAACACCGCTCAGTAATGCATCGTCGCAGTCTCAGTGGTGCTACGTATCTCCACTGCCTGAGTGAGAACTTGTTACTGGAATATTGAAGGAAGTACCTTTAGGTGCGTGTGAGGGGACGCGGTTGCAGCGGGATGGGTTTCCACCTTATTTCGCCATTGCTGTTCGCTGGCACCTTGATGTGCACGATCTGAACCGGTAGATAAGAATGTAGGTTAGGCGCCACAGCATGGCCACCACTCTCACCTGACGTCACGCCACCTAACCTCCGGCTGCGAGGCCACATCAAATCGACGGTGTATGCCACACCACTTGACACGAGGGATGAGCGCATAGACGGATACGGAGAGCTGTTTTACACCATCGGTGACACGCCGGAAACCTTTGCAATGTGCGTCGCATCATACTTCAGCGCTGCACTACCTGTGTGACCAACGGTGGCCGACACTTTGAACAGACCCTGTGAGCTCCATGCCCTCTGTCCAAATGTGTAAATAAATTGTCATTTCATTGCACTGCCTGTTGCCTAATTATCGCAGTTGCATACCCGCCCCGGCACATTGCTGCTGCCATTGTGGGTTAACTACGGACTGTTTGGCAATGTTGACCCTGGTTTAAATATGCTCCGTTTGTGCACATCTACCGCACTATGGTGTTTATTATAATTTGTTCGATTACACCCGGTATATATTAAAACTTATACGTATCAATAATTTAATTTAAAATCGCCATATATATATATTGATACATGAAATTATAATTCCTATGTGCCAGAGGCTTAAGTTAAGATTAAGATTTTATATTTATACAAATACGTGTTACGATAAGATTTTCGTGTTTACTATGTAATAACACGAAGAATGTTTCTTTATGATTTGGTATTTTTATAAATTTAAAGTTCATATCTCACACACACACATACACACACACACATATATATGTGTGTATATATATATAATATCACAAGGTTTGGTTTCTGCTAAAGTATTTATTTAAGTCACAAGTGTTTACTGTAGCAGTTTCTTTGAAATTACCAGTTGGTTCAACTGCGGCAAGTGTTTAGCTTCTGAGTATTAAGACTCTAAATACTATCTTAAGTGATAAAATTGAAAAACGGGCGAATCTTTAAACGGGGCGTGTCTAACTAACTGTCGCCCAGTCAGAACAGTAGGAGAAAAGAACAAATGTTTGGAGTCTACCTCGTCTTGGAATGAATTCGCGAAATACTCGTGGCTCTACAAATTGTATATTCGAGATGATGACGCACTTCACAGGCGCTCTTGAAGTTCGTGCAGTGAAATAAATATCAAGGAAAGTTAGTTTGTTTTGTTTTACTCAGTAACATTACAGCCCGACTGTAGGCATAATTAATACCAGGAGTAACGGAACCGGAGCGGCGGAAAGAGGAGCCGGTATAGTTGCCCCACCGCTAATTTATTTTCTAATTTTTGTTTTGGAGAGAGAGGAGGAAGGGCCCAAATCTCTGATGTACCCTCCCCATTTTCGAGTTAAAATAATAATGCATTACTGCATACTTTTACTCCATGTTAAAGTGTAGCCTACATACCTCGGGAAAGCTCTGTAGATACCGCATTATAACTTTTAAAAATTTACAGTCGTTTGTTGTAAACGTCTACATTATTATAACTACAAGAAATATATAAGACATCTGGAAAATCAAGTAGTGTGCCAGATTTTTTTGTATCCGCAAGAGTAAATTGGTAGGTAACACGTGACCATCGCTTGTAATTTGAA
Organism: Dryococelus australis; assembly: GCA_029891345.1. Classification (NCBI taxonomy): domain Eukaryota; kingdom Metazoa; phylum Arthropoda; class Insecta; order Phasmatodea; family Phasmatidae; genus Dryococelus; species Dryococelus australis. The sequence goes on along the minus strand of CM056998.1, from coordinate 113,744,273 downwards.
TTTTTAAGTCATAAGTAAAGTGGCTTCTGATGGAGCATTGCACTGGAGTTTAAAACTCATTTATATGCAGTACATAATTACAAATTGCGTTGCATATGAAAGAAGAATGCGTACATTTAGTGACTATAAAAATATTTTACTAAAATTTACATTTTTAAAACAAAAAATTTAATAGGGTAATTTTAAATTAGAATTTAAGCGTACTTCCATTTCGGATTACTTAAAAAACATTTTGCGAAAAAAAAAACATCTACATAAAGCATGACTACCATAATAATTACTTTGGTTATGCAATAACAAACCAGTATTTCGCTGTTTACAGTTATTAAGTAATTCATTTCATGCGCATCCATTTCATCCACGAAAGTCATATTTTTTGTAAATTACATAAACTTGCAAATAATTAATTTTTGTAAAAAATTAGCTAGTTAAAAATATTTTCTTGCATATAACCTTAATATAGATGCCCTACTAACGAAAATTTTCTTTCAAAATGTGCTTTCTAAAGCATCTATATTAGAAAAACATATAAATTTCCATTGAAAATATCCTATTATTTACTGATAGTTTTGAAAATTTAGATAATTACATTCCAGCAAAATATTCTACAGTATTAAAAAAAAAAAAAAGAGGATTCTTCTTTTGTATGCCATATAAATCGCACTGTTGTGACAATTTTGTTAGTGTGTATTTCTTTTCAGTGAGCTATACTTTTTTCATAGCCGGTTGCAGTGCGCCGTTGCAAATCACCTTAATGAGATTTCAATGTAAGGTTAGAGTAGTGGATATTTACACACAAAATTATTTGTTTACGTTCCATTATTGTGATTCATTCAAATGCTTATATCTGTGTAACATAATCATAAGAACTCGAAATCTGTGACACTTAAATATTAAATGAGGAAAGCCAGCCTTATGTTGACTAAAGGGGAAAAATTAATATATTCGTGGACAATGAAACGATTAAAATATGCAGAAATATCCATGAGCACTACAAATTATGATGTTAATAATGGACAGGGGGTGCAAGCATGCGATATTTTGTTGTTAGTTTAAATATTTTAAATAAGTATAAATTGTTTCGTTACAATAAAAATAAAGCAAAATTTACATTTCTTTTTTGTTTTCGAGATAATGGAAAAAAAACTGTACTGCTTCATTTTCTTAGTTCCCCAAGTGCAATCTTGTCTTACACTTGTAAATACATCCACTATAAGACTAGGTAAGCTGGATGTAAAAAAAATCTTGGCTGTAGTTTTGGCAGGATTGGAGGGTTACTTGTTTTAAAAGAAATGTTTTTTTTAATACGCACGATAATTTAAATTGAAAATCTTGTTCATTTTAATTAATTAAAAACAATGTCAAATGTGGCATCACTGAGTGGCCCTCACAAAGCCAAGTGACGTTCGTCGCTAGATAAGAACAACGGCGAGCGATTAAGGACCCTTTTGGAGAAAGTACTGGGGGCTCTCTTAGTTATAATTTATTTGCATCACAAGGGAGATATAATAAATTAATAAATACCTTCAAGCCAATAGTACCATTATTTTGGAGGTAGCGGCACGAACTTAGGCTATCTTTCAAACAATTTTCTGCAGGCCACTTTTTGGTAACGCATTCAGTCCTCATGTTACGAGACATCCCAAAGTAACGTTTTGGAAGAAATATTGAGGAAACATGTGCCACAAATTCGTAACGGTGGTGATTTTCATAATTTCCGTGACTTGCGTATTCGCAGCGTGATTTGGGTTATATTTATTTACTTTGTGACAGTTTAGAATTCTGCATGTCGGATGAATTCATTCTGATTTCGTGTTAATGTTCCTCGAGAATATTTCAACCAGTGGTATCATATGCCCCATACGATAGCTGTTTAGTTATTGGGAAATGTGGTTTTTATAGCCATGCGTATTGCATTTTCAAGTTCAATAAAATTTGGTAATAAATATTCGGAAATTATAACGTAAATATTTCCCTGAAAAGTTACAGTTCTGAAAATACGGAATATTTCAAAGAACGTATATGTTATTATATTGATTTTACTTAATGTGTTTTTACTCGTTTCATATAGTTAGCCGGCCGACGAAATCATTATCGAAAGACATACCTCTTTGTGGCAATACGAAGTTTCGTTAACCCATTTTATCTCAATTTAGCTGAAAATTCTCAAAATCTCTAGACAGAAAACATATATTTGTAAGAGAAGCCGTACTTAAACTATTCAGTGTGCAAGCTCCTCATTACCTAGCTAACTACAACTGAATATCTAGCAAGCAGTCTCATGACAAACACATATGCATTTACTTAGTCTTACAGAAATGATTATTTTTAATATCATAAGAGAAGAGTCAGAGTCATTACTGAAAATGTTTCATTATAGAATCATTGCATTTCATAGGCCTGTGCAAAATTTTGAAACTGATTATTAATAGGTGCTCCCTGGTTGTCATTAAAATGTGAGAATTAATTAATACACACAATAAATGTTGCATAAATATGCGTAAGTAGTTCATATATGATGTCCGTATTGATGGGCAAGGCAATTAGCTATGCTTCTACTGTCACATTTTTCAACAAATGGACCTAAATTTGAATAAGCACGAAATAAATAAAAAATAAAAACTGGCTTGTGACACGAGCTCTTAATTTTGATATTTTGCTGGCGATAATATTTGCCACGATAAATACGACGACACTGCTATGTTAACATCTAATTTGACTACTAATTCTCCCAACACATTAGTAGTAAAGGAATGTCGGTTCTGGGCCATGCATAATGTATCAGGATCCAGGATCCAGCCGCCATCTTGGATGACGTCACGAATTTTCACATTTTCCCTCAAAAATTCTCATCACCCTCTCAAAATTAACCAATTTTCCCTCAAAATATCACTAATTCCTTCAAAATTATTATTTTTACCCAAAATCTCCTAGATTTCCAAAAAAAAAAAATTGTGAAAGAAGTGCTTGCTCCTCAGTGTGACTGACTGCGAGCCCCCGAAAGGCAATTTTCGAGCCATTTAAAATTTTTGGAGATCTCACTTATTACCTGCAGACATCCACCCCTTCACCACACCCCTAGCCAAACTCGCCTCACCCCCTATCCATCCTCCCACCACCAAAGAAATTATTATAAAATATCGCAGAAAAAAAGAAATCTAAAAAGATCGCAGAACATATAACGTTACCCTACCCTATCCCTCGCTCATCCTACCACCCTCACTTCACCTCCTTCTTTCGCCTCCCCCTAGAAATTATTATAAAAATAACAAAAAAATAAAAAAATTCTTAGAAATTAGGTAACAAAAACATTAGACAGCCTTCCGTTTTTCACCCGTACACCAACATACCCTCACCCATTCCCCACCACACACCTTCTGGTAATCCATATAAAATAAAAAATTGAAAAACTTTTAAAATAGTCAAAATATAACGTTAACCCCACATTCACCCCACCACATTAACCAACCACCCACCCCCTCACCAAATCCACCCAGTCACAAAATTCGAGAATGATAGCAAAAAAATCCAAAAATTGATTCCAAAAATCAAAGAACATATCACATTAACCTCACACTCATCCCATCACACTTAAATCACCACCTCTCCACCCCACCCCTTACAATTATTATAAAATCGAGAAATATCTTTAAAAAAATCTAAAGATCGGGGTACATATAATGTTACCATACTCCACCCTCTACTTACATTAATGATCCCGACCAACATGTTTGTTGATGACCTTGACATTGACCCCAATAAACTTAAAATCTAAAAATTGAGAAAAAGTAGTAAAAAACGAAAATAACTAATAAAAGTTTACAAACATAATGCATTACTGACTCCAGCGCCCATGTTGAATGTTGACAGCCGGAATATTGACCTCAATAATCTTAAACACAAAACTGAAGAAATTTATACAAAAAAATTGATTAAATTACAAAAAAATCGTCGAAAATTTTCATACCTATTAAAACAAACCAAGTTGAATGTGCGTGACATTGATGGTTCCATTTCTCGTAAAGATGGCAGAGCACAGCCCTTTCCTAGTACGACAATCTGCAGCAGACTGAATCCACACCTCTATATTTCATTGGCTATGTAGGCCAATCAATCGACCAACAAAGCAAATTATTGACTTTACATAACACACATACCTCCCTCCCCCATCCATGCCCCTGAACGTCGCACATCTCATCGCTCCACTTCCCTCGCCATTTACTTGCCATAGCTCAGCCACCAACCACATCCATGCAAGCTACCAACCCACCACCCGACTCTAACCAGCCAATAACTCGCCATAGCTCATCCCCCTCACAATCCACCCACTGTACCAAGTCTTGTAGGTCTCTCATTCCATCAGTAGCATTAACTGTCTCATCATAATCACCTGACGAATCTGTACCGACTGATGCAGCTAGAAGTATTAGCGACAACTCTTGGTACTCTCAGAAGAGTAATCCTTGAATTTCTTGATGAGGTTCTTCAATGTATCATCTGGCATAAACTGCATAAACCGATTGTCATAATTTTTCATCGTGTGAGTTCCCTCGTCGTCTTCAAGCAAAGGCACATTACCTTTATACATACTAGTGTGTCTCTCTAAATGTTCACTTCTAACAAATGTACCATAGTTGGTACATGATATTTATTAGGTCAGCCCTTTTGAAAATTGGAATTTTTCTCATTGACGAGCATGGTAGCTTTCGCTGAAGATCTTTCCACAGTAGAAACACTGTTTTCCATGTAATTTTCCAGCAGTGGGAGAAGGTACATTAATATAGGTAAGCTCTACAGTAGAATTCGTACAATCATTGGCTTGTGCCTCCTTAATGAAAAATACCAAAGTCCTTTCTACAGTGACAACATGTGTATCTACTTGGCCTAGCTATTGATCTATATATATTTACTAACATATTTCATCAGTGAGATTTAAGCATGTCTATGCTTTAATTCAAATAGTTCCTTGATCACAATTCCATGCACTTATATCATAAACAGTTTCTTCCAGATACGTTCTTCGCTCAGCTTGAACACTTGGCCATACTTAAAGCAGACCATTACAACCAGAACGACCCTTCATAAGACAACCCCTCCCCCAAATGACCACTAGATAACCCCAATGACCTCTAAATGATCCCTAAATGGAATCTAAATTATACCTAATCACCCCTAAATGACCCTTAAATGAACCCCTACTCCATAAATTATCCCTTGTGCTCTGCAAATGATCCCTAATGACCACTCTTTTTCCGAAAATGACCCCTAAATTACTCCTAAATTACCTCTTTCTCTATAAATGACCTTTAGATAACAACTTTTACTCCATAAATGACCCCTATATTTCCCCTCCTGCTCCATAAATGCCCTCTAAATGACCCTTCCTGTTCCACAACTGAACCATAAATATCTCCTAATGATACCTCCCACTCCACAAACGACTTCTAAATGACCCCTCCTGCTCCACAATGACTCCTAAGGACCTCTAAATGACCCCTGAATGTGGAGCATGTGCAGCGATTTTGGAGCTGATTTCGGTACTGATTTATGGAAATATTAGATAAGATTGCTGTGTGAGGCTAGGCATTATCCTGTTTGAAAATGGGGTTGTCAAGCTGCTAAAGGAAGTGGAGAGGTCATGGTCGCATGATTACCTGGCCGTCAGCTTTCAATCACCACCAGTGGGGTGTGGGATTCGTAGGAAATGACACTCCACACATGTGACACCTCTCGTTGGTATGGAGTGTCGCTCTACAATGAAGCGTGGATGACGGCGCTGGCCAGGACGTCTCTGGATTCGAATTCGACGATCGTCTGTATCTAGACAGAACTGTGACTCCTTGCGGAACACCATTCGCCGCCAGCCCGCAAGTTGCAATGCTGCCCATTCCCGGCAGAAGGACACGCGTGATCGACGATGCTCGAATTATACGTATTGGTAGACGTCGTAAGGATGTCGTGACAATAGATCCCACTCTGCTAGCCGCCTAGATATGGTACCAGTGGACACAGACATATCCTTATATGCCGTGACATGTCTCTGGGTGGTGCGCAACAACCCCATGGAGTGCTTACAACCTGTCACACGATGAAACTATTCTCCCTGCTGGTGGGTCCGCGGAGGTTTACACGAGCCTTCTCGAAAGGTGTATGTAGCCTAACACTGTTAAAGGTGGCTTTCTGTTCCCACTGCGTCCAATGCCAACTCGAAATGTAGGCAGAAGGTTCAAGTGGCGAGCAATGGGCCGAAACTTTCAACCTGCCTCTCGGAGGCCGACGATGCATCCTCTCTCGAACTGTTCCATCTGGACAAAGGCTTGTCGAATGCACGTACAATGATAGTGTAAGCATTGCAAATTTTTCAAACAATAAGCTGAATGATTTTTTATCTTAATAATCGAATTGGAATTACAAATATAATAATTAAAGTTTTGATTTCTATACCTCATGGAATTATAAAATTTTTACCTTTGTTTCTTAATATATTTTTTATTTTACCCATTTTATGTTAGAAAACTAGATATGCATAAAAATCAATGAAGAAATTCGACAGGTATTGAGACCATTAAAAGTGAATGCCTATTCTTAAGACTACGAGGAAAATGAACACCATGTAAGTTAATAATTATTTATTGTTAATATGACATCAATGGGATAGGTATTGCATGTTGAAAACTTGAAGGACTAAATGACTTCAACTATCGGAAATTTACAATTTTTATAACATTGAAATTGTTTGCTTTAAAAGAAATTACCCAGTAATCTAAGAATAATTTGCAAAAAAAAAGGGATGCTAAAGCTCAAAGAATAAATGTGCGAACTACTCATAAGAAGTGTGTTATGAACGTTGTTAGTTGTGAAACTTTATGTGAAATGTCAACGAAACCGTGTTCTATATATGAAGGAGGTCGCTCACATCAATATAGTGATGTAGTGACTAAATTATATAGATGTGACTTCGTAGAAGGGCCAGACATTGCAGCACACAAGCAAATTGCAAAATTTGGCTTCTTGGAAAAGAATTGAAGATAATGATATAATTTAAAAAATTTTTAGCAATCCTACCAAAATATTGAAACCATTTTTAAATATCTTGGGATTCAAACCCCTCAGATCATAAAAATACTAACTAATTTAATTTCAAGATTGATTGGAGGGAACAAAGAGTTAAAGAATCTAGTAATTAAGTATATAATATAGCATTAAAATCACAGGAACTCAAATATATATATATATATATATATATATATATATATATATATATATATATATATATATATATATATATACTATAAACAATCGTTTGGCACTTATAACAATAGTAAACAATGTTTTGATTGCAAGACAACCCAGCATTTAGTAAAAACTGTGATCAAAGAGTGATTTTAGAAAATACCCACCCTGTAAATTTTGTAAAAAGACCAATCACCCAGAATCCAACTGCTTCTTTCGACGCAAAAACAATAATAAAGAGGATGTTGCTTTTATGTAGATAAAAATTTAATAGAATCGTTGGATAACTGTCCTTCGGACTAGATGGTTAGTTCATGTTAAACATCACACATTGTGAATAATGAGAATATTTTATTAAATGTAAAACGCATAGATAGAAACATTGGGCCCGCCAAGAATAAGACATCAATAGAAACCATAGGTGTTGGAAGAATAGAAACAGATATTTGTTCATTTAATAATGTATCATATGTTCCTGATTTAACTAGAAATTTACCAAGCATAAATAGAATCACATTAAATGTAAGGGATGTTTTGTTTGCAAACAAATGAAGTCAAAATTGTTAAATATTGTCAAACTATTCTTAAAGTATCGAAAACTGGAAATGGGATTTTTAAAATCAAATCTACAGATGTGTCTTATCTTACTCGAACCAATAATGTGCTGTTAAATATACTGAATAATTGGAGATATATTCAGTATATTTTACAGTTCACTTAGAATGGACTTATTATTTTTTACTGTCTGTTTTACATCCATATATGTTAATGTATATGCATTATCTATTAAATGTATTTTATCTTCATATGGTAAAAATGTTATATTTCGTAACTCAACTGTATATAGTTCTAAATCTTTATATATAATGTTGTAAAAAAATATGTGTATATGATAATATATGATAATCTGTATGACGTTAGTATGTTGTGTTAGTGATTTTAGTAAGTTGTTAGATAATCATTTAAATAATCTTCATTCATATCAAACTTATTTTTTTCTATATTAGGTCTTTTTATCCATTTGCAAAATTTCTTTCCATTAATAACTTTTGTAAAGTCATATATTTAGTATCGTAATCCAACAAACACTGGTATTGGTATTGATAAGTATTTATCCTGGTACTCGTTTATTATGTTGTGGCATAACTTTTATTGTACAATCTGCTGTGTCAAAGTGTTGTGTATTATTTTCAACATTTTATGAACATCTTCTCATTCTATATAAAACATTAAAGAATATGTATCAGTTCCTAATACCTTTATTTTTCAATATATTTCTTCTTCAGTGCGTTGTAATTAGACTTGTACATTAACAACTTTAATGGTTTTAACGCAACAAATCCTCCATAAATAGGTGTAATTAAAGTTATTTTTTATTTTTCTTATATAACAAAACATCATCCTCATTGATTATAGTTATTGTTTAATTTATCTCTATGTTCATTAACTTTTCTAAGGAGTCAGTCATTTCACACAATGTCTGTTTCAAAAATTTCAATTTTTATTTTATATGCTGTATTGTTAATTAACTTGTAAAAGTATTTTCCAATATCATTGTTTGCTTGTTGTATATTCTTTTCTTTATAGATATTCCTCAAGAAATCCATGATAAATTTGAAGATAATCCTATGTCACCTGAACATTATTCTACAGATTATCGAAAATAACTCATAGACATATTGGAAACAAAGCAAAATATGTAAAACTAATATATGCACTAAAGATATTACGTGATTGACAATGGAATGTTTAAGAATTGTATCAATCAAGGAATTATTATAAAATAAATGTTAAACTATATAAAAATTTAATTCTAAAGTATATTTCAAACTGATAAAAGGTACCTTAAAGATATGAAAATACATTAATTACTTAAATAAGTAACTATATGAAATAAGGGAAATCAGAATTAAGAATATTATTACAAATCTATATTTTAAATAGAAAATAATTTTGATAGTAGTGTATTATTTATCAAGACAGAGTTAAGAAGTATTTAGTCATAAAAAATAAATTGAATTTTAATAACTTCCAAATCCTAGTAACGATGATCAAGATCTTAAAAACAAATAATGTATAAAGGCACGTGGGATGATAGAGTTTTTGATTATTCAGTTCATTGTGATAAAGCCGAAAATTACTTAATAACTTTACTATTAACATTTCTGAAAAAGTTGTCGATTTCATTTAAAAAAAAACAGGAAGGAAGGAAGGAAGGAATCCATACCATATTTGAGTTGCAGCTTGGTAACACGGACCTTTCCGATCACACGAGAGGGCGCTGATGGGCGTGCGTGTACGCCATCTCTCTGTAATCGTAAACACTTATTGCCGGTGCCATTCTTTCTGGGTGTTACAACTTCCACAAACAACAGTGTATAATTTTACTTAGAAATATAAAACTATCACTAAATATAAGTTTTATTATAACATTCTGTACTTCACACTTACTTTTAATTAAAAATTTTTATTTACACAAGGAAAATTTCCTATTATTTTAATTTTGTATATAGGTAGTAAATGTAACGAACATCAAATATGTCTACACAGAGCCTCTTTTGTCCTCCATTTTGTAAGATAGTATCACTCGAATAAATACATTTTTTTCTGGTATACTCGAGATAAAATTAACCGATTCCTACAAAATATGGGAAACAAGTAGTACTGCAGTAGGTAATGATAACTGATATGTATTATGTATGTCTGGCACTTATTTTCACAATGGCGGCCGTATAACTATTATAGTCCTGTATGTTTATCGTCTAAACCATGTAATTAATTGCAATGAATTTTTGTATGCGAACTGTTTTCTTACAACTATCAAATGTGTGCACACGAAATGTTTTTTGTCCGCAATTTTGTAAAATAATATCACATGACAATTTAAAATTATGTGATCTCCGAAAAAAACAACCGATTTGTACCAAATGTGGCAAACAAGTAGCACTATGGTAGGCCATGTAAACAGATAAACTTTGAGAGTGTCAGATATACATATTTTCAAAATGACGGCTATATAAACAGTTTAGCTGTGAATTTTTTATCTATGAAACTGAAAAACAAATATCAATTAACTTTATATGCTGACAGTATCAGTTAAATTCATAAAAATTGTATGTGCAAAGCATAATTTCTCCGCCATCTTGTAAGCTTACCCAAATGAAATAGTTTAGTTGTTATGCAGTATTTTGGTAAACAATCAACCGATTTCTTTCAAATTTGGCCAAGAGGTTGTACTGTGGCAGGGTATACTAATGTATATGTTTTAAGTGTGCAAGTCTCTTATGTTCTGAATTGCACAAATACAGATATTTTGGCTTAGTGTGCTATATCTATGAAACTATATAACAAACTTAAATTTAACTTTGCATATACATAATATCTACGACAACAATCGAATTCGTTAATATATACATATTTTCCCTTCATTTATGAAGATCGTCATATGAAAAATGGAGGTTTTATGCCATATCTCGAGGACTAATCAACCGATATGCGTACAGAGATCTTTTGTCAATTTTTTTCAAAGTAGATTTAGTTAAGTAAATTGAACATTTCGTCATATTTCCGGAATAATTCAACTAATTTCAACAAAATTTTGCGCACTTATAGAACGCCATCTAAAGTTACATAGTTTAAACAGGGTCAGACAATGATTTTTAAATTGGTTGCCTCATAAATATTTATTTGTTTGGCATATATATTTAACAATTTAACAGTTTCTATCAAAATATTTATGCTGGTATTATCTAGTACAAATATCTTGTACAGAGACTCAGTTTTATAATTTTGTAAAATAGTCTTGTTTAAGAAAATGAAGTTTTGATGCCATATCTCGGAGACCAATCAATCGATTTCCATCTATTTTTTAACACAAGTAACATTATAGTAGGCTATGTAAAGATATGTGTTTTATTGACTGAGACACTAATTTTCAAAACGACGGCTGGCTAAATACTTAGGTTTAGTGAATCCTTTATATCAAAACATTAAATTGATTAAATTTGAAGTTGATGATCCTAATTCTACCTTCATGATGCAGTTGATTACAAGATAGCTTAATTTACGAGCTTTTCTGAATTCGAATACTGGGTAAGTCATTCGTGTATTTTAATTGTCTTGGAACTGTTTAACAGGTTTCTGGTTTCATCTGTAATGATATTGATGTCAATGAGACGTTAACGCGTACCTACCATCCAAACTTCACTCATGTAGAGGAATGTAGGCTCATTAGTTATCAGCAACTTTTTGTTATCTATATATTTTTTAATCGTTTACATAAATGTGAATGTTTACCTCTTGTATTGGGATGGGTGGAAACTAAATTGATGTCCCTAGTTCCTTCCCAATATTTGCATTTTTTTTTTTTTTTGTTGTTAAGTAGTCATTCTCATTATTATTATTATTATTATTATTATTATTATTATTATTATTATTATTATTATGTAACTTTGATTCCTTGTGTTTTTCAAGATCTGAATTACATACATATTTACGACATTCATAAGGTTTCTATTTCATGGTTTTTTTCCCATTTTACTGTCCCTTTCTTTGCCATTTTCTGGGTATATATTTCAAAACTATTTTTTTTTGTATTTTGTGTGTTTATGTCAGCGTAAACAATAATCTTTGTCTTCTACACACTTCTTACATTTCTCAATTGTAGTGTTCTGCCCTACATAAAACTGTTTTACGTAAGATTATAAAATTCTATGGAAACTCCACATTCATTGTCATTTACTTTTCCATTAATTTACTATTCATAAAAAAATTAGAATTGTTATATTTTCATTCAATGCTCAAAAAATTGAACAACTCTATATATTTTGTAAAACTAAATAAAACTGAGATAAATAAAAAATGATACATAAACTATCAAATTTTCAGCCAATTAATGGTTACTATTGCAAGGAAGTCTCACGTGTGCTACATCATCAATATAAGAATTTTTTACATAGACACTACAAAAGGTCACGCTGAGCATGAAAACGAATTTTCTTAGGTTTACTTAGTTAAGAATTGTATTTGGACTTTCAGTATGTAATATGTACATTCTGAGTATCAATTTTTATAATTTTGATATATATATATATATATATGTATATATAATATCATTATTTACTCAAAATGTATGATTCTTCAATTGATAAAATATTAAAGTTCGAGTGAAGCAAGTGAACGAGTGAAAGAACTGATCCAGTAAAGGAGCTGAACGAGAAACTATGAGTATTTTATGAAAAGTACTTATATTTAATAACACTTTAAAGTGTATATTAGTGTCTCAGAACTTACAGGCTACATACTACTTGTGCTTTAGATGCAACATTTCTTGTAATTGTACGCCTATTCCTGTAACATCTCAAATCTAACAATTGCTCTTAGCTATTTGTCTATGTATTTAATGTGAGAAAGATAAGTAATTATATTTTATATCTCATTTTTCTGTTTAATAATATATACGAAGGACATTATTTTTATTCGTGCACTGCTAATTTTTTTAATGCTTTCTTAATTTCTAAGTGCGTGTAGTTCCGGTTATAGGGATAATGTGTTATGAATCAAAAGTCCATAAGTTACATCGAGTTTGTTGAAAGTTAGCACGACTACGTATGATGTGTTACAGAATCTGTAAGCTATCTCTATCGTGGTAGGCAAGTTTTTCGAGTGCGTCTTTAAGTAAGTTATTTGAGGATGTTTAGCCATCCTTTTTTTCGCCACACAGGAAGCCGAGCCTGTGGGTTTGGTTAGGCAGGCTTTAATTTAATTCTATTTCAATTTTTTCTTGGGTACGCCGTATATGACAGGCTGTCCCGATGCGGCGAAGACGTGTTCGGTCGAAGGAATGAAGAGAGCCTGTTCCGGACAACGCATGCAAGTAACATTTAGTAGATTAATATTATGCACTACCGCGTTACGTGTGTGTGCAACTGGGCTGTAATTTTTTGCACGCTTGGCAAGAGAGTCATATAGGGAAGACGACGAGAAGGCGTCCCCAGCATCCTGGAGGGTGCTAATTGCGTCAGCGAGTACAAAACTTACCAGACCATTAAGAAATTCATAAAATTACAGATAAGTTATTTATAACTTTTCTGAGAGCACGAAATTAAAAATAATTAATAATTTTTGGAACCTTCCGTGACCCATTTTTTTTCTTCTGAATTTCAGCATGGGACTGAGTTACCTATTAATTACACTTATGGAAACTGGATTTGAAGATTCACACACTCAACCGCAAGTTATTTTTGATTGCAAAACATATTAATATCTTTAGTAGGCTTGTGGGAAGTTGAGCGCAATGGGATCGGAGATCGGATTCGGATTCAGCCGATCGCCATGATGTGACATCACCTCCCGCCACCTTTTCCCCCGTTTTTTTCCTCAAAATGTCTTTCTCCCCCCTCCCCTCAAAATTGACTAAATTTTCCTCAATCTTTACCTTCTTCCCTAAAACTGTCCCTTTTTTTTCCTTTAAAAAATCCCTTAAAAATCCAGTTTTTCCCACAGCTGGAGGCGAGGATCAGCGCCCAGGGTCAGAAGAGCGAGGGATTTCAACGACCCAGGGCCAGGGATCAGCGACCCTGAGGTAAGGGCCTTTGACATTTTACCTGGATCTTTGACCCCGAAAATCCCAAAAAAAAAAAAAAAAAAAAAAAAATTTAATTAAAAAATTTTTCGAAAAATTTAAAAAAACCAAAAATTTTACTATTAAAAATTATTAAGACATTTATTTAATATTAAATTTCCCTCTCTCCTCCCTTACACAACCAACTAGTCAGCAAGCATATTACATTACTGACTACTACCGCCATAATAGATGCAGACTACCTTGGCCCCATGACACTGAATGACCTTGAAAATAAAAATTCGAGAAAAATCGTAAAGTCAGCAAGCATAGTACATTACAGACTTCCGCTACCATATTGGACGCCGACTACCTCGACCTTGACCCCATGACCTTGAATGACCTTTGAAAAACTCCAGAATATATACATAAATGTTAACAAGTATATTTCATTGCAAACTACTACCACTATAGTAGATGCACACTACCTCGACCTTGACCCCATGACCTTGAATTACATTGAAAATAAAAACTCGAAAAAAGTCACAAGGAACCTGATCGCAGCAAACTCGGTACTGATGAGAAATGCACTTCACATTTACAGGTCTACGTAAACAGTTGTTACAGCTGAACTGCTTACAGCACCTGTCACACAAATATGACATACGATAGGGAATCTTGGCACAATTATAGCACTCATATCGTCGTACATTGTGGTCAAAAGTAAATGTATCACAAAAGTAACACTGATAACAAAGTAGTGATTCAGACAAAGAATAGGATGGACCTGATGGAAATGTAGGAGCTGGTGCTAAGGAAGCAGGTAATGTCAGCTGCACTGGTGAAAGTAGATTCCACTAGTGATGTAACCATCACAGCTGAAGAAGTCGATGGTGAAAAAACCATTGGAGGTCATTATCCACTCCACTTTAATGTAACTAGCCATGGATTGCCTGAAGTATAAGCCAGCCGAGAAGATGTATCTTGTACAGCAGCCATTGTCAAATTAATCCTCACAGCCGACCTCTCAAATGCTTACAATATACGAGCGTGAAAGCCCTGTGGCGTCATATTGACATGGAACCAATTGCACTTCACTATTAATACATTGTGCAGACACCAATACATCCAATCATTCTCAATCTTTAACCAATCCACCCAATCATTCACAATCTTTAAACCAATCCACCCAATCATTAAAAATCTTTACATCTGTCCTCACCAATCCTCATCAATCTTTCCCACCAATCCTCCTCCCTAATTCTCCTCCTCAATCGTCTTCATCAATCCTCCTCAGCAATATTTCCATCAATCCCTTGTTCGATCCTTCAATCAATCCTTTCGTTTGTCCCCACCCATATGTATAGAAATTACTTTAGTTCTCCAACTTTCTCCAAAATATTTGTACATGTTGAAAACATGTTTCATATGGAGTCATATATCCATTTATTTTTATACATAAGTTTTTATTTTAATTCTATGTAAAGATATTTCCACTTATAAGACAGTTCCCACAGCAACACTTTAAATTTGGGAGCAACAAACCGATATGACACAAAAATAAAGAAAAGGCTAACTATGTTATAGTAATAATTTATTATTTTCTGATTACAATAACAGAAGAAAGGAGTTCGTCACATCATCTGATAAAACCCCGATCCTTAATTTCTCTAAAAGATCGAAACTACCTCTTTCATGTTCGAGTAATCCCCGCGTTTTTGTTTATCGATGAAAATTTCGAGTCTGTCTAAAAGTTAATTCGGAGCTTCGGGAAATAAGTAGTTAATATACTCAACGTTTTCTGCCTTCTTCACATCACTTGTCAAAGTAAACTCGTTAGGGAAATGTGTGTGAAAGTCAAGGGAATTCCCATCGCCTTCAACACTACCACTGTCGTCAAAGTCATCATAAATTCTGTCTTCATGATCGTCTTCACTTCCTGTTTTATCATAAATACCAGGTTTACTTTACTTTGTAGCAGGAGTTGTATGTTCATCAAAATTTAGAATTGATGGTCTTGTATTTTGAAGTTTGCCGACTTCACGTGAACATCTTGCATTTGCACGTTCCGCACACACTGAATCAATTATTCCGTCTTTAGCATTAACTTTCTCGTCATAATCGTCTGCGGAAACATTACCTATCGATCTAGTAGAAGGTATTGACGTCACCACTTGCTGGCTCCCATTAGACGAACCCTTGAAGATCTCGGTATGTTCCTTCATTGTATCATCTTGCAAAAGCTGCACGTGCCCATTGTCGTGATGTTTCATCGAGCAAAAAGGTCTCTTCGTACTTAGCGATGATGCAGGTTGCTGTTCCATTGTCGTTGAGGTCAAAGGTAGGCCTCGTATACGTAATTCATTTTCACTCCATAGAGAGTGAGCGCTTCAAAATCAATGTAATTTTTTCTAAATAAAAGTGGTTCTTTTAACAGTAAAGACTGTAGCTTCTGCCCACAAAAGAATTTCCGAGGTAAAATTGACATGAAAAAATATGAGAGCACTCTGAAAAAACCCAAATGCTCGTTCGCCGAAGAAGGAAACACACAGGAATGATTTTTTTTTACATAATTTTGTGTATTTCTATCCTATATAATTACATATTTATATATTATTCTATAAATTATGTGTATTCCTATCGAATATATATTGTAAATAATTATATTGTTATTTCCTAAATTTATAAACACATAAATATACGTAAATATAATAATGTATAAAAAAAATTTTATATTATTTTCCCATATTTATATATCTATACATATACATATTTTTGTATAAAATAAATTGATAGTATTTTAATATTTACATATTTATATACTTATACATGTGTATATTCCTATAGTATATATGATATTACCCGCGCGTTTTCTTCTTGGGGTTTTCTTAGAGTGCTCCCATTAATTTTTAATATGAATTTTATGGCGAAAATACTTTTTTGGGCACAATCAAGACTCTTACTGCTAAAAGAACGACATTTATATAGAAAAAATTACAATTGATGTTCTGACACCATGAGGTAACCATCGATTTGGAAGTGCTCTTGCGTATACAATCAAGATTAATTGCGAATTTGTAGGCCTACCTTTGACCTCGACATCCAGGAAGCCGCGACCTGCATTATCACTAACTTGTTGCCTTTAGTACCGATTCTGCGACAGAATTTTCACCTTCAGTCAAAATGCTCGTTGGCATGAGAGAACTGCCTGTACGAAGATACCTTCCTGCGTGATAAAACATTACGACAATGGGCACTGCATCTTTTGCAAGATGATATAATGAAAGAAAATACTGAGATCGGCAAGAGTTCGTTACTGGGAGCCACCCAGTGCTGCCGTCAATAACTTCTGCTACATCAATAGGGACTGTTACCGCAGACGATTATGACGAGAAAGTTAATGCTAAAGACGGAATGATTGTGTCGGTTGGTGCGGAACGTACACTTGCAAGACGATCGCATGAAGTCAGCGAACTTCAAAATAAACGACCATCAGTTCTAAATACTGATTAAGATACAACTCCTGCTACAAATAAAAGTTAAGTTGGTATCTGTGATGAAGCAGGAAGTGAAGATGATCATAAGACAGCATTGATGCTGACGATGATGACAGTGGTAGTGTTGAAGACTATGATTCCCTCAACATTCCCACACATTTTCCCAACGAGTTTCCTTCGACAACTGATGTGAAGAAGGCAGAAGACGTTGAGTATACTGACTGCCTATTTCCCAAAGATCCAAATGAACTTGTGGACAGACTCGAAATTTTGATCGATAAGCAAAAACGCGGGGATTACTCGTACATGAAAGAGATAGTTTCGACCGTTAGAGAGCTTAAGGATCAGGGTTATATCAGATGATGTGACGAACTCCGTTCTTCTGTTATTGTAATAACAAATTAGTAAATTATTATAACATAATTGTTTTTTTTCCTTTCATATTGTTTTATGCCTCATATCTTTAAAGTGGTGCTATGGGAACTCGCTTATAAACGGAAATATCTATATGTAGAATGATAATAAAGACTTTAGTATAAAAATTCACAGATTGTTGACTGCAAACGAAACATTAATTATGTAAACATGTACAAATAGTTTGGAGACAGTTGGGGAACTTAACTAATTTCTATACATATTGGTGGGGACAAACCGAAGTAGTGATTGAAAATTCGAACAAGGGGATTGATTGAAATATTGTTGAGGAGGATTGGTGTAAAGATTTTGAATAATTGGGTGGATTGGTGTAAAGACTGTGAATGATTGGGTGGATTGGTGTAAATATTGTGAATGATTAAGTGAATTGGTGTAAATATTGTGAATGATTGAGTGAATTGGTGTCTGCACAATGTATTAATAGTGCAGTATGATTGGTTCAATGTCAGTATGACACCATAGGACTTTCACACTTGTATATTTTAAGCAGTTGGGAGGTCGACTGAGAGGTTTAGTTTGACAACAGCTGCTGTGAAAGGTACATCGTCTCGGCTAGCTTATATGTCAGGCCATCTACGGCTAGTTACATTAAAGTGGAGTGGATATTGCCCACCAATGGTTTCTCACCATCGACTTCTTCGGCTGTGATGGCTACATCACTAGCAGCATCTACTTTCACCAGTGCAGCCTACATTACCTTCTTATTTACCTCCAGCCCCTACATCTCCAAGAGGTCCGTTATATTATTTGCCTGAACCACTGCGTAGTCATCGGTGTTATTTTTGTGATACAAATATATTCGACCATAATGCACGACAATATGACTGCTTAATTGTGCCAAGATTCCCTGTTGTATGGCTTATTTGTGTGACATGTGCAATAAGCAGTTCAGCTGTAGCGAGTGTTTACTTGCAAAAATCTGTAAATGTGAAGTGCATTTCTCATAAGTACCGGGTTTGCTGCAAGCAGGTATCGTGTGATTTTTTTCGAGTTTTCGTTTTCAATGTAATTCAAAGTCATGGCGTCAAGGTCGAGGTAGTCTGCATCTAATACAGTGTTTGTAGTTAGTAATGTAATATGCTTTTTGACGTTTGTGTATTTATTCTATAGTTTTCGTTTTCAATCTCACTCAAAGTCACAAGTCAAGATCGAGGTAGTCTGTATCCAATATGGCTGCGGTAGTCTGCAATGTATTATGCTTGCTGGCTTTTATGAATTTTTGTCGCACTTCGGTTTTCAAGGTCAAGGTCACGGTCAAGGTAACGTGGTCAAGGTAACGTGGTCAAGGTCGAGATAATCTACATCTAATATGGCGGTGGTTACCTTCAATGTATTATGCTTGCTGACTTGTATGAACTTTTCCTCAATTTTGTTCACAAAGTTCATGGGGTCAAGGTAGTCTGCATCTAATATGGTGGCAGTTTTTAATAATGTAAAATGCTTGTTGACTTTTATGTATTTTTTCCTCAAGTTTTTGTTTTCAAGGTCATTCGAGGTAATAGGGTCAAGGTTAAGTTTACCTGCATCTAACGTGTTGGTATTAGTCCGTAACATAATATGTTTGCTTACTGGGTATGGGCGAGGGGATGGAGGCCTACCGACTAATTGGTTGTGTGAGGGCGGTTGAAGGTGAAACCATAGGAAATTATTATTTTCAAATACATTTCTTAACAATTTTTAATAATAAATTGTTTGGTAATTTTTGAATTTTTTTGGAATCTTTTGGATTTTTTTTAAAATTATTTTTAATTTTTAGTTTAAAGGGCAAGGTCAAAGGTCCTGACTGGTCCGCTTGCCCTGACCCCGAGGTCACTGATCCCCGACTCATGGCCGTTGTCCTCCTCGCTCTTCTGATCCTGGGTCGCTGATCATTGTCTCCAGCTCTGGAAAAATGGGAATTTTTTAGGGATTTTTCTAGTGGAAAAGGGAAATCTAATCGTTTTGGTGAAAAAAAAAAAAAAAAAGGATTAATTTGAGGTAAATAAGGAAAAAAACATTGCGGACAGTTGAATCCGAATCCGATCCCAGGTCCGCTTACACTCAACTTCCCATAATCCTACTACTAATGTGATTTGCAATTACGTCCAAAATAACTCAAGTAATTTAATGTCTGAAGTGCATGTCACGAGAGAGGCTAGCGATGGTGAGGGCTATTTTTAATACAGATATTATTTGTTATCTGCGAAACACACAAAATTTAACGTTCATTGCGTATTTAATTTGGCTCACTTTAATGTGATTGATTTTCTGCTGTATACATTGTACTTCCAATGCCACAACATTTTCTTTTGCCTAAGTAAATTAATATTTTCTTTCAACTAGTTTCTGGGTTCAGCTAGATTATTTCTTGGTAGTATTTCGTATTGAGTTTCCCTAGTGGTGTTGTGTTTGTTAGCTTAGCTTGACGATTTTTAGAGTGGACGTCTATAATATTTGTGTGGTATGGGTGGTTTTATGTTTTGGGAGTGTTGTTGACTGCCATGGCAGGTTTTGTATTTTAAGCTACTATTGTTGGTTTGTGTAGTTGAAGTATTGCGGACTAAACAACCAATAATGTTACTTATCACCACTGCACTTTTGCAAGTCGTTGTTAACGCAGTTAGGCTAGCACGGGACTTACTAATCTCAAATATACACGTAAAACATTACTACTGTAAGTTGGTGATTTTAACCTTAGTAACAAATGTGAAACATTCATGCACAAGAGACAGTGTATAACTAGTTAAGCTAGATTTGGAGAGTAAACAAATTCTAAGATACGCCCTACATTTATAGAAACTGGTTTACAAATGCAATTAACGAATCACTTAACCAACATTAAAATCCGGGAATTTAACTTTCAATTGCGTGAAATGCCTATTAATAAAAGTTGCCAATCTGTTAATGAGTTACTAATATTTGGTTTATGACAAACTATACATTTTAAAAGTGTGAGCCTAACACACTAGAATTTTACTCTTGTAGAAAATTTTACGTCTTTTTGTTTATCAAGTAACATTACGTGAATTTAACTTGAGCATCTACCACGTCTCTGTCAATGAAAAAAAGTTTCACGTGATATTCATGATGCATTCAAAAATAGAAATGTAATTTACTCTACACCATCACTTAGTATGTGTGTAAATCAGTTAATATGGGGTGTAAAACATTTGAATTGTTTCAAGTGCTACCCGAAACGGGAAATGTATCCCGGGATATTTAAATCACAAAAGTTTTCATTGGATATTGCATCCAATAACACATAACAATTGTGTGACGTCAATAATTACATTTAATATTCTATTTAGTGCTAACACCCAGTGTGTGAGTGACGTGTAATTCACTCGGGGAATTTGGATTGCACTTTCCTAAAATGTGTTATATTTCAGTAAATGTTTGACGGGCAATCCAGAAGCGTGTTTGAGACAAGGAAACGGATTCTGCCTGGAAGCAAGGAATCCGTGGTCCAGGCCGCAGGGAGCCGGTCAGAGAGGGCGGAGCGTTTTTGTCCACGTCCAAGCTGCCACCCGCCGCGGGGTCGCCCACAGCCTCATGCAGGCGAACATTTCCATACGGTCTTTCAAGAGAAACATTAAATTTGTTCATTTAAATTTATTTCGCCCAGTCGTCTTTGACGAATGTAGATTATATATATCATTAGAATTAATATTCCATTAAAATTAAATTTGGCCAATGTAATTCAGGACAGCAAATTCTTTCGTTTGTCAGTTATAAAATTAAACCTCGTGATAATGTTTTGAAAATTTAGTTATATAATAAATTCAGTTTTGGTCATTCATTGCGAACAATACATTTAAATCACAACTGCTCTGAATAAGGTTTTTCCAGTGCAATTCATTTGATTGGGGAAGGGAGGGTTGTTGCAACGACTATGTAAGACCCCACCCCTGCCCGCCCTTTGTCGGTCACTGGTCATCCGCTGTGATGGATGAACGTGCTCCGCGCTCGGGACCAGCATTCGCTCTTGTCATTCGCGCTATTAACTTCACCGGTTGAATTTAAGGTTTTGCCGCCGGCAGTTCATTCGTTAGACTACCTGTAAGCCGTACCTTTGGACTGGTGGTACTACCGCGGCGAGGATTGTCTTTCTCTTGACGTAAATTATAATAATAATTTTTTAATAAAATGTGTGTTTTTTTTAATGAATGTAGGATATGTTTGTCGCCATTGTATTGCATTATTTTTTATCATTTTAGATTTTATGGCATTTTTTTTAAACTTTAAATTTCTTAATGGTGGTTGAGATTTCAATTTAATATTATGCATTGGATATTCCTTAATGCATTTTGAATATTTAATATTTCTTAATGGTAATTTATTAAATAATTATTTTGAATCGATTTTAAGATTGTTATACAGAATTTTATTGGTTTTGTTAATATCTCGTTTCGTGTGAGCTATAAAGTTTAACTATTACAAATTATTGATCGCGCTACATTGTTTTACGTTGAATTTAGTAGTTTTTACCAGGTAGTATACTTTGCAAACAGCGATTTTTATTGCTTTTGTTAATAATCTGGTCGGAAGGTCATTAACATTTCGTGAGTTTCCAATTGGCTTTAGGCCATGTGGAATGGGATTTTATTAACTTTTTAACTCATAACTTTTTAAACATTTGAAAACTTTTGTAAATAAATCTCAAAATTATTGTAACTCTTTTGCTATGTTTTAATGCATTTTTATTACATTTTACATATTCTTAACAAATTATATATTATTTTTTAAAATACATCTAATATTTTTGATGCATTTTAAAAATATTATTTAAATATTTCATAACGCTGTTTTAGATTCTTTCTTCATATTTTTTTTTAGCTTCTTTTGTTGCTGTATTATATACTGTCTATTCGGTTTAAGCGCTTTAGGGCTAGGACATAGTTATATTTATATGAGAGTTTTAATTTTTGTGTAACTTATTGATCGGTGTTGTAATCATTTCTAAGTATGTTTTAATAATTTCTTAACATGTTTTTAATGATTTTTAATATTAAATTTATTAATACTTTTTTTTTCATTGGAACTTTAAAAATGTGCTTGCAAAGACAAACTGACAGTGATTCATAATGGTTCAGGAAATTTGCCTAAATTTTATCCATTTTTAAAGTGATTTTCTTTATTGTGCTTTTAATATTAATTTACATATTTTTATAACTAGGTGTTTTATAACCTTTAATATTGGGAATGCCGTTGTAGGGAATCACACTCCTTCAGGACAATATTAACTTTTAGGAATGGGTCTTCGTTACTGGTTTAAAATACGCACTTGATATTTCTGGGTAGTATTATTTTATGACTAATCATTTTTTCTTTCAGGTATTCTTTAATTGTAAATGTCTATAATCTTCCCTTTTCTCTCTCTGTTTCAGATCATGCTCCAACCTTCGCTATTTTTATTGGTGAGTAAGGGTTGGGAAAAGTTCTGGCATTGCAATTAGTCCCCACAAGCGTAGGCACACTAATAACTTGTTAGAAGAATTCTGTGCGTCTGGTACAGGAAGTAGTTCTGAGTAGGATGTGTCCGATACAGACACTTCATCTAGCTCCGATACAGAGAGTTCTTGTGACACGAGCGGGTCGAAAACTGATTCAACTTCCTACCCGTCCTCTTGAATGGAGAGTTTGCCTTCTGAACTTCAATATGTCCTTTTTGGCACCATGTTCTATAGATGTTTAGTAGACGGGCGAATTTTAAATGATAGGTCCCACATAAATGTGGGTTTTGAAACATTTATTGAAAGGTGTAAAGCACCCAACCTGGATTTAACGGCGGCAACACCATGGGCATTTCAATTACACATCTCCCTAGCAGTTAACTTTGTTAAGAATACCTTAGCTGAGGAAGGCGTTAGGGGGACATTCTAATTTCAGAGTAAAGCTCTTTCCATCCTGCATTCGTCCAATCCTGGCCAATTCTATGACGATAATATCATCCCCCAACTCACAGTCAGGATTGGCAAGTTCAGTGTTAGGGGCAGTGGCTGTGCAATGCAGCTCATATTGTTTATGGATGTCCATATTTTAAAACATAGGCCATTTACCATTGGTGCCGCTCACACTGAATTGCCTAATATTATTGCCACTAAGAAAGCCTGCATTAATGTGCAGTGTCCGAAAGACATGTGATTCCATTACTCGATAATAGTGGGTTTATTTCCTGTTATAACCAATTTCCATCAACACTATTCATATCCAAAACCTCATGAGGTTTTGAATACTGAATTACTGTCGACTCTTGTGGTATTACAAGACATGAAAAGTTTTGAGTAGAACCATTCTATTTCCATCAATGTCTACTGTATCGTAGACAAAGATAGAAATGTTATTGACGAAACTTTTAATAATGCCCAGGGCGAGTTAATCGTACCTATGCGTGTTGCTCCATACGTCATGCTTGCCATGTACATGTGCTGGCCATTCGTAAGAGATAATACTCCACATTTACTCTTTGTGTTAATTAAAAATTTTCCCGGTTGCTTCGCTTGCTTTTTCGCAGAAGTTGATTTGTCCCTTTCGAATGAAATTCACAATATACTATCTGATCTGCCCCTGAATGGCTTACATGAGAAATTCCTTTAACACTTGCGCCAGGGAAAAATTATGGTATGCACCGGAAAACACTGAGGCAATATTTGAAGTATGGTGCCAAACTCGTTGCTGTTCATCACGTTGTGTGCTTTGAACAGGATGTATTGATGGCTCCATACATCAAATTTAACATTAATAATGATGCCCAGGCTGCGAACAACTTTGACAAAATGGTTTTTTAAATTGATGAACAATCCTGTTTATGGGAAAATTTTGGGGAATGTCCGTCGGGAAAGGGACATTAGAGTTGTATCATGGTATAACATGGTTTGAGGGGTGGCTGAACTAATTGGCCGGCAAGCTTTCAAGATAAGGCAAACCATCGATGAAAATCTAGTCCTTATCGAGCTGTCAGAGCTGTGTTACATTTAACAAGCCTTCGTACACTGGTATTGCACTTTTATATTTGTCAAAATTGACCCTCTATGAATACCACTATAACTATATATGCAGAAAGTTTCCTCAGCAAGATTTATAACTCCTGAACTGTGATAGATACTGATTCTTTGTTTATGAAATAGCCTGCCATGATGTCTACTGGACAATAGCCCCAAATTTTAAAGCACAGTTTGATATTAGTGAGTAAAGGCGTGACTGAAGTGATGAAGGACGAATGTGCCGGCCGCATAATCACATACTTCGTAGGTCTGCATTCCAAATTTTATGCATACATTGTTTCGAACGAACAGTATACATCATCTACTTCAACATCTGTTACAAATGCTGAGAGGCGCAACAGAATTGCCAGTCGCCAGAAACGAACCAAAGATCTGCCTCACTTGAGACCACCTCTCTATCTGCATGACTGCTCACATGTCTGCCTTAATCATCTGAATCAACATAATCTGTTACGAGAGCACAGCTGCATAATCTGTTACAACGGTTTTGAGGGTGCAGCAGTATTGGCAGTTCCCAGAATCCAACCGAAGACCTGCCTCACTGCGAGGCCTCCGCTCGTCTATCTGCCACCTCTCTATCTGCTTGAGTGCCCGGTGAGGGCACCCCTGGGAGGGGTGTTCATATCTCTGATTGTACTTCGTAAACAACACTGGAAAACAACATTCATCTGCTGCTCCACAACAACATCCGATAAACTGATTATTCATCTGCTACAAGGTCAACTAAACTACTTCATCACAGTTCCAGCCTACTTCATCGTCCCATCATCCTGTTAAAATTGTGTGCGAAGGAAACCCCCGAACGTGACCTAGAAGAGAAGAGTGCATTAAAGTGTATATATAATTTGTTTATGTGATAAAGCGATAAATATGGATGCCATTCATAACACCAAAAGTACCTTCGAATGAAGAGTGAAT
Organism: Dryococelus australis; assembly: GCA_029891345.1. Taxonomy (NCBI): domain Eukaryota; kingdom Metazoa; phylum Arthropoda; class Insecta; order Phasmatodea; family Phasmatidae; genus Dryococelus; species Dryococelus australis. The sequence goes on along the minus strand of CM056998.1, from coordinate 113,718,645 downwards.
ATTTTTAAGTGCATATCTTGTAAATAGTGATTTGTGGACATACTGTCTTGGATAAACACCAGACACAGGAAGTAATAAATAGTTTACAGTGAACATGTTATGTTTCCATTTTATAAACCTAGCACTATATACAAAACACTTTTCATTATTAAAACTGTATTTATGCAGTGTGGAGTAACATATTGTGTGATACAACAGGGGAAAGCACACAAATTAAACATCAATAGCTTGTACACTGGGTTTTTCCAGATACAACTAGTGCAAAAGTTTTTAACAGTTTAAAAAAAAAGTGCACAATATATGAAGGAATAAAATGTGTGTTAGTACTCATATATATAACTAAGACATTTTGGGAATATTACAGTTAAGATATTTGTGTGTGGTATACCAGGGAAACACACAAATTAAAAATTAAGATCCTGCCCACAGGGCTCTTACAAATTTATATAAACAATTACATGAAGGAATAACATATTTGTGGGTTATTACTCATGTATATAACCAAGACAGTCTGGGAATAATACAGTTAAAATATTTGGGTGGGAATACAACAAGGGAAAATGCAAATTAAAAATCAATAGCCCAGATACATATGGTGAAAGACTGGTGAACATGTTTGAGAATAATAATTATTATTATTACTTCAACTAATGTTTCCTAGCATGAGAATAGTGCATAAACAAACACATGGGTGGGGGACGACAATGGTAATTATTAACGCACTGAGATTTTTACGAAAAAAATTAAGTAATATTTAAAAAATTAAGATATTTTAAAAATATATACATGCAAGTGAACACTAAAACCATTTATTTTCTTCATATGCTTTACACATCTATTGAAAAAAAAAAAAACAGAAATACATATTACCTAACAACTATACACGTAATTATTAATAGGTTTCTATATCTGTGTTGGAGAGCGGACGAGCCACAGGGATCTGCATGCAGCCCGGTGGAGCTGTCTGTCTCTCGGCGGACCTAAATACTCCGTACACAGAGATTTGCCACCTATTGATGGCGTGTGTTGGCCTGCCATGTGCTTGTATGCTACAACACAGTATGTCACATAGTTTTATCATTCGTTTTAATAGTCTTTGCTTACACAACATAGGAAAACACAAATGAACAGTATTTATTAAAATAATATGATTAACTTAAACTTTGCTGACTTGATGAAACACACTTTGTTAATATAAAACTTTCTTTAACTAAAACAAATTATTATTTTAATAAGCTAGATTTTCGAATAATATGAAGTAAAAATGACGAAACTCTGTCAGTTACAAGGAGGGAAATATTATAAGAATCTTTACCGAAACAGACATTTCATAAAATAAAATGTTAAATTAACTTATACTTAAATGAAAATTCACCAATGAATATGTTAAACACATTTTACTATTACTAAATTGAAATGATGGGAAAACACTATGAAACAGTCTTACAATTTAAAGTTGTTTATAGTGCTAATGTGATACTTTACTCAACATGGTGGGACACATGACAGAACATACTTACATGTCAGATTTTCCGAACAAACCACGATTGAACAGACTTTTTATATAATAAAATGTGACATAACACTTTGCTGGAAATTCATTTAGTAAAATAACAAGTGTTGGGGGCCTTTGGGCTTGGGAATATAATTAATGACAAATACAATCTGAATTCTGTTACGAATGGTGCGATGTGAATGTGCAATTAGGGTCTCAGAATATATTTAATAACTCGGTGCTTGTTTCATTAATGCCTCGTTGCACTTACTTAGTAATTGTTTAATTAATGTTTCGGTATTTGTATAATTGGTAATTAATATGGTTACTTGTTGATCGTTTCATTGGTAATTATTTTGTGATTGTACATATTTAGTAATTAATGACGCGGAATATATTTAATGTATTGGTGCTTGTAATTTGTACTTGTTCAATGCACAATTGCTCATGACTCATTGCGAGAAGTTAAAACTACTAGTTGCTTCATTTGTTATTATCTTTATTCAAAGAGGCAACATCGACGCTCTCCTCACCAACCCCTAGATCTCAGTTCCTCGGCAACCAGCGACCAGTACGGGCCTACCCTGCTGCTCCTGATACCCCCTCCCCTCATCCATCAACACAGCTCATTTCATCACAAGTAACCAGACAGGATAGACCTACCTTGCTCCCCTCCCCTCACCAACCCTCAGAGCTCATTCCCTCGTCAGACTCCGACCAGTATGGACCTAACCCATCCCCCACCTCTCACCAAACCATCACAGCTCATTCCCTCGCCAGACACCAAACTGTCAACATCTAAAATGGTCCTTGTGTCATTCTTGCTCCAAGAACTAACTGACCAATCATAAAAGTGGTAAGCCATATATGCTGCTGCTCCCACCCCTCAGGGCTCAGTCGTCCAGCAGACAGCAAAGAGGCAAAATCTACCCTTTAAACACGAAATATAACATAAATTAACACTTCCTAACAACTTAACCCTTTGACCTCTCAAACCTTTCAATAATTTTAACACTTACAATAAATCGAACTGTATGAACACTCATCTTCAATTAATCCAGGTAACACAAGTAGTTAATCCAGGTGAATAGTCCAGGTGAATAATCCATGTGCGATTACACATGTGCGATTAAATAATTAACCCTTTGAGTATTTAACCATTTTGCCACTTACCTGTAATTAATCAAGTTAGTTAATTCAGGTGTGATTATATACAGAACCGCCCTGCTCTCAATACAAGTAACTTCTCTGGTTTGTACATGTATCCTGGCGAAGTGTTGTCTTTAAAATAACATTGCGGCGGACAGCTAAAACTCTGCACGTAGCTCCTCACTCTCCTCGCCTCTGTCCAGAAGATGACTTTGTGAAAAAATACAGTTTCAATCAAAGGTCACAGAACAACACCCCTGAGCACGTCTTCGGCCTCTAATGGTCAGCCGCGTGTTCCATTACTCCCCAACCCCCTACCAGCCGCCTCACAGATGTTGACGCTGCCGGAATGCCTGGGACACGCTCGTGTCACCAGTTTAACTCCGGGCTTCTGTATGTGCTGTCTGAAATAACTATTGCAAATCGTGAATTTACCCAGTTGTTTTTTATTCTCATGCTGACAAAATGCGAATATCGTCAGTATGAACACTTACCTATAGTTTAAAGAATCATTCGATTCATTTAAGAACTGTCGAGGTCGAGGACAATTTTATTATTATTCTGTTATCTGTGCCATCATGAACAAAAAACGCAAGGTTGGCCAATTGACAGACTTATTTAGTGTTGATGTCAAAAAACAGTGGGTGGCAGCAGTAGTGATATTAGTCCCAGTGAATGTGTTTCCGAATCCGAAAGTGTTACTTCGAATGCTGATGAACCTATTGCCTCCATTCAGACAACTGATAGCATCAGTGTGACGATTGTTACACCAATCACAGATTCGAAGTCACAAGTAAGTCGCATAAAATATATTACTTCATTTGGAAAACTTGTTGGCCAAACAATAAATTGCCATCTTAAATGTGACATTTTGACAAATGCTTGTGTTCCAGGCGAAAATTTTGACTTTCCTTTTCAGAATGGTGGTCAAAACAGACAATTTTCTTTTTCTTGGCTCAAGAGGTATACATGGCTCGCATATTCCCACAGCGAAGATAGCGCTTCCTGGAAGGTTTGCATGGCTTTTGCTCCTGAGGAAGTGTAAAATTTTTTATTTTTTTTTGTGTGAATTAATAAGTGTTTAGTGTGGTGGTAGGTTATGTTAAGGTGTTTATTTTATTTTATTTTTAATGTTTTGGATAGCATCATGGTACATCCTCACCCATGGAGCTCTGGTGTTGTACTGAGGTGTGATGTTTTTGGGAAGAGGTATATACGTGTTGAGGGTGTTGATTTATTTATCTTTTTTTGGGGTTGGAGATGGGCATGGTAGGTTCTCACCCTCGGAGGTCTGTCGTTGTACTGAAGTGTGATGTGTTGGGGAAGGGGTGTATGTAGGTATTGTGTAATATTAATTTTCAATGGTATTGAGTTCCTTCCCGTCTGGCAGGCCACTGAGGTAATGGTGTATTTCTGCGAAATGGAATTATTAGGAAATACATAATCAATTAAACGAAAAGAGATGTGAATACGATTTACATCAGTTTCCTAACCCATCCTCTATGATAGTAATGCCAAACAAGAGAGACTGGTCGTCAAACATAAGATATTAAGAACGAATATTTAAAAATCCTTTACAATGAATGAAACGAGTTCATAGAATTCAAAACATATATGTAGCACGGGTCCTAAAACAAAGGGGATGTCGGTTTTACTAATCGTATTTTCAATTTGATATCAAATTGATATCAAGAGGGTTAATACTTAAAACGATTTTAATCCAGTCAAAAAATTTTCATTCGATTAGAATTCGATGGAATTTTTTTGGATTAATCCTTAATCCAATCTTAATGCAATCGAATTTTTTAAATTTTTTTAAATTTTTGTATTTTCATCAGATAAAATTGTATGAAACTTAGATTGATTAATCCAGTTAATTGAATTGAATTAGTCAATAAAAATAGTTGTGTTTGGTGCAAGAGTGTACTAAGGGTCTTCGTTCTTTCCTTTTGTGGGAAGCAGCTGTGGTACATCCTCACCCTCTGAGCTCTGGCACATGCTGAAGTGTGGTGTGTTGGAAACGGGGTATATATATATATGTGGTGAGTTTTGTGCAAGAGTGGCCTAAGTGTAATTTTATGGTTTGGTAGTGATATTGCTTATAAAAGGTGTTGGTAGATAAGCGACTTTGAAAGTAAGTATAATTCCAAATGAATAACAGTGTTGCTTGAGAGAAATGATGAATGTTTAAATGTGTTCTATGTATGAATAAATAACACGAGAGAAAAGTATAACTACCTGGGCTCATAAAGAAATAAATTCAATTATGTGGGCCTCCAGTATGAAATTATTACATAATGACAATCAATTAAATGTAAAGAGATGAATATGTGTACAACTTGATTTTACTACCCCGAGCTGTATGTTAGAAATATAATTTATGCGAGAGAAGTATAACGAACGAACACAACTAAGGGAATAACAAGTGGTAAACAATTACAATTATGTGAGTCTCCAGATGTATTAAAGGAACTGAATTAATTAACGATATACAACAAATGTCCCTAAAAATTAAACTGCTAACACACACGATACCATGATATATTTAACACTACTTGACACCTCTCCCACATTCCTGACAATATTTTAAAACACGTCCGTATGCCTATGAGACTTGTGAGGAACATCTAAAACGTAATCCACGTGTAAAAATTAATTTATTTATTAACACGAGTAAAACAGAAAATGTTTAATGTAGTCCATTCACTCGGGAGGTCGCTGCAGCACTGACTTGGATATAGGACTTATATCAGCTTATAACATACATTTCATTATAGACTGAGTTGAAAAACTCGAAGATTTTAATTAAAATACAAAATGGCTAATGAACACAAGTACATCCAAATGACTAAACATATAGTGAAATCGCACAAGGAGCTCCCCCCCCCCCCCCCAAAAAAAAACATCCTTCTGCCTCGGAGGCTGGTGAATCAATGAAACGAACTTATGTCTGGAGCCTGACTATATATACGTGGAGCACGGTTGGAGGCTGACAAGTGAATAAGGTTATAGCTACTCGGAAATAGATGTGAATACGATTTACGTGACGAATGGATAAAAATTATGTTTACGATGCACATACTAATATATAAATTTGACTAATTGAATTAACAAAGAATTAAAATAACACATAATGAAATCGCACCTCCTCCAAAACACATCTGTCCACCTCGGAGGGCAGCCAATGAATGACTGGATTGAATGACGTTCACCAGTTTATAAGCTGTTATACACGTGGAACGCAATTAGAGGCTGACAAGCAACTGAGTTGAAATTTATGAGTAAAACTCTGTATTAGTCCTACGAAACACAATGAAAGTTTCACTATTGTAAGAATAATTCACTTTTCAACAAAAATCATTTCTGTTGAACATAGGGACACTCGGATGACTTAAACCCCAACACTTTATAGAAACTTACTATATATTATTTAAAATAACGGACAAGCTACAAATTATTTTCTGTTAAGTCTGTGAAATTCACGGCACTAGTTGCCCAAACAACAGTTAAAATATTATTCCAAATTTCGTCGACCGAACACAGAAACGTAGTTTACACGAAAATTATTTTATTCCTGATAAATTATTATTTTTTTATATTCTGAAGCCAGCATGACCACCGTGCCCTGTGATGTTCACTGTCGCATCAGGAATCCTGGAGCCGTCAGTGAAGTCGAAGAGCTGGTGTGTACATGTATCCTGGCCAAGTGTTGTCATGAAACTAACATTGCGACGGACAGCAAAAACTACTCACAATGCTCCTCACTCCCTCACCCCTTGTCCAAAAGAAGACCTTGTGCAAAAATTCAGTTTCAATCCAAGGTAACAGAACAAAACCCCTGAGCATGTCTTCGGTGATCTGTCCCCCTCCCCACAAATGCAGAGTTCGTTTTCGGAGGGCTGCCCTTTCCAAAGCTCCGGTCCACACACCCTGGAATCGAACAAACACTGCAAAAACCTTCTTAGCGGCAATCACCCCCTCCTAAAAACTGCAGAGTTTGTTTCCGGAGGACTGGCCCATTCCAACGCCACGATTCGCAAAACATGCCCATGGCCCCCTCAAGGTCAGAAATTGTTTTCGGGTTACTGGCCTGTCCACAGAGGGCACTGCATAACCCCTGCTATCGATACAAGGCCACATACTTCCTCCCATTACACTACTCAATGATGTGTTTTTTTCGGGATAATTTGGTAACTGACAGGTCCACGCAGCCTCGGTCCCCCCCTCCACAAACTGCACACGTTCTGCGACACGAGAGTTGCCTTGGCAAGGAACGGAGGCTTGCTTCAAGGCCAAAGTGAGGCTTTTGTGCAAAATTTTATGAAGACTCGATCCCTAGGGGTGGCAGTGCATTTTAAACTGACTTTGGCTAGACCCCCCCCCACAATCTTGCCGACAAACTGCTATTTTCGCTGTAACACCTAAGCTTCCTCCAATTTTTTTAATATGCAACATCCTAGTGAATTCCCAGCGAAATCAAAATTTCACAGCTCCCACAGATGGAACTTCATTTTCCTCATCACTAAGGAATGCGTTCCAGATGGCTTCAACACACAATAAATTCAATTAAAAAATATTAACCATTTTAAGTAAAAAAATTTAAGGTTAATCCAATAAATGTTATACCATTTTCCAGTAATTTTTTCCCCATTTTCCAGCAAACTTATTTAAGTTTAAACTAATCAATGATTAATTTTCATACTAAAACAACTTTAAGACACTTTTTTAACTTGCAAAAATGGTTTTTAAGTAATCAAAACCCTGCATATTTCCCCTTCCACAATTTAAACTTGAGAATACCATTATTATATTTAAGCAAAACTCAAGTTAAACTTTTTTCAAACATTTAAAACTTACATGAAAGGAAACTTGTTCGAAATCTTTTTAAATATTTGTGCATATTTCACATATAGTTTTTTCCTAGCCTGGAGTAATTTCGACTCTACTATCTACCATAAAATGTGTATATATTTTAACTTATTTACAAATTGTTTTCCCTAGAAAATATATATTGATGAGATATTACTAAAATAGCATATATCCAGCTTGAAAAGACTGTTAGCAAAGATGAAATCTGTTAAATTTCATGATATATAACTAACTGATTTTCCTTCTGCAGCAGTTTTAATCTGTTTTATGTGAGAAAAATATTATTATTTTAAAAGTTGGTTGCATTCTCCGATCTGTAGAAACTCGGGATAGCTGGAAACATTGTGGTGTGGTGTTAAGGGCTCGTTCTACCTGGCCCTGAAAAGCTCTTTGTGTGACTTTCGGTTTCGTTAAATTCCCTAGGGTTCTTGAACTTGACCAGCAGCCTAGCAAAGTTTTCTCGAAATCCAATTCTGTTCCTTCCATTTAAATATTCATTCATTCAGACATGTTCGTTTATCTCCATCATTTTTTGTAACTTCTCCTCAGCTGTCTCAAGAATATTTAAACATTTAATATGCAGACATATTTCAGACACATCAAATCATTTAAAATATGTAATATAAAGACCCGAGGAAGATTTTTGAAGTAGTAAGTAACAACTCACAGCATTGTATTTTAACATATAAAAATTTAATTCTTAATATTTTTTTTTTTAGTATTCATAAAACATATCCTAGTTAACATTTGTAAAACTAATTCTTTACATATTTACATCAAACATGTTAACATTCGTAAAACAAATTCTTTACATATTACTAGTGAAAACATGAGAAGCTTAAAAAAATCACTGCCTCACCCTACATTACAAACAATATAATTAATTACAAATGTTTATCAACATATTTATTATTACATGTATAAGCTATACAGGTTTTTTTAAACCAAAACACCATCTTGCATTAAAAAATTGCAAAAAATCACATTTCCTGTTACGGCTGAAAATCCTTAAACATATTTATCACTAGATGTGTAGCTATACAAACTGTTTAACTAAAACACCATCTTACATCATAAAACTGTAAAAAATTACATAATTTCCTGTTATGGCCGAAAATCATTAAACGGGTTTATCATTACGTGTGTAAGCTGTGCAAGTTTTTTTTTTTAACCAAAACACCATCTTACATCACAAAACTGCAACAAATCACATTTCCTGTTACAACTGAAAATCACTAAACATGTTTATCATTGTGTGTGTAAGCCATCCAAGCTTTTGACCAAAACTCAATCTTACAGCAAAAACCGCAAAACAAATCACAACATTATCTGTTATAACTGAAAAACTCTCCAATATTTATGATTGAAATCATACAGTTTTTAAGACTTTCAAACATTTTACATTAGAAATCATTAACTTTCTCAAAATCATTAAAACTTTTAAGAAAGTCTTTAGAATTTGAAAGAAATTTTCTTGGAATTTTATAAGCATTTTAATCAATCGTATAACATTTACAACTCGAATGAAATTTTCTTAAAATTATTAAACATTTTAATGAATATTTAAAACTTGAAATAACTTTTTAACAAATTGTTATAACTTTTTTAACAAGTCTTTAGAATTTTAAAGAAATGTTCATAAAATCATAAACATTTTTAAAAAGTCTTTAGAATTTTAAAGATATTTTATAAGAGGTTTGACAAATCGTTAAACTTTTTAAACAAGACTTTAGAATTTGAATGAATTCCGGTAAACATGTTAATTAAACGTTTTCATGAACCGTTAAAAACTTGAATGAACTTTTCTTAAAATCGTTCCACCTTAATACTTTCAATCATTAAACTGTAAAAATGCCTCAGCCTATTACCAGTGAAAATCCTTAAATTTATAAATATTATACATCATATTACACCTGAAAACCATGTCACCATATGACATCTGAACATCCTTACAATTGTAAAACTGAAAAAAAATTAAATTATGTTGCATTAGAAAACATCACTGTAAGTTTGGATTTTTTTCATTAAAATTTCCGTTTAGAGATAAGGGATAAGCTGAATTTGCATTTCTTTACAGGACCAACAGGTGTTGGTGGTGATTATATTGGCGATGTTATAGGTGTATAAATAATTTCCTGTGGTGAAGGTATAAAAGGAGGATGTGGGGAAAAATGATTTATGCTGCGGTGATTCAGGTGATGGTAAACTTGACTCAACTGAAAACACAAAATTGAACTCTTCAAACCTCTTCAAACTCTTGCTATAATTGTTTTTTTTTTTTTTACATGTCTTCACGCACATTATTTGAGGTTAAATATAGTGGAGTGCACCACAACCACACTGGTGATTTTTGTATACGTGCCTCGCCTGACTTGATAACTGATGATAAATCTAGAGGTTCCAATCTTGAAATCGACATCGAAGGCATAGAGGTCGATGTCGAAGGTGTTGAGGTCGACATCGAAGGTGGCACTGCAGACCTCAATGTCGCAGGCATCGCTGTAGACCTCGGCGTCGAAGGCGTGACTGTTGGTCTCGTTAGAGCAACTTTCAATATTCTTGGTCTCGATTTCGAAGGTATGACTGTTGGTATTGTTAGGGCAGCTTTCAATATATTTGGTATCGACGTCATACACGTCACGGTTTGATTTGTCAGCATATATGGCACTGTAATTATTCTTAAAGTTGAAGGCATTGACAAGAGCAATGGCTGTAGAGTAGATCCACTTTCTTGGTCATCATCCAAAAAATGGAATACATTTTTTCCAAAGTATCTGGTCCGTTCAATAGATCATTAAAATAATCCCAGCGAACCAAACTGACAAACAACTGAAAACATTGGAAGAAGGTGTAGACACTAAAGCTCTAGTTATAAAAATTTCTAATTCCCAGGTAAACATTCGAGAAGCCTGATTTCTTCCCTCCAACAAGGAGTCAGAAGTCCAAACCCCCAGCCCCCTCCCTTCAAGCACCAACGACTTTCAAATATTCTCAAACCAACACCCCAACCTCTGAGACAAACCTCTCTGCTGAGTTTCTTCCTCGAAGAAATGAATGAAATTTATTTAACACTGAAATAACTTCTGCTTCACAACAAATAAATCCTGTTTAATTAATAGATAATTAAAAAGTTAAGTAATGTAATAGAGATACACATAGTCAATAAAGAGATATATAATTTATAGAAAAAACAAAGTATTATAATTCACGCTTGATATTATCCCTCTTTTTGTTTCTCTACAATTACTTTAATCTATTAAATGTAATATTATTCATTTCTTTTTGTTTCCGAAACTTTAAATGTAATTACTAATTTAAAAATGAACTATTATATTTCGTAATGTTATTACATGAACTTACTACAAACCTTAAATTTTCATAAAATATTTTTTATTCAAAATATATCTTATCTTAGTCAAGAAACATGTTATGCTTTACTATCTAATTTTAGTATATATGTTCCCGTTTTCTTAATCCGTATATTGTTAACCATATTTATGCTAAACATATACAGATATGTTTTCCGTTGATGTCTCTGGAAATTTTTTCAATGTGGTTAAAATTCTATTTTATAATATTTAAAAAAAACTGGGTTAGCTTAGTGTGTACTGGGAAGTAAAACTTGTTTCATGAATATTTGTTTATTTTATATCAATGTTGTGAATTTTTAATTTATTTATATTTCCTTGCATAATGGAGCTGGCAAAGTGAATATTAATTTTTATCATGCAGAAAACACAATATTTTGCATGAGAGTTTCAAAACAGCTAGGAAGACTTTTGCCCTTGCTATCCTTGACAGTTAAAATTGTTCACCTGAACTACTCCCCACCAGGACGGACCAAGGTCCTTGACAACTTGCTTTGTCAAAAGAGATATTTTCCCCATGGTATTATAAATCCAAAATGCGTTCTATAGGGGTTTGTTGGAGTCAGACTGCCAACCTCTGAGATCTGGGGGTTTGTTGTTGGTACTATTGGAAAAATGTTGAACTTTAACCTTGAAGGTTTATGACTCTGGAGAAACTCACAAGTCACACTTCTAAGGTCATAGATCTGTAAACATAATGGTTTTTTCACATCTGGAGACATTGGCAAATGCAATAAGTATAAGGTTTCGAGCAAGTATAAATTTGTTAGCTAATAATGTTTTATCGGAAATATTCGACATGATTAATTTAAGTTTAAACATCTATAAAATAGGCCATATCTGGCTTTTTCGCATGCAGGAACAAAGTCGTTTTTTTTATTATGTGTTTTGTTCATTATTCATTTTATGGTTATATGTCCACTGACTGACAAACTAACTATTATCAAGCATGCATTATCCAGGGTGGTATATTATATATATTTTTATATATGGAAATGCAGTTGCTCACTTCCAGAACATTTCCTCTGATTTTTTTCATTACAACACTCATACGTATTAATGCAACATACTTTTTAACAGTATTTTTTTTGTTTGGAAAAACAATTTCAGTTTTTATATAGGAATAGGCTAAATTAACGTACAAATGAATTCATTTCAAGACATAATTATTGGCAAAATATGTACAAACACATTTTAATATTATTTCGCCAAAACAAAATATACGATGTTTCAAAACACATAAGTAACTACAGGATGTCCCAAAATATTATTACACAAGGCATCAAACAAATACAGGTGGATTCAAAACACATAATCTACTACAGAATGTCACACAAATCACACAAATATTTCTTCCCAAAACAAATGGTTTGCTTCAACGTGCTAATAACTTGCTAATATTCACTTTACATTTTGATTTCTGTATACATGATCATGTGATTTCGTTCTATTGGTCCATCTTTAAGAACTTTTGGTTATCATACAACCAAATACTTTTTATATTAAATTTCACTCATCCTAAATAATGCCATATCACTCGAATAATATCTACATGTGTTTCGAGAGCAGAATCATCATACTCTGTTTCACCCCAGTCAGATATCATTGCCCAAGTTAGCATTAATTTTGAGTTTTCTTTGGCAGAGAACAATGTCGAATTAGATCCATGTTTTACGTAATTGTTTGAACAAGGGGCAATTGTATTATTTCTGAATATCTATTACTTTTCAGTTATACACACATTCTAAAATGTGTTTTTGCTCAAATTCACCTACATACATTTCACAATTATTTAGGTAATGTTTAAAAAAAATTTCAATAATCTCATACTCTATACCCACTATCCCATTTAAACCATGGCGATGGTTAGTAATCCAGATAAATTTGTTTTCTTGTATTTGGGAGCTAGATATTTCCAATGAAATGGTGCTTTGAAGCTGAATACAGTGGTATATTCTTCCATTTCAGTAAAAGCTAATTCCTTAATGATTTTTTCTGCAGATTGGAATCCTTGCACATTGCAAAACATCTTGTCGTAGCTGTGGTTCGTTGTCTACTGACTCAATTCATTATTTTCTCGTACATTGGAACTCGTTAATCTGTCGTGAATTATCAGAGCAAAAGATTTTCTATTTGCCGGAAGTGGTGTATTTGGAATAATTTCAATTCGTGAAAAAATGATGCTATTTGTAATCCTGTTGTCTTGTTTGCTTACATCAAACACAAATGACACTCCTCTACTTTATAATGTTTTGGCTTCTAGGATCAGTTAACTGCTTTTGTTATAATATTGTTCCTGAAACTTTGTATACATATCATAGAAAATAAGGAATTCACCATTAGCAAAGTTCATATTTAAATCCACATAGGGGTAAGCTTGACTGTTTAGATACAGTTTGATATTTTTCATATCACAATTATCGAATACTGATCTATCAGCTTTTAAATTATTTTGTCTATTTGTTTGAAAACAAATGACAACATATCTTAGTTTTTTCCGGCCAAAATCTAGATTTCTTACTACACACAATTTTTGAGCTAGCTGTAGAGTTGAAAAAAAAACATCTAAACCCCACGATCTGAATGCAATGTCTAGATTCTTCCCTTTTTCGATAAATTTTAAAAACTCTACATGTTCACAAGTGTAAATTTCAATATGCTGCATATCATATATGGCATTCAAACGCTTATCGCTGAATAGAATAACTAATTCTTGTTTAGCATTTAATATGATGTGTTTGTAGTCTTTAGCATAACTCAAAACCATACTTAACGGTATAACAACTTCGTATTTTCCGCCTGGGTTTATTTGTAATACGTAATCACTAGCATTGATCCACCCAGTCATAAGCCCTGTATAAATAACGTTTACAGAGAGATAGTTCTTTATCGTGGAAGTAATTCCAACATCTCGTGTTTGATCGATTTCCACTTCATTTAGCAGATATGCAACTCTGTCGATTAAATGAAGTATTCAATTTCTTACTATTTTTGTAGTTACTGGATTACTTGCATCAGCTGTATTTTTAATTGTTCCTCTAAACCTTAAACTTGATTTCAATGGTAATGTGTAAATATCGCGATTTTGTATTGAAATCCTTATTTCCGAAGGAAATGTACACGGACCTGCTCGGAATGGTTCACACATGCATTTCCATATTGGTGATTGCATTTTCATAACCTATTTGTTCTTCAAGATTAAGTATGTCTTCCATTTCTATTAACCATATATCCTAATTTTTTAATTTCGATTCATTGCCTCGTGTTAACTTCATGGGAAACTTATTCAAAGTGAGCATTTTATGCTTGTGTTTATAACTTTTTACACTTCCTTTCTTCAAAATATGTTCCTTTGTGACATATTTCTTAAAAGAACCGTCTACTTTACGTCCGAATTTAATATTGTACACAATACCCATTATGATTGAAATGCGCAATGGAATGTAACTTTTTATATAGATTTTTTAAATGTAAACTGATGGTAACTTCTTTGTTTCTAAAATTAATAAGTTTACTGTCTTGATAGACAATTATAACAACTATTTCATCAACATGATTCACTATTACTGGAAGATATATCAAGGTATTTAGTTTTTCAAATATTTTATATCATGGAGCCTCAACACACATGAATTCATGTATTGTGTTTGTCAGTTTTCCATTCAAATATGAACTGCCTATACTATTAACATTTATACGACATACATTTACCAATAATATATTAACCTGTTTTGATGATTTGTGTAATTGATTAGCTTGATATACTCTCTGTTCGTAACCTAACATATTTGCAATTGAATTGTCTTCCGAGAAATCGATATCGATGATACTATACTTTGCAGTAGTTAACATATTTGAATTTCCACGTATTCGGAAATGTACATCTTCAGGTAATGCCGCTTTAATGAATGTTTCTAAGTCATCCAACTCATAATACCCTACCAGTATCACAATTTTGTAGGTTTTTCACCAATATTAGCCATAAATATATGGTTATGCATATCAATGTTTGGTATGCTGTTGTAAGTAACGAATTCGATTAGACTTATTTGCCATTCTCCATCTAACTTTAATGCTGGGAGTTATACCGCAAGCAATTGAGACAAATTTCTTCTTAATATCAACATAATTGACATATTACTAATGTGTTTTACTATTACACTGACATATATCCTATTTATAGTCAAAAATATAAACAGAAGTGTCCACAATTGATTGTGTTTGGTAATTGTTCTGTTTTGTAATTCTATCTTAATTAGGTGTTTTTTTATAATTATGTATGTCAATTGATGGATGTAAATCACCGAAACTATCATAATACAATGAATGATTTTCGTTCTTAATTAATGCAACCCAATGCGTTCCTTCATTTTGTATCGAATATAAATGAACAATCATACATTCAATAATATATGGTTTCTTTGGTAAATTGTCTCTCATATACACACCTCGAAAATAGAGAATATCCAATATACAAATACATTAATATCTATGTTTGTAAGTGCACATTTTGGAAGACTATTTAGGACTTTCTGTGTATTTTTTTCCCGTTTGGAGATTTTTCGTCCTTGTCCAAATTTAAATGGTTTCAAATACATTCCTTTACCTTTTGATTTAACTGCTCCACTAATTGCCGAAACCCTTGCGAGGATTGATCCAAGAGCTGTTAATGTTTTAAATAGTCATGGAATTATTCTTCCTTTCTGTGTTTTTATTTTAATTTTATGTTTTAAGCCCATGCCTCTCTTCTTTTTTGCGTGCATAATTTTATCAACAACCCAAGCTTCAAACTTTTCACCTGTAGAAGTATATAGATTCTTCCTTATATTTGCAGCTTTATTAGCTAGAATTGTATGTGCAATATGTCTTTCTTTCAAATTGTTTGTTCCATCATAAACTATATTGTGTTCTTTACAAGTGTTATTCAAAGAGTTTATTCCTTGATTGTTCCATGCCGAACGTTTGGCAAATTAATACCTGGACCACAATAATTGTATTTCGGTAAATGCAATTCAAATGGTTATTTATTAATCAATTTATTCAATACACCGTGTCCTTTTTGAAACGTTTAGTACGAACCATTGTTTTCATCTGAACGAGAGCCTATATATAGGCCTACATTTATAGTTATATGTTAGTATGATACTTAATACTGTGTAATTGTGTAGAAATTATGGTTGTAA
The DNA here is from genome assembly GCA_029891345.1 of Dryococelus australis. NCBI lineage: Eukaryota > Metazoa > Arthropoda > Insecta > Phasmatodea > Phasmatidae > Dryococelus > Dryococelus australis. The sequence goes on along the minus strand of CM056998.1, from coordinate 113,702,581 downwards.
AAAATGTACATCTGCCAGCAATTATAAATACGAAAGAATACGTAATTGAACGGAAACATTGCATTATTTTACCATCTAATATACATTGTATAATAAGCGGTACTTCTTCATTTGAAAAACTTGTGGTTTTATGTCTCTGTTGGAACATCCAAATGGTCATCAATTTTAAAATGTATGTGTTTTCTAAAACAATACAATAAGAGAAATACCAATTATTACTGTCCATTTTGTCGTTAATTGAAGGAATGCGATATTTTACTCTTACAAATAAAGAAGATATAGTGCCTCCGAATGAAGCATTACCCAATTCCGTATTTATTTTTGACGATGTTTAGTGTGAACCGCAGGGTGAAATAAAACAATATTTTTATTTTGGTCGACATTTAAATGTTGATTGTTTTTATCTATCACAAAATTACGCACGTGTACCAAAACATAATTTGTGTGATAATGTAAATATGGCAATTGTGTTTAAAATGGAAAAAATGAATCTGCAACCTAGGCGACATGGCCTTTACAAAGTTTAAATATATGTGTTTTTACTGTTGGAAAGACAGCTACAGTTTTTTTTAGTGATCATGCCAATGCTCCTCCTATATAAAGGTAGATATAGGTCTGTTTTTGATAGGTTTTTTATTTCCAGGCGAAGAACAATGAGTATTTCAAAGTTTGGATGCAGTGGTATAAAGCTTAATCATTACAATAGCTGTTAAACCAAAAATTGCGATGGGAATTGTGATTTGAACTGACATATATTACATGATATGGGTACGGCTGTGAAAGATAGTGATGTGGTAAATAAGTTACGTGTAAGACTTAAACACTATTATGCTAAATGTATTTAAATCGGTATCAATTGCTATTCAAGAGAAATGAATAAAGTTAGTGGAATTGAATGATAATGTTTATAAAAACACGAGTGTAATTGCAAACATTTGAAGCAATATTAGTTATGATTTGCAGAGTAATGAATTTAGAATAGATGAACATTTAAATGGATTTAGTAAAGACTTTAATTATATGACAAGCATAGTTTTTACAACACAACTTACAGAAATGCAATAAAATTTAAGAGTTGTAATAAATGAAGTTGTAAGCGATACAATTGCAAAACAACTTAAAACATGAAACAAATAACGCAATATATAAACGATGAATTCATTAAAAAAAATTTGGTTTAGTTACGCAAACATATTTGAGAAAACAAAATAATGATTTGGAAACAAGAATAAATTATTTTAATAATTATTGAAAGCTAAAACTGTAAGTAAATTAGATGCTGTTTTAAGTAAAATCGATAAGATTGAAAAAGCAGAAACTAATCGATCTAGTGTGGCAATTAGTCGACCTACTACTGCAATTCGAAAAGCAATGACTTAATTCATACATAAATAGTTTGAATTTAATGTAATATAATCAAAACATATCTGCCTCTGCTTCAAAATTACATAACGTTATATCTGCTGTGAAAGAGAAATTTTTACAAGTCAAACGAGCTCGTATGGAACGGGATGTTTTAAACGAAGAAATATTTAAACCTGTTATGGGTAGAATGGATACATTGCATTCTGTGTTGAATAAGCCTAATGAAACAGCTTTGTATATTAAAACAGAAGAAGAACCTATAACAAAGCAGAACAAAAAGCAACCACTTTCTCATTTAACACGTCGTTATTTAACTTTAAAATTATCTTTGTCCATGCACGATACGACATTTGTTGTTTATCGACATGACTTCTGGTTCCTGGGAGATTCGTTAACAACTTTTCTCCCAGGCAATAAAATTAAAATTGGTGATTACGTAACAGATGTGAGTCAAGAATTTTTAAAATTAGTGTTTAAAAACTTTCCAAATGGATATTCCAACACCGATTTGCATAAATATAAAGAACTTATTCGTCGAACGAATGCTAACATTCGTTTAGGATAGGAAAACCACCCGAAAATTAATTTAATAACAGATATTGTCAGAAGTGGAATATATAAAGATGAAGTTGGTGATCGTTTTTCTCGTGTATATAGGAACAATCCTAATGAATTGATCGTTAGATCATCGCTTCGAGAGAGTCTGAAAATACATACGAACGAAATTGATTATATTATTGGAGAGTTGAAAGAAGACAGTTATATTACAAATGGAGTTTAGTAATATTTCTGAAGAGCTTTACGCTCCTGCAAGGATAAGATATTCTAGAAGAGGGGATAATTTATTAAAAAATATTCCCAACTTCTTTTTATTTCTTAACTTAGATTTTTTTCTAAAAAAAAAATCTTTGTAGGGAGAGTGAAAATTTTTCCATAACCGCTTCCTATTATAAAGAAAAGGGAATATTTATCATGCATTAGCGATCGGATAGAATGCTTTAGAGAGCGGATAGAAGAACGAGTGAGATATGACTAAATAAAGGTTGATATTCCTAACAGCAATTTAATGTATTTTCTCTTAAATATTAGTAAGGGGTTTAGACACACATTCACAAAAGATTGAGTTTCGGTGATAGAAAAGAAATGTTATAATTTTATGTCCTTTGTAGCATTAGATTCGGTATTAATAACAATGAAATAAATTAATTTCCCTTTGGAAAAATTTTGATTAAAGATTATACAAAAGTTTTTTTTTACTTCGCTATGCGGGATTTGGTGGAAGAGGTGTAGAAAAATAATAATTTATCGCATTACCGAAAGTTAATCGGAAAGAAGAAATTACACTTTTATATTTATTGCTATTATTTTCAATGTACTTATTAATGTTAAAGGAATAATTTTTCAGCAGAATTTCTTAGATTTCAATGGAAATAATCATTCAAACACATGTGAGTCTAAATGCGAGAATTTTTTCAAACATCCCCTGCGCACAAATGTTTCAAGGCTGTTGACCAGCTCCAGGTATGGCGAGTCAGGGGAAGGGGCAGGTGGGGGAATAACTATTCCTCTCACAGAACCAAACAGGGTAGATTTTCGGGAGAGTCCACAATTCATGGGTAAAGCGTAGTTTTGCAAACAAATAAACATTTTGGTAGAGTCTAACTTGATGTCTTGAGGGGTGTCTGTCAGGTGGAGAGTGCCTGAAGTTGGTGGATCGTGGCCTTTAATCGACAGCGAAGGTAGGTGATTGGATTGGGTGGTTCTTAGGTTGTGTAGGCGGAGGAGGATCGTTGCCGCTAAACAGGTTTTTGCAGTGTTGGATTGATATCATGGTGCGTGGACTGGAGCTTTGGAAAGGGCAGCCCTTCGAAAACGAACTCTGCGTTAGGGGCGAGGGGGACGGATCGCCAAAGATGTGCTCAGGGGTGTTGTTCCGTGAATTTATATTGAAACTGTCTTTTCGCTCAAAGTCATCTTCTGTAAAAGGGGTGGGGGGGGGGAGTGAGGAGCGATGTGAAGAGTTTTAGCTGTCTGCCGCAATGTTAGTTTCATGACAACACTTGGCCAGGGTACATGTACACACCAGCTCTCTCGACTTCACCGGGCGCGGCGGGATTTGTGATGCGACAGTGAACATCACAGGGTGCGGCATTCAGCGGGCTTCGAAGAGTGGTAGCCGCAATTCTCGTTTTAATATAAAAAAATTTAATTTATCGGGAGTAAAATAATTTTCGTGTAAACTACGTTTCTGCGTTCGATCGACGAAACCTGGAATGATTTTTTAACTGTCATTTCGGTAACTATTGCCGTGAATTTCGCAAATTTAACAGAAAAAATTTGTAGTTTGTCCGTTATTTTAAATAATATATAGTAAGTTTCTATAAAGTGTTGCGGGATTAAGTCATCCGAGTGTCCCTGCATTTTGATGGAAAGAATTTGTGTTAAAAAGTGAATTATTCTTACAATAGTGAAACTTTCGTAGTCTGTTGTAGTACAAATACAGAGTTTTTCTCGTAAATTTCAACTCAGTTAGTTGCATGTCAGCCTCCAACCGTGTTCCGCGTATATATCAGCTTATAAGCTGGCGCATGTAATACAGTCCAGTCCTTAATTTACAGCCCTCCGTGGCGGACAGATGTGTTATGGGAGAGGTGCGATTTCATTACGTGTTATTTTAATTCATTGTTAATTCAACTAGTCTAATGTATATATTAGAATGTGCATCGTAAACATAATTTTTATCCATTTGTCACGTAAATCGTATTCACATCTATTTCCGAGTAGCTATAACCTTAGTCGCTTGTCAGCTTCCGACTGTGCTCCACGTATATATTGTCAGGCTCTAGACGTAAGCTCGCTTCATTGATTCACCAGCCTCCGAGGCAGACGGATGTGTTTTGGGGGAGCAGCTTGTGCGATTTCATTATGTGTTTGAACATTTGCATGTACTTGTGTTCGTTAGCCGTTTTGTATTTTTATTAAAATCTCCGAGTTTTTCACCTCAGTCTATAATCAAATGTAGGTTATAAGTTGACGTAAGTCCTATATCCAAGTCAGTGCTGCAGCGACCTCCCGAGCGAATGGACGTATATTAAATGTTTTTTTTACTCGTGTTAATAAATAAATTTATTTTTACATGTGGATTATGTTTCAGAAGCTCCTCACCAGTCTCACAGACAGACATGTGTGTTTTAAAATACTATCAGGTATGTGCGAGAGGCATCAAGTAGTGTTAAATATATACTGTTATTGTGTTCGTTAGCCATTTAGGGACATTTTGTTGTAGATTGTTAATTAATTCATTTCCATTAGGACACCTGGAGACTCAAGTAATTGTAATTGTTTACTACTTGGCATTCCCGTAGTTGTGTTCGTTCGTTATACTTCTCTCGTGTAAATTATATATCTAACATACAGCTCGGGGTAGTAAAATCACGTTGTAGGCGTATTCATATCTTTATGTTTGAGTTTCATTACTTAATAGTTTCATACTGGAGACTCGCATAATTGAACATGTTTCTTTATGAGACCAGGTAGCTATATTTTTCTTGAGTGTCATTTATTCATACGTAGAACTCGTTTAAACACTCTGAAAGTCTCTAATGTTTAATTGCATTCGGAAACAGTCATCGCATATTTAATCAGTTGTCATTACTAACACATCAATCTCATCTTTCAAAGTCGCCTGTCTTACAACACCGTCTACAAGACACTAATTTTACACGTATGCCACACTTGCACAAAACTTATCACATATATAAACCCCGTCCCCAACACATCACACCTCAGTCTAGTGCCAGAACTCCTTAGGTTGAGGACGCACCAGAACTGCAGCCCACCCGCCACCCAAAATAGAAAGAAAGAAGTAACATACAGCTATACACTTATCACACAGCAATTTTTGATTGATTAGTTCGATTAAATTAATTGGATCAATCAATCAAAGTTTAATATCGTTTTATCCGATAAAAATACAAATAATCGATCGGATTAAGATCGAATTAAGGATTAATACAAAAATTGAATCGGATTAGAATTGGATTAACTATTTTTCATCGGATTAAAATCGGTTTAAGGATTAACCCTTTTGATATAAATTTGATATAAAATCGATAATACGATTAATAAAGGTGGCATCCCATTTCTTTTAGGACCCGTGCGGCCCTACTACTAATATATAAATTACACTACTTGAATTAAACCAATGATGTTACACACGAGACAAATAAATTTAAATGAATTATACTGATGACGTCGTACACGATAAAACTATAACGAATGGACCAGAAAATGTATATTACCGAAATATATTCCAAACAGCAGAATAAGCGAACACAACTACATGACTAACCTGGTGTACTAGACACACAAGCACCTCTCCCAATACACGTACCTTAAATTTTTGTCTAACTCATCTGCTCGGCTGTGAGGTTGGTGAAGGAATAAGTCCAGTGTATCACTTACAGCGAATTATAAGTTGTGTGTTGAGAACCAGAGGTAACGTCGGCTTGTAGACTAATGTTATGGCGGAACTCCTCGAAATTAAAGTACTAAAGATTACGTCACAAATCAATAAAATATCCTGTTAACGAATTCACTGGTTTATGTTTCGACTGGGAGGTAATCCCAATAGCGTACTAGACACACGCACCTCTCCCTCAACGTAAAATGTTTTTTTAAATCGCAGGGAAAACATTTACTGTATTTCAAGAATTAAAAATTTTTAACACATGCTCCGTCGAGAAAGTATCGCAATGAAAGTTAAAAAAATTCTCGTAGCCAACACACATAGGCTAGCATCGGAAATCCACATTTACGAATCCTAGCCGAATGAAAAATCGCATGAATTATTTTTAGAAAATAATATACGCACGCAAACTTCCAGATGAAGGAAACAATCTGCACACTATTCATACGTATTGTGAATTATACCTACAATGAAGTTAATGTTTGAAATGAAAATTTAAAAAACGTGCCCTAATACCACGTTTTAAATTCTTAATAGAAAAAATTCATTTGCATTATGTAACGTAGTTTACAGGTTCGAATAAATTTCCCTATCGTTAAAATAATTCAGTTTTTAAAAAACAATAAAACTTGTGTTTAAGTTTAGCGAGACTCGTATCGCATGGAAGGCATCTTTTTATAATTATGAAATAACTTGAAAATGGGAATATCACATAATCACGATTTAATACGGAACAATTTATCGCTTCCAGTTAACATGGACAAATAAATATTTCTAAAAAAAAAAAGAGAAAGTCACATTCTCAATTATACCTACAACGATGCCAAAAAAAAACGATTTCCATACTAACTTAAGTAATGCCAAACAAAATATAAAGAACTCCCGAAAATTATTTTACGTTTCACAGGAAATGTTTCACATGATTTTAAACAGCGTACAAAGAAAAGTAATCACGAAAATGCACAGAAAATCTTACCCCATTTCCAAGATTTAAATATATATGATAATTGTTTAACACAACTTCCGTTTAGGTTTAGCGAAAAGGATTTAATCCCGCAAGACTTTGTCAAAAAAAAAAAAAATTTTAGAAAAACAATAAATCTAAGGAATGCTTTGAAGGAAGAAAAACGATAAAATCAATACTAAGTTCCGTTAAAAAATAATATAGTACATATTCAAACTGTCAAATATGTATGCACAGCAGAGAAAATACGTTTTTGTACGTATTTTGCGAGTAGAATTTCTTTACGAGAGCAAAGTTCCCATGCATGATTGTCGGTCAAACCTTCGTATAGGAAATGTGTGTATTTGAACCAATATATGCTTATTTTATTTAAAAAATACTAGGTTTGACAGTATATTAATGAAATTGCACGAATCCAGGCTGAAATTACATCTATCGGAGCAGGAATATGTCAATTTCAACTATATTTGGGGGGGGGGGGCAATTTTAAGCAATTTTAAAGGAACACGTTTCAGTAAACAAAGTCTTTAAACATTCGCTACAAAATACTTCCGAAACCATCTCTCCCTTTAACATTACTAACATTAGATTATTCTTTGCTCATTTCACATCGAATATCAAGTATTATCCAATTCCCGATACTATGTAACATATTCTGTTTAATATACGTAGATTTAACCACATGGTGAATTTTTATGCATAATTCCGCAATTAACATAAAATACTAGAGTGGAAGACAATTTATCATCATTAAATAAACCCGATATTGTTTAAAACATAACATTTATACAGAAAAAAGTTAGTTGTCATTCTAACCCCGAAGAGTAATTTCACAATCTACCTTAATGTCAATGAAGGCGGATGTATCACCGAATCAACTACACTGCAAATACTGCGGAAAATATACACGTTCACCTACAGCGCTCGCAGGCATGAGAAAAGTGGATGTTTTAAGAACGCATCTTGGGACATTCTTGACTTCAAAAACTGTGATAGACAATTTGCACGAACGGATGACTCGAATAGACATGCCAAGGTCTGTGAAAATAATGTTCCTGCCGAGGAACGATATGTAACATCTCCCCTACATAATAACACAAAAGGAGAGGGAATTAACTTGAATACAAGTAATTAAATAGAATCGGATCATATGAAATATACACTAACATGTGAAAGTAACGATCTTCGACATAATGTACCACAACTAGTTCTGGAGACCAGTGTCGGTAATGACAAAACCTACTCTTTTTAAGCTAAATGACCTCGATATGTATTATGAAACATCAGGTGAAGACAGCAGTGATGACTGCACCAACGAGTCGTCTTATACAAGTGATGCGAAGAAGGCTAAATACATTTATTTCCCCAAAGACTTTCCTTCAAAAAATGCTGTGAACAATGAATACATATATTCCAATGACTCCAACGAACTTGTAGACAGACTTGGATATTTGTTGGAAGTTTAAAAAACACGGAGAAAATTGTGGAATAAAAGAGATGGTATTGTTCGTAAGAGCACTTAAAGAACAAGGATACATTGAATGAAGTATTATCTGCAAATACCTGAGAAGTATGAAGACAGCATATATTTAAAAAGTATGATAATAAATTTAGTTAACCCTACTACTTGTCAGAAAAAAAGTATTTATTTCAAGTAAACATTGAATTATAGGAACATGTTTCAATTTGAAGTATTATGTCTTTCTCAAATGGATTATGTGGTTTGAATTTGGTTGATAAGCTGTTTAAATTGGACAAAGGAGAGTTATTTGAGGAGCAAATTCGGTTTATTGAGGAATAAGGAATGTTTTGAGTAATGAGAAAAGATTTTTGAAGAATAAGGAACTGTCAATCACCCTATAATGTATAACCAGCAATAAAATCTTCGGTATCTATGTTTCTGAAGCGCCCTAAACTTTCCTGTGCTATGATTTGAAAGTAGTGTTTGTTTATAACATGCGTATATTTTGAAACATCCAGTAGTAAAAATTATTTGCTAATTTTTTGGACCAAACTGTAGTTCCCATCACTGCACGTCTGTGAATAATTTACACCTCGTCAATAAGTAAAATTAATTAGTGGGTCAGACCACATCGCCATTTCCCTGGGAATAAAGTACTTACTGTGTCTGCCTGGTAACCTGTTGGATTGTGCAGCTTACAACCCAGTATGCACGAACTTTCACACACGTTGTTCTGAGGTTTAAAACTTTTCGACGTAGAATAAAATACTAAGGCAATATAACTGTGATGTTCGTGCTAGCTTCACATGTCACGTCCCTACCAAACACTTAAAAAATATCTGAGGTACCGGAAAATAACTGAATATGTCAGCGCCTAATTTTCACGTGCAGCAACACCGAGGCCTGGCAAAGGAGTGTGCACTGGACTAATATTTCAGTGATTTGTCGTGGGAGCGCAGCACAGTCAGCGACCACCTTTGTAAACAGCTTGGGACGATGCGTGCGCCGACAAAAACCTGACGTTTCGTTACTCTACTTCCAGCATCATGGTCAAGAGGATGGAAGTTGAGGGCATAATTGTAACCTGATTGGATTTTTTTAATTTCATTGTGTTATACCCCCTAAAGGAAATTGGTGTCCACTGCATCGGTCACCATAAATGGTAATATTTTCTGCCATTGGATGCCCATTTCTTGTACCCCCCCCCCCCCCACCCCATGGATAGTTGAATACCACTCGGTTTCTGGGATAAACTACTTTTGAGGGAGAAAATTAAATTGATTGGTAGCGTAAGAGGGTGGTGCGGTGAATTTAATGCCGACGCATGCTGCTCCCTGGGTTAGCTCAGCGACATCGAGGGGGCAAGCTTCTGACATCTGATAAGTAGTTCTTTATTTGAAATCACCAATGTAGGCTCCTAAAGCGAACAGGTCACTGACGTCACTTTGACGGTAGGCAGGGGCCATGGTGGCCGTAAAATAATTCAAAGCTTTAAAAACTTGCGAAATTTTGGCCTTTTAGCACAAAATCCAATACTGTTACTTTTTGTAACTAAGTTTTAGTGGCTATGTCGTCACCAAGACGTAATATGGTGGAAACCACTGGTAAACATTTGTAAAGTATTGCAAACCTAGGAAAACAGTTGCAATTTTTTGTAAATGCTTGTCAATAATCGTTGATTATGGTCTCAGCCTCTGGCATTAAACAGGAGTGATGCGAAATTCCTTGTTTCTATGACCTTTAAGTAGAAACTTTACGAAGTTTAGAGCTTACACAAAAAAATCCATTTACTCATGGAGTTAAGGATGGCGTTGCTTAGGCGTTGCTTAGCCGTTGCTCCCACCCACTTGGAATTGCGAGTAAATTAAAACTTAAATATTGTTTGATGACCAGTAATGTGTTACCCAAAATTAGGTTTTTAATTCGTAGTGCATGATGTAATTATTTCGGTGGCAAATATAGGTGCGATAGAACTATAGCAGCCATTTTTAATTAGGGTTAGTGGCAGTCACCTGCTCGATATATTTTTGTGATGGCCTTTGCAGTTGTATTTACCTTTTAACATTGCTAGTAAGGAGCCTAAAGATAACTGTATAATTATTAGCTGAATACCAGTGAAAGTATTGGTGTCTTCATTTGGTTGCATTTTATTCTGTATTGTGGCAACCGGGGGTTTATGTAAATGTATTATAAATATGAAATTGTCGTATATAGTATAGGATAAGAATCTGAAATGTAAGGAATCTAACCAAAGAAGTTTATTATGTAAGATATTTTGTGCAAGAAATGTAAATGAAAGAAGAAAATTTAAAAAAATATTTAAAATTAAAATAACCACACTTCCTTTTTAATTTCTATTACAGATCGTCGCAAACATTTAACTACCCTTACACTGTACAGAAAAATAGTTTTTGCATGGCTTTTGCCATTCTTAGTGTTCTGATTAGTTATTGCTAGGGTTTATGTAAAACCAGCCTTGCCACACTCTTAGTTTGGGATGCAGAAAGGTCAGATCTTGTCAATAAATGTATGTTTTAAAATGAATTCATTTCTACATTTATTTGACCTCGTCTCTTTAATACTGTGAACTGAAAATTGGTGTTCCAAAGAAAGGAATAATACTGATAAATAAAGTGTTGAAATGAGTTAAAGGTGTTTGGGTTATATTAAAAAAAAACTATGTTCATTAACACGAACGAGTGTTGTAATGGAAAAGCCATAGGAAAAAATCTAATAACAAACACACCTATTTGTTTGTCAAAATACCGGTTAAAAACAACAAAATATATTTGAAACTGTATAAAGGAAAAGATGTTTGCTAAAAATGTACTATTATTTTACAAGGATATTCTTCAGCTCGACACATTTACACAGATAATAGTTTGTTCTTTTTCTAACCTCCATACAGTAACTGCATTATGCAATAGTTGGAGGTCCTGGGTTCGAATCCCGGTTAAGGCATGGTTAATTGTAATCTAGTCTCTGGGTTCGAATCCCGGCCAGGGCATGTATGATTGTAGACTAGTTTATGGCTTCTGGTTTCGAATCCCGGATAAGACGAGGATACATCGATTGAAGTATTATCTGCAAACACCCGAGAAGTATGAAGACATCACATATTTAAAAAGTATGATAGTAAATTTAGTTAACCCTACTACTTGTCAGAAAACAAGTATTTATTTCAAGTAGACATTGTGTGATAGGAATATGTTTCAATTTGCAGTATTATGTCTTTCTCAAATAGATTAAGTTGTTTGAATTTGGTTGATAAACTGTTTAAGTTGGACAAAGGAGTATTATTTGAGGAATAAATTAGTTTTTTGAGGAATAAGGTATGTTTTTGAGGAATGAGGATCGATTTTTGAGGAATAAGCAACTGTCAATCACCCTATAATGTATAACCAGTTTTAAAATCATTGGTATCTATGTTTGTGAAGCGCCCTATACTTGTTTGTGCTATGATTTGAAAGTTGTGTTTGTTTCTAACATGTGTATATTTTGAAACATCCTGTAGTAAAAATTATTTGCTAATTTTTTAGTCTAACCTGTTTTTTCATAATTTTGTCAATAAATTTACATTTTAAAATGAATTCATTCATATGTTTATTTAACCTTACCTCTTAAAACTGTGAAATGAAAAGTTGTTTTCCTAAGAAAGGAATAAGATTATTCTTGGTTAATAAAATTTTATAAAAAATTGTTTGGTTTCTATAAAAAAAAACATGAACGAGCCCTACTGAAAAAGCCAGAGGAAAAGTTCTAAAAGCGAGCACACTAACCACTTATCCGTTGATAAAGTATTAATTTCCGTAACTAACTTTATAATATATCAAAGTATTTATTATGTGTTGAACATTAATATATTTGTTTCAAAGAAATAAATGTGTTTGTGTTAATCTCCCAAACACAATTGTATCCTTCTTTCACAACATTATACCTATTGAATTTATTCTTTCATGGTAGGTATCGATATGTATGTTCTCCTGTCCCAGAAATGAATTTCAATTTCAATAGTATATAGAAAAATGTTCCAATTTTATGGTTTTTTTTAAATACTTTTCTGCTATGCATTTAAATAGTACATAATTGAATGTTGTCAGGATTGAATAAACAAATACATTTCTCCCTTGCGAACAAGGAAGCAGGCTGAGCGTTGTTTCTACACGAGAAACTTGAATTTCTCATGCAAGGCAACCGACACCCCACTAACTGCGACCTGAGGATAATGGCTTTGAAAGACAATGCTTGAGTTGTTTGCCATCACTGCCAGTGAGAAAACTTTCAGAGTTTCCAACCCAACATTTTCGAAGTTCTCTGCAGGAATATTAAATGTTTGCTTTTAAAGAATTTCATGAACCACCAAGTTTAAACATAATATAATATGAAAGGATATCTTTGTAATGAAACTCACTTCATCGCTCACAAATACTTCATCATTCACAGTCATACAAATTTAAATAGTTAAACAAATAAAAAGATATATGATTTATTTTAACATTGAAATATTTTTTAGTTTTTGCAAGAAAAAGTTTATGCATGCCACCACTCAGGGATGTAGGGTGAAGGATGCCCTGTAGTAGCACTTGTTTGTAGCTGTGCGAACAGGAGCTCGTATACCTGGCTCTCAAATTGTATTTTTCCCAGCCCACTTTCCCCTTCCAACAAGCTTACACTGTCTCACCATTGTGTTCCAACTTCAGCTATATCGACGGGCTTTTCTACAATGCCATCATTCCTTTTCATATTCATTCAAATGATTTTCTCGAGTACTTCTATATTTCCCCAAATCCTTGGATTTTCAAAGCTCTTACAAATTCGTTGGTTTCCCAAATGCAGAGTTAAAAGTTATTTGTTTCTAAAAGAAATTTATAACATCAAAGTTTTTTAGTGTAAACATATTATAAAATAAAAATGACATCTCCATTAATACATGAAATATTAAATAGTGATGTGAGGAATAAAAAACTATTAAATAACCAGACACATTACTGCTTTTAACATAGAAACTATTTCAGTTTCTTTTCAAAATCATCCTTAAAACTATATTTTTACAATTGTCATACAAAGTTTACAATATTCATATAAGTTAACAACAAATTCTTATAACTGTATTTACAAACATCCACACACACATTCATACATATTATTTAAAAACACTGTTCTGGTGAAGATATTTACAAAAACACAAATTATTAAAAATTAACAACAAACCATTTACAAACAATCTTGAGCGATGCACAGAGGAGCGTACATTTATCGTGTCTCGGAATATATTTTCCAGACACCTACACATCCCAACAAGAGCTTACAACACAGACATGTAGCACTTTGTATTCATAGATTTCAAATGATGATATGAAATCCCACGATGTGAAGAGAATATTGGGAGGGGACCATAGTTATTTTCTTCCTTGAATACTGATTTGACATTTCACAAACCACAAGTAGACACAAGCGCAACATGTGATTTGCTTGATGCTGAGGTTGCAGCTAATGATGCTGAATCAAGGAAAGCTAAAGTAGAGCAGATTGTACACCACCACAAATATAGAATAGCACTAACTGAAATGCAAAAAGACGACCGTGATTTAAAGCCACTTGGATGTACATATTCGGTGATTTCAGTAGATTTACAGTAAGTTATTACATTACTCACATTACCCCATTCAAATATGTACTACATTCTGACACATAAATTTCGTGTCGTCATGCAGTAAGCTTGAACGCAAAAGCCTTGCAGCAAAAAGCGGCACCGATTAGACAATGAAAGTTCTTTAGATGATACACTAGCTGGTCCAGATGGTACGGCTGTCGACATGTCGGAAGAAGCAGGAACCAGGAATGAAGTTGTCGATCACATTGATGATGAACCTTCCAGCATGCTCACTTTTCATATAACTAATATAATCTGCTTATACGCAGCTCAAGGCAGTCTACACTATCAAGTGTCCTACCAAAACCATTGCTCATATATTTTTCTTCTTCACAGCGAAGTTTTTCTTTCAAGGCCTCTACAAACCCTGGAATACTATCAACATTGTACAGTGATTGATTCGCAGTCTTGAATGCTTGGCGACGGATGGCTTCATCAAAGGCCGAGGCTTTTCATAGGTACACTCCAGCCAAACATTGTATTTAATTGGACCTTCTTCAACTTCTTCTGTTAATTGATTGATTATCCTTTGCTTAATGTGGTCGAGGTACGTACATATGTCTTTCGTACCTACATAGTTATTTCCGAATACATAATCCTTTAAAGTGCCCTTGAATACCGATTGTTTCAGATATAATCCATTCGATGTGTTTTCACCAACAGCTAGTACAGGCCATTTCTTAGCTGCTGAAACATGGCCTTTACAGTTCTTGCTATGTCTATTCAGCTTATCACTGTATTTGAACAGACACTTGCACTTGATGCATTGCTGCATAGCACAGGAAGGTACCTTCACACAAATAGATCTTTCATGCTTCCTAGCACCATGGCTGTAGGCAAATACCTTGTCACAGTAGTAACAACGAAGCCTTGGCGAAGCCTTCGATGACAGTACTTCTGTAGGTGTTCCATCCGAAGAAGTCGATGGTGCTGTCGCTTGAAGAAGTCGATGGCGATGCTGCTGCAGGTGTCCCATCTGAAGAGACCGATAGCACTGTACCAACCCCAGGCGTTGATGGACCAGTAACGTTTGGCTCAATAATATATTCCAGTTGCTTACACGAGCTGAGATGAAGTGCCTTTCACTAATGCTACTGTCATACTAAGCTTCCTAACTGAAACCTGGCTACTTATATACTCGCAAGGAGGTCCCTTGACATTCAATGTTCCACCCACCATAACACAAGTTTACAGAAACTATAGAGTTCACACCAGCCGAAAAATTAACACGCTTGACATCTGCTCCATCAACCAACACATAGGCTAGCAAAAAGTTTTTCTTTTCAATTTTAGCATTTTAAGTATATATAATATATATTTTTTTAATTGCATATCATATTTTATTACTATCCCAGACTTATTTTTAGAATTTTTTTTTATAATTCAGATTGAAACTTATGTGAATTTAAATATTTTATTTCCATGAAGGAGCTTTGTTATACACAAAGACCTTATCAAAAAATTTACTTACTGCTCATACTTTCAGCTCTACTGGTCACCACCAGTCAAAATACGCTGACCGTCCATACCAAACATTTTAAACTCAAGTATGCCTTAACATAACAGAACTAGCCGACACACACACATACTGTCCATACCAATCGAAATACACCAAAAAATCACAAGGCAGATATACTGGAAAAAATTATCACCCAAGTGAACGGAGCAAATGTTATAGCCCAGACCAATATCGCAACACAAACATTCTTACCATCTACCAAACTAACGTAACTCAATGTACTAAAGCTCCCAAAAACCTAACCTACCTTAACCTACGAAATAGCAGATGACCTTGACATTTGACCTTGACCTTGAAATCCCAAAAATATCCCTGCTCCTTCCGACATGTCGATAGCCGAACCATCTGGACATGCTAGTGTGTCATCTATAGAACATTACATGTCTAATCGGTGACACTTTTTACTGCAAAGACTTTGCATTCAAGCTTACTGCACGACGACACGAAGATTATAGGTGTCAGAATAGTCAGCTTCATGTTTAACGAAAGACTGAGATTTGTATAAGGATGTAGACGAATATGAGTTATTTTTAAAGTGTTTTTTTAGAATTAAATTTAAATAGAATTTGAAAAAGCTGAAATATTAAAACATTTTATTTCTTATTTCAATACTGTATCGTAACCAGTCTGTTAGACCTCGTTAAGAACAGCAAAATATTATTTTAAAGCTCGCCACTATTCCCAGGGGTTATAATTGGTGCATCCATATTTTAATTTCGCGAGACTGTCAGCCTCCTAAAAGTTCGCAAATTATATTTACCTACCTAAATGTACATATTCACTTGCTTACAGCCCGACTTGCTATATAATAATTTTAAAAAGAATATATAACAAATTAATTTTATGTGAGCTTAAGAATTCAGACTCCGACTGAAAGTTACGAGATGTTAAAATACAGCACATTGCGTGGCTTTACATAAACTTAAACTGCTCTAAAATATGTTGTCCATAAGCCATATATAAACTGGTTGAAAAAATATAAAATATATTAACATTCCGTAATTGTATGAGGGTATGTAGCAACTATGTTTGCAACTTATATGCAAATTTTAAGCACTTGACCTGGCATTAGGTTGGTGGTCGAAAGTTAACATGTTGGGCTTTTAATCTAAAGGCTCCAGTTGTACTTTTTTTTATTGTTACCAGATGTCATAGGAAAGTGTGAAATTTACAAATTTTAAAAACTTTGGACTGAATTTACTTTGAAAATGTATTTTTGGTACGTTATTACTACATTTTCAAAGAATATTTTTTCGGCACTATCCAAATTCATCGAGTTCAAGATGTCTGATTGGCAGGGCCGGTTAGCCCAGTGCCTCGCAATCGCTTAAGTTCACAAGCACTTCCCCACACGACGTCTGTTGATGTCACTGCTCGCGCATGTCGATGACATCACTCTTGGCGGGTCGCAGCAGAGACGTCTGTCCCTGACAGACCTGTCGCAGCTGAGTCGTAGGCTTATCGGTACTTGCGTGGTTACAATGTTAGGCGACAAAAGTACAAACGAATCGAATAATGTAAAATATTAAAACAAAATAAGGTTTTCAAAATATAAAGTATTGGAAATCGAATATGTTTTATAATGTGCTGCCTGGAGTGTACTTTACAATAACTTTTATATACCTTCTCGTGTATGGATAATTACGTATTTAAATTCGTAAATAAATATACACACTAACGATTTGTGCACTCTTATCAGGCGATGAAGAAACTATGTAGATGGTAGAATGGAGCAAATGTGACTAATCGAACAAGTGTGAGTAATCAGAGGGTCAAATGCGACTAATCGAATATGGGAGAAAGTGAGAAAGCGAATGTGAGAGACAAGAGAAAAAGGAAAGAGAACGAAACAACAAAAATGGGAGGGATCCGAGAAAACCTATGGACTGATAGAGAGGGAAGGAGGTGGACTGAGAGAATGATAGAGAAATGAAAGAGATTAAGAAAGAGAAACAAGAGAGAAAGAGAGAAACGAAAGAGAGAGACATAAGAGATGGAATTAGATAAAGAGAAAGGAGAGAAAGAGATGGAATAAGATAAAGGGATGGAATAAGATAAAAAGAAAGAAAGAGAGAAAGAGAGGAAGATGAGAGAATGAGAGAGCATGAAAAAACAAGGCTGTATGGTTTTATGACATCACGATTGTATGCGCCTTGAAAATACGAGCCCGGTATTATATAACACTTTATACTTACACCTTAAAATTTTTAATTAAAAAAATTTTTAATTAAAAATAATATTTTATTAAAATAATTTTATTATGATATTGCTATCGCATACGTCTTTAAAAGACGAGTACGGTGAAATATATCACTTAATACTTACACCTGTAAATTTTTTAATTAAAAATATATATTTAATTTTATGAAATAATTTATTAAAAATAATTTGATTTTTTCGATGTAGGCTGGAAGCATTAAGGAAGCTCCCAACATCTTAAAAATCGGCTCGTTTTTTCCTTTCGGTGGCTTGCTATTACATATTCTGGCACATGGCATTTTTTGAGGGAAAATCGGGAAATTTTTAGGGGAAATGGGTAACTTGTAGGGAAAAGGGGAAATTTTCTGGCATTTTTGGACTAAAACATACGATTTTTGAGGGTAAAACGGGAAGAAAACAGGAAAAATTTCAGGTCAGTATCATTTAAGGTCGATCCACGATCCACACACTGCAGCCTGATGTCCCCGAACGTACATTACCCTACTACTACTACTCACATGAAATACGACTCGTTCCAACATTACATGGTGTCTTTCAAAACAGCAACATCATGCACCTACAGCATATGTGTTTATATGTGCCAGATGTTGAAATTCGTTGTTGGAACAATATTTATCACGTCATGTATTGTGATGATAAACTGTCCTGCTATTCGCGCAGCGATGCCACTACACTACACCTCGACAATCGGATAACTAGCGATGGACGATTGGCTGCGCTATCAAGAGGCGCAATTTCTAGTACAACAGGATTATGTAACATATTGCCACCCTCTAACGCACAAATCAGAAGCACGGGCTTTGGCTACGGCCAACAATTAATTATGTCTCTTTCTTACTTTCTCCGTGATTGTGAAAAGGAAAGGTATAGCACTCACAGCTTCCCCCAACACGCTCTAGAACCTCGCTCACTTATGTGATTTGCTCTATTGCCCCTCCCTCTTGATCGTCCTCCTAAAATCATGGTAAGTTACGAATGATCGCGATGGTAGAACAGGATCAAGGTTTTGAAATTTAAATTCAAGTTATTTGTTCAGTTAGACTGCAATTTTAACCTCATCGTTGTCAAGAAATTAAAGTTTTTTCCATCGGTGGTAATAAGTATATGTACTATTTTATGAATTTAAGTGTAATCAATGTCTTTTAATAAATTATATTAGCAGAACTGTTTAGTCTTGTATTCTATACTTTTATGTAGCTAGATTACTCAAAGATAGATCGAGGGACTGGTACAAAAACAACCCTTTCATACGCATAAGGAACAATTAAAAAGGATATATAAATATACTTTATGGAAGGTACTGGATTGCCTCAGCCAAAATAAGGAACAATAACGTACTATGTTACTCGGGTATCCTGTTGGATATTACGCCCTAATAAAATTATTTAAATATCATTCTAGATTATTCAGAGGTATTTACATACTTTTCATTCAAACAACAAAATATACCAATTATTATACGTAATTACCTACGGTCACTGCACAGTGGCTCTGTTGGACTAAACGAATTTCGTTCATTTGGGCTACTAAGTTTACTTTTCACGTCAGTTAATTTGTCTCATGGCACTTCAGTAGGGCATACGTGCTTATCTAAATAGGCTCATAATATTGAGTGTTGGTATTATGATGAGTTTTAATATTGCAAAACACTCCTGTTGCCCTAAAGGTAAAAAGGTAAATTATTCATCTATCTCCCCGTCTAGAATACTCCCTGCTGTTTGGCCAACCTTCAAGTGACCGACCGAAAGTGCAGTTTCAACCCTATTTTCCCCATAGTTCGTCCATGGTAATTCATGTTCTCATTTATCATTATACATTTTTCCCGGAAGGACTTCTCACTGCAGGCTTTCTTTCTTAGACGAGAACTATAGGAAAAACCACAATGAATCTAAAATTATGCCTGTAGTGTTATTATTCATTTATCCGTGACCTAATTTCAGTGTTTATATTTGAATTTCCCGTTATTTACGTCAGGTACGGAGAAATAATTTAACCTATATGCCGTCCATCACAGAGGGCGGGAACTTATAGATACATTTATTGTTAATTTATGTCCGTAACACCAAAACACTGAATCCTTTATTTATATCGATAAAATGTCAGCTACTTCGCATGCACTGAAAATTTATACGTTCGCAAAAATGTCCTTAAGGAATATTACTGTACGGTTTTGTTAGCTTTCTAACCTCACCTTCTTTTGTGCATTAAAAAAAAACACTTTACGCTTCCATTTCTTAGACCTATGTAACCGCCGCTTCACCGTCAGCTGTCCGTATAGAGTATGTCATTTGAAGAAACCAATCAATTTGCCCTGTAAAAGGTTAATCGATTTTCTTCCTAGCTAGCATGTGCTGTTTCTGCCAATGAAAATTTATTTCAGACCATTCATTGCTTATTGACTCGCTTCGTTCCTGCACATACACGAGAATGGGGAGGTAATAAAGCACAGTGCCATTAGGGAATATTTTTGAAATATATACTTTATTTATCCTTGTTTGACAATGGAAGCAAGATTCGTACATTTTTTTAGTCGGCCGTTAATATTATAAGAGGAATTTGTTTTAGTTTCCAAAGTTAGCCCTTTTATCTTCTGGCGCGTTAGCGTGTGCTATTTATCATTATCCCCCACATGTTCGCGCAAAGAGGAGTTTAAAAAAAAGAAGTTACGACTCCCCCGAAACTGTCAACCGTAATTTCTGTCCCCAGAATGACTCCAAACACGTCAGCCCTCCACAAACCAATAATTTCCATTTATTCAACACGGCGCCGGGCCCATAAACATGGCGATTTTTCCTCCAGAGTAAACAAACCTGCAAAGCACATGCTATCAGAGCGCTTTTTGGCGCGCCCGCACACACACAACCACACACACACACGTGTATGCGTGCGGTGCTTTCTCTGCCTTTGTTTCTGTCTTTTTTTATTTTATTTTTCGAACGGTCTCTCTCTCTCTCTTTCTCTCTCTCTCTCTCTCTCTCACCCGCTGTTCTGGCCGAAACACGAAAGCTCATTACATTAATTACCGATGATTAATGACGCGCAGACGTGAAACCGTGTCAACCTAATGTCAAAGATTTGTTAATTTTGAAAAATCGACGACCCCCTGCCGCCCCTCTCCATCGGTAAAGCCGGCGAAGCCTGAATGAAGATTGGTAGTTTGGGGGCAGCGCTAAGCCCGGAGCGGTGCTATCGCGGGCCGCAATCAGTTTATAATAAATGGCTGGCGCAAAACTAAAAACGCCCGCCCGGAATGAATGGAAAGAGCATTTTGAAAGGATGGAAGAGGGAGGTGGGGGTGGGAGGCACTGCTCAGCGTCCTGGGGAGGGGTAGTTGATGCTGGCGAGGGGTGTGAGTCGGTCCGCGTCGCGTGCGATATCCCAACATACACGGGCACATAACCTACACATCTATTTTTACGACTCTTCAAATTATAATTACATCTGAACTGTAAACACAATGAAATGTACGTGGCGGCATTATATTATCAGTACGAGCCAGGCGCTGCGAACCCGCCCCATGATTACAAATCAATGGCCAAACATTCATTTGATCAATTTCTGATGAAAGGTTTTTATTTTTATTTTCCGTTCTTTTCCCCGGTCATTTTTTTTTTCCTCTCTCTCGCGGCCAATGTGAAAATGGGGAGCCGCTATAGGGATGGTTTTGGTTGGGGGGGGGGGGGCATTTAAAAAAGAAGTACACAGGCTTGTAAAGAGTCCGCGGGAGTTGTAGTTGATGTAATGGAGGCAGCCCCCAGTTCAATTCCCGGGAGAGAAATAACACCATTTGTACCAGAATATTTTCACATTAGCGCCGTGAATGCGCGGGGGTTAAATGCAGTTTTTGTGCGCGATCTGTTTTGTCGAAGGGTGTCGGATAGGGGAGGGGGGTGGTCGCTCCAAAACGGTAATGGGCCGAGCAGTAAAACATTCATAGCCGCGGTCCGGCGAGGTGTCTGAGGCCAGAGCTCTAATTGCCGGCCACACGTCGCTGGCCTCGCGGTGGTGTCGATACCTGCAAATTAACACTCCCGCCCACCCCCCATTCACCACACATCAACCCCCGCCAGAGGCCGGATCAGGCGGCACGCCCATACCAGCCTTCCACGGGCTGCGCCCCCGCGCCTGACCCGTCTTGGCCACGTCCACCCTAGAGCTCGTGCTCATCCAGGTGGACTCTCGACACGGCACTTACGTCACACACTAGCCTCTGAGAGCCACCGTACAAGCTGCTTCATGCTGCTCAAAGTAAACTGAGCATTTTTCAAAAACCTGTCGAATATATATTTCTAGTCTAGTTAGCATAACCGTGGACCACTTTTCTCTTAATTTACGCGTGAATCGAGTATACACATGAAACTATTAGGAACGTCGATGTGTTTCCAATATGCAGATTGTTAGGAAAGTAAACGTCTACAAAGTTTGCATCAGGAAGGTGACTTATGATTTCCATGTTGCAGGGACACAGGCGCTGAGACCTATAAAACTCGCGTTATTATTTAGTTATATGCTAGAATTCGTTGTTTTAAATCTTCTTGAGCGCAGTTAGTGATTCCATTAGCTAATGGAATCACGTATTGCGCTCAAGAAGATTTAAAACAACGAATTCTAGCAACGAATTCTACTGGCAACTATACGACATCATTGACCTGTGTGGCCGGTTTACTGGAGATTGGTCGCAGAACCGTTGAGGCTTCTACTATCGGCTAAAAGCGTCTTTTGGAGGCGTGCGACACAAGTCGTTGGCGTATGGCAAAAGTCACACGAGCATAAAACATCTTGGAGTTCGGTCTGCAGCTCGAAAATAACGCGAATTATGCAGTCCCCTAACTGACATTCGTAATCCTCCACTAGTACCCGCACGCTCCACAGTGCGCCACAATACCGTGTCCATTCGACCGTGTGGGCCGTATTGCCCGTTAATCGCCGCCACCCCCTGCTGCTGGCAGAAAGTACAAGGCATTCGCCGAAAATACATATCAAACCCCCAATTTTCACAGGCTCATATCTCCTTTAATATTCAATTAAGTTATATGGTGTACCGTGTAGTTTCGACTTTATTTTCCACAAGGAATCACCTCCCGTAGTTCGGACGTTTGATTTCCGAGCACCATGTATAAGTCGTTACTTTTATGCCAGTCCCTACTCTCACGTGCATTCAAAGAACATAGCATGAAGCGAAAGAAAATTCCGTGATCTCATATTCAAATATCAGCAATTTGTATTAGACGTTAATGCGACGAAATAATTTTAATGGCTCACTGCCACCTTTACCTCGAGTACCTCAGTCGGTGTCTACGTCGAAGTAAATGCAGTTTCAGGCAGTAGGTAACCAATTCCGAAGGTTTATTCAAAAGTGCCCATTAGCCTCAAACAGCTTCACTGGATTTTCTGTGGGGGATCTTTTCACTGGTTATAGGCTGTTCACTGTAAAGTGAGCACTTTTGAGGCCCTCGTTACTTTTTTATTTTCAGCCATTTTTTTAAACCATTTTTTAAATTGAATATTGCAATACAAGTACTAATACAGTGTGTATATTCTACCGCACTTGGAAGGTAATGTCTACGGCTAAAATAAAATATATTTTTTTGACTGTTATTCCAAATTTCAAAAGCACTCACATTACCGTGAATAGCATATATATATATATATATATATATATATATATATATATATATATATATATATATATAATATTTCAAACCATTTTCACTACTTCAGGTGAAGTTCACGTAGCTATAGGCCGTTCATGATTAATTTAGCACCTTTGATACCAACCTTTAGGAAAACTTCACCTACATATACTTTAACGCCCAGTAAAGGTATTAACGACCCCGTAGGGAAAGTGATGCCATGCCTTTACGTTGAATTTAAAATGTTGGGTAAACATTTGTAAATACCAGGACTATTTATATTTCGTTGATTTTCATAATGAATGCAAGTGTAATAATTAGCCAATTTGTAAAAATTTAACTTTTCTATTAATTACACAGTTTCACTTGACCTATGCATGAATAATGGTAATGTCCATTTTACACATTGTGGAAGAATACACGATGAGCATAAATTTAGATCTAAAGCAGGGCTTTCAAAAGTACTATGTTTACTGTGAACAGTCTATAGAAGACCGCAGTGGTGATTATTTGTAGCGTAGAGGGAATATGGCTTAGATTGCGCATGTCAGCTTCGAACTAAAAACTCTCCGTGTTCCAATATTGCGCTGCTCTGTTTCTTTGTCAATAGCTCTATCAAAAACCACATGGATCACATTTAAGGCTAGAGCATTTTTTCTATGCGCGTATGCTCCCTGATGTTTGTACACTTTTTCCAAACTAGTTTTGATGCAAACAGAATATATTTAAGTCAGTCAAAGTAATTTATCAAAATTAAAGTTTCAAATATATAATTTACTAGCGACCCACCCCGGCCTCGCTCGGGTGCGATTTACAAATATGGCGTTGTTAAGGTTTACAGCAAGTATATACGCTAAATATTTAAGGTAACTAACTTATTATTAATACTGTATTGTTCAAAAAGTCTTCGTAAGTGAACTCCTAAAAGACAAACATGGTTACTGTGGGTGTTCCTTAAAAGATAGACATATACTGTCGCGGACTTTTTTGTAGACATTTTTGAGATCTACAATTCTGAACGACATTGATTTGGTGTATCTCTTATGGTTTAATGAGCGTAAACCATGTAAGCGCACGAAAGGCGGCTTTTTCCGGCTTGATTAGAATAGGTTGACATTTCTCTGCTATCCTTACATTAAATATTAATGTTTTATGTACCTAAACATTCCTAAAAAAAAAAGCTCCAAATGATGTTTAAAATCGCATCTAAATCCATAAAGTAGTTTGGAAGCCTTAGCCGAATACACAGACATACGCGGCCGGGCGACTTTGTTTTATACTACAGTATGTACAGATTAATGATATATTATACAGTAACTTGTTATGTTGAAAATGTATACTTGAACACATTCATTAGCGTGGCGCCGCGGAGGTGTGGCCACTCGCGTTCTACCAAGACGAATCTAGCGGGGTCACCCGGGTTTCCGCATGCGGTGAACGTGGAGGAACTTGCCTTTGGCCTGCGGGGTTTCTCCGGGTACTCCCGTTTCCTTTGCCCTTGCATTCTTCTGATACGGCATCTTCGCCTCATCTCACCTTCACCAGCGTTTAAGACCTCGTTGTAAACGAGGAGTGATCCTTCCCACCGTAGAATTAGCAGTTTTCTCGCCATGCATTCTGTTTCGGAGATTATGTCGACATTTCTGGCGCGAACAGATCACAAATTATATAGTCTATTAGCGATTACTTCCAACTGATCTGAAGCCCTGCCATAGTTCTAATTTAAGGCTATTCCTCCGCCTCATGCAACATAAGCTTAACCAGAGTCAAGAAAATTACACCAAAAGGACAGCGCACTGCATTCATGCCCAATCGCGTTAATAGTTCTGCATTAGATCTATTTCTTACTAGGAATTACCAACACACATATTAATTCTCTGTTTTAATATTAACTCTAAATTTAATTATATGTTTTGAGGGTAAAATCTGATTGTAAGTTCAATTTCATTTCAAATAAGGTACTTTTATTTTAAACGAAGCATTACGCGCTTGTTTTACTCGGCATATTTAGAAATGGGGTGATTTTCAAAGGGTTGATTTAAAAAGTGAAGAAATCGCTAGTGTACTACAGCCTTCCAAGCATTCTGAACTTGTTGCAGCTTCACTGGCCTCGTTACCCTTCAGCAGGTGACGCCTGAGAAGAAAGAAGTGATTTTTTTTATGCGAACGACTACACAGCTACACCCTATGACTTGTCGGCCCGCAAGAAGTAAACTAAATTCACTACTGCTAGGTTTCTGAGGAAAAATACTGTAAATTCAAGATGGCAGGAATTAATCGCATTTTAGCGAGAACCATAATCCCTTAATTCAAATCAACGATCATCACTGTCGACAATGTGACATTGACAGTTGTATTGGTGATGGTTAATTCTATATAGAAGAACACACAGAAAACGAACATTGGCCTTCCTCGTCATAAGTCTACGGTTCGAGCGAAAATTCTGTATGTACATAGATGAAGAGGGCTTAAAGCAGTTGTCACATTAACAAATATATCCGCATTCAGCTATATTTGACAATAAAATTGAAATACAAAATACGTCCATAAATTTTTTCTTCCAACAATGTTTATCAAATAATCATGAATGTGTTTGAAAATGTGTCACATAGACATTTTTTTTTTTTACTGGGAGAATATAATTTTGATTTTTATTTAAATATTATTTCCATAGTGAGACATTGCTTTTGTTTTTCGTTGCAATCCATTATAGCAAGAAATGTAAGGAATGTTGTAATTGATTTTCGCTTCTTTACTAAATTAAAATTTTATTTATAAGAGATGTTTCCTCCAAAATGAAATTTAATTCCACTGAGTTCGTAATATTGTGTGAGAAATTCACTTAAAATAGCATTCATGACCAGACAGCAGCTCCTACGTCATAACCAACTACGTTTCCAGATATTGTTCGTTATTTTAAAGTTTCTTGATGGCCATTTTTGTCGTGCATGATTCTGATTGACTGAGACTGTCAAACATCAAAGAAATATTAGATCCGGTCCAATCTCCAGATGTTTGATGGAAACTGAAGCCATCCAACTTTCTCAGCCAAGTATGGCCGCGGTAGTGAGGCTTCTATTACGTCAAAGCTGTCCAACTTTATTTGACCAAACTTATTGGAAGCAGTTGGACGGAAAAATTTGACAGTGTGACAGGGGCTTAACATCTCGCCGATAGCGAGCTCATAGAAAAGGAGCCAGTGGTTAGACAATCAGGATCAGGAAAAGACACGTCTATATCCTGTATTTAGAAGTCACCCCCACGTTCACCTGGAGCTATTTCGGAAAACCATGGGATAAGTTAGGTCAGGATGGTTGGACCGCGAATCGAACCATTGTCCTCCCGAATACGTGTCCAACGTGTTACCACTGTGCTACCGGCAGGACCGAACATTTATGAGCAACGAAACTGTCACCAAGTGATCCGAATACCACTCTGATTACGAGGTCAAGGCAATATCACATTCAGTGAAGAGTGGCTTGAAGAAAAAACAACGTTGACTTCCCATTAGTGTAAATTGCATATGCCACTTATTTACGCTGAAGATGATGAACGATACAAGCGTTGGTTTTGATTTGGCTGGAGAATTAATAAACGTCACTGTGATCAATGTACTAAAGGGATACGGTACTCTTATTTTACCCGGGGCTCGTTATCCTGTTAAGACGGCTCTGCCCGTGCTGTGCTGTTGCAATTTTTTTTTTTCAAAATGTTGGAGCACGTATTTTTTTTTTTTGCAGATTTTGCCCAACTTTGTATAGTTAGATTATTTTACACTACTATTTGTGTCAGTATTTTGGTCATGTTATTGTAATTGTGATTCAATTCCAATTTTAGGGTGACCATGTTATTTCATAAACAACTGCAGTCAGATATTCATGTACTGGAAGTTGGTACAGATGTAACTTTGCTTTCCAGATTGGCTAGATGCCCATCGGTAGCTTGCAGTCACTTTCAGTTCGCAACGGATTTGCCTTGCAGTATTTGCTTTCCACAGGAGCGTGGCACTCCGTGCCATTCAAACCATTTTCATCAGCTCATTCTTTGACGACCAACCTGATCACCTTTCCCATCATCTTTGACTGGCCACAACCTCTTCACATTTCCCGTCATCCTTTATACTTCTTTTACGCTTACTAAATCACATCAAGTTATATAATTTGAAATAAACAGAAACTGCACGTGCACTTTGACTCTGGATTTACTGCATGACGATCCCCAATCATCAGGTATAAATTAGTTACCAGATCACATAATTCAGTCAGTTAAGTGAGATTCTTGGCAAAAGGTAAAAATGACTGTTTTCCGGCGAAATATTGATAAAAATTAACTCTTGTCAGTTACACATTCTCAAACGAAGCATCTAAAACACCAGTTGGATCGTCTTCCGCGAACAACATCTGATATCGTTTTGTTTCTCCTTAAATACTGTTTGAAGGAATGCAATTGCAATTTTTCCAAAGGTAGCATAAAGCTCTACGCTTTATAGCACTCCTATTTTATCGTTAGCGGAAAACGTATAGATTTATCGGGAAGTTAAGGTACATAAAACCTTGGAAAGTCTTGAATAGCATGTGCACGTTCACAGTTTACACAATATACTCTAATTTTGCTTAACATCCACAATAATGTGATGTTCCGTAGCTTGCATCACATTAACTTATAAACATTCATGTTGCCATAAAACTAAAAATTCGCTCAGAACCAAAATTTAGAAATGCTGCACATATACTGCACAAAAAAAAATATTAAAATGGCTAGAATAAAATAGCAGTGAGGGGTTTGGCATTTTTGGCGGTAACCATCAATGGCCAGTTTGGTGCAGATATTGATATTCGAACAACAGTCTACGAACTCACAAGACCAAGTGACCATTAAGGCAGTCACCTCAAACATTTTAAAACATGATCCAGTGGACGAACTTGTCAAAACGAACTATAATAAAACTGAGTCCTAAACCATTGCCAGACATAACAAAAATTAATGTCATAGCCTTTCTCAAAAACACTAACTGCTATTTTTAAAACGTTTAAAATGCTACATAAGTATTGCATTCGAATTTCGCAAGACAACCATTGTAGTCCGTTTTAAAAGCGCTTCACGTGACTAATACGATGTCGTAACTGCATGTGATATAATTACAATATAATCATTCGGGTTAGACTATTCACTAAGTTTTGGTGCACAGCTGGCGGAATTTATTGCCATTATTCCTGCAGCATGTGAATAGTTTACATTGGCCTGTTAATCAAGGGGTCATGGCACGCAAACGTCGCTCCAATTCGTTCCAAATGCGTTATTTTTGTTTAAAGTATGAGTTTTGAGCGGAACAGTCAAACAGTCCCATCTGATAGTCATTAAATCTTGATTTATGGGCAGGATAATTATCGAGTGGGTAGAAAAAGTGGTTATTCCAAACTGCTGCTACGTATGTTAACTGTGAGCCATAACAAGTAGTTATCAACTTAACTTTTCATCCTATTTTCCTCTACACATTTAAGCTAGTAGTTTTAATCATACGCTCATATATTTAAAAGAAGTCCAAGCAGGAGAAATTTTTTACAAGATGTGATAGCACATGCGTAGTAGGAAAAGGAGCATTGAGAGCCAAGGGCATAGGACGTCGGAGCACAGAAGCCGACCGCCGCCATTTTTGAATTTCCCTTCTCCCTTTTCCGTAAAAATGTCCATTCTTCCCTCAAATTTTATCCTTTTCATTTTAAAATTTCCATTTTTCCTAACAATTTCCCCTTTTTACCTACAAAAAATTCCCGTTTTACCCACAGCTGGAGATCGGTATCAGTGACCTATGGTCAGGAATCAGCGACCCCAAGGGACAGGAGAGCATGACCCATAACCTTTGACCGCATATATAAAAACAATTACAAAATAATTTTTTAAAAATTTAAAAATTTTCAAAATATTTAAAAAATATATAATTAAAATTGTAAAAAATATAATTAAAGAATTATTATTAAAAATTATTTTTAAAAATTACATTTCTGGAGTTCACCCCTCATTCATGCCCATTCCACCATCTTGGTAGATGCAACTGACGGCCATGTTGGTAGGCCTCCACCATTTTGGATCCACCATCTTAGTAGGTGACCACCATCTTGGTAGGCGACCACCATCTAGGTAGATGTCACCCATCTGCCAAATTGGATGCAGATAACCTTGATCTTGACCCCTTGACCTTGAATGATCTTGAAAACAAAAACTGAAGGAAAATACATGAAAGTCAGCAAGTATATTACATTACAGACTACTACCGCCATATTAAAATCAGGTGACATTAAACTTGACCCCATGACCTTGAATGACCTTGAAAACAAAAACTCGAGAAAATCTATGTCAGCTAGCACATTGTGTCACTGACAATGTTAATTTCTCGAATTCACTGCCAAGCGAGCTGTCGCCACTTACATTTTGTTACGGATTTTATAAAAGGGTGTAGTATTTTATTGTTTATATTAAACGTACAAGTTTGGGGTTAGGCGTAACTCAAAGGTGAAAACTATTAATCTCTTTATCGTCCTGTATTGAAATCATATAAACTACATAAAAAACTGTTATTTTCATCCGATTTAAAAAGAATAATTTTCCAATGAGTGGTATACCAATATGCATAATTTATTATTATATATATAAACTTTAGCCGATAGAAGGATACAATGCACAAAAATAAAGAAAAATTATTTTGTTTTATAATAGTTATTTATTATTAATTTGTAATTACAGTTTAAGAATAAAGCAGCTGATTAAATAATCTGATACAACCCCGATATTTAAGTTCACTAACGATCGATACAACCTTTTTCATGTCCAAGTAATCCCCCACCTCTTTGCTTATCGACTACAATGTCGAGTCTGTCTATAAGTTCATTCGTGTCTTCGGTAAACATATAGTCAATATTCTCGGCATCTTTCGCCTTCTTCACATCACTTGTCGAAGGAAACTCGTTGATGATATGTGTGGGAATGTCAAGGGAATCATCATCATCTTCACTGCCAACACTGTCGTCAAAGTCATCATCAATGCTGTCTTTATTATCATCTTCACTTACTGTTTCATTATCAATATCAAATTTACTTTAATTTGTAGCAGGCAATGTATGTTCATCACTAGTTACAGCTTGTGGTAATTTATTTTGAAGTTCATAGACTTCACGCGAACGGATTGCAAATGTACATTCCGCACAAACCGACTCAATCATTCTGCCTTTAGCATTAACTGTCTCGTCATAATCGTCCTGCGGAAACAGTACCCATCGATGTAGTAGGACGTATTGCCGGCAACATCTGCTGGTTCCCAGTAGACGAAAACTAGTAGATCTCAGTTTGTTCCTTCATTGTATCAACTTGCATATACTGCATGGGACCAATTTCGTAATGCTTCATCGCGCAAAAAGGTCTCTCGTACAGGCTATTCTCTCATGCCGACGAGCATTGCAACTTTTACTGAAGGACCTGTCACAGTAACAGCAACGAAGCCTTGATGAAGTCATCGATCGCAATAGGGCGGCACCGGAACTTAAAACATGAATGTAGTACTGGACTCACACGGGGAAACCGGGAAACTCGGGGAATTCTAGAAAACTCGAGGAATTCCTGGAGACTTGAGGACTCTCACACTAAAAGAAAAAGGCACCCAAAAATTATAATCGCGAATGAGTGCACGAGTAAGAGTTTAGCGAAAATTAATAACTGTACTCACCAGGAAGGTAAACAGGAGTAATCCTATCCCATATGATAGGCCGAAAACACCAATATATACACCAGAAAAGATTAGCTACCATACTGTACTTGGTCCTACTCTACGTGGTGCAAAATTTATGTGTTTTAATACAAAGTACAAAAAAAAAGTACATCCCAGCAGGGACCATCACGGCCGGAACCCGACGAGACACCGTCATGATCGCGACGAGACAAGCAAAGAGTGTTGGGAAAACGGGTCAAAAGTACGCCGTAGCGGCAAACAACGGCGCAACGAAAAATAAAATGACCCAACAGATAGTTTCAGAGTCGCCGCTAGAAGTCGCAGACGATCCACCAGCAGCGAGAGCAAGAACGCGTAAACGAAACTTGCAAATTTTCATGTGATCGAAAGACTCTTTTTATGTGAAATTACATGGCTAGCGTGTGATCACTCGACAACATTGCAAACACAGCCACTCTACCAACTACACGCGAAAGGGGTAAGCTAAATTCGCCGAGGCAAAATAATCTACCAACGACACAGCGTAATTCCATTGAAACAAGTAACGAAGTGGAGAAACACAGGCTTGGTAGCCTCTAACAATGTTTGAGAAGTAGCTTTGGCAGTAAGAATTATAGAACTGAATCGAAACGAAATGTACAAAGAGAATATCCAAATCATTAGAATATTAATACCCAAATATAAGGTAGTCCAAAATATTAAATAAAATTCTTTATACAGCCAAATAAACCAAATCTCAAAATATACATATAAAATATTACCAACGCTAAAACTGACAGGAATGAATGTCTGACTACTAGACTTCCATAACGAATTACATAAATCTGAAATACTTCAACTGGAAATAAAAGTAATGTTTATTGGAGAAAGTTAATAGTCACCTCAATAATTAAAATAATAAAATCCACGTGACAATGAATAATATATTTTTTCAATCATGCTAATGACTGAAAACTAAAATAAAGTTCTCAAAACAGCTCAATGCAAAGTTAATTAACAGAGCAATAAATAATTATAATACTCGCAATAACAGCAAATGACAATAAAAAAAACTAAGTTTGCCAAGAAGTTTAAAAAATATAGTTCATTTCAATGACACCATAACAAATTTAATTGTAGCACATATCAAAACTGTAGCGACATACTTTAAAAATAGAAGTGTCGCATTTAAAAAAAGAGCGATGTTCTTAACGGCACAACGTAGTACTCAGTAACATAATATGCTTGCTCACTTGTATACATTTTTCTAGAATTTTTTATTTCAAGGTCATGGGTCAATATCAACGTAATCTGCATATAATATGGTGGTAGTTGTCTGTAACGTCATATGCTTGTCGACTATTATGCATTTTTTTAGAGTTTTTGTTTTTAAGGTCATTGAATGTCATGGGGTCAGGATTAAGGAGACCTGCATTTAATATGGTGGCAGTAATTAGTAATGTAATATGTTTATTGACTTTAAAATTTTTCTCTCTAGTTTTTGTTTTCCAGGTCATGGTCGTTGCATCTAATTTTAACAGTACTAGTCTGTAATATAATATGGTTGCTGAATTTTATGACTTTTTTCTCGGTTTTCAAGGTCATTAAATGACATGGGGTCAATTTCAAGGTTACCTGGATCCAATATGATACATGGGAAACCTCTACCAAGATGATGGTCACCTACCAATATGGTATATCCAAGATGGTGACCGCCTACCAGTATGGCTGTCAGTTGCAAATACCAAGGTGGTGGAATGGGTATGGGTGAGGGGTCAGTTCCAGAAATTTAAGTTTTTTTAAATAATTTTTTAATGTATTTTAATAATATTTAATATTACATTTTGAATAATTTTTTAATAATTTTATCAATATATTTGGGACTTTTTAGAATTGTTTGGTTTTTTTTAGAATATTTTTAATTACTTTAGAATTTTTTTTAATTTTTTGGGGTCTAAGGTTAAGGTCAAAGGTTATAGGTCCTGCTCTCCAGATCCTTGGGCTCGCTGATCTCGGTCACCAGGCTCGCTGATCCCCGACCCTGGGTCGCTGATCCTTGACCCCGTGTTGCTGAACCCGGTCTCCAGCTCTAGGAGGAATGGGAATTTGGTAGGGAATTATTTATAGAAAAAAAGGGAAGTTTTAAGGGATGAAAATGAAAGAAGGGAAATTCAAACATGGCGGCGGTTCGCTCCTGCGCTCTGACGCCGCCCCACACCTTTGGCTCTCAATGCTCCTTTTCCTACTACTACTCAAATGATCGAGTATCTCCTGATATAGTTTATAACCATAATTTTTGGAGACACTTCCATTCAACTGATATAGTCAAAATGTCATTCTTGAGACAGTTTTTGATTTGATATATCTCTGGTGCCACTACACAGATTATTCAGAATATTGGTCTGCTGAGTTTTGAGACTGTGTCATAAAACTTTTGGTTGGCTTTGGAGAGTGTTGTTTGCATGCAGAATAAGGTGGTAACTGTTTGAAAAGTTTCTGAGGCATAAGTTTTAGTTTAAATTTCAGATAACATATCACGCCACATTAATCAATTTTATCAACAATTTATTGTTTTTAGCATACTTTCCGAAGGAAGAAAGTCCTAATGAGATCACTTTTCTGTTTTTGTGTGTTCCCCCAACCCCTATTCGTCAAATTTGATACATATATAGTAATTAATAAGTAAACCAGACATTTATAGTTTTCGACCACACCGGGCACTTGCTTTCAAAATGGTGGCTCTTTAGATATTTAGGGTGCTATGTGATATCTCGAGAACCATTCAACTGATTCCAATCATATTTTGTACGCTGGTAGAGAATCATGTAGGCATTAAATATTCAGATGGATATTTTTGTTAGTCAGCCGTTATGAAAGATAGCTGCAAATGAACTAAATAAATATATAACATTATATCTCGAAATCTATTAAACCAATTCTCACCCGATTTGGCACATACGTAACACTAGGCCAGGTAAATGTAATTAATTAAACTTGATTAAGTACTTATTTTAAAACGGCGGCCATACAAATATCTTTTTTTTTTTTTGTGTATATTCCATAATATTTTAACCAATTTCGATGGAGTTTTGTAAACTGAAGGTATTTATTACAATCATCATATATGCCAACACATAACCATTTTAATCAGCGATTTTGTAAGACAGATAAATAAAGTGTTTATGCCATATCTCGGTTTACAATTAACCGATTCCTATTCAATTTGGTAAACAAGTAGTACTGCGACAGATGGTGTTTGGTTTATTTTAAGTACGCGAGACACTTTTCAAAATGGAGGCCAAATAACTAACTCAGCTTAGAATGGCATAACGTCGTAACCATGTAATCGATTCCAAGTTAACTCTGTACGCTTGTAGATAATATTATAACTGTCAAGTGTATCTACAAGGAGCATCTTTTGGCCACAATTTTGTAAGATAACGCACATGAATAAATAATGTTTGTCATATCTCATCAAACAATTAACCGATTCCTACCAAATTTTGCAAACGAGAAGTATTGTAGCAGATTATGTAAAATGGTGTGTTTTCCGTATGTCGAACACTTCTTTCTAAATGGTGGCATATATGCATTTTAGATTAGAATGCAATATCGTTGAAACCATGTATTCAATTCCCCCTTAACATTGTATGTTGGCAGTAGATATTACAAACCATCAACTATATCTATACGAGGCATCTTTAGTCCGCCATTTTGGAAGATTGTGCCAAACGAATAAATAACTTGTCATATCTCGGAAAAAAATTACCGATTCCTATCAAATTTGATCAACAATTACTACTCTGGTAGATCATTTAAACCGGTATGTTTTAAGTGCCTCAGACACTCATGCTATATCGTCGAAACCATGTAATAAATTCAAATATAATTTGGTATGCTGACAGTGTATTACACATATTAAATGCGTTTACACGGAGCATCTTTCATCCAGCATTTTATAAGATATGCTGCATGAAAATATAAAAATTTTGTATAATGTCTCGGGAAACAATTTAACAGATTGCTACAAAATTTGATGGGATGGGGGGGTGTTGCAGCAGGGTGTGTAAAGTGGTACTTTTTAAGTATGTCAGGCACTTATTTCCAAAATGGTGGCTACATAAATATTTTAGTTCCGTACATTATACTAATGAAACATATTCCGTATCTATTAGAACTATGAAACTTTTCTGTACAGAGCCTCATTTATCTGCAATTTTATAAGGTAGATCCACAGTAAAAATTTAAGGTTTTATGTCATATCTCGGGAAACAATCAACCTATTATTACCAAATTTGGCGAAGAGTTGTACTGTGGTAGGCCATATTAATATATGTATTTTAAGAGCGGCAGAAGCTTATTTTCAGAATGGCGGCTATAAAATAAGTTTTGCTTAGTTTGCTGTATCTACAAAACTATACAATCGATTTTGTCTTAAACGTGAATTTTGCTAGTATACAATCATCGAACGTGCTTATATCAAACGTTCTTGTCCTCCACTTATGAAGATTGCCACATGAAAAGTATGGAGGTTTCAATGCCATATTTTGAGGACCAATGAACTGAGTCCCTTCAAATTATACATACAAGTAGTACTGCGTTATGGTATGTTAACTGACATGTTTTCAGGCATGGCAGGCCTGTTCTTAATGGTGGTTGTATAAATAATTTAGTTTAGTATGTTGTATCTATGAAAGATTTCAACCAAATTTAATCAACTATTGTACACTAACAGTATTCATTAGAAGCATCAGTTGTGCACTGAGAAATAAAATATTTTTAATCTATTTGCAAAATAGTGCCAGTAGTAGGGTTTAGTTTCCTTTGGTGCAGACAGGGATCAGGGAGTGGCTCAGTGGCCCGGCCGCCATATTGGACTCCAGACTTCTCGCTCTGTCGATCCGGTCACGTGGCCGCCATCTGAGATTCCGCTATCTTTGTAGCCAGTATGTAACCACCTTGTACCTGCCATTTTGGTAGCCATTATGTCGCCATCTCGGATCCACAATTTTGGTAGCCAGCATTGCGCTATCTTGGTACAACCATTTTGTTTTTGCTCTTCATGCTATATCATTCCATGTTGTTTTTCATGCTCTATCATTTAGAAGGTTTTCTCCAAGTGCTCCCATTTTTATCTTGTACTCTCTCTGTCTCCCTCCTCTCTTTCTCCTTTCTTTCCTCTCTTCCTTTTTCACTTGTTTCCAATTACTCACATTCGTTCTACCGCCATCTTGTTTTTCGTTTGTCATTTCTTTATGTCCGCCATATTGCCTTCTTTTGTTTACATAGGCTGTTGCAAAGGGTGCTGGTATCGTTCTCGTTTGACTAATTACTTACCTTCGACTGTCATCTTGGTACTAGAGTTGGCTGCTAGGGGCGTCGGTGTCGCTCTCGCATGGTCGATTAGTCGCTCTCATTCGACCGCCGTATTTGTTTATGGAGTTGGCCACTAGGGGTGCTGCTTTTTTTAAGCGCTCATTATACTCAAAATAGCTCAAAATAGGGTGGAATCGAACTGCCGAATCTTGGGTCGCCATACTGATGCCTTATACCACTCAGCTATTGGGACATGCACTCGGATAAGGATTTATAAGAAATATATAGCATGTGTATGTGGGCGAATAAATATTTTGTGGTGATTATTTAAAAAGAGCATATCAATTATTATTTTTTTTGGCTCTCTCAGACTTAAAATTTTTTTATCATCAAAGAAATATCTTTTTAAGTTTTGCATTTAAAGAATTTTTTCAATGAATTGTTATTGTTCAGGTTCAAATTTATATACTTTAAAGTATTTTTTAATACATTTTTAATTGCATATAATTATTTGTTTACTATCCCAGCAATAAGTATTTTAAGTATATTTTAGTACAATTTTTATTTACATATAATTTCTTTCATGTAGTCATAATTATCTATTAAATTCTTTTACTGTCCTGAAATTAATTATTTTCTTTAGTATTTAATTTCTTATTTACATGTAGGGACTTTGTTACTCACACTGAACTTAGAAAAATGTTATACCCTGCAAGGAGTGCAGAGCATGCTCCTCAGTGATAACGACCTTTAGTTCACCACCCTGTCAATGTTCGGTCTCGGTGTCCATGTTACTTCACTTTCCTTCCCTTCTCTTTGTATTCCCCTCCCCTCCACACATGCGCGGCTGCCAGCTTGAATTTGACTGGCTATTGAAATTTTTGTGTGTGCTCGGCTTTCTGCTTTCTAACACTTCAACTCCGACCAGTTTGTGAACCACCTCGCTTTAATATCTGCTCCTGGCCCATGGATAATGAGACTTCAGTCAGCTTGGGTTACATCTATGCTCGTTAACTCAGTGGCTAATCATGAAAGTCTAAAGTTACTCGACGATGGTCGTTGGGCGAACGTACAGATGGGCTAACCTTTTGAGAATTTAGTGTATTTAAATGATCTGTTAATATTGTTGGGTTAGTCAAAGGTAGTTTAGGGTAGTGCAGTTTCTGTAGAATACAAAATTTGGTTTTGGGCGCCCAGTGAAAATCGTGGTTTGGATTAAGTTTCTCGGTTACGTATGTGGAATCCTTTAGTGTTTTATGTTGTATTTGCAGTATTATTTTGTGTAACGTTAAACTGTTTCTGCCTTTGTTTGTGTCTCCGAGTTCCCTGGAAAGTTGATGGCATTGTAACATGGGACCGCACCAGCTCGCACCCTTGTTTATCCTTTGTTTCAAGTAACCCATTTGTAAATTTTTGGTATACGTTTTGAGCCTTGAGTTTGCTTAGATTATTTTAAAATATAATATTTTAACTTGATTGTGTATTCTGAAAGGCCTTGGAGACCCATTGCGGGTGCCCTTGCAGATATAATAATTTTATGAAAGTGTTTTAATGGATATATAGCTTAAATTAATGCGTGATCTGGGAAGTGGTTAGAATTTAACACAGATTTTAAATGGTCAAAAGTAACAAAATAAATCAAGATTTTTTCTATGTCCAGCTTTATCAAGTTTTTTGATAAACATTTGAACGTGTTTTGATTTTATTCCATGCGGTTTTTTTCTAGGCTCTTTCGAGTGCCCGTGTGGAAGTTGTGTAATTATTAATATATTTATTGTGATACATTTCGAGCTAGCAATCTTGTTTTCCTGTGATAATGTTATTATTTGCAGCTGTTTTAAATAGTAAATGTTAAAATGTGGAATTTATGAAGATTGTCTGAAGCCAAATAAAATTGTTTATCAGTATCTATATTCATAACTTGTGTGAGACCCCACAGCCCTATGTTGAACATGGAATATTTCCTACCCCTATGTAAGACATGCCACTGATGCTAGGACTTGTAATTTTTCCCCACACTCCTGTTGGCTTACACCAGCCTTTAATTATACATACAGATCAGAAAAATGAGAAAAAAAGATTTCTGCATATAATGGGTAATTCAGAAACACTATATGATGGTTGAAATTTCTACTAACAGAAAAAGAATAAAACGATACTACAATAATGAAAAAATGCAAACAAAGCAGGAGTATACAAAACTAGCCTGCAACCAATTAACCCCTCAATATATTATCCCGCGTATGCTTCGTCCACTGTCATAAAATGGAATAGTAAATCATGAAAAGCGAAAAACTTTTGCCTGTTCTGTACAACATAAAGTATATAACACCTTCGTATGTGGACATGTAACCCCTAAAAAAATCTATAGTTACTAATATATTATTTATTATCCAAAAATTATTAATTATTTTATATTCTACATGTACTACCAAATCAACTCAAAATGCAATCCTAATATTAATCATTAATACAAGGGACCATTGAGAAACTTTAATAAATTTCCGCAGACCTATCCCGTAACACATTTGTGTTCCGGACACTGTAGAAATAAGTGTAGGGCAATCACAGATCTCAAAATCTCTTTCGCGAATACAGAAGTAAGAAAACTCTAACTGGAGCTGCATATTACTCGAGTAGATTACCATAAAAATAATTCTGATTATAGCTGAGTGCATCGTTTGAATAATATTGCATTAATCGCAGTTTTTTCCGTGGTGGAAGTAGCCGAACCACATGTGTCATTCTTTTTTTAATGATACATTTGATCAGTCTCGTACAGTTTCCCTTGGCAGCTTTGACTTGACAACACCCCTCCATTGCATACCGAGCACGATTTCCGGCGGAATCGTCATTAATTTTTTTTCTGCATTTCAGCGGTTTTCTTGGGGGTCTTCATTTAATTAACTAATTATTTCACGTCCACATTTTGTTGAGTACGGAACTTTTTTCCCCACTACTAAGCTTTTACCCACAAAATTTTTTGCTGACTCCAAGCATGAAGTATTTACTATTTTACCAATATTTTTTCTTAATAAAAAAAAAACATTTTAAGGTCAGTCTTTTTAAATGTTAACAAATGCATTTTTTTTACACAAAATGTATTCGGTAAAGTACGACATAAGGAACACACATATACACATTGAAAAATTCATCTTATACTCATTGTTTGTGTATTGCAAAGCACTGTTGCCCTGTGAGTCCTGATTTCCGTGGGTAATCAGTATAATGCTTAAAATACTGTTTGTACTTCGAACATAATTTTCTGTATCCTGATACACATCTTAGAAATACTTGTCATTTAGGCATAGTGTAGCTCCTCCAGTTCGAGACCTGAAACCATAGAATTATTAATTTTCTATCGGACTTGCATAAAAAATGAGGTAATTTTTTCCAGTGTTTGATAAATATTATAGGAATTTATATTAAAGGAGAGACGGAAGTTTTATGGAACGGATATAGGAATCAGTGTGAGATAATATGTTTGTAAATCGATTGATGGCCCTGAGCTTTTGAAGCCTTATTAGCGCAGTTCGTGCAATGTTTAGTATTAATGCACAACTCGTACAAATTTTTAAGCAATCTGTAACTGTTAGGTATTGCGTAGGAACCTGTGTTCGAAGACCGAAACTATTAAAACAATATTAATTTTCTCTTGGTTTTAGAAAAATATCGGACGGCATTTTCCGAGTGATGGGATCAAGTATATATAGATCCGCATTTATTGACAAAAAATGACAATTAACGTTCAGACATTGGGAAGTTAACATTGATTTGGAAGCATTCTCTAACTATACAGTGATAATGAATTGCGAATACGAAGGTCTGTCTATGACCTCGACGACCATAGAGCCACGACGTGCACCATCGCTAACTAACAAGGCTTGTAATATTTCACACTTGAAACAAATTCTAGCATAAATATTTATTATGTCGATCACACCTGTATACAGATATATAAAATGTAAAAAAAAACCATATAGTAAAATTTTTTTATGTTTAACCCCTTACACCAAAGTCAATTTCGTAATAATCTACAGGGAAAAGGAAACCTCACATGCAAGTTACCACGGGGAAAAATTTGCTTTAATTCGTAAATAATGTATATTTTAGTTAGCCCGGGTAGCACCCTATCAGACGAGTTGAAAAAACTT
Source organism: Dryococelus australis (assembly GCA_029891345.1). Classification (NCBI taxonomy): domain Eukaryota; kingdom Metazoa; phylum Arthropoda; class Insecta; order Phasmatodea; family Phasmatidae; genus Dryococelus; species Dryococelus australis. The sequence goes on along the minus strand of CM056998.1, from coordinate 113,662,128 downwards.
CTGACCGACTCGATGACATATAACTTATCATCGCTGCCCTATCCAAAAATAGTTTTTTTTTAATGTGAAAATATATTTCATCCTTGTGTTATCTTCGCTCAGCTTGAACTCATGGTCACACACAAAGTAGAAAACTAACTCAACCATTCAGACCAACCATTCACAAGACTGACCCATTGACTCATTGGCTCATTGTATCTTGGACTCATTGACTATTTGACTAATTGATTCTTTGACTCAAAATGACTCAGAAATAACCCATTGTGGTGCTGATTATGGTGGTGGTGGTGTAGTAACTGGAGGATGAGTCATTGGAGGTGGAGTCACTACTAGCATAACTGCTGCTAGAGTCCATACTATACGTTTCTGGATCCATAGTGTATGAACAAATATATCTGCATTATTTATATAGTACAGCTTGAATTGATGTGAATGTTTTTGGCGGAAATCTAGCTTCTCGGAGCAGTTTTTGCCTATAATAAGGACAGAGTTCATTCACACACACCCTATAGTTTTCAGATCAGTCCAGGATGGTTCATGGTTGTTCACAGCATTGTGCAGGTCCCCTGGTACACGATTCAGCATATCGTAGTGGCACTTTGGATGCTTCTTTAAACAGATTGTAATGTGTCAAGGAACTTTTAATTATTGTCCTCGACAGTAAATGCTCGCTTAGAGGATCATCGTCTAACATCTTGTTCACTTTGCTTAGAATTCGATTTTGCATTTCATGTAGTGTGCGTAGAAAAATATGCATATATGGCCTGCAAAGGTTAACTGTACATTCGTTGCTATTACAGTTTCAGGTTTTTATACATTCTGGCATGGCTATTGTGTTCCATAAGAAGTAAATATGCATATAATTTGCACATTGCTCAACACGTGTTACCAGGGGATCGTCCACACAATATTCCACACTCTTGTAGCCCGGATGCAACCACCAGTAGTCTTCCTCTGTATCAAACATGGCTGATTGTCGACCGAAAACTGGATGAAACCCAATGCTTAGAGTATGAGTGCAGCATACATATCGCTGGGAAGTGGGGTGCACATAATCTCCCAAGTTATTCTGCCATTGTTCAAAATTGTGGTGTGACATTCTCCATTGCAATGCTCGGACCACCAAGTAATCTTGTAGCTGCCTGGTCTTCTAAGTTGATATACAATTTTGCTATGACCCCAAAGTCAACGTATGGATTCTTCTTTTGTTTGACTTATCAGTTCACTGGTAGTACAGGGTAGTTTCGAGTCTGGCCGGAGGTGGTACACTGGGCAGGTAATAAAGTAGCATGGTACTGGAACCAAGCTGAAAAAAATCTTCTTCATTCATGCTGACCCAATGGTCAAATCCATTGCTCGTGAAGCCTGCTGACTCATTGTCGTTAGTTAACTCCAGTTACCAGACACCATGTAGGTGCATACCTGTAAAAATGCTAACATAGCTCTTTCCATGCAAGAACAGATATTTGTTTTTAAACTTTGTCAAGGTCAGTTGCCCTGCCTGTCCACGAACGTGATGTCTTAGTGCCTGCATGCTATTGGCCAGCTGCAGTCATGTGGCAACACGGTGATTGGCAGACCAGTGTCCGAACACTGTATTAATGGTGTAATAATATTGGTTCAAAGTCAGTATGACGTAATAGGGCTTGCATACCTGTACATTATAATCAGTATTGAGGTCACCTAAGAGGCTTAGTTTGGAAATGGCTGCTGTGAAAGGTAGGTCGTCTCGGATAGCTTCTACATTTGATATCATATTCAGTATCTGTGATGTCTTCGGTCATTCCAGAGCAAATGGGATCTACAGCAGTGTCATGGACTTCTTCGGGAGTGGTACCAGCAGGGCTATCAACTTCTTCAGGCATGGTGCCGACAGCACCATCGACCTCTTCGGATGGGCTGCCTACAGTAGAACCGCTGTCTTCTACTATGGGCTTAGTACCAATGCCCCCATCCAATTCGTCGAATGGGTCACCTAGAGCAGTGCTGCAATCGATGACTTCGCCAAGGCTCCGTTGCTGTTACTGTGCCAGGTCTTTCAGTAAAAGTTGTACTGCTCTTTGACATGAGAGAACAGCCCGTACAAAAGGACCTTTTTAGCGCTATGGAGAATTACGACATTGGTCCAATGCAGTTTGGGCAAGGCAATACATTGAAAGAACATACCAAGATATGCAAGGATTCGTCTATTGAGAGCTAGCAAGTGTTTCAGGCAATACCGCCCGCTGCACTGTTGAGTACCGATTCAACAGGCGATAATGATGAGAAAGCTAATGCTAAAGACGGAATGAGCGACTTATAGCGGGCAGTAGAGTCAGTATGTGGGGAATGTACTCTTGCAAGACGTTCACGTGAATCTGACGAACTTGAAAATAAACAGTCGTTGGCTCTAAATACTTACGAACACACAACTCCTACAAAGGAAAGCAAATTCGATATAGAATACAAAACGGGAAGTGAAGAGGACCATGAATACAGTGATAGTTTTGAAGACGATGATGATTCTTTCATTGCATTGACACACCCCTCTAACGAGTTTCCTTCGATAAGTGGTGCAAAGAAGGCCGAAGGCGTCAAGAATGCTCGCTCATACGCTGCAACGAGTGACACGAAGAAGGCGACATATGCTGACAATACTTACTACGTATTTCCCGAAGACCCGAATGGACTAGATAGACTCAGAATTTTGATCGCTAAGCAAAGATGTGGTAATTACTCGAACATGGAAGATGTATGTTTGATCATTAGAGAACTTAAGGAAAGGGTCTACATACGATGATGTGATGGTCTGCTATCTTCTGAAAATGTAAGTACAAAATAATTATAAATTATTATTATAAAATAATAGTTTTTCTTTATTTTTTGTGTCTTATCATTTATCCCTCACAACTTTAAAGTACTTCTATGGGCACTCGACTACTAATGTACAGATATGCCTATGGGATATTCGTTAAATTATATAAGTATACAATATGCATACAAAATATTAATACCGTCGACATGTACAAATTTTGTAAACAGTTGGTGAATAGTTTTTTTTTTTTATGTATAGATAGAGGAAGAAGGCAAACCCATGAATTGATGGAAATATTGCGAAAGATTGCGAAAGAATGATGGAAATATTGTCAAAGATTGCGAATGATTTTGAAAGATTGATGGAAAGATTGTGATTGTGGTGCTGATGTTTGGGCATGTCAAATTTTCTTAAGTGGCTGAAATAATGCTAGACGTGTAGGACATATGTGTGGTTAGGATAAGTGTAATATTTATCTGGACTATGGTAGGTAGGTAGGTGAGGTTTTTTGAGGCCTTAGTAGGTTAAGTTATGTTAATTTTACAGATGGTAAAAATGTTTGTCTTGGGGGTTGGTCTGGACTATAAATGTGCTTGGTATGGTTTGGTGATATTTTATCCAGTATATCTGTCTTGCGATTGTTGGTGTATGTCGAATGGTGTGGACAGCATGTGTGTGTAGGTGAGTCCTGTAATGCTAAGACATGCTTGCTGGCCCGCTCAGAAAAGGGGTGGAGGTGGGTACACTGTGCCCCGGGCACCACATCGTGAGGGGCCCCACAATGTGTAAATTTAAAAAAATATCCATATTCTTAATGTTAATCTACCCTTGTGATCAAACATTGTGACAATCAGTGTTTTCTGACTGACTTAACCATGCCAGACCATTCAGTACAAGCCCAGTGGCAAGCAATCACTTGAGGGGGTAGGGTGTACCATAAAGCAACCCTCATTGGCAATTAGTACTAGCGCTGAGTTTTCTTCCAGAGAGTCAGTGTAACGCGACGTGAGGTCGGTACAACAAGGCGGCGTCATAATGCAGATCATGTGCTCCGATCGCGTGTCATATTTGTTCGTGAAGTTGGAAAAGACACCAATAGGGAATCATAAATGTGGAAGTATATTTTGCGCTATCAGTAATTCGCATTTTTATCTAATGCTCTTGCATTTAGTTATCACATCCTAAACGTCCTGTTGATTAATATACAGCCAATTTCATGTATGTATTTTGGTACTGATTGGGCTGATTGCGGTTAATTTCTTATTTTCAAATTAATTGAAATATGTAGCTTGGAAAATAACGGCGTATTATTAAACAGAGCTGTATGGGATGATAATAACTGGTTGATTTCTTCAGTGTTCTAGGAAATTTTTTTTATTTTGCGAATGTTTACTCTGTATTGTTATATTTTTATTTTTCTACGAAAGGAAGAGTAATAACTAATATACCGACTTACATATTTAGGATAAGCCTACACTTCCTCACATAATCTGTATTCAATAGTTCCTAGTTTTTAAATATATATTTTTATAATGTGCACCTACTAATAATGAATAAAAAAATGCTGTCTAATATTTCGGCATTGAAAATGCATAGTTTTTCGTGTAATTTATTCAAATCACACCTATAGATAGAGTGCACAGTAATATGTTATGCTGTGTTTCAGGGGAAATTTTGTTTTATCCTTTCATCCATTGTCGGGTGTTTATTATTGTCTCGTTAATTTTATTGAGCTAGCTTAAAAGCCTTGTTTTTGCTCTAAAAAAAAAAAAGAATTTTGAGTTAATTCTATGAACTTCTTTAAAAAATGCTTGTAATTTCCACTTGTGGGTTTATATTTTTTAAATTATGGCTTAAGAATTATGTATTAATAGTTTATCATGCAAACGGAACCGCCTATTTTCTATTTACAAATCATAATTCACATGATAGTTTTTTTATTGTAGCCAACGAATAACTTATAGCCTCTCGTGAAGTCCTTTTTACATTTTGGTAGTAATGAATCACATCATCACATAATAAAACCAGCATTTAGGCTTAGGCTTATCCTTATTTAAGGAGGATATTTTCTAGCACAGACTCTTATCGTTGTTAATTTAACTCACAAATATGATCATAAATATTATCACAAATTTGTCCCATTATTATATTAATGCAGCTTTCCACCAACACCACATACATACTGTGATGTTCTGCGTGATACCCTCCTCAGAAGATTTAAAATAATACAAATCCTTGTAACTATTCAGGAAAAGCCAACAACGCACACAGCGGCATGACTAGAAACTTGCCGCCACTGATCTTTCATATGGCCCCGGAACGTCTGTCATGAGACTAGGAACCGAGGTTCGGGTAACTTGTAAGTACATTCGCAAATATAGTTGTCACCCGGAAGACTTGGGTCGAATCGTTGGGTTGCTATTTTAGTAAATTTACCTGTCTGTATTATCGGCGAGGGAGTGAAGCTCTCCACCATTCTCCCGACTGGTGTGTTATAGTATCGTAGAAATTTGCATGACTTTGGAAATCTTTCATAAGAGCCACATGCAGCATTTTTATTAACTTTTATTTATATGTTACCGATATATAGTATTATTTTGTGGATAAGCACTACAATCCGTAAAAACAGAAATACGTAACTCTAAATATAATTTATAAGCCAAATACTTATAACTCATTTCTGCGTTAGTGTATGTATGTATGTGTACACATATTGTAGTGCCATAACATTGATTCCAAATTTGAGTCCGGCAAAGTTACCTTACACTTCTCCGAAGTCTAGCTTTCCAGCTACGGACAGCTTCATAGAAATAAGTGCTAATCCTTGCACTGTTTTTTTTTTACCCATAGTGCTTCTTAGACATAGGTTTTTCACGGTTAATTGAGCTCTCTTGAAGGACCTGCTTTTTGTGCTCATTTTGTGTTCTTCTGCCGTATGTAAAATTTACATTCCCATGGGCCTTATGGCTTTATTTGTGCATGAGATTATTGTTGCCTTTTTATCATATCCAATACGCGAAAAAATCACATTAATCCGACAGAAAATTTCGGGGTCACTTAATCATTCGTCTTGAAAGAATTCTTCGTACTGACGCGGCACTTTTCTATGTGATTACGAAGAAGTTCAATCTAAATGTATCAGCATATTTCATATTATGTTTGCAACGTGCAAGCACGAATCAATAGGCAGGTGGACAGGTGGAGTTGATGAGTTACCAGCGTAGATTGAATATAGTTACAAGTTTTTAACATTTTTTATCATGCTGCTCGTGGACCTTGACCACAGTCACGTCAGACTTCATAAGTAGAGACGTTCCGGCATAGGAAGGCAAATATTTAATATAATCTCGCAAATTACCATGCGAAACCACTAATATTACTTTATGGTATACATATTATTCACTACCATACATAAGTAAAAAAAAAACTTGATGGCAAAAATTTGATGTTGCATTTATATAATTGTAGAACTGAATACATGTGTGTCTAATCTCACTAATGGTAATATCATTTTCTTTAAGAAAAGGCAAAATATACTACGACCTGGTAGGTCCCTTCATGTTGTGGGCACGCGGACATTTGCTGGTCCAACCTTCCTTTAGTTACACCTCTAAAATCACACGACCAAATAAGGTATATTATGAATGAGCAAATTGAACCAGTTTAGGTTCTTTTTTTTTACACGCCATATGTCGTAATTTAAAGCATAATTTTTCGATTGTAAACTCTTCCTGTGTTCTAGAAGGTTTTGCATAACAATCGTATGCACTTCTCTCTACGCACTTACCATTGTCACGAGTACTTATGTTAATACAAGATTTATAAATTTAAGTAAACTGGTAATATCTTTGTTCCTTCTGTCCGAAATTACAATATCGAGCAACTTAATTTTTTTTTTTCATTTTAAGATACAAGTAATAAATCCTGGCGTAAGTAAATAACAATTTATCTTAAGTTCTCTGCTCCCCTACAGCAGCTCTAAGTGTAACAAAATTATTTACACAATTATGCCGTGTTGTATCAAAATATTTTTCATACAGATCTTGTGAAATGAGCAAGTATCTGACGAATTTTTTTTCAATATTAGTATTATAAGATGTTTACAACAATTGCCATTGCAGTTCAGATGGAAAAAGGCAGAAGACACAAATTGTTTAACTAAGATTTGAATATTTTAGTATGTATGACAATATTTATGCACAAATATTGTATTGTAGCTAAAGAGGTTTAAATAAACCTGGGGGTTGTTAGTTAAAAGGAAAAAAAATCTGTGCCGGAAGTTTTAATAACTGTGGGGACTCCTAATGCATGCATGCAGTTAATTTTGTCATGCTGAATGACAGAGCAGATGTGTACATAATTGATTCAGCGGAGTTTTATTAACAGATGGTCAAAATTTGTCACAAAATAGTTAGACTTAGTACGCTGTGTCGCACCTCTGAAAACTATTCAAAACAACATTTTAATTATATAGCGAGCTGGCGAGAGAGCCTCCCAGCTCTGTCTCAACCCAAGATACTCGGAATTCTGTGTCATTTCCATGCTATACGACAGTCATCTGCATTTTAGGTATTGTAAATAGACGCATACTTCAAATATAAGAGCAAACGCCTGTCGCAGAATTCGAAGTCTGTTATATTGCGATATACATCACAATATTTACTAACCATATCTTAACCACTGCTTTCTTGTATTTTGCTGAGTCCCTTATTTCCCAACACATGTGGCTGTTATCCATCACACTTTTAAGAAAACACAGATGTTTTTGAATTTCCTTACAAATTCATGGGAAAGTGTTGAATTACTTGGCCTGAGGAGCAGTGAGTGAGTGAAGAGATTTGGGCGGTTCTTAACATTGAGGTCTTAAGAGCCGGTATGAGTGAAGCTAGGGGAGTATGGAGCTGCGCCGGAATGCAAGGGCGGGGGAAACGGAAGATCCCCGAGAAAACCCTCTGACCAACGGCATTACCTGTTACGATTCCTACATGCGAAAATCCGAGAGCGACCCCGCCGGGAATCTAAATCGGTTCGCCCTAGGTGGGAGGCAAGTAGTCTACCCACTAAACCACCGCGGCCCCCCTGAGGAGGAAATTAGGGGGTGGGGTTGGCTAGGAGGTGGGGGCCCAAACTCTCTTATTTGCCCCAGGCCCCGAGGAACTTCTGGGCGGCCCTGCATGCTTGAGTTATAGTAGGAGGTATGGGTGGTCAGTTAATTTGGCTGGTGTCAGTCGGCATGGTGGATGAAATGAGAATTTGATTGTGTCACTGGTATGGGCTGTATGTTTTGTTTTGTATTGTCTGTACGGACGAATGGTTGAGATATGCTAGAGTTATAGTGGGTGGTATGGTTGGTAAGTGGTGTTGGTTGATAGAACAAGTAGAATGGGTGTTAGGTTTTGGGCTGGCCTCATCTGTACAGCTGTCGACCAGTAGAGCAGAAAGTATGAGCAGGAAGTAAATTTTTGTAAGGTCAGTGTGGACTGAATGGTTGAGGTATTCTTGAGTTATAGTAAGATGTATGAACAATGAGTATATTTCGTCTGATGTTGGTTGGTAGAGCAGATGGCATGCGTGAGTTAAAGTGGATGGAACATTGAATGTTAAGGAACCTGCTTGTGAGTACTTGTGAGTATATAAGCAGCCAGGTTCCAGTTAGGAAGCTTTAACTGACAGTAGCAGGTGTGAAACTTTGTCTTAAAGAAGAATATATGACCAAGGGTTTTGGTTGGATGCTTGCTAGCATATAAGCAGATTATATTCACTACATGAAATTGAACATGCTGCTGTAAAGACACTACATGAATGGCGTGGGAAATTTAAGGATTCTATTTTTATGTTTGAGGTCTGAAGTATGTAAATATATATGTATAAATAAAAAAAAGTCTTTAATTTCTCGCTGGTGCTGTACCGTGCCTACTTCCCTTGTTTTAGAGAATATGTTGGAGGTTAGTTTAGTCACATAAACATACATTTAAAAAAAGCTGAGTAGCATACTTTTATTCCTACAAAACCATCGAGATAATGAATAATTAACAGATTCTGACATTGTGTAATAATTAGACTTCAAGAGAGGAAACCTGAAACGAAGTTGAGAGAATTTTTTGCATTGTTCCGCTGTACTCTATGTACAATTTCAGTATGTCTTTTAAAAATGTAAAATTAAATAAATTTCAAAATCGAATAATAAATACAGATTTTTTTACTTGACATGCCCCAATGCCTATGAAAATTATATGGTTACGAGAAACAAATGCAGGGGGCAAATTTAACGTCAACAGGTAGGTAGCTGTGTTCATGTTTGAGTGTTTTTGTTGTAATATATTTTAATAAATTTTTAAACCATTTAAATGTATAATTCTGTTTCTTATTTTAATCATCTGTCATGACCAGTGTGTTATAAACGGTTTTGGTTTATTTCTAAGGTATGCCTTGTTATGAAATATTTTTAAATACTAAAAATATGATTATAGCTATATAAAAATCTAATATATATATATATGCAAAAACCTGAATGATAAAAATACTTAAAATGCGAAACTTAAAAATATATTTTAAAAAATACTTATTGCTGAAGTAGTAAAAAAATGATAATATAACACGAAAATAAAAAAAATAAAAATAAGTTTGGGGTAGTCAAAAATATACATAATTTAAAAATGTAACAAAAAATAATTTAAAATATATTCAAAATAAATACTTAAATTGTAAAACTTAAAAGATATATTTACTGAAAAAAGTCTTAGTCTGCAACTGTCAAATAAATCATTGATATACTTTATCAAATAATCAAGACAAGATATTTATTCGTCCACATCCACGTGCTATATACTTCTTATAAACTCTTGTCCCAGTACATGCCCCAATATCCGAGTGGTATAAGGCATCAGGATGCCGAGTTCGGCAGTTCGATTCCGCCCTCCAGACGGCATTTTGATCTCTAAAATATGCAGCTCCCCTCACAGAAAACTCCATAAACAAATATGACATTGGAGTTACAGCAGCGCTCCTAGCAGCCAACTCTAGAACCAACATGATAGTTGAACAAGAGCAACACCAGTGCCCCTAGCAGCCAACTCTAGAACCAAGATGGCAGAAGAACCAAAGTGAGTAATCAGTAGAATGAGAGCGACACCAGCACCCCTAGCAACAGAGCAACAGCCGATGTAAATAAAAGAAGGCAAGGAGGCAGTCAAACGAATGAAAGTAGTTAGGAAACAAGAGAGAAAGGAAAGAAATGAAGAAATCAAGGAGAGAGAAAGGAAAGACAGGAAGATAGAAGGAAAGGAGAGACAAAGAAAGAGAGAAAAAGAGAAAGGAAAAAAAAGTGAGAGATCTCGGAGAAAATCCTCGGAATGATAGAGCCGGAAATAACAATTTGTAATGATAGAGCATGAAGTGCAAAAACAAAATGGTTGTACGAATATGGCGGCATATTTGCTACAAAGATAGCGGAATCAAATATGGTAGCCACATGACCGGATTGACAGAGCATGAAGTCTGGAATACAAGATGGCAGCTGAGCCACTGCCTGGATCCCTGTCTGCACCAAAGGGAATTGAACCCTATTACTAGGGCCATTTGAAAATAAAATTAAAAAAAAAGAACTTTTTGCAGTATTTCTTGAATAGTTCAACTAATTTTCATCAAATTTTCGCACGCCATAAATGATACAGAAGGCCATGTAGACTTAAATGATTTAAGTGTATTAAACAATGATGTTCAAAATGGTAGCTTCATAAATAATTTACATAATTCTTCAGCATATATTAAAGAATTTAACCAAAATCTACTAAACTTTGTATGTTTACCTATTATATTTAAAATATTGTATACAGAGCCTCTTTTTTTTGGCAATTTTGTAGGATAGCACCAAATTATAAAATATATATTTTTTATGCCATATCTCAGGTATCAACCGATTTCCAAAAAATTCTTCACTAAAATAGCGCTACGATAGACCGTGTAAACTTTGATGCTTTAAGTGGCTTAATCATTTATTTTCAAAATGCCGCACCTGTAAATATGTTACGTTAGAAAACCCTATCATTTGAAACATTAGGCTGACTAAATCAGAAGTTGGCGCTCTAAATCCGACGTCCGTAATGCAGATAATTGCACGCTACCTTATGGTACGAGATTTTCTGGATTCGAGTCCTGGGTAAGGCATCTGAGTATTTGTGTCTCACTACATCTGCATTTGTTTACGGTTTCATCTCTAACGATATTGCTTTCAACGAGACGTCCTACCTACCAACTCAGCTTTAAGAGCTTATTTAAAAATGAATTGCACCCATGTAGAGGAAAGTAGACTCATTAGTTATAACAGTAACTTCTTGAATATTATATATGGTTCCTGAGCTCAGTTAGGGAAGATCGGGAGTTATTTTTTTTTTATATCACAGGATTTGCAAGTCTACATAAACATACAAAACCCGAGACAAAATCGGCGTCTGATGTACTGTTTCCTTTGAACGAATTGTCGAGCATATTCTTCGATCAGAATGTTGTCAAGGATGTCAACATTAACATGTTCGGTTTATTTGTAAATCAACTAATAGTTTAAGAATTAATAGAAGGTTACTTTCAGAAAGGCGGCTTAAAATGTCTCACATACAACTGAAGCATGAAGAGAATTGTCATTTCGAGTAATTTCTAAATATCTGTGGCCATGAAGATCATCAGGTGTAACGACCTGATTACTGAATGTTAAACATTTCTGAAAGGCCATTAAAACAATAATATCCGTGAATAATAATGACACTTTCAGAGATTCTATACACTTGGAAGATTCTCTTACTGTAGATATCACATCAGCGTATAAATTCGCAAATTTTCTCTCTCGTAACAACATTGCTTGGATGATGAAGAGAGCTATTTTCAGCATTTACTACAAGCAAACATAGTGTTAAATCATACACTGTATGTGCATGTCAGTTACCAAACGGTACCAATAAACAATATTATAATTTGGAATAACAATAATTTTGCAAACGACGAATATAATTAGGAAACATCAACAGCCGGTCGACTACAGATAAAAATATTCTTGCGTTAACTTATAAGAATCACGTTATCCAAGCATATTCACATTTTTGACGTGTATACTCCTTTAAATTTGCCACCATAGTGGGAGGCAATCCAGAAAATCCGATGATAACAAAATCGGGGGATACAGTTTGGCATTGCACCTCCGAATCTATCATCTACATTCAAAATTCAATTACACCACTCGATTGCCAAAGGATAAAAGAATATGTTACGTTGAGTGAGGACTGCGAAGCATCGCGCGGCGAGTGGAAAAAAAAGGTGGTGGAGGGGGGAGGGGGCTCAAAGTTGAGTTCGTTTCGCCGCGTCTCATACTTCCGCGTAGAATAATTTTTGACTAGGGGAAGCTACGATGCTCGTTTGAGTTTCAATCGACAGCTCTCGACAAGATCAATCGATTGCGTGTATAAAAATATTTGTTTGTCGTGGTTATTGTGAAATTGTTTGAGTTTAATGTAAAAAATTAAGAAAACTTAATACGATGTTGGGCTGTACTCGTCAAAAAGCCAAGTCGAAATACAGAAATCGTATACGGTTAGAAAGATCATCTCAAAAGAAATCCAGCGAAACCCATCAAACCCCCATATGATCGAGTGAAGCGGTGCTGAGAACGTAAAATAAACATCAAGGCGTCCGAGCACGTCAACGTAAACGTATTCACGCAAAACAAACGGCCGTGTCGCCAACACAGCCAAACCCAATTTTATTAGTTAGTACGCTTTGTTCTAATTATAGAGATCCCGGGTTCGATACCGAGTAGCATCGGAAATATTTATGATCGGAAAATATCCCGCCCGATCTCTAGAATGAGTTAGTAGGGTCTAACATTGGAAAACAAAGATAAGTGACACCGTTAAATGTAATGGATGCTTTAAAGTGTTTCACTGTGCATGTAGGTATTCTTGACACAATGTAAAATATATACAAAAGGAATTTTTTTTCTCCTTCACAATGCACATATAGCACGTCATGATCTATAAATAAAGGCACAATATTTTAATGTTTTACTTATTTTATACTCTTTCTTGTGGCAACAGAAAGTAAAAACGTAGGTTTCAAAATCACGGATTATGGCAGGTGCTCTGATGCTACGCATATTTCGTGTAAAATTGCACATCCCTTTTCTTCATAAAGCAAGTCAAATATACAACATAAGATTTAATTTCTTAAATAAAGTTATATAAATCTTACCTTAAACATGACAGATCCATTGTGAACATGTTATTTGTTATTAGTCATACATCTGGTTTTATTTAACACACGCAACTTGCGACCTTTCTTGTCTCGCACAAAACAGAGGCTGTGTGATGTGACATCCGCGGGCAAGGGGTTCTTTGAACTGCGTGAACACAAAGCTAGATCATCTGTCTCCAGGATTATGCTGCCTTGATATGATTTCCTGCTGCCGACTACAACACGTAATTGCTTCTCTAGTGTTGGGGAAAATTGGGTTCGCGTCGTGGGCAACTATATATAGACTTATGGCTATCGCAAATGCTGCTGTTTGTTTTATGTTACGCAATGAGTTTTACTGCTTAAAATTATACACTAAGTGTGAATAAACTACCCCGTAGGGTGTCTGTGATATCGCAGACATATAAATTACCTTATAATTTGCATGTATTTGAGAATAGAGGGGGAAGTTGTCTCCTTGCCACCCTACATCTAATATAGCTACACTACTGTAGAGTAAGGTGATTCATTCGATTCTGTGATAGGTTAAAGAGCGGCGATCGTAAAGAAAAAGACGTATTCGACGTGCTCGTCGATCGACATAACTGATTATCATAACTCACGCAATCAGATTATTACCGAGGGCATGAGTATATGCAAGACATTTGCGGAAATTGCTAATTAAAGTTCATTAACGTGAAAACTGAAATAAATTTCTTCAGTCATTTTTTGAAGGAAATGTCTCCGAAATATATGAACATGTAAAATTGTATGGAATATAATATGGCATAGGTAAATTGGATATAAGAACTTAAGGCGCTCGAAAAGACGAATAAGTGACCATTAGGGAAGCAATGAAAACATGGCCGAGTCAAGTGCTGGAAGACGTTACGACGAGAGAGTGCAGGGCTGAATACTGCGTGGGAGGAACAAGTGGTCCAGATGAGTGGAGGCTGTTTGAGCATCGATCATTCCTGAAGGGATGAGATAAAAACCACTAATTATTCCGCCGTGGGCTTTAAAAGTAGGACAGTGTGGTACATACGTCTGCACTGAATACACCTGTCCCTTCTCAGCATGCACAGCCAAGTTTTGAAGGCCCATGATGCATAAATAATGTTATACAAGCCGTATTTATTACGACTGGGATGAGTAGTTAGTTTTGCTTGTGTAGCAAATACTCTCAGGCAGACTGGAGTGTTAGTATCTCGACCGTGGCCATCAGAATGCTAGAAACCCCAAGCAGCGTGGGTTTGTTATTCTTACGAACGATTGCAGAAATCGGAAATATCACCTATAGTCCATTAACGGTTACTTCAAATTTTTCTGAAGCCCTGCTAAAGTTCTGCTTCCAGGATATTCTTCCATCTCGTGCAAACAAAGGTAACCGAGTCTAGAAAATTTCATCAGTGGGGCAACGCAGCGCCTTCGTGTGCACTCAGTACAATGCATTTTTTATGAGAACTGTTTCGTACAAGGTATTACCAACACGCCTATATTCTCATGATTTATGTCATATTAATTATAAATCAAATAATATAACTGATAGCTAAAATATAAACGCAATTCAAATTTAACCAAATATATGGCAGTTTTATATCAACCAAAAAGTAAAACGCTTACGATACATGGCGTATTTAATAAACAACCAAGCACGTCATACATGGGGTGGTTTTTCGAAGGTTTAATTCAAAAAGTGCGGAGAAACCGAGAATAGACTATATTCACATAGTTCCAAGCTTGACCATAAAGTAGTTTACGATCGCGGCGCCTTTTTAACTGAATTGCAATTTATTTGACAACGTGCTATGACATTAAACTAGTAAAAAAAAAAAAAAGCTTAAAATTGTTTGACCGAGTGACGTAAAACCATTTCAAAGGATGCAAAGTTTTCCCACTGTGGCAGCAGTTAATGAGCACACGTAGATCGTGATGTGTGAAGAGAACTAAGAAGCCTGATAACTATAGGCTATTCGCGTTAAAGTGAGCACTTTTGAAATCCCTCTAATTTGGGATAATAGTCATTAAAAACATTTTATTTCAGCCTTACACGTTAACTTCCGAGTTATGTGGAATCTACACGCTGCGTTTATTACTTACATGGCAGAATGCATTTAAAAAGGTGGTTAAGGTTAAAAAAATTGCCGAAAAAAAACTAACCAGGGCCTCAAAAGTGCTCACTTTACCGTGGACAGCGTATAGGGGCAGGTGTTTTTCGCAAAAAGATTTCAAGACCAGTTGTACTCCAAAACACTTTTGTTCATACGCACTTTCGTGGTTGGATGATTTTAAATGTCGCGTCCCTCAGGTGT
This sequence comes from Dryococelus australis, assembly GCA_029891345.1. Taxonomy (NCBI): domain Eukaryota; kingdom Metazoa; phylum Arthropoda; class Insecta; order Phasmatodea; family Phasmatidae; genus Dryococelus; species Dryococelus australis. The sequence goes on along the minus strand of CM056998.1, from coordinate 113,646,804 downwards.
CTGCCCGCGAATCACAGACGTTCAGTAACGGAGTTCTTTATTTTGATCGGCTCAGTCAGATAATAACATTTCTTTTCACGTTGAAGAGCGGCCAATAACCAAAGGAAATTATGCTTGTGGACGTGGATTATAGAATGGCCATAAGTATTTTCGCGAAATCACTTGTCCCTACTGATAATTTCGCTGAATTCCTGGGTGTCTGTGTACAGTTTTACCTGGGTAACTCAACGTGCCTACTTGTGGGTGTTAAACTTCTTTAATAAATTCACTTCAGTGAATTTCTCGCAAACAGCTGCCTCTAGGAAAATAACGCAACGTATACTTTTTCGTTAATTTTGAGATTCGCGTTTGTAATAAGTACATTATTTACAACAAACTATAACTCTGCTTCACTAAATTTTAATCAAATAAAGGGTATAAAATCCAATGACAGCTTACACATTTGCAAGTTTTGAAAATATTCATTTAAGTAAAGGTTTTCCAGTCTTAAAGACAAAAATTGTTGTAGAAACCATATTTAATTTCCTATTACACACCAAGTCTTTTAAAATAGGGACAGCAACATGTAGGGTCGTAGCTACCATCCAATTATTGTTAAATGTAAATGGCAATGCCAAAAGGATGTATTTTAATGATGGTTGGTGTGTCACAGACCAGTGACGTCATGACTTTCAACAGAATAGAATGCCGTGATTACAAACGAATAGAATTCTGACTATAGTTTAAAATAGCATTCTCTACAATACTGTTCTGATGTCGTAACAGAGCCTATTGTGCAACCAACAGTAACATATGATAGTGCTAATCATCTGTTCTGCTGCCTTTACAGAGGGGCATGATTGCCCCTGCAAAATTGTATGGTAATCCTAACCAACTATTATTTTGCCTTAACTGAGAGGCCCTAGCAGTACGTATTCATTCTATCCGCCATCTTGTTTCGTCCACTGTAATTATCTTATTGGCTCATAGGATACGCTGAATTTTTATATATTTTTCAGAACTTGAAAAATTCTTTGTGGAGTAGTTGACCTCGAACTTCTGGACCTTATGTTGATAGACAGACACCTTAGACCACTCGGCTCTCGCATCAGTTAGGAATTCTTTTTATGTATTTGTCTCACATTTTCTTACTTTACTTGAATTATGCCATGTTACGTGTCTGCAGACGAATCTCGACGAGACGAATTCACATATGATGTAGCTCATTTATTTAATAAAATGGTTTTTCCTTTTTGTAATATATAACATATATATATATCATATAAGATTGGGTGCCATCTGATACAAAATAATTTTGACGCGTAACGTCTGTGTAAACAGGATTTACTTTCACATAAGATAATTTGTAGTACCAATAAAAATATGGCCTTAGTTATTCAATTATAATGTCCTGTTTGTGTGATATACTTCTCGTAAAAACAAATGGGACGTTTCAGCACTCTTGTCGCTTTTATTGCATTTAACGCCTAACACATCTGTGTCTGTAAACACTTTAGACAGTAGGCTACACATTATATTCACAGATTGCTAACTTTCTGCATTATATAAATATTACTTCGCAATAGCTACATTTTCCTATTTATCGTGTGTATTTTAAACTCTACTAGTAATGTAATCTTTCAAAAATAAGTGGGTTTCTTAAAAGGTCCGAGACCCTGTTGCGAATACCATACTTGTTTGTTAACTCTATATTACTAGTTCTGTAATATTGAACAGAATTAGAGGGTACCTATAACAGTACATGACACTATTCTGATTACCACACTTGTTCTGTACTCTTTAGAAAGAACGAGGTGATGTATACTGAACGTATCTGTTGCGAATACCAAACGGCAATGTTGGGTTTACAATACTATGCTTTGTTATCGTAACACTCCTGTGTGATTGTATTTACTAGTTCCCAATACAGAACACTTTGTTATTGCTACAGGAAAGATGATTCCCACAACAGACTAATGTTTAACAATATTTAGACTATTCTTCCAACAATTAAGATTGTAATACATCACAGAATATTCTGTTGCTAGTACTAAAGTATGGTTGACGCTACCCTAAAAGTCCATTGCAGAATTGTTCTGTAAAATTTTTTTGGCTGATTTCCTTCCGTGCATACTACTTTCGGTGTCCCTTATTAACATTTACATTATTGTTTGCTATAAAACAGTGTTTTATCCACAATTTCAAAGGTGCGTAGCACCTTTAGGAATCACTTAAAAATTATATATTGTCTGAAATGTTTTGCTATATACTCGTAAGGAACTTCATATGATATAACGATGGTATCTAAAAATATTTTTCAAAGAAAAATCAAAGAATTTGGTTCTATATACGGTGCTTAAATTTTGATGGATAAGATGAAAGTCTATTTTTCCATTGGGCTAAATATTTACATAACGATCGCTCTTAGACTGATGGAGTTGGAATGTCAAGCAAGGGCTTAGAAAGCATATTTTCCCAGTGGGGGGTCCATATTTCACTGACTTATTTTAAAGCTACGAGACTCGCGTGTCTTCTATTTCCCCACTCGTTAGCGATGGAAGGAAGATACTTTTTAATATTAGTTATTTTTTAATTTGTTACAGCTCATAACATACTTTTATTGGTTCCAACTACGAACGTCTATTAATATTAGACTGCTGGTAATATTGTTGCACCTGTAGTTAAGACTTTGAAAGTAAGTACTAATTTTCACTCACTTACTGGTGGCATTTGATAAAACGATTTTAAAAAACCAGTGCTTTAGAGTGATATTTCACCAATTTATTTACAAATTGTTAATGCAAATTAAAAATATAATAGTTGGACTATTTAATCACTTAAACTCAAAAACGATTTCTTGGACTGAACTTTAAGAACTCTTAATGTTATGGATTGTTGATTATTTAGATTTTATAAATAAAATTAAAAAAATATACTATATAAAGCCTAACACATAGAGATGCTAATATACATTTTTGACAAGGAAATTTAAGTAGCTATTTTACCAAAAGTATTTTTTCTGACATCACTTCTGTTTATGAACTCAGTGCACAATGATTGAAAGTTTAGTCTGTTCAGTTCCTCTTTATGAACATGACACAAAATTAAGGATTTAAGTTGCTTTTGTGTCATGGTATTTCTCTAGTAAGTTTTCAGTCTTCTAAGTGTATTGAAACTTCTCTCAGCTTCAAAAGATGAAGCAGGGCTCGTCATAACAAGTTTAACAAGTTGTTCAACTTCACTGAAAAGTTATCTCACATGCAATAACAGAAACAAAAAATTACAGTAATGGATTTAACACGGAAAAAAATTAATAAACTTTTAATGCATTGCACTTACCACAGGGGTTAAAGATCAAAGTTATGTAGCAGCTTGCTCAAGAGATGAGAACTTGTGCAGTTTTCTAAATAATGGCACCTGAAGTTTTAAGATCTGAGTCTATTTCGGAGTAACTGTCGACAACTTTCGAAACTTCTCCAGACATTATAATTGTTTCAAGATTCTTGTATTGCTCCATGCTTGATTGCTGAAACCGAACCTCTGTTTGCACTGTTCAAGTGCTTCATAAAACTGATTGCGGAAGTATTTCCTAAAATCTGTTTCCACGTGGTAATTTGCTTCGCTGGAGTATTTCTGAGGTGGTTTTCTAATACGTGGAGTTTTAACAGGCTCCAAGTCCAATTCCTCAACGTACGAGTAACATCGTTCAAATATGTCATCGAACTTTTGCTCCCTCCTAAGATGTTTGAATGCAAATTTTACAGTTTCAGCTGCAGCTAGCGCTCCAGAAACAATTTGTCTGCACATTTGAAGTGCTTTATTTCAAATCTCCAATTGCGAAAATATTTCCACAGCTATGGCCATACAAAAAAAAATGTGTTTCCTTGTCCAAATTTATCCCACAATCCATTGGCTCGTTCGTTGCAATTTTTATTTTCTTCCTAAAACACGGTGGACAGCTCTATAGTGTTCTAAGGTATACCGAACTGGTCCCACACGACAGTGCTTTCTCGTTGGACATAGTGGTTTTATTTGATTAGGAGCCGGGCCATCATTGTTAATTGAAAGTTTGCATAACCCAGCCTTTAATTTCCCACTCTGACTTACTAAAACACCTAGATCATTAACACACTCTAGTGCTGTAGAATTAACAGAAAAACTTCTTGCTACCGAAGCTGCGACAAGATTTAATGCATGAGCAGTGCAGTGAACTTAATGCGCTAATGGTTGCTTCATTTTGACAATGGCTTTTGTTCCATTATACTGCCCAGACATGTTCGCTGCTCCATCGCATGTTTGGCCTCTCAGGTTACTTAAATGGAGTTGTAGCCTACGCAATATATCCAAAATCGTTTTCGCTAGGCTTTCGCCAGTTGTTGACACCATTCCAATAAACTGTTATTGGGGTTGCAAATTTTTGTCCACGTAGCGAATCCGTACTGACTGCTGATCGGCACCTGTTATATCTTGAGTTTCATCAACTATTACAGCATAAGAACCACAGTTATTCACTTCACTGATTATGGACAGCAATATTTATCTTGCAAACATATCTACAATTTCGTTCTGGACATCTGAGCTTGTCCATGTCGTTTTTCTTAGCAACCACGAGTGAAAATCCACATAATATTGTGATTAAATTGAGAGAAGCTGTACATAATTTCTTTCATCTTCATGACCACGCACTGCGATACCTTGCCATGCAAGAAATCTTAAAGCCGTCAACATTTTCAAGAGGCACCTTTGTTATTTCTCTTGCTACATGCGAAGTTTTGGATAAATTTAAGCTTCGATTGGTGGACTGTTCTTTGAATGGCTTATTTGAGTCAATGCAATCATGTGTTCCTTGCATTTTTTATGAACGTCAAATCTTTCAAGGGCTTTTTTTCTAATTTCTAAACCTGCCAACAACAAAGGCATTTTCAGACGAACTCCAGTTTGCAGTGATTTTCAGCATACACTTGATGGCAGAACTGACACAGTACAGCAATTTCTAACACAGCAAAATAAATAATTTCAGTATTCAGAAATATTTACCAAAGCACTTTTAATTAAGTATTAAGGCATGAAACTATTTTCCCTCCATTGTTACCAACCTCACTGGATGCATGCCACTCAGGGAGCCCGTTTAAATATATGCAGGCAGGGGCAGTGACATTTTTCATAGGTTGATTTCAAAAGTCCTACCATTCATGGGGGTCATAATTACTCCAGTGAGGGTCCTCATAACCCCAGTGGGGGTCCGGACCCCCACGACCCCCACGATTTCTACGCCCATGATGCCAAGTGAATACTTTACGTTGTCAGAAATTCTAAACGCTGTTGAGGCACGTGTTTGTATGTTTGTTTATGTTGGAATTCTGCGTAGTTTGAAATGAAAGCGTAATTTGTGACTAGGATAAAAATATTACGTTGTATTCTAAGTAGAAGTTTCCAATATCACGCAACGAAATGTATAGATGTTGAAAATTGTTGCGCGTCATAATACATAGCACTTACTACGAGAACAGTTCACACGTGGTACCGAGCAGATGCAGCACATGTACTTTATCAGTAGCATACATGAGAGTCTGATTGCAAGAGTTGGAACTCCATACGTTGCTTTTAAAACTCGTTGATGAACGCCATGATATTTCATTTTATTAGTATCAATTGTACACTTATAAATCCTCTTCAATTTGGTGTAATGACTTTCATGTTTCCTTCATGAAATAAATTTCTAGTTTCAACCAAGTAAGTAACAGGGTTCGGAATACTTATGGTTGTTCTTAATTGTCATCATGTCGAGGTGACTGTTTCTGCTTTTAATTATATGTTATCTACTTTTTAAGGCTCAATAAAAGTATGTGTCTGCTCTGTGCCTGTAATTTTATCGACATGTGCTAGTGACATACTGCAAACAACACTCTCAATGCTAGTTAACTAGCCTGTAAGCTCTGCGTAAAATAATTTCGACTGACTTTTGTAATCGAAACAGGATCGATTAATTTGACTTCAAAACATTTTTCACGCTCGTTACAAGTAGGTGAATGTCCCAAAACGTTTTTTCGAATGTCTATCGTCTTCTGAGTTTCCTTGACAGCGTGGTGTTGAAAGCCTTTCTGTGTGAGGTCCGAGGTTATGCAAGTGGTAACCACGTTGGCTTCAGATAACCACTGTGTCAGTAAAATGAGTAACTAAAACGCCTAAACATTTTGTGCACACTAGTTCAAAACCATTTAGATAACAAAGTCTCACTTAGTTATTAACACGCACTATAAGAAATGTTTCGCAAATTTACCACATCATATAATGAGCGAGTACGATTGAATGGTCAGTTTTTTTCCACATAGCTACGGTAGCTTTCTTACATTTTTACATGATAGAGTTAAATGCTTAGTGAAATTCCCACCTGTACGTAGTAGAATAACTGTATTTTCAGCGTAATGAATGATAATTGACCATACTACGTATAGGTTAGAAATTTTTATTACAATTTAGGAAGTTTGCAGAAAATAATTTACACCGTGCTTTAGTCGAGAAAAAGTGGAATAGAGAAATTCATAGAGAAGTTTTACACTAACAGCACGTCCATATATTGTTAAACGTCACACCCTGAATCAACATAATATGTACGAATGTAACCAGTAACTTAAAGGCAGCTAGCTGCGCATGCTTAAGTATCCAAAATGTACGTAGAACTTCAATAAAATATATTTATTTAAACTTTAAACGACTTATATAATTGATGTCTGGTTTCGAATAATAGCCTATGTATGAAATTTTTAGCGTGCGAAGTCTATTTTAATTTTAATTTTACTGTTTCTAGAAAGTACTTTTTAAAAATTAAAATGACAAAACACGAGCGTTTTCGCAGTTCTCTCTTGAGGAGAGGGATAGCAGCATTCACAATGTAATATTGTTAAAATAGTTATTTCTGCACTAAGAGAATTATCTCTCTATGAAAATGATATTATTGTGTTTTCTTTTTTTCTGAAAATGTGAGTCTTGTATGTAATAAAAGAATTTGAGAAACTGTGATTTAATAAATGTGAGTTAAGTATTTGAAAAGCAGTGTTTACGAATGTGTGACTGTAGATAACAGAAAACTCCAACAAATATTATGCCATAAAACGTCGAGGCCACTACTGGAGATATTTTAGAGGCCGGGTACTGACGGAAAGGCTGCACAACATGCAACTCAGACACTGAGTTGTGCGTAAAGACTATGCACGAGGTTTGTCGCCGCGCTTGGGTTCGTCTTAACGATCCAGCGATTCTAGGTCTTGGCCACTCAAAATACGTCTTCGTGGATGTAACTCTTAAGAAAATTCACCACAGCTTCTAAAATTCTACAGTGTTAACTTGCAATTTTTGTGGTGGCTTGCTTATTACTTATGCACCAAAATTTTTATAATGGTCAATCAATTTAAAATGTTTCATTTAACGATTATAATGAAAACCTTTTTCAATTTTTATTTTTAGAATATTTTTTATTGTTAATAAAAATAAATTTATAAAAGGGGACGAGCTTAGTTGGCTGCAACGTCGTAGCCTGCTTTGCGAGCGCGGTTCCTTAATCAAAACAAGGCTAGGAAAGAATGTTTCTGACTGTTTAGTGTTACTTATTAGGTTTAAGTTAGTACATAAACCGACCCTGTTAATCATTCTGGCGAAAAGAGGAAGTTTAAATAAGGAGCAAGTTAAACTCGTAAAAATTTGGCCCATTCATTATATTGTCAGGAAGTTTTAAGAAAACTTGCAGTCTCTTAGACAAATATGCAGATAATCCCGTAGTAGATTTTGAGATATAGCAGTTGGAAAATACAGATTCTGTCTCATTTTTAAGTGCTTCGTAATAATTATTGCAATGAGTGAGTTGTCTTGAGATTTGTATCACGTAAAAGTATGAAGTTTGAGTACATTAATTTCAAAAAATAGGATGAGAATGACTGCAGCTCTTTCCTTTAAAAACATTTAATTACTGTACACCACAGAGCATTTCAAAACACAGGACAGCGAGGGCCTTAAGCTACGCATATTTGGGGCCAACCTTTGTAATCCGTGGAGGTCCAGTGTGATTTATTCTGGCTTTTAATTATTCGAGCAGCAACATTTGAAAGTAGAAATTTTTATTATAGCAATACACTACTGGCATTCCATCTGCCGTCTGATGGAAATCAGCGTATTTCGTATGCATGGAATATCGTAACCAAGCAATGTTGTCCAGTAATCGATAAGGTGAATAACCCATAAAAGATAATTGAAGCTTATTTACATTTTTCCCCCAGGAACGAAGATGCTTTAGAGAAAAGATATATCGTCGGTGGGTGTGTGCGATTGCTCATGCGTTGTCCCCAAGACTTTAGAACTTATGTACTGATTCCGACCCAAGCTGGTACTTAAACCTTTCACTCGGAAAGCGGGTTTCCCTAATTTTCTCTTTTTCTTATTCCAGTTGTATGTAATTATTTACATTTTTCCTTCTTCTCGAAGACTACAGGAAGCAGAAGAACAAAATATCTCAAGAAATAACATCACTACAAATAAGCTTTCAGTGTTATATGTTGCAACCTACAATAAATCGTAGTTACTTTTAACTCTAACTGAACTCTACCGTCGTTGTTTATGCATTTATGTAATTGTATTGGGCAGCTACTAATTTAAAAGATGCAATTAGAAAACTTTATGGCAACTGTGGTATTGGATTTGACTGCTTTACTCAGGAAACACGCAACGAAGGCAAAACAGAAAACACCGACAGTTACACAGATGGGAATATTTTCGGTTCCATTTTCTGTGAAGCTTATGTATACATGTTTTCAAGACTTACTAAAATTATATTGCATGGCTCCCGTCAAATATCAGTTGACAAAATTGGTAAGCCATTGCTATTGCGAATTCTCTGTTCCGAGACAACGGGAGAAGTGTACATTGCCTGGCTAAGAGTAGCTGGATTATAACATAACTCACTTTATTAATGCAGTAATCTATTTATGTTGTACTTTATCAGTAATTATCTTACAACAGTTTCTGTAGCACGAAAAATATAATCGACCTGTAAAAAAATGTAATGAATGGATTAAACTGTCATAGCATATTCATCTTCGTTCCGATTCTGCCGAAAGTTGGTTGAGAATTGGCGAATTTTCGAATTACGTGACACAGCAAAGGAAGTTGAAAGGATAACTTCGTTTCCCTAGTCTACACCGAGAAAAATATTTTGACATAAGATTTTGTTTGAGTAGTGTCAATAGATACAAAACAGTCGCCATAGCAAATAATCGTTTAAAGCATATTTTTGTGTCTACGGAAATGCGCAGTTAATTTACATATTTCGTTGTTAAAAGAAAAGCTGTTATTCATATCATCAGATTTCTTTCACGTAACTGTATGTTCGGTAATACAAGCTATACATATTTTGGCGCTTCTGAACAAGCAATTTGCTATCCGAACGACTCCTCCAGGTTAGTTAGACAATGTTATGAAGCTAGAAAATTTTTAATGGAAATATGAGTATTAAGAATTTTTTTTGGGACACTATAACTAACAATAGGCAGAAAGTTGCTGTCGAGATCTCTGATATATAGGCCCCACGTACTGGAGACAAATTACTATGTAGTGAACCACGTTTGCGGACCATACAGTTTATGTGATGATCGAGTATACTTTGTGGTGTGGTAGTATCGTTAGGGCTTATAGCAAAGCCTGGGTTGTACATAGTTTTTTTAAATCCGTATTCCTCGTGTCTATTGTGTACAAAGTAGATAATACGTGATGCGGAGTTATAGGATGTTCACGGTAAAATAAGCACTTTTGAAAGCCATGCTTAAGATTTACTTGTACGCACGTTGTGTATTCTTCCCCCTTATCTAAACTTAACATTTCCATGGACTTCATCACTTTATTAATGCGTCGGTCAAGTGAAACTGGGAAATCATTAGAAAAATAGAAATTTTATAAATCTGCTAATATTTACACACTGAGGGGTTTAAAAATAAAACCAGAAAGCGTAAAAAAATCATTTATACTACCACAAATGGTTACCTAACATTTTTTATTCTCCGTTAACTTAGTTACCATAGTAATCATAGTTACCAAGTTTACCGACGCATGTCACTCAATGCGCCCGTTGAAATATGTATAGCCAGGGGCAGTTACTTTTTTTTCCAAGGTTGATTTCAAAAGTGCTCACTTTATCGTCAACAGACTTCAGCTGGGTGTGACGTGAACTTCAGCACCGGCTGTTATACTCTCGTACTGCTGCAAAATACTAGTACATAAACCCTTGAAACACACTACTCTCTTAGGTGTACTACGTAGTAACTGCCTTTTGTATAGATTAGGATGCTTTCATTATACTGCCAACTGTTACTGAATTAAAAAATAATGTCAGATTGATACTATTTCCATGAATCTTACTGGTCTCAATTACTAAAAGGAAACAAAAATAACAATTAAATAAAAATTATTTCAAAAATTGTATTTAGGCTATCTTAATTGCTATTAGCTGAGTCGTACAGAATATAAAAAGTAATATTTTACCATTCAATCATAAAATTTAAAAAAATTTGCTAGGTGTATTTTCAGCAGTTTAAGATGTATTTGAGGTAAAACTCTTAATTTATTTCACCCTTATCCGAAATTCTCCTCTTCATTGTTTGTCCTGCTCCAGTTTAGAGTTGCAGGAGAAACATATCTATGGCCGTAAACCAGAAAGACGTAACTCCAGAAATATAAATTGGTACTAGTTGTAAATTCATTCTTTTTTGACGATAATGATTTATAGCCAAGACATTTCTGGCTTAATGTATTTGTCTTTAATTTAAGTCAGATATGATAAAATTAATAATCCTATGTAAATGTAATACTGGCAAGGTAATGCGCTCTTTGTTATTTAATAGCATTGCCGATATTATTTTTAAGTCCTTCATACGTTGGCATTATAAAACTAGGTTTTGATACAGACTTCTTAAGTAGAGGGGATATATTTTTACAAATTTAAACTTTAATTTTTAACATTGTACTAAATACTTTTCGGAGATTAATTATAACACTTTTTACGGAAATGACATAACAGGAAATTATATCGACATGGAACTGTCAATTCATTACATAAGTTCCAAACGAGACGTCAATGGTTCATATTTTTCCAAGCTCCATTGTCATTTTCTGACGTATAAATAGTCACCTGTGCTGAGCGCAGTTATATGGGGTGTTTTTACACAAGGCAGGAGTGGTTAGTTGTCACTTCTAGTTAGTTACATGGTGTTCGAACTGATTCTTCGGAATTTTTAACCCTCTTGCCACTAATATAGCAAGACAAAACATCGTGGTAACCAACAAGCAACAATTATTTTTTAACGAAGGGTTATTTTTGTTCACATTTCTTTGATAACTTGATTTTGGCTATCATTTTTTTCGTCATATCTTGATTATATAATATATTCTGGGCAACATATGCATCATGCGGAGTTGTAAAATGTAACTTAAAAATGACCATACAAATATTTTAATGGACTATTCGTTTATGTATATTGTAATATTACTGAATATGGTACAGACTTCTTGAAACATGCAGTACCGCCTACTCGGCACCTATCGTGACATAGGCTAATTTCCGCATGGCGATCAGGGGATTTGGGTAGGAATGGCGACCAGCACGTTGCAGGATTATTAGTTAGTCGGGGGATGGGATGATGTGCAGATCGTGTTCGCCTAGCTTCCGCAGCAGCGATTTTAAGACTTTTGACATAAAATAGGAGTGACCGAATGTCTTCAGCCAAGACGCCTTCGGATTTTCTCAGAGCCATCGGCGTTCTCGACAGTACCATTGACTTTATTTGGCTCTGGGCCAACGGAACCCGAAACACCACTTCAGTTTCGGTAGCAACTATATCATCGACTGAGAGGCCGACATCTCCTACTATAGGCCTATATACACATACTTTTGTTAGGACATCAATGTTGCTATTGTGGTTCGCTGTTTGCTTGTTTCTGCACTGCTCAGTGGCATACAAGACTTGAATGCCGAAAAAACCTACAGCTGCGATTGAGAAATGCGAAATGTGGATATCTGGGTGTTCGGAGCGAAAATATGCTGCATCGTCTCAGGGATTTCCAAGAATCGTGTGTTTCACTGACTGGGACATATTGTATATCATCACGAACAAGTCGTGGTTATGTTCCGTCTGCTACTTCTCCTTGGGTGAGTCACCCATGTATCTGGCAGGGAAACACTGAGAAAAATGTTTTGTTGAATGAAACAAAGTTTGTTCGGAGCAACCAAATTAATTGTTTGTGCAAGGGCAGTGAAACATTTTTTTTGTAACCAAATTTTTTTGTTGTTCTTATTTGGTTGCCCCAAAGTGTAAGGTTTGGTTGCCGCAACTAACGATTTGTTTAGCTCTACAGTTAAATTAAGTTGGAACGCCGACCAAGAATCGAAACTTCATCGTCTGGGCCCGAGCAATCTGTTGATGAAATATGAATGTTTTTTAAATACAAACATTTCAATCACTGAATAACGTGCACAGATAAATATTTCAAGTTTTGCATTTTAATTTTGTTGAACTTGTTTTATTACGAGTGGGGAGAGAACCCAGGGCAAGGCAACATTCTCCGAGTGATGGGGCTTTCCAGCTGTGATCCGTAGGTGCCCGTCATCCCCGGACATGACATGAAATGAGACCCCAGGATGGAGCGGTGCTGGAATGCAAGGGTGGGGGAAACGGGAGTACCCTGTGAAAACCCGCCGGCAAGCGGCATCGTCCAGCACAATTCCCACATACGAAAATCCGAGAGTGAACCCGCTGGGTATCGAGCCCGTATCGCCGTGGGTGGAGGCGGGTGCCTTAGCCACTGCGCCACCGCTGCCCCTTTTACGTCAATAATAAGTATCAATCAATGCACAAACAAACACTATTACTGTCCTAATTGTCTAAAAAAAAATCCAAAAAAAAAACCCTCGGACTGTATAGTCTACTCGCGTTTTCTTCGCCCTTTGTGAATCAAACCTTTGAAAAATCTCTCCGTGTATGACGTGTTTAGTTATTTCCAACATATGCCATTTATCACAAGCGTTTTATACTTTTGTTAATAAAAGTGGCTTTTTTCCTTTTAAATTGAAATGTTATTAACATTTTATCTAAAAATATAATGCATCATTTATAAATAATTTGAATAAAAAACAGTGAGAAAACATGTGTGTTGGTAACGCTTAGTAAGAAATAGTTCTTATACAAAATACTGTTACACTGAGTACGCACTAATGCGGTGCGTTGTCCCTCTGGTGTAATTTTGCAGACTTAGTCAAGCTTAGTTTGCATGAGGTGGAGGAATATTCTGGAAGTAGGACTTAGCAGGGCTTCATAAAAGTCTGAAGAAGTAACCGTCAATGGATTATAGTGTCAAACGAAGGCAATCAAATGAGCGGCCAAATAAATATATACTGTTGAACATAATATTTGTTTGACGGTATAATTTATTTTGGCCCAGCACAGAGGTATTATTTAATCAAGCCTCTATTATGTTAGATGAATAAAATTAATTTGTTTGCCTTTCAAATATGTTTACTCAACAAAATATTTGTTTGGGAAACTAAATATATTTTTGGCCCTATGCAAACAAGTATTCTGTTGGTTCGAACAAACCTTTCTCTCAGTGCATCCGAGTTTTCGACTAACCATCGAGAGATAATCAGTTTCGTTTATATGGTAAGATATTTGCTTCCGGCTTCAACTCAAGTCGTAAACTTGCTAAATGCTACAAGATACCTTGGTGTGTATATTATCTACTCAACATGTGAGGCACTCCTCTCGACCGCAGTAATAACTTGTACAGACATGTTAGATCATGCAGTGAGTTGATATCTTGTATATCGATCCTTCGTTGCTGCTAATGTCGCAGCAGAACAGGTCAAGACAAATGCCTATCTTCCTAGTACAGAAAGCCGAGTCCCTCACTGTCGATCTTGATCGCAAAAGAGATGCGCCCTATCTATTCACATATATATATATATATATATATATATATATATATATATATATATATATATATATATATATATATATATATCAGCATGGATTCTGTACTGCGAAGGCCTATATTTTCCTCGTAAATGTTGATAAATCGCATTTATAAATACATTCATAAGCATCACACTCTTAGAAAGATACTCGAAAATACACAATTATGTAATTAATTAGTAACAATTTTTTTTCTTAAGCACGTGGTTATTTTTTCAGCTTTAATTTACCGAAAAATTCTTCTGACGAAAATTGCATGTCCGCATATTTTTAAAACATTATTTACCTTGCAGCATTTACATCTGTATTTAAATTTCGTAATAAATAAACGTGCGTAAAAGTAGGGAGGAAGGAAAGCCTGACAGAGGTTTTGTTTGTTACTCTGCAGTGTGTTTTAGCATGATAACTTGAAGTAAGTTGCAAGTTTCTCTGTTATTAAATTCAGAAACCGTAAAATATTACCGTATGGTTACACGATTATTAGATTTGAACAAAAACAATTGCATTTGTATGATAATATGTTAGCTTGGTACCTTGCCCCCTCCCCTCCACAAGAAGGTGCCCTTAGTTTGAGATAAAGGTTTTGTTGAATCAAACAAGATTTGTTCGGTGCAACCAAATTATTTGTTTGTATAGGGGTAATTAAATATATTGCTTGCTGAAACCAAATTATTTTGTTGTTCTTATTTGGTTGCCCCAAACTGTAATATTTGTTTGGTGCAACTTAAGATTTGTTTGGCTACACGTAAATTTAACAGTTTGGGCCGATATAAAAAATTTACAAGTTCAAGCCTAGATCGCCTGCGTCCGAGCGCTATGCCTTAGTAATCTCAGCTAATAAGACAACTGATTATACTGGAAAGCTTTTAAATAGATATGCTGTAAATATTGGCCAACATGTGCAAACAAATACTTCGTTTTAAAGCTTTACTTGTCAGTTTCTTGTTGCATTGTTTTATTAATGTGTTCATACGATTGTTAAGCATCAATATATGCACTAACAAACACAGTTACTATCCTAATTGTCACAAGAAATACAAACAAACTCTCGAGCTGTATTTTCGAACGAAGGCAGTCACATGACTGGCCAAACAAATATATACAGTTGATTCAACTGAATATTTACTTGACAGTCTAATTTTCTTTGGCCCAACACACATATTTAGTTAGACGAACAAAAGTAATTATTTTGCTTTTCAAATTTTGTTTGCTCAACAATATATTTTGTTAGGACAACTTAATACCGTGCCGCGGAATTGAGTTTAACGTACTTTCCAGTTAATGGCACAGTTGGGCAAGGACTGAGGCCAGGGTGCGAATAAAATTTTTCTCTGAGCGGGAAAAGGGGGGGGGGGGGTTGCTTTTGTCAATGAACTCGAGACTTTTGGGGGCCGCGGTGTGGCTCAGCTGTTAGCAAGCCCGCCTCCCACCAAGGTGAAACGGGCTCAATCCCCAGCCGGGTAACCGGATTTTCGCAAGTGGGAATCGTGCCGAACGTTGCTGTTGGTCGGCGGTTTTTCTCGGGGATCTCCCCCCCCCCCCCCTTCATTACGACGCTGCTCCATACTCACCTTAATCACCTTCATCGGCTCTGAAGACCTCGCTGTTAAGAGCCGCCCAAATCTCGTCACTCACTCATTCTAATACGGTGCGTTGGTTTCCTCCGAAGTTTTCTTCTTGGCTTTTCCACGTTTTGTTTACATGTGGCGAAACTATATGTAGAGAGTCGCCGGAAGGTATAATATTTACAAGTGTTCAGAATAGTTGGAAGTAACTACGAATGGACAACAAAGGCGAACAAGTTTCGCTGCAGTATACGTCGCGGAAGAAGTCGTCTACTTGTTTGATGCCTTATACAGAAACTACCATTACATCCAGAAAATATCTGTTCTCGCCGCTGAATCTAAAGCTAGGCAATATCTTCCTCCAGCAGGCGTTACTTTCTCGTCAACTCTTGAGGCGCAGTATGGTGATGAGGTGTGAGTAGAAGCACGACCGTAGAACACAGGTCTGGACACTCGCCTATCTAACAATGTTAGCGGATTGACCCCCTTATTGACTAATTTAGTTCATACAGTAGCCGCAGAGTGCTGCAAGCAAACCAGTGTTGTTAGCATTGCTGGTACAGGGATAACACAATTGAGATATGAATGTAATTTTCCCATTTTAAGAAAAAATTGCAATTCCCCTCCCTATGCTAATTATGCCAAAAAGCACTACTTCGGTAGCAGCGCTCTGCGGCTGGGTTCATGAACTAAATTGGACAATAAGGGCGTGAACTTTTCAAGCTAGTGTCCAAACCTGTATTCTACGGCCGTGAGTAGAAGTATGCCTAGTTTCACCCGTGATCGTAGCCAAGCTTTCAAGCAAACAGCTGAGGTCGGTCACAAACTACGTTCAGAGCAATACTTTGGACTGGACTGAACTCAGACAGGAGTTAAAACGTAACTAAAACGAAGCGAACAAGGATCGAAAGTCCCGTTTAATGTGAAGTTATCCTTCCGGATTGAGGTGTAAACAAGAGTGAATATGAAGTGATCATAGACTGGAAATTGGGTAGCGACATATTTCGGCAACTGCGTGAAGTAGGGAACAAACGCTGCACGAAAAATAAACCGTTCTTTTGAAGCCAGCATTTCCCATTTCTGCCCTTACCAAATCAAATCCCGTACATTTTTTCCATCCAATAATTTTAATGTTTTCTCCAGTTTCACGCTTTAAAAAAACTGTACGTTTATCTCGGTCCAGGAACTTCACATTTCCTTTTTTACTAGACACTGTTACCCTTATAGCTTACTCCACCGTAGAGCAAATATGCGAATAATGCACTTCCTAGATGGCAGCATTTGTTTTTCTCTCACTCCCAGTGCACTTCTGTCACAGTGTTTTAGAATGAACTTCCGTTCCGTATTCTACATTCCAGTTCATCTTGCCGACAGGAGTGGATTACTCATTCCAGTCCACCTTGCTGACAGGACTGGATTACTCACTCCAGCCCTACTTCAGTCCAGTCCGGGTGAATTTAAGATAGAGTTTCAACCGGGAATACTCATTCCACCCCGTATTCAATCCGGAATTGAAATGTTACTCTAAACGTAGAAATAGGATATAACTCCGGTGAGAGTTTCCGTCTTATTTTCTGTGAGGCCTTTGTGCAGTTCGCTATGGGACCTCTTGGCGTTATCCTGTGGTATGTTAATGTCCGTAGGTAAGTGTAGTGCACCTTCCTCTTCCTCTAACCTTTGCTTAAAATTTGCCACATGAATACTTACCGTAGTCTAACCAGCACAGAATATGAACATACGAACATTATGAAAATGAGAAATATATTTATTTAAAGTTGCTACTTAGTGGGAAGTTGTGTACGTGGGACGAAAATCGCTGAAGTACTACGGGCGACGGCGGCCGGCGCATGTAAAGAGATATCACCTCTACACGCGAAGTTGTGAAATCGCGTGCAGTGTTCCCCTCGTGCCGCTGAAACTGTGCGGCTTTAAGCCGCGACCTTATCATTTCATTGGACGCGACGCTTTAGCAAAGACCAATGCACGCCTCTGCATTTATTTCCCATGAATCCGGTCTGCATATTTTTTTAGAGACTGCTGTTTTCAGCCATGTTGCAGAACATTGAAACAATGTTTCTAATATGCGCGATGTCTTGAGAGTACCATACACGACTACTCTGAATTGTGTTTTCTTTTCGTAGGTAAGCATTTCGGGCGCACGTTTAATGTTTCCTAAAATAAAACGGTATTTGAAACAGATTGAAAAGCCTTTCAAGAGACAGCTAGGTGGGAACTTTCAGAGTTAGCGCCATTGTTGAAAATGCATGAGATCCATATTTTCACATGACTAATTAAATGATCCGTAAATAATACAATTATTAAATATAACTATTATGTGCGTTTCCCTGCACTAAACCAGCAGTTTTGTTATTACAAAATATAAACTAACTAAGAATGAAAAAAATATTTCTGTCTCACTGATTTAAGGAATCTAACTTTTAACATAATATTTATTTTACAAGATTTTTGTAGAAAATGGTGAAGTCTCGTGAATAAAACAACTATAAAAATGCACACTCAATAATACTCGGTAATGCGTTAATCTTCAAATATGTTAAGATATTCATGGTGGCAATTCGAATTTGCTAATTTACTACTGCAACACGTTATGCAACGCCGTGTTTCGCTTATATATGGTAAACTGGAAAAGTTCATTTCTTTACAGGTAGGGGAGGAAAGAATGAGATGGACCCCCTCCCCCCCTCCCCCCCCCCCCACCCCCGTAAATTTGTGTGAAATATAGTTGCTTGCGCGAATACACAAATCTCGGTAAGTAAAAGTTCTGGAAATATGACTTTTTGTCAGAAAAGATAAAAAAAAAAAAAAAAAAAAAAAAAAGAATTGTCTATGCCTCCTATGTTTTTACGTTTCTTATATTAAGTGTATTCTTGGAGAGAAAAAATCGTGAAAATTGTCCAATATCGCATTTGTAAAGCTTACCAATGCAGTTTCCTTAAGCGGCAAGAGAAAAGGACAAAGATACGGGCGTAGATTAATCTGTGGTCTTTCATCGCATGTAATCAAACCCCACCGTTACAGATCTAATTTGCACAGTACAGCGTCACGACGGGAACACTGCACGCCTTGTGCGTATGAGCGAAGAGGCGTTAGAAGTGCGTGTTAGTGTCGCCCGTATAGTTCCCTCGCTACTTGACCTTGGACGCGGGGTTCCCACGTGGGTACATCCCACTCTTAACGACCTAAATGTCGAGCATACCGAAATATTCTGCCTTCGCCTTCTTGGTCGCCGATACTGTAAGATCAAATTTCCCATTTTCAATAATCATAATAACTTATTAGTTTGTAGGAAACAAGAATGGGACTTGGAGATAATTTATCGCCGTTATAATTTCACTGATGACAAGAAGAGACTGTGGCTGTAGTAGCGTGCTGCAGTCCAGGCCGTCAGCTCGACCCCAACACACTGCTCCGACATGAATTTCTGCCTCGGCTTTTTCCATTCTCACACCCATTAAATGTTAATGCATTTACTTTGGCTTCTAACCAACACGTATCATTTTCTGAGGCAATATTTCACAGCAGTTTAAACAGCAGCGTACTTAAAATAATGCGAGTGTACCATTTAAGAAATAACCTAAAAAAAACAATTGAAACAAATAGTTGTGTGTATCCATAATAGCTCTACTTGTAAATCGGATTAGGTGCCGGTTAATATATAATTTTTTTTTAACGCCCTACAGTTGCTAAATGTGTTTTGTCCAAAAATAGTGATATAAATATTTAACTGCACCAAAATTGTATGCTCTGATTTGAAACCATTAACATAGAGTTTTCTGTAATCGGTTACGTACTTTAGGAAATACAGTAATTAGCGCCAGAAATATTAGAAAGAAGGCTACTTAAAGAAAATTGTATTCTGGTTGTTAAAGAAACTGCTGGTTGTGCTTAACTGCAGTATTTATCTGTCCAATATAATGGACGTCGGTCATAAAGTAACGGGAAAAAAATACCCCAAAAGTTATGCGATTGCGGTACCTTATAAAATGGCGGAAGAGAGGTTACCATTAAAAAAAATTCTAGAATTTGTTGTTACCATTCTTATTTATTAGATGTCGCGAGAGCAATCGTGAAGAAATATAACATTGTCATTTACAAAATAATTTCATATATTTTAATTGTATGAATAGGGAATGCTTTCAAAGTCACTATGTTTACCTATAAATTGATTAAATAAATAAAAAATATCTTTTGATGCGTTATAATTTTCAAGTAGCTAAGTAACTTACAAAAACGTGAGAACATGCTCGAAATTCAATTGTTCACACGTGGGAAGTACTCAAATTGTCTTCATAGACTTTGGCGGATGCTCTATGGCTGAGATCGCCAAAGAGTAACCTCCGGTAGGCGACGAGGTCAATGACGGTTCGAGTCCGACCCGTAGTCTCTACCAAACCTTTCTGGACACCGATTGGTTCAGAGCACAGTGTAATAAGGAGGTGCAATCATCTTTAGTCCTCTTGTGCACGAATATTAGACGTAAAGCTGAAACTTTGTCTTTTTCATGGACTTGGTGAGTTTAGGAGCTATGCCACTAAATAATTATATCTGAAGTGACCAACTCTTCAGCTATATTCCTATAAAAATCGCAGGAGGATTGAGTTTTATCCCCCCGCAGATGTTCTCTGATATGGTTATCGTGTCGTTGATTTCTCTTCCCCGGACTCAGGAGGATTTTTTTTAGAGACGAAAAAAATAAAATGATCTGTCGGCGGCCGACTCGTCCGGCGACGCCAGTGGCGAATGGCGCGGAAGCTTAACTCGTAACAAAAAAAAAGAGAGTGAGAGAGATCCTGGTCAAATCGGTTTGGTCTCGCAATTTGCAGACGACGTTGTTTCCACGCACACATAACCTCCACATCCTCCCCCCCCCCCCCACCCCGCCACCGTCCTCCGCGCTCGCCCAACTAATTTGAGTTTATGACAAAGTCTTCTCCGCTTAGCAGTGAAGTGCACTCACTTTCGCGCCTCCCATCACTTACAAACGACACACATCCAGTTCAATTTAATTTATTTCCCGAGGGCGAGCCAGAACCACCACTCAGGGACATTAAAATTACAAAACAACCGAGGACGGGGGAAATAAAAAAAATAGCGTGATTGTGTTTCGGATGAAAAGATCTCTAAACAGGGCGGCTTAACCACACCAGTTTTCCATTTTTTTATGAAATCGACAGTTGTCGCCTCGCAAAACGCACGGTCGTTGAAATGTATAAAAGGTCTGAAGATAATTTATTATGCCTCGCCCTGTAAACCCGCTGGTAAATATTAGTATGCCCAGTTATGGCTCGAGCGTCCTCTTTTTATGTGTTTTTGATATATCGTTAAGTAGAATGGATGCGATGCGCATAAAATCACATTTTTTTAACGTTAAGGTTCGTCCATTATTGTAATTAAATGCGAAAATTTATTTTTATATCTGACCGTGAGGGGTTATGTGGTAGGGAGTGGGGGGGGGGGGAAGAGGATTTGTATTTTCGAAAAGAGTGGGTTTTGTATAAATTTTTTTTCTTTCCCAATAAATTATACATTTTTTGTGCCCCTTGCTCGGAGCCCCACCCTCTTGCTGTATCGGGAAATGTGTATTGGGTGAATTAGAGTTCCTGTTATGGTCGGTATTTATATGTTTTGATATTTCAAGTTATTGTGGCGCGCGCTCTTTCCCTCGCCGGAGCGGTGTGGGCGCGTCGTGCGAATAAACGATAGTGGAGATGCTTGGAGTGATCAATATTTGGCGAGCATTTCCAACATGTTGCGCCCGGACAATGTGGCCCTCCGCTTCTGTCCACCCGACACGCCGGGCGGGGGCTGTTTTTTATATTCCGATTCATATTTACGCTTGGGGTTTTGAATTGCGCGCTCCGAAACACACACACGCGCGCGCAAGGTACGGTGGCATTTATGGCGTTGTAGCTGGGACCTTAATGCCTCATTCTTCATCGCGTTCGCTCGGCCCGCATTGATAGCTTCGCAGTGGAGCGGGAAAAAAAAGTTTAATTTGCAAAGGAAATGTGCCTGGCGACACGGTAATGGGTTATTGTTCATCAGTCGTTGTGCCAGGGAAGGATTAATGAAGCATTGTGGTGAGTAGAAGACGGGGTAAGAGTGAGGGAGAACGTTAGCGGATATGAGCAGGTGTGAAGGAAGTAGATCGGTAGAGAGAAAATGAACGGAGGATGAAATGTCAATAAAAAGTATTATAAGAATGAGTGGTAAGCAATGGGGTTCTAACATGAACTTGTAGCAAGCAAGTAAAATAACATGACTATAACAAACCAAAAGTGAAAGATGGGCAGTGGGAGACATTTCTTAATCAAGACGTTGGAGATTAATTTGTTTCATTTCATTTTGTCTGGGGAAAAAAAGTGGTATGTTAGACCATTAACACATATTAGAATTACTTTTGTACCACCCTGCAGTGGAAACAAATTTTGAAACAATTAGTTTAATGACTTATTAAATTATTATTTCTCCGGTTTGCAGTTAGCGAATAGAGCTCAATGAGATTTTTAGCCAGCAAAGTTTATTAAGTATTTTTTATATCTTGAACATGAAAAGAAAATTGCAAGCCTGAAAGAAGAAACGACCTTTTTTATTACTGTTGAGGACCGGCGTTTTTGACAAATGGATTAAGAAAAAGTGTGTATGATCTTTTTAGAATGGCCGCGAGTGACTCAACGAATTTTATCAGTGCTAAAAATAATCTGGGAGTAACTTAAAAAAGCACTTAAAGAAATAACGAGTCGTATGATAGAACTCGAAACCATCACTCAGATACGACGTGTAAATTGTGCTTTGATTGGATGAGATGCCATGACATACAGCTACTTATTTATTTTCTGGTTTTAAGTTGAAATGCTTTTAGCATTCATTAAGGCGAGAGCATATTTAATATATACGTGTAGATCGACTTTATCGTTCTTCCAGCTCACGCAAACACACGTTGATCGAGACAACCCATTGAGAAGCCTCATTTGCTTTCAGTTTTCAGACTATGGTAGGTCACTAGGGAACACAACCTTGATTGTGAGCATCCATGGATTTGTTCTTTGCCTTAGCTTGTGAAATTCTAATGGTGGAAGCTAAGGGAATGGATGCAGTAACCATAAAACTGATCAAAAGAGGTTTTTTTCTTATTTTATGGTTTTTTGACACGGCATATATAGTGCAGTGCCCGCCCGCTAAGTACGCGGGGGGGGGGGGGTGATCTGGCTAAGTACAGTATTACTTATGCTTAATCGTACTAATAATTCCAGTTGGCATGACTGTTGATCTTGGGACTGATGTGCTGGGTGTCTTGACTTCCGGGCGTTTTTCCGTACCTTGCCGAGGACATCTCGAGGGGTCTCGAGCCCGGAAGCCAACACATCCAGCCTGAAAATGGCCCCGAAAGCCTGCCATCTTCTATTAGGACTAATGTTTTAATTTATGGGAGTACTAAAAGTTTGTGTAGTTGCTCGAATTCTTGGAATATTACCCTCCCTCAACAGCGAGCACACACCACCCCAGCTGCCTGCAATTTAACAAAAGTGTCAAATATTTTGAAAAACAAAATGCATAATGTTAATCAAATAGGCGAGAATCTTAACTTAAAAACATTATCACATATTCCAAAATGCTATTTTATAAAAATTTCTATTTGGAAAAGTGTTTCTTCTAAAGCCAGGGGTGTGGCGTGGTGCAGTTTCTTTGAAATTTGAAATATCGCTAGGCCACACAAAAATTTACTAAAAAAAATATTGGTAATGATATACTGATAATTTGGACTATCCTTTTACGCTGTTTACCATAACGAATTTCCCATTTTGAATTGTTTATTATTATATATATATTTATTTATTTATTTATTTAAAATTTCCATAGTTACTTACATTCGTTTTGAAAAAAAAAAAGAACTTTCGCCATTGGCACACTTTTTTTTAGACTATCAACTACAACGCAAAATTGTGTAATATGCTAAAATGTAGAAAATCACTTTAGGACATTGAACGCCCCTAATAAGGACGAAGAACATTTATTTATCGAGAAGTTTAATGACGTATGGTAAGCTTGTAAGTTCTGCAAGTTCGAGGAAGTTATAAAAATGGTGACTTCGAATTTAAAATTCTTTGCGAAAGACTCAGCTGCCTTCAGCAAAAACTTTTTAGCAGCCGAAATTAACGTTATTAAGAAAGGAACAGCAAGAAAGTCTTAGTTTGAAAATAATAGAAGAGTAACAACTTCCATTAATGAGACAATATGTGATGAGAATATGAATCGAAATTCTATTGAGACACGGTCCGAAGGAATTCGATACTAACGCAGTAGAATCATTTATATAAGAGCATATGAGGGCAGAGCACTATGGTATGGAAATATTATTAAACAAAAATACAAAAATAACACTTTTTAAAAATAATTTTTGTCGATCGAAGAAGGATTAGAAATTTTGTAGGAATATTTTTTAGTGATAAGGCACATATAAATATGAGTTTTATTCTCATAACCGACATTAAATATATGTTAAAGGCGCTGTGGTTTATAAAGCTGGTACAGTTCGCTAAGCTCCTGTTTGTTAAGGATGGTGATGAATCAGGATGTGGAGTATCACTAGACCATTTGTCGCACTATTAGGGTATCTTGATTTAATAATGCCGGTTTCTGCAGAATTATTCATACACGGTTATAACATTCCATAGCCTGAAATGCAACGTGGCAACAGAAAACAGTTAATCTGACAATGTGCCTAATTTATTGAGAGTAAAAAATGTCCCCATAAGTATAAACTGGGAAGAACTAAGTTTCTTCCACAATCAAGACCATCGTAGCTGGGACCGAAATATTTCGGAACTCAGACTTACGATTAGTTCCGTCCCGCATTCTGCAACTGGGGTTTCACCAAGTAAAGTTTTTCTTAGGAAGATAAATGCCGTCCCCTCTAGTGAATATTTGGGTCGTACCCCCTGAAACTCTGGATAAGTTACTACAAATCAGAAACTGTTAGAAATAATTTGGGAGCAAATCTCTTTGAACTTAGAAAAAGGTAAGATACTGTGGCTAGCATGAGTTAGTGAAAATAACAAAGGAATATTTACTAGTACTACTACAAGAAATCGAAATATTCCACTCAGCATCACATCATGGGACTTCAAGGTATCGAGGAGGAACTTATGACGTTTAACTACACAGAGGCTGGAAGTTTCATACATCGCCATCGGCTTTACATATAAGCATTTATTTTATTTTCAGTTATTTAAGAAAATACAAAATACAGTATAAACAGTAATACTAAAAAAATGTTATTTTAAAAAACATAATCAAGGGCCTCTTTTTCAAAGGCACTCTAATTCCTTTCATTCGCGGTAAGCATTTTACTAGCATTAGCTGTCGCTTTGAAACCATGGCCCTGATCTTCAGGAGAACTCCCCCTAACGCTGAGGATGAAGCATCAACTTGAAATGTGAATGTTTTACTAAAATATGGTAACAATAGTACAGGAGGGTGTGAGATTGGATGTTTCAAATCGTTAAAAGACCTCTCTTGCTCTTCTCTCCACATGAAAGGCACATTTTTCTTCCTCAGGCTATTTAGGGAAGCTCACATTTAAGCATATTTATCAATAAATCTGGCAAAACACCCAAAAATACCTATAAACCTCAAAATTCCTTTAACATTTTTAGGTCGAGGGAAATTCACATTGGGTGCTATTTTATCAAAATCCATTACTAACTTTCCTTCAGAGATAATGAACCCTAAAACTTTATCTCTATCCTAACCCATGTTACCTTTTCTGGGTTGACTGTAAACCCCAACTCACTCAATCTACTCAACACTATTCTAATAGATTCTAAGTGTTCCTCTACATTTTTCGAATAGATACAAATGTCATCCAAAAACAGAATGACGAACTTAAAGTGATATTCTTGTAAAGCCTTGTGGAGGATGCAAGAGAGACACTGTCCGCCAATTTTTTTTTTTCGCGACATCTGGTAAGTATGGAAAGTTTTGCAACATCTGCCTTACTTTTTATATACGTTCTGGATAGGAATTATTATTAATATGGGCCGTCCGTATTATAAATATTATTTCGTTTCTGTGTGTTATTTTTAAATATATGCAATTTTTTTTATTTTAAATTAGGTTAAGTAAATTGCATGTCATGAATAATGCGTACATAGGAAAATAATTATGTAACATCAGTGAAAGTGTATTGTAAACAATAAAACGAGAATTACCAGGAGGGACGAAAATGTAATATTGTAATGATTCTTATTATGGAATTTTATGATGGACTAAACTTTTGTATCTGATATGTCATTGCAGATATTTACTGCGTGTGCATATATCCGTATATACTATAGTCACTACTCGTTTGATTTTTATTATTTATTGAGATGTTGGTACTTTACTTTGTGACAACTAACTAAATTCCTTCTACGGAATTTTTCGAGACATTTACATATCTGTTGTCAAAGGTAAAAACTTGTACCGTTTGTAATATATCACTTATAACTTCTACATTTTCTTGTGTTTGTTAGGGACACTTTCTCGTTTTCTGTCGCATACAACAAAGTTCGGTTAATGACATATGTTTATTTTCCCTATATTACTTGAGATTTCTGGTTTTATTCATCAACACAAACTACCTCAGGTGTGGGATTGAAAGTTCAATTCGCAGGTAGTAATGTCGCCAATATACTTTAAATATAAAATAGTGTATAGGTACGCACTGTCATTATACATTTTCCTCGTAACTTACGGGGACACGATTTTTTTTTCACGTGCACCGTTATAAGTCTACTTGCCGCAGGTGGTAGTAAATCTCATTTGTTTACTGTATCATAAGCACCGGCATCGAACAGTGGAGACCAGCGGTTCTCTATGCTTCGTGAGTTATTATTTATGACCAGAGGAGCCCAAGAACAAGTTCTTGAGAGACGTATATATTTACAAATTACGAACTCATGGTTCCTGGGACTTTTTGCGAGTTCGCACACTTGCGATGTCCTGTCGCTGCGACTGAAAAATCACTGTCGCCGAAATGAATTTTGATGTGTGCTCTGCAACCGATGAATCGCTTGTTTAGACACAATGGATTTCGTTCAAGCAGCGTACGTGGTCGCACTTGTACTCCGCGCCAAAGCAAAACGACGCATACGTCGCCATTGCATGCATCCGATTCCAAGCCAGAGACTACTGAAAGGAAAATTATACAAATTACTTGATGTAACTCGGTAGTACCGAATGAGTAAAAAAGTTTTGATGAATTAAAGTGGATTTGCCAAACATTACCTACAAGATCACAATATGAAAAATGTCTAACTCATGCGAGGAGCGTTTATCAGTAACCTTGAGGTACGTCCCTTTGTACCAGTATATGCATTAAACATGCCTTCTTAAATTAATTGTTAAGGAAAATAAGATGAGCGAGAAGACATATACACTACGTGAAACAATTTACTGCAATGCGAGTGACAAAAACAAAATTATATTTAAGTCAGCACAAAAGAATTAAACATTTCACAAATATTTATATCCTTTACCAAGATTCACATATATTCTAAGTCCACTTTACTGGTTCGACAAGTTTACGTCAGTACCACTACCACATACGGACATTAGTGATTCAATACTTCCCGCAAAGTCGGAGCAGAAAGTTTCCATGTGTTCTACAGAGCGCGGCATCTGTGTAAGGTGGTTGTAGTGTGTTCGAGTGGCGAATGGAATCTGGTTCTTTTTTGTGTCGGAACACTGTGACAATATTAGTGCATTAATTTATGAGTCGTCCGGTTATATGATCTTTGAGAAAATGTGGGTACTTCGATATGTCGAATAGCTGATTGAGGCTGGAAATGTCTTGCAGTCCTCATTATGTTAAAAATTTCAACTTTGGCGAACTGTGTTTGCTCGTCGTTCAGAATTGCAAGCATTGGTACCAACATCAAAGCAAAATGTTCGTCTTCACAAAGTACTTCCTGTTTCGCTTGCATTTTATTAAATAACTTGGTGTCTTATGACGTCACCTTTTGAGTTTTGCTCGTATCAGTGTTGCGTTCTAACCCTGGATGTCCGTCGCTAGAAGATGATTGTTCACCAGTGTATTTAAATTCTGATTGTTTAGGCACGTTGCTACTTATCCATCTACCTTTCACAAGAGCGATCAGAAATAACAGTGAATCTAAATGTACAAATTTTTTCCCCAATTTTCTAAGCTTGTTCCTATGTTTATTTTCGTTGGGCTGCAAGCTCTCTTGTAAAGCCATCTATTAAATTATTCAACGTCTTTTGAACTTCTTGACCTATAATGGAAAATGTGTCTTTAAATACTTTCTCAAGACAATTTAAATGGGGGGCTAGTGGTTTTATCATAATAATAATTTCCGTTATTGCTATCTTACATCTTCACCTAACAATTACTTAAATAATTTGTTTTGTTCCCGCAGATTTCTGGATACTCGTAATAGTTTCATTTCTTTGTTGTTATAGTATATCCTAGGCTCCACTACCATCAGGGAAATCGTTAGGGATACATTTCAGCAAATGCGGAAATGTTTACAGCATCCCCACATGCCACACAAATCCGAGAAGGGCAGTAAATACATTGCCAAAGAATTTTTCGACCGAGTAAATTTTCCGAATTGTAAAGGTTCTGTGGACGGAAAGCACGTACGATAACGGAAAATTCTCTTTCTTGTTCACCGTTATACAACTATTAAATGTTTTTTCTATAATATTCTTTGGGGGAGTTGATGCTCTATTGCTGTACTGCTATAGGCATGGGATCGTATGATGCTAATAGTGATTCACACATATTCAAGAAATCAAATTTGTGGTGAAGGTTGAAAGTGCACCAATTAAATATTTCTAATGAAGAACGCCTTTCTCATGATGATGAGAGTGGGCAACCGATGAGTCATTTGCACTGTCAAAAACATTTTGAGGCCTTACACTAGGACAAACTTGGTCGTGAAACGACAAGTACAACTATGAGCTATTTCGTACACAAATAATGGTGTAATATGCTTTTGGTATCAGAAGCACACTTGTTATGACATCATTATCGCCGTTTAGTTCTTTGTCAGACATGTTCGTTGACATCTCATTACATAACTACACTTGACTGAAGCCAACACGCTACTGAACAGTCGCTGGTGTATGCATATCCGTACATGTTCATGTACCTCGTTCGATTTAGTGACAATCGCGTAGCCACGAAAATAGGATTCGTTGCATATTTTTAATCACTGCGATTATGTAGTCGTATATGCATGCACTTGCATTTAAAACCATGCTTCCTATTCTTGCTGCTTAGTAATCGCGCGACAGAAAATCGCAAGTTCGCGCCTAGCCTAAAGTCATAGTAAGCACCTCAGTCTACCGCAGCTGTGAACACAGGGTTTTATTTTAGGAGCGACTGAAGCTCGAATTTGTAGCACCTGCAAATAACACGTCATTGTGAATATTAAATTAATGTATGTATTTTCACACTGTTCACTCACGTAATATTTTATGTATGTAGATTTTTCTAATTTTCCATAATTTTCATTTTTTTTTTTTTTATTTATTATTTCCCGTGTATGATTTAGAACGTTGGATGTACCGATGGCAGTAGGAAATGATTAATGGGATAGTTTAGCTATATTTATATGTTGTATTTAAATATGTATTTATTTTGGTTTTTTTACGGTCTATATTTTGTATGTGTTTCAGGGACTTTTATAATTTCTATCTCCATTTTGAGACCACCTGTTCTATGTCTTTTAGTACGTTAGACAATTGGAGTGGTTCGTTGGGGGTTTTCTGAGTTGGAAGCCTTCCGATTTGCTGGCAGGTTTAAACCCTGCTTTAGGATTGGTTGGTACTGCAGGCTAGGCAGAGTAAGTGCCAGTCAGTTGAGTTAGTTTCTCTCTCTCTCTCTCTCTCTCTCTCTCTCTCTCTCTCTCTCTCTCTCTCTCTCTCTCTCTCTCTCTCTCCCGCCATCGCCATCCGAGTAGGAAGGAACTACTGCAAGACGCTAGCCCAAAGTGGGTAAAGCTTAGGTGCTTAAGTAGTTGATAGGGTGTCCGATTCCTCCCCTGATTTATATTTGCAAAGCCTGCGATGAAGATGTGTTGCCTTGTATACCCTTCCGCGTGGTAGAAGTCAGGGGGTTGAGTGGTGTCGGTACGGCGGTTGGCTCGTGAACTGTTGACTCACGTAATAAAGAAAACCCTACGCTGATTTGTTCCTGCAGCGGGAGAAGTCCGCGTATCTAACTGTTCCCGCTAACCAAAGCAGATTCCTACAAGAGCAGCTACTTACACCAAATAAGATGTATTTATGTTTTCTACACTAAGTTTGACGAGACCTATAGTTTACATTTACTCTGGAAGGTCCAAAACGACGCCATGTTGAAAAGAGTTATGAACACGAATCCCAGCTTTTATTTACTGCGAAGATCCTAAGACAGAATCCCATGCTTTACCTGAGCTTAACGAATGAACTTATTTCAAGATTTGAAATACTTTTGCAGAAACCGCATAATTTTGGAAGTTTCAATTTTTGCTCTGAACTACAAGTTAATGACTTTTGCAAAGTTTTTCGCACACGTTGTAAATTGGCACGTTTTAGTTAGAACGAGCACTATTCAAAGGTAGTAGAGTATTTTTTGCTTGAACCTCAGTTAATATTGCTATCACGGATATTTAAGATTTTCTTATTTTCTCTTGGAAATATCAAAGTGCAAACTGAAAAATTAAAAATTTCATTAAAATCCCAAGGTCTGAAATTATGCGTAATGTGTTACGTTTTTGGTATAGTTGATACACCCTATTCCTCCAACTCCGGTGGTAATCATTCAGTTTTTGAAGTGACTAGATTTAAGTTGTTTCTAGCACGCATACAAATGGTATACGCAACGATCCAGCTTCTGGAAGGTTTGTAAAGCTTCAAAGTGCTTGCTGCTCTACAGCCTGTGGAGAAACGGGCTATTGTTACCTTACAGGCTGTACGAAGATAATTATACATATTAGTATGTATGGTCGTAACTACTTACACATTTAAAATCACCTCTGAAAATAACCTAACACATGAGATGAGTACAGAAGTGGCAGTCGTATATGGGAGGGATACTGCGCAGCTATCACATATACTCCACTGAACGACAAGGTAAAACGTTCCAGAACCTTTCTAGTTCTCGCAGTTATCCACGTACCCAAGTTTGACAAAGTATTTTATACAAATGTATTTATGTTGGTTGTATTTTCACTCTTTATCACACCATTTACTACACAGGGTATTGTTGTTACTTACACGTACATGTTCAGTGCGTTAAAGAGGGTTTCCCAGTACGTGCACTATCTGTGTGCATTTATAATCAACCATGTCATCTACATATAAGCTTCAACATGTGCTGTGCTTTCCTATCACTACATTAAAATTTCTCAAGTGAGCACTTTTCACAATAACTTAAACTTCGTTCCCCAATGTCAGATATATTTTAATTTCATATGTACACTTACAGGAATCATACTGCGACCGTTAATTTTAATTTTCAAGTCATAATCTTGAGTTAATTATCAAAAATTTGTTTTTATTTATTTATATTTTAACTTTACTTGGGCTGATCTGCAGACCCTTCGGCTCCCACCTTGCGCAAGCCACTGGTCTGTCGATTATGGCCACACCGGAAATGATTTGCATTACTTGATCCTTATTAATGTCGTAGAAAAAGAACCGGTCAGCCATCAAGCTACATGTAAATTTTTCTACTATTTTACAGTTTATTTACACATGTCAGTAACATCTCCATGTCGCATCTGATTAGTTCCTTGAAAGTACACCCATTTCAGTGAGAAATTATATCGTTACATTCCATGTTGCTTGCGTCTTCTAGGCATATACGGCGCAGTGCATTATTTTGGCGTCAGATCTATGAACGTGCCATAATTTCTGATATCGTCGCCAACGAAATTTTTCATTTTTCACTGACTGTTATGGTGCGGTTTGTCTATATTAGTGCGGGCGTATTTTAGAAAATTAATGACGAACAACTTGCCGAATTGGTGCGGCATTACTCAGTTCTGTATGATGAATCATATTATAGGTATCTGGGCACAAACTTCAATCGTGGCATATGTAATAAGATAGAAGACGAACTGAAAGGTGATATGGTAAGTACTTGTCGGGAAAATAGCATTAATTTGCTTATTTTCTAATACACCGATTAACTTGATA
Source organism: Dryococelus australis (assembly GCA_029891345.1). Taxonomy (NCBI): domain Eukaryota; kingdom Metazoa; phylum Arthropoda; class Insecta; order Phasmatodea; family Phasmatidae; genus Dryococelus; species Dryococelus australis. The sequence goes on along the minus strand of CM056998.1, from coordinate 113,615,042 downwards.
AGCATTATACTTAAATTGAAATGAACTACGGCACTCTATTATACATTACAGTGTTCTCCAAAGCGAAGATAAGCCTTGTTCTTGAATTACAATTCACCCTTTTTACAATGATAGACATCTTGCCTATGAATTAATGTAGGTAGTTTTGGAACCATTCTAGCATACATAAGGCATTAGTAGGTGTATAATGCGGGAGCTAGCGCAGCGCACAAAAACCGGCAATTTCTGCTAAAAGTACACGCAAAAACTAACATAACTATTTCCTGCTATTTTTAACGATAGTACAAGAAAAAATCAAAAACTCAAAAATCTGAAATTAAATTTAAAAGGCCCAAAATCAATCAAATTAAAGCTAAAATCAAGTAAATTTCTCGTTTTCAAGCAACTTTTTCATGTTTCTAGAAACCTCATTTGCCTCTAATTTTCTATTCTCAAAAACAAGAAAATTTATCCTAAAAGCAAGCAAATTTTGGCCGAAACCAAGCAAATCTACCAATATTTCACTAAATGTCTATGCAACGAAAACCAAGCAATTTTAACCCAAAATCAAGCACATTTGCCATTTTTCCAAAATAGGCATTCGGATTTTTCATTCTCAAAAACCAACAAATTTATGCCACAACATATCAAAAAAAGCTAAAAATCATATGAAATATTATCTCATTATTCTTTACAGTTTATATTCGAAGCTATACTAATTTTTTAAAAACTTCTATTTTCTCTAGATTTTCACCAAAATCACTTCATCATTGCTATTTAAAAAATAAGCCATATTTTTTTTAACACTTTGGATATTGCATCGAAGACTTTTTGTAACTCAAAATATTTATATTGGTTTAAACATGTTGAGCAAATATACAATTTATTAAAATTTAACCAACCATTCTTATAAATAAACTTTATCAAGTTGGTTTTCACACACTGAATAGGCCCAATGATAATGGCTCTCATATTGTCAGGCAAAAAGTTCACCATTCTTTTGATTTTCAGCATTTTCTCCAGAAATTAAAACACCAAAACCCCAATTAACTTTTTTATTTAATAACAATAATGTTTTGTATAAATGGATAATAAAGTATTTAAATTAACAAATAGTTCTGTTCTAAAGGAAAAATTTAATTGTGATATCATCCATATGAAAAATCGATTGCTTTAATTAGTTTTCGTACGGAAATTTTAACACCAAATATAAACAATAACACGAAAACGACAATTGGAAAAATGAGTGCTGTTGTTGATAAAAATGAAGTTATATCCATTCCTAGGGTCCAATACGATATTGAATCAACAAAAGAAACTATAATTTCTTGTGAGCCGTTTTCAACTAATAACATTGAACTAACATTGGACAGTGTGAAAAACAGAATGTATATTAAATCTAAGTTTTATATTAAATTTGAAGATTTATCATCTAATATTCTTGGTTTTGAAAGAAATACGACTATTGAAAAAGACAAAATTACTGTAAATAGTAAATTACCTAATTTTAATCCATTTAAAGCAATAAATATTCATTGTAAATTAGCATATGGTATGATTATAAAATATGATGTATCTAAGCACTTAGAAACAGATAAAATTGCTCGTTTTCCACCAAAAACGATGTTTGGTTTTGGTGATTATAATATTTATGAACCAGCATATCCAATTTTTTTTAACAAATTAATAATGAGCAGTTCAATCATATTGTTTTTTATATTAGGGATGAAAATGGTAAACTGATTGATTTTGATGGTTTTGCTATTGACGTTGTTTTGAAAATTAAAGATGTTTAAAATATAATATAAAAATATAATAATATAAAAATTAATTAAATATTATACATTTTGATACCTACATGGTAATGTATATATTTTATTTTCTAATATAATACTTTTATTGTCAATAAGATTTAATGCAATTTTACTAACTTCTACTGTATATATTTCATGATTTTCACTCCTTATTAAATTCATGGTTCTATATTCAATTTTTCTTTAAACAGACAATTCTTACAGTCCTCAAATGTAAGTCTCCTGTTAATAACACACTTCTTTACTCATTTTGATATTTTATTTTCTTTATTATCAACTCTATATGCATACATTTTTATTCTTAAACCAACAAATTCTTTCATTATTTTCTCATTACATTCGTCTTTTATCTTACCTATAACCTTCTTATTTATTTGTGGCATGTTGTAGATATTGTCATTGAATAATCACTTGCATCAAATTTTTCTATCATTGTTTTTATATCTTCATAAAAATCTTCCATTTTTATTTCTATTTTATCGCCATATTTTGGTTTCATTACTTTATAATGAAAATCATAGATAAATTATTTTCATACATCTAAAATTGACATACCAACTTAAATAGGCTTATTATATTTTACATTTATCATGGTCATATGTATAGCGGCGAGATTCTCATTAAATATAGTACTTCTTTTGAAATATGGTTTTGCTACTAATTTTTCGCAAACTTTTCCATTTGATATCAGTCTTATATCTACGCTATTCATAATATTTTCCATAGTTTTAACAAACACAGAATTATTCATCAGTTTATAAAAATCTTTTTCAATTTCAATTTTAGCATTAGTTCCCATTGATATATTTAAATCTATATACTTTTTCACCAATCAGACTGATTAAACTTCAATATTCTATGTATTTTAGTAAGCTTCAATCCATTAATTAGGCACTGCTTTAAATTACGATAGTGAATAGCAAGGTTTTGTAGTTGTTAATAATTTAGATTGATTTGTTCCTGGAACTATCTTATTTTCTGGATAAAATGGAATTTTTTAAATGTAATTTATGTAAATCTTGTGGATACTCTATATATCTACTTATAAAATGTAACCATGATCAGAATCATCCTGAATATTTTATATAAAATTTTGCCAAAAATCTAATTTAAATTATGGATAATCAACCCATTCGAAACCATCATATGGTAAATATTGTGAAATTCCCCAACCATGAAGATTATTGTCATCGAGATATGCTAAATAGCTAACTCTTGATTTGCAATAAAATCTTTTAAATATTTGTTATTGACTTTAACGTATTGTTTGCAACATTGCGATATTCCCCCTATAATTCCTTTTATAGCATTAAAATCATATCATAATCATGTAATAAATCTAATGATTGATTTGTAATTTTTAAATTGCTTCCCACAATAATCCTGGTGTAGTAAAATACCATGCAGGATCTTAATCATATGCATTTATACATGTTTTCCTAAAATTTTCAAATATATCTGCTAACAATAATACTTCACTTTTTAAATATAAGTCGTGATTATTCACCAAGGTTTTTCATATTAAATTGGTTCCATACAAGTTTTACGTGCTCAAAATCGGCATAACGTATGTTAGATTCATTTAATTTATTGTAAAATTTTCTCGTTGGTGGAAATTCAGTTTCTTCAGATTTCTTCCAACTAGCCATATAATCATATGGATAAACACCCTTTCTTGTAACTAAATCAACTTGATATTTTGGAAAATGCTTTTGGGTGTGTTTAACTTGTTCTTTAGTTAAATTAGATGATAACTTATCTAAGCTACTTGCCATAAATTGTTATGTGTCTATAAATCTCATTTGTAAATTTTCTGTTTTTTTTTTGTTTTTTTTTTTTTTGCAAAGCTGACAAACTTTTCTTCATTATTCGCAATTAGATCTATATTTTTACCATCAAATCCTAGCTCTTTAATAAATAACTGAGCATCATATCCAGCTAAGTTATGAAAATAAATTGGAACAAAATTGGGTAATTTTAATTGTAGATTGCAATTATTACATACAGGAGTAATGAATTTTCCTGTATGTGATCATGGTGATGTACTTTTTTATTGTCTTTCGAATATTCACATTCACATACAGAATTTTTTTATTTACTATGTAATTTTTTTTTCTTTTGTTATGGATGCATTGGTTCAATTTGTGAATATATTTCCCCAATTTCTTCTACAACACTTTTTATTGTTGTATAAATATCTTATGTGCATTTGGACCTCGACTGGGGGCTTTTAATCACCATAACTAGGTACAATATAATATCAAAAGCCAGATGCTTCATGTAATTTATATTTAATTGTATATGATTCATCATTCAACTTTAAATCAATGGTATCTATTTGATCATTAGTAAGATTATATATTTCTTTAAGTATGTCCTTATAAAAGCCATTGTCAATATCGTCCTCTGTTAAAACTGGATATTTTTTGATTAAGTTGGATTTATTTAATTCTCTTTGGTTTGGTTTAGTGGTTGATATTTTCTTTAGGACTGATTCAAAATCTGCATATATTGTAAAAGGAACCTTCATTGTATTTTTATAATTCTCAGATTTTATTTGCTCTCCTTTCGAAAGTAAATTGATTCTTACTGATTGATTTTTAGAGCAGTCTTCTGTATGTTAATTTAATCTTTATTGAGAATAAAAGAATTGAAAACATATATCACATATATAAATTTTACTTTTGTGATTTTTTTTGTGCTGAAAGCAGTTTCGATAAATCTTTTATCCGACAGTACTGCGAATTTTTATTGTTTTTGAAATAAAGGAAATTTGTATGTTTTTCCTTTATATTTTTTGTAAAATTTAGTGGATATACTGTAGACTTATATTCAATAAAGCGTAACTTTATAAATGTATCGATTTGATTTTCTAGTTTTAGTATATCGTCAATTTTAATAGGATATTCGTAATATATCTAGTAATTTTTCAATATTAAGACCCACATTTTTTATTTAGACTCTCTTTGTGGGTCTTTTTCTACTCGAAACAATGCAGATATTATTGACCAAAGGAAACATTTTTGATCATTATTTTTCGCATTACTACATGCTTTTTTATTCTGAAACCTTTCTGGTAGTTCAATATATGATGCTGCATTTAATGGATTGTACTTATTTATAGTTAATTTTATTCCAATTACTCTATCTAAAGTCCATCCTGAACCTCTTCTCTGAAATTCAGATAATTCTGTAAGTAATTCCTGTTCTATGATTTTGTATATCTTTATAACTTCTAATTCGTTTAATATTCTATGATTATATGACTGAAATGTAAATAATTCTACTTGATTATTTTCCTGCTTGTGACAATTGGCATATAATTAAATGCTAGTTGTCAGCCATTTAAATGTTCTATGATCACATATTATTTTAAAAAACCTGATATTTTATAGAAGTTAAAATTTGATTAGACTGTACTAAATGAAAGGAATTCTTAATGTTATATGTATATATCCTACTTTTAAAAGCTTTATTAACAAAGTAATTTTTACTGGTTCTTCTATTTATTTTGCTTACGAATACATTAGTACAAATGGGGAATATTTATTTTATTCATTTTCTCTCTTGCTTATATAATTCATTGATAATGGCATTTGATAAAGGTAATTTTTTTAAATTATTCTCTGTTATCCGTTCTGATACCTGCTTACATTTATTTCTTGACTGTACAAATAGATAATTAAAGAGTGTATTTTTTTTTTAAATTTAATTCTATCTTTTGAATATAGTTGTTTGATATTGACATATGAAAATGGTAAATTTGCAAAGTTACTTTTTCTTTGCTCATTTATAATAAATGTTATAATGTATATAATTAAACTATCCTGCCTTAGAATGTAGCAACATTTAGTTTTATATTGTTTAGCTAAAGCTCTTAGCTCCCGCACTCTCTTTTCGCTCAACGCAACTGTTATATTGTGCTCTGACATTATTCTTTTATTTATAAAGAAAAATATTTAAGAAGCTTTTAATTGTTATATATATTGATGAGCTATAAAAATAGTACATATATTAGAAAATTAAATCTATAAAATGTTTTAAACTGTGTAACTTACATTTGGTTGTGTGTTTAAATGTGTTCCTTCTGAATGGGCACCTTTAAGTTCAGTAAATTTCTTGTTAAGACGATAATTCTTATTATATTCACTGATACAATTGTTACATATAGTTCTAATTTTTGTCCATATTTCTTGTATGAACTGAAAATAATTTTATATATTTATTCTCATTTCATACGCTATATGTTTTTGTTGGCTAATCATCATGTTGAATTTCATTTTGAATATCTACTAACACATTGTGTGATTTAGCATTTTTATACTCTTTGATAGATTATACACAAACGTATTTTCCACATTCACACAATACTTTCCCACTTTTTAACACAAATTTATTTTTGGTTTTTTCAATGACATATTTTTTGCAGGTTTTATAAAGTCTATCCTTATTTGATTTATGGTAGCAAGAATTTTCTGTTTAATACATTGCCACAGTTTTTACATTACTTAGATATCGTATTATTTTTCCGTTTCATTGTTGAGCAGCGAATACATTTTTGTGTTTAATTAAAAGGAAAAAAAATTAATTAAGAAATTATTATAATGAAAATAAAAATAAAAATATTTAATACAAAATAATAAAATTAAAAGTGAAATAAAAATAAGAATTTTAAAATTATTATAAAATGAAAATAATAAAATTAAAATCAAAAGAAAAATTAAAATTAAATTAAAATAATAAAATGATATTAAAATTAAAAGAAATAAAAAAATAAAAATTTAAATAACAGAATGAAAAAAATTATAATAAAATTAGGTTTTATAACAATCATGTTGCATACAATATTGAACACAAGACGCATTAGAAAACCCTAGCTCATACTGAGGCTCACTAGGCAACGCCATACCAGAACTGAGTGTGCAACAACTTCGTACATGTTACTCGTCTGCTGGGGCTACATGACTCTCTCCACCTCGCGCAACCGCTATCACGAGTGGCGGCACTGGCGACGCGCGCGCACTCAGCTGGCTTTCTAAAGCACTCAGTAATAAAACAAAAACCCTATTATATTACTAACTAAACTCTAACATATTACACAATGATAAAATAGAAATACTAAATATAAGTACAATACAAAACATATTAAAAAGGGCTGGCCGGTCTAACCATATATTTAATAATATATTAACCACTCATAAGCGAGCACCCAATTCAAAATTACCAACCGCTGCATACCTTTCTTAAGTGACGACTCACTCGTCACAACCACCTCCCTTTAAACACATACTATACAACGTAATACAAGGAGCACTGCCCAACAAACTTTTAAACATGATAGAGATCGACCTAGATATCATATCCCTTCCTATTACGACATGAATATGCTGGGCGAAAATATTCACAAAGAACTACATTCATGTACATGATGTTTACAGCCCCCAAGAAATCAGAAATAAAAAGAAGCATGTGAAGAAATGGAAAAATCACAATAACATTCAGTACAGGCTTAGAGAAAAGTTTCACATATAATAACAGTCATAAGAACCCAGAAAAGCACACTGTGTAAATGCACATAAACTCTATCACAACCTTCCACTCCACACTCAGTACTCCTAGCATACTACTCTGACGTCCTTGCTCAGGACGGTTTCAAGTTGTTTACGTGGTCACGTTTTAAAATATAATTGTTCGATGTATCTTCCAAAAGTACAGTTACTGGTGTTAAATATTTTAACACCTTATATGGACCATTGTAGGCCGTTGCCAATTTTGAAGAGACATAATTCGCTGTGTTACTCAGTACCACTTGTTGACACATCACCAGGTCACCGGAATTAAACACTTTTGTAATGCGGCCCTGATTATACTTCTTAGCCACACTCCTCGTAGCTTTCTGTAAATTCACATAAGTTTGATCCCATAACGTATGTAAAGTTCCCTGGTCTGTTGTGTTGAGCGTCTCTGGAGGGATTCCCCAGATATTTAAAAGGGGTGACGGAAGTTCACGCCCTAAAAACACTTTACTGGGAGAAAAACCAGTTGTTGAGTGCGGAACAGAGTTAAAAGCTAGATTTAATTCCACCAAATTTTCGTCCCAACTGAGGTGGTCGTGATTATGAAAAATGCTTAACGCCACCTTGACATTTTTATTTACTCTTTCTACTAAATTTGGATAGGGATGATACGGGCTAGTAGTAAGATGTTTTATTTCCCACTCAAAGCACATGACCTTAAATAGTTCTGATATGAAATACGATGCATTGTCTGGAACTAACTGTTTTTCCAAATTCAATCAATTAAGGATTTAGTTATGTTAGTGGCTTCCATATCCCGTAATGGTAACATGACCATGAACTTACTAAAAGCGTCAATCAAAATTAATATGAAATAGTGTCCTTTACGGGATCTAGGTAAAGGGCCGTACATTTCAACGAATACTTTCTCCCATGGGCGAACAGGGAGTTCTACGGAATGTTGACCGATCCGACTATTGCGGGGCTGTTTCGCTAACTGGCAATCAGCACACCCTCCTACGTACTGAAGAATATCAGTTTTCATATTGGGCCAAAATAATTCTCTCTCAATTTGGGCTTATGTTTTTGTTACTACCTTATGCCCGCCTACTACAGAATCGTGAAATTATTTCACTAACATTTTCCGGGCTTTTTCCGGGACTACTATTTTCTTACTGCCTTTCCCCTTTTGGAAAAGCAATAATCCATTTTCCAACCTGTAGTTCTTATTTTGGAAGGTCCCTAAATTTTTTATAATATTCTGACACTCATTGTCTCCCGCCCGCGAATCAACCATGTCCGAAAACGCTTCGAGGATAGATTTAATAAACGCACCACACGCTTCCACGTGTTCAACCTGACCATCCGTTCCAACAACGCCTTCCTGTTTCTGAACTTCGTAATCTTGTTAATCATACATTCTGGACAGGCAATCTTCAACTGTGTTATCTCTGCCCTTTACGTGCGCGATCTTGAAACGGAAACGATTCAGCCGTGCGATCCTACGACCTATCTTACCGACCTGCTTGGGGTGCGTATGCAACCATGTTAAAGATTTGTTATCACTCATCAAATCAAACTCCTGATGTTCAAGATACATACTAAATCTCTGGACACCCCACACGCACGTCAATACTTCCTTTTCATAAACACTTAAAATTCCTTTCATTGCCTCAAAGCAGTCGACTGGCAAACGCTATCGTTTTCTGTCCTCCTTGGTCTTGAAGTAGAACTGCGCCTAACGCGACGGAGGAGGCATCTACTTGTAATACGAAGCGTTTATTGAATTCGGGAAAGGCGAGCACGGGAGGATGCGAAATAGCAATTTTCAGGTCGTTGAAAGCCTTCGCCTGTTGCTCTCCCCAACACAAAGAGGACATTTTTCCTACGTAAGTTATTTAGGTGTGCACCCATTTTGGCGTAACTATCAATAAAACGTCCAATAGTACCCAAACTTACCCATAAACCTCATTATCCCCTTAATATTCTTTGGTTTCGCAAAATTTACTATCGAGCGATTTTCTCCGGGTTCATAATAAAATTTCCCCCAGACAGTATAAAACCCAAATAAATAATTTGATATTTCGCCCAAGAGACTTTGTCGGGGTTCACTGTAAAGCCTAGCTTTCTGAGCTGTGAGCTTTCCTAATACTTCCCTTATATGGTCCAAATGCTCGTCAACATTCGTGGAAGAAATACAAATGTCATTCAAAAATAATAATACAAACTTGAAATGATATTCCTGCAGGGCTTTATGTAGGGTACGAGACAAACATGCCTCCCCCCCCCCCCAAGTTTACTCCAAAAAGCACTCGGTTCCATTCTAAATGCCCCCATGGGGTGACAAAAGCAGTATATTTTTTTACTATTTTCCGCTCAAGTGCACTGATGGAAAGCTGCATTTAAATAAATTACGCTGAACACTTTAGCTGCCCCAAAATACTGCAACACTGTCTGAATACTAGGCATTGGAAAAGGATCAGCACATACTTTATTATTAATTAATCTATCGATAGTCCACCACCAACCTATATTGACCAGGTTTTTTCTTAGGCGCCAGAAAAGCCGGAGAAGCGAGCGGAGAATTTGATGGCCGCACAATATTTTTTTCAAGTAATTCCGACACAATTTCTCTGAGAACATTCATATTTGGTGGAGCACATTGATACGGTTTCTTTCGTACCGGTTCTCCATCAATGACCTTGATATGATAAGGCATTGACTCGTAGCACCCTAGCCGCTTAGAAATAACGTCAGAAAATTCAGCAAGTGTTTCATTCATATTCCTACGCTGAACCATACTCAGCTTATTCCCTGTATTTTATAGGTTAGAACAGGTGGCCGTTCTACGTTTTTCACTTACCAACTTAATACTAGGAGCTTGGGGCTCAAACCCAAAATTTAACGTATTAGATTGAAAATTTATATTTGTCTTTGTATCAGTAAGGAAAGAGAGCCCAAAAATCATAGAACTAATTAAACCAGGCACAATCCAAAACTCCTTCGTCCACGAGTAGCCTGCAATTTTAAAGTGGAGCCGTAATTTTGCTTTAACATTACATTTCCTTTTTTGCCACAAATAGCTGGAAGCCATTGCCCGTATATAATTGACTTTCTAGTTTAGAGTATTTTTTAACTAACGTGCTGGCAAACTCTTGACTTATAAAATAGCTGGTCGCACCCGTATCTAACAGGGCGGGAACCTCTTCGTCTTTGATTTCCACTTTCAAAAACAATTTGTTATAACTATTCCCACGCTTCCCTATTACCGCTACTTCCTCGGCATGTTGTTTATCCTTATTCGCATTTTGGGCCTTTTTGCAATCCCTGGCATAGTGTCCCTTTTTGTGCAAAAAATAACACGTAATCACTTTTGTCCCACTTTTACATTGAAGGGCTATATGCCCTTCTCTCTCGCATTTCCAGCAACACCTGTCGCTAAACAAATTTGCATACCCACTTTTTCGGCCACTTACCGTAAAGGATACTACAGCATTGTCTTTTACCGTTTCCTGTACATTTTCCTTCTCGTATAACTTTGCCATATAGATTTTATTTTCAACCTCAACCGCCAATTTACGTAACTTGCATATCTTACCCTACACTACACTGTCTGGCTTTGGGAGAAAGATTTTCCATAATTACTTTTACAATTTCTGTCTACTTAATGCTTTCATTAAGGGCGCCTGCACACACTATCAGACTCAGACTTGCAAACATTCTAACACTTTCACATTACATTTTTGAAAACGGTATACCTGTGTTTTGAGTGAGCCAGCTTTAGCCCTACGAAGGCATAAATCGTCCCAAATTTCAAAATGTAACACTCTGCCACTCTTCCTCGTCTGCAATACTCGTTAACAATATTTGCGAAACCAAACCAGTACATTTTCTTGTTAAATATTGCATCATATGCGCGTCTTATTTGAAGGTTTTCATTTCACGTAATTTATCAAAACTGCAAGATGTTTTCAGGTTCACAGTCACGTAACACATTTGCCGTACTCAGGGAAGAAATGGTAAATGAATTTTTCACAGCCTCCTAAAAAATTAGCTGCTGCATCTGACCTGTTTGCGATGCGCGGCTCTACCCACTCGCTTCGCCTGTCTTGGTCAACACGACCATTTTCCTTCGCAACACATCGATTCCTTCAGTCTCCTCCACCGGGACATTCACGGCCGCCGAGTTCGCGAGCAGCGAAGCCTTGTCCAAACGGTTTACCCAGGACGTCATGATGATGCTACAACACAACCACCAAGCGAACAATACTCTGCACATAATAGCAGATAGTGGCGCGGCTTTGAAACCCCCAAGCGTGAGGCGACTGGAGAGGGTCAAAGCGACCTCACTCGTACGGTGTTTTACAATCACGAGAGATGTTCCCGAAAACTGTGAGAGTTTTTCGGAACCCCAGATGCGAACATTGTGCCGATTAACCTTCCCACGTATGTGGAAGATTGCCTCGTCGCTGAAAACAACATTCCCCAGGTAGATAGGATTCTCCTCGATCCGGTCCAGCATTTCAATAGCAAACCTTGGGCATTGTTGGTGGTCGTTTAGCTGCAGCGCTTGCACAATTTGAATTTTGTACTTTAGGTGATTCCTTATGCAAAATCAAGTGACAAAAAAGACACCTTGTACCTAAACTAAATATTAAGGGCGAAATAAGTTCCCGAAAATGGAGATTGGAATGTATTTTTTGCAGAATATCGGATACTAGGTGCGATGCGATGAAAGTACAATTAGCTGAACATTGTTTTATGTTTTCGGGATCTTCAACCTAAGAGCAAATTCACAATAATAACACTCCCCGTTACGAAAATGACAGGGGTGGTCACCCTCTTATTGCCGGTAACTTCGTTACCGTGGGGAATTATGAACTTTTGATACTGGTTTTATTGAGCAGTATGACCTACGAAAAAAAATTGCCCCCTTGTTGCAACTACTTGGAACCCACCGTTTTCGTTTAAAACGCTCACAAATATTCCGCTAGATTCCGCTGCAGCAATACAGCGCCTAGTATACAGGCAATTCTACCTACATGCGTGTATGACCACAGCACAGCCGATGGTGGCGGACAAGGTTAACACCTACTGTAAACAATGCGTGCCATACATTAATAAGGACAAAAAACTGTTCGATTGTGGTGACAGTCGGTGTGTGATTCCATACAGGACGTAAATATGTCGGTATTGTCTACGCACCTTAAACCGTATTGCTGCTAATGAGTACTGTGATGACTTTTGAGTGTTGAAACATTTGATGCAGCTGTTTAGAGCAATGCCATTAAAACGCATCACATTTAAGTAGTATGATGCATCACATTACATTTTACAACAAAATCTGTGCAATTACATGCGTTTTATTATAAAAACGTGTATCACAAACACTTGTATAGAAAAGGCTCGATGGTACGGCCGCCATGTTCGACGCAGAGTTCACATCACCACACCAACGATTGTCGGGCACGTTTGAAAACACCTTCATTGTCCCGAATAATCCCAGCAGCTTAAACGATGCGGGTGACGAGGTCCTCTTCGGATTCCACTGCGGTTTCATGCGCCATACTGCGCATGTAACCCCAGAAGAAATAGTCCAGTGGGATCGTGGAGGCCACGGAACAGGACCATCACGGCCTATCCATCGTCCAGGAAATACGATATTCGGGTGATCGAACGCACGCGCACGCACGTCGAGAACTGTGAGCTGGGTCGTCGTCGTGCTGGAACCGCATGGCCGCTCGTCATTGTAAAGGGACCTCTTGTACCATGTACCAGGGTACAGACACAGGGCTACGCAAAATCCTCATTTCCACAATGTTACCCCAACACAGGCACAAGTCGTCAAAATAGTGGAACTTGATGGTTACGAGTGTGTACACAATTACTTATACATGACGTGCAACAAGAAAAGCGATAACCAGGTCGTGCTTGTAAGATTGTCATGCATTCTTTACATTTTATTATTTAAAGAGTCGAAAAGATAAAATAATTTAATGTACAATGTCTTGAGACAAAAAAGGTAAATTCAAAAGGTTGACACAAATATTTAATTTCCAAATATATTAAGCAAACTTTCTAAACTTCCAGATTCTGGGGTTAACTTAAATGTCTATAAAAATTAAAAGAATTTTTCGGAGGCATGACTAACACTTTTATTTTATTTCAAGGAGAAAATAACAAAAGATAAATACTCTTTATGCACAACAAGTGCATAAATATATAATATTTTCCATAATATCATATGTAAGGTATAGTGACTTTGCTTCTTTCCTTTATAAATACGTTAAACAGAATGTTTTTATCAACAAAGTGAAGGTTTTTTTTCTGAAAAATCATCGGTTGAGGATCCTTTTATTTATGTGAATATTGCTTATTGCATTATTGGATTTCTATAACTATGTAAGAAACAATATGGATGGCTGACATTGCCAACAAGATCAGTTTAGAAATGCCCATATTTTTTACATTGCTTTACTTTTTCTTGAACATTTTGTCTCATGTTTAAGTTTTCAAAATAACGACAGTCCGAAACAGTGTCGAAACCAACTTTTAAATGTTCGTGATTCAAGAGGTTCATCAGGAATCATCAGCAACACATGTACAAAATTTCTAACTACGAAAAAAATAAATTTTCATGGCCTGAGTGTCCGAAAGTAGCCCATGAGGGGACGATCCGCCGCAGACAACAGTTAAAACAAGCAGAACATCATATGATGAGGTTTCAAGGCATTTTCAAGGCTGAGCCAGGGCTATCGGGGGAACAGATCACGCTCTCATAATAGCCATTGCCACTAGACGCCGAGCAGGGACCGCTACATAGTTAACAGAAAAACCACATGAAATAAAAGAATCGTTCAAAACCAATTACTGGAAAATATGACTGAAAATAACCTTCAAGAATAACTCACCCGCAGTGGAGAATAGAAGGATATCACATCAAAATAAAGTAGAAAAGCCGGAGCTGGATTTGCAGAGGAGTTAGTACGCCATTTGGTACTTGTAGAAGAAAGAATGTGAACTTGGCAAGGGTGAGCTTTAGCGATAATCGATTCGTAAAGTCGCCAATCGAAACAAGTACAGTATTTCGATAATACTAAATAAATACTGACTAAAATTACATTTTGCTCGAGACAAAAAATTACACGAACATGAACTTAATTGACAAGTTTTAAATATTACTTTACCTGTTGATATAACAGGCTTTTCTTTTTATGACTTAATAATATTGAAAGCCAATAAATGGTCTCGTCACTAACTGTTAAGGTGAACTCTATAGTGAAAATGGTTCATAAACAAAGTAAAATATTAGACAATAATAAACTCACAAAAATATTAACGTATAGCAGGAAATGCTTGTAACTGTTAAAAAGAATTCAGAAATTAATCTCGTGAAAACCACGCTTTAAGTAGAGACAGAAGTAAACTACTTCAAACAAATTATACCACATAGGCAAAATAAAATCTTACTAAATTACATCAACAAGCGTATGCACGAGGCTTTGGTCACAGACACAATGACTACAGGAAATTCACTTTGATATACAGATACACTTAGCATTACACAAAAAAATTAACACAGTTAGGTGCACGAAATCCATAAAGTTTTGCCACAAAGGAGAAAAATATCCTCTGAAAGGGGAATACAAATTTACCCCATCAAAAATGGGCCTGGAAACCTCACACTCTTCGAGTAATGTCGGCAGAGCTTGCCGCAGAAATGCAGCGTACACATTGCTGGTGAGAAGATGTAGTAACAGGTAGGGGCCTACCAACATGTTATGTATTAAGCCCGCCCAGACGTTGACACTGAATTGCTGTTGATCCCCGTGAACGAATGGGGTGTGAGTATTGACATCTGCCCACTTGTGGGTATTTCGACACTTCTGTATGCCATCATGTTGAAGGAAGCCTCGTCAGTGAAGCGAGTGTATCTGTCAAAGTCAGGGTATGTTTTGCGTTGTTCCAGAAACCATGCTGCAAATTCCACGTGTCGAGGATAATCCGCAGGACCCACGGCATGCACATGCTGTACATGGAACGGGTGCAGTAATTGCTCATGAAGCGCTCGGCCAATGGTGTGGTGGCTTCTGTTGAGTGGTCTTGCAAAAGTACGCCTACTCACACGTGGGTTATTTTCAACATGCCTCAGCACATCCTCTTCAAACCTGACTTCCCTCAATGTCCGTCTGCGCCCTGCATTCGGTCGTGTCACCTCCAAACTTCCACTTTCTCTCAAACGTCGCTCCACATATGCAAATGAGGTGTGGTGTGGCTCCTGTCTGTGCGGATATCGATCCCTGTACATTCTTTGCGCTTTTCGTCCATTTCCCTCTGCGGCACCGTATAAATTATACACTATGGAGTACTCAGATATTTTATACAATTCATCTCGGGGTTTAATGGGCCGCATTCGTTATAGCGCCTTTGGTGCGCGATAACAGTCGTGGCAGACGTGAAGAGCTGCCTAGTGTGGTATTAGTGCCAGACATGTAGACCACTCGGACAGCCTGTACACACATGTTTTGTACTACATGCTGTATCTGACACCTAGTTATATGCTTGCTCGCAAACGAATGGCCTGACAGTGTTGCATTATGCGAACGTTACTTTAAACTGTCGATATGTCGTTTGTCAAAAGTAACACCTATTGACGCCGACCTCCCGTGGCGCAGTCGGTTGGTCCGCCACCGATCTGGGGTGCGGGAGGTTCTGGGCTCAAATCTCGGGTAAGGCATGGGTGATAATTTAAGTTAGGTTATAAGATAGTATGGAAACCATTCCCTACTAAGCTGTGCAGCATAAAACGGGGGACGTTAAAAAGCACTTTACAATAAACTACAACACTTGTTTACGTGCTGATAATGCTGTACAGCTACGTGTACGTGTTTAGTTTGTGCGTTTAATGTCTCATCGCAAGTGAGGTCATTAGACACGGGAACATACAACTAGGCAATAGAAGGGAACTGATAAAGTATTTCGGCCATGGCCTTTATTAAGGAACCATCCCAGCGTTTGCCTGGAGTGACTTTCGGGAAACCATGGAAAATAAAATAATTGATAGCCTGACCAGGATTCGAACCCGCGTCCTCCCGAATGTGAGTCCATGTTACTGTTGCCCACTTCGCTCGGTCTCTGATTTATTATTAACAGGAGATGTTTATACGTAAAATCAAGACTCGTTTACATTGACGCTAGTTTATTTAACACTATAACCTAAATAACGCAGGGCGTCTTGTCGAAACTGCGTAGGACCACCGCTTTCGTACAAAACGCACACACAAAAAGCTTCGGCTGCAGCGATACATGTCCAGGCGCATAAGCAATAGTCTTAACAGTACACATCAGTAACAACAAATGGTTCCAGGCACGTAGGCAATACCAATATTTCATGTAGGGATTCTCACGCCAACTGTTGCCTGGAATACATAGTCGGATGCCGTATCGTAGGCTTCTTAATGCACGATAATGGTAGTATGCAGTAAGTGATAAATGTCCTCCACCATTGTTTGTACTGTGGGAACAGCAGCTTACCATACCCGCGTGTAGGCGTATTGCCTACGTAAGAGACGCTGTATCACTTCAGCGGAATCTAGCAGAATACTTATGTGCATTTTAAACGAAAACGGTGGGTCCTGGGCAGTTGCAACAAGGGAAACATTTTTATTTCGTAGGCCATACTGATCAATAAAACAGCATCAAACGTTCATAATTCCTGATGGTAACGAAGTTGCTGGCAAGAAGAGGGTAGCCATCCCTGTTATTTTCTCTACGGGGAGTGTTATTATTGTTAATTTACTCTTAGGTTGACGATTCCGATAAAATAAAACAATATTCCGCAGATTGTACTTCCACCTTACCTGGTTTCCGATATTTCGCAGAAATACATCCCAAAATCTCCATTTTCAGGGACTTATTTTGCCTTTAATATTTAGTTTAGGTACAAAGTGTCGGATATATTTGCCATTTGATTTTGCATAAGGAATCACCTCACGAAGTTTTTCGGTCGAATTCAGCCCCATTCTGTATAAACGAAGACATTTGTGCAGCACCTTGTGAACTGTAGGGCGTGGTATGTTCAGCTATCCTGTGATGCTCGCCGAAATGACTTTGATGGGCTTCCCTGGGAGGCATCTCTACTGCCATCTACATTTTCATCAGACGTGCGTTTCCTACAAGAACCTCGTTGCCTGTATACACTCTCAGTGGCTAGAAACATGTCATACCAAGCCTTAATTGTCTTTACGTCTGGTGGTACCATATCAAACACACGTCGGAAATTTCTTTGGACAGCAATTGAAGGGGTTGGTGCAATACACAGTCAAGCAGATTTCTTAAAAAGTTTTCAGGAGAAGCTAAAAACCATTTTGCAAAATATCGCAACATTATATTGTTACTCTCTGAACACTATTGGAAAGAAAGTGTATAAAACAAAGAAGTGGCATAATTATTTAATTTTCTATATGGTTTGAAAAATAAAAATGCATATAAACAACACAAAAACTTTGCAGTTAAAAACCTTTCGTGTCCTTTTAAAAATGCATATGATATTTTAAAAGTAGTCTCTATTATGTAATAATAAGTTGCATAGATTTATAACAACCCAATTACATCGTTATTTGCAGTCAAATTAGCTTATGCTATTTCATTGAGATAGGTTTACCACAACGTATTATCACCTTTATTCAGGGAGAATACTAAAGTATGTGAAAGCAGTACAAAGTATGTTGTTTCTAGCAAGATACCGAACATTTGTGTAATGTTATAATACTCTTTGACATTGTTGAAGTCCTTATTATAAAACAAAAACACGTTATGCATCAACAATCAATGTATGTCAGATAAACATAAACCTCTGTTCACTCGTCGTCGTTATCACGCTCTTTTGCGTCTCCCGCTTCAGGTTCTCGTAGAAAGGGAAATGTACTGTAGGAACATATTTCTGAGCAAGCTTCATCACATCGTCATATTTTAGAGGATTTAATGGAAGACTTGTATCATATGCATGCTGAGCTTGAAGTGCATCATTTCCTAGAGGAACTTTCAGAAGTTTGTATTTCTCCATTTCACTTTCGACATAAGCATGCCTTTCACTGACAAGAACTTCGTAAGGATATTTCTCATCATAGATAAACACCTTGTATTTTGATATTGATAACGGCCTTCTATTTTAAGTTGCACTTTTCTTGAAATATGGTTGAAGTTTCGTTTTCAGATCCAGCACATCGTTCTGTGAAACACGATGAGCGTGAAAGTATTTCCCACGCCCCTCTGCCACTTCACACCACTGCTCAGGTGCGTACACCACCTCCTTCCTCTTCTTCCTTCTTTCAATATGCGCCAAGTCTTGGTCACAGGGCAAAAAGCTGTGACCACGTTCAGGTAAATGATTGACTATTTTGGAAAAAATGTTACGATTCACCAGAGTTAACAAGAACCAAACCATTAGACTGTTCTTGTTCTGACCTGCACAGTTATCAGTAAAAAGGTACAATGAACGCACATCTTTACTTAAAGTGTTCTCACAATATAATGTTTCAAAAATGACACTGTCTCTGCTGATCCCTTACGAGCTGTGGCCTCATCATGCATATAAAAGTCTCTACTATTATTTGAACATTCGTGAAAACCAAGATTGTAAACCCAGACTTGTCTTGCATAAAATATTATATTTTTTGTGAGAAGTGGAACTGGTAATTTTTGTTGATAATCTAACCACAATGTTTCGACCGTTAACTCATTCTTCGAGAGTGGTGATTTGTCCTTTAAGTCGTCATAAAATGCATCAGCCTTCTTTAGGTGTAATTCCTGCTTGGTTGCAAGCACTCTGCGTTCATTGTCTGCTGTACAGGAATATAGCTGTATTTTTAAAGAGTCACACTTTTGACACGTATCTGTACGTGGAGTTACAAAGGAGAGATTAAATCTTGTATTAAATAATCTGTTGTAATGATCGTACGTCACATGTGGCTCACAGTCCTTGATGGCCTTCATTAACAAAATCATTTCCGGTTGATGTTTCTCCAAGTACATAATCCACATTCGTTTGGTATTTAATTCAGACGATAAATACTTCATTTTTGACTACTTCCTACTGTAATGCGAAGAACGATGAGGGAAGGCTCTAATGTGATCCTCAATTTGCTTGTTGATCGTATCCGTGTTTTTCTGTGGCCTGTTGGAATGCCACCCCCGTTGATCAACACGTAGAGAAACATTTGTAGCAGCATGCATAGCAAGCTTGTGAATTCTGCACTTATCAACAGCATGTAAGTTGCAAAATGATGTCTTGCAAACCACCACCTTTTATGAGCCAACATGAATCTACAAAAAATATTATATAATACATTTAGTTGCGGTTTAGATACTGAATCGTACATTTTAATACACCTATTTACATACACATATATATTTATGCCACTTTCGCTGTAATGTCAGTAGAAACAATCCCAACAATATTACAAGTGAAACACGAAAGGAATAATAAGACTGGAAATAAAAATAAGTGTAAATACTATCTTCTGTGTTCACTCTGCAGCAGCATGTTACTCGTCAGTGAATAAGGTTTCAGACATCTTTACCAACGATATGAGTTCAGCTCTCTCTGTTGAAATATTATTTTTTTACTAAGGTGTATTACGACTGTACATAATGCTAGCATAATAATAATTATGATTGTGTTTACATAATGGCTTGTGAAAACGTGTTATATGAGTAAAATAAGAAATAAAAATATAGTCAGCCTACCTTATAATAGTAACTGTAGGACTTCTTTTTTTTTTGCTTGGCGTCAGCTGCAGAACTCGTCCCAGGATCATCTAAACATTCGGCCTCACCAGGTTCAACATCACCCTCTGTTCTGTTTGGTCTCCTGAGAGGCAGACACAATGAACATGCTGTATTAAATAAACTACTATATACATTAACGATAAGTTTCTCTTTTCTATATTTAGTTTAGTTCTATCTACTTACCTTGAAATCTTTCTGGGTTGTTATGAAACCACTCAAATAGCTGTCGTGAGCGATTTTGTCCCCGATGTCACGGAATTGTGTGTGGACAGTATTTCTTTCATCAGCTGTCAACTTGCTGTAGCACAAATGTTTACGTGCACAAGCTGGGCCCTGCTTCTTGGCTTCAACATTTTTGCCTCTGGCGTTAACATACGAATCACCTCGAGCACAGGCTCTTTTACGAACGTTTCTCTTCCATTTGTCGGGATTCCTTTGTCTCTTCTTGTCTTTCATGACGTCAATAGTACCGGAATCACTATCTGAAACATCAATTTTCGTAATCACAATAAATAACCCGTACACCAAACAATGTTTACGAGAAAAGTAATTTATTTTATTGCAGTGTACATGTGCACACTCTAGTGCTACTAAGTATTACTACGTAGCATTGGTTTCTAAGAGTCTGATCAGGTGGCGCAGACGGCTATTCTACCATTAGTCATTGTAACTAACTAGCAAGTGGTTCCCAGACAAATCCAGAGATGGCACTGATTGCAGCTGTCCAGCTAACGCAATAACATCTGAACTCGGGGCAACAAACTGTCATGATAAGCTCATAACTGTTTGTTGCTCCAAATGTTATTTCACAGCAACAAACAGTTATCTTCAATACAGCTTAATTTGTACTCTTAACCATGGAAAACGACTATATGTCTCACCGAACGGTGCGTATTGACCAGGAAATGCAACAAACACACATAGCCCTATTTGTGAAAAAATGACACTTGGCTGTTTGTTGCACTAACCCCTTCAATTGGTGACGATGCTTCCGCATTGGGATCTCTCTTGTGATGTAGTCATTTTTTTCTTTTTTGTTTTTTAATTATTTAGCACCTGAAACAAAATGAAAACACTCACTTAGACAAAATTACACAATTTTTTTTTATTTGCTTCAAATGATGCTGCAAACCGCAAGCTTCTACGTCTAATAGTATTTTTTTTAACTGTGCTTTGAAATCGGGAATGTTTCATGTGCGTAAAATGCTTTAATTTTTGAAACTGCACTATCTTATAAAATGGTGGGCCAATAACATTATTATTTTATTAATTCAATGCTTACACTGTAACACATGATAAATCTACAGGCCTCTTTTCTTCACTTATTACTTTCAACATTTGATGGTTTAGATCTGATATAATAGTGTATGTTATTTGAGACGGTATATTTGTTTATATAACATAAAAACCATCTGTGGATGCATTAAGAATCGCGTTTTTATTTAATTGTTGGTCAGAAGATTATCTGCCTTCAGATTCACTTATTTCCATGTGAGAGGAAATTAGTTTTTAAATAAGAATTTGTAAAGAAATTAATTTTTCTGTCAGAGAGAAAGTTGCCAACATTTTGTCATGTCAAAAATTGTAATTGAAACTATGTGAGGTGACACTAGCTGGCCTATGAGGGGAAAAGATTTTCAACGAGATATTGTTGAGAAATTTTATTTTCTCAGCAAATGTTTTAAATTGATTTAAGAAGGACAAGCCATATTAGGTTTTTCCGTACAGCTTTGGTGGTCTGAGGTTATCACACCAGCTAGAAATTTGATTTAGTTTTTTGCTTAACGAGTCCGAATTGTAATAAACCGGGCATATGCGTTTGTACGAAGACGTGGCGCGATGTTGTGAAGAATGTAAATAAGAGGCCTGTGTTAGGAAGACAATCGTGATTTAAAATGTTAGATAATGTTCGCCTTACACGTGTATATCATGATAGTGTGCTAAGACTATATCGTGTACATATAAGACCGTGAGCTTCTCGTTTAAGAAAGAAATTCTGTACAAGCAATACACTGAGAAAAAGATTTTTTTGAATCAAACAAGATTTGTTTGCTGCAACCAAATTATTTGTTTGTATAGTGGCAATGAAATATTTTGTTTACCAAACTGTAAGATTTGGTTGGTACAAATAAAGATTTGTTTGGCTACACGTACATTAAACAGTTTGGGTCGATATAAAAAAAGTTTTGCAAGTTCGGCCGGGATTCGAACCTAGATCACCTACGTCCATGCGTTACGCCTTAGTTATCTCAGCTAATGTGGAAACCATTAATACCAAGATGCTTTTAAATAGATATAATGCAATATTGGGCAACGTGTGCAAACAAATATTTCAAGTTTTGCAGCTTTACTGGTCAGTTTCTGGTTCCATTGTTTTATTAATGTGTTTATACGAATATTAAGCATCATTAGATGCACTAACAAACACGGTTACTATCCTAATTATCCCGAAAAATACAAACAAACTCTCGAGCTGTATTTTCGAAGGAAGGCAGTCAAATGAATGGACAAACAAATATGTACTGTTTATTTAACAGAATATTTAGTTGACAATCTAATTTTTTTTTTGGCCCAATGCAGAGATTTTGTTTATTAGACGAACAAAAGTAATTTTGTTGCTTATAAAATGTTGTTTGCTTGGAAATATATTTTGTCATGGCAACTAAATATATATTTGACCCTATACAAACAAATATTTTGTTCGATTTTCTCTCAGAGTAGAAGAGAAACCACTACAGCAGTGGCGATGTCGGCGTATTTCTTTTACAAGTTCCGGCTCGCCTAGAATATACAACAACGAAGACCAGCATTTTCAGTATCAGCTAAGTCTGAACTATTTCAAAAGCGTGCAGCTATTTTGAATTTGCAATTCTAATTAAGCACCTCGTTAAAATGAATTTTCATACCGTTTGCACAAAGTTTAACACGAACTCCCTCGATGATATTAACAGATATTGATCTTTAATACCTGAGACTGAGTGAAATTTTATTTTCAAAGTGTAGTCTTTATCAAGTCAGTTTTTACAAGAAATGCTAACTTACATATATTCTCCCTACTCAGACGTAATATTTTGCTAGCTATTGTCGGCATCAGTCACTGTTTAATTTGTTGCCTGTTAACTTACAGATTGTTGGGCAACGGCTTTGTAGGTATCTGCCAGGTTGTACCAACTGAGAAACTGAAACGTGGTAAGTACTTATTGGTGGTCGCATACATTCTGAGTCTTATTTCCGCTCGTCTGTCTGCAGTGTTGGCCGGGCAAGAAATACTATCTCACGAGATACACACGAGACGTTACACTCATAATACACAATATGTTATTTATCGTTTCTTTACATCACAACATCATGCACTGCCAATTTACCAATTTTGGTTAAATCTCTGAAATGGTCCCCAAGATATAACGTAAGAGCAATATTTTATCCATTTGCACGATCTTACAAAATGGCAGACCAATGACATTATCGGTTTCTGAATTCAATGCTAACATCATCACTGTGAACGTACCAAATTTGATTCGAGTTGTGCAAATCGTTCCCGAGACTTTATTGAAAATATTTAATTTTTTTAATTTGAGCTATTTTTCAAAATGGCAAATTAATGAGATTACACATTTCTGTATGCAATGCTTATACGATGCACTATGTTCCAAATTTGTTTTAAACTGGGTAAATGGTTCCCGAGAAATAACAAAGTGGCCTACATTTATAGAGTGCCGCCATTTTGAAAATAAGTTCCAGGTGTGATCAAAAACTACAAAAGACTGGTAGCCTTACTAAATATTATATGTGGACCTACTTTGGTTAAATTCAATTGTCGGGTTTAGATGTTATTAGGTGGTGGACATACATTCCAGACAAACAACCAGGTGATTGCATTAGCCTAACTTTCCTTCAGAAAGAAGGCTAAAAACAGCTGACATCATCTTTTCACTTGTCATTTCTGAGGATCCGCCCATATGTCAGCTTACTTTCTGACCTATAAAGAAAAGCATTTGATTTACGCTTTGAAATTTAGGAGAATGCTGAATTGCTGTTCTGTTATAAAGAGGCGGAAGAATCGTAGAAAGTTATTTTCACTTACTACACAATTTTAATAAATTGTTAACCACATTAAAAAATTGCAAAATAATTTTTATTACCAAAAGAAATAGTTTCCAACCAATTACCAAACTGTTGTTTGTAGAAGTACAATTTTTTTTTACTGTGTGGTTTTCACTGCAAAAAATTTTTGACGAACAAAAATTAACATCACACTTACAAATTATTTTATCCCATTCATGTTGTAAAATACATTATTTTAATATTTAAATATTTTGGAAAGCGAAGGGTATCAAGTTTTGCCATTCAATCTAAGCAACAGTGAGAATTTTAATATTTATGTCACTCAATTACACGTGATTATAAAATGTTTTATATGCATTCATAAAGTTGCCTTACGCAACGCTTAAGTTGACTGCTGAACGAAATCAGTAAGTCAGTTTTATGATCCAGTATCCAGACGTGTTCCCGGTTTAAAAAAAATAATAATTCTATATTTACAAGTTAGTGGCGTTATTTCTTACTATCGTGATAATGACTAGCCTTCAGAACAGCAACTTCTCGAGAAATTATCGTTAAGTGTCATGAAACGACCTTTTAGTTACTGTGTAAGCTCACAAATTTATAGAGCTGCATACTTATTGTTTGTCTTAGCTTCACTGAAAATCTTCTGAACTTGTCCGAGTAAAATATTTTTTTTTTTTTTGTTCACCATTACATACGGGGATCGTTAGTAGTTTTATTTACTGAACTTACAAAATCCAACTCAAAGAATATCACTGCCCACGATAGCGTATGTTAAAGTGTAAAAACTAATTTACGTGTCTCCGGTAATTATGGCAGAGAATATATGAAGAACAGTCAAATGATTTGAAATTTTACTAGAAGTGCAAATAAATAATTTTTGTGAACACCGGAAATGGTTTCATTTGTGTTTTATGAATATTAAAATATGAAGTGGCGTAGTAAAAAATATATTCATATTTAGACCAATTTCACAGTTTCATATGATCGACGCATTAATATGACAACCTTAACTTTTATAGGCTGTTCACAGTAAAGTGAGCACTTTCTAAATACACCTTTAAAAATGTCACTGCTCCTACTTGCATATATTTTAACGGGCGCACTGAGCGACATGCGCCCTGTAAAGTTGGTAACGATGGAGGGGAAAGTAGTTCCATATCATAATGTCGAATAAAAAGTGTTAGGTAACAATTTCTGATAACTTAAATTATTTCTATAGCTTTCTTTTTTTTTAATGCGTCGAAGTGTAAAACTTGGCAGATTTCTAAATTACTTACTTTTCTAATAATTTTACAGTTTCACTTGACCAACGCATGAATAAAGCGACGAGGTCCATAGCAATTATAATTTTACATAAGGTGGAAGAACACACATCGTACATACAAACAGATCTTAAACAGGTCTTTCACAAGAGCTCATTTGACGGTGAACAGCCTATACATGTGATGAATGTGGTGGGAAGGCTGTACGTAAACAATGGCGTAGCGGTTCCTTTGATGTGGGCGTACCTACTTGCTGATTGGTTGCGCGATGCTCTGGGACGGCCCTTGTGTCCGATTGGCTACCTCGTTCTGCCAAATGTTCCCTACTGGCTGGGCCACCGCGCCGGCTCGCGAGCAACTTACAAGGAACTTATTAACGAACGACGTAACTGACAATGGTGTGGTATAGGTAACTGAATTCTAAGTTTGTTTGGACTTCCATTGCCTACAGTGTCTACGAAAAAGAGGTGGGGGGGAACGAAGAACACGACCTATGGATGAGGAACAGAAATTCGGTACAAAAGCGATAATATAAATAAACGCATATATGGAATAGTTTGTTCACGGTAAAATGAGTACTTTTGAAATCCTAGTTACTTTTTCCTTACAACCATTTCCTATCCTTTGATCACCTTTTTCAAATAAATCTCGCCATATAAGTAATATTACAGTTTGTATATCCCACAACCCTCGGAAGTTTAGATCTAATGCTAAAATTAAATATATTTTATTACTATTATTCCAACTGAGACGGCTTCTAAAAAGCTCACTCTACCGTGAATAGCCTAAACGAAAGAGAATGGCCTAGTTAGACAATGAGCGACATAGAAACCACTAGGATAGCGCCACAATAACAGATGTCAAACGAAAAATTGTAGGAAAATTTGCATATAAATGGATCAATAATCATAATGATTCAGTCTGACAATGAACGACACAAAAACATCAAAGAAAGCACAAAAGTACAAAACGACAGCAACGAAATATGCATACGAAAAAAGAAAACAACAAAAAGACATAAATACATAACGTTTAAAAAAAAAGATCAAGTCCGAAAACGAACAAAACAAAATTGTATACTGCAAGTGTAACAGACTAAGGCTTTGTCCCAATTCCCTTCAAGTATATACATGTCCATACTTCGCCCCGCCTGTGACGTCATTAAGTATATACTGGCGCAATCGCAATTCCTAGTATAGTACACACAGTGTCTGTACTTGCTAAGTACACAAAGTTGCTTACTTGCTGGGTGAATTGAGTACTTGCGGCAGTAGTCATGTTTATTTTCAAACGTCACGTACATAACTTATGATGGTAACTTTTTGTGGTTCTACTTACCCGCCGTCTTATTGCTCTACTAAGTGATCAATGTGCAACATTATGTCTGCGTTTATAATAACCTGCCTGTTACACATGACAAATACATTATTGTCATTTTTATAACAAAACCAAACAACACCATAGACGTAAACGAGAGCAAAAACCACCAATATAGAACCAAAAAATGCTTATTTAGAGCAAAAACCATAGAGTTGTTAGCTCAGAATGACAAAACACGTGTTTACTTTTTAGTAGTTCAATTTATTTACGCCAGGTTGTGCGACGAATCAAGTACAGTCAGAATAAAACCGTCCTAATAGTCAGGGTAAGTATACACAACAATAATTACGAATATGTATATACTAAACAAGTATGTAATTACAATTGGGACACAGCCTAAACAGCCAAATATACAGCAAAAAGTCTTTACGTTTCGGAAACAGCGTTCTGCTCCTGTTACAAGGTGACTAAACACTTTTTTCACTGCATTCTTGTTTCTCATCAGTACGTTTTGTTCTTTATTTTTTGGTTCTTTTTTCGTAGTTGTTGTAAGCAATGAAAGTCCATTAAAATTTCGAATTCTGTTCTGTGGTGGTAAGATACACAGAGAGCGGGAAATAGAACCTAAGTATAACTCTCAAATTTTATAAATTAATAGTAAATCAGATATGCCTAAAATCAGGTATTGTTCAAATTAAAACGTGCAAATATCATTCTCCGTTCAAATGCAACTTGAGTTATGAACATATGCAAGACAAATGGAAGGTCTGAAAGGCAGATAGCGTAGCGAGGCTAGTGGAAAAAAGGCCGTATAATGTTAATGCTTCGTCAAGATACTAAGTATTCAAAGGGGATTTTTCTCTTCTCCACCGTAGTATAACAAATTGACAAACTAACACGCGACGTGCATCGCACAAACGATGGACGCGTTTCTCATCGGACGTGTGGTGAAGTGTTGCAAGGTCAGCTGGTGCTTTCTCAGTGCTGTACACACTCGGCGCCCGCAGCAGGAACCAGTAACCAGAATGCGGCAGGGACAAACTTAATGTACTGCGGCCACTCGCGAGAGAGCGGGCAAGGCACCCATTACTAGAGACCCGAGAAATTCGCGAGTTCAGTGACCTGTAGGCTAGACTTCACAGTATTATATACACTCATACAGATATCAACTGTATATTGGTTGATTGTTGTGGTAGTAAAAGGCGGTGTGGTTGGGCGCACAATTTATTGCATGTTTGTTATTGGCTCATTTATCTCCAGGAGGTGTCAAACAACACGTCGACCAATTACAAACGTAATATTACCATACATGTGTGTGAATTCCATCTTTTCTAAAAATGAACCCGTGAAATTCTCGGCTAACCTACACATTACACACGTGCTATGACGTCTACTGCATTACTACGCTCAAGTGGCCGATGTGTAAACTAGCGAACGTTTAGGTACAGCACACAGGAAAACACAGCTTACCTTGCCACAGTTCACCACACGCCGCTTGTGTTCAGTATTGACAGACAGTCGTAATTAAGTATTTACTTCCACCACATTTCAGTAGCCCTACAGCGGACACCTAGCAACATGAGCATTGAAACCGGTATTTCTGGAACAGATAAACCTCGTTCTGTATTAGCATGCAAGCAGTTCATAATAACGTCATTAAATATGTGCGCTGCGGCGTTGGTATATTTCTGCCATTATACTTAAAGATAGAGTCCAACATACCTCGAGGGGTTTATAACCTGTACAGTGGCAGCCGTTGAACCTTGTTCCCCTTAGCTATGTTTTAGAAGCAGGGCATGAAAATATAATGACATGTGCGTAATTATGAACCACTAGCCGTTACCTTAAAGTATTTTATGGCAGTTATAAGTTGATTTTTTAATGGTGTAACATTAAATCTCCGAATTGCGTTAACTCGTTTGCATAAAAAAATCCGTATAAATGTATAGTAATTAAGTGTGATATGTTTAACATATTTATGACTTTTGGTTTTATTTTCCCCAGAAATGAGCTACCAAAAGCCATAAAACAGAGGGTTTTTACGTGGAAAATGCATTACAATATTCACGTGTTGTCGTTTTTGCGCTTGACGTAGGGTAAAAGGACCGTTATGCTCATAGGGATTATTCAGAGCCGAGGAAGCGAACTTGTACAATATGTTACAAGATTCGCGACTCTCACAGCATAGCAAGTTCACCCCACATCTGACTAAACCAATAAAGGTAGTAGTAAATTTTGAGAAGATATATTTTAAAGAAACTACGAGAATTTGTAAATGGTTTAGCAGTGTCAGATCTAGAAACCCATTAAGAAGGGGGTTATTTGAGTAGTAGGGCACTGTGCGTTTCTTCAAAAGTGCATGCTTATACCAGTACCTATGCATTAAGTTATGATGCTACGTATAAAACTCCACCTCTGGGTGGATAGATCTAAATACTTTATTATTTTCAATTTCTTGTTATTGTTCATTGTATACTTAAATACTGCATTATTAAATATGTAATTAGTTCAGCAATAATCAAATTTTACTCTGAGACAAAAGTTTATTTTGCCATCAAAATACTTATTTGGATAGGGCCAAAGTAGTCACAACATAGTATTTTGTTGAGTAAACAAAACTTGAAAAGCGACAAAATTGATTTAGTTCATCTAACAAAATACCCGCTTGAATTAACAAAACCTCTGTGTTGGGCCAAAAAATAGACTGCCAACTAAACATCCATTAAATAAATATATATATTTATATTTTTATTTATTTATTTATACATATATAAAATTGGCCACTCAATCGATTGCCATCGTTTGAAAATACAGTGCGATAATTTATTTGAAATTTTTATGACAATTAGGTTAGTAACAGAGATTGTTAGTTCATTTATTAATTTATGAATAATGGAATGAAAATCCTGATAAAAAAGTATTAGACTCGAAAGTAATGCTGTAAAACTTTAGATTTTTCTATAGGCTATTTAAGGTAAAGTGAACACTTCTGAAACCCCTGTCATAAAAATAATAGTCTATAAATATATTTTATTTTGAATGAATTCCCACATAGGCGAACCGGGTTCGATTCCCGGCGGGGTCGCTCCCGTATTTTTGCATGTGGGAATCGTGCCGGATGATACCGCTGGCAGTCTCCCGGTTCCCCGTCCATTCATTCCGGCGCCGCTCCATGTTCACTTCAATCACCCTCATCGGCTCTAAAGACCTCGCTGTTGAGAGCCGTCCAAATCTCTTCACTCTCTCTACAGTCCTATGTTTATAAGAACATTAAAGGCTGTTTACGATAAAGTGAGCACTTCAGAAATGAATCTTAGAAAAAAAAGTCACCGCTCCTCCAGCACATATTTTATCTGGCGCACTCGGTGACATTCGCCCCGTAAAGTTGGTAACGATGGCTGGATAGTAGTTCCATATTTTACCGTCGAATAAAAAGTGTTAGGTAACCATTTGTGATAACTTAAAATTATTTCTTACGCTTTCTGTTTTTTTATGCATATTAGTGCAAAAATAAGCAGATATGTAAAATATTTTATTTTTTAATAAGCTCGCAGTTTCACTTGACCGATGCATGAATAAAGTGATGAGGCCCATGGCAATATTAATTTTATATAGGGCGGAAGAATACAGAGCATGCATACAAGTAGATCATAAGCTTTCAAAAGTGCTCATTTAACCGTGAACAGTCTATATCTGTCAGTTGACTGCTGCCTAACAAGTAGCCAGTTTTACTCAGAACAGGTAGCGCAGTATTCAACCTTTGATTACTTGCAGGCTTGCTACAGTCACGCTGTAGTTAATGCGGTTCAGTTTTAAGAAGGGGATGTACCCCCATGGGAACCCCGCGTCCAAGGACAAGAAGCGAGGGAGCGATACGGGCGACACTAACCCGCACGCCTATAGGCTGTTCATGATAAAGTGAGCACTTTTGAGGCCCTAGTTACTTTTTTATTTCAGCCATTTTTCATCATTTAACTATCTTTTAAAATAAATATTGCCATGTTTGTAATAAATACATTGTGCATATTCTACAGCACTCGGAATTTAATGTCAAAGGCCAAGTTAAATAGATTTATTGACTATTGTTCGAAATCAGAGAGCTTTCAAAAGTGCTCAATTTACCGTGAACAGCCTATAGTGCGTCATCGCTCCTACGAGCAAGGCGTGCAGTGTTTCCGTAGTAGCACTGTACTGTGCAAATCACATCTGTAACAGTGGGGTTTTATTACACGCGATGAACGCCCACAGATTAAACTACGCCCGTATCTCTGTACTTTTCTCTTGCCGCTTAAGGAAACTGCATAGGCAAGCTTTAAAAATACGATAGTTGACCATTTTCACAAATTTTTTCTCCAATAATACACTTAATATGACAAAAGTGAAAAGATAGGGGCATAGATAATTGATTATATATATATCTTATCTGACAAAAAGTCGTATTTGCAGAACATTTATTAGCCGAGATACGAGTATTCGCGCGAACAACTATTTCACAAAAAATGCGGGGTCCATCCCACTAAGTGCATACGAAACGTACAGGTTTTGAAGTGTGGCTGTCTCTGAAACTAATTAGTGAAATTTTTCGTGCCTATATATATATATATATATATATATATATATATATATATATATATTCAGCTATGAGACACTAGTAATATATATATATATATATATATATATATATATATATATATATATATATATATATATATGTTACTAGTGTCTCATAGCTGAATGTTCGTGGTTCGATCCTCTTGTCGGGTGGAGTGGGAAAGTTTCGAACACGCAGTTTAATTTGGCAGGAGTGTTAGATACGATGGTGATGTGGTGCTTTTATCCTGGTGCTCACACTTCAGTCTGCTGTCTTCGTTCAGCCTCTACTCTGAAACTGCTGGGACGAAAGGCTTGTTTCTTGTCCATCAGGCAATACAGCTGGCTTGCGAGGTTTAAAACACATCCTCCTAAAAATAAACTACAGTAGCTACTGGGCAAATGGAGAACAAGACTTGGGGCATTTTAAAAAGTGATATAAATAACAATCGGTTCGTTTACGGTGTTAGGTGTCTATCGGATTTTAAAAAAGTGACTCGTACCTATGATTCAATGCTGAACCCTAAAACGTTTTATGACAATTTTTCTCTTTATTATGTTTTTTTCGGCATCGAGCAAAATATATTGGTGGTAGGCTTATTGTTATGTAATTTCCACTATGAGATAGGTCGTGGAACGAATTTAAATGACTGATTATTTATAATCACGCTATGTCAACAGGCAATTGAGCGGTATCAAATAAAAATTATGATTTTCATTGAAGTTTTCTCTATACTGAATGGAAATTTATGAACATTATATTGTTGCATTACCATACTGTACGTTGTTACATTACATATTTGGATTACAAATTATTTGTATATAATCACACCATCTGAGCTAAGCGGTAACAATTAGACCATTATCTATATAAGCTGTTAACGGTAAAATGAGCACTTTTGAAAGCCCTGCTTAAGGTCTACTTGTATTCATGTCCTGTATTCTTCCACCTTATGTAAAATTAATGTTGATATGGACCTCATCACTTAATTCATGCGTCGGTAAGACGAAACTATGGAATTATTAGAAAAAAAGTAATTATTGTACGAAACTGGTCATTTTTACACTTGCGTGCATTAAAAAAATAGAAAGCAAAAAAAAATTATTTATAACATCACAAAAGCTTACCTAACACTGTTTATTTGACTTTAATATGTGGAACTATTTTCCATCTACCATTACCAACTTACTGGGCGCATGTCACTCGGTGTGTCCGTTAAAATATATGCAGGCAAGGAGAGTAACTTTTTCTAAGGTTGATTTCAATAGTGCTCACTTTACCGTGGACCGCCTTTAGTGATATATTACTTAATATATTTTGGAATAGCATTCGTAGTCAAATAGTTAAATGTTAGGTTTTTTAAACCAGCCATGCAGCCTCTGATCTGGACCCTACCAAACGTAACATTCATTGGCAAAATTAAATTCCGGATGATCGTAGCCGTAATCATAATTTTTGTATATTTTTGTGACTAATAAAAGCTCCAAGAAGTAAAGTCTTGGTATAAAAATTCTGTCAAACACAATCAAATTCCGGTTTGTTGTTACCACGGAAAATATTTAGTTTAATTTCAATATTACATAAATTTCAAAGGTTTATACGCTTCAATCTGTGCAAACAAAATCAGTTACATATTTAAATTCCTAGCAAGAGTGTAAGAGCGTTCGCGGTTACAGCTAGTTGTAAATGAAACTGTACATGATTATTTACATACTATACCTAAATAAAGCCGAAAAGCAAGTTTTTATAGAGAGGAAAATGTTCTAGTATCCCATTCTGTCGTTAAAGACGGCCCTTTACGATACGTAACTATGGCTACCTTTTGTAATAGAAGGTATGCCAGTTTCTATATCAGAAGAGAAGAAAGAATGCACCAGTTCATACCTACAAGTTACCTAAAGTGCTAATAGAAAATTTTAAATGGCAGGCAAAAACAACTCGCAAATGGCAGATAACCCGCAGTTGGAAGGAGTGGAAATGTAATCACATCTTCTCTGTAGGCCTTTCGAAGAATACATTTATTTCAATTTTTGAGTACGATTTTCAATATATGGAAAACAACAAGGTATTCGCACATTTTGTACGATGGACTTTTACGCCACTCAATAAATCATTAACAAATTGTTTAAATATATTTCTCGAACATGTATAATAATGAATCGTGTGCTGTCGGTATACAAGCTTTTACGGTTCTAAGGCCAGACGAAGACGACGATATCACTTTAAGGCTTTTAGGTGTGTCTGCTAATATTATTTATGCTATGCGGCTTAAATTGTCTACTTTAAAAAATGTATTGTTTTTATAAGCAAACAACCACAAACAGTTGACTGCAATGTGCAATTATTTGGGTTGCTTTTAAACAAACGAGTTCTGAATATAAACGTTTTATAGCAACAGTGTTAATTATGAACCTCAATAATATTTCACAAAACAAATTAAAACATTTTTGAGAGCTGATAGGCATTTGACCACTATACCTTAAACCTGACAGCGCGGGACCACCCGTCAATCCGCCAAGCTGCACACACAAATATAATTATTTTCTTGTAATAGGCCATATATGGAATAATGACACAATTACAACGGTTTTTAAAGTTGTGTTTATTGTTTTACTATAACAGTGTAAGCTATTTGAAATATTGCCTGTTACTTACAATTACATTAAGTTTAATTTTGTTTAGAAGCACGCCTTACAGAAGCCTCTTTTAATAAACGAACCTATACTGCTTGAGGTTGTTACTCGCGTGTCTGCAATATTGTACAGTATGTCGCGCCTCCGTGGGTATGGCAGAAATTTAGAACACGTTCTGTAACTCTTTTGGGCATACCCGTAGGTATGAAAACTGTTATACCCGGAGCCAGACCCCTCTGCAGGAGTTATGCCGGGCGATGCCGCTGGTCGGCGGGTTTTCTCTGGATCTCCTCTTTCCTCCACCTCACCATTGCACACTGTAAAAAATTATGGGAAAATTATTTGATAATTGTTAGGTAATATTCGTAAACTTGTGTGGGAAACACAGTACTCCTTACGGGTAAGGTAAAATAACCGCACTCTGGAGTAAAATTCACGTACGTAGCGGTGGATAATCCCATACATAGATGGGAAAATTACCTTATGACGCGTGCATATCTTCAGCATTTTCTCTACAGCTAAGTGGGAGGACGGGCGGATGAAACCATCCTTTAAGACGCTAATATTCACTGATACTCTCACGCTGTCGTCGTGGTGCAATGGATAGCGCATCGCCCCATTCATAAGCAAATATCAAGGATTTTAAAGTTTAGGTTTCGGTTATATCAGTCAGAATTAAAAGGCAAATGAAAATGTTAACAGTAATAATACTCCGGGGTACTTTCTAATATTATTTTATTATACTATATAGTTAATATTCCCTTAATTGTATGGGATTTACCTTTGCTTAAAGTATATGGGATTTCCCCCCTTTTACAGGTACTTTTTCCGTCCGATCAGGGAATAGTACTTTACTTTAAATGTATATTTATTCTACATTTAAGAGGTAATTTTACCTTACATGTACCCTAAATGTAAGGTAATTTTACTTCAAAATTTTTACAGTGTGTTCCGACGCTGCTACCTACTCATCTCTCTTCACCCTCATCGGCTCTCAAGACCTCGAGGTAGGCTAATTTTTTTTCCGCGAAAATCGGGTGTCTTTTCAACCAGCCACTGCTCACTTCGCTTGAAATTGTTGTTCTGTATCACCGTCCCATCAAAGTCACGATACAATGGAGTAGTAGCACATTGCGGTAAATAACAGCTTATTATTGTATATCTCCCTCTTCTTTTAGTGACGCCTGTTTATGTAATATCATGTTGTCCACCCATTACCAGTCCTCTTTTTCCATTTTCTCTAGAATTATAAAATTGTTGAACTGTAAACCCGAACCTTGAAAACGGGGGAGGGGAGGTATTGCAAATGTAGTGAGCGAATTTACCTTCGATACGTCGTTATTTGGTTCTGCATCCTCTACTCTCTGAATCTTGGAGTTTCGTGTCACGGGCCTGTGGGCTCCTGGTTACCTGCAGTTTTTTTTCCCGCGTTCGAGCCCGAGAAGCGCTGGAACGATAAGGTTGACACCGCCACGGGCATCAAGTGCGCCATCGCCTCTAAGCTCAAGGCTCTGAACTGGCATGCAGTGTTCAAGTCACTCTACGTGTACATAAGGGACTTCCAGCGGTGACCCTATTATATTATTGGTGGAAAGCCTAAAGGAGTTTACAGTTCAGGACCCTTGATGTAGTTTTGCATGTATCTGATTCGTACGTTTTGAGGTAAAGTACTTTGAAAAAGCCGTTTTCAGCCGATTTGGCACGCTCTGAAATGGTATTTCTAACGTGCGTTACGTTTTGAAAGCACTCAGCAGTTCTCGTGTGAAGTGTGTGTTCCTTTCGTTGATCAGCACATTGGATACAAGTTTAATAGTTTCGTGGGAAACATGTGTATCAAACACTCTGAATCGCAGTACAAACGCTGTCAGGTATACGGGAACCTTAATTTTTTCACACCAACATTCTGAAGTTGCTTGCCTATACCCCTTATGAGTTCTCCAGAATACGAGATATATCTGCCACCGGACATCTCAGTTTGAACTCTTGCAACCAAATGAAACATAAAAACTGCTGTTTCACGCATGTGAGTAGTAGGGGCGCACGGGTTCCTCTTCACCTGGAGTTCCAGTGTCGCTTTTATGCAGTGTGAGGGTTGGCGAAGAACTAAGAAGGCAGAAAAACGCGATAAACCTACGCGTTGCTCCTGGTCAAGGTCAAGTTCCCTCCTCCCCTTACAACGGTCAAAGACGCATTTTTCGCATAGGTATGCTCTGTCCACGGAGCCCCGGCCCCCCTCCCTGTCGATCCAAGGTCACACATCCTCGTACAGCGGAGTTTGGACTCTTCCGAATGTGTTACCCTGTGTTATTTGCAGCGAAATAAAATTCACAAGTCCCACAATTCAAAATTTATATCCCTGATATTAAATATTGCCCGAAATCTTAATCCCCAGATAAAATTCCAAAAATGTCTATATCTTCATCCAAGAAATGAATAATAATGATATAAATTTTATCCCGTATTCCATCAAACATACTAAAATATTTTGTTTATGTTATATATATATAATATTATATATATAATGTTTATTTACGTACAAGAAATGTTTTCAATCGCTAAATTTTTTTTGACAGCATTGAAAGATCTCCTTTTTTTTTTTTCAAAAAAGTATCGTTACATTTACCCAAGTTTCAACTATTACTAAGGCAGACAGGACACACACATACATATTCAAACTTTCAATCTGTTTTATTTTTTAATATATGTGGAGAGCAGAGAAGAATCCGTATTTTTATGTGTAGTTTTCCCACTTCTGAATTTCTAACATAAAATGTGTATATACTTTAACTTATTTACAAATAGCTTTCCCCTATAAATTAAATTTTCCACTTGATATTACTGAAACAACATGTATCTAGCTTTAAATGACTTCTATTGGAGCTGGAATATATAAATTTCCATGATATTTTAATACATTGAAGCAAAATTTAAAGGAAAACGGCAAACATTTTGTAATCGTATTACCCATCTTTTAGGACAATACATTCCGACTGTCTACAGATTATTTACATCGTAAAAAGATATCTGAGACATATAACTTTATTCCATACAACTTAGGGAATCGACATAACGAATCATTAGACAAAAGTTACCGGAAAAAACGGAATTTGTATTGCACACCCACATTTAAAACAGAAAACCCTTAAGACAATCACAGTTCAAAATGGCTTACTCAACCGGCTAGTCTCTGACTAACACAATCGTTTAGTAAACAAAGTCTTAAAAAATTCCCTGCAAAATATTTCCAAACCCATCTCTCCCTTCTATATTCCTGAAATTAAATTATTATTTATTTATTTTAATCGAATACCAAGTAAAGACGTATTCCATCTAACATACATAGATTTAACCACATGGTGAATTAGTACGCATGCCTCAGCAATTAACATACAAATATTGTAACGGAAGACATTTTAATGTCATTAATGAAACCTGATAATGTTTAAAACATTACATTCATACAGAGACAAATTAGTTGTCATTCTGACATTGTGAGGTGAACATCTATTCAGAAGTTAACGTTCTACTCACACCGATTGATGAAAATGGAGACATCACCGAATAAACTACACTGTAAATACTGCGGGAAAGTTTTCACTTTCGCCTACAATGTTTATAGACATTGGAAGAGCGAATGTTTGAAGAATTCATCTCGTATTATTCTTAACTGCAAATACTGTTTTCGCCAGTTCGCACAAACGGATAACTTGAGTTGTCATGTCATGATTTGTAAAAAAAATAATCCTCCTCCTCAGAAAGTAAATGTACCATCTACACTACATAATATCAAAGAAGGAGAGAGTAATAACATAATTATAAGAAATAACATAGATTTGGATTGTATGAAATGTACAATAACCCGTCAACATAACATTTTTCGACATAAAGAACCGCAAACAGTTGCAAAGACCCGTGTCAGTGACGATACACCTACTCTTTCTAAGCAAAGCAAAGTCGATATTTATGATGAAACATCAGGTGAAGACAGTAGTGAGGATGTTAGTGATACTGGTCAAGACATTCCTTAAAAAAATTCTGTGAAGAGGGCAGAAGGCATCAACAACACTTGTTACATATTTCTCGAAGACCCGAATAAATTTTTTAAATAACTTAGATATTTATTGGAGTTTAAAAAATACGTCCCAAGGCAGCACCACATCCTAAGGCTGCACCACATCCTACGCCAGCACCACATCCTAAGCCAGCACCACATCCTAAGCCAGCACCACATCCTAAGCCAGCCCCACAAAAAGCACCATATCCTAAACCAGCAACACAAACAGAACCACATCCACTTGCTCTACAATGTGCTCCTCAGTTAGCACATGAGACTGCTCCTCAGTTAACTCCTCAGTTAGCTCCACAATCTGCTCCTCAATCTGATTCACAATCTGCTCCACAACCAGTTCCACAATCTGCTCCACATACTAAGGAAGCACAACAGTTAGCTCCTTATAGTTCACCTGCTGCAAAAGACTTAAAATTTCCTGCCCTACCTATTTCAGTACCTTCAAAAAGGAGATGTGTTTATTCAGGGATCAAAAGTAAATCGATTCCCCAGCCTAAGTGAAGACTTCAGCATCTAGTCTCAAATACGAGATAGTGGCCAGTATATTCGCTGGCAGGTTCACATGATGCGCGGATAATTAATGATAGTAGTAACATTGGCATGGATAGGGACATCCATATGTTTCAATACAGTCTATTCACTGCTGGTAATAAATAATACAAGTTTATTAGCGATAAGAAGGCTTGTAATCCGACACTTCTCCATTACACGCCTTGCTTCACCCTCATCGACTCTCAAGGCCCCGGTTTCGAGAACCGCCAAAATATCTTCACTCGCTCCGTAAATTGGATGGTGTCTTACTAGAGGCTATTAAATAATAGCTGTCTAAATATTTTTCCTCTCAATACGGCAGTTAGTGTCATAATATCTTCAGCCACGCCATCTACAACACCACCACACCACCAATGACATCCATCTGCCACCACCACACGTACCTCCTGTTCCACGAACAACTTCACATCTAACTATTGCTGCCCACAACGTCTACAAATATCTACAACATGTATTGTGTTACCATTCAATGTTGCTGTTCCCTGTTTGCCTATCTGTAAGGCATATCTGTATCAAGAATAGAACTATCTTCAATGCATAATAATAAGAAGAAATTCTTAGTCTGCCATATCATCTACTAGAAACTGTGTGCATGTGAGTGTGTGTTACGCCCTGTTGTCGGCATGTGTGTGGAAATAACCCAGATTTGACACAATAAATGAACGCCTTAGATTTGCGTCATTATTACCTCTTCAAGAGAGTGTAAATATATGTATATTCACATAGTTTTAGGTGAAAATAACGATCTTCAGATTGCTGTAATATATTTGTAAATATTTTGTTAATGATTTTTTTATCTTCTAGACTGTGCCAATCTTGGAATGTTGTAACAGTAGCAGTAGTAATAGTAGTTGTAGTACTAGCAGTAGTAATAGTAATTGTAGTAGTAATAGTTGTAGTAGTAGTAATAGTAGTTACAGTAGTAGTAGTAGTTACAGTAGTAGCATTAGTAATAGTAGTTGTAGTCATAGTACTAGCTTTAAGATGTAAATTACTTTGAAGAAATATTTGGTAGATTAAATCATAAAATGTTTTGTTTTGTTAAAACGTTTTTAAAAATTAGTTTGATACTTAAGTTTGTAACATGTATGTTGAATGTTGCATTCTCTTGTAGTGATTGTTTTAAAGTATGTCAAAAAATGTTTTATGCATATATATTCATTAAAAAATTGTGATTGAAAGTGTATTTTAGTGTGTGTTAATGTTTTGTTGTAAAGTCATTGTAAATATTTTAGCTCTTAAGGATGATTTTTCGAAAAAAAAAAAATTATTAATAAAATTTTTATATGTTAAAGTTGAATGCTGAAACGTGTTATTTATTATTTTGAAAATTCCCCGTCACACTACTTTGTGAATTATTGGAGATTGGATGAGTCTGGAGATGAACTACTTGTGTATGTTTGCATATAAAATGAAAATAAAATGTTTGTAAGTTGTTTGTTTGGATTTAAAGTAAGGGTTTTTGTTTGCTCAATATCACAAAAAAATTTACATGTAAATATGTTTTTTAACTTGGTTTAGGAGAAAAACTAACACTTCAATTAAAACACACTTTGAAGAGCTGAAGAGAACTTACAAAAAAATGACGGAGAGAATCGAACATGTCTGAATGAAGGAATTTGGAAACTGCAGGAACAGACTTGGATATCTCGAGAAAACTTTGCCTGGCCGCTGGTCTAGTTCCAGAAAACTAGGGAATTTAACAAAACTGAAAGTCACACACAAAAACCTTTTCAGGGAAAGGTAGAAAGAGCCCTTTGTATTAGAATACAATGTTTCCCCACTGTCCCACAACTCTACAACTGGGAGAGTCCAGCCAAATTATAAAATAAAATATTTTTCTCACAACAGCAAGATTACAACTGCTGCAGCTGAAAATTCAACATGACGATGTCTGGTGGTAAGGAAACAGTCATACTTTACACAAACTCAGGAAACATAATTGAAAAACTTCTTAAAAACAGTTAGAATTCAACTCTATTGCTTATTATTATTTTATTGACTTAATTACATGGTAGGAAAGTAAAATTTCAATATGAGATAGTATTTGCTTAAAATGAAAATGAAAACATTGAATAATAAGTTGAATGATATTGTATTATATTTTTCCTTTGTGATAGTGTAGCCAAAATTCTTGGGTTGGTAGCTCTGAAAGCTTTCTCAGTAGTAATGGTATGCAACAGTGAAATGGGAAATTAGAGTTTTTGACTTAGAGATAGTTTTCAGCTTGATTCCTTGTCATGTTCAAGAAATGTGTTACACTTTATGATCTAATTTTAGTATACATGTTCTCAACTTCTTAATCCGTAAATGGTTAATCATATTTATGCTATCCATATATGGGAATTTTTCCATTAATGGACACGAACATGTTTTCAATATGATTAAAATTCTATTTTATAAGAAATTTTTAAAATTTGTTGACAGCAGTTAGTGTGTTTGGGGAAGTAAAAGTTGTTTCATAAATAAATATATATCTTCTGTATTTTTATTCTTTTATTTATATTTTCCTGCATAATGGAGCTTGCAAAAGGAATATTAATTTTTTTTATCAAGTACAAAACATAATATTTTGCTCGAGAATTTCCAAACAGATAGAAAGACGTTTTGACCTTGATATCCTTGGTGGTTAAATTGTTGACCTGAAGTTTCCTCCCTCCAGGACAGACCTTGGCAGATAGCTTTGTGATAAGAGACACTTTCCCTAGGGTATAATAATAAACACCGAAATTCTTTCTGCGGGGGGGGGGGGGGGTTTGTTTGTGTAAGGCTGGCAACCTCTGAGATCTGTGATTTTGTAGTTGGTAGTATGGTAAAAAAAACATTGAAATTTAACCTTGAAGTTTTATGACTCTAGAGAAGGAGCAGTCAAACTGCTAAGGTCGTAGATATCTAAACATAACGGTTTTTCACATCTGAAGACATTGGCAAACACTACAAGTCTAAGTTTTCAAAGCTAGTATATATTTGTTAGCTAATAACGTCTGATCGGAAGAAATTCCACGCCATTTCATTTAAGTTTACAAATCTATACAATAGAACATATCTAGCTTTTTCATGTGCAGGAACGAATTAATGTTTTTTTTTAATTACGTGTTTCGTTCGTTATTCCTTTTATAACTGTATAGCCACTGACTTACAAACTAATTGATATCAAGTGTGTCGTTTCTAATTTGAAATATTATATTGTTAGTTATTGAAAAGTGGTTAGAGTGCTCTCTTACAAATCTTCTCTCTCTCCCTGTCGAGAAAATATTTTTTCTTAAGAAAACAAGTTCGGTTTTAATAGGGAATACGTTAAATAAACACACAAATAAATACATTTTACAAGAAAAATTTATTGACAAACATTTATTTCACGAATTTATATACAACATTTTAACACTAGCAAATACACCTTGCTCCAAAACATATAAACAAATATAGGATGCCACAAAACATTGAACAAGTTATCAAATCATTTTAACAAAACTGAACATAGAATGTTCCAAAACACACAAGCAAGTGCAGATTGCTCCAATATCATACACAAGTAGCAACAGGATGTCCCAAAACATTATCGCA